>JAYRCH010000150.1:1457515-2915031 GCA_037179445.1 Phengaris alcon alcon
TTAACTGAAACCTTGTTGAACTTAAGGTTTAATTTTGTCGACCTCAGTGGCTTAGTGGTTAGCGCATTGGTGCTGAAGCCGGAGGTCGCGGGTTCGAATACCGCCAAGGGAACAAAATGTTTTCTGTGTTCCTGGGTCATGGATGTGTTTAAATATGTGTATTATATAATAAAAATCTTAAATAAAAATTAATGTGTAGTGTAAAAGTATTAAATACTAGCTGTTTCCCGCGGTTCCGCCCGCGTAAATATACTATCGAGTATCCTACGGGAACACTTTCCTTTTTCGGGATAAAAAGTAGCCTATGTTTTATTAATCCACATCAAATTTCATCAAAATCCGTTCAGTAGTTTTTTCGTGAAAGAGTAACAAACGTCCATCCATCCTCACAAACTTTCACGTTTATAATATTTATAAGATACTTTCCGTAGTCTGGTACCTGTAACACAAGTTCTTCGGATACTTACCTAGCACGGGACCAGACTGACGTGGTATGAAGCATCCATAAAGATTATTATAATAAGTTATTTAAGATTTGTTTTGTAATCATCATTATTTACTCGAAAGAATCAATCGGTATTTCAGTACATTAATCCACATGCAATCCTGCTATGTATTGCTATGGTATGTACCGAACAGACGTTGCTCTGTCTTAACCATGAAATAGAAGAAATAAATAACTACCAGCAACTACACCTACAACCTACACCTACTATCTACCCCTACAACCTGCAGGTGATGTGTGAAAGAGTTATCGACTACTGAGTGTTGAAGATTGTTACAATACTAATATCGCTAACAGACTATGGGGGTTGGTGTTAGACGACGTTTAGGGTTATATGTATTTTTAAATGCCAAATCCTTACATTAAAATTGTATTGTTTTATAATCTGAGGCCAAATCATAAAACTATAAAATAAAGAATAGGTCAAAACATAATTAAAATATTGGGGTGGGTTACGGAACCATAATGAGGTTAAACCAATCACTTAGGGGTATAAAAAATAGTTTACAACCTATTCTCATACCTACTAAATACGTCAAAATTTCATGAAAGTTTCGGAGGAGATATCTAACAAACACCACACACGAGAATTTTATATATAAGATTGTATAAACTTACATAAATTTTTACCCTTTTTACATAAAAAACCTTTGAAAATTCTGAATTTGGTTATGATAATGCCAGTCGTTAAGTAAGATGTCGGTTAAGCTGGTCTGTTTAGTTTTTAATGAACCCGATGAAACAAGCCAGATCGTCTAGATTTTAGGTTGTTAATATTAAAACGAAGTTTATTACAAAAGAACATCGAAAAACATATTAAAATAAATATGAAGCGTGTAAAATGCAAAATGTTTATTCGTTTTCATATTTTAATCGTAGTATTGAGATTAAAAAGTAAGCCTGAAATATTTCTCGCTTTTGACGTCTGTTGATTTGATGTGGGATAATTACAGAAAATTATTGGATGCCTCTATGAAACCACAATTAATATATTTACATAATTTTTTTTTTTACATTCTAAATAATTTTAGAGTTAATAATAATAATGTTAAAAAAGGACTCAGGAGTTCTGTTCAATACTTTTGGATCCAGGGTATACCTTGGTACTAAAGCTTACTTTTTGGTAGCATATGCTTGGAATTCTTCAAAAAAAGTCGAAATAGGTTCGCGAATAGGTTCACATACGGCAAAGTAATGATTAATGTTCAAAGATATCAGTGTCGGTGTAAAATACTATGAGAAGTACCTATTATATCATTATAATGTGATGATGGTGTTAATGATGATGATTACCGTAATTGACATAGTGGCATATGCTTGCAGTTCTTCAAATAACGCCGAAATCCCCAAACATGTATCTACAAGGAGTCAGAGGTTATGTTAAGTACTTTTGGATCCAAGGTATAGTTATATATTATGGTGCAAAATCTTACTTTTTGGTAGCATATGCTTGGAGTGCTTCAGAAAAAGTCAAAATCATCATATGTATCCAAATAAATTTCGAGGAGTTCCCTCGATTCCTCATGGATCCCATCATCAAGTCACCACTTTGGTAAAAAAGGGACCAACTTGGGATTATACCCTTCTATCTACATCAAAAATATAATTTTGAAAATAGATTCACAGACGGCGGAATTATCGTTGAACATACAAATAAAAAATATTATATAATATATACAGCCGAATGCATATAACCGTCTCCTTTTTTTGGAAGTCGGTTAAAAATTCGGCTATATCTGTTTTCTTAAATCTCGTTTTTTGCTATAACAGAATCTCGTCCTTGTATTTTGTCCATCTCTTCGAAAAAATATCTTTGAATACAAGCCAAGTTTCGTACTTGAATAATGTAGTTTTTTAAAGCTTAATAAAACTTAAGATACTGCACTTCTAAACTAATAATATGAACTTATGGCTAGCGTTAACTGAAAAGCTGCATAATATCTTTGCTACAATTGTTACCAAGTGTTTTATAAAATACTAGCTGACCCGGCACACGTTGTTCTGTCCTAACTATGGACCGGAATAATTAAAAAAAGCCGTGTGGTGTCGTGGGACACCGGATAGGAACGAAGTTCCTTACTATAAAAATATTAATTTTAAGTTCTATTCGAGGTATAAAGAAAATAATAAAGACTATACATAAAAATCTTACGTTACGGACGTTTTTTCCCGGCTAGGGTACCCCTCCGCATCGCCCCATAAGGAACTTCGTTTCGAAAACTACACCAACACCTACGACCTACACCAACATATTATATACATACCTATCTTATTTCCTACCTACCTACCTAGCTACCTACCTACCTACCTACCCACCTACTTTACTACCTACCTATACCTACTATGTACACCTACAACCTATTGGGGTCGGCCAAAATTTCTGAAATGTAAGAACTGTTATGCAGTCCAACCAAACAGATATACTATAATATACTCGAATTTACCATACCTACGGAACTAACATCAAATGTTTGACAGTTAGGAACAGGTGGAAATGTGGAAATTTGTAGTATTTTTCTCGCAATTTTTCAAATATTATATCTCACCATTTAAACCTTCCCTCAACACAATGTGTTCAAAGAAAGACATTGCTACATGTTTATCTAGTAATCTACACTAACTAATTTTAGAGACTGTATGTAATACGTAATGCTGAAAAAAGAATGAAAATACTTTTTCGTGGTAGCCGGATTTGTAAACTAAGTCGGAGAAAAAACGGTCGAACGAAACGTTTCTTACGAACGCTGCCTTACCGATGGGCATATTATTAAGTACTAGAGAAAATTTGTAGAGCTTGGTAATGCCTAGAAAAAAGTCAGCGACAGCATATGTGTTAGACATTTTATACATAAGTCTAAAAAGTAGTTTTTTATATTCAAAAATAATTTAAATCGTTAGGTCATACTTAATAAAAACGTCGGTATTAAGGTTCATTTTTAAACCGCACTTACACATTAGGTCAGATAAGATTAGATTAAAACCATAATTTATCAATTGTATTTCGGGCGGGTCGCTATTTATTATTAAAACCCAATTTCACGCGGGCAAAATCTGGTAACTAATATGATATGAATTAGTTGTCTCTGAAATTTTCAAAGCGCGTGGCTTAGCGACGAATGCTTAGATTTTTGTGTTGTTGGCAAATTTGTGTATCAGGGTGTCTCGGATTTGTGATATTTTTTTTTATACCTAAACCTATCGCCATCTGTTACTTTTTCTTACTAGTAGAACTCAGTGCAAAGCTACCTACAATCTATATAACACCTTGCATAATAATAGGTTTCCATACACATTTTAGTTCATCTCTCACCCTTTGGAATCATAATATTATGATCCTGATGGATTTAGTTTATAGTTTTAGGGAGCTTCTAAATTAATGTAGTGTGAACTTGAGTTATTGGAGTTTGGAGACACTTCTTGGTATGGTATGAAGTTAATAACCTAATAGTAAGTTGGGTAGGAATATTACATTGTTATTTTGTACATACTTAGTACTTACATGGAGCTGAAAATTAGGCCATCTTTACTAGCGCGGTAGCGTCAAGAATGTGTAATAGCGCAAAACGTTGGAAGACTTTTTAACATCCTCACACAGAATTCTACAGAAAAAAATTTTTTTTTAAAGACTTTGGCACAAAATGAAAGTTTATTATTGTCTGATAGATTAGATGGAATTTGGATGGCAGATGGCTAATGCCATATTAAAAGAATATTCGTTTATCCATACTGAAAAAATAAGGTAGATAATATGCTCCTCTTGCCCCAACTAACCCGATATAAGATTTCACGCTAATTTTCTTCACATTCTCCTACATAATAATATAATGTATTTCTCCTGTTTATTGAGTTTGTTATTGCTGGCAACTACTATGTTTATTACGTCATCCGTCATAATCTTGTTACTGGAAGTCGTCGCTTACCGCGCCGCACAGCTATTTAGAGAGCCACTGATCCTCTAATACGACTACATAAACAAATAATTTTCAACGAAGTTAATATGTCAGTGCGCTTACACACTTGCCGCAGCTCCCGGTACACACGCCGCTACATCGCAGATTAAAGAGGAACAGATAAACAGCTACATAGTAATCTTTCCATTTGATTGCACTACTACAAGCAAATGGTAAATGTATGCGTGTGCACAAATCTCCTATCGCGTACACAGCAAAACTGAAAAGAAAACGGTAAAGTTTGTACGGCGTTGTATGAATGTCAACAAACGTTTTATAACATCAGCTGTCTGCCAGTCAAAGTCACGTGAAAATCTGTCCAGCCGTTTCAGAGTAGAGCTGGAATAAACAGACAGACAGGCAGTCAGATAGACAGACAGACAGACAGACAAACTGACAATAATTTAAAAAGTTTTTTACTGTAAGTACCGTATATGCATTTAGTGAAAAGCTGATAATTTATAATTACAAACAGACACTTAAATTTTATTTATTTGTATAGATATAGATGTAAGACCACTTACCACATTATTAATGGTTTGTTTTCGTAAATTGAAATAATGAATATTAACACCATTGTTAAGGTAGATGTTTATATCTTCGATTAATTATTGTAATCTGACCTCTTATTCCGCATCCTTTAGAGCAGCCATACTCAACCTTTTTTATAACACAAAGATGTTAACTATTTAGGTTTTGATTAAAACTTTATTAATGAAAAAATATTTTTTACAAAGATGTTTAAATTTTTAATGCATATTTTGAAATCGAGGACACTTTTTCAAAACTTTATCAAGATTAAAAAATGTCAATTGGTGAAATTTCAAATGGTTTACATAAATTTACAAAAATCTGATGGGCCAATAACGAAGGTCCGGCGGGCCACATGCGGCCCGCGTGCTGCAGGTTGAGATTAGCTGCTCTAAATTGTTAAAACGCGGAAGCCGAAATTCAAGGCAGCGGCTTAAGCGCCATTATACAATAGTTCTGCGTCTATTGCTAAAGCGCTCCGTGGCCTAGTGGGTAGACCGTTTGATTAGACTGTATAGAGTATTTAGACTCGAGAGGGTGCAGGTTCGATTCCCAGATTGTGGCGTGTACCAATGAGACTTTTTCAGATCTCAAGTACATTATACGGACGCTATAACGGTGAAGGAAAACATTGTGAGGAAATCCGCACATTTCCCCCAGACGTATTTGACCAGTCATTCCTCTGGACTAGGCTGACTATGTTGTGAGAATGCCGTATGTGCTTGGGCAACCATACGATATTTAAAAACCAACTGTCCCAGGCACTACAGTATTTCAAGAGTGGTTACTGAATTTTAGAAGAAGGCGTCTTCTAGGCGCGCCGGGCCCTTGAAAGGGGCCTTGGGCGCGAAAACATGATCAGGGGCTATGCCCCTCTGCATGTGGAGTTCCAGAGACACACCCAGTACGAATACTGGGTGCAAAGACGTCAGTTTTTAGGGAAGACCCCCCGCGGCAGAACGCGGGGGAAACCCGAGGTGGCAAGGGAAATGAAGATAGCGAGGGCCGTGGGCGGCCAAGACCTGCGGTCGACTCCGACGACGCGTGGGGTCCTGGTCCGGGGACCAGGAAGCGTGTATGGGTCCACTCCCACACGCGCCGCTTTTGTCGACCACGGACACAACCGACCAGGGAAATGAAGGGGGGGGGGGGAAAGGTATTTCCCGAGCCCCAGACTTTTTATGTCGGGGGGGAAGGGGCTGCCACGGGGCTGACGTGTGGGCAATAGGGCTGCCCCACGTCACACTCCGGGCGCACAAAAGAAGCATTTGCGCCGGTTTGAGCCGGCGGGGGGTAAAGGGGGCGGGGGCATCGATCCAACGGTGCATATTCGGAGGCGCACCGCGCATGGGGGCGTCTCGGCCGCGTGGCTCCGGGATGCTCCCTGCGTCTGGTGTCGTCAGGGCGGTGGCTGTGGGCGAGCGGGCATGTCACGGCAGCGGGTCAGTTGACCGGGCACTCGGCTACCGCTCGCTCAGAGAAACGGGTGATCCTGTAACTAAAAGAATACATTAACGCGTTCAAGGAGCGCGGGGGGGGCGGTGCATAACACGCATGAGTCCCGAGTCCGGTACACGCCGCTCGGATCTCCGGCAATCACAGTCGGCTCCTATGATAGGAGCTTCTGGATGCCGGAGATATCCAGGCGCGGGTCCGAGCTAGGGTCTGGGGAGCCAAACTTTTATTAGGGCTGCGATGGTGGAGGCGCCTTTTAGGAGGGCCTGTATGATTGCTTGGAGGATCTCCTCCCCGGCCTGAACCTTCTGAACTAGGTCCATGACCAGGGAGAGGAGGGTCTGCAGCAGCTCTGCTGTGGATAGGGGGGCCTCGCTTTCCCCCGACTCTGGGGGCAGCAGAGGGAATACCGGAGTCTGTGGATACGGAGCGGCCACGTGATTTGCGGGCTCCGGGACGATACTATCTTCCACGACTGTGATAGCCGAGGAGGTGGCACTGGGTGTGCGCGAGGAGCGCTGGATGCGCGGGGAGCGCGGGGGGCGCGGAGTGCGCGGGGAGCGCAAGGCGCGCGGAGAGCGCTGCGAGTCCCGCGTGAGGTCAGGCTGCGGTGGAGCGAGCGCAAGTGGCTCCAGCTCCGCTTTGATGCTGTCTGAGGGAGAGACGGTATCACAGGGGGCGGTCACAGGAGAAGCGGCATCTTTCCTCCTGGTTTTCGGCTTCTTTGCTCTCCGTGCGGGGGAGATAGAGGCCGAGGGGGCAACGACTCTGGGGATGCAGTCGTTCGCCTCCGCCATCAAGGAAGTTGAAGTTGGCGGAGGAGGTGGGGCCTCCCGCACGGGGGGAGGCAGGTCGGGTTTGGCGCAGGGGGGGGGAGGGGGGAGCGTTTTCTGGTCGCTTCCTTGCCTCCCTGCGGAACATTGGACAGTCCCTGCTATTTCCAGGATGGGCCCCACTGCAGTTTGCACAGAAGGGCGGCTTTGTGGAGGGGCGGGAGCAATCCCGCGCGGAGTGTTTGCCGGCACACCGTGCACAGACTACCACTCGGTGGCAGTTCTGGCTGGAGTGCCCGAACCGGAGACATCGATGGCACTGGGCCGGGCCGCCGCGGCCCCGCCAGGCTTCGATGTAGATACCCGGCATATACAGAAGTTCAGTGACCTTGTATATGCCGGGGACGACGTCAGGGGCCCTGACGATGCGGGCGAAATAGATGTATCCGCCGGGTTCGGATCTCGCCGGGACTTCGGACACGTACTCCGCCACGTATCCTAGTTCGGCGAGTCCGGCTTTGATGTGTTCGGTGTTAGTGGCAGAAGGTAGGCCTCTAATTCCTACCTTAATAGCCCTGTCTTGCGGTAGGGAGAAGGAAAACCAGGAGGCCTGTCCCTGCTTTTCCAGGTCCGTGAGGTACGATTTTGTGACCCGGTATTCATGTTCGCTTCGGGGCGTGAAGCGAATACCTGGGCCACTTTTTTTGGCATTAGGTGAGTGCCCCAGAATGTCCCGGAGGCGCCGGAAGTGGCGCACCCAGTCGTCGAACTTCTCGACGACCAGGGGCGGGTAGCGAGGTGTGTTGGGGGGTGGCGACATTTTTGCCGACACAGATGTGGAAGCAGAGAGTCGGTGGTAGATGTCAGTAGGTACGGTAGGTACGGTAGGTGGCACTCACCTCGGCGTAGGTAGGCTGGCGGCCGGTGTACCTGGCCGTCGGTGGTGTAGGCAGGGCGGGAAAATAGGCGCGCGGTGGCGGTACTCGCGCGGCGTGCTTGTGCGGGGATCTGTGGCTGCACGGAGTGCAGCACGGCGGTTGTCGCACGGCTGTGGAGCCGGCGAGGCATCAGGCGATCGCGGGGTGCTTACATGATGATGTCGCGGCTGGGTAGCCAGCGAAGGGCGGGCTGAGCCCGTGGTGTCGCGGGGTGTATCCGATATCAGGACGCTGTGGCGTCCAGGGTGTGCAGCAGGGTAGCGAGAGTCGCTCGTCTGCGTAGAGCGGCGCGATGTGCGCCGGGTTTTGGCCGAACCCTGTTCGGCTGTGCGGGACAGGGGCCCAACTCGCCGCAGGCCGCCATCGGAAGGCATTGGGGCGGGGGGGTACCAGTACACCCCCGCGAGAATGCCGAGGGCGACCCGGGGCGGGCGGTGTCCTGTCCGCACAAGCTAGGCTCGGCGAGTGGGCGGTAGTGCGTGCGGTTCGAAATCGAGCGTGAGCTAGACCTCGACGAGGCCAGGCTGCACGACGACTCGGAGTCCGCACAGGAGTCTAGGTAGTCGCGGCTATATAGCCGCGGGTCGTGGTTCGTCATGCTCAACACGAGTGGAGCACAACATGTAACACACAAGTCACAGAACAGATTAAAACTGACGGCAACAAGTGTACGTCTTCTAACACAAAGGTATTCACACGAGAACAAACGAAACACTAAGTGCACGCACACGAGGACGGTACACACACTTAGGGGGGCTGTCTCCTCGTGACCCAACGCTGAGCCGAAACTCAACGGGAGGCCAAGAGCAGGGCAACTCCCCAGCAAGGCGCAAATCCACAGCTTATTCTAATGAATAAGGTGTGAATTTGCGGTCGCTATTAGGAGTTTGTAGGCACTGCACTAAAAGGGTCGGCACGTTCGCGGAGTGAGCGCGACACTCGACGCGTTTCCGAGCGAGACGACACTACCGCGGAGTGAGCGAATCACTACTACGCGGATAGAGCGGGACGACACGAAAACGCGGAGTGAGCGAGACACTCGACGCGTTTGGAGCGAGACGACACTAACGCGGAGTGAGCGAGTCACTACTACGCAGTTAGAGCGAGACGGCACGAAACGCGGAGCGAGACACTAACACACGCGACTAGGAGACAGGACGATCCTGGTGAGTGGTTACTTCGCTCGGAAAATACTTTATAAATCATCCAATAATGGATGATAAGGCCTAAGTAAGCGTCTCTTGCGGAAGTGTGGATTGCCCTTATATATATCTCTAGGTCTTGACGTCCCACGTTCTTGTTTATAACGCAATCCATCATTTGCTCAGCCGCGACGTGTTGCAAAGCGGACTCAAATTCTTTACATTATGTAACGATGTTTTCATGAATATTTTTAGAAATTCACTTGAGAAATCATACAAAAGGGCTCAAATCCTTTTATGTACGAGAAATGCTGAAGCATTACAAATATGTCGGGAATATTATGTGTTTCATTGTTTGTAAGAAATAAATATGAAAAATGATTTGTACAGTATATGCTTAGACTGACAAATCATTGAATGTTTAGTAGATTATGGATTTAATTTCGATTTTTTCATAACTGTCCGTTGTGAGACTCTTGATTATTATCATTTCCTTATAAGTATTTTTGATGAGCCTTGAGTTGTGAAAATATTTTATCAAATAACAATGTATATTCAGTACACCAGACGTAAAAGTGGACTTTATATAAAATGGTGTATGTCCTGCCCCAGGCGAACAGACAACTCTGTCGAAAAAAAGTCCGTTGTTTTATGGAATAAGGGTCCATATAAAATTTTAAATAAATATTTCTAAAACAATTTGATCAAAGTAATAAATTTAGTTGAGTTTAAAAGGCCAACGTGTCATGATGTTTTATATTTTTGGATATTTGTAATTATAATCATCAATAGATGATACTACTATAGATATGTTGTAATTTGTAATTTAAAAACCTAACCAAGAGCATGGATACAAAATCTTGTCTATTTATATTCATAATTACCAAAGATATCAAGGGAGGACAGACGGACGGATGGACGCACAGAACGAAACTATAAGGGTTTCTTGTAGCTACTACGGAACCCGAAAACATATTAGATATGTATTTATTATTGATACTATTGAAATTTAAAAAGATGAAACTACAGCCTCTAAAATATTATCTACGTTTAATTAACTCAGTATATTTTAATATTATAATAATATTATATTACGTTGATAAATATGCCATCTAATTTCAAAATACTTCATTGTATTAAAAAAACCGGTTTCCAGATGTTATTATGTTATAAACGAGTATCCCCTTTATGTATCCCTTACATAATATATATGGTAGGTATACCTCCCCCAAACAAATTGCCCTATATAACACGACGACAAATTGCCCAGCAAAATTGATTTATACAATCAATTAATTGTCATAATTAAATTGTGAGAGACTCCTTTAAGGGCGTGGAATATCAACAATAAAAATAGTTCTGTATAATGGTACTCCATATTGTTGTAGGCTATAATTGTACACGTGTGTTACAGGTTTTACTCCTCGTTAGTTACTTTCTCCTGCTACGAGAACCCCTAAATAATAATAATAGCTCCCCACACCGATTTCGGTGACAGTGGCCGATTTCATGGAAACCAGGATAGCTATGCAGGAGTTATATTATAGTGTCCAAGTGTATGCGCAGTACACAAGAGCACTCTCTTCCTTTACTCTCGTAACCCAGTAAGACGAATGACCGCCACGACTGGCGAGAGATTTTATATGCCCCTCCGACGCATGGATCATCTTTCTTGTATATTAAAGGTTTTGTGGGTTGTCCGCGGATAATCCGCTGTCGATCCAAGCAAAACCGGCAATGAAGTGGGCCAATATCTAAAACAGTGTTATTTAAAAGCAATGATATATTTATTTTACCCCGCATATATTTTTTGAAAGCAACTAAATACGAGTATATACTCGTATTTAGTTGCTACTATAATATACCATGTTTATTCTAAATCAGTGAAAACATGATCGTGGGATCTAACCTAAATATAGATTTTACGGTTAGCTAAAAACAGTATCTGGTGAATTATTTCAATATTTGGGTAGGTATTGCAATCACCGCATTGGTGAACCGGGTAAGCCGCTTTTATTGAAATAGTTGAAATATCCATTCAACCACAAAAATAAAACAACGACACGAATAAATGTTTTGCGTTAAAGCTTCACTTTATAGCGTGAAAAGTTTGCAACAACAGTGATACTACGAAAAAAAATTTTTTTCTTTTAAAACAAAATATTGCGGAGAATATGGTATATGTGGTAAATGGTATTTTTATATTTATTATTTATATAGGTATAAAGGTAATTAATAGGTATTTATTTATTTATATGTATGTATTAATAAATTAATAGGTATTTATATATTTTTATATAATTTCTTCCCTTCGGTACGCGATCGACTCTCGAAGTAATGGATAGAAATAGACCACTACGTCGCACAATTTTTGACAGGACACGGAAACTTTAAAGCGAAACTATTTGGATTTACATTAGTCTCGTCTCCGCTATGCGAGTGTTCGACCGAAGGTAGCCCTTATGAACAAACTGCTCATCACATACTCTGGGAGTATGTGATGTTGTCATTCTCTGGTATGACGTAAGAATCGAAATGTTGAACAGCGTCCATTGTTTTTCTAGGGTTGTGTACTATGAAGATCTCGTGGGCTGCGCGAAGAACTTCCGAGCTTTCAAACGTTTTTGTCATAAGTACTATTGGAAACAATGCAACACTTTTTTGTCATTATAAATGCATTGTAATCAATTGTCATATTATAAATTAAAATATTTAATTACATTCTGTCTTGTAGGCATAAAAAAAAAAAAAACATGTTATTCCCGTGGTGCTTCCCCTTTAATTCTGACTTTTTGTCATCACAATTTTTGCTGTCTCCCGCTTTGCTTGGGGAGGGAAACTGGAATACTTCCTACTCCTCCTACAATCTTCTGATTAATTTCGTTGCGGGTTCCAAGACAGATTTAGCATGTCCCCCGGGCACCCCTGAGATCATATCAAAGGGTTTTTGCGGTTGGTTACCACTGTCGATCCTGGCTACACAGGAGTTGCAGTGGTGGGTAAGTGTGGTAAGCCAATTTCCCGTACAAAAAAAAATGGTATTTTTAGTTTCTGTGACGTTTTTATCTGTATGTAAAGCCTACTACTTATGACAATAATTATTGACCGCTACTATCCTAATGAAAGATAATATAAGATAAGATATCCTAATCCTACCTGGAACGATTGAAATAAATCGAAATAAATAAAAAATTACATAAGAAAACGAAATAAAAAGAATCACAAAAATATTCGTCTGACCGCGATTCGAACCCGAGACACGAAAAGTCCGATGTTAACCAAGCTGCTAAGTGCTAACCAGATTTGACATTTAGAAATCGAAATTCCTCATATCTTATTACACGACGAAAAAAGAAAGTATAAATAAGCAGTTTTACATGTATAAGAGTTAAGACCTAGGTAGAGTGATTTTTCTCCCCAAAAACCCCCTGAAAACTAAATGTCATAGAAATACTTGCAGCCGTTTCCGAGTTAATAGTTAAGAATAATACAAGATTTTCTCATTTAAAGTATAAGATTTTTCTTGTAGACTTAACCAGCAAATATCTAACTTTGCCATTAAATTCAATTAGTATTTTCCCACTATTTTTGCATAGCCACTATAAACAAGACTAAAAGTATTTTTACAGTGATTCGACGGCAACCCGATATCTTAAGTGATCAGAGAGATTGGGTTCCAATGGCCGCCAATGTTTGGATGAGAACAATATTCTCGTACAATATTCAATGACAAAATAAAAACGGACAGAATTCATTAGCCTGTCCACATGTCCAAGACACGACGTCGCGTCGTCAACGTAAAACGGTATGGTGTGGCGGCACGGTGCGTTGACATAAAGGCTCCCACATACGCGATACCGATTCGATGGACGAAACCGAGTTATTGTGTTATGCTGCCTTAGCCTTACTATACAAAACTTCATAGATTTTGTGCCGCACACGACTATCGAGCATTTTGGAAATTAATCTACGGAATTCGAACAAATATTGTCGCTGAGCGACGAGAAAGTCGGGATAAGGAGAAGGTTACAAAATTATCTACAACGTTGAATGATAATTATTTTATTCGTAAAGCTTTTGCCCGCAACTTCGTACGCGTAGATGTTGAGGTGGCTAATTTCCTCTTCTTTTTAGAAATATGCTTTAGATAAGCTAAAAATAAATTAAATGTTAAATGGTTATCGATTATTTTATTATTAGAGTTTATTATGCTATTGAAGGACCTCGTTATATACAACATTAACTGTATTGTCTTGCGGAGCAAGGATCACCGGACTGCTCGCCGAACTTACTCTGGAACACGCAACATAGAAATGTCTGTTTGAGAAACAGTTCTCTCTTAAGTCTGTCCCAGCCACATTCAATGGCTGCCCCTGAGCTTTATTGATGGCGAATCATACTTATATGGAAAACTGCAGTCTTTTAAATACAAATGGATACTCTGAGCCTGATACCTTGAGCACATCTAGTGAGTACAGTAGCCTCGACAATGTTGCGTTGGAGAACTTTGTCGAAAATACAGGTCTCTTTAGAATGAAAAGTAAACGGCTCATGCTTACTAACATTATTCAGTCTAATTCCCATCAGCATACATTCATGAATATTTTAATTCTAACATCAGGCTTTTGTCCACATCGAGCCACTTGTTTTTGTGGCTCTTTCGGACTTATCTTTTAAGTGCCTATTTTGAATAAAGCTCTTAGGTAAAACATCTGAAAATAAGACTGTATGAATTGTATTAAATCGAGGTCTGTGATCTCTGCCTACTGGAAATTAGTTGTACAGGGGCCGACAGATCTAGTAGGTATATTACTTTTGAATTTGAACGTACGTATATATTGTGTCTGTAAATCTGATGTTGATGAATCAGAAAACGAGCAGACGAGTCGCCTGATCGTAAGCGATTACCACCGTGGACACTCGCAACACCAGAGGAGTTATACTTGTAACTCTTCTGGTGTTGCAACTTGCGTTCCTGGTCTTTATAATCCCCAATACCCCCTTGGGTTTCCGGTAACCTCACTCACTCGGCAAAACACAACGCAAGCGTTATTTCACGCCGGTTTTCTATGAGGTCGTGGTATTTATCCGGTCGTGCCAGCCCATTATTATATTGTTTATTATATTTATGTTTTTCCCAGTAAACAATAATAATTTTAGCACAAAACGTAATAAAGAAAAGAAATCTAAAATGGGCTTCATAAGACACCGCCTAATGAGACGAACATTATTAAAACATATTATAGTTCAATCGTTACCGGAAGATTCAATCTTACGTTAGAGATCAGAAAGTTTCGATACAAAATTGATCTGATAAGACACAAAAGACAACACCAAAATGGTATTCTCATAAACGTCAAAAAATCATCACAATATTCCAACAAGTGTCGGATAGCTTATATTCGGAAGGGTTGTTTCGTCTTACTTTATATAGAGCGACAGCGAAGACACATTCAAATAAGCTATCTGTCTCGTATCAGTAGATTATAAAACAGGCCCTAAGATTATTAAATACGAGAATTGGTTCTTTGTTCCGGAGATGAAAATAGCTCACGTAATATTCAATATCCTTTCAATGATAAAGCTCTATTTCAAATATCACCCTGAGAGACCATCCATAGCAGATATTTATGGTTCAATCCGGACTGTCAGAAGCCACTTTGTGGATGGTTTTTGATTGATGACTTCCTCCTTGATGATCAGGAACGTGATATTCAATATTTGCGTTTACTTATGAGAAGTTAAGCCGTTAATGTGATAAGCTTTACATTTTTATTAGAATAACACAGAGGTGTTAAGAGCGTAGAGTCTTCTCGAATTAAAACGCTGATCCAGTTGACAAAAGAAAAAGAAAATAAACCTATCACATGGCTTCCTGACCCACCGGAAAGAATGCAGTAGATGGAGAACTTCTTAGGCTCAGCTCACACCAAAACGAGACGATGGCGATGACGAAAGCGCTGCACTTTTAAAGTAGTAATTCAAACTTGAACTTTATTCAGTACACGAGAATGTGTACCTTTCATTGCCTGAGCGGCGCCAAGCTATGCAGAACGGCCTAGATTGACATTAGAACTCTTACAATTAAACGTGTATCTTCTTGTGTAGTGAAGAAAGTTCAATTTTGAATCGCTATCTGAAAAATGCGGCGCTCCATTAGGTATCGCCTCGTTTTGGTGTGACCTGATAGTAACTCTATCGCTCTACCACTATTGAATACTGTAATTACTGACACAAATTCGACAGACATTTGACATTATTCTCTAAAGTATGAATATCCTTTGCTAGTAGATGGCAGAACACCTACCTATGCCCGATCTGAGTAAATTGACATACTGAGACAAAGATGAAATAAATAGGTTGTGATTATAATGTTTGTTAAACACAACAATAAAATAGAACAAGCAAGTTTCATGTCACGAGACACTGTAACACCAGGTTAAATTGTGTAACAATTACTATTGTTCTTTTATGGCTTCTATCAGGGCATAAAACGGCTTATAGTATTCGAAGCACCGTATCAGAGCATAATACAGTTTGAACTGAAGATAGATTTCTCCTGAAATAGGTCAGGTTGTACGGCTTCGAGTCGGATCTAATACTGGTGCAGGAAATTCGCAATAAAAGTATTCATCGCATGCGAAGGAAACCATTAAAATCCGCGGTGTATACATTTAAATATTCATAAAATTGAAATATTGAAGGCCGGGTGATATGTTTATGTTTAGAAATATTAATTTACCATAATATATATATAACACATTTACGCTCTAATATCATGTATAAATTGTTAAATGAAAAAAATGTACCTAAGTTATATCTGTCCAACGGTGAAGTTTTGTCTTTTATTCAAATTTTGTGTTTGCTTTTGTCTCAATCTCCAATCTTACTACAATAGATATTAAAGTACATAATATTTAAAATAAATGTAACACGGTTATTTGTTTCAGAATGAAAGCCTGCACGCAGCTGTGACGTCACTCACGAAGAACCAGGCAGAGCATTACGACAGATATCATTGCTTGTAAGTCCTCGTAATAGTATGATATCTGTAGTTTTATATGCTTATAAACAGATTCATTTACTTTTAATAAAATTCCGTTTTAAAATCTAGTAAGAAACGAACTATCAGAAGTTTGAGCGTACAATGCTTTGAGATTGTTAATTTCTCAAAGGCCGTTTTACAGCTGCTTCCACAAAGCGTCGTACGTCGACTCTTACCATTTATCCAATGCAAAGATCGTGTGTTTCTCTTAAACTAGATTTAGAATCATCATATTAATATGGTTTCCATTTTTTTCGCATAAAATAATATGTCATAATTTAACCTCCAATTCCTCTAGTCTGCTTAAGTCTCTAGTTTGATTTAAAGCTCTAGTCTGATTTAAGCCTCTAGTCTCCTTTAATCCTCTAATCTGCTTAAAACCTCTATTCTGATTTAAACCTCTAGTCTGCTTTAAGCCTGTAGTCTTTAAACCTCTAGAGGTTTTATTAGACTAGTCTAATTTAAACCTCTATTCTGATATAAACCTCTAGTCTGCTTTAAACCTCTAGTCTGCTTTAAACCTCTAGTCTACTTTAAACCTCTAGTCTGCTTTAAACATCTAGTCTGCTTTAAACCTCTAGTCTAATTTAAACCTCTAGTCTGCTTTAAACCTCTAGTCTGCTTTAAACCTCTAGTCTGCTTTAAACCTCTAGTCTGCTTTAAACCTCTAGTCTGCTTTAAACCTCTAGTCTAATTTAAACTTCTAGTTTTGTTTATTGCATACTCGTGTGTGAAATGAGGGAATATTTTCACGTGTGAATAAAGAGTAATGACAATTGTTAAATACTGTAACAGAGTCCATTGTAGCTTTTCCAATTAAGGCCGAATACATAACATCATTGAAAGCTACATCAATCTCCTGTTGTCAGTCTTATATTTAGGAGTCTTTGTTTTATTTGAAATAAGGAAAACGTCGATTGCTATCAATTTCTACGATTTCAGTACCGAAGGGAAACTAAAAAATTATTTCCTTGTTAATACGCTTAATAGAATGCTCCTTTATACTCTCTATAAAAGGAAATGTCTTTCAATTTAATTAGAGGTAGTAAATGTGTTTTCATTTCGAAACTAAAAGTTAAAAGTTAGATTTATGACCAGTCTCTGAAGAATGAACTTTTATATTTTGATAGCTTGTTTAAGTTGGATATTATTACTAACTCAGGTTGGTTGAAAGAAGAATTTGTGACTAAAAGCATATTCGTAGAAAAGTATAAGAACTTTCATTCTCTATCTTATGCAGTAAAATTTTGACTTGAATTTTACTGCATAATATTTATTATAGTCGTTAGCTAAGAGGACCTCTAAGAGGACCTGTCGTTACAAATCGGACTTATACGTAATTTTAATTCCATGTAGAGCATTTTTGTACCATCAAATTCATTTCATTTTATTGGATTCAGTGCTTAGCTTTTGTGTAGACTCTAGAGTATAAAATAATTCAGTTGTTAAAAAATATTTACAAATATAGTTAATGGATGATCCGGTACACAAATGAATATATAAAATAAACGTTTTGTGTTTGAACATAAAGAGTATTGCAAGATAACAATATTTGTTTTTGTTTTCATATCATTGCCATGTATTTTCGCAATTTTTCTGGAAATCCGGAAAAGATTTATTTATATCATATAATTCGTATGTTATAATACCATATTAGTTATAACATTAAAAAAAAAAAAAGTAAGCCCCAGATTGTCTAGCAGTGAGCTGATTGTAATTAATGATAATAGCTGAGAACAGTCTCGATCGTATCAGGTTTCAAACAAAAAAAACTAGATCAAAATGAGTTCGTCCGTTTGGGAGATAAGATGCCACGACACACAGACAGACAGACAGACAGTTGATGATTTCGAAGCAATATTTTTCGTTATTACGTTACGTTCTCTATGATCGCTCTCTAGAATCCTACTACTATTATAAATGTGAAAGTTTGTGAGGATGGATGGATGGATATATGTTTGTTACTCTTTCACGCAAAAACTACTGAATGGATTTTGGTATGGTAGTAGTTTAGGCTCTGGATTAAAACAGGCTATTTTTTTATCCCGGAAAAGTACAGTATTCCTGTGGGATACTATATTTACGCGGGCGCAGCCGTGGTAATAAATTGTAATCGGCTGAATTCTAAAGTTTAAAGCCCTACTTAAGTAAGCGGCCTATATCCTGTGATATAGGGGATATCACAGGATGTCGCTGCATCTGCGTAGCAGAATAACAAGTACAGCGTGTGACTTGAGAGCCTCTTAATTTTAAAGAAGCGTTTGAGTAATCGGCCGTATGAACTATATATATTCTATACTAATATTATAAATAGAGAATGATTTGTTTCTTTTTGTTTGCATTGAATAGGCTCCCAAGCTACTGGATTGATTTTGATAAAATTTGGCATATATATATAGATAGAGTTGACCACGAGGAAGTACATAGGTTACTTTTTAGCGCGGAAAAATGTACGGTTGCCGCGAGATTTTTTGCGCGCTCGAAGTCGCGGGCAACATCTATAGTTAATAAATTCAATAGCTGCTCGCGAGTTTCACACAAGTTTTTATTCCAGACGCAGGCTGCCGGATGATGTGAGGACGTGCAGGAACTATGCCTATCTACAGGAAATATACGACGCCGTGCGTGCAACGGACAGTGAGTGTCAATAAACAATATTTGCGTAGGGTAAACCACCCGGCTATTGGCGCTTTCAGAATTTGAATAGAAATATTTGCATTGAAAGTGTGAGTAACTGGGGGAGTGTCGATGTCTGAAAGTACCCGTTAGTTCTTAACGACATTCTTGAAAATAATTGTGTACAATGTCATTAATTTATGTGATAAAACGTTATTAGTAATAATATCTAACTATGGATACTCACACCATGACAATCTGGCCCCATGTTAAGAATCCGAAGAACAAGGAGTCACGGGGACCAGACATCAGAAAGTATATTTAATACTTTTATACTGTACATATGTTTAATATTTCTATTATATTATACATAATTTTAATACAGGACCCAGGAACATTGAAAACTTTTTGTTCCCTCGGGTGGATTCAAACCCGCGATCTCTGACTTGAGCGCCGACGCTCTAACCACTGAACCACAGAGGTCGTCATAAATAATGATTATAACCAACAGATATTTTAATGTAATTTATAATATTAATCCTATAATAACCATTATAACAAAAATATACTTCTATAAAACTAAAAATATTGGCTTCGCGTATAAGAAGGACATAATGTTACTTTGAAAGAGTTTCATTCCTTATGTCGAAGTTTAGGGGTAATTTAACATAGTTCAACAGGCGCCAACAAGAAGTTTCACTTGGTTTTAGGAAAACAAACAAAACGTTAAGAACAAAATGCGGTAAAACTTCTCAAGACTTTCGCCCTGTTGACAGATTTAAAAGTGACTTACAAACATACGGGAATTCCTTTTTTCACCAATTACTTTTCCCCGAATCAAATTCTTCGCCACTGTTTTTCACCTAATTATATTTTTGTGTTCCTTTTGATATTTTAAATCAATAGATTTCAAACACCATTATGTAAATGTGGGCAGAACAAACAAGATTAAGGGAGCTATAAAAAATCGCCAAATGAAAGGCGTAGCAAGTTTATTCGATGAGATTAGCTGTTTTTGGCATCTCCCTAATTCTTGAAAAATTAATGCACAAATCAGGCTTGTTTAATAAGCCTGTTTATTTAACAACAAAATCCTTTTAAAAAACAAATAAGCACTGTTATCGCTAAAGACAACACAATATGTTTATGTTACATATTATATGCTGTGAACATTGTTTAGATATTAAAGGATCAAAAGGAAATTGTATAAAGGAAATTGTTTCTATTTTAACTAACCTTCATCTTTATCTTATTATACTACAAATGAGAAAGTTAGTGAGGATGCATGGATGCATGGATGAATGGATGGATATTTGTGATTTTTCTCGCAAAAACTACAGAGCAGATTTGAAGGAATTTTGTAGGATAGTTTAGGCTCTGCTAACACATTGGCTACTTTTTATTGCGAAAATGTAATGTTCCCGTGGGATACTGTATTGTGTATACTAGCTGTTGCCCACGGCTTCACATTTCGCCCGTGGCATTTAAATACAGTATCCCACGGGAATATTGTACTTTTTCAAGATAAAAAGTATTCTTTGTTTTAATCCAGAGCCTAAACTATTATACTACCCATTTGGTATGGCCAAATTTCATCGAAATCCGTTCAGTAGTTTTTGCGTGAAAGAGTAACAACATCCACCCATCCATACATCCATCCTCACAAACTTTCACATTTATAATAGTAGTATGTGTAACTGTGCATAATTACACGCGGGCGGAGCCGCGGGCAAAAGCCAGTCTAAATAAAAGATAGTCGCTAGCTGTGTATAAAGTATGGCGCACAATTCGTAAACCTGGTTGTAATCTTTTTCTGCAATATAGAGTAGCTGATTCACATTTTTGTTCCAGGTGTATGCACTAAGGACTTCATGGCGAAGCTAGGGGAATATTTAATTTTGACCGCATTCTCCCACAACTGCCGACTCGAGCGTGCCTTCAAATGCCTGGGTACTAATCTGACTGAATTCCTGACGACCCTAGACAGCGTACATGACGTGCTACATGATCAGGTGATTTGTCTGCTCAAAATCTAGAACAGCACTGCTCTACATTTTGGGCTTAGTCCAAAATGGAAACTAGTTTATTGATGTTTTTGAATTTCTAATATTAAAAGTTAGCTTTTAGTTACATATTTACGAGTGTGTTTACTTTAACTTCATTTTGTGAATTTTAAAGTTTTTGCAGAACAGATTAAGCAGACAGCTTTAATGTTGATGTTCAATTTAGTTTTAGTCATGTAGCAAATAGAAAAAGTTTCGTTTACTTGAACGTGTTTATTGCGAGACAAATAAACACAAACGTACTTAAATGCTTGATAAAATCTTATACTTTAAGCTGTATTTATGTTATATATGTTATCTTTTTCTTATATATAATCGGTTTCTCTAAAACTTCTGCAAGCATCACCATGAAATTTAGTATGCAGGGAGTTTTTTAGGAGAAAAGTCGATCTATCTTAGTTTTGTCCCTTGGAATTTGCGCATTTTAATCTATTTATGTTTTTTCTTTCGTCGTGCAATAATACATGAATAATTTAGACTTTATTACGTCAGTCCGATTGGCAGTTTGGTATTCAAATTTATTTTGGTATTCAATATTATTTGCTTTATCCGAAAGCTCAGAATATTATTGTGATTCTTTTTATGTTTTGAAATTTATCAGAACTCCGAGCAGAGCTCGGTTACCCGAGTACTCTTTACTTAACTGAGTTAATAATTTAAGTATAATAAGAATATCTTTGGATGCTTTACACCACATCAATCTGGTCTCGTACTAAGTGTCCGAGGAACTTGTGTTACAGACAAGTATATCTATTTAATACTTTTTTACTTTTTTACTATATATATATATATAGTATATATTATATTTAAGATTTTTATTATATTATGTATTTTATAATATTATAGTATACATAATATAACATATTTAATACACCAGAAACACAAAAAACTTTTTCCCTAGGCGAGATTGGAACCCGCGACCTCCGACTTGAGTGTCAACGTGTTAACCACTGAGCTACAGAGGTCGTGAAAATCGTTGATAATAAAACTAGCTTCGTGCTAAATCTAACTCAAACACTTTAGGTAATATTATTAGGCCCACTTGCGCAGATCTGGGGTTTTTTTTTTCGAAATGGTCTACGCTAACGGTCGGGTTAACACCGCTGTAGCTACGTCGGACTATAACTAGCCTGGTGGCTAGTTGATTAGGTGAGAGACGATGGGAGGGTTTGACCCTCCCTAACATCAGCCGGGTGATGTTCAGACCGGATATTGGGGACAGCTACGGGTTGTAAGCTATTATTATGTCGAGAGGGATACGGGTCTCTCCTGCTAAGGGGTCTGACCCCTTCCTCACTCTCGGAGGAGTGAGGTTGCTCGCCCGCGGTAGCACAAACTAGCGGCGCGTGAGTTATCGCGATAGAGGAACTCAGGTTTTTAGTGGTTTCGGTATTGAGAGGGCCGTCCCGCTCCCCTTCCGCGTAAGGTCGATGAGGTTCGCGGTATTAGTAGAGCTCTCTATATCAATATCGCTTTCGCGGTCGCGGTCACTATTTTGAAGTGTACCTAGGCTACTAGGACGCAAACTCGAACTCGGGTTCGGGTTCGGTCCCGTGTTAGGGTCTGTACGTCTGTGCGTGTGATCGTGTCGGATGTGGGACCTCGGGGTAGGCGCCGGCGTCGACCCCGGTGCGATACTAAATTCGCGGGTTAGTGTGATTTGTGTTTACGTAACTGTACACAGTACGTTACGTATTTTGTGATCGGGTCAATGGGATCGGCTAAAATGTGCTTAGGCCGCTTGTACGGGTGTCGGAAAGTCTGTGCGTCGTGGTTGTAGACAAGGGACGTTTGAATAAGAGGGTTTGGATATTTTTTGCCTTTGTCAAATAATCTCTCTACGAGTTCTTTGATTCTTTGATATAGGCTTTTATGGTGACGAGTTCGCAGTATCTATGCAAGTCGATGTTACGCATGTAATAGGGGGCTCCTGTTGCCATACGTAGAAACCGGTTTTGCACTCTTTGCAATCGGTCTATTTGAGGATAGCTTATTTGTGCGAAAGAGACGCACGCATAAGTGAGTATCGTTCTTATACATACTTCATATAATGTAAGCTTATGCATTAGTCGTCTTAGGGACGTCGTATAGTAAGTCTTAGGGAAATTTTTCTTCGCGAATTAATTCGCGGATATAATTGGTAGAGTACAATTTTCGCTTTTCGTGACTGTTAGTGATGTGACTCGTAAACATTATAGAATTGTTTAGTACTACGCCTAAATATTTGACATGAGTGACCTCTGGGATTATATTGCCATGCAGACTTATAGGGCTCATCATTTTTCGGGCGCATGTGCGCTTCTTTGCGCTCGATTTTTTGTCGAATTAGATTGCGTGACTTTTGTCGGGATTTTCTTCGATTCTCCATTTGGAGAACCATTTACCGAGTTCGGTAACTGACTCCTAGAAGCGGTACAGGGTCGGATGTGAGAATAATATAGGGCTGTATCATCCGCGATCATGGATAATTGCACCTTAGCGTGTTTGGGAATGTCGCTAGTGTACAGGTTATATAGGGAGAGCGAGAGGACCGAGCCCTGCGGTACTCTCGCCTCCATATATCTTGGCGACAACAGTGCGCCTTCTACACGGAAATGAAATTTTCGATTTTTAAGGAAGTTACTGATTAATAAAACTTTTAAAAACTCTTTCATAGACTTTTCCAAGGGAGCTAATGAGACTAATTCGAGACGAAATCGAAAACTAAGGTCGATAGCTACCAGGTGCCTTCCTCGGCTCCTTTCCTCGGTTTCCTCGGTTTGTGTATACCTATGACAATAGCTACTTTTCAAATGTCTGGGAATAAACATCCTACTAAGAGGGCGTTAAAGATGTTCACTAGGAGTTGAATTAGCTCGGTCGGTAGCATTTCAAGTGTTTTGTTTGAAATACCGTCATGGCCTGGGGCCTTTTTGGCATTCATATACTTTATAATGTGTAACCTCCTCCGAGTCCACCATCGTCTACCTACAACCTATCCTCGTCTACAACCTATCGTCATCAGGTGGCCTCGAGAGTCGGCTGTTGACCTCGCTATTCACTAAGCTAAGATGCTCGGGATCAATCAGGAGAGCACTGGGCCGGCACTGTTGTTCGAAATGATCAGCTAGGCAATCTGCCTTGTCTAAGTCTTCGAGTGCAGGAGGACGGTTTGGTCTGTCTAACGGAGGCATATCGCTCTCCGTGTTATTTTTGAGGGCCTTCGCGAGTGGCCAATATGCCACGTTTGATGGCTCTAACTCACCGAGAAGTCGATTCCAACTCTCGACTTTTTGGGTTAACACTACCAAGTGTAATCGTAACCGGTCTGTGGTCCGAGTTAAGCTCGTGGAGAGTCTCAATATAGATATTGAGAGAAACATTTTTGACTAAAGCTATGTCTATAGTACTAGGATCACGTATGACACCGTTGATGTTTTCGTTTGTGTCATAGCGAGTGGGGTCAGTGGGAGCTAATAGTGCAAAGTTAAAAGTATCGATTAAGCTACAGATAATGTTGCCGTTTCTATTGCTACGTACGGTGCTCCACTCAGTGTGTTTGCAATTTAGGTCGCCGGCAATGATGACGGCGTTGCCTAAGTTAAATAGCGTTTGTAGATCGCTAGAATGTAATTCTTTATTGCACGCTAAGTACGAGCTTACTATTACGATTGGTCCGTGACCGGACATGCTAATGTGGCAAATAGATGTCTCTAAAGTTAATAAAGATGTTAATAAAGGTGGGTCTAAGTGAATACAGTGTAGGGATTATTTATAGTAGATAAGAGTACCTCCGAGTCGGGATCGAGTTCTGTCGTTTCTAACTATTTTGTAGTTTGCTATTTTTGAGCTCCTCTTACTAGGCTTAAAGTCTGGGCTAAAATTAACGATGGTGGTTAAAAATATCATCCATTCTCTTTCATAAATACGAAGAGCGAGAGAGATAATATTATGATATATAATAAATCAACTATCTCAATAGTATGGATATAACTAAGGAAATATCCATACTACGAAAGTACACACAGACGGAAGGACAATGGGATCTCAGCGGAATTTAATATTAATGGTTATTCCGTCTTAATTAATTAGTATTCCATAAACAAGTTTGCTATTAGTTCGATCTTCAATATGGATGACATCACTGGGTATTCTCTCGGGAACACACGAAACCTTCTTACCCCAAGGGTCCTGAAGCTCATGATTTATGAAAACTTTACCGAAGAAGGTAATTTAGGCATTCGGGGTAGGATTAGGAACATATTCATTTCATATTTACAGAGGTGAATTGTTGAAGTTTTTTACAGTTGGCAGTATTCATGCGTCTGTGGAGAAAATTGAAAAAGAGCTTTATACTATGTATAGTCTATTTCAGATCCAATTTAAAGTAAACGTAAACGATAAGAATAAATTAGGACTTGATCCAAAATTCATACTAAGAAAACCCCAGAATCGATATCAATAAAATGGTTGCCAGTGGGTTCACTTTAAATCATATTTGATGTGACCAAACGAGAAATCACAAAAACGCCGGGTATAGAAGATGTAAGCAACAATAAAATCCAAAATCATAGTAGTTACAGATGTAGGAGTTAATATATTTGTCTGTGTATGAACTGTAGGAGTATGTAGTTAAATTGCTGATGTAGGTGGGTAGGTGTAGGTATATCAGTGGCGAAGGCTGGTCCTCCTTCATAGGGAAGCCCTAGCCTGTATAATAATAGGTAGGGATTTGGATGAGGGTCTTCTAAAAGTAAGTGGCAAGTGAAGCCGATAGGAATAGAGTTATATTAAGCTCACGCTACTGATGTATATACCTACAATTTCAACACCTAAAACTTCATCTATACCTACTACCGACACCGACTAACATATATAATACAATACAATCACGTTTTAATGTCTTTCGGCAATCGTCGTATTTCGTACATCGTCTGTCATTCCCATAGAAAAACTAATTTTATTCTTGGTCATAACATCTATACCCACTACCCGGCATTTTTCGGGTTCGCCTTTTTCGTGACATCATATATGATTCGAAAGTGAAAAAATTAGCAACCATTTCGTTTCTGTTGATTCTGGGTCGATTTCGGTCCAAGCCCTTATGTGTCATTTTATTATTTGATTAAACGGTAAATAAGTAACATTTAAATTATTAGTAATATTTGTTTACGTTTATATTACATTCTATCTGAGGGTCAAGCACGAACAAATGACAAATGTAATGCACGAACAATACAGTTCATACAATAATTTTCATACAATTTTCTTTCGATAACGTTATGAATACTTACTTGTCAATCGTTCGTGCTAGCCCGAGCTTCGAGCAGAGAATGTATATATTATTCATTACATATAAAATATTTATATAACGAATACGATATACATCTTGAGAATCTTAAGAAATATCCAAAAAGTCCGATTCATTTTATCACCTTATCACTTGAAAACACTTTTATTTGTAGTTAACCTTCCACAGTTTAATTAATATTTAATAATTAATTTGGATAATTATCCATTCAACAGGATGACATGCTAAAAGACGAGTCTAGAGAGAACGAAGCGGCGTTTGTGTGCACCACCTCCCAAGCCGGCGAGATACAGCTGCACCTCACCACAGAGAGTGAGCCCGTAGCCTACCTCCTAGTCGGCTGCCTGAAGGCGATAGCTCTGAAGCTGTACAGCACACACACGGATATAAGACTGATAAGTTATTCAAATGATCCTAGGAGATTTAGGTATGTATGTGTTTATTGCGTTAATTTGTCTGCTAGAAATGCTAGGTTTTTCATATATTTTCATTTCGTTTCCATGACTTCAAACTTTATCAGATCACAGCTTTAGCATGACCGTACACGAATCGAATTTCGCCGCACGATATCCGCCACACGGTGAAAATATCGTGTAAATGACGATTTGTTTCATTTAATTGTTGGCAACTTTGCCAACAATAACTACAATTCAAAAACTATATCCCGTCTACGTATATTATATAACCTATGTTACCCGGGCTATTATGACGAATTGATAAATCCACTGACACCACATTTATTAAAATTGGACCAGTAATTCAGGTGCTACGGTGGAACAAACATATATAAATACATACATAGATTGCCAAAATCATTACCCTTTCTTTTGGATTCGCCGTAGTCGGGTAAAAGTGACAAGAGGGTTTGTCAAGCGACTCGCCGCACGGCGAAAATCGACCCATGATTTACATGGGTCGATTCGCATTAGCAAACAGTTCATTGCGTGAAGCAAACTGTAGCTGTTGTGTGAAATACTCAAATACATTTTAAAATTCGTTATAATATTATGTATTTTTAAAGAATCGCTCGCTAAACTTAAATAAAAAAATCGGTTGTCTGTAAAGTCGGTTTACTGACGATAGTTGAACGTGACAACGTCATAAGAAAATACTGATGGATCGCTCACTCAAGTAGGAGAGAGACAGATTCCGCGCTCAAGCTTGCACTTCAAGCCTTAAATGGAACGCCTCAGAGCGAGGTAACGCCGCATGAGTCATGTTTTTTCATGCGTGCAGCCGGCTCCATCGAATCACGTCAAAAATCAATAAAATAATCAAGATAAATATTTTTTTAAAGTATAGTAAGTAACTGTTAGAAAAATAATAAATAAACCCATAAGGGGCCCCATATACGGTCCGGTTTTCCTTCAGTTCGGCCTGAACGGATGCAAAGTCGTATCATCTGTGTGCAATTTTAAGATCGCATCAGTCGGCCGGATGGACTAAAGCAAATCGTTCCACTGTTGCCAGCTCTGTTTTTGGGAAACTACTAAACTAGCGTTGAATTCTACTAAAAACTAATAACAGAATACTGAAAACTATCAAAAATGCTACTCAACTTAGGAATCCCTAAAGCTCCCAAAAAACCACTGCATTTTAGATTTTGTAATATTAAAATTTTATCCTTAAAATAAAATATAGTAGGAAATATTACGTATATAGTAATTAAACGGGTAGTATTAAGCAAATTACGGACGAATGCTATGATGTATTATTATGATAAGGTGTCAATTTTTTTTTGTGCCTAACCTAGGCCATTTTGCATATGATTACTGCCTAGCTTTTTCCTACTAAAACACTACTAACAATTAAATTCCTACTAAGGAGGGAATAAAATACTTAATTTAGTAGTAAAACTTTGTAAAATAACTAAGTTGGTAACATTAATTCTAGACTGAACGGACAATGTGTGACAAATCTCTTCAGTTCTCGACATAGCCGCGGCCGTGCGGGCGTGTATCGTGTACCAGCGTAGTGAGTTTACAATTAATAAAAACGACCGTAACTCGCGGCAAACCAGAACGAACTGATGCGATTTTTCCGTGTGTGTGCTCGAATCCGTATTGGCCGAAGTGACGTCAGTTGGTTCCGATGCGATTTTTTTCTGTGTATGTGCTCGAATCCGTTCAGGCCGAACTGACATCAGTTCTAATGAAACGATCGGCCTCTCGTCTGTAGAGGCCTTAAATATCTTAAAATATGCTTGAAGCACTTAGTCGAAGTGAAATGTCTTCATCATCTGATATAACAATGAAAGTCAGGCTTAAGATCTTAATGGTCATAATTATACTCACTGCGAAATGAGTATCTTACAATTACGAGACAATTTTAATATAGAAATTAATAATGAACATGAATTAAATTGTTCTCATTTCAATTATGATATAAATTTTAAATACTTGACAGATTTAATTTGAAAGAAGAGTTAATTTTTATTAGTTAAATAGCTTTAAACTATGCCTCGTCATGAAATTTAACTGCAGAGTGTGAAAAATTTTAGTATGGAGCTCAAATTTATTTTTTAATAAATTATGTTTATGAAATTATGCAAAAATATATATTTTTTTGTCATTTTTAAAATGCCACTAAATAACATCTGTGGTTTGGTGGTTTAACGCATCAGTGCTCAAGCCAGACCTAGAGCCAGAGGTAGCGGTTTCGAGTCCCGGCAAAGGAACAAATGTGCCTGGGCCATGGATGTGTCTAATATTTAATATGGATATGTATAATATTATAATATACTAAAAACCTTAAATATGTGTAAAGTATAAAAGTATTAAATATATTTCCGTTATCTGGTACCTATAACACAAATTCTTCAATAACTTACCACGGGACCAGATTGACGTGGTGTGAAAACGTCCATAGATTATTATTATTGTGCGTTGCGTAGCTAGTAAAGTAATATACATAGTAATTTACTGGGGGGCTCATAAAAATAGGTGTGCTTATCTCTATAGATCTCTTATAGAGATAAGCACACCTATGTACATTCATCACTGTGTTGTCTGAGTTTAATTGTAAAATGTGTGTACATAAAGAATAAATAAATAAAATAAAATTAAATATTCACGCAACTGATTACCTAGCTGTAGCTTTAATATTGCTGTATTTGTCTAATACCTTGGAAAAGTCACTTGACAGACAAAGACAGCAACACTCAAAAGCAAATCAGCTGTGTATATTCGTCCTAAATAGACGTCCTACTCAAAGCCTAAATAATCGAAGTTTTACGGCCTCTGACTCGAGACCGCTAGTCGCTTCCAAGATCCCCTAGGCAAAGCCCGAAACTAATATATTTTACTTTTGACGTTTGGCTGAAAAGGTAGGAAGTTCCTATTTAGTTCCTAATACGTGCCTCTAGGTTATTTCTAAAAATGAAATTGGCATTTATTTCAGAGTTTGTCAGAAGGCTTTGGTCAAACCTAGGATAAAATAGTTATTTCTTTAAGAGACTGCATATCGATATGTGACTGTACCAGGAGAAACTATCTACTATTTTTTTTTTGGTTTATAGGCAATTAAGCCCCGATGTTTGACATTTTACAAAATATTGTCAACAGATACGATATAAGCGCGGTGTCTTCATGTCAGAAGTCCAAAGAGGAAAACTGTGAGGTCAGCGACGGTAACCTGGCCTCGTCTACCAAGGTCACTGACCTTAGGATCGGAGTGGCCAGCTTCTGCAAGGCCTTCCCGTGGCACTTCATTACTGACAACCGACTGGAACTGGTACAACTTGGTGAGTGTTCCTTATCTCTTTTTGAGTTCCGGGTAGAGTGAGACAACATGGGGGATTAGTCCTAGAGAATGCGAATTCTGATTTAATAAGGGGAGTATAAGGGAGAGTAGGTGAAGAGCGTGGAATAAGATATATATTTTTGCCTTGTTTTATCCTATTTCTACCCTACTTTACAGCTTCGGCATTTTCCTAAATGTACTTAGTAATAATAATGTAATGGTTGACTTACACCTTATACGAGACTTAGTAATAAGAATGTAATGGTTGACTTACACTTTATACGATACTTAGTAATAATAATGTAATGGTTGACTTACACTTTATACGAGACTTAGTAATAATAATGTAATGGTTGACTTACACTTTATACGATACTTAGTAATAATAATGTAATGGTTGACTTACACTTTATACGAGACTTAGTAATAATAATGTAATGGTTGACTTACACCTTATACGAGACTTAGTAATAAGAATGTAATGGTTGACTTACACTTTATACGAGACTTAGTAATAATAATGTAATGGTTGACTTACACTTTATACGAGACTTAGTAATAATAATGTAATGGTTGACTTACACCTTATACGAGACTTAGTAATAAGAATGTAATGGTTGACTTACACTTTATACGAGACTTAGTAATAATAATGTAATGGTTGACTTACACTTTATACGAGACTTAGTAATAATAATGTAATGGTTGACTTACACTTTATACGAGACTTAGTAATAATAATGTAATGGTTGACTTACACTTTATACGAGACTTAGTAATAATAATGTAATGGTTGACTTACACTTTATACGAGACTTAGTAATAAGAATGTAATGGTTGACTTACACTTTATACGAGACTTAGTAATAATAATGTAATGGTTGACTTAAACTTTATACGAGACTTAGTAATAATAATGTAATGGTTGACTTACACTTTATACGAGACTTAGTAATAATAATGTAATGGTTGACTTACACTTTAACGACGAGATAATCTTGTTTATATCTATAATTTTTTTAGGCGAAAACAGCTGCAAGTATTACCATGAAATATAGTTTCGGGGGAGAAAAATCGATCTAGATAGCTATTCTTATCCCTGGAAAACTGCGCATTATCTATATAATATGTTTTTTTCTTTCATCGTGCAGAAGTATATCAATAATTTTGACACTGTAAAATCAGTCCGATTGGCAGTTTTATATGCGTATGTATAATTTTTGCTTTGTTCGATAATTAGGAATTTGTTGGGTTCGAATCCCGATAACATAAATATTTTTTCTTATCATTATTTTTTTTAATTTATCAGAACTCCAAGCAAAGCTCGCTTACCATGGTGCTAATAATTTAAATGAGGTACAGAATATTATTATTATTGATAAGCCTGACCAATTAGCACCAGCTATACGTCCATCTAATAATATTAATTAATATTAATGTTACTAAGCGCATCATAACTTTTCGTTGGCTCCGTTCCCAAAACTCATTTAGACAAAATGTGGTGTTTTCTCGCAATCATGTTTTCCCTTTTTATATGGGAAGTTAAATTTAATGAATATGGCTGGGTAGTGGATACATTTAGATGGCTGTTGGGTACAATGTGGTACAATCATTAAGCGTAATGTATGTCTACAGAAAGCGGGTAGGCCGGTCGGATACTTGAAAAATTCATTTAAAATGTAATAAAATCACTGTTGGCAAATCCATTTTGTTATACTATTTGCCACCAATATGGTAACTTTAAATTCTAAGCTCCTGTTTCACAATCACCTAACGGATAAGCTATCCGGAAGTTTTGTCGCTGCTTACTTTATAATGAGCGACAGAGACAAAACTTCCGGATAAGCTAATCGTCACTTATTAGGCGATTGTGAAACAGGCCCTAAAAAAACATTTTATTCGTTGAAATTAATTTAAAAAAATTAATTTTCCTTTGCGTCATATTTTCTAATACTAATAATATCTACTTACACGATACTTTAGTGTCAAAACTATATTATACCATAATTCCTTTGCGCGTAAAATATTCATAAGCCTATTTGTACCTGAAAGTGAACTATACTTCTGGATCTACACGTTCGAAACCATAAAAACAGATTATAATAGAAAGAGAATAAAATCTCTTCAACATTACCTAGTTGTTAACCAAAAGGATTGTGGTAGGACCATAACGCTAAGCACTTCCAATTTGGGAGCATAACGTTCATAATGGCTGACTATCAAAGGTGAACGCGTGACGTCATAACACGAGGTGCGTAACACTTGAAATATTGAACGGCGGTAGAGAGGAATAAAATTATAATTACTGCCATTCCTTAGATTTTATGTGAAAGGTAACAAAGATAAGGTATTTCTTTATAATTCTTCTGTAATGTCCTTAAAACTCGAACAATAGAAGAATAAAAGAAAGATAAAAAGTAATTTATCAGTTCGATTCTGATACGAGTAATCATCTCATGAACATCTATGAAATTAAAGAATTACTTGTAAACACTAAACATAATTGTAACATAGGACAAAATATATTTTTTATTCTAATCCTTTAAAAAACTACTTAACTGCACTAATAAACTAATTGACCTGGCGTCACCATCAGAAAAACTTTGCAGAAGCCGCGTTTTGATGGCTTACCGTCATAATTTTTACGCATCCAAATATGAACTGTAATTATTGAATTTATAGCTTAAAATCATTTATTACGTAAAAAAAAAAAACAATGTAATAGGGCCGCCATTCATTTGCTTTTATCCGAATACAACGACAATAAAACACTGGACGTGCCAGTGTTAACAAATAGGGCTCCTAGCTTTTATCTAATGAGTGTTCCATATTTTTATCTTCTGTCTTAACTTGACCCCGTTTTAACTACTTCACAAGAAAAACTAAGACGTAATTAATATCTTAAGACATTTCTAGTTTGTGGTCTGCAGTATGACTGTCGAAGTTTTTTTAGTTATCTTGAACTGTTTAAATTGACAGTAATTTATTTTAAAGATGAGAAAATTGTTAAGTATACACCAACCTATGTACTATTAGAGAATCTAATTAATAAGCAGGCCGTTGTCGTCATTTGTTCGTATTATAATATAATATTATGATATCAAACTGATATCATAATATTATGATATCATTGACAATAGGGAACATGCATTTGTTTTAAATCTGCAAAATTCTTATATTAGGTGCCTACTTATGAAATTGGCGTTTTGTCCTACTGGACAATTTGATCTTTGGTTAGGAATTCCAATTTGAAATTTATACCACTATTTACATATGCATTTGTGTTTCGAAAACCATAATTCATTTGTTTTTTCCCTTTTTGGTTTTTTCTTTGCGTCACTCTGTTTACTAAATGGAAAACTTGTAATATCGTATTATTTTCGAGTACGAATTCCATCGTGGCACCAGTGCTGCAGAAACGGCTCGAAGGATTAATGATGTTTAGGTGGCGGTGTCGCAAAAGAAAACACACTGCGTTTTTGGTTCCAACATTGTTGATAATGAAGAATTGAAGGCTATTGTAATAGCGGATCCATCGCAAACCACGTCCGAGTTAGGTGCTGGCTGCGGTGTTAGTGATAAAAATTAACTGTTTTAATCCACGTGAAGCAAATTGGGAAGGTGAAAAAGCTTGAAAGGTACCTAATGAATTGTGTGCAGCAAACCGACAAACGCGCGTCAACTGCTCCGCTACATTACTCAACCGGCACAATAATGAAGGGATTTTGAATCGAATCATTACCTGTGAGGAAAAGTGGATCCTGTACGATAATCGGAAACGCTCATCGCAATGGGTGATCCCTGGCGAACTAGCCAAAGCTTGCCCCAAGCGAAAATTGACTCAAAAAAAGTTACTTGTGAGCGTTTGGTGGACTAGTGTCGGTGTCGTTCACTACAGCTTTCTAAAATCTAGCCAGATGATTACGGCAGATGTCTATGGCCAGCAACTGCAATTATGATGGAAAAGATAGCTGCTAAACAACTGAGGTTGGTCATTCGCTCTAGGCCACTGATGCTTCAGAACAACGCTTGACCACACACTGCACGACATCATCATCATCATCATTAACAGCCATAGGACGTCCACTGCTGGACATAGGCCTCCCCCAAAGATTTCCACAACGAACGGTCCTGGGCCACCCGCAACCAACGGCGGCCCGCGACCTATAGCTACCAAATTAGAGGAGCTTCAATTAGAATGTCTAAGACATCCACCGTACTCCCCGGACCTTGCTCCAACAGATTACCATTTTTTTCGAAATTTGGATAACTTCTTGCAAGGAAAAAAATCAACTCCTATGGGGAAGTCCAAAGCGCTTTCAAAGATTTTATTGATTCCTGTCCGAATGGTTTTTTTTAGTAAAGGAATCAATGAACTACCTATGAGATGGCAAAATTGCATAGATAGTAATGGTATATACTTCAATTAAATTAATATATTATGTATAAAAAAAAATCGACTATATGTTCCCTCTTTACAAAACGCCAATTTCATTTGTAATGACCTAATATTTTTCGAAAGGCAACATAAATATTGTTGCTAAATTAACAAGTTACAGGACTAAAAATGACGTTTTTTTGATACGATTGAAAAACGACAAATTACTATTCAAATCCTTAGGTATGTTATTTGTGACATTTTTGTTTACAATGATGTACATAAACGTTGTATTTAAGTAATTAAAATTATTTTGTATTTATCTTTACACATTTCCAACTGATGTGACGTCACTCGTGCAACATTTTTTGATAGAGCGTTTTTAAGGTTCTTCAATGATCTTACTTTTGTGATAATTTCCTGGCTTATTAAGTATGTACTTTTCGAAAAGCCAATAATAAACACTACCTATGCATGTTCCCTTTTGTATTGTGAGTAGTGACATAGTAATAAGAAATAAATTAAGAGTACGCTCTAGCTTCTTATGAATTAGATTGCCTGATAGTTCTTACTACTAAGCTATACAGTGTCCTACTTTACTTCGTTAGGTCGAAATATTAATTAAATAAAAGTTAAGCTAAATAATCGCCTATAGAAACGTTATAATATAAAATTTACGCGTGTTTATTACATTAAGCAATATTGTTTTTATTATGAACAATTATACGGAATAATACTTCCATTATTGATAGCGATAATGACCGCAGTCATTAAGCGAATCGTTATGATTATGTGAATACATTAACGCATATTAATCATAATGGCCGCTGCATACATTCAGTTCAATCTTCAGTAACATCTGTCAAATATAAGGCTGGATTTCGCGCTTCGACATCGACAGCATCGAAGGTCATAATAGCATTCATTTTACTGTTTGTCATTTTTTCAAGCTTCACTATAACTATGGATACTCTAGAAACTTCACAACTAGAAGCTTCACTACAAGAATGGTGCTTAATTTTGCTCTATGACCGACGTTGAGCGCTGACAGTTTTTTCTCTGGTTGCACACCAGGGAAAAAAGAGGCGGGAACCTTGAAAAAGCGCGGTTGACTTTAAACCTTAATTTTAAATTTTTCATATAAATTGTGATTTTTTTATAGTTAAAGTGAATTTAAATATTACTATTAGCTGCTGAAAAGCACAATAGCAATGGAGGTAAGCGAGGGGGCGGGTCTCACCCGCCCGCCTAAAAAAACGGCCACGGCCTACGGATGAAGGAGGCGTAGGCGAAGGCTCTGGACGATCGGACTGCGGCGATGAGCGAGATGCGTATCTGCCTTATTACAAACCGAATTATAAAAGACTTTATCCGGAAAACTCAACCAACACAGAATTTAAAGTGTATGTGGAATCCACAAACGACGATAGATTGGGCAACAAGAGCCCGCAATGGACATAAAGGTGTGACGGGTATTCAAAGGGTGAATGCCAATAAAATATCAGTATTTTCAAGCAATATAATATGGCCAATAACTTTATCAATAACACCACTTTCCTCACAAAATTCGTACCGGCATCGCAAATTGAAAAAACCGGCATCATTAGATTTGTTCCAGCGAATATATCTAACAAAGAACTATACACAAGACTTTCTTCAATTTATGAAATAGTGGCAATAAGAAGGTTTTCAAAGAAAGTAGGACAAGAGTGCGTTGCATTTCAGACTGTAAGCATCACTTTTTTATCTAATGTACTGCCTAATAATGTACAATATTATGATCTATTCTCGTACAGAGTTTTCGAATACATTCCACCATTACTACAGTGCTATAGGTGTTTTAAATTTAATCATTCAGCAGAGATTTGTAATGGTAAACAAAGATGTAGTATTTGCGGAGGTGAGCACTTGTATAAGGAATGTGATAAACCAACAGAAATCAGCTGCATAAATTGCAGTGGGCCTCATCTTGCGATATCTAGATTATGTCCTATTAAAACAAAGAAGATTATTGAAAAGAAAATTAACATATCTTATGCAAGTGTCGCCTTCACAAAACAAGTCACCACCAATGAAACAGATTTCCTTCCACTCCCACCACCAAAACCACAACCTGTAAATAGTGATGTTATTGTAAATAAGTCTGTAAATATCTCAGCAAATAAGCCTGTTCAAGATGTAAATAAAGTTAAAATAGTCCATTCTAAAGACCTAAAAACTCAAATAATTTCCAACAACGATGTACTTATGGCCCTAGTGCAGACGTTGGGGGAATTAGCCAATAAAGATGACAGTACACCCACTAATATTAAAACTATTAAAGATGCATTATTAAAAAACTTAACATAATGGATTGAATAGGGCCTAGTTCTACACAATCCAAACTATGTATTGCGCAGTATAATACTCAAAGTGCAAATGGTAAGAAACCTTTATTAATCCAATTTTTAAAACAACAAAATATTGATATTTGCCTTCTTAATGAGACATGGTTCAAAGATTATAATTTTAAATTACCAGGATATAATATTTACAACATTTTTTTTTTATAGGGGATAGTTTAATTATTATTATATATTGTTAAAAGCTAAAATCAACTAAAATCTATTTAAAATATTTACAAACTATAAAAGTAGGTAAGTACAAAAAAAAAAAATAATAACTACTCCAAAACTTAAAATGCTACAAAACAAAGAAATCTCCTAGGTCGTCCTCATAAGGCAGAGTACCTAAAAGGCTCAAAAATTAAAACAATTCACATAATGGAGTTGCAATACTGATAAGACCATACCTTAAGTAATATATTATTATATTAAATACCAGATTTTATGAAGACATTCAAACAGTTGCTGTATCTGTATCAACAGTACATAGTAGTTTAACAATTCTCTGTATATACTGTCCACCTTCAAGTGGGCGTATACGAATTAATAGACTCCGTTACATTATTAATGATCTACCAAAGCCCATATTTATGAGTGGTGACTTTAATGCTCATCATATTGCATTTGACTGTCAGTCAACGAAAGGTAGAGGTCAGGAGTTATTTAATTTAATTAATGACTTAGATTTATGTATTTTAAATGATGGTAGACCTACAACTATAAATCGCCCTAGACAAACTGCTTCTGCCATTGATGTAAGCTTCATCAGTGGCAGCCTCGCACCACTATGTGAATGGTCTGTACATGATGATACAATGGAAAGTTACCATTATCCAACAATAACAGAAATTTCATTACATATAGATAAATATCATCTCAATTCCCCTGTAGATAGGTTCATATATAAAAAAGCTGACTGGGTAACATACACAGCTCTTCTAAAAACAATACTTAATGACTTGATACTTCAATCACATGATCCTATTTCAACCTATAATAATTTCTGTTTTCATTTAGATACTCTTAAAGAAATGTCAATTCCAAAGCTCACTAAAACAAACACTTTCATAAGCAGACCACCATCTCCCTGGTGGAATAGTATCTGTGAACAAAGTGTTATTGCTTCATATAATGCACTAAAACTATATAGAAAAGAACCTACTATCGAAAATTATATTAATTACAAAAGAAAAGATGCCCAGAAAAAGAAAACAATTTCAGAACAGAAAAAAATTGAATGGAATAACTTATGTAAACCTTTTAATAGTAATATTCACATAAGTAAAATTTAGAATTTATTGAAAATGTTCAAAGGCATAAGACCTAAGAATAAATCATATACAAATGTATTTATATCTCCACTCTTGGATAAATTATCAGATAATAGCAACTTAATTGAAGTAGATCAACTGAACATTCTTTTTGAAATCAACAATGATAACCCAAATTCTAAATTTTTACTGGATCCATTTTCATGGTCTAAATTTTTAACAAGCTTGCACTCTAGACGAAATACAACTCCTGGCTTAGATGATTATCCTTACATTGTAATTAAAAACTTAGATGTATCTGCCCAAAAGTTGTTTCTTAACATCCTCAATTTGCTTTGGCGTAATAAATCTATCTCACAGTCATGGAAAAAACAGTGTGTTGTCCCAATACTTAAGCCCGACAAATCTCCTGTCTTGGTAAAATATTCGAAAATATGGTGAAAGTCTGTCTTGATTGGTATGTTGAATCCAAGTGTTTCATTTAACATATACAGTATGGCTTCCGTAGAGGGCGTAGTAGTGCAGAAAGTTTCACCACTTGAATCTCTGACCTGAAAAATGCAAAACATAGAAAATCAAACACTGTTTGCGTATTCCTAGACGTTCAAAATGCTTTTGACAGTGTTGATCCTGGAATACTAGTTCAAATCATGTCTAGATTGGGTGTGCCCGGGCACTTATGTAAGTGGATTTTTAATTTTTTGAACAACAGAACAATCTATGCTAGGCATAACAATATTTTATATGCACCTAAATATGCCTCAAGAGGCACAATGCCACACTGCAGGGTGCCACACTATCTACATTATTGTATAATATATACACAAGTGAAATTTGTAAATATGCAAATAATAGGAATGTAAATATTTTACAATTTGCTGATGACATTGTATTATACAGCAGTAATTACAACTTAGCGATTGCAATAGATAATATGAACAAATCCTTATTTCAACTATTACAATATTATAATGATCGTTTTTTGGCAATGAAGCCTTCAATTCAAATATTATTTACAATAATAGCTCCCACACTGATTTCAGTGACGGTGGCCGGTTTAATTGAAACCAGGCCAGCTACGCAGGAGTTATTTTATAGTGCCCAAGTGTGTGCGCAGTACACAAGAGCACTCTCTCTTCCTTTACTCTCGTAACCCAGTGGGACGAATAACCGACACGACTGGTGAGATATCAGGCGCAGGTCCGACTTTTTACATGCCCATCCGACGCATGGATCATCTTTATTGTCAGACAATCAGGTGATCAGCCTGCATTGTCCTAACCAAACTTGGAAACAAGATTTTTTGTTGTTCCAATGCGGGAATCGAACCCACGGCCTCCGAGTCGAGAGCCAAGCTCTAAACCACTAGACCACGGAGGCTGTTAATTATTTACAATAATGAAATTATAAATAGAGTCCATTCAAAGAATTTTTTTAGGAATAATACCCAAAATTAAACTTTGAAGAACATATTAAATATATATACAAAAATGATCACACAGGACTAAATGTTATCAGATTACTTTGTGGGGTAACATGGGGTGCAGACCCTAAAATATTGTCAATATTGTATAACTATAGTGTTAGAAGTCACTTAGACTATAGCTCACTCGCTTATATGAATAGTTCTCATGTAAATAAATTAGACATATTGCAGAATAAGGCTTTAAGAATAATATCTGGTGCTATGTGCTCAACTCCCATAAGGGCCATGGAAGTTGAGACAAAAGTGATGCTTTTGATTTTGAGGCGAATCTTACTTGCTGAAAGATACTGTCTCAAACTAATAGCATCAAACAACACTCAAGTAATAATCAAAATTGTAGCTTATATAGATAGATCCCCAAGAAGACCATTAACAACAGCACAAGGTCTACTATACGGTAATTCTCCAATACAGTCCGATATATTTCTGGAAATGACAAATTTTTTTTCTAAAATTAGGAAACAGTTTCCATGGCCATGTTACTCTTTCTCTTTGTATTCAGTTTATTTCAGTGTACTTATCATCCAATTAATGTAGTTCAAGAGACAATAAACAATAATTCGGAAATGCTTCAATTTTTGGAGGAAAATACACTGTACTATGTTATCTACACTGATGGGAGCAAAGCAAGTGATTATGTACAATGTATATGCTGCTCTATATGATCCACAAGCAAAATTTTCTTCAAGTTTTATTCTGCATGAACACTGCTCTATATTTATGGCAGAGGCATATGCAGTGTATCAGGCATTAATGCGTATTCGCGAAATCAATAACATTAAATATTTTTTAATAATTTCTGATTCCTTGAGTTTGAAGACAGCTTTAACTACCCTCACAGTTAAATTCAAGTCAAATTATATCCTTTACTTCATTAAACAAATAATTCACCAATACCACAATAAAAATATCCAAATTTTCTTTGTATGGGTGACTTCCCACAAAGGTATCTCTGGCAATGAAATAGCTGATAAAACTGCATATGAAGGAGTCAATGCTGTTGACGTTAGAAATACAATTAGTGTTCCTATGTCCGATTACTTGCAATGTATTGACCACAATACTTAAAAGTTGTGGTTAGAAATGTGGAAGAAAGATCAAGATACGAAAGGAAAATGGTATGGAAGCATACATACATATAGCTTACCTGCAAGACCTTGGTATCATCGTATGCAAGATGCTACTTGAGACTTTATTACTATCATAAATAGACTGCGTTTTGGTCATAATACTGCACCGTCACACCTTGCTCGACTCGGCATTATTGCGAATAAAACCTGTTTTGCATTGTAATTCAAGTGATGGAACTGTGGACATTATCTTCGATTGTCAAAAATTTTTGATCGACAGACTAGTGTTGGCCAGTGAACTTAGTGATGTTGAAAATAAGTGTGATTTATTGTCCCGCCCACCGCCATTAAAACAATTGTTACAAGACGAACTTACAAGCACATCTACAAATACATAAAGAAAACAACACAATTTAATGGAATGTGCTCATAAGCGTAATATTACGTCTATGAATAATAAAAGTTGACCTAAAGGTTGATTACAACCTGGTGTTTACACCAGGTCATAAAATTAAAAAAAAAAAGCATTGACGTCAGTCGAGTGTAGCGTAGCGGGCGAAGTATTATTATAGCAGAGTGGTAAGCACGAACAATTCCCTAGTAGGTACTCGTAATGTTATCTAATATCAATTGTATAGGCGCTGTCATAATTTTCCTACAATAGGCATGTTGACTAAAAATATTTTTCGTCTATACATTGTTAGACAACATGATAATAAACTATCTAAACCCATTTTTGTAAATCTTAAAAAATAACGAAGATAGAAACGATTTAAATGTGCAATAAGATAGAGTCTATATATATAGATATAAGAATATCGTCCTGTGACGTCACGACATGCTCCCGCCATACATTTGTCACTAAACAATGTATAGCGGCAGCAGATTGTGACGTCACAAATCCTTTTGCGGGACAGAGACGGACAAATTTTTTTATGCTTATAATTTTAATCGCGTCAACCTAAATAACCTTTTCTTCTATGTCTCTATTCAACTCTATTCAACAATTTTCAAATTTATTTTTGAAAAATTTGATATTCAATACTAGGCAACATCCCTATCCTCTTTCAATAAAGTTACGAATACGTGCTTGTCAATTGTTCGTGTTAGCACCACTGCTCAGCATTTAGCAGAGCGCTGGTCTGTACTGTGTTCAGTTTTACTATGAATTAATTTTTATAGCCACGCTTGATCACGGCATCGCTTACCAACTCGGTTCAGCACTAAACCGAAGTTATACGATATCATAAATTCATCACAATCAAACAAGATTCTATTATAAGGGTATTAAGCCTAAATAATGAATTTTCAAATACATTTACAAAATAATCTGTCACGATGATTGAAACCATTTTCTATGTTTAACTAAACAAATAAATCACTGACTTATCACAGTTGTCAATTGCTACAAAATTCATTGACAAATGATACCCTCTTTACATTTCTAAATACGATTAACTTAAAGTTTATAATTAACATTAACCTAGGTCGTTTATTTTTGTCATACTTAGAATAAAGAATCATCTTCCAACTATTCATTAAGAATGATTGGTTTTTTTTTTACTTTGTAGCGTAAAACCAACTTTTTGTCACTACTACTACACTTGAAATGTAGTACTAACCTAAAGTACAACACACACTTACCTTATACTTTTGCGTTTCTACTCAAAATATGTTCGTAGTTGGAAAATGTCGAAAAGGGACAACTCTACGAACGAGCGAATGAAAAAAATGAATAAGCAACTTTGAATAAAAAAAACGACTGATTGATTGATTAATGGAATATTTGAACTCGTTGAGTTATTGTTGTATTTAATTACCATAAAAAAAGACAATTACCTACTTCTTTAGCATTCAATATTAATCACACAGTTTTTATTAAGCATTCGCCATTCAGTAGATACTATTTATATAGAAACTATATCATAACCTTGAATATATAGAAATTATTTCATAACTTTGCGTAATCATAGTATTTTCCTATTTCTATGTATGTGTGTTTGTTTCCATCTTCTATTGTGTATGCCGCATTGAATTTTTATGGCTCATTTGCTATTAATAGAATCAGTCGCAATTGTTTTCAAGTTTAATTACGGACGATTTCTTACTATATGATTTCCTGTGGCTTCTGCCGCATGATAAACCAAATATAAAGATTCGATAATTTTAGGTATGTTATTTAGTCTGTCGTGTAGGTATGTGATTCTTGTATACTTATTTAAATTCTTACGTATCTACTACCTACGTGAAGTATAATATACCTACTTCTTTTAAACCGAGTACAGCGAAGCGAAAAGGGAGGGTAATGATTCTGGTAGTCTATGTATATATGTATGTATATTGTATATTTGTTCCGTAGCATCTAATCTACTGAACGGATTTTAATAAGTGAGGTGTCGATAGATTCGTAATTCGTAATTGTAATTCCTAATTGTATCCGGGGAGAAATAAGTTATTAATTTACGTGCCGAGTTATATATTTTTATAGAAAATATATAATATATAGCCATTATTACTATGAAAATAAATTATACAAAATAATTCTCAAAGTACTTTTAAAACAAAGGTAACTTAGTAACTACTTAAATAACAATACGAAAATATTTACCATTAAACTACAACGTAGACAATGAGAAGATACGGTAATAGAAGTGTCTGGAACTAATTACTTTTATAGGGCACTAATTTACACCTAACGCCTTAGTTACAATCAGAGTTAAGAGCCAAGGTCATTAAACATCTTCCCAGGGATTTGTTTTGTTAATACTTGTTGCGTAATTTAAGGGAGAACGCTGCTTACAGCCCTGCGTCTTGTAATGATCACTCAACTGTAATGATCAAAATAGGATTCTATAAAATATCCCGAACAACCCTCTAATTAAAATGTTAAAGGGAAACTTGTAATACATATAATTAGGGGAATACGGAAATTTAACGAGATTTAATGTGCACATGTTCTTGTCGTAAAATCGTGTTTTTTTTATCTTAGGCACAAGTTAAACTTAGTTATAATGCCAAATATATATCAATCTGTTTATAGATCATCCACACGTTGGGGTAGGATGAAAAAATATTTTCCATCCCCACTTCACATGTACGGAGAGCCTAAATAAAATATAAAATTATTGTTATTTTATGATGCTTAAACCTCTATATACTAGATCTATATACAATCTATAACTACCAAATACCAAATACCAAATTTCATACATTTATATTCATAATTACAAAGCCCTAAGCGTGGCCCAGGGTTCCTTATGTATTACGGAACCCTGAAAAAGATAGATAAAGCTTATTACTAAATGACGGAGAATATAATTAATGATCCTTTTTGTTTCAAAGCTTTTTGTCAGCTACATTTCTCAAATTTCAAAGTGAAATATCTTTTTAACGAGGTAGAGGCTCCAGGTTTCCTAATGATATCAAAATTATTATGAAAAGTCGAACATAGGGCTGATTATAATATAATATACACTTATATGACGTTTTATGTTAAAAGCCCCCGTGGTCAGAGGTGGTAGTGGTTAGAGCCTGGCTCTCGTCGACTCAGAGGTCGTGGGATTTGAATCCCGCATTGGGACAACAAAAAATGTTGTTTCCAAGTTTGGTTAGGACAATGCAGGCCGATCACCTGATTGTCTGACAAGAAAGATGATCCATGCGTCGGATGGGCATGTATAAGTCGGACCTGCGTCTGATCTCTCGCTGTTATGTCGGTTATCCGTCTCACTGGGTTTCAAGAGTAATGGAAGAGAGAGTGCTCTTGTGTACTGCGCACACACTTGGGCACTATAAAATTACTCCTGCGTAACTGGCCTGGTTTCAATGAAACCGGCCACCGTCACCGAAGTCGGTTTTGGGAGTAAAGATTAACATAATATGATATAGTATTCTACCGTGCTTTATTTTATTGCGAAGCAAGAAATGAGTCATGAGTAAAAGGAGGCTTTCTTGCATCTTAAATTTAAAAAATCTAATAAAACTGTATTTAATCAGTCTTATAAGACAGAAAAAAAAGAAAAAATATTAGCAATATATGAATGGTATACCTATGCCGCCTTTGTTATTTTAATATTACGAGGAAAATTCCCATTTTATTTATTTGAATTCTTATATTATTGTCCTCATGGCAAAGAAATATTACAGTCATTCTGCTTAATAGAGGTCCAACGAAGTCCTTATAAAGTTTATATCTGACGTTTTTTTCCGTTTCCAGAAGCTATTTTACATTTAAATGAAATAAAAAAAAATTCCTTTTTCGTGAGTCAAACTAGCTTATTTAAGTTACACTCGTTTTTGTAAAAGGTTCACTTGGATAGCGATCCAATAATGCTTAATAAATCTTAATATATCTGTGGTGCTATAATTTAATACAACAATAATTCAAACCAGGACATCTAGCGGAACATGCGAAAGTCAAAACGGATTTCAATATTCAAATTTAGTTCAAAAATGGTATCCTGAACTCAGCTATGATAAGCCTGTATAAATCCATGAATCAAAAATTAATTACCATTAATTTCCATAAAACCCTCGCGTCGCCCTTAAAAATCACTTTGTAAAAAAGGCAAAAGGTTGGTGAGCAATGAATACGTCAGAGGTAGAAAGGTAATGGTAAAATACAAAATGAGAGGTCGTAAAAAAGGTTTGCGAGCAATGTTGAAAATTCCGCGCGAATTTCCGGCTCACTTGTGCCGACCGCGTCCGTCTGTCTGTCTCATTCATCTTGTTTCGTTGCGAATGTCCATTATGGCCATTAATCTGACTAACGATGTATGCACTCAACCGTTTTCTGTAGAAAAATGGCTAGCATTTAATTGTATTCATTTATTAATTCTATTTGTTCCACGTAACTTGGCGTAGAACGAACGTGTATTTACCCCACGGGAATCGCAGTTTACACCCTCGTAGTAACAGTGGATTCGTGTTAGATGAAGACAATTAAAACGCTTTCGGATTATAGTGAGTTTCTGATATAAACTATGAAAAATAACAGAACTGTAGTTGTGACAAGTTTGTTGCAGATTTAAATTCTTCAGAGGTCAACTTTGGTCAAAAGTTTTGAAGATTTCGTTTATCGGTAACTATCAGTATAATGTTAGCGCTGTGCTCTATCGCATTTTACTGTAAATTCATTAGAGCTCCATAGTACTTCAAGAAACGCTTCAGGTTTCGGTCTGCCAGTACGTCGGTCTGTCTACCCTTGCCTTCTGTAATTATGAATATAAATTGATTAAATTTATGAAATTATTACAGATATTCGAGTAGGTTGCGTAAAGGTCTTTTGGCATCATAAAATGATGTCATTTACGGAGCCCTCGTTAGACATGTCCTAACATGCTCTTGGTTAGTTTATTTATTGATAGTTTTGTTATGATATTAAAGAGTTCAGCTTGTCAAATACGTAACAATCTCCAACCTTTCCACCTGCATAGAGGTCAGTGACTAATTCTACGGGCGCGGTCACGCGAAGGACACAAGGGTGGAAAACGTTTCATTGTGAATATTGTTTGTTGCATGTTGGCACCATTGTTCTCGCATGTCAGCAGCTGACTCACAATCAGGGTAACTCTAATGTTTGAAATTAAAATATAAATTAGGTCATTACATATGAAATAGGCGTTTTGTAAAGGAGGAACATAAAGTCGATTTTTTTAAACATAATATATGTCGGCGCACCTGCTGTTGTCATGCCCACGTGTAATGTTACTCATCGAACCACTCTTGACAACCCATGAATCTACAAGGTGGGGATAATGAGGATTCGCCCCACCCTATGAAGAGAGGAGTACAGCGTGCTCGGGAGGAAGATCATTATTACGGGGGACGTTGGTCCAAGCAACATCTAGTTGTTATTAAAAGTTATTAAAATAGCTCGTCAGAATCATTATATTTATTTATTATTATTTTTAAGTGTAAAAGTGATTCTAAATTTGCAAAATCGAATGTGATTTCAGTTATCCTATAAATAAATGTTATTAGTTTAACTAGAGTTTTAATCAAAATGAATTGGGCTGGGATTGCCCAATCAGAGTTGAATTTTTTCCCCTGCAAGAAATTATCCCAAATTTGGAAGAAAATGGTAATCTGTTGGAGCAAGGTCCGGGGAGTATGTCTTAGACATTCCAATTGAAGCTCCTCTAATTTGGTAGCCGTCTGTTGTACAGTGTGTGGTCTATCGTTGACCTGAAGCAGCATTGCCCTAAAGCGAATGACCAACCTCGGTTGTTTAGCAGCAAGCTTTTTCATCATGATTTGCAGTTGCTGGCAATAGACATCTGCCGTAATCTTTTGGCCAGATTTAAGAAAGCTGTAGTGAACGACACCGGCACCAACGCTCACAAGTAACTTTTTTTTAGTCAATTTCGCTTGGGGCAGGTTCTGGCTGGTTCGCTAAGGTTCAGCCATTGCGATGAGCGTTTCTAACTATCATACAATATCTACTTTTCATCACAGGTAATGATTCGATTTGAAATCCCCTTCATTATTGAGCCGGTAGAGTAATGTAACGCAGCAGTCGACCCGCGTTTGTCGGTTTGCTGCACTCAATTCATGAGCTGACACCCACCTTTTAAGCTTTTTCACCTTCCCAATTTGCTTCATGTGGATTAAAACAGTTTTATCACTAACACCGTAGACTACAGCTAACTTGGACGTGGTTTGCGATGGAACGCTTCCACAATAGCCTTCAATTCTTCATTATCAACTTTGGTCTCCAGCCTTCCACGGGGCTTCTTCTGCAGGTCTAAATTTCCAGAACAAAAACGTTGGAACCAAAAACGCCCTGTGTTTTCTTTTGCGACACCGCCGCCATACACATCATTAATCCTTCGAGCCGTTTCTGCAGCACTGGTACCACGGTGAACTCGTACTCGAAAATAATACGATTATTTAAGTTTTCCATTTTGTAAACACGAGTGACGCAAAGAAAATCCAAAAGAGAAAAAAACAAATGAATTACGGTTTTCGAAACACAAATGTTTTCGAAACACAATAGCAATATGAATTTGAAATTGGAATTTCTAACCAAAGAATATATATTGAGATCAAAATGGCCAGTACGACAAATCGCCAGTTTCATATGTAAGGACCTAATATATTCGCCATTTTCGTTGTGTTCGTAGACTGTAATTATATTAGCAGATATACAGAGTGTCCTTACTTCTTTCGACACCCAAAACTTTATTAGTGTACGTACAGAAATGAAAATTATTCGTAACATATTGTATAAAAGTCGAACAGTGAACTTATCGTCAGTTCTCTTCACACCGAGATGCGACGCCATTTGACATACTGTGCGTCGCGCTTCGTCTTATACTTTAACGAGATAAACTTGTATAATGTAACTATATTATGTATAATAGGTTTCTCGATAACGGCGGCAAGTATTACCACGAAATTTACGGGTTTTGGGGGAGAAAAATAGATATAGCCGTTTTATCTCTGAGAAGCTACGCATTTTTTGCTATATAATAGCAAAACTGTATTAATAAACAATAACTGATAGAAGTTAAATAGTAAATAGAGATATAGGATAGAAACCTAAAAAACACATGGAATATGAATGTAAGGTTTAATGAGCACGTAAAGTAAAATAGAAATTAGTAGTAAATAGAAATACATAAGAACAATATATAAGTAAAATATTATGAAATCAAATTGGAAGAAGATATAGAATAAAACAGAAAAGTAACCAGATTAGCATGTAATGTAAGGGTAAAAGGGTATGTAAAACACTAATAAAATAACAAATAAAAACGTACATAGAATAAATAGAAAGTAAAGCAAAGAATAAATAAGAAACAGAGATATAAATTGAAATAGAAAGTGAGAAACAGATATTTAATATAAATATATGTATAAGGATATTTAAACAGAAATGTAATATAAATAAAAATAATATGTAAGAACAAATCAGAGGTTAAAATAATAGATAATAATAATAGACAAAACAACAATATATGACGATGGATATGTAAGATGAAGACAAATGTAAAATTGAGACTTGAGAGAACTAAATGGATTTGGTATAAGTAAGAAATGGAAATATAATCAATAGAATAAATATACATGTAATAAATAAAATAACAAACAATTGTCCCGACCTAGCTGTTGAGGGCTAAATAGCTATAAAAAAACCTACTAATTTTTCTATCGAAATGACCCCTGAATGGTTAATAAACCCTGTAAAGTTTATGATGCGGTTAAAGTTAATCTGAACCCGTTAATTATATCGATACCCAGATTCATTTTCATTATTGTTAACTTATTAATTAACTACCTACTTTAAATTTATTTAATAAAATCTATATATTTAGTTTACATTTACGTAACTATGTCAATTTGAAAGTATCTAGTCCTTAACTTATACGAAATTCCATTTTAACCTTAAGACGCTCTTTTATTTTTGAATTAGGCAGAGGAAAAGGTTAACTATCTAAATAGATAGTATAGTAGTATAGTAGTAGTATAGATAGAAATAGACATATCGTTTTAACTGATACGTAACGTAATATATGATTTTAGCTACTTTTAAATTCAAATTTTTAGTTAACTAAGAAAAAAATATTATTCAGATATAAATGTTATAATTATGGCTGCAGATTGTAGATCACAATTTTGTAATTTTCGTCAGATATTACAATTTTTGTTTAACCCTTAACTGTAGTTGTTACCATTGCTGGTAAATTCGCAGCGAGCGTCGTAGCTCCCTACGTCTCTCAGTACCTTCCAATGGCGAGGCTGGTTCAGGAGAACTAATTCCTAACTATAATAGAGGCAGGCTAGCCTGTAGCAGGGTATTCAAAAGGTAAGTGGTAAGTGAAGCCGATAGGAATGGAGTTATAGGAACCCCACACCACTAGAACCTTCCTAAAAGATGATGTAGCTCTTCTGTGAGACGGACGCTTTTATCCGCTACTCGTAATAGATTTTGTATGGATCAAGTGGAGCCACGACTATAGATATGTAACTTTTTCTGATACGCTTAATGCACATATAGTCGCCAGATTCATGAAAAAAAGGGAAAATTATTCACATTGCTTTTTAAAACATATTGCGTTGAACATTTTATAAAAGAAAGACCATACAAACAATAATTGCCTTTAAATAACTTTGTACTAGCACTTTTACTAGCTTTGGCCATCATAATGCAACATTAGAACCTGGACACAACTGACAGACATAAATAAAAAAAAAGAAAACTGTGCGGCTTGCTTTCCTAGGAGAGGAAGTTGAGCTAGGCCAAGTGCACAAAACCCATTTTAAAAACTTCATAAGGAAAGTAAATATTGCTTTTATTTTCATTTGAAATTGTGTAGGTACCCTGGACCCACGATTAAATATATGTAAGTTTTTTTCACCACTATAGTAAAGGGTTACTACGATGAAAAATAATAATATAATATATTGTAGGTACTGATGTCCTAATATTGTATGACCTTGGCTTACAGTGTAGAATTAAGCTTACACTTTGTGTTATTTAACAGGTGGTGGTTTCATGCGGCTGCTGGGCACATCCCTATCGAGCCGGGGCTCATCACTAGGGACTTACTTCAGGCTGCTCCGGCCGAGAGGCGTGCCGCTGGAGTTCAACGAGATTCTCAGCGAGGTCAACACTCCGTTCATGTTCTGCCTCAAAATACCCGGCGCCGCGTCGCTGGCAGAGGTAAGTCATTTAGTCTGTGGCAGTATTTTTCCCTCAAATTACTTCTACAAAATATACTTGTAGCCTGGAATATATACAAGTGAGTAAAGCCGGCTCGGCTATTGCGAAAATAGACAATGGTAATTTGGCTAGGTCGCAAGGCGACTAAACTGGAATTTAGACAGTCGATTTTCGATCGATAGTGGCTTAAAAGCTAAGTTTTCAACAAGTTCTCAGTAAAACAACTTTGGCTTAAAAATAAGAAATTATACAGAAATAATCAGATACTAAAAAAATGCATAGTTTTAATAACAATAACGACTATATTAGCATACTAGATGAAAACCCAGCTTCGCTCGGGTGAAATGTGACTCATAATACACATCTAGGTGTAAATTGTAGGTAGATATTTCTGTAGTCATCGGTTCTCAAAGAATATTAAAGGTATAAGCAAGGCATAGATTCGTATAGCTTCGTTCATAGTTCATTAACAAACATATAATTTTTATGGTTTATTCTCTGTAAACCTCTTTGTTTTAAGCACTCAGTCTTTTTCTCTACTGGTACTGGTACGGCAGGTACTGGTACCTACCGGTTGTACAGGTACATCGTCCTCAACCACAACGTCAGAACTCTCATAAATTTCAGCAGGCCGCGGATTTTCTCGGACAACTTGGTCGTTCAATTGAAAACAATCATCGTTTTTGGGAGTAAGGATAGCTTTCATTGAATACTTTTATCGTTCTATTTAATAACTTTAATCATTAGTGTTAAGGGAAACACCAAAAATATGGTCTAAAATTGAATTATCTACAATGCATCGCTGAGGCAGTTCAATGTGGTCGTCACCATCTTCATTAGCTGATCCATCGCCTACCCTTAATACCCATTAATCAAACTCTAAATCATCGTGAGGTCTCATGTTATGAGCCAATTGGAGTCGAGTAAAGTTTGGCCTCATTGAAAAGTGCTTAATTGAAGCTTTTATAATATCATTTCGTTAACCCATTAACTACAACTGTAAAATCTGTCGAAAATCTCCTGCGAATAACAATGTTTTGCCTCCAAAAGTTAATTTATTTTTCATTATGTCTTGAAGGAGTCGATCAACTACAACAATATCATGACATTTAGTCATGAGTGCTTCATCCCAATGATTAAATGAGTTTCCTTCAATAACTTAGCTGCTGGTGACCCTAACGACATATGAGACGTAGAATCTGCATCTGAATTAATTGTAATTTTAAATCGCGAGTGAGCTTTTCTACCACCATCTAACAGAGTTGCTGCAATACCAGAAAAAGCTATGGGTAGGCATATTTTGTTTTCAGATCTTAAAATATGTAAAATAGTTGTAAATACAAAAGTCTTTCCAGTTCCTCCTGGGCCGTCAAGGTAAAACAGCTTTCTGTCTATGGGATTATTAACAGCGTTTACTATTGTATCGACCACATATTTTTGTTCGGTGTTAAAGTTTTGGTATTTTTCATAGCCATTTGCTTTTTCAAGTTCACATTCATAAACGGGATCAGATAAGAAAACATCATTTTCACTAATATCTGGCTCCGGAAATCCGAAATCTGTTAGTCTCTTTCCGTGGAGTTTTTTGTTTCGTCAATTTCTTGTAAAGCTAACTGTTTGGATAATATTTAAAGGCGTGATCTTGTAAAGTCTTCGATAAAATGTGATGCAAACTTTTCCCAAAGAGCATTAGGATCACTTACTTCACAAAATACGCAAATTAACGCAAACAGCTGTCGTAATTACCGAGGACGTTTAGAACCAATTGCTTCATCCAAACATTTTCCCATTCCTGATCGTCAAAAGGAGCCCCTTGCTTGAGCAGCTTCTCGAAATGAGTTGTAAATAATATTTTCATAAGTTCTAACATCTCTGAAGCAAGTCGGCCCTTTGACGTGAAGAAGTAATAGCCGGAGATAATATCGTTCCCGATCAGAAAAGGAATAATTATACATTCTTGCAATTACTTTATCAGCTGCTGACTGAGATATTCGTGGTTGCCACTGTCCATGTATAAATCTAAAATGTGTCGGAATTTCAGTGTAAAGACATTGTCGAGCACTTTCATTTGTTTCTGTTTAGTTCAAAACATTCTAATAATGTTGATTTTTCAACTGATCTAGCTGTTGCTTCATGAACATTCTGATCTGTAAATACGACAGTTTGTTAGTTTTCCAAATGAACACCTAACTGTATAATTGTGTGACTCATATTGTGCATTGAAAATACAAATATTCGCCAAACTGCTTCAGGAGCCGAAACATACCTGGTATCAATATAAGCCTTAATTTCATCATGTGTTCATTGCTTGATGTCGATTGATCGCTGGACTCCTGTGGCGCTACTGTAATTTGTATCTTTCCACGGTCATGACCTTTATAAATATATTTATTTATATATTTCACACTTTTGACACTTGAACAAATTTCAACATTTATGTGAGCATTAAATTTTTTGCATAGATAGGGATTGTTTGGGATTGACCACCCATCTGTTATCATACTCGAAATCCTTCTTTTTTATTATTCCTTCCGTCGTCTCTTCTTCTTATTATAGCATAACCTCCATTTTGGGTACCATCTCTAGTTTCTCCGCAAAATTTCTTTGGGTAGTTTTCAGAACATTTAGAGGCAATCCATCATTTTTTATGCAGGGTGAATTCATGTATCCAGGGCCACATGGCCCATGTTTTTTGACACAGTCTGAATAAGTTCCTGGTCTTTATCAGGTATTTCTGCACACACAAATTTATTTGGTTGGTTTATCTTCATTTCTTAGAATAATAAGCATATGCTCATGTGGGAGCCCACGTTTCTGAAATTCAATGGTGTAAACCACGCACTCGGTATTCCAAAAATATGTTTCCTTGTAATGTCATCTAAAAGTTCCTCCAATTTAAGTTTTAAAATTCTGGCAATTAAATCGGGTCTATGTTCTTTTTTAGTGCCTTGTAAATTATCTAAGATTTCCTGCCAATTCGGATTGCACTTAAATGTTATAAGTAGGTCTGGTTTACCATACCTATTTATTATTTTGCATACAATTGCCATGGAATTCTGATAATTTTGCATCATGTGCCGGGGACTTCCCACATAAGTTGATGGCAATATTATCATTTTACCAATGCCGTGACCCATTTCTCTATCATTATTGTACAGGCTATCCATTAAATTGTTGCTGACAATTACAGCTCTGAGCTGTTTTTCATTCATTCGAAGAAACAATATTTTTTGAGATTCAATCCTAACAAAGGCCAAGACACAATATTCATGAAAAAGTTTTTCGGCGTAAATAATGGGCTAAAATTTTCACGAACATCAAGTCTATACTGATAAAATTTTAACATTGTAAGACGGCTTCGAGCAGTTCGACTCTCTTCTCTGTGTTGAAGATTTTCATCCCATCCGAGTTCTCCATTAGGAAAAAGTAAAGGAAGGCTAAAGGGTTAATATTGGGACTGGTTGATTTGAGTGTAGTTAAATGTTGAGAATATTCTTGTACAGAAAAGTCTATATTTAATAGAGGTTCACCGTTTTCTCCTACAAAAATGACTGCTATCTCTATTTGATGGAGTGTTATACCGACGCAAATCAAGAGATTTATGTTTATAAAACTGATACCGAATATTTGGCTCGATTTTCTGAGGCTGCTTTTAATTCCTCTTCAGCTAAAATTGTAGCCACCCTTTTGTATATTTTAACAAAAGGATTGGATTCATTGAGCATTTTTTGTAAGGACCTCATTATATTGCTTCTACATAATATGTTATTTCTAGAATCAGATGATCGTTCATTTAATGCTGCTTCATCTTCAATTATGTACAATTGGTTGTAATGTGGTTTATAACCTTGCAACGGAAACAAAGATCCAGTTTTTATATAAATTTGCCCTTGTACCCTATAAGTGAAAAATCCTCGAGGGAGTGTGTTCAAGTTTGAATTTATGGATGCCATTGCAAATATTGAATTATATTGTCGTATATTAGCCTTAAAATGATTAGCATCAGACGTATGGTCTTCCTATAAATCTAATAATATATCTGGAATTGGCTTTAATGCTCTATCTGGGTCTATCTATACTTTCCCAATATGACAACAATTTTTAAAATGATTTTTAATTTTTTCACCTAAAAAATGAAGTTCTTGACATTGAACACATTCATAAACCATAGAACCAACTGAATGTACTGATACTTGAAAGGTGTTATTTAAAAGTGCTAAATGTACATAGATAATCCTGGGGGGCTGATGTTCTGTACTAAACCTACTTGAATATTTACGTTTCTTCGGGGGTCTGCCTGCCATTTGATATGTTTTCTTTCTCCTCTTCTTCTAAAGAAATAAAATCACTGCTGACTGACAGCATTGATTCTTGTTTTTTCTCGTTCTGCGAAGAAACATCATCAGTCACCAGTGACTCTTCGATTAACGTCAACTCTTCGTTATCGACCTTAAAGGAGAAAATAAATTAGACATATATTCAAATAATAATAAGTATTGTGTATGTATGTAGGTATGTCCTCACACCTCTATCTAGTAATAAGTATTATTATTCATTTTACAGTACTCGGTAACCTGCACCATTAACTTATCTGAAAGTCATCAAATAAGTCTTGGGATTTGTAAGGTTGTATTGTATTTGTTTGTTTTGGAAAAAGGTTTGAAAGTGCCCGAGACTTGGTTCTTCTTAACTGCCAATTGTTTCTAGGCCCAACACTCGCAATAATTCAAATTATCTGCAAAAATATAGTATACAATTAATAATGTCTAATTGTATAATAAAACCAGCCAAGTTCAAGTTGAAGTTGTGCATGATGGGGTCCATACCATTATCAAGAAAAACGGTAAAAAATCGTGTCTGTTTCTGTATGTGTTCATGACACCTCAACACAAGCTATGCATCTGGTCATTTATTATTATTTGTCGGGTTATAGAGAAAAAATATTGAGCCGCTTACCAAGTATAATGTTGTCGCATTCCACACATCGACTTACAATCCACACTTTAAAAGAAAACATAGAACAAAATTCACTTAAAAACACAACCTGCCTACATACCTACTAAAATACTACTCACGATCTTTACGAAGAGCCCTTCGCTGCATTCACTTTCCACAATTGTGACAATGTTTACCAAATGCAAGGAGATTCGGCTGTTAACAAAAGTATATAGGTATCATCAAACAAAAGTCTAAATGAAGACAGAGACACGACCAATGAAAGATTATATGAAATACTTACGATTTTCGGCATGATGTGTGTAATCCAAACAAAGTAAATCAATATGCAAAACTAAATGACATTTGAACTAAAACTTCCACTTTTATGATTATGGTTAGTATTCTTTTGTCTATGGCTGTTATCGCAATCGGCCAATCTCAGGTTTGAAGAAAAAATACATAACAAAGAGTATATCAAATATATAACATAAAATAAATAAAAATATAACATAAAACAAAAATATAAGTGTCAAAAATAATATTTTCGCGAAACGTCAACGACTGAAGACAAGTATTTAGTTTTGATAAGATTCACTCAATGTTTCCAGCAAGACGTTTCGTTTTACACAGTCACATGAGTCACAGTTCTTTGTGATGGATACTTTTTGGCGCGACGCACGCGATTTGTTGAAAGTTGTGTTGCTATGAAATGGGACGTTTATTAACTACCCAAGATGGCGACTGCGGTTTGTTTGTCAGTGCCATTAGACATTATTAGAATTTAACGAAATTCTCCATAATCGGAATTTTGCGGATAAATGTTGTCGACTCGAAATCAATATTTTTTTATGTTTTGTTATTCATATAAGGTTTCGATCGAGTCTACCGTACCCCTTGACGAAATTATTAATATAGATATTTTTAACTAGCATTTTCCCGTGGCTTCGCCCGCGTGAAATTGGTTTTTCATCAACTTTCATCCCCTATTTTACCCTCTAAGGGGTAGAATAATAGAAAACGCTGAAATACGTAACTCATAATTTTTCCGTACTTGGGGGATGAATTTTGAAAAATCCTTCCTTAGGATGCATTTGTTGTAGGATGCATGTGGAATACGTGTGTGCAAAATTTTAATTTTCTAGCATTACAATTTTGTCTCAGGTGCGTTTATTTAAAACTTTCATCCCCTATTTTTTCCTCCTAAGGGCTGAATTTTATAAAAGGCTGAAATACGTAACTCATTATTTTTTCCGTACTCAAAAATGTCCAATGAATAAAAAGTTTCATACAAACTTTTATCCCTATTTTACCCCCTTGAGGGTTGAATTTTGAAAAATCCTTCCTCAGTAGATGCCTATGTCTGATGAGAAATACGTGTGCAGAATTTCGAATTTCTAACCTTAAGGGTTTGGCCTGTGCGTTGATGCATCAGTCAACCAGCATTGCCTTTTATATATATATATAGATAGATATATGAAGATAAAACTAAATTACACTAATCTAAAATATGGTTGAAACTAAACCCTAACCTAACCTGGTTCAGGTTAGGTTAGTTCATGTTAAAGCTGAAATCTGTAAATCACATAACAAACTATACGCGCCAAAGCGATCAAATTCCAGATTGGTTTACAACAAGTTTATAACGGAGCTTATGAATAGCGACAATAGCAATTTAATCTAAAACTAATATAAGAAGAGCGTCTGTATTAGTGCTAATTAATTTTTTTTATTGCTAATAATGCTAATTAATTTTTAAATTAATTAAACTAATGCTAATAAACTAATGCTATGCTAATTAATTTTTAAATTAATTAAACTAATAAATCCCAGTTCACACGAATCAACGTTATTGAAACTAATAATGATTAGGTTTAACCACATTCACATGAAAGCTTTGACAGTTTATGAAGTGTTTTGTGAAAGGACGAGTTTATTATTGAAAAGTGAATGACAATCATAGAAAACAAGAAATTATAACCCGACTACGCAAGTTATATACCTTGTGTTACCCGGGCCATTATTACGAATTGACGCCGCATTCATTAAAATCGGATCAGTACTTACAGTAGCTTAGGCGCTACGGTGGAACAAACATACAAACATACATAATATACATACATGGACTGCCAAAAACATCACCCTTCTTTTTGGCTTGGTCATAGTCGGCTAAAAATATTAGACATTGATTTAAAGCCAGAGCAGAAATAAGAGACAGGTAAGATTATGCTTTTAACATCCGAACAAAGGCAAAAAACACACTGCAGCTAAATATAAAATCTCTATGGTGGTATCTTGGAGGTATAATTTATAAAATTTGTAGGTATAACGCGTTTACCTAAATATTAGAGATTATTGATTGGTAATATATATTATACTAGCTTTTTGCCCGCGGTTTCGCTTCCGTAAATACGGTGTCCCACGGGAACCGTCCATTTTTCCGCGATAAAAATAGTCTATGTCCTTCCCCGTGGTCTACTTTATATTTGTGCCAAATTTCATAATGATCTGGTAAGTAGTTTTTACGTAAAAGCGTAACAACCAAAGAAACAAACTAAACCCTTTGCTAATGGGACATTAAAATTGAGCCTACTGATTAAGTTTATATTACATTATATTTGTTAATAATAATAAAAAAAATTATAACTTAAAAAAATATTAAAAATTATTTAATATCAAATTAAATAATAATTACTACTCGCTTATATGAAAAAAAAATCATATAAACGCGTAGAAATTTAATATGAAACATATTTCATTCGTAATAAATTATTTAAATATCAAAAATATTTCGTTCGTTTCGTTTAATACTTACCATTCGAAGCGTGTTCCGAATAATTTTGTTCGATATGTTCTTTTGCGTGTGCGATCAATAGAGAAGTCATTAGTGCCGGTGTTAGGGATCTCGCTCCGGATTGTGGTATTGTGGAATCCTAATTTTGTAGTGTGAAAACTTTAACGGATGAAGGGAATGAAAATTACTCATTAATTTTATAAGATAGGAATCTAGTTTGGAATTTAGTTTCATTAAAAATAAATTTTAGATATAAAATTTACTATGACTTGTTAAATATCTTCATCGACCGAAAATTCTTCATCTTTTTAACCGACTTCCAAAAAAGGAGGCGGTTACGCATTCGGCTGTATATACTTAGTCTGGCCATAAATACTGTTAGAATTAAAAATAAACAAAATATTACATTTGAATTTGGAATCTGTCATTTTTATATGATTGTTCATTGAGTGTTCTCGTTTTGGCGCCAATACATTGTACAATATTTTGCGCTATTAAAATGGAGTGGGGTGATAAAGAGAACCGAATCGCTGTGATTGCATTACACATTAGTAGATAACAATTTTTTAAAATGTTTTTGTTAGGCATAAAAATTAACTTAATTGAGTATTTTACATAAAAATATTAGTACGTTAGATTATAGATTTAAAAAAAAAGAATATATTTTATTTATTTATAGTTATATCTATCATACAGTTTTTATGGTTAGTATGTTTTTTATACGAGAATAAAAAAGTTTAAGCAACATAAAATAAATAAAAATAACAACAATACATTACCCAAAGATATTTGATTGGTCTCGCTCGCTCGACTAGATGACGCACCCTATCTAAAAAAGCTTCGTAAATGCGTCAACTCATTATTGTAGTGTGTAAAGTGATTCAATTTTTTTTGAAATTATTTATATGAAATTGATTTGCAAAAACTTGACAACCCTTTTAACTTCCACATTTATAATTGTAGTAGTAGGATAGTAGGATTAAAAATTAATTAAAAGCACATATCAATATTACATATCAATATTATATTAAGTATCAATGTACATATCAATATTATATTAAGTATTCTTATGCGCTTCTTCTTCAGAAAAATGTTAGGTATGTATAATATAAATCATCAGGAAAAAAAAAGTTGACGTTGTCATGTCACCCTAAAATAAATTGAACAAAATATTGAAAATAAATCGATAAAACCAATTTACGTGACGCCGAAAGTAAATAAATATACATGTTTAAGTATTTGCAGTAGAACCAAATATAATTTACAGCGCCCCAAGTGGGCCAAACTGTGAGTAGATATCCCAAGCAATTCTCCCATACAACTGACAAGACCCGCGACGGAGGAAGGAACAAGGCCCGCAACAGAGGAAGAAACGAGGCAACTCCGAGAAGCCGTATGCTAATTTTTTTGCGAAAAGTGAGCCAACTGTCCCACGCTCAAGCCTACATTCCCCCAGAAAATGACCATAATATAGTTCAAGGTTTTTTTTAATATTAGTTAAGCAGTTTTTTAATTTTTTGTCTATAGTTTATTCTATTATATAAGTTATCTTTTATAGTTTATCTTTACCAACCTATGTCAAGCAGCCAGGATGCAGGGACCTCTAATATTTCGACCGTGTACTTTGGAAATCTGTTGCAATGCTCCCACTGTTCCCGATATTTTAAAAGCCAGCGGGGTTTGAACATCCACGTAGGCAAATGCCACAAACAGCTTGTAACACTCATTACCCCAATAAACAATTCACTTCCGAACCCAATTTGTGAAACAAATTTCTGGCAAGAAATATCCAAATTTAAACGTTTTATACCAGTTCTAAGACGGATCCCTAGGGGTGCCAGAGTGACTGTAGCCCAGAAGCTTGCCGAGACGATACGCCACACAGTGCTGGAGAACTCGAGGCAAGCCTGGGAAAATCTACTCACCTTTCCCTACCGTTTTCTGCATATCACTAGAGATCCGCTCAACAATGCCTCCCTCACTTCAAGAATCAAAAAGAATTGTGTTTCGGACATTAACCTCAACCCAAATTTTTCTTCACATTCCACAGTCAAACATAACATCGTGAAAACTGTGGAAAATAAAATAAGTGAGGGAGACATTAAGGGTGCAGCGCGGCTCCTGTTTTCCAATGACACGGTCGCCCCCGACTGCCCAGAAACCCTCATCGTCCTGGAAAACAAACATCCATCACAATCCAATCCTTTCACAGTTTCCGATGACGCATTACCACCACTACAAACGTCGACAGACAAAGTACGCGGAGCCATCATGTCCTTTCTTCCGGGTTCAGCTGGCGGCCTCGACGGTCTCACCCCTCAGCATCTGAAGGACCTCACCAGCGGTTGCTGCGGGGAGGCCGGCGAGAAGCTCCTGCATGAACTTACGAATCTGTGCAACCTGATGCTACGTGGAGGGGTCGCATCAGATATCGTAGACATTCTGTATGGAGCTAACCTCTGCGCCTTGAGGAAGAGAGATGGTGGCATTCGTCCGATTGCTGTCGGCTCCACATACCGGCGCCTTACAGCCAAACTAGCTTGCAAATCGGTAACTTCCCTCGCGTCATACTTCCAGCCAAAACAGCTCGGTTTTGCCTGCAAAGGAGGTTGTGAGGCCGCCGTTCACTCTTTCAGGACAGCTATCCACAATCAAGGCGATGATGTGTTTCTGAAGGTCGATATCAAAAACGCTTTCAACTCAGTTGACCGAGGCGCCTTGTTGGCCCAAATTAAATCTAAAGCACCTGCCATTTTACCATTTATGCTCCAGTGTTACAACGACCCCACCAAACTCATTTACAAAGACCACCTCATCTCATCCGAAGTGGGCTGCCAACAGGGCGACCCTCTGGGTCCAGCAATCTTCAGCCTTGCTATACACCCGGTCATCGAGCTTCTAAATTCAAAATTTAATGTTTGGTATTTGGATGATGGGACCCTTGGAAGCGATGCACCCACTGTACTATCAGACTTCCGCACTCTGATCCGCGAGTTCCAAAAAATAGGTCTGCAGCTGAACCTAGGTAAGTGCGAACTTTTTGTGCCAGAAAGTTGTGGGGATAGAAACGCGATTATATCCAGCTTTAAAGAAATAGCTCCACAACTGTCTGTCATTGACAAGGATTCGCTCTTCCTTTTGGGCTCACCTATTTTAGACGAATCTCTCCCGGACTTCTTAGATAACAAATTACAAAATTTTAATGAAACTTTAGACCGCCTCCTCCAAATTAACTGTCACATGGCCTTTACCCTAATCCGTTTTTGCATTTTCGTACCTAAATTGACATATGTCTTACGGTGTTGTCAACTGTGGAAGTTCCCTCAACTTCTCAAACAGTTGGATGATACCATAAGACAAACGCTCTCCACTATTTTGAATACAAATTTCGATGACCGCGCATGGACTCAGGCAACGCTTCCAGTTAGGTTCGGTGGCCTGGGTGTTCGAAAGCCATCTGACATATCGCTTCCGGCCTTCTTGTCCTCAGTCCACGCGAACCATAGTCTTATCTCCAAAATACTACATCACCCATCCTACTCCAATACAGTTATCTTTCTGGACGAGGCCAAGGACGCCTGGAGCGTAACTAGTGCTTGTAGCGAATTGCCTGACAATACTTTTTCCCAAAGGCTCTGGGACGAGCCACTCTGCAGACTGGTACGGAATAATCTTCTTAATACGTCCTCCAGTCCTGTGGAGCAGGCTCGCCTCTTAGCTGCGGAGAAGTGGGAGTCGGGCCTTTGGCTACAAGCATTACCGTCGCCCAATACGGGCACATTGCTGCATCGAACAGCTTTCCGGTTAGCTACTTCCCTGCGTCTTGGCACCCCCCACGTCGTCCCCCATCGCTGTGTTTGTGGTGCAAATGTGGACAGCCTCGGACACCACGGGCTGTCCTGTCAACGAAGCGCCGGCCGCATCTCCCGACATCACTGTCTGAACGATCTCATCCGTCGGGCTCTTGTCACCGCCGGAGTGCCAGCTGTGCTGGAACCCTCTGGTTTGGCGCGCGACGATGGCAAGAGACCAGACGGTATGACCCTGGTCCCTTGGAGAGTGGGACGGGCTCTTGTATGGGACGCTACTTGCGTCGATACACTTGCTCCGTCCCATGTCCAGGGCACCTCGAGTTCTGCAGGTGCGGCCGCCAATCAGGCGGAAAACCTCAAGCGGCGCAAATATGAGAACCTTAGTGGGGATCTCATATTTGAACCGTTTGGGGTTGAAACCTTAGGTACATGGGGTCTGGGTGCGCACAAACTTTTCGGAGAAATCTCCAAAAAACTCATTGAGGCCACCCGAGACCCCAGAGCCGGCACCTACCTGGCCCAGAGAATAAGTATCGCAATCCAGCGAGGAAACTCTTTGAGCCTTCTAGGTACTCTGCCTGGTGGGGATGACCTGGGAGATTTCTTTTTTTTGTAGCATTTTAAGTTTTGGAGTAGTTATTATTTTTTTAGTACTTACCTACTTTTATAGTACAATTGATTTTGTTATCATAACTGATTAAATGTATATCATATTGTAGTATTAGTGTCACTTTATTATATAATCATCAGGCCTCATTTTTATTTATTTATTAGTCAAGACAGAATAACGTGTGTCGAAGTAGCTAGTACGAAAATAATAATACATATAATATAATATATTTAACTGTAACGTTTTCATAATATTTTATTTCATATTTTTCGACCTAATGCTCCTATTATGCTCCTTGCGAATAGTTATTTAGTTCCATGGGTAGAATCTTAATAACTAGATTAGATAAATGAATTAGGATATAATTTATTGTAATTGATAAATTCACATCATAAAAATATTGGATCTTGATTATTGCATACGCGGCAACACTGAATGGCGTTTTGAATTCATGTAATTTTATGTTGAAATTTCGAAATTATGCGATACTTACTGATGATGTACGATCCCAGTCTCCTTCATATTTCTGGTCCAATTATTTTTACATAGTTTCACTACGCATCATGGAATATTTTTTCCAATTTTAAGTAAAATTAAATAAAATATTCGGGATGTACACCTGTTATAAAGCTTTCAATATGAGTGGCTCGGGTAAGCCGACTTAGACTAGCACCTCAGGTCGGTCTGGTAGAGCGCCCAGCGAGACCAAGTTCTCTCAAAATTTTATCTATCAAACACACGGTAGTGTGTTAATAATAATCTGAGGTTATGTTATAGACTAATCATTGGTTGGAGACCAATTTCGACCACCTCTAGCAATAACATAATTATACACACTAATTCTATAAATGCAAAAATTGCTGAAGGGGTTGGAATAATATTTGGTCAAATAGATAGTTTGTAGTCAACTCATAAGCTACTTTTCCCTTTACTTTATCCCGAGAAATGTAGGGTTTCCACGAAATTTACTTTTGCACGAACGAAGTCGCGAGCAACATCTGGTATATTATAATTTATAAGTGGATCAAAGCTTTCAAGTCCTCCATCAAATTACATAATGAAAACATAATTAAATATCAGCCGAAAGCCCTTATTTAAATAAATATAGATCGAGCCCGCTTTTCTCCCGTAAATTTGGTAATTCGATATAATATCCGTAATATCATATCAAAAAGCCGTAAGTTAAATGAAAATCGACGTAATCTTAATCTTGGAACAATATCCAATTTGAGCGCTTAATGTCTTTGCGTCTGATGTGACGGGATTTATTTTTTGTGATTGGACGAAAATAGATATGTTTTATAAAAATATAATCATATGATGAAAATCATCATCATAAGTATCAAACCCTAACGTCTACACAACAGAGGCATTAGCTTCTAGCCAGCTTGGTTACTGTTTAGTTATTGTGAAGTTAACTTTTTTTAAATTAACTGAAATACGAAATAAATCTAATTTATAATATAAGAATTTGATGTTTATAATATAAGAGTTTGTATTTGACCTCTAATAGCTCTCTACTATTAAGCTTTTGAATATTTATGATGAATTTTTTAGTTTGATATTAAATCAGGGTGGCTTCTTTTTAATTAAGATGTTTTGATTAAAAATAGTTTGATTAAAATAATAACAAAAAGCCTGACAAAAATATATAATATAAATATATAATACTTGATACTTTATCTCGTATAAAATTTGCAATTTCTTCTAAGTAATAAATTACTTTTTTTATTATCTAAGGCACAAAAAACAATATTTTTTTCGACTTAGTCATCACCAGAAGCCTTATAAGGCTTACATGTTGATGACTTAACAAAAAGTGTTATATTTAAACTAGCATTGAGAAAAAATTAAAAACCTAACCAAGAGCATGTCAGGACATGTCTAAGGAGTTTTTTTTAAATTACTTCAAAAGTTACTGTCCGATTTCGTTCAAAATAATTTTCCTATTGAGATTTTAGCATGGTCTATGGTCATGGTCAAATGCAGGGGGGGGGGGGGGCAATTTATAAACCACTTTGGAGGCCGATTACTGGTTGCCTTTATTTTAAAATACCTATTGAATGATACTTCTTTACACGATGGGGAAGGATGAAAAAATATTTTTCATCCCCACTTCACATGTATGGGGAACCCCTAAAATATAAAATTATTATTATTTTATGATGCTAAAGCCGATATCTATACACAATCTATAACTATACCAAATTTTAGATTGTGTATAGATCTCGGTCAGATCGGATCGGATCGGATTCTTTCCGAAGCGTTAAGCTATTACAATATCTAAGACGTTTTTATAAATATAAATTTAAAGTCCAATATGACGAAAGCATTGTGTCTGAAAAGTGTTTATTACAGCGCTATCCTTTGTCGCCAGTGGAATATGGAGGTTTCAACCTAAGCCTTTGAGAGGCGGCCTTTTGAGCGCGGCTTCGCTACCCTCTAGAACCATGACGTATTTACTATTTGCTTTTTTTTTTTATATAATTAAATGGCATCGGCTTATAAACATTTGCTAGTATCAAGTTAAAAAGGCGGGAAATAGAATTTTCATTCAAATTTTCCACACCGTATTTCTAAATCGTCAAGTCCAAAGTCTAGTCAAAGTCCAATTAAATCAGTCAATGAGTCAAGTAGTCGATTCAGTAAAGTAGGTGTTATGTCGATAAAATTAAAACTATTATCTGCTGTTAAAATCTCTTAAATCCGAGAGGACACACTGTTATATAAAGATTGTTTGGTTCGAAACAAAATGTGATAATTATAATGAAGACAATGATTATCATCATATTATAATTAGTTTTCAATTATTGAATTAAAACAATCTTGAAACCAATTTAGCTTAACTAAACCCTCCAAAAGAGAGTCCCAATCTGAAATAAAGGTGTAATTGAAATGGGCACGTTACACTGAATTTGTTAGGCAATGTAAATACTGGGATATTTGTCCAACCCTTAACTATGTTTGAACAAATTGGAACTATGGCGGTGCTTACAAATCAAGTGAAATCGATGACGAAAATGACCCTTAATGCAACGCTTTGGAGTCCATGTTATGTGTCGTATGTTACACATCCTTGAATCCAATTGATGTAATACATTGAATTTATAGCAACCAAAAGTTTTCAACGGAGCGAGCATAATATATTTATAATACTATCGTTATAATGAGTAATTGAATAAAGGTAGATGTTACGTTGTGTCGAGTTCAATAATATCTACTAAACCTAATAAAATTAATGTTAACCGATTATGTGTTTCGGAATTGTACTTTTCTATCTCTCCTTACTTCCAACACTGTAATAAAAGCGTGTTTTCTGTTTGTTTGAAAGTAAGTTTAATTTATTTTAAGCCAAATAAAAAGTAAGTTATTTTAAACCGTCTGATCAGGCTTTTGAGGTCGTTGACGACGTGACACCAATGTAAACGGCGTCTTCTTGTCTCAACTTCGGTTAGTTTATATAGTTAGTTACTATAGGGTTCCGTTTCCATTAATAGTTCCATGCAAACGAAGTCGTCGTAACTCGGATAATAAAGCTAATGAGAAATACTTTAATGGATTTTTTTTCAACTTTTCTATACTCTATACTAATATATACTCTATACTATAAAGAGGAAAAGATTGTTTGATTGCATTGATAGGCTCCGAAACTACTGGACAGATTTTGATGAAATTCGGTACAGATATAGAGACTACGGGGAAGGACATAGGCTACTTTTTATCACGGCAAAATGTACGGTTCCCGCGGGATTTCCTTTTGTCCGCACGAAGTCGCGGGCATCATCTAGTGTAGAATATCAGACGGTATTATCAGTTTTTTTCCCACCACTACAACTCTACTAGAACCACTAGATTTTAGAACTCAGGTACTCGTACAAGAAGTAGAATAAATCATAATAATTCGTATTAACAATTTAAATCTCAATTTCTGCTGTTTGTTTCATTTTTATTGCAGCGTTTGTTATATTTATTTAGCAATTTTTACGTGAATCACATGAAAAGCTTATGAAAACAGACCTCTGCACTTTTCGAGTGTGTACACAGCGTACGTTCCACCTTTGTTTATCATGCCACAGTATAAAATAAGCGATGAATGTTGTGCAGATCATTTTGGCTTTTTAAGAGAACATTCATGTATTGCTTTTTACTATTTTCAAATTTAGTGGGCTACGCTTAACGTTCTCTATCATGCAAGAGTATCATGATACGCGTTAAATATAAGGTTTAGTATAGCGACAATTGTTTAGTATAGCGACAATTGTTTAGTATAGCGACAATTGTTTAGTATAGCGACAATTGTTTAGTATAGCAACAATTATTTAGTATAGCGACAATTGTTTAGTATAACGACAATTGTTTAGTATAGCGACAATTGTTTAGTATAGCGACAATTGTTTAGTATAGCGACAATTGTTTAGTATAGCGACAATTGTTTAGTATAGCGACAATTGTTTAGCATAGCGACAATTGTTTAGTATAGCGACAATTGTTTAGTATAGCGACAATTGTTTAGTATAGCGACAATTGTTTAGCATAGCGACAATTGTTTAGCATAGCGACAATTGTTTAGTATAGCGACAATTGTTTAGTATAGCGACAATTGTTTAATCTTCAAGACCTAAAGTACTGCAGGTACGTGATGGAACTAAAGTCTGATTATTTTTATTGTTATAATGAAAATAATTAAAAGTTTATAACTCGCCATATTGTGTTAAGGCTTACAGTATATTGTCTATTATCATGGAAATGTGTCTTATAATATTAAGTATTTATTTTTCAATCCATGTGGACTACTTTATTATCATACTACGTTTAGCGTGATGAACGGGAAAGCGTTGCCATTCTGAGTTCATTCTGCTGCTTAGATATTAAAACATTTAATTTTAATCTAAAGTAACGGTTATCATTGATAGCTTATATCCCGTTACGTAAAAGGAATTCACGCACAAATTATGACCGTGTCAACTACATAGACAGTCTTTTCTTCTAGTTATATCCACGCGGATTGATCCTCACCCTTACCCATAAATCGTATTGCGATAAACCTCGCGATGCTATAACAGAGGCCCGTAAATCAATATTAAGCTTTATACTTTTATAAATTGATCTAGGCATACTTACCGGGACTTACGAAGTCTCCTTACTCGTTATATTTCGTACTCGGCGAAGAACAAGAATTATTAAAGTTTGTACAAGTAAAGCTTTTGATAAAGGGGAACATTTTATGGCCCTCATATTTTTTTACAACTTAAATTTAAGAATTTTAATAAGAGCTATAAAAATATTTTTGTCTACGGTCCTTTATTTGCTAAAAAGTGTACTATTTAATTTCTAAAATCGTGCCAAGATTTAGTTACATAATTTGGTTTTGATTTTATAATGGTGGATTAGGAAAAAAAAATACGTGTGGCACTCGGGACTGCCGCGGTAAAGCTATTGCATAGCATTTTTTATACTTTCTCACAAATAGGGTTGCCATCTCTAAAATTTGAAAACTAGGACAAGGCGCGTTAAACCCCGGATTTTAGAGACCAAAACCCGAATATATGAACAGGATTTTTTCATGAAACGCTATTTACTTTGCAAAATCCTATAAAATAATTAGATAGTTGTAGTACTAATGACTGTTATAATGTCTTCTCCGACTTCAGTAAGCGCAGCGAGCGAGCAAAATTTGTTTTATTTTATTAAACTGTAAAATGTCTATGATTGTGTACATTAGAAAAAAAGTTGAGTATAATAATGACACAGAGCGAGCGAAGCGACTGAGACAAATTATTTCCCTTATTTATTTCTTTCAACTGCTAGAAAACTGCATCAGAATGGCAATGCAATTTTTTTTAAGACCTGTAACTACAAAATGGATATAAAATGAACTAATGAATTAGATCCAAAGTTACACAATAATTACCTAATTTTTCTTATTTCTGCAAATCAAAATAAACAAATGCGAAAAAAAATTGCGCCTCTCAAATCTGCCTACAAAAACCCGGACAGCAAATGATGGCCAGTCCGGACGCTCCCCGGACGCCCTCTAAACTAGGACAAATCAGGGGAAACCCGGACGGATGGCAACCCTACTCACAAACAGCTGCTTACGTATTCGTCCGATTTCGGAGCAGCTCGTCTCGATCCGTGTGAGCTTCGTACAGTCGTACCATATACAAACACGTTAAGGTTCAACTAGTCGCGGGCTCGAACTCACTCGTGGACGCGGTCAAAAAGCACGCTGTCTCACCTAGCATTGTGTCTACGTCTAGTCGCACGCACACTAACACCGAGCCGAAGTCTGCCGAACTGAAACGACGTTAGACGATGCACGGCTTTAAACGCCGCACCGCTGTGCCGGTCGGAGTGGGGGGTGTTAGGTTTATTTTCGTTACGGAATTTCTTGATTCGGTCGCCGCGCTCAAAGCCCGCGATAAAAGCTATACAATAGCTTAAAATGGGAAATGAAATATTCAATATATCCCAAAACCTACGAATCCATTGTGATTAAAAAATAATATAATTTGCCTATATATAAACCTATCAAATAACTGAAGCTAATAAGTAGGTACCTAGCCATAATTTTAGATGGACTCATCAAATTATGAACACCAAGCGAAATTTCAGTTTGTTCATTTTTTATTCAAGCGGTAATTTAGCATTCCGAGTCACTTTATTATGTAAATGCCGGCATTCCTGCAGCCGAAGTGGAATTGTTCCCGACGTGTAATGTTTGGAAGCTTAAATTTCATTTTTCAGTTTTCACCTGTTTGTTTTTTTTATTATTTAAGTGAAAAGGTTGCTACGAAACGAAAATATAGATTCGAAGAGCTGACTGTCCGATCTGGAATGTCGATGCGAACACATTTCCACAGTTTTATCCGTGCACTTGCTTAAAATATATGTAAGTCGCCGGAAGTCCAAACCGTGGATGTATTTTAGTCTTAACTAGTACGACAGTTCGATCCGCAGCCCTAACCGCACAGATCCATCCGCGGTTTGGAACTCAGTGCGCGGTGAGACAACTAAACATTTTATGATATGACGCACGAGTATACGCTTGATTGACAGCCTTCGTGGTCTATCGGTTAGAGCTTGGCTCTCGACTCGTAGGTCGTGGATTCGATTCCCCCATTGGAACTACAAAAAAAAGGTTATTTCCAAGTCTGGTTAGGACAATGCAAGCTGATCACCTGATTGTCTGACAAGAAAGATGATCAATGCATTGGATGGGCATGTAAAAAGTCGGACCTGCGCCTGATCTCTCGCCAGTCGTGTCGGTTATCCGTCCCGCTGGGTTATGAGAGTAAAGGAAGATAGAGTGCTCTTGTGTAGTGCGCACACATTCGGGCAATATAAAATTACTCCTGCGTATCTGGCCTGGTTTCAATGAAACCGGCCACCGTCACCAAAATCGTTCTGGGCCGTGGGGAGTTATACGTTTGAGTAAAAAGAATGCAACAATTTATTAAAGGCTAAGGTTACGTCCAGCCCGTCCTTAAACTTGTACTTTCCGCCTGTCCTATACTTAAAAAAAAGTCTTGAGACCGCGATTACCTGAGGTAATCGCGGTCAGTCGAGCAAAAACCTTAGGCTAGGAACTCACGGAGCAATTTTCAGTCGCGCCCGCCGCGATCGTGGAACTGTGATTTTATTTAAAAACTCACTCGACCGGTTATTTGCACGATTACAATTCGAAGCGGTTGCGATTTACGGGCGACTGCAAATCTAAACATAAGAATTTCGCCCGCCAATTGATCGATGAGCTCGCGGGCGCAAATCGCCGAGGCTGCGTGTGACCGCGGCCCGCGCGATTCTACTAGTCGCCCGCCGCGCGCCGGTGCAGCGACACTCGCAAACAATTGCGCACGCTCGCGGCGTGCACGACGTGTCGTGAGGTGTGCTTTATTTTTTTACATAATATATTTGCATTCTACAGAAGCTGTAGGCCCGCAGTCGCGGCGGGCGCGACTAAAATTCGCTCCGTGTGTTCATAGCCTCAAGGATCAGTTCACACCGAAACGAAACGATACGCGACATGTCGCTCAATTTTTAAGATAGCCATTAAAAATTGAACTTTATTAATTACATCAGAAAATTCAAGTTTCGTTGTAAGAGTTAGAATGTGTAGCGTGTGACTGGTGTTCATATGTAAAGTGTATATTTTTGTGTAGTGTAAATATTACTAATGTAACGGTATAATATGGAATAGACATGATCGAATAACATACAGCTTATCGCAATTGTAGCAACATTCTATGGTATCTTCAGGCGCCTCATACAAGATGATCCCTCTTAATATAGGTGTTATTGGAAAGGTTTTCGGGAACAATTCGCCTCGAATAGGGGCTGATATAAATAAGGTTTAGCGATCGAGCTCTATTATAGTTTCACCGATCTATTTTAGGGAAGCTAACGTATATATTAACAATGAACACAAGGTCTCAAGGTCTCTCAAGGTCAAGATACCAGCAATAGTTTGGGGGAAAAAAAACTGCGAAATATTGATTTAAGAGAATTAACAAATCTTTTTTATCAAAATGACATCACCCTTTCAAATTGTTTGAGTTTATTTAATTGTACTCTTCATTACCCTTGTTTCATAGTAATTCTTTATGTTGTTCATCCACCACATTGTAGTTATAGCGAAAATTTCATTACACTTTTATTATAAATATTGCATTTTAATGCTAGTCTAATATCTAATAACCGCCTCTTTTTTTGGAAGCCGGTTAAAAATAACGAAAAACTTTTAGCCCCACATAAAAAGTATTGGCTGAAAGAAAAGGTTTAGAAAATATTCCGCATTATTCTAAACGTCAGCTTTCTACCTACTCTTGAGCGAAATATAAAACGCTTGCCAAATGACTTGTGCGAAAAAAACTATTTCTATAACAATTCAAATTTTCCTCTCATGAGGAAATTTTTGTACTTCCCTTTTATCTACGCCTATAACAAATTGTAAGAACGCACGCATTCTTATGTAAATGTTATTTTTATATAAGTGTTTGTTTTATTCATGCGGAAGAAAATATTTTGGAGAAAATAACTTTGTCGATAATGCAATATGGCTTAGGTACGTGTTTTTATAGGTGCCAAATAATATCATGGAGATGTTGAGACTACCTTTTTCTGAAACACAATCCAAAATTATGTAAATAAATACGTATTATGAAAGATATTTTTATCATTTCAATCTAATTATTTCTTGTCATTATGTTTTAAAACCATAGACGTATATTGCTATAGACGAGGCATTTGAGGTGGATACTGTCTCCATTTAAATGACACAACTTTTAGAGATTTTGGGGCCACTTTGACATTTGAGGTATGGTGAAATCTAGATGGCTGACATTTGAAGTATGGTAAAAACCAAGATGGCTTAAGTTTTTCTTTTATGAAGATTTGTTCTGTCAAATGTACGGCATAGCCTATCTTTAGTTTTGAAATCTTTGATTAAAACCAATAAATTAGTTGAAAATATTGCAATATACATAATCTTAGATGTCTAATCAATGTCATTGGCCACCAATTTCCATTCACCGTATTAGCGTACTTTACGCTTAATAACATTCTGCAGATGACTTTTTATGATTTATATATTTTTTATACATTTTACACAATATTATTATGAGCCAAAATATTTGTAATTTATAAATTTATCATAACATTCACCTGCGGAAATAATTTAGGTAGAACGGTAATTTACAAAATTATGTATTGATAAAAAGTTATCTACATTTCATCATTTAGGTAGGACGGGTCGGTCAATGAAAAAAACCTAAATTGAATCAACAGTCACCGTGTTAAAATTGAATTTTGTCCGCAGGAATTGGAGATAAAAGGTCAGATGGTGTTCTGCACAGAGTCGGATTCCCTCCTGTTCGTGGGCTCGCCGTTCCTGGATGGGCTTGAGGGGCTAACGGGCCGGGGGCTGTTCATTTCCGACATTCCGTTACACGATGCCACCAGGGACGTGATACTAGTCAGCGAGCAGACGAGGGCACAGGTAATTAAATCTAAAGCACACCTACGTTTAATACACGTACAGATTTAGTCCAGAGCAGACCACGGATTAGGTTGCTTAGGAACCTAAAATGTGTCTCCCTAAAATTTGGGAAAAAAATCCTCGAGCGGGAGGATTTTTTAGGGTTATTTTCAGTGTTGTATTTTCTTGTTTTTAATTAAATTAAACTATTGAACTATCATATAGACAAGTGATTTGAAAAGTCAGTCAAGTATATTTTAATGTGTAAAAAACAGAATAATATTACTTAACATTATTTGTTATTATTTATTTATTTAAGTTTGGGGGACACTGCACAAAAATCGGAATGCACTGTAAGTAGTACTCTATGTTTATACTATAGGGCTAAAAAATAAAACACAAGTCTCGTGCTGTCATAATGGTCTGCTTCAGACCAAATCGGTGCGTGTGTAAGCATTCGTAGCGTTACTCTTTTCATTTCTTATCCTTTTTGGTTACGTTGGAATGTTTTATTTTGAGAGTTAGAACTAAACAAGGGAATTCTACTGAAAAGGTGTGGAAGCTCTTTCTTATTATTTTCAAAAATATATGTTCAGTGTAAAAGAGCGTTTTCCATTTAGAAAAAAAGGAAAAATATCGTTTTCCATTTAAAAAAAATCGACACAGTCCAACACAGTCGTTCCATACTATAACAAAAGCCTAATGCCAACTAAAGCTTGGTAACTTTAAATACTTTCATTGGCATGTATTCATTGTTGCCCAAAAATGGATAATACAGGTAAATTAAGAAAATTATTAGATATAAAAGTTTTTCCTTATGAAATTAAGGTAGTATCTTTTATTATTTACACAATGCAATGCTGTGCAAATGGCGATGCATGTATGATCTCAAAATTCTCAGTTTATTATATACAGTATACACTATTTATTATTATTTTTACAACCCATTTTAATAATTTCAACACATTACTTTTAATAACCAACACGAATTATAGTAAATACGAGTACAACAGTGATTGAGAGTCTTTTTTTTTCCTCCTAGTAATTTTTAATAGCTGCCCTCTATCGAAACACCACGAATGTTCCATTTATAAAATTAGTCGACACAATGGGACACATTAAACAACACAGTATCAAACACAGAGGGGTTTTATTTATATGTAAAACACTCATAGATAAGTTTTCCAAGCTAAACATTTTTTTTTGTAATATATTATGTTATAGTTATTTGCGGTTGTAATATGTACTAAGTAGATATTATGTCAATATTATCATGGTTCAATAAATATATATTTATTGACATTACATGTTAGTAAAAGCATAAACGTTATTCAAAGCATACTATATTTTGTGTTTATGTTAATAAATTATTGATAGGTTTAAATTATTGATAAAATTTTTGTAATATAACAAAGATACAAAAATAATTTCCTGTCTCAATTAACTATTTATAGATGTCATAGTTTTGCCTCTTATGAAAAGATCGATTTTCCATTTAATTAAGGCCCATAATCCAAGTTTCCTGTCTTCCCGTTATCCAGGATCTCGATGGAGGCGTTTAGACAGATTACACTTTAGATAAATTGCGAGGATTGACTTTGGGTCAGTTACGGTATCGGACAAAACTATGGAACGTCTCAAAATCAAACTCAACGTATTAATCCTGATAGTTTCTACACAAGGTTGAAGGGATTGAAGGGAATTGAAAAGACGACTACATGTAAAATATTTAGACAAATTTATAAATTCAGAAATATTCAGGCATTACTATATATTTGATAGACATAAAAATATTATATTTTATGTGTAGTTTAGTAATTAGATACATCAAAAGAATACAAAATGTTTTTAAATGTTTTTGCTAAATTAGTAAAAAAACCTAGGTCCTAAACCTTGATCTTTTTCATTAAGTATGAACTTAAACGCATAAATTTCGGGAACATTTACAATTATGTTCATAATGCCTTATATTTCATACATTTTATTGTGTCGTCACATTTGTATAGAGCGTTTTCACGATACATGCAAAATGTTGTAAACAAATCGATGTACCTATGAAAAATTATTTTAAAATATACAATTTTTTCTGAGAACTTACTCTTAATTAATAGTACTATGCATTTATTCACTAAAAAAATGGAACCCTATTTTTTTATGGGAACCCTAAGATAAAAAGCACCATATTATGTTACTCCTTGTAACATCAGCTATCTGCTTGTGAAAGACCTGTTAAATTGGTTTAACCTTCACAAAGATTAGCTGAAACAAACAGACATACAGACAAATGGACAGACAAAAATAAAATAAAAAAATATTTTGTATTGTAAGTACCGTAAAGTTTACAAACTTTCATATTATACATGATTTATTGACAAACTTTTAAATTAAAATTACGAACTAGACACTTCAATTTCATTTATTTATTTAATTTCTATACATATATTATAGGCACATTATATTCACTTATAATTCAGTTACCCGAAGTTTATTTGGGCCAACCAGCATCATACAGTATTATAATCTAATCCTACACAAGCTTTTTTTTTTTTTTTCGAACGGGTCTATGCTAAGGGTCGGGTTAAGACCGCTGTAGCTAAGTCGGACTATAACTAGCCTGGTGGCTAGTTTGTTTGGTGGTAGACGATGGGAGGGTTTGACCCTCCCTAACATCACCCGGGTGATGTTCAGACCGGATATTGGGGACAGCTACGGATTAGGAGCTATTATTATGACAGGGGAGACGCGGGTCTCTCCTGCTGAGGGGTCCGACCCCTTCCTCACTCGCTGATGAGTGAGGTTGCTCGCGCGCGGTAGCAGAGACTAGCGGCGTGCGAGTTATCGCGATAGAGGAGCTCTCGATTTGGTCGATATCGGTACTGAGAGGGCCGTCCCTCTCCCCTTCCGCGTACGGTCGGGATGACTCGCGCGCGTAAGTCCTAATGTCGATGAGGTTCGCGGTATTGGTAGAGCTCTCTATGTCAATATCGCGGTCGCGGACACTATTTAGGAGTGTACCTAGACTACTAGGATGCGAACTCGAACTCGGGTTCGGGTCCGGTCCCGTGTTATGGTCAGTCTGTACGTCTGTACGTGTTGTGTCGGATGTGGGACCTCAGGGTAGGCGCCGGCGTCGACCCCGGTGCGATGCTAGCGACGCGGGTGCGTGTGGTTTGTGTTTACGTAACTGTACACAGTACGTTACGTATTTTGTGATCGGGTCAACGGGATCGGCTAAGATATGCTTAGGCCGTTTGTGCGGGTGTCGGAAAGTCAGTGCTTCGTGTTTATAGTCCAGTGCCTTTTTGATAAGGGGGTTTGGGTGATTTTTGCCTTTATCAAAGAATCTCTCTACGAGTTCCTTGATATAGGCTTTAATAGTGACTAGTTCGCAGTCCCTATGCAAGTCGATGTTACGCATGTACCAGGGGGCGCCTGTTGCCATGCGTAGAAACCGGTTCTGGACTCTTTGCAAGCGGTCCATTTGAGACTCGCTTATCTGTGCGAAAGAGACGCACGCATAAGTGAGTATCGTTCTGATGCAAACCTTATACAATGTAAGCTTATGTCTTAAGGACATTTTGCTTCGCGAATTAAGTAGCGGATATAATTTGTAAAGTACAAATTTCGCTTTACGTAATGTGTTACTGATGTGACTCGAAAACGTCATCGACTTGCCTAGTACTACGCCTAAATATTTGACCTGAGAGACCTCAGGGATAATGTTGCCGTGCAGGCTAATAGGGCTCATTACTTTACGGGGGCAATTACGCCTCGCTGCCCTATTACTATAGAATTGAATGGCGTGACTTTTGTCGGGATTGACTTCTATTCTCCATTTGGAGAACCAATTAAGCGGTAACTGACTCCTGGAGGACTTTAGACGCGGTACGGGCTCGTGTGTTTGAATAATAAAGGGCTGTGTCGTCCGCGAACATAGCTAATTGCACCTTAGCGTGTTTGGGGATGTCACTAGTGTACAGGTTATATAGGGAGGGCGAGAGGACCGAGCCCTGTGGTACTCCCGCCTCCATATATCTTGGCGACGACAGTGCGCCTTCTACGCGGAAATGAAATTTGCGATTTTTTAAAAAGTTACTAATTAGTAAGACGAGATAATCGGGTATTTCCATTTGATAGAGTTTGTATAACAGTCCGTTATGCCAAATTTTATCAAAAGCTTTTGCAATGTCAAAGAATACGGCGCATGTCGTCTTTCTGTCGTTTTTGCTAGATAATATGTACTCCGTTAAGCGGTGTACTTGAGCGGGACAGCTGTGCATTTCGCGGAGGGCGAACTGCTCGTCTGGAAGGAGTTTTTTGTCGGTTATGACGTCATTAAGGCGCCTTTTAATAACTCTTTCGTAGACTTTACCAAGGGAGCTAATGAGACTTATTGGGCGGTAGCTACCAGGCACCTTCCGGAGTTTCCCCGGTTTGTGGATACATATGACAATAGCTACTTTCCAAATGTCTGGGAATGAACATCCTACTAAGAGGGCGTTAAAGATGTTCACTAGGAGTTGAATTAGCTTGGACGGTAACATTTTAAGTGTTTTGTTTGAAATACCGTCGAGGCCTGGGGCCTTTTTGGCATTCATACACTTAATAATGTCATTGACCTACTCCGAGTCCACCATCCTCACCCTATCTACATCAGGTGGCCTCGAGAGTCGGCTGTTGACCTCGCTATTTACTAAGCTAAAATGCACGGGATCAATCGGGAGAGTACTCGGCCGGCACTGTTGTTCAAAATTATCAGCTAGGCACTCGGCCTTGTCAATGTCTTCTAATGCAGGAGGACGGTTAGGTCTATCTAACGGAGGCATATCGCTCTCCGTGTTGTTTTTGAGGGCCTTCGCGAGTGGCCAGTACGCCACGTGAGACGGTTCTAAATCACTGAGAAGTCGATCCCAATTCTCGGCTTTGTGTTGTTTGATTTTAAACTTAACTTCCCTCTCGTAGTGACGGAGGGCTTTCCTCCACTCTTCCGACGGGTAGCGATCATATGTGCGCTTAGCCGCATTTCGGAGTCTGATGGACTCCTTTATGTCCTCAGGGAGGGGCCAACGGCCCTTGGGGGTCGTTGGCACCTCCCTAGATGAGTTCTCTATGGTCGCTACCAGGTGATCGGTCAAGTGGGAGGCGGCCTCTATGGCTGTCTCTTTACTATCTATAATATCGGGGATTTTGTCTAAGTGGCTAGAATGAAGGACTTTGATGTTCTCCGCTAGTGATTTATAATCTATTATCTTCCTAGTACTAGAATTATTGGGGTTAAGACTACCAAGTGTAATCGTAACCGGTCTGTGGTCCGAGTTAAGCTCGTGGAGAGTCTCAATATTGATATTGAGAGAAACATTTTTAACTAAGGCTATGTCTATCGTACTAGGATCGCGTATGACACCGTTGATGTTTTCGTTGGTGTCATAGCGATTGGGGTCGGTGGGAGATAATAGTGCAAAATTTAAAGTGTCAGTTAAACTACAAAGGATGGTGCCGTTTCTATTGTTATGAACATTGCCCCACTCGGTGTGTTTGCAATTAAAGTCGCCGGCAATGATGACAGCGTTACCTAAATTGAATAGCGCCTGTAGGTCGCTTGAATGGAGTTCTTTGTTGCACGCTAAGTAGGCGCTTACTATAACAATGGGTCCGTGACCGGGCATACTAATGTGGCAAACAGATGTTTCTAAAGTTAACAATGGCGGTGGCTCTAGGGGAATACAATGTAGTGATTTTTTATAGTAGATAAGAGTACCTCCGAGTCGGGATCGAGTTCTATCGTTTCTGACTATTTTGTAGTTAGCTATTTTAGGGCTCCTCATACTAGGTTTTAAAAATGTCTCCTGCACTAGAAGAATATCGACAATTTGGCTGCTTACAAAATCGCGAATTTCGCTAATGTTATTCCTAATGCCGTTCGTATTGAACGACACTACGCGTAACGAGTGCGGCTTTGTCCTTCCCGAGGGCTCCATTAATTACCGTTTGTGGAGAGGGCCTTGATCTGACGGATCGAGACCTGATGGTCTGACAAAGCTTGGATGCGGTCTGTGGCCGAACCTTTTAGCTTTGTCGCTAAAATAGAAAGCTCCATCGGGTCAATAGGCCCGATGTTGCTTAAAAACTGCTGGACGAAAGAGAGGTCTGCAGTGAAGCTGGGAGTCGGAGGGGGCGTGGCCTTAGGCGCTACGGGCGCGGAGGGCATGGCCTTACTGGGGAGAGCGGGGGAAACCGCTGACTCCGAACTACGTTTCTGCGCGGGCTTGAACCATGCAGATTGGGAGGGTAGGGGGGCAGCGACGAATCTCTGTTTGGAGGGGGCACTTTTTGTCTGCGGTGCACTGCGCTTTTTTACTTTGGGTGCTTTTTTGCACCCTCTATAATTGGCGGGGTGTCCTTTAGACTTACAGAGAACACAGCTGGGGGGTTCGGACTCCTCAGCTGGGCTCTTTCGGAGACAGTCAGAGGTGCCGTGGTCACCGAGGCACTTGACGCAACGCGGCCTAGCTTGGCAATTCCGTGCCGAGTGCCCGTAAAGTTGGCATCGGTGGCACTGGCCAGGGATGCCCCTTTTACGGGGGGGCTCGACGCGGATGCCCGTAATATGACAGATGGCTCGGATATTGAAGATATCCTTGCCCTCTGGTGTAAGAGGGAGGGTTACTACTAGTAAACCATATTGTACTCGTGTTTTTTTATAGGATGGTACATGCGATGTACCTCTAAGGCGGGAAAACCTTGGGACTGGATGTCCATGAGTACCTCTTTTGTGGAGAGGCACTTATCGACTCCTGTAATGACGACACGCAGAAGGCGCTCGTCTTCAAGGGCATACGTATGGTAGCCTATGTTCTTTGCGCGTAGGAACGCGGTGAGGAGGCGGTGGTCCTCCGACGACTTAACCTGCACTTTGATTCCTATGGGGGTCGTGTGTGCAGAAGAGTAACGAAGCTTTTGCTCGTTAATTGCCGCAGAGATTATATTCCATTTGGCCTTCTCCTGTATGATTACAGGAGGAGGCATTTTTGGAGTACGGACTGCCTGAGAGGCCTGAGGGGCCTGGGAGGCCTGAGGGGCCTGAGATGCCGGAAGGGCCTGGGAGGCCAGAGAGGCCTGAGTGGCCAGAGGGGCCTGGGAGGCCAGAGGGGCCGATGGGGAAACGGGGATCGCGGAGCCATGAGCCTGCACGGTTTTCCTATTTTTAGGGACCGATTTGGTCGGGGAAGATAAGACTGGAGAGGAGGTGCCCTCTGGGCGCTTCCTCTTCTTCGTCTTCTTATATCTGACGGTAGTGAACTCGCCTTGTTCACTAAAGTCGGTTTCTTGCTCTGAGCAAGACATCTCTGATGGAGATGATAATGATTCGGCTACAGCCGGTATTAGCGGGACGTCGCAGTCGGGCGACGCCGGTGATTCTGATTCATGGGCGCTCGCGAAGCGTTCCCATTTTTTAGCGGCATCAGGGAATTCGTTCTGAAGGAACGTCAGGAACTTCCTGATTAAGGCGTCGGCCATAATTAGGAAGTTTTATCCTGATTGTGGAATTCTGCTCTCTAAAAAGTGATGATTGGGGATACAGCCCCTCCCGGCGACCAGGAGGGGAGGTGTGTAGGGAGGAAAACTCCTCGTGTAGTGTGCCTAACCGTGTCACGGTACTTACAATTGTTACAATACGGACGATGCGACCGGTCGCACGCTCGTCCTAACGCGGCGATAGCTACGCGGCGGGTGTGCGAGCAGAAGGCTCGCACTAAAGAGCGAGACGGACGATGCGAGCGGTCGCACGAATCGTCCGGTAGGCGGCGATCGCGGCGCGGCGCGAGACACGGTACGGCACGGGTCGGGCGGCAAAGCCGGTTCCTACACAAGCTTACGATCATGATCTTTTAGTGTGCGTCCACATTGCGAGCCTAGCGCGGTTGCGACGACGGGCGCGAAGTATTAAACATATGAAACGCGCCTTGCGTCCATACTGTAGTGACTAAGACGGAAGCCTAGTGCGACGGGACCGAGCGAGGCAGAACGCGTAGTTTTCAAACGTTCCTGTTCGCGCGTTCTGGCCACACGGGCCTAGTCAGCGAGCGACCCAATACGCGGGTGGCGGGGATAACAAACCTGTTCGGTCTTGTCGCTCGGCATATGCGCATCTGTTTGTAGTAAAACTTAAAATGGCAATAAATACGGAATTCGAGTGTACTCAAAGAATTTGGTGGGGTATAATCTCAATTCTTCATATAAATTTAAAAATTCACCAGTTATTGCTCTGTTTTTATTTATTTCATACACACCATCTTTAGTGTTCAACACCTCCCATCTCAGGACTGGGCTGTCCAGTAAAAATGCCAAATCCTCGTCCATAGTAATTTGTAACACCTGATATACGTCGAACCGCTGCAAGAGCTCGCGCGTCACTGTGGCCACCGCACGCCCCCGCTCGCCGTACTAGCGTCAGGCCCTAGTCGCCGCGCATTCAGTGTGGACGCACACTTAGACGCTTTTATTTGACTTAATTTATACTGATCCGTATGAGTATTAAGGGTCAAAGTCTCGCATTGCTGGAGAGTCAACCACTGCATAATTTTAATTATACACTGATACTATGTTTCACAAAAATAAGGTAGAAACTACCTAAAATATCTAAAAACTACTTTTACGGTTTTTGAGACTTCATCTTTTACTGAGGCTATTGCAGGACGATGATTTTTCCCGCGTCATTTCAATATCAATTTTGAAAGTACCCAAGAATTCTTTGTGCACTTTGAATAAATTTAATATATTATATTAAATAAATAGTGTGTTCCGATCTACGCAGAAAACGCTTACTTTATCCTAAAACCGCGGTGTATTGGATTTCGATTTTATTTCCTTTTTATTTCTCTTTGATTCCTGATTAAATGCGAATACGAGTTCCATTATAATAATAGTGGAATTCCCGAAAACATTATATTGTTGATAGATGGACTTCTACTACTTATTACTATATTGTATGGTATTTTATGACTTTGTTTTTAGGATGGTCTACGAAAAAGGATGGATAAATTAAAGAATTCAATAGTGGAGACAAGTAAATCTGTTGATAAGGAAAGAGAGAAGAATGTGAGCCTTCTACATCTGATATTCCCCCCCCACATAGCGAAGAGACTTTGGCTAGGTAAGTGGTATCTTTGTCAGACTTTTAATAGGTCACTTACACTTTAATATTAGTCGAGTCAGGTATACTTTATTATAATATCTACTGTGACCCATACTTTGTATAGTTGATTGTTTTAAAATACGGCAAACCGGCCAAGGCCGAGTTGGACTCGCGCATGAAGGGTTCCTTACAAAACGTCAAAAAAATGACGTTTGTTGTATGGAAGCCCCCCTTAAATATTTATTTTATTGTGTTTTTTGTATTTGTTGTTATAGCAGCAACAGAAATACAATATCTGTGAAAATGTCAACTGTCTAGCTATCACGGTTAAGAAGATGACAGACGGACGGACAGACGGACGAACAGACGGACGGACAGACAGACATACAGACAGACAGACAGCGAAGTGTCAGTAATAAGTTCCCATTTTTACCCTTTGGGTGCGAAACCTTACAAAAATTTACTATGTTATAGGAGAGGCTATAGAAGCGAAGAGTCATGACGACGTGACCATGCTATTCAGCGACATCGTGGGCTTCACGTCGATCTGTGCGACCGCGACGCCCATGATGGTGATTGCCATGCTTGAGGATTTATACAGCGTGTTTGACGTGTTTTGCGAAGAGCTGGATGTGTATAAGGTAAGGAAGATAGAAAGTGTTATTTATAGCTGACGACGCAAATATTCTGATGGGTAGGTTCATGCTTTACGCTTTACGTGAACCTTGCCGACCATGATGGATGAAAACAGCCAAGTAAAATTTTTCGATAAGTTGAATAGATGTGCCAAGAATTTTAAAAGAGTTATCTTGAAAATATTTTAGTAATTTTGAAAAGATAAACTAAAATTTTGTTGTAAAACTAGTTATAAGTGTAGTAAAGATTAGTTTCGATTATGATATTGGAAATTATTATGATGTTATCAACAATTAATCTTCCATAGGCTCTCATAATTATTGAGCAAAGGGGACCCGATCGCAGACCCGCATAATTCAGTTAGACAAAGTCCCATCTTTATTAAACCAATTTTCATAGATGAACCCTTTGACGTTTAACATATTAAACTTTGTCATTGCCCATAGTTTGAATATGGCTCCGTCCATTGCTTTATCAGACTACTAATTTTCTGTTGCTTCGGATATTAGAACATTTAGATTTTTATTTGCCAATTTTCTTTTACTAAATTGTTTTGTTCTCCGTACGAATAATCAAAAGAGAGGTTCCTTTGGCAATGAATGAATATAATTGAATCTATGAAAATTGTCTTTAGTTTTAAGATTAATATGGTCTTGTGATATTTTTCTTTTTTTTTATATATTTTGTAACACGAAAGCAGGAAAGTCATTTCACCTGGACCCAGGTGGCATAATGCCCGATTATATTTCTGAAAAAGTTTTAACTCCGGCTATTACCTGGCAGTACTTAGTAATTGCGGTCTGGAATCTCCTTCTAATGCCATTAACCTTGACTTTTGTCTTGATTAAGTTCAATTTATCAAACCGCCCGAATATTTTCATTGCTCTTACATAAAACTTCGGCTATAGCTTTGAATGTAGAACCATAAAGATGATGAATTATCATTCAGCGTATTATTATTCTAAAAGATACCATTTATCTTTTTTTTTCCATTTCAAACTTATCTTTATTCAGTACATAAGTACGTTTCATTGCAAGAGCGGCGCCGCGCTATGCATAGCGGTCTAGTTCTAAATTCGAACTCTTGAAATTAAACGTGTATGTTCTTGTGTAGTGAAAATAGTTAAATTTTGGAATAGCTATCTTAAAAAATGCAGCGCCGTGTCACGTATCGTCTCGCTTCGGTGTGAACTGGTGCTTACAGCTACTGCTGCTTAGAAGAAACAAATGAAATAACAAGGTAAAAGTAATCTAATAAAAAGAACCCATAATTTCCCATGGCGGTTGTTTTATGCAGTGTACCATGAAATTGAAACGGATAAGGCTTTCGAATATAAAATGGTAAAGGTCAGAGTGATGCAATTACATAAATAAAATTAATTAAGTTTTAATTTTTGTTTGCAGATAGGTAGTGCCCTGCAATATTACTAATGTAAAGTGAATTACGTTTAATTATTTTATGAAGGTAGGCCCCGATACGAAAAAGCATTAAAATATAAATATACATATTTGTAGGTACAGTTCACGATAAAATTAAATCCTTCAATAATATGCTTCCTGTAGTTCCTATGTCAATCTCTCGACTTATTCCTCTGTCAGTAAGTTTATGAGCGTTTTTTTTTCACTATTATAATGACACGAGATAGATAGCTAGGTATTTGTTTCAATATGAAACATATACTTACCGGTCTTTGTCATTATCGGTGCGGAATCGGACATCGGATTGGATATTGAAAAACCGGCCAAGTACAAGTCAGATTCGCCCACGTAGTGTTCTGTACCTGTATACCAATATTTTACATGTTTACTTATTAATTCGTTATTTTTGTACGAAGTTATCCCAAGGAAGCGCATATAAGTTGAGTCACTACAACTCCTAAACTAACAAAGATTAACGAACTGTTATAGTTTTCCTTCAAAGTTTATCACAATATGGACTATTATCATAAATTTTTTCAGATTTTTCGAGCCAGCTGTCTAGCTTTTTGAGTGGGGGGACCCCATATTTTAACCAAAAAAATGCGCCTTAATGTTAAATATCTCGCAAACGGATCTATTAACCTAATATCCTAACCTATCTATCTAATGACACTATGTACGTCTACCCCAGACGTGAGAAAAAAATTATAGGCATCCAAAAAAAAATTTTTTCGTGATTTTATTTTAGCACTTTGTCGAGGTGGTAAATAGACATATCCATGCAAAGTTTCATTTTTCTAGCACTAACTGTTTGAACAGTAAGCCGAAGATGGACGAACGGATATGACGTTCCGAGACTTGACCTACGGAACCCTAAAAACGCACCTATGCCGACGTCATAAGAGCTTTCTCCGGGATGGGATAGTTGGAAAACGCTCTAATGTGTTTTTTGCCTTTTTATGGCTTTCATCAGACCATAAAATACCAGAGATACCAAAAAAGGTTTAGCTTCAAAAATAAAATTTCTTGTTCTTCTCGTATTATAGATTTAGATTAATTTAGTTCCAAATAAAATGTAAGTATTTAAAATAGCTTTTAACATATTGTATTAACTCGAATATGTGTTACGTGACAAACATTTTATATAAGTAAAGGATAAATTATTCCCTGGGTGTTACCGCAATTTAATCGTCGTCAAGAAAAATGTGTCAGCTTACAGGTGATAAAGTGTTGGATTTGAAAAATCTTCTTTTAGGGTCGAACATATCTTAATAATGACACCTGAATTTATCACGTATTTCTTTAATATACGACATGGAAATTGCCCATTACGGTTGACTTAGAGTCTTAAGAACTTCTCAATTCTCATTTTGAACCAAAATATTGCCAGCATTTTTTTATGAAAATGGTTTTGATATGATTGTATTCTATATGGCCACGCGGGCCACCTTTGCCTGGCGTTAAGGGAATAATTTCTCTTCGATATTTTTGTGGACTGTATTTCAAAAGGTATCTGGCGTCGCCAGGTGAATATGCAGTAATAATTAGATGAAATGGAAAGGTTATAGGGAATACGCTTACCGAATTAGCTTCGGAGATGGGCGTCTATCAGCTGGAGTTTTCGTCACTTCCTTCTGTTCACAACACTTTAGTCTTTCCAGAATTCTTATCACGCTCCTATAGGAATATATCTCACTTTCATGGGCGGGAATTAGTAGCGGAAAAGTCCAATAACACATGCGGCGTCGGCTATCGCAAACAGTGCGTGTGCGATGGCCGACGCCGCATGTATTGCCGTCATGTATCTTCGATTTCTTCGGTTTGCGTCGGAGAGGAAAAGGGAGGGGAAATACTGCTTATCTATTGATATTATGAGATTCCATTCATAGTGGCGTTTGACGCTCATAGATGGCGCTACCACTATATTTTATTATATGAAAGGAGATGTCCCCACTGGCCTAAAGACGGCGCGAATAGCCGTAACGGCTACTAGTAGAAACGTGTTTTTTTTTGTGAAAAATTTGGATAGTAGTTTTAATTCCACCCTTAAAGGGGTGAAATAGGGGTTGAAAGTTTGTATGGAAAATCTTTAAATCTGCACCGATTTCGATGAAAATTTTATTAAAGATGTGTATCAGGATTTGTTACAAATAAGGTTGTAAAATTTTGGTTGTAAGATTTTTTTTTTTCATATTTGAACCTTGTTGAATGGTTGTATGAAAAAAAAAATCTGTCCCGATTTCCATAAAATTTAATATCCAAGGAAATAAATTGAAATTATTGAGTAATTATTTTATAGTTTATTGAAATTCGTCCCCTAAAGGTGTGAAATGGGGTTCCAAAGTTTGTACAGTGAAATATCTAAAGCTGGTCGGATCACCTTGAATTTAGTCATGCAGATAGTTATTATGACGTAGAAATCCGTTAAAATGGTTTTTCAAACTACATACCCCACGGGGGTGCAATGGAGATCCACGCGGATGAAGTCGCGCGAAAAAAAGTAGTAAATTATAAGAATGTAGGTATAAATACTGCATCAATAGCTTTCATGAACAGCTTCAGGAAAGAACTCAATGGTTACTGCAAAACTTAAAAGCCAATAAGCTTGTGGCTTCTCTGGTGTTGTCCTGTACATAATATGTACAGCTTACTGTCTCCCATTTGCTCGATATTGAAACAATTAACTGTTTTGTAGGTGGAAACTATAGGTGACGCGTACTGCGTGGCGAGTGGACTCCATAAGAAGATCACAACTCACGCGCCCCAGATCGCCTGGATGGCTCTGAGGATGGTCGAGACCTGCGCACAGCATTTGACACATGAAGGAAACCCTATAAAGGTAAACCACACTAATATGAATTAGATTCCCTGATAGTAGGTATAATAATAAATAATAGTTATTAATTAGCGTGTTCTCATAATTTATTTGTATTTTAACGACGGCACGCTGTCACAATACAATTGTCTATGACAGTAGTCAGTTTGATAACATAATCAAACAAGTTATGACAACAGTCAACCTGTTTAAGAATGAGATTCCCTGATAGTTCATAAAACTAAGTAGATACACGAATGTGAAAATACAGTCTCGGAGAAATGAAATGCCAAATCCACAAGAATGAGAATTATTTATTCAATATTTATACAAGAGGTATAAATATTGAATAAATAATAGTTAAAAATCACGACTGCGCGTTATTTTCATTCGGATAGTCAAAATCGCTGCGTAATAAGATCAAAATTTTACGAGGAAAGTTCTATAACTTTATAAATCAGGATCAATATCCTAGCAGAAACTCAGAACAAAAGTAAAACAGTTGTTTTTCATATTCTGTTCTTTTGTAAAACTTGATTTTAATCACGTTATTTATACCGAAACATGGAAAGCTGATTTAAAACGTTAGTCAAATGAATAAAATTAATCACTCATGTTCATTTCCATATTAAAATGATGACTTGCTCATTTCAAGTTCGGAGAAGCCTGCTCTGATCGCTAATTTTTTATCATGGTCAAATTATTTATCATGGTCAATACAGCTGAGGGCTCTCTGCTTATCTCCGCTCCCTTCACAAAATTTGGCACATCCATTTGTACGCAAATCCGGCGGACAAAATATAAATCTGCAAAAATTGCTTATGCTCAATAAGCAGCATTCAAATAAAGCTTTTGTATGTAAAAATACTGTGTCCAATGATTTGTGTTGTTTGGCAAAATGTATTCTTATTAACATATCTGGATTTTTGTGTTTAAAAGCGCTCACAGCTGTTTTTGTTGCTTTGACGTAGAATGTTTTATGTTTACCCATATTTTGTGTAGGTATGTACTATTTAAATCACAGATTTAAGCAATTAATATGATTGCTCCATGAGTTGAATCTTTATGTTTATGGACACGGGTTCTTCAAACTTATAAAATCCACTACGCACAAATGCGTTAATACGTACTGACGGTTAATGTACTTAAAATACCTATAATATGGTACATAGTACAAAATTCTTTTTATATTTATTTGCATGAATGTAGTTACAAAAGATCTTAAAATTAAAAACAATGTTTCTGTACATTCTCCCATCTGAGAGGTTTGAAAAAACATTAATTATATCCTCTTCTTTTTATAAATTGGTGAATCAATTAAAATCACGAAGTTGAAATATCATTTATGATTTCAATAATAATATTTATACTAAATTAATTATTATTCACGAAAGACATCGTAACAGAAGTATCACCTACGTCTCAATATAATTAGATGTAAACTATGTACTTCTAATTCTAAAAAAAATCTAATGTTATAAAAATTGGTTGTTAATATTTATTCTGATTGTGTTTATAATGTTTTTTATATAAAATGTTGTGCATTTAAATAAGTAATGTATACTCTAGCCCTTGTATACGTTACTTAATTATATTGTGTTTATTTTATTGATGTGCTTAGAATAAATATAAATAAACAAAAAAAAATCTTAACTGAGTTGTGACGTCACAGATGCGCATCGGCCTGCACACGGGCACGGTTCTGGCGGGCGTGGTGGGCAAGACCATGCTCAAGTACTGCCTGTTCGGTCACAACGTCACGCTCGCCAACAAGTTTGAGTCCGGCTCCGAGCCGCTCAAGATCAACGTCAGTCCGACTACTTATAAGTAAGTTTCTTATATTGAATTTTTTAAATTGAAAGTTTCCACTGAATAAATACTACACTTTTAAACGACTTCCAAAAAAGGAGGCGGTTATGCATTCGGCTGTATATATATTTTTTTGTATGTTCAACGATAATTCCGCCGTCTGTGGATCGATTTTCAAAATTCTTATTTTGATGTTTTACCTTTTAGGGTTATAATACCAAGTTGGTCCCGTTTTCACCAAAGTGGTGACGATGGGATCCATGAGCAATCGAGGGAACTCCTCGAAATTTATATGGACACATATGGTGAATTCAACTTTTTCTGAAGTAGTCTGATCATATGCTACCAAAAAGTGAGGTTTTTCACCAAGGTATACCCTGGATCCAAAAGTACTAAACAGAACTCCTGACGCCTTATATATACATGTTTGGGGATTTCAGCGTTGTTTAAAGAACTGCAAGCATATGCCACTATGTCAATTACGGTGATCATCATCAACAAAACCATCGGCACACCATACATCCTCATTACGATGATATAATAGGTACTTCTCATAGTATAGTAACATCGACACGGCTATCTGTGAACATTAGTCATTACTATACCGTATGTAAACCTATTTGCAAAATTCGAAATTTGCCCCTTAGTCACCAAAGTGGAGACCTGATGAGGGGATCCATGATAAATCTAGGGAACTCTTCGAAATTTATATGGACACATACTGATTTCAAGTTTTTCTGAAGTATTCCAAGCATATGCTACCAAAAAGTAAGCTTTTGTACCAAGGTATACCCTGGATCCAAAAGTACTGAACAGAACTCCTGAGTCCTTAAGATGCATGTTTGGGGATTCCGGCGTTGCTTAAAGAACTGCAAGCATATGCCATCATACCACTCACAGTAATCTTTATCATCATCATACCACTATCTTCACAATAAACACCAACATATTATTATTATGACATAACTCATCAGAGTTTTGTTCACCGATGTCAATGTGTTCATAATAACATAGATAATAAATTTAACTAAAAAGAGAAAAAGTATTATTTTTACACAAAAAATTAAAACCAATTAAAATTGATAAAAAAATAAAAAATTGGAAATCTCCAAAGTAAAAATGCATAAAAATGTATGAAATAAAACTTTTTTCCTAAATAATTCCCCTTTTAAACTACTTATTTTAACTACATATTTCTCTACTCAATCTTCCTAATTTTGAAGTCGGTACCGGCAAATTTTAACATGAGTTCTATAAAATATAATAAGATATTTTTGGGCTGGTACCTCTTCTAAATTATATTCTTACTACTTAATATACTTCAAAATTAGGAGGATTGAGTAGAGAAATAGTTAAAATTTTAGCCGTATTTAAAAGGCGAATTATTTAGGAAATAAGTTTTATTTCATACTTTTTTGTGAATTATTACTTTGGAACTCGGTTTTAATTTTTTGTTTAAAAATAATAATAGTTTACTTAAATGGCCTGCCACAGTCTACAGATAAGTGTCAGATAGCTTATTCGCATGTTTTGTCTCTGTCACTCGAAATAAAGTAAGCAGCGACAAAACTTCCGAATAATATATTATACCACACTAATTAGAAGATAGTGAAATAGGCCCATACCATTTTTTTAAGGTAAGTTGCATTATCTGAACAACACGCTGGTAGCAACCGAAGGGCAAATGGCAGTAGGCCTGTAATGTTTAGTTTTCTAATCAAGTAAGACGTGCGCGGGTATATATTTACTGGGCTAGCGTATGATGATTTTAAAAACTTATATTATTGATAAGAATTCATAATTGTTGATAATACAACTACCAATAAATATCACATAATGATACCTACTAGTTATTTTTTAATTTTAAAAATTAACTTTATTAAGATTTTAAATTTATTATATTATAACTTAGACATATTTAGCTGTCGCTGACATTTTTTTCCATACTTTTCTTTACTAACTTTTCCATAGAACTCAATCATAATATTATATCGTCTCGTCATTAAGGCAGCGTTTGAAAGAAACTATTTTCGTTCGACCGTTTTTTTCTCTGGTCCATTTTGCAAATCCAACTACCACGAGGAAGTTTTTTGAATTTTTCGGGTAATTATTTATATAGCCTCACTATGTAGTAAATATATAATAATGTGGCTTTTTATTGATCCAGAGATTATCAGCCACAACCTCATAAACCCCCAAAGAAACAAACTTTACATCTTTATAGTATTAGAGCCTTTAATTTTTTAAGGGCCTCACGTCTTTTCTTCCTTGCTCGGGATCTTGTTAAGTCTCGAAAGTACAAATACTGCTGGACGTCTTTCGGTAAAATTTATCTAAGACAAGCGGACAATACACCGGTTATACAAATTAAAACTGAAAATCAAGTTCAAAGTCTGTTTCAGGCATCATGACTATTTTACACTGTAAGAAAATGTTTAACTTATTTACCAAATATAAAAATAATAGTCCTATTTTGTATACAGAGCGCAAACATAACACACACCACATTTAAACAACATAGTACTTACAATAATCAACCTATAACACATATCTACATCACACATTATTACCATGAAATGACAATCTATCAGTTTACTATGCCACCCTTTGTATACTCGTACAATATAACGAAATACTCACCCATATTTTTACATAATGCTCAATGCACCCTGACACATCTTGATAATACTGTAATTCCTATAAAATATCTTAATGACAAATAAAAATATAAGTGAATTAGATTGTTCCGAAATAGCCCACTCTTTTGGGTGCTCGGTTGAAGACTTACCCGTCAGCTTTCCTAAAAAACACTCCGACATTAGTATTTTTACACAGAATATACGAAGTATTTATAAGAATTTTCCCGATCTAGAGTCTAACCTTACCTTACTGAATATTAATTTTGATATTATAGTTTTGACGGAGTGCAGATTATCAGAACATAAAAATATCCACAAATTAACAGATTATAACTCTTTTGTAACTACATCTCACCTTAACCAAAATGACGGAGTTACAACATACATTAAAAAATGTCATACCGTCCGGGTAGAAGAAATAATATTAATTAATGCATCTTGTCTCCAATTTCTCATCCAAAATATTATAATTCTTTGTATCTACCGCTCACCATCAAACAAAAATGCTGACAATTTTATCGACTCCCTAAATAAACATTTAGAAACGATTAAAAATTATGAAACCATACTAATAGTTGGGGATATCAATATAAATACTTTACCTAGAGACTCTGAAATAACTTATGAGATAAATAACAGACAAAATTACTTAAATGTACTATCAATGCATGGACTCTTGTCTGGTCATAATCTTCCAACAAGAGAAAACGCATGCCTAGACCATGTTATCTTAAAACTAAATAAACATAAAAACGCTGCAACTATTGCTGTAGTTAATACGTCGATTAGGGACCATCTAACAGTGTTAATTAATATATCTAAAATACAAATCAATAATTCTTTAACCTATAGGACAAAAACAGACTATGAAAAATCACTCGAAGACTTAAAAGAATTTAGTTTTGTAGACTTCCTTCAAAATGATGATCCAAATTATTTATGTGAAAAATTAATAACTACTATACAGCAAATTCTCACTAAGCATACAAAAAAAATCCGTGTACCTAGAAGTAAACAATTGATCAAACCATGGATTACCCCGGGCATATTACGCTGTATTAAAAATAGAAATAATATGCAAAAAAAGCTACGGAACAATCCTAATGATGAAATACTTAATATAACATATAGAAGATATAGAAACTTTTGCAACAATTTAATTAAAAAACTAAAACGTAAATATAATAGAGATCAATTACACAAAAATGCTAAAAATAGTAAAAATCTTTGGAAAACGATAAATGATATCACTCAGTACAAACCTACAAAAACACCAAATAGCCAACTCCTTGAAATTAAGCCAACACCTAATGAGTCAGTTAACATGGTAAACAAGGTTTTTGCTAATATTGGAAAAAATCTAGCTCAATCTATTGGAAACTGCAGTGCGAATCAGTCGTTAAGAAATACCTCTACATTTGTAATACACAAACACACATCTTCATTTGTCTTGCTAGAAACAGACCCAATTGAGGTGAGGAGAGTCATAATGAGTCTGAAATCTGAAAGTGCGCCTGGCCTTGACAACATACCTACGACTTTCCTGAAGTTTGCTAAGGATACTCTTACACCAATCTTATGCCATCTAGTAAATGTCTGTTTTGATAAAGGTGTATTCCCAAGACAACTTAAAAAGGCTATTATTACACCGGTATTTAAGAATGGGAATAGAGACGACATTAATAACTATAGGCCAATTTCAGTTCTTTCTTCAATTTCTAAAATACTAGAGAAACTTATAAACATTAGATTACTCTCCTACTTTGAAAAATTAAATTTATTCTCAAACTCACAATACGGTTTTAGGAATGGCCGTTCAACTGAAGACGCTATTGCTGCTCTAACCAAGCACATTGTTGATCAAGTAGATCGTAAACAGAAATGCCTAGCCGTTTTCCTTGATTTGAAGAAAGCGTTCGACACCGTCTCTATTCCCATTCTTATCAAAAAACTAGAAAATAAAGGTATACGGGGAAGGCCCCTAGATTTGTTGTCTGACTATCTTCAAGAGCGAAAGCAAAGGATAAAGATTGGTAAGGTCGTTAGTGAGGACGAGGATATTTGCTATGGGGTTCCACAAGGCAGCGTACTCGGTCCAACCCTGTTCCTCGTCTACATTGACGAACTCTGCCGACTCGAACTCAACAACGCCAAAATCTTCTCCTATGCAGATGATACTGCTATTGTTTTCACTGGCAAATCATGGGAAGAAGTTAAACAAAAGGCTGAAGCTGGGCTTGGACTAATATCTGAATGGCTCAATAACAATTTTCTTACAATCAATGTTACTAAAACCAACTTTATGACTTTTACAAAGTACAATAATACACAGCCCCCCACTAACTACAGTGTAAAAATTCACTCATGCAATCGTAATGCTCCTGTATGCCCCTGTCCTGAAATAACTAAGGTTAAGACAACCAAGTACTTGGGCATAATGATTGATCAGCGATTGTCATGGCATGCACAAATAGAACTGCTGGCGGGTAGAGTAAGGAAACTTATCTGGATATTTAAAGGTTTGAGACATTCCGCTACAAAACCTCTACTAAACCAAATTTATACTTCCTTAGCAGAATCAGTTATAAGCTACTGTATAACCGTTTGGGGGGGAGCCATAAAGAGTAAATTAATAGAAGTGGAAAGAGCACAAAGGTCTCTCATTAAAGTAATGTACTCTAAACCATACAGATATCCAACTCACCTGCTTTATACTGAATCAAAATTGCTTACAATCAGAAAATTATATACCTTACACACAGTCCTAAAAGTTCATAAACAATTAAATTATAATAATAGCAAAACAACACAGCGAAGAAATAAAAACATTATCAATAAAGTCATAGTAAGATCCAACCTTGCTGCAAGACAATATGCATCTCAATCCACCCACATTTACAAACTAATTTATAAAAAACAGAATATTTATGGCTTAAGCAAATATAAATTGAAACAGACACTAAATAAATGGCTACTACACTTAAGCTACGACGAAACGGAAGCACTGTTTGATAGGTTATGTTAGGTTTTCCTTATCCAATACTAAAAAGTTTCAACCCAGAATGATTATTGCTCATTTATTAACATACAAATATACCGAACATCGTCACACACAACACAGACACACACGCAACACAACACACACACACACACACACACACACACCCATATTCACCTACAGACGTACATACGCGCTAATTTTCCGAATAGCTTATAAGATAAGTAATTGTAAAAAAAAAAAAAAAAAGTAAAATTATAGTAAACTCTATATTTCTCCTTGTAATAATAGTTACTAGCGTCACTTAATATACTTCCCAAATTTTATTGTTTACGGCAGAGCGAGTTTCCCCTAACACAGGTAAACTTTACTTAAAAGGGGGTCTCAAACACTTTTATTATATTGTATTTTAAGTTTGTGAATAAAGATTTTTGTATTTTTGTATTTTTTGTATTGTATTAGACAGATAGACAACTTATACATAAAGAAAAGAAAAAATCATACCCTGTTCAGCGTAGGGACTTGTTCAGGGAGTGAATTCCAACACACCCTTCTCCTGAGATAAGGCCTCGCGTGACTACGTGACGACCTTGAGACCGTGGTTATATATAAAGACATGTCTAGTTATAAAATAATGTCGGCTAAAAAGTAAAAAAATATTATAATCTTATATATAAAATTCTCCTGTCACAGTGTTTGTTAGAGAACTTATCCGAAACGGCTTGACCGATTTTGATGAAATTTTGCAGGTGTATTCGATAGGCATGATAACATTTTAAACCCCTAAGTGTTAAGAGTGGCCCGCCCTCATTTTTTTCAATTCTTTTGACATTTTTTGTTTTTTTTTGATTTGACATTAAAAATACATAATATGACCCTCAATTTTCGCCCCTCTAAAACCAACCCTCATTGTTTAATAGCGATTTAGAACTGTAATAATCTTTAACACTCAGTTGTCGATAACTCCTTCTTACATCACCTGTAGGTAGTAGGTGTAGGTAGTAGGTGTCGGTAGTAGGTGTAGGTAGTAGGTGTAGGTAGTAGGTGTAGGTAGTAGGTGTAGGTAGTAGGTGTAGGTAGTAGGTGTAGGTAGTAGGTGTAGGTAGCAGGTGTAGGTAGCAGGTTGAGGGTGTAGGTGTAGATTTAGGTATAGGCTGTAGTTGTAGGTGTATGTGGTAGATATTGGTGTAGGTTATAGGTGTAGTTATTTATGTATCCGGTTCATGGATAGGACAGAACAACGTGTATGGGCACATTTAATATGCAATATTTATATATAAAGAAAATACCTAACCAAGAGCATGCCAGGACATGACCAATAATTTTAGGGTTCCGTAGTACTCAATGCCCTTACAGTTTCGCTCTGTCCGTCCGTCTGTCTCTCTATCTGTCGGCCCTTCTAGCTTCTGCAGTTATTATTATGAATACTAATAGATGAGTTTTTATACTTTTATTACTTTTCTATCTCTCTATGTAGACAGATGGATCAGTACGTAGTAGTCGGTCATAACAATTTCCATAATATATATTGCTAATACGTTCATTAATTTTCATATATCTGACACACACCGACGAACATCACGTAGGATATTTTCTACTTTCCGCTATTGTGTGCCTAAACATTTTATTATTTATTTCATTTGAAAAAACCAACAGCGTACATCGTAATATAGTATTTCTATAAATACTTACTTATCTAGTTTTGGCATGAATTACAAATGTGTGTATTTATAGCATTTTCCATTATTAGTTAACGTGTTTGTTATTTTTAAGTGCCCTTGTAATTTTAGTTTAAATATATTATGAATCATATAGGAGAAATTCAAAGCCTTTTTTGTGGTATAACTCTACATTGTTTGACAAAAAGATTGAAAAATACTGCGGATGTTTTACTAATTCTTATAGTAAACTTTTCTTCAGTAAGCTCTTGAAGCTGCGAGGAGCGCTATCCAATGGGCCCTTTGGAAGTAAAATTTAAACTGACGTCAACTTTCAAATAAATTTTGTTAAGTAAAAAATTAAGTAATATAATTACTTAATTTTTCAAATTGCATTGTTCGCAACAATGCAATTTGAAAAATTAAGTAATTTAAGTTAGTTTTTGAACTTAAATTAAATTCCGTAACTTTCTGAAAGAAAAAAAAAATAGGTTATAAGGTTATTAAATATAGGTTACATAATCATATTATTATTAATAATATGATTATGTATTTTAAATGTCCTTTGGCTTTTGTGATAAAGACGGTCATCAAAATATATAACGAGACGTTTTTTTAAATCAAAATTTCCGCTTTTACTTTTCATCGTCTCCGCCGTATCTCGACATTTCCGCCGTACATTTTTTTGTACTCTCGTATACGTCGTGTAAATCCCGTAATGTAAAAAGCGTTTGCAGCCAAAACATTATAAATATTCTCATATTGATAGCTCCATGGAGACTGAGCACACTGTGAGCTCATGTCGGAGCAATCACTCCTCTTTTATCATTCATAAACTTTGGCCCATTCATCATTTTTATTTTTCCCTCATCTCGTTGTTCAATTAAATTGAAAATTTCTCTCTCTTGGCGGATTTTCGTATAATAGGAAAAATATTCCACTATTTGTATTTTGCCTTTTGGGTATGAATTATTTCGTATGCAAAAGTTTTTTATTTTTCTTTTTCACTTCATTAGTATGTTTCACCTTTGGATATAGGTTTTTCGGGTTCCGTATAGTTTCGCTCCGTCAATCTGTTTGTCTATCCGCCCTTGCTAACTTCTGTAATTATGAATTAACATAAATGAATTTGGTGTAATCAAAGAATGCGTATGTATATATTTAACTTTTGGAATTAAAAAAATAGCAAAATTGTGGTGCATCTTGTGGGCTATCGTTGAATAAGTCTTTTAAAATAAGGTTTGAAACATGATTTTTTAAATAAATTTAACCATTTTCGAGAAAGCCTACAAAGTGGTTATCTAGTTGGTTATTTTTTTACCAGCTAACTTTAGTTACCCTAGCATTTCCAAACTATAAGAGGTAGAAACTTATAACCTTCCATGGTAATGTCTCATATTGAACATTCTCATGGAAAAATATTATCAGCAAAATAGAACTGTAATTTTGAAGCAATTTGAAAAAAATAAATAATCGGTTGTCTGTAAAGTCGGTTTACTGACGATAGTTGAACGTTTTTTTTTTTTTTTTTTTTTCGAACGGGTCTATGCTAAGGGTCGGGTTAAGACCGATGTAGCTAAGTCGGACTATAACTAGCCTGGTGGCTAGTTTGTTTGGTGGTAGACGATGGGAGGGTTTGACCCTCCCTAACATCACCCGGGTGATGTTCAAACCGGATATTGGGGACAGCTACGGATTAGAAGCTATTATTATGACAGGGGAGACGCGGGTCTCTCCTGCTGAGGGGTCCGACCCCTTCCTCACTCGCTGATGAGTGAGGTTGCTCGCGCGCGGTAGCAGAGACTAGCGGCGTGCGAGTTAACGCGATAGAGGAGCTCTCGATTTGGTCGATATCGGTACTGAGAGGGCCGTCCCTCTCCCCTTCCGCGTACGGTCGGGATGACTCGCGCGCGTAAGTCCTAATGTCGATGAGGTTCGCGGTATTGGTAGAGCTCTCTATATCAATATCGCGGTCGCGGACACTATTTAGGAGTGTACCTAGACTACTGGGATGCGAACTCGAACTCGGGTTCGGGTCCGGTCCCGTGTTAGGGTCGGTCTGTACGTCTGTACGTGTTGTCGTGTCGGATGTGGGACCTCGGGGTAGGCGCCGGCGTCGACCCCGGTGCGATGCTAGCGACGCGGGTGCGTGTGGTTTGTGTTTACGTAACTGTACACAGTACGTTACGTATTTTGTGATCGGGTCAACGGGATCGGCTAAGATATGCTTAGGCCGTTTGTGCGGGTGTCGGAAAATCAGTGCGTCGTGTTTATAGTCCAGTGCCTTTTTGATAAGGGGGTTTGGGTGATTTTTGCCTTTATCAAAGAATCTCTCTACGAGTTCCTTGATATAGGCTTTAATAGTGACTAGTTCGCAGTCCCTATGCAAGTCGATGTTACGCATGTACCAGGGGGCGCCTGTTGCCATGCGTAGAAACCGGTTCTGGACTCTTTGCAAGCGGTCCATTTGAGACTCGCTTATCTGTGCGAAAGAGACGCACGCATAAGTGAGTATCGTTCTGATGCAAACCTTATACAATGTAAGCTTATGTCTTAAGGACATTTTGCTTCGCGAATTAAGTAGCGGATATAATTTGTAGAGTACAAATTTCGCTTTACGTAATGTGTTACTGATGTGACTCGAAAACGTCATCGACTTGCCTAGTACTACGCCTAAATATTTGACCTGAGAGACCTCAGGGATAATGTTGCCGTGCAGGCTAATAGGGCTCATTACTTTACGGGGGCAATTACGCCTCGCTGCCCTATTACTATAGAATTGAATGGCGTGACTTTTGTCAGGATTGACTTCTATTCTCCATTTGGAGAACCAATTACCGAGAGCGGTAACTGACTCCTGGAGGACTTTAGACGCGGTACGGGCTCGTGTGTTTGAATAATAAAGGGCTGTGTCGTCCGCGAACATAGCTAATTGCACCTTAGCGTGTTTGGGGATGACACTAGTGTACAGGTTATATAGGGAGGGCGAGAGGACCGAGCCCTGCGGTACTCCCGCCTCCATATATCTTGGCGACGACAGTGCGCCTTCTACGCGGAAATGAAATTTACGATTTTTTAAAAAGTTACTAATTAGTAAGACGAGATAATCGGGTATTTCCATTTGATAGAGTTTGTATAACAGTCCGTTATGCCAAATTTTATCAAAAGCTTTAGCAATGTCAAAGAATACGGCGCATGTCGTCTTCCTGTCGTTTTTGCTAGATAATATGTACTCCGTTAAGCGGTGTACTTGAGCGGGACAGCTGTGCATTTCACGGAAGGCGAACTGCTCGTCTGGAAGGAGTTTTTTGTCGGTTATGACGTCATTAAGGCGCCTTTTAATAACTCTTTCGTAGACTTTACCAAGGGAGCTAATGAGACTTATTGGGCGGTAGCTACCAGGCACCTTCCGGGGTTTCCCGGGTTTGTGGATACCTATGACAATAGCTACTTTCCAAATGTCTGGGAATGAACATCCTACTAAGAGGGCGTTAAAGATGTTCACTAGGAGTTGAATTAGCTCGGACGGTAACATTTTAAGTGTTTTGTTTGAAATACCGTCGACGCCTGGGGCCTTTTTGGCATTCATACACTTAATAATGTCATTGACCTCCTCCGAGTCCACCATCCTCACCCTATCTACATCAGGTGGCCTCGAGAGTCGGCTGTTGACCTCGCTATTTACTAAGCTAAGGTGCACGGGATCAATCGGGAGAGTACACGGCCGGCACTGTTGTTCAAAATTATCAGCTAGGCACTCGGCCTTGTTAATGTCTTCGAATGCAGGAGGACGGTTAGGTCTATCTAACGGAGGCATATCGCTCTCCGTGTTGTTTTTGAGGGCCTTCGCGAGTGGCCAGTACGCCACATGAGACGGTTCTAAATCACTGAGAAGTCGATCCCAACTCTCGGCTTTGTGTTGTTTGATTTTAAACTTAACTTCCCTCTCGTAGTGACGGAGGGCTTTCCTCCACTCTTCCGACGGGTAGCGATCATATGTGCGCTTAGCCGCATTTCGGAGTCTGATGGACTCCTTTATGTCCTCAGGGAGGGGCCAACGGCCCTTGGGGGTCGTTGGCACCTCCCTAGATGAGTTCTCTATGGTCGCTACCAGGTGATCGGTCAAGTGGGAGGCGGCCTCTATGGCTGCCTCTTTACTATCTATAATATCGGGGATTTTGTCTAAGTGGCTAGAATGAAGGATTTTGATGTTCTCCGCTAGTGATTTATAATCTATTATCTTCCTAGTACTAGAATTATTGGGGTTAAGACTACCAAGTGTAATCGTAACCGGTCTGTGGTCCGAGTTAAGCTCGTGGAGAGTCTCAATATTGATATTGAGAGAAACATTTTTAACTAAGGCTATGTCTATCGTACTAGGATCGCGTATGACACCGTTGAAGTTTTCGTTGGTGTCATAGCGAGTGGGGTCGGTGGGAGTAGTTGAACGTGAGAACATCTTGTTTATAGTGCGCGCGGAACTAATAGGCCGCGCCTTAGGTAGGGCCAGGGGTGAGGGGGCGGGTTGCTTGCTGCTCGCAACGCTCATGACATTAGACAGTGACGACCAATCTCGAGATATCGTGAACAATAATTATTCAATTATTGAATAGAATAAATTAAAGACGCATCAGGTTTATATTCTAAACTATTGACATCGGCTTTCCGTTTTTTTAAAAAACGTATGCACTTTAAATATTATTTCCTTAGATTGTCTTTTTATCGGCGGACTCATCTTGCTATTGCAATCTCTTGTGCGTTTTGTCTAAACTAGCCAGAACTGTCAACGCGTGTTACCGCCGCGAAGTCCGGCGCCGAACTGAGTAATAACATCAAGCGCTCGTCCCACCGCTCACATACCTAAGGCGCGGCCAGCTGAGGTAACGGCACATGCGTCATATTTAGCGAGGTAACGCTGGTAACGGTAACGGTATGAGTCATGTTTTTTTGCGTGCAGCCGGCTCCATCAAATTATAAGACGTTATCACGTCAAAAACTTATTACGCCGGAACCCTTCTATAAGCTGTTTCCTGATACGCTCTTGGTTAGGTTATCTTAATAATATATATATATACTTACTTACTATAAATAGTATATAGAATTTAAAGTACTTTTAAATATGTAAATAATCAAATAGTAAATTACAAAAATATTAGGACTGTGTAAAGAAATACTCGTACTATCAGGAAATGTGGTTCAAATCGTATCTCTTGTTCAATGACTCTAACCTAAGAGCGTGTTCGGTTATCAAATTACTTTTGTTTTTCCTCAGCCCTACAAGTTATTGTTACAATAAAGGCTATAACACGATCCCGTGTTTTCCTTCTACGAAAAATTATACCAAAATAATTTTCATATTGGCTTATTAGAAATTTTACCAAACATTCTTTATTATTGGAAAATAATGAAAATTCGGCTTCCGAATACAGGCAGTATTACAGACAAAAAATTGAAGAAATAATTGTAATAATATTTTAATTAATAATGCTGCTGTATAACCTTTAAGCGTTATCATCAAGCAGCTTATCTACAATTATGATAAATTAAGAAATATACAGAGAATGTTTTGAAAAAAAAAATTTTAAATGAGAGAATAAATATCATACTACTATTATAAAGAGGAAATATTTGTTGTTTGTCTGCATTGAATAGGCTCCGAAACTACAGAAAATAATTCCACCTTCATTTTTTATGTGATCCTATTTATATGGCCCTACTGATTATACAGGATGTCTGGTAGAACGTAAGACTATAGAACTGGTCAATCCGTGAAATATAGATCCGGTGGGCGAAGACAAAACATTTGAACCCTACCCTTTGTATGGCCGATATTGGACCCTTTCTGAGATATTTGCCAATTTGTATTTTTTCAGACATGTTTGGGTCATAATAAAAACTGAGAATTCAATAGTCAATATTTTCACTTTCTCGTAATATATATATTAATATAATAGAAGTATAATTAACTGATCTAGGCACAATTGAAACCTGAAAAATATTTATAAATTTTTTATTTAACGTTTAACTTACAAACCAGATGTATAATCTTAATTGCACTTTGAAGCTACCGCGACCATAAGAGTGATAAATATTTACAACAAAAATTGAAACCCGCTTAAAAACTTTTTCATTTAATACTTTTTACTTAGATATCTGAAGAAAAACCTTCCAAACAAAAATTTAAACGTAGTTGCTAGTAAGGTAACGTACAGCGGGAAAAAATGCAAATACATTATTATTTTCTTATTCTTATTATATCTTTAATTCAGACAAACGGCAAGAACTGAATAGTTATTTTTTTACCGGACATTAGAATATTGACGGTACTCCTATTGCCTAAAGTGATAATACTTCCAACTGAATGTAAAACAATTTCGCAGGTGGTTAATAAAATTCCCCGGCTTCGAGATGGAGCCGCGTGACCGCTCCTGCCTTCCCAATTCGTTCCCCAAGGACATTCCGGGAACGTGCTACTTCCTACACAAGTACACGCACCCGGGGACAGACCCTTACGCGACTCAGGTACGTACCACGTCTTGGTTTTATTACGTTAGGGCTGTCAACAATGTTCAAGGCCTTTATTCTTTATTTTACTTAATAAATCCTTAAGAAGGCCTTAGATGTTGCTGATTGTCAACCATATTTATCGCTTATGTAAGGACGTTTTAAGGCCCATCCAGACTCACCAAGAAGAAAACCACGATAATGTCACTCGGGAATCATCGTTGCTCTATGAAAAGACATTGAGATCATGGTTGTACTGTAATATGTTGTCAGTCAGCCTTCCCCTTTTCGCTCTACGATATAGTTATATTTTGCCGAGAGTCTGGATGCCGTTTTAGATATATTCTTTAAAGGATTTTACTTTTACTATATAAACAATGTAGAAGTGTAATCCTCAAAAACTGAAAGTAAGCAACTCATTCTGGTAAAGACATAATCAAGAATTTTTGTAACTTAATTATATCAAAATAAAATAGTATTAAATTATAGATAATCATAAAAATATAAATGTTAGGTTTATACTACAAAATTCATATCTAAATAATTATTATTAATAGGTAAAACATATCGAAGACGCGCTCAAAGATTTCGGTATCGGCCAAGAGAAACCGGAGGAAGTTTATAGCGAAGAAGAGCCAACATAGTCGACGAAATATTTAACAGTAGGTCATTAATATCTACCAAGTCACTGTATTAACAGTATTCCATTCATGTTTTAGGTACTTAAATTCTTACTAGCATGTAAGAAAGTGCTTACAAACCACTTTCTGTCTAATTATATAAAAAGTGAAAATTATAATTGTATAAAAATTGATACTATTCATATAATATTATTATTGTATATATTCAAAATCATATCTTCATAATATAGCTTATGAGTAATAATATTGACCTATTTATATAGCTTAATTAAATTGATGTCGTTACTTAACTTATTATTTTTGGTTAGAGGCAATCGAGGCACTAAAATCAATAATAATTTAGAGAGGTTAAATATATCATAATAATATTATATTGTTAATTTATATATAGTTGCCCACTCAATTTACAAAATAATTTCTTGAAAATGTAACAAATTTGCAAGTTGATGGAAAGAGCGCTTAAGGCAAAATAAAGTACACAAGAGCGTAACTTTCGCAAAGTCTCATTTTTTCAGAAAGATTTAAATTCTAACAAGATACGAAACGTGGTAGAAAATTAAGCAATTTCGATATTACCATCAAAAAGCTTGTTCCGATATTGAGAAACAAATTAAATTAGTTTCGTTTAACATTTTTGTTTTGTTTCTCGAATATTCTAGAACATTATGGTAATTTTGGTAATTCCAGTTTAAAATCCCATCAATTTTATGTACCTGAACACCATTGATATTAGATTCAATTGATAAGCGTTATAAATATTTTCTTTCATTAATTAATGGGCTAATTCACGTAACTGTTCATTTTTCAGTTGGGTTTCAGCTTTGAAGCGCGTACGACTGTGACATCAGTCGTTAACAGCTGACAATAAAGCATAAAAGGAATTTAACAAAAATAAATACGTGAATTGTGTTTCTGCTTTTTCTCTGTAGTTGATATAGAATACCTTGTTTTCACCTGGTTGTACATGAAAGATGTGTTGTAAACTTAAAGAAGTTAATAATTAGATATCTTCGCAATGTATTTAAATTGTATGTATGTGTACTATTTCTTGTAAATGTTTTCTTCGTAGCACAAAACGTCAAATATGATATTAGTCGTGTCGTCTTTTATGCTTTACGATATCTTTTAAGGAAATGTAAATAAGCGATCTGGGATAATTACGACTTATTTAATATAGAATATCATATAAGATATAGATATATACATTTGGCTTAAGATATATCCCTTTATGCCGGGGTCATACTATGGGAGAACGTCGTTTGTCGCGGTGATGATTATGATTGCATAGGAGACCATTGAAACTCCATACAAGCTTAGGCCTAGCCAATGTGCAAGTTTGTAGGGCGATAATTTATCACCTGGGCCCAAAAAATATAGTCTCTTTTGCAATACCTGCGATTTCTTGCGACACCAACACACTAAGGGCCTGTTTCACAATCTTCTAACAAGTGTCGGATAGCTTATTCGGGAGTCTTGTATCTACTAACTTTATATCGAGGGAAAGAGACAAAACACGCCAATAAACTATCTGACACGTCTTGTCAGTACAGAGATAAACAGGCCCTAAATCTAATATCGCGATAATAGCGTACCTATTCCATCAGTAGAGTCCTGAATTAGATGTAAATTAGGTTGTAAAAATTATGAACTGTTTCTACATTATATAAGGGCAAGGAAAATTTTATTTTTATTTAGTTTTTATCTCCCCGTAACAAATATTTTAACAGTTTAATACTATATATAAAAAAGTAGTAAAGTGTTCTATGTGTTATTTTTACAGGGCACATAACAATTAACTGCATGAGAGGTGTTCGAAAAGATTTTTGGTCGTAATTTTAAAACTTATTTATTTCTAATCCGATAGTTGGAAAAAATTGTACATGATGTTATTACCTTCATATGCGGCGAGTTCCTAACATTCCATTCTCATGTAAATTCGACCAAAACAATATTTTTAGCGATCTATGTCCCCAACTACTCTGGTATCGACATACTTTGTATGGAAGATAATATTATTATTTTTATTATAACCTCGCGTATTTTTTTACAAAAAAGATCGACTTGACTATTATTATTATTATTATGACAACTTCAACGACTCATATTTGGTGTGTCGTCTCTAGGTTAAGAGATTTTAACAGCAAATAATAGTTTTACTTTTTTATAAGTACTTAGTTTTGAAATCTTTGTCATAAAGTTATTTATTTTAAGTTTATTCAACGCAACTATACCAAAACATTAAATATACAATTGCTTGTAGCACGGGGGTATGAGGGTTGTGACCCCTAAAGAATGGGTGTTTTGACGATAAAGTTTATTAAATAAATTAAAAATAAATTATCTGCTTTAAAAATCTCTTAACCTCGAGACGACACATACTGTAGTATGATTTTTCAATCCGTACTTTAACGCATCTTTGAGATTAAAAGAAAGAATAACGGAATTTTTTACCGAGCTTGGCCTGCAAAATATATATTATTCTTCAAGAGAAAAAAGGATACTTCATAAAAAAGCAACGCACATACTCATTATATTATTATTAGAGATAATTAATGTTGTATATTGACTTCTTTCTGAATAAAAGCGAACGTTCTAAAGTAGAGTACCTTATGACTATCCATTTGTATATATGGATCCTATATTATTAGCATATTGTATTTCAAATGTACATGTACAAATGTGTTAATTAATCTTAGGGCTTAAAAACAGTCAAAGCTTAGCGCAAGTGTTTCAAGTTGACATTTTAGTAAAAACGGTCAAAGCTTAACGCAAGTGTTTCAAGTTGACATTTTAGTATAAACGGTCAAAGCTTAGCGCAAGTGTATCAAGTTGACATTTAAGTAAAAACGGTCAAAGCTTAGCGCAAGTGTTTCAAGTTGACCTTTAAGTAAAAACGGTCAAAGCTTAGCGCAAGTCTTTCAAGTTGACATTTTAGTAAAAACGGTCAAAGCTTAGCGCAAGTCTTTCAAGTTGACATTTTAATATAAACGGTCAAAGCTTAGCGCAAGTGTATCAAGTTGACATTTAAGTAAAAACGGTCAAAGCTTAGCGCAAGTGTTTCAAGTTGACCTTTAAGTAAAATAGTCAAAGCTTAGCGCAAGACTTTCAAGTTAATATTTTAGTAAAAACGGTCAAAGCTTAGCGCAAGTCTTTCAAGTTGACATTTAAGTAAAAACGGTCAAAGCGTAGCGCAAGTGTTTCAAGTTGACATTTAAGAAGTTATTTTACGGATAGCCATTCTTGAAATGCATTAAATTAAAAATTTGATGTAGGTGCGAGTAGCCGTATCACCATAATATGAATATTTAAATTTTTGAAATAGTTACTTTTGAACAAAACCATTTCGCTTTTATGTAAAGTTCGGCGTTGGGAAACCGCTTAACTTTATTTTTTTAGTGGCGTTACTATTATTATTTGTATTTCAAACTAGTGCTTCTCTAGTGTAGTTTTAGTGAAATTTATTAGGTACTAGCTGTCCCGACACATGTTGTTCTGTCGCACCTATAAATATAGTGTTAATATTTTACCCGCAAAATTTGTCACCGTTTAAACCTTCCCTGAACTGATAACAATTATTTTAAGACCAAAATTAGCCAAATCGGTCCAGCCGTTCTCGAGTTTTAGCGAGACATTCAAATTGAAATCCAGTTTTATATATAAGAAGATTTATTTATTATTTCTTACCAATGAACACAAAATATAAAATAAAGACCTACAAGACTGTTCTTCAGTTTGTCTGTAGGATCAATGTTACAAAACTTAATATTATAGACGAGAGTTTAATAACAAAATTAACAAGATACAACATGTAGGTACATTAATAATTATGTTAAACTAATAAACTCCAACCTTTTTCTCAATGTACTATAAAGTTGAATCATTTAGAATGTAGTATAAGTGACGTAGGTAGGTGAAAAATTTCGAGAACGATTTGTCTCCACTCCGCTGGTACTGTCAACTGCGACAGTGACTGGCGGCTAACCTGTCTCGAGGGTCGCGGATTGCGGACCCATAGGTTGAAAATCTCGGATTTTTGTGATAAAATGTTACTCATTACGTTATTTTCAAAGTTATTTTTAGTTTTTGACCTGTAGCAAAATTTATTTGAATAGTTATAAAATGTATAATATTTTTTCTCTAGTCGTAGATCTAGTCACACGGTTAATAAATACATTAGTCAAAGTAATGTAGAATTCTATACATAGACAATAAAGCTTAGTGTGTTATTTATTGCAGAATTTGCGTCGAAAATTGACAAAAAGAAAAACGCATCGATGCATAAACGTTCATATGTTTTGTTTGTAAAATTTATTCGGATATTAATTAAATACGATAGTAGTGTATTATTTTTCAGAAGTGAAACAATGTAATGTAAATTATAATAGAGTTGATTAGATGTGAAGATGCGACATTTCGCGCACCGAAATCCTACTAATATTATAAATATGAAAGTTTGTGAGTATGGACGGATGGATAAATGGGATGTTTGTTACTCTTTCACGCAAAAACTACTGAACGGATTTCGATGAAATTTGGAATGGTAACAGTTTATGCTCTGGATACTTTTTATCCCGATAAAGTACAGTGTTCCCGTGGGATACTGTCTTTACGCGGGCGGAGCCGCGGGCAAAGACTATAAATGTGTGTATTTGGTCTAGATTATTAAGAGCAAAAAGCTATAGTATTCACGTCAAGGCTACTAAACTTTGGCTGACAATATAATATCATCAGTGGTAAAATTGTAAAAAAAGAACTATTCTTCTAGCTTAATTTTTGGGCAATATGATGATCTATACTAGATATAATAATATAATAAGATTTATCTAGAAATTACTGTCTGAATGTAAATAGATATATTATGCGATATGTCACTGTAAACTTTATAAACTCAAAGGCTTTTTTAGAGTATGTCATTTTACTGTGAAAGTGTATTGAAGATTATAACGTATTACATTATATTTTCAATCCAAATATTATTAGTTGTAGTCTTTAAGCAAAGAAATAGGTTTACGCGTACACGGCCTTCTGTAAACATAGACGTATGTGCTAGAGCCTAGATCTATGTTTAACTAAAATAAGCTATTTTTACCTCACGCCTTCGCATTCCAAATGTTTAATACCATAAAGAAACTATACTTAACCGTGAAAGCACTGTTAGTGATCAATAAAATGTTTCTTTCATATTTTTTGTATTATTTTCCTCTAGAGTTTAGATGCTTTTCTTACGCTCAAATTCTTATTCGGTTCTTATAGCAAGATGTTCTTTATTCACATGCAACTAACGGCCAAATTTTTAATGCCCGCTACATACCCACAACGATAAAACTGCTCAGTTCGGTGACACGACCTCTGTGGCTCAGTGGTGAGCGCGTTGGCGCTGAAGCCTTTCTGTGTTCCTGGGTCTTCGATGTGTATTAAACATAATATGTATAGTATAATAAAAATCTTTGATATGTGTAAAGTATAAATTAATTATATATATTTCCGTTGTCTGGTACCTGTTATACAAATTCTTCGGATACTTAGTCCAGGACCAGATTGACCTGGTGTGGAAGCGTCCATATATAATTATTATTATTACAGTAGACGTATACAGTATCTTCATACTAGATCGCCTGAATCGGCGCACGCACACTTACTTAATATGTTTACTGTGATCGAAATGTGCAGTTTTATCGATGTGGTCTGTAGCGGGCATTACGCTTCTTAAATTTAAGCTTTCGAATCTCATGTTGTCCTTGTCCTTCTGTTAAGCGGTGACCGCCTGTGATTTAAGTGGCCCTTAACTTTGATATGCATTTTGGAATTTGGCCGTAAGTAAGTAATTTTTAATGTTAATGTATAGTGCTCGACATAATGGCTAATTTCCTACTTACCGGCCCGGCACCGGCCCGACGCCGTCAACTGTCCGGCTGCCGGGGGAGCAAAAATGTATGAACATTATATATGGGAATTTTTTTGCTTTTGAAAAAAAAATGACTATATAATATAATATAGCTTAAAATCGAAGTGTCGAGTATCGAGCTCTCATATATGACATTGACATCGTCACTTGTGTTCAATTTTCAGCGCTATTGTACCTATTAACGCAGACTTCTATTTTCAGTACCATGAATTCTTTCCGAGGTTGGAAGGGAAGGGAAGAAGAGGAGGAAGAGTGAGTCGTTTGTGAAAATTATAAGCTTTAGGCCGGGATGAGACCTAGTGTTTTCTTTTAATTTAAATAGCGCAGGAAAGATTTTAAATTTCTTTTACCATTTTCTGACGGTTGTAAGTTTCTCAACACGACAGAAAAGTATTAGGTCCTTACATATGAAATTGGCGTTTTGTCGTACTGCCCACTTTGAACTCAAATATATCTTCATTGGTTAGGAATTCCAATTCCAAATTGATACCGCTATTTACTCATGCATTTTTGTTTCAAAAACCGTAATTCATTTGTTTTTTCCTCATTTGGTTTTTTCTTCAAGTGACTCTGTTTACAAAATGGAAAACTTGAAATACCTATCGTATTATTTTCGCGAGACTATTCTCTTACTAACCAATCTTTAGGGGGTGGCGTTATGTTAGGTATTCGGTGTGACTTCGCGATGGTCGGGCGTCCAGAGTGGTCTTCCACTACAGAGAACCTATGGGTGACTATTATGCCTAACACGACGTGTAAATTCTCTACTACAATTCATCTGTGTACAATTTACCTCTGTAATCAGAACATGGGCAACACCTTCTCCGTCCAATTAGAAAACTTTACACACAATCTGTTTGATATAATCAACTCTTGTCCGGATGATAATTTTATTACCTATTATGGGGGATTTTAACTTACCTAATATTGATTGGGACCTGGGACAAGGAAATTATTTTTCATTCAATGGACTACCACTCAGTGGGGCACAAATAAATTTTATGGGCACCCTCGCTCAATGTGACCTCATCCAGCATAGTCAGGTTCGGAATGATAACAATAGGTTTCTAGATCTGGTTTTCTCGAATTGTGAGCTTGATGTTAGCGCTTGCGACGACCCCTTAGTGTCTGATGATATTCCCAACCATAAATCGCTTTGCATAACTTTATCACAGCTGCTGAAGCTGTAAAATTCTTTTATGACACTTTACACGATCTTCGTAATTCCTACGTACCTTACAAGCTATTCCAGCCTAATTATTACCCTCCGTGGTACAGTACATCTCTTATAAAGGTCTTAAAAGAAAAACACAATTTTTTCCGAAAATTTAAGCTTTATAGAAACCAGAGTGATTACTCGACGTTCTCACTTCTCAAAAAGAGGGCAAAGTGTCTTAAAAAACTTTGTTACGAGTCATATATTAACAAAACGCAAGACTCCATTACGAATGACCCTAGAGCTTTTTGGTCGTTCATTAAGAGTAATAATAAAACCTCCACTATCCCTTCTTCCATGTCTCTCGACAATGAAACTGTTTGCACTGGTGATAAGATTTGTGATCTCTTTGCTACTTATTTCCAGACCAACTTCCTTGATCATATCCCTAATCCTAGTTTCACTTGCTACAGGACGAATGAAATAAATAGGTTTAATATAGGAGATATTACTATAAATTCTGATGAGCACCTTAAACTTCTCGAAAATGTTAATTATTCAAAAATGTGCTAAAAGCCTCGTCACTCCGCTAAGTTACTTTTTAGGCGTTCATTAGACGTAGGCTATGTACCAAATACCTGGAAGGCGGTTTATATAACCCCAGTCTACAAGAGTAGACTAACTACTTTTATGCAAAATTTTTTGAAAGCATAGTGTATCGTCAGGTACATGGTGCACTTAAGTCTTGGTTCAATCCAGAGCAGCATGGTTTCTTAAAGGGTCGTTCGACTACGTCAAATCTTCTCCTCACCTACGACTATGTCAGCTCATCCATGGACTCGGGCATCCAGGTTGACATTGCTTATGCAGACTTCAGCAAAGCTTTTGATCGTATAGATAGTTGCATTTTGCTTGAGAAACTCCGAGCATCTGGCGGGAATATATGGAAAACTATTTCGGTGGTTCTCCTCATACATAAATAATCGTTCTCAAGCAGTAGCATTGAACGGGTACGTTTATTCCTGGATGTCAATCCCCTCCGGAGTTCCTCAAGGCTCGCTGTTGGGGCCGCTTCTATTGGGCATATTTTTAAACGATGTGTCAGCTTGTTTTTATCATGCCTGTTGCTTACTATACGCCGATGATACTAAGAAAATAAAACGTATATCTTCAAGTGAGGTTTGTCAATTGCTGCAAGATGACCTAAAAAGATTCAGTGGTTATTGCTCTAATCACAAATTGGACCTAAATATATGGAAATGCTATGTGGTGAACTTTACTCGCAAACTAAATATAATTATGTACAATTACACTCTTAACAATCAGATCGTGTTACATAAAAATAGCATTTAAGATCTAGGCGTAATTGTTGATCACAAACTATTGTATAACGAGCACATAGACTATGTAGTTAGGAAGGCCTCGAGAGCTCTTGCGTTTATTATTAGGTCTTGCAAAGACTTCAGGTCACTCAAGCCTATAAAAGTATTGTATTGCTCTTTCGTACGTAGTATACTTGAGTATTGCTCTGAAGTCTGGAACCCTGCATATGATATTTATATAGATAGGATTGAATCAATTCAGAAAAGATTTCTTAGATACTTGCAGTACAAATGTGGCGATGATCTAATTAACTACGAAACAAGATGTAAAAAATATCATTTCCTTCCCTTAAGAGTTCGTCGTAAAATCTCGGATATAGTTTATTTAAAGAAAATCATAAATAATCTCATAAATGCTCCTGGTTTGCACAATGTAATTAGGATTAATGTACCCACTATTTTCTTCCGCACTTTTGTCCCAATTTATATTCCAACATAGAGTACAAATTATCGTCGAAATTCGTTTATTTGTAGATCGACTGCACAATTTAACGACTTTCTACATGTTCATTATGATGCTGATCCTTTCTTACTCAAACCTTCTTCTATCAGACGGCTTGCAACTACGGAATATTTCTCATCTGATAGTTAGGTAATACTTAATACTAATTGTGTGTATGGTTCTGCGATCCAGCGGTTCTCTTCTCCTTTCTTTCTATTTGCTTGTTACGTTATAGTTTATTATTATTATTGCTTTTTTCATCTCAGTACTTCATGGTTACTGCTAAATTATAGCACTTACCTTAATAGTTACAAATCTGTAAAAACTTTTAAAAGGATTTTTGTTTCTTTTTTGTTATGATATTATTATATGTATAGCTGTAAGTTTTTCTGTACAAATAAAATAACATAAATAGTACGAGTTGGTACTGGGTTGGTACTAGTTGGGAGTTACACCTCCAAGGATTAATTATGTGTATGGCGGCGGTGTCGTAAAAGAAAACACAGTGCGTTTTTGGTTCAAACTTATTCGTTCTGAAAATTTCGACCTGCAGAACAAGCCCTGTGGACGGCTGGAGACTAAAGTTGATAATGAAGAATTAAAGGCTATTGTGTAAGCGGATCCATCGCAAACCACGTCCGAGTTAGCTGCAGGCTGCGGTGTTAGTGATAAAACTGTTTTAATCCACTTGAAGCAAATTGGGAAGGTGATAAATCTATAAAGGTGGGTATCTCATGAATTGTATGCAGCAAACCGACAAACGCGCGTCGACTGCTGCGTTACATTACTCAACCGGCACAATAATTAAGGGATTTCAAATCGAACCATTACCTGTGATGAAAAGTCAATTCTGTACGATAATTGGAAACGCTTATCGCAATGGCTGAACCCTGGCGAACCAGCCAAAGCCTGCCCCAAGCGAAAATTGACTCAAAAAAAGTAACTTGTGAGCGTTTGGTGGACTAGTGCCGGTGTATTTCACTATAGCTTTCTTAAATTTGGCCAGACGATTACAGCAGATATCTATTGCTAGCAAATGCAAATCATGATGCAAAAGCTAGATGGTAAACGACCGAGGTTGGTCATTCGCTCTAGGCCACTGCTGCTTCAGGACAACGTTAGACCACAACACAACAACAACACAACAGACGGCTACCAAATTAGAGGAGCATTAATTGGAATGTCTAAGACATCCACCGTACTCCCTGGACCTTGCTCCAACAGATTACAATTTTTTTCGAAATTTGGATAACTTCTTACAAGGGAAATATTCAACTGCGATGGGGCAGTCCAAAGCGCCTTCAAAGATTTTATTGATTCCTGTCCGAATGATTTTTTTAGTAAAGGAATTAATGAACAACCTATGAGATGGCAGAAGTGCATAGATAGCAATGGTTACTTACTTACGGTACTTTGATTAAATAAGTATATTATGTTTTAAAAAAAACGACTTTATGTTCCTCCTTAACAAATCGCCAACTTCATATGTAATGACCTAATAATCAAGAAATCCGAAAGGGTCAAATCACTCCGCGACGATACGCGACGCTACGAGGTGTTGCATATTTATGATGGCTATTCAAAATTGAACTTTAGTTACTACACAAAAAAATTATACACGTTTCATATGACATCAGTCATACACTGCACATGCGCTGTGCAGCGCGATGCAACTTGACATTTGAACTCGCACAATGAAACCTACATCTTCTTGTGCAATAAATAAAGTTAAATTTTGAATAGCTATCTTAAAAATACAGCACCGTATCTCGTATCGTTTCGTTTCGGAGTTAACTGACCCTAAAAGACAGGTTATCGAGGGGAACAGAAAGGTTATCGAGTACTATGAAAAGGACGTGTAGAGCCTTCCGCTAACAGGCATAGCAAGACAACCGTAGAAATAAGTCTTTTCTACAGAACTATGAAACGGTAATGGTAGAAAAATGTCTACAATTATTGAGATTGTAGAAAACATTTCTTGGTAGAAAGATCAAATGCCAAGAGAAGTTAGTTAAGAACATTTCTTTTCTACTTTTATTGTAATGCACCGAGATCGAGCGTCCGTTCAAAGTACTTGAGATCAGAGAAGTATCTTTGGTACACGCCACAATATGTGATCGAACCTGTACCCTCTCGATTGTGAGTCCAGCCATCCACCAACTAGGCCATGGAGCTCTATCTAATCGTAAGAAATATTAAAGCAATTAGAAAATTATATTTTTAATTATAAATTATAGGTATGAGGAATTATTATTTTACTACTATGATAAATGAAAATGTGAGAATTCAGAATAGATGTATGTTTGTTACTCTTTCATACAATTTTGTACGAGTTCAAGCTCTTAGTTTAACACATACAATACTTTTTATCCCGTAAAGATACAGTGTTCCCGTGGGATACTGTATTTATGCAGGCTAGCTAGCTAGTTATTTATAAGATCGTTTTTCGCAATAAATATAACTTTGGGTCTCGAGACTTGTACTCGTAATTGTGTTACTCAAACGAATAGCCCTCGATGTTCAATATTTAGTTCCGAACCGAAGTAAATGAGATTTCGTACATTAATTGCCCAAGTATTATCAACCAATTTAGCAAACTCCCAGTTTGAATATTGACTCAGTTAAAAATTAAACTGTATAATTAATTGCCGATAAAGTTACAATCAACAAAGGCTACCAATTTAAATATCCATTAGAAGTTATTGTACTATCAGGGAATCTTAAGCAGGTTTTCTTATAATGAGGGTGATATTTTTTCTGCCGCTAAGGGACAGACCCAACGCACACAAAGCGCCATCTGGTGGCGTAAGTGGTATCGAAAATGGACAATAAGAATTATCGATCCTTTTTCACCAGGCAGCGCTTGGTAGCCCGACGGTCTTTGTCGTATGTCTCGAATTTAAAAACCCTCATTCATTTGTATTTTTTTTATTTAAATATATGGCGTCGGCTTAAACCATTTGCCAGTGTCAAGTTAAAAGGCGGGAAATAGAATTTTTGTTTCAATTTTCAACACCGTATTCCTAAATCGTCAAGTCTAAAGTCTAGTCAAAGTCCAAATAGATAGTCAGTGCAGTCAATGAGTCAAGTCAGTCGATTCAGTAAAGTGGTAGAAGCTTTACTGAAAGTTTCTAGGGAAAACTCCCTAGAAACTTTTTGGAGGGAACACAAAATAGCACGTTTTTTGAAGTTGTACCACTTGCCCACACTTGTGCACGTTAACGAATATTTAATAGTTAATATTCTACCAATATTAACCAAGAACCGAAATAACACAAATTTATGAATGAAATACAAAATCCACAACGTCACCCATTGAATTCCCTGGCTAAACTCCCCATTTGTATTATAATAACGACATGCAGTCACAATACGATTGTCAATGACACGTCACTTTTATATAATATTAATATAGTACGAACAAATTATAACACACTTTAATTTTCTTGTGAATTAGATTCCCTGATAGTGCACTGAATGTCCAAAATAATCGATATTTATATATTGACTAGCTGACGTTGTCGTTGTTCTGTCTTAACTTTGAACTGGAATGATTAAATAATTACCTACCTGCTATTTCTACTTCAACAACGACACCTACACTGGCTTGTCGGCAAACATACGTAGATATTATCTAGATTTTTTCAAATATAAATTTCACAAAGCCGAATGCGAATGAAATGACTTTTATCCGTCTGTATGTTCATTTATTCAGAGTACAAAGGCGTTTATAATTGAGAATTCATTTTTACAGATACGGAAAATGAAGGCGGCGGACTTCGTTCGTAATACAAATATTCTATGCGCCTTTATACACGCGCCGCACCTCCGGCGGCGCCGCCTGATTTAATATGGAATACAGTACCGCCGTCGCCAGCATGGTAACAAAGCAATGATAGAAAAATCCTAGAGCAGCGTCGCCGCAGGAGCTGCGGCGCGTGTATAAAGGCGCCAAAATCAATAAGACATGTTTTTAAGAGCTGAGTAAAAAGCTCCTAAAATCATGTATTATTGATTTTATTTTCTGTTTCTCTCTTAATGTGGCTGTATTTAAGTAAATTATTTGTTTTTGTCAATACAAATAGCATATTCCTCTTGACTCAGAAAGAAAAATAAAGTATGCCTCTCTTACCCCAACTACCCTCTTCTTCTTCTTTTAATTATGGCGGCCTCAGTGAGTTGCCAATGTCAGAGTGTTTTTAAGTAGACTTTGCTGTATAGATTGTAGGTCTGGTGAAACAACAAGTGTTAGTAAAAACATCACAATCTGATATTGTTAGAACGAATATATGTACATAAAATTTCAATAAATGTAGTATTTACATAACATAAAACTGATTTAAAATTGATAGGGCGAGTAATGAAATACGGTATTTTCCTGTATTTTTTTTATTACATAAATGAGTAGTGCTCTGAAAAATAAGACAGTTTACAAAAGGAACAATATTTATACTAAAAATCAAAAGATATTGCGGATTGTTTGAAGCACTTTTGTGAGTCTCGTGAAAACGCCCCATATAAAAGTCGTGCTATTAAGTGACGTCACGGGCTAGTACTTACACGATATATTATAGTTTCACTTGCTACGAAATGTATGGCCATGTGCCAATGTATGCACAAAATTTCTGATATCTCGTAATTTTGCGCGTTTATGTTGATACATACCATAGTAAATCTTTTTGTATTTGGTGTAAGTAAACTATAATTATGCAGGTTTTATACATTAATGTTTTAAAAAAATATATCCACATTTTTGTGACTTCGAAATGCACATAATTACAAAACTACATACAAAATTTCTTAATGAATTAAAAAAAAAAATTACATGTTGTGAAATACCCTATTGGAAAGAAAGTCATTCAATTCAGTCAAGAAAGGAGGGGGGATGGTTGACGGGCAACAGAAAATATATGATCGAAGGTAAGGAATATATCGTCTAGGCCACACAAAGAGAATTATTCTTGACCCTGATTTTGGCAAGAAAGACAGGGGAGCAACATTGACCTAGTCTGACTCGGCAGACTGTCGAGCACACTGGTTTGCTACACTGTAAATATTTAAAAAAACCACGGTCTGAATGGTACACCAACTTGTATTTTTTTATGATATGAATCAGGAAACGAGCAGACGGATCGCCTGATGGAATGCGATCACCGCCGCCCATGGACACTCGCAACACCAGAGGAGTTATACTTGTAACACCTCTGGCGTAGCGACTTGCGTTCCTGGTCCTTAAAATCCCCAATCCCCTTGGGCCTCCGGTAACCTTACTCACTCGGCGAATAACAGTGCAAGCGTTATTTCACGCCGGTTTTCTGTGAGGTCGTGGTATTTATCCGGTTGAGCCAGCCTATTCGTGCCGAAGTGTGGCTCTCCCACAGTTGTATGTCAAAGTAGTGTTTTCCTTTAGTATTACTTGAGGTACCCTCTCATTATTCACCCAACTACCCACACCAATTTTTATTGTAACCCTTGGTTAATTTTTACGTCAACTTCATTAATAAGAGCTACTTGTATTTAAATAGCTAATATGATACAGTTATTGTTTGCGTTTAGAATATTGACGGTAAATTTGCATTCCGGCCGTTTAGGTATTAACGACGCACTGAGACGGGAGGTTGTTAAATTTACGAGCTCCTCAATAAGGCCGGTTTATGGATCGTTCGGTTAAAATTCAATATACATTTTGTGATTGCATAAAACTTGAGTAGCTACAAGCTAATCGTGTAAATATATTTAATATACCTTGAAAAAATGTTATTCATTAAATTTCTAATCGGTTTTTTAAAAACGTGAAATCCGCAGACAGGCTTAGGTTTATCACAGATTATTAAAATGAGTTTTTTTTATTGACCAACATAAGAACGAGCAGAGCTAGGTATAGGTATAATTAAACAGCGCTACAGTTACTAATAATAATATATAATTAACTCGGTTGATTATGTATGGGTACAATTACATTTGTCATACACCATTCTGTCTATCGTCTAATGGGCATGACACCGTGAGCTTGATCTAATGTGTAGTTCTTCCATATACACCACAAATTTTTGACTTTCAAGCCAATCCACGCCCACACACGATTAGTTCTAACTGATCCGATCCGAGCTTCATACCGTTTGGCTACCTTTACTGCTATTATACTGTCATAATATAATATCAATTGTACAAGACACAAGTAAGTCAGTTTTTATTCAGAATAATTATTATAGATACCAACCAACCTCATTAAGAACCACATTTTCACCTCACTTTGCGATGAAAAAGCAAAAATATAAAATGACTCCATAAAAACTTGTGTAAAGTTCATTTCTAAAGCTTGTGCGGTAAACGTTAACAACTCACGTCTATTCTTTCAAAAAAGACATATTTTTACTCCTGAGTATTTTATTCCAACTTAATGTTGGCAAACGTATATGAATGGGAGTCCGAATGAAAATAAATATGCAAAAGCTAAATTTAAGTTCACTATTATCTTTATTATCTCTATTATCTTTATCATTAATTATTACTAGCTGTCCCGACACACGTTGTTACTCCTACAACCTACACCGACATCTACACCTACCCTACACTTACATCTCCACCTTCCAACCTACTGGGGCCGGTCGATTTAAAAAAAATTAACCTAACAGGAAAACTGAACTTACCTATAAGTAAATATTTGACAGTCAAGTGTCAAATTGATTTAAGGGTCGTTTTTAATATTGTCTCCGCAACTTTTTCAATATATCTCAGTATTTGAACCTTCCCTGAACTTCCACAATTATTTCAAGACCAAAATACCCAAACAGTTCCAGCCGTTCTCGAGTTTTAGTGAAAGTTGGATTGCAATAATTTTTGTATACATAAGAAAGAAGAAGTTAATACATAATATATTTTAAGCATAACGTTCCTACTTTGAGTCTCGAGTTTTTTTTAATACCCGAAAGTTATGGATGTAGTCACACTAGCCTACCGCTAGTTGGTCAATCTCCAAGAATCTGTATTTTTTAACTACTAATGACGTTTGGTGGACTATACATAATTTTATCGTTCGATAGCCAATTTTTTTCTTACATATTTTTACTTACAAAATAAAAATATAATATTTTTTTCGTCTGGCAGTCATTTTTTACTTTATTTTTTTACTTAAAAATATAAGTAAAAAAATGGCTACCGGGCGATAAAATTCTGTGTAGTGCAGTGCACAAAACTCTAACGTTATTACTAATTAGTCGGTAAATAATACAGATTCTTAAAGATTGACCCGGGTTGGTAAACTTCACAATATTATATGTCTTTGCAGATCATTGAGTATTCTCAGACATGCCTGGTTCCTAACAGTATTTTCCTTTACCGTCTAAGCGTCCATCCGTAAAATGTATATATGAGATATCAGAATAGACTCATCCCGCGATTGAACCTGCACCCTCTCGAGTGCGACTCACGACCCACTAGGCCACAGGCGCTCTTAAATGATATACCACGGATTCTCATCTCTATTGTTCTAAATAATCTCTTGTGGATGTTAAATAATTGCATGAAAACCCACTTTCAGGTATAAAAAGGGTTATTTAATTTCTTACTTCCACACAATACTTCGCTAATCTCGTCCCTTCTAGAGTTCCGGGGGTTCGGAAAGCCCACGCGGACCCGAGGTGTTGAGTTTTTAACCTCTATCAAATTTCCAAATACGAAATGTTTAATTCTAAAAAACTTTATGATATAAAAACAAAATACTTTTTGTAAATCAGGGACTAAACTAACAAATGTATCGCCACTAGACAGCGATTACCGGCGCACAATATACCTTCCGGAATCTCTCCTTGGATTCCTTTGGGTTCCCGCGTTCACCTGATTTTATCTGACCATGTAAGTAACACCTTAAAAATATGATGTACAGCGTACACGTGGCAGAAGTGAAACTTCATTCATAATTTAAAATCCAAAAATGATCTCATTGTACCTAAAGAGTAATGTTCTTACTCAAGAGAGAATTGAATATTTAAAATTTGTACGCCATCTGTGTATTCACCCGTACTTTAGAAAGTTAAGTTATGTAAAAAATATAAGCAGCTTTTGACAGATAGCGTTATATCTAAATCTAGTCGTGACGTTATGTGACCTTGAAACTCCACTCTCAACGCTGCTAAATAAATTTTATTTCCATAACATAAACTGTATCATATTTATGTCTATAATAATATGCTGCTGGAACTAATAACACTTCCGATGCTAGGTCGTCTCTTCTAATATGTACTAAGTGGCAGAAAATTGAATTAGAACGTTGTAATAAACCTTTATGTAACAACAAGTTATCACGAAAGTGTTCCCAGAATTATTGCTGGATGTAAGAAAGATATATTCATATAGATATAACAACAATTTGTACCGATCTCTCTCGAAAATTGATCTTAAAAACTGTTACTTATGGCTTGTCCACATGTCAACATCAACGTTTGATGCGGTGCGTTGACAAAACGTGCACTGCAATTCACGTCGCCTTAAAATGCACGACACGACGCCTAATCGCCGTGCCTTGATAAATTCCGGTACATTCTACGATGTTCTGCGGCGACGTTACCATACTAGCACGACGCAGTAATGCGCTGATCACAAGGGGCATGGTCCAAAATTCATACTAAAAAAACCCTGCGCCGACAGCAATGAAATGTTTGCCAATGGGTCACTTTAAATCATATTTAATAAATAATACTGAAATACGCCGGGTATTGAAGTTATTAGAAAGAATCTCAATGTCTTGCGGAAATCATTATTTTTCATTCATCGTCTCACGGCTGTCATTTCCATAGAAAAACTGTTATTCTTGCTCATAAGATCTATACCAGGCGTTTTTCCGGATTGCCCTTTTGGTGACAACAAATATGATTTAAAGTGAACACATTGGCTACCATTTCATTGCTGTCGACTCTGGGTCAATTTCGGGCCATCACCTTTACATCGCACCGAGCCACAAAACCGCGCCGTTTCACGTTGACGATGCGACGTGGAAAGGCCCTAAGCACTTTCTTCAAACATCACTAAACAGATTGAAATAAATTTTATTTCACAATTACATAATTATAGCTTATCGTTGAACAAATTCTCAAGGAAAACCTATGCTATAAGTTCATATTAAAATACGATACGTACTTCTATTCTCTCATATCGTATATATCCTGACAGTGACAAAATAAATTGTCCTTTTAAAGAATCGCATTTCTTGTTCCAGCAACAATACGGCTTCTGTAGTATCATTACAGCGCCACAGAATCGCATTTGAATTCGAAGCTACGCTGTGCGATAGTTTTGCAGCTTATTTCTGCACAATGGATGCAAATATACAAATGAAACTCAAAGTAAACTTAAAAGTTAGTAATTCGCTATAGAGAGGTGATGTAGAAATGTTTAGACTAATAATAATAATAATAAATAAATAATTTATTTCCTTTTTTCACAATTTTGTTACATAATATACAAAAGAGATGAGATCCACCTAGTAAGTGTCTTGAGACACTTGTGTCAGGTGAACTCGCCCTTCCATAACTATTATAGTGTAAAATACATTTCAGGAAAGAAAGAGATAGACATTAGATTTACAAGTTATAACAATATTAATTTTATGTGTGTGTGTGTGTGTGTGTGTGTATGTGTGTGTATGTGCGTGTGTGTGTGAGTGAAAGTAATTGTGTAAAAAGAGAGAATTAAAAGAGAAAAAAATTAGATTACCAGGTATTTGAGAAGTGCTTCAGTTTCTTTATACGTTTTAGTAAGTAGCCATGTCTGTACCATTTTTTTTACAGGTTTGATAAGAGACCAAATAGATATCAAGAATTTTATTTACTTTATTGTATATGTGGACCGAGATTGATTTATACTGTCTTTGAGCGAAGGTTGTGTTTGTCTTAATCGTAGCTGCAACTTTTCCTTTTTTTCGCCGTGTAGTATTGGTTGTGGATTCAAGAGGTAAGTATTTGTGACATCTAAGAACTAGAGATAGCACGTAGAGTTTTCTCACAGACAAAAGTTTGCACAAGGAGTAGAGTTCTTCAGTAGGGAAACGATACGGCTTACGATACATTATTTTCAGCAAGCAACGTTGGCTTCTTTCAATGTTTATGAATTTATCGTCACTAGCACCGCCCCAAGCCGTAATACAGTACCAATTATTGACTGCCCTAAAGAAAGATAAATTTGATTTAATAATTGTCTGTTTGTGACGTGTCGTAGTTTTTTAAATATACAATTAAGTTTCAGAATACGACTACAGGTGTACTCAATATGAGAATTCCATCGTAGAGCCTGATCCAGCATAACTCCAAGATATTTTACAAACTTGACTCTCGTTACTCTACTGCAAGTACAGTAATTATTTAAATAGTCAGTTTGTCCGCAATGATGAATGGCTAGGGATAAGTTAAAATTTGGTTGGGATCTTTCGGTTATGCTAAAGCATATGTAATTTGTTTTTGAAATGTTTAGAGTGAGAAGATTGAGACGCAACCAATCAGCTACCCTGGACAGACCAACACTAGCTGCTTCAAATGTAGATTCCCACGAAGCAGCGGTAAAGAGTAGTGCTGTGTCGTCCGCATATGAAACAATACGCCCATTCCTCAAATTCATGTTGGTTAGGGAATTAATATAAATGAGGAAGAGGGTAGGCCCTAAAACGCTGCCCTGCGGTACACCATACGTAATACCAGCTGCATTACTAACATGGTTGTCTATTTTTACCATCTGTACGCGGTCCTGTAAGTAGTTAGTCAGTAATTTAAGACTAGTACCTCGTATGCCGATAGCCTCTAGTTTTTTAACGAGGATAGGTACCGAAACAGTATCAAATGCTTTTTTTAAGTCAAGGAATACTGTAAGGCATTTTAAATTGTTATCTTATTGTTCAGAGATAAATGAAGTTAAAGACAATATAGCATCCTCTGTAGATTTGTTACGTCTAAAGCCAAACTGCGAACTAGAGATAATGTTAAATTCGTCAAGGTAATTAAGTATACGTTTATTTATTAGTTTTTCAATTACCTTAGATATGCTGGGCAGAACCGAAATAGGCCTATAATTCTCGACGTCATCTCCTTTCCCGTTCTTATACACTGAAGTTATGAGAGCTTTTTTAAGAGGACGAGGGAAGACACCTTCTTTAAGGATAGATTTGCGAGATGGCTGATAATAGGAGAAAGAGTGGATAAACATTCTTTTAATAATTTAGTTGTAATGTTGTCCCAGCCCGGTGCGCTGTCGGATTTTAAGCTTAGTATCGTTTGTCTAACTTCATCAGGGTCAGTATCGAGCAGCACAAATGAAGAAGAGTGGGAGCAAGAGAGTGGTATGTAATTATGGGTTACGTCTATCTTTTCTGCTAATTTTCTTCCTATACTTGCAAAATATTCGTTAACGTAGTCTACTGATTCGTTAGCCGAGTGTTTTATATTTAGTAGGTCTATATTGGGGGTTTTGTTAGAGTTTAGATTAGTTACGTCTTTTATTATGTTCCAAAGTTTCTTAGTATTTTTTAAATTATCATTAATTTTGTTTTTATCATATTTATTTTTCAGTTTCTTAATTAATTTGTTGCAAAAATTACGATATCTTAAAAAAGTTATTTTTAATATTTCATTAGTAGGATCTTGTTTTAATTTTAATTGCATTTTGTTGCGAGTTTTTATACAGCGAAGGATCCCTGAGGTTATCCAAGGCTTGATATTGCGTAGTTTTCTAGGTTTATTCTTAATTACGGTGCCTTCATCAATACATTCATTGAGTAACAGAATTAGTCGATCAGTAAGGATATTTGGGTCATTCAGAGTAAGTAATTGTTCGATATTTTTAGTACGTAAGATATTAGCTACTAATTCGTAATCAATTTTTTTTAGTTAGATTAAGAGTTTTGTTACTGTCTTTTTTGTTAGATAAGCCGAGAAATATTGTGTAGTGATCCGTGATAGACGTTTCTAATATCGCGATTTTAGCTGGTGGATATTGAGGAGCCATCTTGAGCATGACATGGTCCAGGCAGTTTGCTTGCCTCGTTGGAATACAATGACCAGGAAGTATGCCATGAGATGAAAGCATATTCAAGTAGTCAGTTCTGTTGTGACTATCATTAGAGGTTTCATTTGGCCCTGGGATGAGGTTGATATTTAGGTCTCCGGTTATTATTGTGTTACGATTCGTTCTTATGGTGTCTAGATACTGATTAAGCGAATTAGTAAAAGTGCTAGCATTAGAATTTGAAGGAGATCTGTAAACGCATAATATAGTATAATCAAAAAGACATATTTCTATGCAGGTAGCTTGTGATACTTTGATCTCTTTAAATTTGAATTGTAAATTGTTTTTAATATAAACAGCAACACCATCACTTTTATTACTATTATATTTAGTTGAAATATAAATATAGTTGGGAAGAGACGGGATTGGCTTATCAGCATTCAGCCAGCACTCGGTAAGTATCAATATATCAACATCAATCCCTAACAAAGTGAGAGAAACTTGGTTGTCATCAAAGTTGCGATAGATGCTCCTAATATTTTGAACTATTATAGAGATACTATTATCATTTATAATATTTGATAAATCTTGTAAGTTGCAGTCAATTATTTGGGCGAACTCAGCACGGTCAATTTCATTTATGGTTTTGAGTGTATTATCCATATTTTGAAATTATGATAATATAAAAAATGTGGCATGACGTGTTACAATTTCTGTATAAAATAATAATGTTTAATTTTATAATGAATTTCCTGGTTTCTAATAAAGTATTAATATTGATATCATCATATATATTTACTAATGTTATTTTATATGGATTTAGTGTAAGTGGAGTGTGCGTTGTGTATAGTGTGATGCATATTTTAGTATTAGATTTATACAATACACAATTAAGGACAATATAAAACTTTAAATTATTACATGCAGACTTAAATAGTCATTTTTCATTTAGCAAATGTTGCACTTGTGCTTCATTAGTTATTAATATAATTTTGGAGTGATCTTCCTTTCTGACATAGACTTTTCCGTATGCAGTCCAGCAAAATTTATATGAGCGTGTCTTAGCCAAGTCTCGAGCCAAGAAGTAGAGCCTAGAAGCTTTTGGTGTGAGCTGTTCTGATACAAAAATCGGTTTATCTATTTCAGTGTTGCAGCCTAAATGTTTAGCGCTGAGTTTGTTTTTATTTTTAATATTAAATGTCTTTGCCATTTTTAAAACTTGCGTTTTTAATAGAGTTGAGGAAGTTTCTACTATTATGGGGGAGTTGGGTTTGTCATCTCGTTTAGTGGCAACTCTATAAATATCCTTTATGTCCGACTTGTTAGCATCACATCCAATAGTCTTAGATAGGTGTAGAAACATACCGACGAGATCATCCTTATTTTCTCCAGTCCTTTTTGGAACATTTTTCAGCTCAATATTCATCTTGCGGCTATTCCTTTGCATATCCTCAATTTTGTCCTCAAGAACGGTAATGTATTTTTTATCCTCCTTGATTTGTTGTTCCAGTTGAAATATCTTATCTTGAAATTCTTTATTTTGTGTTGTTAGGAATGCAACTGAATTTTCAATATTTTGATTTGTTTTTTGAATATCCTTTAAGGTAGTTTCAAATCTTTGGAAATCCCGATTCTGTGACGATAATAAGGATGCAAACATGCTTTTCATCTCTTCTCTCAAACCAGAAACCTCGGCGCTGAAGTCTAGTTCCATTCTCTTATTACGCCTAGTAGTCACATATACATTTGGCGGAGTCACCAGCGGCGCCATCTGCATCGAAACATCTAGCTCCGTATCTGAGAGTGACTTGTTTAAGCCTTCCATTGTACCAGGGTAATATAAACGGACAGGAACAGCTTGTGACGTCCTTGATACGTCACCCAAGATGGCAGTTTTAAGGGTGGCCAATCGCAAGCAGGGGGTGGTTCCGGGTTGTTGTGGGAGGAGTCTTCTTGAAGATGGCTGCTTGCGCAAGCGCCGGTATTGGCAGTGTTAGTAGTGACGTCAGCCAAGATGGTGGAGCAATGGCTGCTTGCGCAGTACCAGGGTCTCAGGTGTACGAGAGTTATAGAGTAAAGTAAACTCACGTTGCGCGTTGTGATAGCTCCTTCTACTTTCTGCTGTCCTATTATTTCACTTGTATTTATTTTGATTTTTGATTTAAAAATTAATTTAAAATAAAACTAGCGTGGATTCAATACGTTTATGTCTTTCGACGATCCGGAGGGTAGAGGACAATGCACGTAATGTTACGACAGTGTCGTAGCACGATGCCACTGTGGCATAGCACGATGATACCTCGTATTTTATATTTGTGTATGAGCCCTATTAGTCTAATTACTGCCGTAGTGGTAGAAACAAGTCCCTCGTTCAAGGAACTTTTTTTCAGTACTTTGATTGTTTTATCTCGTCCCCTTTAAAAAGCTGTAAATCTGAACGGCGACAAAACTGGTCATTAGTACTTTCCTTTGGGGCCGATAAAGCATTTAATCAAAACTTCCTTAATGATATTTATTGTTAAATTAAATACAAACGCGCGTGAAAATCCTTTTGTGTTTTAATTTCAATAAACAATTAATATTTGACTTTTAATAAAATTGTAATAAAATACGTTATTTTTCAAAATCAACATTTTAAAAAGTTTAGATGCCAACAAAATTAAATAGGTATTTCGTGTATATTTTATGAAATCAGTGTCAGAACTCGGACCCTCACGCAAGGTATCAACATTGATATGGGTAGTTCCCTGTAGTCCTACTGATTTACCTTATCAGGGGGCCAGGGGTCACCAATTCCCTGTAGTTCCACCGCGTGTTTGCTAGCGCCACTTTGTTTACTATACAACTTGCCATTGACCACAGTTCCGAGATAGCTTAAATCACGTTTCCCCAAAAATATTTTCAAGCCTCAATGGTGTACCTTCTTGTGTAATTTTGAATAGCTATCTTAAAAATGCAGCGCCATGTCGCGTATTCGTTTCGGTGTGAATTGAACTTTTTTTTATTATTTTCGCAGGGGAAGTCTTCGGAAGATACCTAGACTAGCCTTGGGATCATTGGCAAGAGTAGGTTATGTGGGGTGTGAATTGTATTACCTTTAGTGTGTACTGGATACCTAGGTCATTATAGCTTTCTGCGTACAAAACAGCGTAATCTGTTTAGTGATTCTAGCTATTTATGGCAAGATAAAATATAGCTATAGAACGCTCACAATAAACAAACTAAGTAGTTTGAAACTTTACGAGACATAAGTTCAGGAGTAAAATTAATTAAGTACGAACGTAAAGTTCATTTTTGATTAAATTAGTTTCGTTACTTATATGATATATGAATTATGATATATTTATATATGAATATAAAATTGTTTATTCAATCTTTAACGAACTTAGTTAATTATTATTAAGTAAAATTAAATAAATGTTATTTGGAGTAGTCAGGTACTCTTGAAAATTTTGAGAGAGCGCGTTGTGAGAATCTTTAAGGTTCAAATTATTGATATATTTTTGCAAGACGAAAGAAAAAAATAAATAAAAAATGCGCAGTTTCCTGGTATAAAACCTCATTAGACCGATTTTTCTGGCCCTAAACTCCCTGTATACTAAATTTCATCTAAATACTTGCAGCCGGTGCCGAGATTACGATTATATATATATATAATCGTAATCTCGGCACCGGCTGCAAGTATTTAGATGAAATTTAGTATGCAGGGAGTTTAGTCTCTCTCTCGTTTAAAGTATATGTTTATTTAAATAATCTAATTTCTAAAATGTCTAAAAAAATCTAAAAAAAAATATTTATATTTATTTAAATAATCAAATATAATTTTTTTGTTACCGTTATGATGACATTGGATCTGTAAAAAATGAATTTAGGATTTGATTTTATGTTCCAGGCATAAGTTCTACTCGGCGATGCCAGTGCATACAGATCCACACGTCACAACGTGCTAAGATACCGTAGCATCTTGATACGACACCGCTGTCATCATGTTACGACACTGTCAAAACGTGCTACGACACTGTGGCATCATGTTACGACATTGTCACATCGTGTTACGACACCATAGCATCATGCTACGAAATTGTCACAATGTGCTACGATAACGAGGCATCTTGATATGACACCGCTGTCATCATGCTACGACACTGTTATATCGTCCTACGACACCGTAGCATCATGTTACGACGTTTACATCGTGCTACGATACTTTGCATATTGCTACAATACTGTAGCATTAAACTACTACACCGTGGCATTATACAACGACACCGTGGCATTATGCTACGACACTGTTACATCGTGCTACGACAACGACCTAATGTGCTGCGTCAGCGATCTTCATGATACGTCATTTCATTCTGCGACCACGTCGCCTCGCACTACAACGCGGACGAAAAAGTACTCTGTATCAAAGGTAAATTAATAAATAAGAAATTTAAATATAATGAAATATAATATTAAATCAAAATTAAAACAAGCGACTGGAAACAAAGAGATTTTTACAATCAATTTATGAAGCTGTGAGATAATCTACATTTAATATTTTTTCGGTGGCATGTAAAATATTTTCAGTCTTGAAAATATATTTTAAGTTACTTTTATATTAGTAAGACAAGTGTGTCGATAAATACATCAGAAGGTAGCTTTTAATATAAACATGTCATAGTTCGTAAGTCAGCTTCAAGCTAAATATACGTAACAGGATTATGTGTGAATGACTTATTTACTGTATAAATAACTAAAGGCGCTTGTTTCCTCTGTGAGTGTCATATCTTTAAACTTCTGTTTATACACTTATACACATTACTATTTTTAGACTTCCTATTAAGATTGATACATTTTTGGTTTGTTTTATTCCTTTTATACGTGGACATTATTTCAAATTTGAGAATCAAATGTGCCTAGAATAGAGACGTTAGGTATAGTTGAAATAGTACGAGTTACTGAGAGAATTATAACCAATTTAACTGTCAGCTCATTGTAAGCAGTTGTTATTTATAACGCCCAAGTGGATGAAATAGCCTTCAAGTGCAATTTCCATAGCTAGTGGGAACGGTGGGAGTGTTAATATCGATAGTATGACTTTCTGAAACCGTAAAATTCCGAAATTTGTACACAATTTTTCGTAAATAATGGGAGTTCTTTAAAATATTTTCAAGCGTTATTACTGATTAATTTTGTAGTAGATACATTTTGTATTCATCCGACTATTAAACGATACAATAGTATTCTATTTTTATTTATACGTAAGTAACTAGTAACATTATTTTCTAGATATTCTCAAAATATTTTTTTTACGACTAGAAACGTGGAGAGACTTCGCTGCTTCAGGGGAAGCAAAGCGGGCCAAGCAACCCTCAATCCACCTCTGTCAGTCATGAAATAACGTAATAAGCATCACCGTGACTGTTTCGGAATGAACGTTGATAACAGAGTTAATGTCAAGCGTCACGACACAAACCTGTTCAGTGTTCGTGGGAAGATAAGGTTTAACCTAAATTACCCCATTAGCACTTCAGTGATAGATACTTTCGTTCGTCGTGTTCGTGTCGTGTCTTGTTCGTGTTTCGTTACTTTATTGGTTAAAAAAAGCTTATCTTTATATAGTTCGATGAATTAATAAAATGATAATAATAATTGGGCCTATAATTTTTAATTTTGAACTTTATAAGGGTTCTTCTGTCTCTTAGATAGAAAAAATGAAATAAATATTTATAACTGAGTAATAATCTACAAATGTAACAAAATTGTATCTATCCAATGCACGGTAGTGTGTGTTAATGATCTGAGATAATGGATGTTGTTATTTTTATGAATATTATGTATAGCATTATTTAATAAAAAAAATAGCTTTCTGTCCACCTTCATTTACATAAACTTTAACTGTTCTAGATATCATTCTCCTTCGTTCGCACAATGCTCGTAAAACAGTACTGAAAATTTTTGATTCTGGCATCAATATCATGATAATTACTAAAATTATATTTTACTGCCTCTGGTGTCTGGGGCTCAAAAATTGGAAACATTTCTGTATCTTGTCTGATGCTGCAGGAACCTAAGTTCATCACACGTTTTGTCTGCTTGTTAATATCTACATCTACACTTTTATTTTTATTTTTTTTATCTAATATTTAATAAGGGTTTAAACATTAAAAATGTACGGATTATAAATACACTATTTATTAATAACAAGCTTTTTCTCGCGGCTTCGCCCGCGTAAATATAGTATCAGGTATCCCACGGGAATACTGTACTTTATCGGGGTAAAAAGTAGCCTATGTTTCAATCCGGAGCCTAGTCTACGCCCATAACAAACTTCATCAAAATCTGTTAAGTACTTTTTACGTGCAGGAGTAACAAACATCCATCCATCCATCCAGCCATCCGTACATCCATCCTCACCAACTTTTACATATATAATAGTAGTAGGATGTTTAATATTTTTTAATATCCGCCCATTTGAACGTATTACTAGTAGAGGACTCGTGAGATGTTTTCACAAGCAGTGGAAGTGAGTCAGTCAATACCGCGTGCTCGGTAAGAAAACAATGTGGAGTCGGCGTAGCGTGGGCATAACCCAGATATTATGAAAATATTTGCGCTAAACTTTTGAATAGTTGTAACTGGAACTATAGAGGTCAGCATAGATTCTGACATTACTCTGATAGGAACTTCAATCAATTCTATACATTATAAAATGCTTACGAATTTTTATAGTAGAAAGTAGGTTTCTAGAATTTTTCCATTAAAGTTCGTCTGAATTACAATATTTTTCCTTCACAAAAGCCGTTATTTTTATCTACCCCGTAGCGTCAATTAGGTATAACAATAATGTATAAATATCGTCTATTCGCGTTATGAAGTCAGTGGAATCATGCGTACATATGTCCAAATGGCTTACTTTAATTGGTTAGTGTAAACACGGCTTAGGCGCCATTGATCAATTTTGACATTTGTACGCATGATTTACTGGCTTCTTTACGCCAAAATACTAATACAGGAATAAAATAGAGGATATAAGAAGTAGAAATAGATATATATATATATATATATATATATAGAGAATAGAGAATAGAGAGAGATATATAATAGAGAAATAGAAATCATTTTAAACCAAGTTTCATTAGCTACCAAGTTTGATAATAATTTTTTACCTTTTATTAACATTGTGTTCTGTATTAATTTTTTTTTTTCAAACGTACTTTATTTATTTTGAAGGCTGACGGCGTTACCTTAAGCGGCTTTCAGACTACGCTATAATATTCTAGCATATAGTATATATCTCATGGCACAACAATATCACGCACCATACATTGTTATGGACACGTTCACACTATGCTGTACTATATATTATTGGCTTACTATACGCTATAAAATATTGCAATACGCTGAGTTCATGCTGTGCTATATCGCGCGCCGCCCTCTTCCTCCTCCCTCACCCCCGGCCGTCCCGCAAGCGAAACGAGCGACACAACCGTACTGTGCTTGCTATATACTATAAATACTTGCGATAATATCGCGTAATGTGAACGCCATGCTATATAGTATAGCATTAGGTCCTTTTTTGCTATACTATATAGCAAAATAGTATAGCGTAGTCGGAAATAAACTTGAAGCTCAGGATATCGCCATCGTCTGTTATTAACTGCCCCACAAATTACGCACCTTAGCTTTTATTGAAATGGCTCTGCCCCATCTCTTCCCCATTGTTACGTGACAAATTTATGGCATAATATTAAACAATGTCAAGAAGACGTTGGAACTGAATTAATGAGAATGTTTAAAGAAGTTCGTAATCTGATATTTAAAATTCTGTGTGATGTTATCCAAATGTAAATTTGGCTACGAGTAAAAAGGTTCTATCGCTGGAAATTAACATAATATAATTATTATAAATATCTACAAGAAGATTTGAGTGATGTTTATAATATACTGTACGAAATTTTAGAGTGTGTGACCAACCTACAATTTCGCTTTTGTTTGTCAACTGTCTCTTCGAATGTAAAGAAAATAAAAGATTGTAAATCAAAATATTGCTAACAGTTTAATTATATAGGGTGTATTCAAAACAAAAATAGACATTCAAGAATCCTTATGTTGTTTTAAATATATTGTTCGTTATATACATTCTGTATTCATATTTGGCAAAGCTGAAGACAGTTTGGCAAATATGAATTGTTCAGTATTTTGGCAAGTCTATAGAATGAAATCATAAGAATAAGTGTTGCCAAATCTAAAAAAGATTCAGGTGATTTGATTCAAAGTTAAATTATATTTATCACGTTTCAACCTAAAGATGGAGCCACACTAAGCGTAACTACACGGCAGTGGATAGACGCGACACGGCACGTCACTTCTAGCTATACCGCACTAGAGCGACACCTCAGCGACACAAAGCAGCAAAATTTGCTCAGTATTTCGGCAACGACAGAGCATGATGGAAGCTTTTCCACCAAAACAAACTTATTACATGATATGACTTATGCAGAACCACGCTTAGCAAAAGCGCGTGACATACGCATACGTCACACTTTATTCAGATTTTCCCATACAAACATACGATTTTCGAAATACAGTTAATCCCATTCCTTTTCATTGAAGTGACACCGATTCCACTGAAACGTACAAAACAATTTACTAAATCAAACACCACAAACTGTGTTGATAACTCGGGTGAATCATCCGGCGAGAGTCAACATTATCGCACTTCAAATCTCGTTACTCGTTTAAGTGTTACTTATTTACCCTTCCTTCTCTGCAGAGCTTTCAAAGCTCGCGTTAAACTTGAGCTCAAAATTCAAAGCACATTTTAATTAAGTTCATTGTGGCCTACTTAATCGCGATGACAACTTTGTCTTTGTTGTTATGTTATTGATATTGTCGTTCACTTGCTGTCGGGGATTCCCCTTGTAAAACACTGCTATTTTGGTTAAATACCATCATGTGTGTGACGAATTTACTGTGTACAGTTGTACATCTAGGGGCACGGTAGTGCAGGGGCACTACTGTGCCCCCAGATGTACAATCGTTGTAGGTATGTAATGTTGATGTAAAATAATGAAAATGGGCACTTTGAGACCACCTCTTCTCGAAGCGTTTCATCGATTACTTTAACCCTCATTTAGGATTATACCAGCTATGCGAAATAATATTTTCTGTAAGTTACTACTAAGTCAACTACCGGCAATTGAAATATCTTTTTATTTATTTAATTGAATTGGAAATATTATTCAGAAACATGCAAAACTAAAATATTATAATTACACACCTACAAAAGTTTTTACAAAATAAAGGAAACAAAGAGTAATGAAATATTTGATGTTAAAAACAGCCGTTATTAATTTCCACGAAAAACCAGCCCTGTATTAATCACAAAGGTTTGTTGACAAGGTCATGACATCATGCGACCTCTCACATGTCGTTAAGATAGACTCATCTCGCCAGTCTTGATTGATTTTCTTTATCTCGCCTTAACTTTCTTTACCGTCCCCAATTCTGTAACTGATTAGATTTTCTCGCCTGTATACAGTTACAATGTTTACAAGTTTGTACCTTTTCTGACTTTATGGATTGATCTAATTTGTAGACACGATCGCAAACTTAGATATGCTTATGTATAACATCTTTGCAAACTTAAATTGCTAACACACGTACGGATTCTGTACGGAACGCACCACGGATTTGGTTCGCTCCGTACCAAATCCGACCGTGTGGAAAGTAGTCAGGCGATTGGGCTGGACAACGATCTCAGTGTTGCCAGCTTTGGGATTTTTGTCCCAAAATTAGTAGAAAAAGTCTGCGGGGGCTTCCTGGGGGCAGTATTTTTAGAGTTAAACAATCTGCTAAACAATCCATTTTTATATGTGTGAAATCAGATTAAGTGACATGTTACTTGTATGTCATTTACGCGTAAGTCTTTATGTGTATAAACACATTAAGTTTTAGAGTTTCTAGCTTATTATCTCTTATACCGAGATTTACGCTAATATTGGACTATAATTGGGTTATCCTAATTATAGTCCAATAAAATTTGCGTAAATCTCATAAATAGTATAACTAATTAGGGTCGAATTAAGGGTTATGTTTGGGTAGAAATATTTTTGAGAGTTGGTATCACTGCACGATTTCAATGGACTCAACTACAACTCTGCGCTAATACAATAGCGCTAATATAATAGTGGACCAAGTCCGAGTGTTTGTTAGCACTTTTAAACGATCGATTCAATTCCAAGATATAAAGAAGATATAAGTTTCATAAAAAATGTATATTTACTGTATCTGTCAGTACTCGGGACATCTCATTCTTATTAATTGTTAACACAGATACAATAATTATTTAGTATAAAATAATGACAAATTTAAATTCTATAAAACAATTTAATCTACATAAAATTTCTGAGGTTTAAAACACTAAGCTTGTTTTAATTAAAACAAAGGTAAATTAGTAACATTAGTTACTATCGCCTGCGTTGAGGTTGACACGCTGACGCGTGACAAATGCATGGAACGTGATTCGAGTAATTTGGATGGAATCTAATGGCCATATACTGAGATTTTAAAATTGTATGAAGTAGAAGAAAATAGTAGTAGTACGATTTGATTTTTTTTTACGTTGTATAGAATGCTTATTTGAAAGATAATGTGGTGTCAAAAACACACGAGTAGTAATTAAATTAATGTAAGAATAAAATCATATATGAAAAATTGGTTCCCAAATCAGCGTTAATTTTCATATGAGTAACTTCCCGGTGCTCAGTTAGTGTAAAATAAAATTGATTTTTGGAGTGCGCGCAAGTTTAGTATTCTTCGGTAATGGCTTAGTTCGTAACAAATAGCGCGGAACGCTCCAAAAGTTAGTTTCTGTGTTATCGCTGTTAAATTTCCACTAATTGTACAAATTTTGGAAATGAAACACAAAAAATACCGATTGTTGAGATAAGATGGTCTATTGGTACGTAAAGATGGTAAAGAAATACTTTTTATTGCATCTCTTGTCCCAAGTAAAATTACATATTATTTAATACTTAGTATATGAATTATTATCATAATAAATATTAATACGCTATGCTAAAACTTTATACTACAAATATACGAACAGAGGAGTATGAAATTTTGCACAGGTAAAGTTTATATGGAGGAGTTCTACTCCTCCATATAAACTTTTATATATACTTTTATATAAACTTTAATATAAAATATTAGTGAAGCTTTCTAAAGTTACACACAGTGTCTAAGATTAATTACACTACCATGCGTACGAGGGCGGCACTGAAAATTTCGGGAATCAAGGAAGTGACACAACATTACTATTTAAAAATGTATTTATTGCTTTTCGAAGTATTCTCCGCGAAATTTGACACATTTTTCCATAAGATGGAACCAATCATAGAAGCAACCATTCCATTCGGAAGTTGGGGTCTCCAAAATGGCCGTTTTGTAGGCGTCCACAGCTTCTTCAGGTGATGAAAATCTCTGACCACGCAATTTATTCTTTATTTTAGGGAAAGTATAGAAATCATTAGGGCTTAGGTTGGGGCTGTACGGCGGATGCTCTAATAATTCTATGATTTCTTGCTCTAAAAACTCTTTTGTTCTGTGCGCGGTGTGAGAACTCGCATTGTCGTGATGGAGGATGATGCGGCGGTTGCAGTTCTCTTTACGGAGTTCAGAAACGACCTGTGGCAAACAAATGTTAGCATACCATTCTGCATTAACCGTTCTTTGTCCCTTAAGAGGAACAGTCGCAACATAGCCGGTTTTGAAGACAAACGTGGCCACCATTTTTTTGCAACACTCCGTGAACGAACAATTTTTGTTGGCTTTAACTCATTTTCGAACACCCAAACTCGTGACTGGTTTTTTGTTTCGGGTTCGTACGCGTATATCCAGGATTCGTCACCTGATACGATGTTGTATACAGCATTTGAGGATCCTGCGTGGAATCTTTCGAGAGTTCTGACGCACCAAGTAACGCGAGCCGCTTTTTGCTCTTCACAGAGCAAATGCGGTATCCATCGGGAAGACAACTTTTTTACACCTAATTGTTCATGCAAGATTATTTGTATTTGACTCATGCCAATGTCTAAAGTTGCCTGAATTTCGCGGTATGTCACATGTCGATCTTCCTCAATCAGCTTACGCACAGCATCAACGTTTTCTTGGGTGACTGCAGTTTTTGGACGACCTTGACGGGGATCATCACTGAGCTTGACACGTCCACGTTGAAATTCAGCAAACCAGCGATAAATTGTGGTTTTGGATGGGGCTTCATCACCAAATGCAGAAATCATCCGGTCAACACACTGTTTTTGTGTTAAACCACTTCGAAAGTCATAATAAATCATCGCTCTAGAATTTTCTCGAGTCAATTCCATTTTCTCAACATCTAAACAAGTTTGACAAGACCTTGTGACAAGACCGAGAATCTTTTTTTAAATAAATAAACAATATTCGATTTTTAAAACCAAGGAGTTTTAAATTAAAAAGATTTTAATATGACAGGAACAGTGTAAATATTCCATTCCCGATACTTTTAGTGCAGCCCTTGTATGATACAAATTTGTCACACGTTGACGTTTATCAATATGTTTTTCACACTCAATAGAGATAACTTGTATTTTTATTACGCATACAACATGCAAAAGGATGAAGAATTTCGACCACGCCTGGTGGTCTACTAATACCACTAGTTATTAATTAATCTGAAATGAGGAATTTGTCACTTCTTGTAAAGGGTTATAATGAATTCATTTTCAGTAATTTTCGTGAAAATATTAATTTGCATTATCTTTCCAAGGTTTAAGCTTATCTCAATTGTAAAATGAAATAATCACTCTTATCTCCCCCACGTCTATCGATAAGTATCCGCTATAAAGATATAACAGTCTCCCAGATTATCAAAGCGAATGGAGCTGTTTCGATTTTCATTTGGACGAATTTGTCGACGACTGAAACGATTTTGATAAAACATTCGTTTAACGTTTTTGATTTTCATGACTACAAAAAGGAATTTTAACAGAAATTATAAATACTAATAACTAAACTCGACACCTCCTTGTTCCAGTTATTTTTGAGCTTGGCTCTCTACTACAGAGATCGTGGGTTCGATCCCCGCGTTGGAACAACAAAAATGTTGTTTTCAAGTCTGGTTAGGACAATGCAGGCTGATCACTGATTCTGACAAGAGAGGGGTACATGCGTCGGGTGGGCATGTAAAAAGTCAGTCCTTCGCCTGATATCTCGCCAGTTGTGTCGGTCATCCGTCTTCCTGGGCTATGAGAGTAAGTAAGAGAGAGTACTCTTGTGTATTGTGCACACACTTGGGCAGTATACAAATAACTCCTGCGTAGCTGGCCGAGTTTCAACAAAACCGGCCACTGTCACCGAATCGGTGTGGGTGTTATTTTTATAGTTAATAAAGCAGTTTACTATAAAATAATAACTGATCAATTTTACCATAGTACAGCTACTAAAGTTAAATTATAAACCATTTGAAGGACTAGTAGATATTATAAGGTGTTGGTATGTGTGTAGTAACTAGTGGCTATAGTAGCTAATCATTAGTAATAACTACGTTTAAAAAACGTACGGTTTTGTCAAATTAAACTTTTATCATTCTCTTTGTAATAAATGAAATAATCAAAAAAAGATATCGGGCGTTTTTAACCGCTTTTAAAAAAATATGTCATAAACAAAATCTATTAGATTGCTCAATTTTGATTCACATTTAATTTTCCATAATTATTTTAATTCAGGGGGCAATTCTCGTGATTAATATGATTTTAATCCCGTTTGGATTATCAGGCAGTCCCGCTCGCGCCCACATAGTGATGCGTACGGGAATGAGTCAGCGTGCCAATCGAAACGAGATTAAATCGAAAATTGGGCTTCAGATCCATGCTGAAGAAACAATAAATATTTAACCATACTTTGGTTGAATTGACTTAAAATATCACAGAATTTAGCCCACCTTCTGCACATATGCGACCTATGCCGTTGTAATCCATGTAATTACACTTACATCTAACCAAATTTTATCTTTGGTCGCCGTGTGTAATTGTTCCATTACAAAGTAAAAGTATATATGTTCTTTAAACCACTTATCATTTTAAAACCATATGTTTTACGGTTCACGATTGTTCCAACTTTTTTATTCAAACGAAATTTTGTGTGCCGGCGGTATTGTTCACAATTATGTCGTCCCGAGTTTGGAAATAAAACAGAATCACGCACGGATTTAAATTACAACTTGGAGTGAATTTTCAAACGTTCTGAATGTATTGAAGTTATCTACATAATAGGCCTGACATGTGTCCTTGGCAGGTTTCACAATGGAGAAAGTATTATGAAATGGAATATAGAATTTTTATGTAGTATTACGTTGAATTACACAGAATTTTTATGTGAGATGTTTAGCAAAATAAGTCTTTAAAATTGATCTTGTAGTGGGATCTTGTAATTAGAAAAAGATTACGAGTAAAAGCTTAATATTTGGCATTGGAGCTACATAAATAATTAATTTTATATGTTTTATCCACTAGATGTGTACCCGCGACTTCGTACGCTCCAAAGAAAATCCCGTTGGAGAAGTACATTTTCGATAAAAAGCTCTATATCCTTGCCCGTGGTCTACTATATGTCTGTGCCAAATTTCATCAAAATCGGTACAGTACAGCCTATTCATTGCAAATAAACATACGATTAGTAAAATTTTTACTATACATATAATAATATGTATTATAATACTAATAAGTATAGACGAGTATAGAATCTAATGATCTTCTTCATTCAAAATTTAATAACAATTACTATAGGCACAAGCTAAGAGGTCCAATACCTATAATTAATTACGCTAATCGTCCAGTGGTGAGAATGGTGGAGCAGGAAGTCCTATAATTCTGAAATTTTACATTATATTCATGACATTTAATCTTATACTTTAAACGATCTAATCTTATTATTTAACAAGTTACAACATAGGTATACTCCCAATTTATGTACACTATTTTGGTATAGTAGCTATTATAACCATCGTTTATAGTCAAAGGCGTATTACGTACTACGAGGGCGGCACTAAAAATTTTGGGAATCAAGGAAGTGCATTGCTATCAAGGAACAACATTACTATTTAAAAATGCATTTATTGCTTTTCGAAGTATTCTCCGCGAGATTTGACACATTTTTCTATACGATGGAACCAATCATTGAAGCAACCATTCCATTCGGAAGTTGGGGTCTCCAAAATGGCCGTTTTGTAGGCGTCCACAGCTTCTTCAGGATTCGTCACCTGATACGATGTTGTATACAGCATTTGAGGATCCTGCGTGGAATCTTTCGAGAGTTCTGACGCACCAAGTAACGCGAGCCGCTTTTTGCTCTTCACAGAGCAAATGCGGTATCCATCGGGAAAACAACTTTTTTACACCTAATTGTTCATGGAAGATTATTTGCATTTGACTCATGCCAATGTCTAAAGTTGCCTGAATTTCGCGGTATGTCACATGTCGATCTTCCTCTATCAGCTTACGCACAGCATCAACGTTTTCTTGGGTGACTGCAGTTTTTGGACGACCTTGACGGGGATCATCACTGAGCTTGACACGCCCACGTTGAAATTCAGCAAACCAGCGATAAATTGTGGTTTTGGATGGGGCTTCATCACCAAATGCAGAAATCATCCGGTCAACACACTGTTTTTGTGTTAAACCACTTCGAAAGTCATAATAAATCATCGCTCTAGAATTTCCTCGAGTCAATTCCATTTTCTCAACGACTAAGCAAGTTTGACAAGACCTTGTGACAAGACCGAGAATCTTTTTTTAAATAAATAAACGGTATTCGATTTTTAAAAGCAAGGAGTTTAAAATTAAAAAGATTTTAATATGACAGGAACAGTGGAAATATTCCATTCCCGATACTTTTAGTGCAGCCCTCGTATAATTGAGTGTAAAATACTTTCAAGGATTTGTCGTATTCTAAATTGGTAGTTCGCGTGCTATCATCTAAGTCGCGAATATAAACAGTAAACTAGCAGTTAAACACGCATGCCGAGGTGACACGCGCACATTTATTTGGAAAATATTTGTTATTACTAAAATAATATGTAAGTGTGTGATATCTAGGAACTTTAATAATACTTAAAATATAATAATGTGTTTCTGTATGTTTGTACGCTGTATGTATACTATATGTCTTTTCTTAAAATAAAACATTAAACACGATGCACGTAAGTACTACAGAATAATTTGCCGCTTGACCATAAGAAAATTGTTAATAACAGCGCCGTCAAATCGTGCGCACGCACACATACTCACGTGTAAATACGTAGTTCGAACACGTCTGCAGTCTTTGCGGTCACTTCCATTGTGTTTCAATATATAACGCGTCCTATTGCAAAGGAAAATGTTTAGAAACTGGTCGAGCAGGAACTTTATCAATATTGTACCTACTCGTACATAATTCAGTCAACTTAAAGTAGCAAACAAAAATTATAAGCCGTAAGATGGATGCAAAGTTTTAGTGCGTGCGGCTGCACAGGCTACATACACAGATAGGTATAAACTATAAAAGATAATTGAAATAATCCAGGCGTCTCGAGCCGTATTCTTTGCGAAGGTGAAAATGGACTGGACTTCGATTGATGTGCCAGAAGTTTCAGGACAGGGGCTGGTCACATAAATCATGCAAGCTTTGATGTATTGTTCCATTAAACTAAATTGAGTTTATGCTTAAGATAAATTATTAGTTTATTATTTCTTCTTAACTTTTGGTCACGATGAACTAACCCGAAATATAACACCGAGGGTCGAAACTATGGTAATTTTTGTGTCAAAATAATTTGATTACATTAGACATAAAAACTTTTTAGCAAAAAACATACACCGCCGAAAAAAAAATATATACTTTAAAATACACAAAATATTCATAATGTGATGTGTGATGGGATTCATGATGAAATCACTCCTATTTTCCCATCCTCACAGTAGGATTTATTTTTCAAATTTATTTTGGGTCAACTTCTATGCAAAAATGATGAAAATTTTGGGAATAGCGAAAGTTCAGTGCAGTTAAAGAATTGATATCGGTGTACAAGACTATGGGATGTACGTTTATCATCTTCCTATTGGTTAAAAAATTAAACTTTGGCACTACAAAACTTGTGATTATATAAGATGTATCGAGGAAGAATCCTCATCTAGTTTATATTATTTCCAAGTAAGTAAAAGTTTTATTTGGTAAAAAATATAATTTGTCACAAAATCTTCTTTCATAATCCATTCAAAAACTTGTATTTAGAAATCCATCATATTGTTCTCTCATCTAAAAGTTTTCAATAACTTAATAAATATTGATGATAAACCTTTAATATCTTCTGGAAAATCTGAATCATAATTAATTAGTCTATGAGTTTATCAAGCAAAGGCTTAATTGGTCTTATTGATGTTTCAATTATATTCCGAAATATATCGTGGACCTGCACAATCAGCCAATTAGTTTGATTTCACCTTTTCATTAAACCATTGATTTTAATGACGCATACAAACATAAATGATATTAACACTGCTTTACACACGCCATAAGGCAGAATCCGCTACGGATTTCGTTCCGTTCCGTTTGTTGCGGATTTCGCAATTCCGCACAGACTTCGCTCCCCCTCTCCGAAGCACCTTAATCGTCTTACTCGACTACGGCGAAGCCAAAAAGTAGGGTTATGATTTTGGCAGTCTATGTATGTATGTATTTATTGATGTATGTTTGTATGTATGTTTGTTCCATCGTATTGCCTAAGCCATTGATCCGATTTTAATACATGGAAAAATAGTTTACTAAACTAACTTAAAAATCTAGAACCCAACTGATGCTAGTATTTTTATAAACATTGTAGTTATATTGTATCTTTAAAAAAAATAATAATTCAAAACTTAATAAAGAACGTTTTGGAGAATAATATGAAGGGGATTTTTGAATTGAGCAATTTTTTCACCTAGCTGTAGCATCAAACGAAGAGTGATCATACGATGTTAGGTACTTCCATAAAAAAAAATTAAAGTGATTTCTTTTAGATTCTAAATTTATCTTATATTGGTACTTTATCACCTCGGTTCTTTTGTTTTAAGCTTCTGTAGTGAACAGCTTTTAGGTTGAATTGCTCTTGGACACCTAAGGTTTTCAGCTGAAGAGTAATTAATGGGTTTAAGAGTGCAGCCACGCCGTACTTTCATGTTTCCACATATTGAAAGTCTTTTGTACGAGTATGTAGTTGAAAAATTAAATTATAACTTTTATATTACTTATTGTCTGTGTCTAAATTTGAGTATGGACGTCCTTAATGAGATAATTTGTTAAGGTTTTGTGGATTTTTTTTTGATTTATGATGATAATTGTTAAAGGTATCGGAAAAAATCAAGCCGTCTGGGAGCTTTTATCGAAAACGCTGCCTAACCTAACCCGTTGGAGATAAATAACAAAACTATGCATAGTGGAATAGTTTCTCTTTTATAAGTCAATAAAAAGTCCGCGATGGCATAAAATATATGCCATAAAATATATGTCATCAGTCTATCTTTTAAAGCTAGGTTACTAGACCCATTCTAAGTATAAAAAAATTACTTAATATAATGTGGTATTTACAATATTAATTATCTTGGAGATAATGTCTAAAAGATATGTTACAATTAAAAAGTAGGTGTGAAAATTTACTATAAAGTATTTATTTTTACACTGTGCTATTACTATATTGCAGGTATATTTGCTAAAGAGGTTTATTGCCACGTACACTCTCCCACGCGAGCGAAGCTGCGGGCAAAAGCTAGTTTGTAATATATTCTATGCCTTGGATGCTATTTAATGTTATATTCACTTTCATAAAATTTGAGACCGAGTAATAAAACTATATTAGGCTGTGATGTTTGAAACTGTTAAACTTTAGGGATATTATATTTAACGTATTTCTAAAAACACAGAATTTACTATTCTTCAATAAAATTAAGAATATAAACTCTGTAGTGTTATTGAAAACGACACAGTGTAGAACCTATCTAAAGGGGTTGGATAAAAAACAACGATATAATATATACTGTTTCCTCTGAGGGAGTTTATTCACTACGAATTTCCACACCAACACAGGTTTGGTCTTCCAACACGTCGAAATGTCCAAATCGTAAGCTTCTAATCTTCGTAATCGTAATTCATAGCCGGAGTCGCAGAGAGTAATCGCACTATTCACTTTAGGTACCGCTCGAAATTAACTCAAAGAACACTTGTAAGTTAACTGATCTACGGCGGTCGGCGGCGACTCTTTATATACCGACGATACAGTTACTAGAAATTTCGCGGTGTAGAACTTTCTACATGGAACAATCTAGAACTTTCGAGTCAGGGTTAAAATGGTACAGCGCACATTCTAGAACGTTATAGTACTTTCCATACTAGAAGCTTCTAGAACACTACACATTCGAGCGCCGCGGCCGTAACATACTAGAACACTCTACAAATTGAAGCGCCGTAACAACACATCATAAAAAGTATATAAAACTCCGTGAATGGTATATGATAATGTAAAATAAACTGCTTAAGTAATTTTTTTCCTTTGGTTTTTGGTAGCTACAGACGAGCGAATTGCTTGTTTGAGCGAGCGAGTTGAATTGCGAGTTTTTATAAAAATCATCGTTTAGCCTTTCTAAGACATAAGCTCAATTTGCCGCCGCTTGGGCCCAAGGACTGCAATTTCCATTATAGTTAAATAAAATTACAGTTTTCTTGGAAAGACTATTATGGCCTGGGAACTAGCTTGAAAAGCAGCGGCTACGGCGTTTTTATAATTTGATCGGGAATCAAACAATAGAACTAATAAAAAAGAAATAGAAAATTCTGTATTTTTATGTCCAATTTCATGACACACGACTCTAAAAATATTTCATTAACTTACGTATGGCTCAATTGAAATGGCAAAAACGATTTGTTCATTAATTCTGTGATGCGACTGCGGTACAAGGCCTCCGCCTTCCACCAATTTCGTGGCCACATTTACGTTGCCAATACTTATTAATTTTATAACCTTAAAATATGGTTTACTTATAAGGGTGTACGTGTGTTATGAATTTAATTCTACAAACTATGTCATAAGGCTCCCCACAGATGAGAGGCCGATCGTTTCAGTTAGAACTGACGTCAGTTCTGCCTGAACGGATTCGAACACGTACACGAAAAAATCGCATCAGTGCATTCTGGTTTGCTGTGAGCTACGGTCGTGTTTAATAGTATTTTTATTACACTTGAATTTAATTAGTTATTACACCTCGAAAACTCACTACGCTTGTACACGATACACGCCCACATGTCACACATGGTCCGTTCAGTCCAGAATTAATGTTGCCAACTTAGTTATTTTACAAATTATCACTACTAAATTAAGTATTTTATTCCCTCCTTAGTAGAAATTTAGTTGTTAGTAGTGTTTTAGTAGGAAAGAGCCAGACAGTAATCATATGCAAATAGGCACAAAAAAAAACAAAAAACAAATTGACAGCTTATCATAATAATACATCGTAACATTCGTCTGTAATTTGCTTAAAACTACCCGTTTAATTACTATATACGTAATATTTCCTAGTATACGGTGAAACTTATAATAAAATTCAATGAATAATAAAATTTGAATATAACAAAACCCTAAAATGCAGTGGGTTTTTGGGGGCTTTAGGGATTCCTAAGTTGAGTAGCTTTGTTTGGATAGTTTTCAGTATTCTTTTAGTAGTTTTTAGTAGAAATCGACGCGAGTTAAGTCTTTTAGCAAAACAGAGCTGGCAACACTGGAACGAATTGCTTCAGTTTATCCGGCCGACTGATGCGATGTACACAGACGAGCGGATTTTGCATCCGTTCAGGACGAACTGAAGGAAAACCAGAACGTATATGGGACCCCTAAAACTATCCGCACTTTCATGGGATTTTATGGCTTTTTCATTATGTTTAGTTAGTTACATGGTTTGTTTGTGGGAATAAATTGTTTTAGTTTTGAATATAATTATTGTGAATTATAGTCATCATAAACATTTTTATAGATTTATTATGCATATCTTAGAACCTGTATGTTCATAAAATGTATTTTCATATAGTATACATAATAATTCAAGTGTAGTATTATAATGTTCTATTCTATTTAAATACACAATATTTATAACTAATAATAACTTTTATTTAGAGTTAAGTTAACTTAGTTTTATGTTAATTATTATTACGTGACCTCGTTCTCGTATGGTTATCGTAAAATTGGGGCGCATCTAAAATTTTAATCAGCGAACCCCAGCGACCGGGGCTTGAGAAATTAATATATATAACGAACTAAAAGTATATATTATTGTGGATTTCATAGACCAATAGGACGATAGGAAAAAACTATAAGCCCCGATATAAGGTTTGCTGCAATACGAGTATACCCGATTATAGTTATTGCTGAAGTTGTAATAAAATGATAAAGTTTGTCTGGTATAGCCGGTCATAATGCAGGAATTGTGTAGAAAGATCAATATCTAATCAAGTTGTACGAATTCTTTTAGAGCAATTTGTACGAATTGCTAAAGTATACACGAAATTTACATTCGTACAAATTCGAATGGTCAGAGAGGCGTATATAAAAATATACCTAACAAAACATTTTAACTCAACTTGTGATATCACATAAGTACCCTGCATAAAATAATATCCCTTCACAAATGTTACTGTCGCAAATGCTCAAGATCTAAAAAACCTATGAGAGCCCTTCATGTATAGAATTCTGTCGATTTCTCGTGGAATTTATGGACTCACTTTTGGCGTCTTTTAAAACGAACGCGGCTAACTTATTTAATAACACTGAATACATTACATTACGGCTTGACCTTTTTTATCAATGGCCCACCTGCCCCATCTACCTTTATATAATAAATCTTTGTCAAATTGTTGTTATTATTAGTTAAACCTCGGTTGGATTTTCAGGCTGTACCGCTAGCGTGTACGATTTGAAGCATATATGGTGTATGAATAAGTCAGCGCGTAGGCCGAACCGAGATTATATCGAGAATTGAGCTTTTGTGAGCTTTTGATGTCCGTATGGTTTAACATATTTATGCATTACATGCTTATTATATGTATACAGTTTTAAAAGTAGGTACAAGTGTACAACCGAAGTGGCCGGTAATTATGAATGGATTGTAAAACTTAGTTGATTGCGGTTGAGTCCAAATACGGGCTATTAGGGTTTATCTAACAAATAGCGAACCAACATATCTCAGACCACTCATGAATAAAGGTCCGACCACTGAATAGAGCTTACAAGATACAACTTAGAAGTCCTCGCATACTGCAGACTTTCTACAGGCCGAGTGTTTATTCAAGAACAAGACATTGTCCAGAAAGCCGCGAATCGCGTGCGTACGTATTACGAATACGCACAAGTCGAGGTACCAGGGGGTTCAGCCAAAGTGACAATTATACATAGAAACGTTAACGAAGTTCAAAAATAAAATATAAGCGATTCACATAATATTATGTCGACGCTAAATCACGTGGTGTATGATATACAATTTATTCTTTGATGTAGATTACGCCCGCGACTTCGTGCGCGCAAAAGTTAATCTCGCAGAAACCGTCCATTTTTCCACAATAAAAATTTGCTTATATACCTTCTCCGTAGGCTATATCTGTGCTAAATTTCATAAAAATCGGTCCAGTAGTTTCGGAGCCTATTCAATGCAAACAAAAAAACTTTTCCTCTTTATTATATTAGTATAGACTAATTTACAAATGTGACGAATCTTCGCGATGGGCAAAACTTCTTCTTGTTTTTTATGTAATTGCTTGTGTCGATTAGTGGCCTTGTATGATGCAAAATATAGATCACAGATGATTATCATGATGATACATGATCGCTCAAGTATGCCTCAACACTGAGGCAATAGATAATTATACGGAACTTGCTTCAAATGTGATGACGCTCGGAGATCCAAAGCTAGCTGAAGTAACAGTGGAGCAAATTTACTTTCGGAGTCATATTTTTCTATAGTTACATACCGCTTGACGTCTGCTTAGTTAAAACTGGTGATGGTAAAAACCCCTCTCGTAATAGTCCCAAATGCTAAATCGTCTCACACTACAACATGAGACAACCTCGCATTTTACTATTTGTAATAAATATTGTGATTCACGCACATGATTTGTGTACCATGCCGCAACATTTTTTAGTTCCTTAGCCTGTTTAATATTCAGTTTAGTATATATTAGACAACCACAGGAAAATCATCAACGACCAATTGGCTCCAAATATCGGCCAGCCCTCTCAATGTTTCGTTTTTCTAACTCCAAATCAGTAGTTCAATTACTGAAATCGATATGTGAACCGAAATTGTCATATAAAAGTTCGCGTTTTATTTAACACTTACATTAAAATAGATTTTGAAATGTGACCCTTGTAACACAATGTCACACTTCGTCGACTACAAAAATTTATTTGGTGTCGGGAAAAAAAGGAGCGTACGCCAAAGCTACAGGAACTTTTAAAAGTGGTCTATGAGAAAAAAATGTTTGGAAACCTCTGTATTAGACGAATGCACAGAAACATAGCCCTTAGGAACCCAACTAAACTATGGGCCGATAGAAAGCAGTGTGCGGGGTAGCAACTAGGCGACCCGCATCACAGGGGAAGTGAGACCGCAACTTGTAACCCATTTAATCTGTGTATACTGTAGCAATATGCTGACTCAACTTTGTGAACTGAATTCATCCGGTATCGTCCAGTGTAACAAATAGAAAAGCAGGTTTATTTCCATTTTTAATAAATCGTTCTGATAATGTTGCTGATTTGTGTACAACACCTTGGACGAAGAATATTAGATGGAAGGAGTACTAAAATCAAAGCTTTAAGCTATCTTTCTCACAAAACATCCATGGCAAAAACCATTTCGTTTTTTTTTAAGGTGACTTTGGTGATCTTTTGGTATCCTTTCTTACGACGTTAGAATTACGACTTTATAGTTCTCATGATAAGTGTTAGCATGTATCTAAGGAATGTGATGTTTACTACAGATTTACAACAAGCTTTTATCTAAATTTTGCAAAAATAATGTTTCTTAATAATTCTCACGCGCTATCGATCGTAAAAAAATATGAAATTAGGATTCTCCTCCGTGCAACTAGATCTAACTGTTTTTAATAAGCCGGCTGTGAAATTCAATGTAAAAAGTCTATTTTATATAATCTGCTTTAATTATAATAATATAATAAAAATCATAAATATATGTATAGTATAAAAGTATTAAAATATATACTACACGTTGTCTGGTCCCCGTAACTTTGGATACTAACCACGGGGCCAAATTGACGTAGTGTGAAGCGTACATAGATATTAAAATTATTATTATTATTATTTTTATACGTTGTTTCCCTACTTTCTCTATTGTAAAACCGGGTGATCAGCATTAGTATGTCAGTTCACAAGGGTTACGTTCGGAGGCCGTAGAACATTTTTTCTAAGATTGTTAACTGGTCCTGACGTTGATTTATTATCACTATCAGAGGAAACGCTCCTTCTACTTTATGTAAACATCACTTTATTTCAGTTTCGTAAACATCGTTATCGTCGTATGGTATTTGTATGATTTATTGTCCTACCGCTACCACCAATTACTAGTCATAATTGGATTTTTGAAAAATCTTAGTACGGCAAAATTTATACGCATACTAGTAACCTATATATGAAGGGCCTGTTTCGCAATCTTCTAATGAAAGAAGTATTGACGCTGCTTACTTTATATTACTATCAGTAGATTGTGAAACGGGCCCTGTTAAAATGATTATTATTATTTTCAACATTCCATTTTATATTCCTACAAATATAATAAACCAGTTTCGATATGCGTACCTTCCTGAATTTTATTATGGCAAGCTGTTACTGCTATATTTTCTAGGAATACACGTAAAGAGAAACACACAACGAGATATTGTAAATAAAAACAATTTGTTATTACCTAGTAGGTTAACAAGTGCTAAAATTATAAAAGAGAAAATATGAAATTAAAAATATGTGTAAAGCAAACGACTCTTGCAAAAATAAATATCATAGCCTATCAATTTGTTAGGGACTTACACCCTCGAAATAAAGGCTTAGTTTGTCTGGTGGACAACAAGAGAACGTTAGAGCTATCTCTAACGTTCAGCTAACGTTTAATTCCACACTAATGCCGTCTTGTAGTCAAGTCAATTGCCGTCAAGCTCTTGTTGGCCACCAGACCGTGAGCAGTTCAACAATATGATTAATACTCGTACTATTACGACGGGGTGACCAGTAAAATGCGAAGTGTGAATTTTACGTGTTACAGTAGAGAATCATCTACAAAAAATTGTCTACTACTAGATGTGTAGACATTTTACGTGTAATCCTACTATATGAGGATGGATAGATGGATGGATGTTTGTTACTCTTTCACGCAAAAACTACTGAACGGATTTTGATGAAGTTTAGTATGGTAGTAGTTTTAATTCAGAGCTTGAATAGCAGAGTTGCCTATGTTTTATCCCGAAGGAGTACAGTGTTCCCGCGGCATACTGTATTTATTACCTACCATCATTGTCTATAAATTATAGATAAACGACGCTAATATTATGTTGTGTATGTGGATTAGGTTACTAAGCTTGTCCTGCGGAATTACAGGCTTCACCGTAAATATTATTTCATAATACAGTAAATCTTAGATGCGTAACCTAAGATAAATGTCAGTTTATACTAATATTTTTCTTGCAAATGAAGAGAAGAGAAGATGGCAAGAAGGCGCATAATTTCTCAGAAATTCATTTTTCACTCATCGAACCTACGCTTTCTTGTGAGCGCCTTTACACATGCGCCACAGCTCCAGCGGCGCCATCAAAATTTGTATGGATTTTTCCACAGCCGCCGGTCTTCACCGCCGGCGCTGCGGCAAAAAATGACATACTAATCCTAGTGAGTAGTGCAGCGGCACCGTGGGAGCTGCGGCTCGTGTGTAAAGCCCGCTCTACACTTGAAAGGTTCGCGAAAATTACATGATAAAAGTGTAATATTGTTCCTTCGCTCGTGAAGTGTAGAACGGGCATAAGCGTAGTAAGTGCCGCTAAATGAACAGGCAATTTTTTAACTCTTTGAATTTTAATTGCTAAACCCAAAGTCCAGTTTATCTTTAGATCTTAAGAAATCGATCATATATAAAAGAGATTTCAGCTGTTATAATACAAATTAAGATAAACTTGAAAGCGCCTCGGTTTGAGGTTACGAAAGAAAGTTGCTACATTATTTCCAAATTGGATTTTAATGTTGCTTGTTTTTATCGAACCGAGATAATATTTAAAATAAATTGAAGGTTGCAAGTAAAATTTATGTTTCTGCCTAACTTTGTGATTGCGAATCGTTTTAATATTTTTATTATTTACAATGAAACTTGTACCAGATAAAAATGGATAAACTTACACTATATTAACTCAGTATAAATATCTGAGACCTTGATAATGATGATTTATCCTAGAAGTCTATCTTCTATACATATTACATATAATTACGTATATACTTAAATAAATTAAATTGAAGTGTATGTTTGTAATTTTATATTAACAAATTTTCAGTAAATGCATTCATATGCACAAACTTTCATAAGTTTAAACAGTACTTACAATAAACAATATTTTTTTTGTAAGTATGTGTTCGTTATTGTCAGGCGAAGGTTTGTATGAAAAAAAATATAAAAAAAATTTATAGCAAATTGACGGCAAAAAAATGGCGGTACGAAGTTCGCCGGGTCAGCTAGTAAAATATAATATTTAGAGACAATACAACCTTGGTTTCTTTATTTGATGATATAGGTTTAACTGTACGATCATAATTTCAATATCTTTCGGCGATCGTCAATTTCATACATCTGCTCTTTAGCCAAGATGGATGGCATCTTACGATAACGAAGATAGAAATAAAAAATGTATGGTATTGACGTATCATACATTTTTGTTTTAGAACTTCGTCATCGTAATTAGCGATCACTAGGTTGGCTAAGCCCTATCTGACATTTCTATAGCAAAACATTATTGCTTATCTCTGAATTCGATGAATAAAGTTCGAACGTTCTAAAGAATCAAAACAGGTTTCGTGCTGGAACATTATTGACGAGCACAAAATAGTGCAGAGCAACAATATGTCCCAGGATTAAACTGTCGAAGTTTAATTCCTAACCGAACGTTTGACAACGTAAGCCTCACCATTATGTGGAAAAAGTAGGGCATTTGTATGCACCGAGCTATTGAAGCCATGTTTTAGTTGTCTGGTTGCATGATGGAGAATTATTTTACCGTTTGTGTAATTTTCATAATTTCTGAATTGTAACTTCAGTGACCCAGATGTATGAGAACGTGTATTTTAAAACTACGTGTGGATTTATAAAACTTTGCAAGTGCTAGAAGGCTGAGATGATAATATAAGACTAATTTTATTTCGTGCAAAGTAAATTATTTTTAAAATAAACATATGCAAAACCGACATCCATGGGACCATAGGGGAAGCACCAGCTTTCAATTTAAAAAAAAAATCGTCAAAATAGATTCACCTAGTCGAATGTTCTGAGGTAAAATAAAAAATATAGTCGAATTGAGAACCTCCTTCTTTTTTTATATCGGTTAAATAGAAATTGTTATGAGGGTGTTTGATATTTTCTCTGCCGCAACGGGGTAGACCCAACGCACACAAAGCGTCATCTGGTGGCGTAAGTGGTATCAAAAACGGTCAATAAGAATTTTCGATTATTTTTCTGTCACCAGGCGGCGCTTGGTAGCCCAACGGTCCTTGTCGTGTCAAAAAGCTGTCAGATGTCACGAATTTATAAACCCTCATTAGTTAACTACATACAATAGGCATACATGTTAGTTAGAATTACAGTTTCTGATTAATAATAATACGCTGTCACACCACGTCAATCTGGTTCCAAGCTAAGTTCTCGAAGAACTTTGTTAAGGGTACCATGCAACGGAATTTAATATTTAATACTTTTGTACTATAATAATACATATATTTAAGATTTTGTTAATATTATAATATTCATAGTTAATACTCATCCATGACCGAGGAATCCAGATTTTTTTTTAATTCCTTTGGCGGGATTCGAAACCTGCGACCTCCGACTTGAGCATACACGCGTTCAGCAACAGAGCCACAGAATACACAACACGTAATCAGCATTAGTGTAATTGCCATTGTAATTCTAAAATTAGCAATTTTAGATAATGGCCTATACATACAAAAAATATTTGTTTGTACAGGTCATTATATTAAAGCTGTCGCCTTCACAGTACTCACACAATATATTATGCAATTTCATATTGTGTACAGTATGATAATTAGTATCATTAAATATTGAGACATTGGAATTTTAAAAGCTTGGGTCACGTCATTAATATTGTTTTCTGTCTTTTCACGTTTGGAGAAATCAATTATGTTAGAAGTTATTTGTATAATTGAAGAGGTAAATAATGAAAATTATCACCTAATGTGTGTCGATTTGACATATATGAATTTAAAAAAACACCACGTATTTATAAGCTGGATTTGTAAGCTACAGACAGAACTTTTTATAATAAATTAATATAATCGTTGAACATACAAAAGTATATATAGGTACAGCCGAACGTATAACCGCCTCCTTTTTTGGAAGTCGGATTTTGGATTATTAGGTGCGTCAGCTGTGAAACTGTCAGATAATTGAGAGAGGTTTTTTTATTTATATTATTATAGTAATCAAAAGCTTGACCAGACGAGAAAGAGAGTGTCATATTATATTATACACGTTGCAAATTGTATGCAGGTGTTGCACACACCAGGTTTAGAATACCTATATAATAAACCTGTAAATAATTGGATCATTCGAGAAAGTTTAATATTTTATTGGGCACTAAAGCGACCATAGACTACACTACACATCCTATTCTGGGTTACCTTATTAAAATGGCCTGGCTTTAATCAAACCACGGATCTCTCAAATTACTTTTTTAATAAATCCCCGCTGTTCCTTGCCATCTTCTAAAATAAAAATATTGTCTAAACGATTTCCAACGTCTGTGTTTAAATTAAAAACGGAATTCTATATTGAGATATTATGATGAAGATTGTTTCGTTTTAATATTCATAAATTATTGGCTCCATGAATAAGTTTTGTATATCCAAAGATTTTTATTGATTTTTAAGAAACTTCCAAAATTGAGGGGATTATATTATATTTGACTCGTGGATTTTTTTATAAGCACGAATTTGATTTTAATTTGTCACATTTTATAATGACATATAACTCGGCATATCGTAGTGATGCTCTCCGAACGCATGAACCGTAAGTGTGAATATTGAATAGCGTACTCGCAGATTTTTCTCGTTGAACTTCTGAGGGCTCTATTTGCTTATTATTGACACTCCATAATATGCTATCGAGAGAGCATAGTCTACTAATAATTGTGAGCCCAAACACTGACCAATATTTGATATGACAGACACCAACTGAATGAGCCATAAACGAGTTGATAATAGGTACTATATGGTCCGCAATGGTAATCCGGATTTCCTGATTGCACGAAATCAACAATTTTACATCACTTAACAGTACCTGGTTGAACGAGCGAACGAGGGGGGGGGGGAGGGGGGAAGAACTAAGAGATGGAGATAGGATACTTTATATCCCGCTCCCGTGGGACGTGACATAAAACGTGGTATAACAAAACGCAAATGCTACGCTGTATACAAAATTAATACCACTAAAATAATAACACGAAATTGATTTTTTATATCCTTACTAATATTATTGTACAGGACTGTATAAATTCACAGGGGTTCAAACGCCGGCTCAGATTAGACTCGAAGATAGCAAGGTTACACCGATTTGGGCAGAGCCGGGGCGATAATAAAACACTGTTTTTGAGGAGAACGTTTTTTCACTTTTCCGATTTGCTTACCTGGCTCATGGCAATGCCGTATAGAGAGCCCCGCCCGTACGCCTCTTTCGGGCCGATCTTCCATTTCATTTTTACCTCTCTATACGGCTATTTTCCATAATTTTCCCCATTTTCCATGAGCCAGGTGAAGAAAAACGCGTTGTGTGAAATACTTTATTATCGTAACCAGACATATAAACCCTTATATACTAAACATCTTATTCTATAGAAAAGTTATTTACATTTTAAGGTTCAACTTATATGAAATGTTGTACATTTTTACCACTGTTTTCGTAATAATTTCTTAACCATTTATTATATAACCTTAAGCGCCATACTACACGTTATGTACTACGTTTATTTATGTAAATCAAAAGAAGCTACGTTAAAATTAGCTTTAGTTAAAAATATATAATCAAAATAACCCGCACTTGATAAAACACCATTTTAACACTATTTTTCCACACTGATGCCATATAAATCTATACATATAGTCACTGAGTGTTCACTATAATTATAGTTTTACGTACCGTTTTAATTACACGTTTATTGTTCACATTAAAATTCACTCATGTTTTTCGTTACGAGGCCGCTGTCCTTAACAATTATAAATGTGAAAGTTTTTGAGGATGGATGGATGGATAGATGTCTGTTACTATTTCACGCAAAAACTACTGAACGGATTACGATGAAAATTTGGTATGGTAGTAGTTTAGGCTCTGGATTAAAACATAGGCTACTCTTTATCCCGAAAAAGTACAGTATTCCCGTAGGATAACCGATACTAAATTTCCGTGGGTGGAGCCGCGGGAAAAAGCTAGTTATTGATATATAGTTGCACGACGACATAAAAAAACATATATTGCTTAAAAATTTGCAGTTTCTAAGTGATAACACCTAGCTAGATCGGTTTTTCTCCCCCAAAACTCCCTGTATACTAAATTTCATGATAATACTTGTAGCCGTTGTCGAGATACTGATTATATATATTATACAAGATCGTCTCGTTTAAAGTATAATATTATGTGTGGTGGGAATTCGGAATTGGAAAGCAAATTTGTGCCGTGAAACAAAGGCCCATTAGCTCAGTTGGTTAGAGCGTCGTGCTAATAACGCGAAGGTCGCGGGTTCGATCCCCTCATGGGCCATAATTTTTTTTAGTTTTTATATTTCATTTTACTAGTTTAAATATGTGCATTATATAATAAAATCTTAACAAGATACCCAATATTGTTAACAACAATAGCTGAACTGATCATTTGATTGATATTTTTATAAATCATAATTAGGTACACTAAGAAATTTAAGCGTATTTTGTTTATGTATTTTTATTGTTTAGAAATATAGCGAAAAATGATAGTCATACATACCTACATATATTATTTTGACGTCCTACATCGCGACAGTTAACGCGTCCCAACGTTAAAATCAAACTTTGATCATGGAAGACCTTTATCAATCTCAATTCGCCGCAAGCGATACTTAATTTAGGAAAATTGTTAATTTTATTGCCGTCGTCGATTCCTATTGCCATAACTTAAGTAATTGGCTCACTGCAGCCGAGCGTAATGCCGAGCGGACTCATCAAATGACGTCACTAGACGGCTCAACAAAACAAACAACATCATCTTCTTCTCATTTAAAAAGCTATAAAGATAACGAGTTTTCCCTACAAACTGACTTCTAAAACTCTCGATTTAGCAGTTCTTATTTTGCCATTTTTAGGGTTCCGAAATACTTAAGGAACCCTTATAGTTTCGCTTTGTCTGCCTGTCTGTCTGTCTCTTCGCTCTTATAACTTCTGCAATTATGAAATTTGGTATAGTTAAAGGCTGTCTATAGATCTCGGTTTTGGCATCTTAAAATAATTTAAAAATATACTTTAGGGGTAGCTCTCATGTGAAGTGGATGATTTTTTTTTTCATTTCATCCCATTATGTGGGGTATTATCGAATAGGTATTTTTAAATAAAAGCAAGGCTTCGTACATGACTTAGTAAGTTGGTTTATAAATTGTCTACCCCCTGGCATTACTAAACTCTAAGACTTAGAAACTTGCGATTTTCCCTGCTGATAGATTATGCTAAATATTATTATACTCTTAATTCCGTCTTTTCATCATCTGTCAGTCATTCCGTCTGTCCGTATTTTCATCCCTCCGCCGTTCTGACTTTCCGTCCGTATTTACGTCTTTCCGTCCTTCCGTTTTTCTGTCCGTCCGTCTGTCTTTCCATCTGTTCGTCTTTCCCTTTATCTCAGCTTAAATATTTTTAATTGTTATGCGCTTATCAGTGTCAAAATATAAGGGTCATAGTATAAGTATAGAGAATTCAATAAGTGGAAAAATGAGTTTTGATCACAATCACCATCATTTAAATAAAAAAGCATAGATTGTAGTTTTTTTTTAATATTCTACTGCATATAACGTTATGTAAAATAAATTACAGAAAATTTAGGCACAAAGCAAGCAGGCGGAAAATACTAAAGAAAGTTGAAAAATATATTTCTAGTAATGAAACAAATCATCGCCACTGAAGACCTCACACTATCAACTGAGCCCCTTTTTTTACTATAAACTTATATTTTAAAATCACAACTGTGAGGTGAATCAGCTGACAGTGTGAGGTCACATTCCTCAGCGGCAAAGACTTGTTTCATTGCAAGATAATATATTACCTACATATTTTTTCAGCGTTTTAATTTTTTCCGTCTAACCGTCGTAACATAAGCAGTAAACCATGTGCCCAAATTTTCTATACCTAATTGATTTTACACATCGTTTTATATCAAACCAACGATCGGCCTAAACTCCGACGTAGATATTCCACCTATGGAGAGCGCACGTGAAACAAGACTGCGTGTAGTTTTCTCATAAATATGCCATCCATGATATATATTTGCGAGGATAAAAGTTCCGCATTTTATTGCCGCCAACTCGAGAAAATACTTTACACCTTAGCGGAAAACTAACAGCTAAGATTTCGTGCCACATTACTTGTTGAAGGTCTGCGTTTATTCTTTCACACCCTCATTTACAAATTTATCTTTGAGTTGAAAGTGGAGCTTTATTTTTCATTTCTCCTCCTCGCTGTGTATCAGAAAATTACGTGCATTGCACCCCTAAATGGTGTGTGATGACAATATTTTATATTTAATATATATGTGTAGGTACTTTTAACTTTGTCTTATCTACAGGTGCTATAACGAGGTAGTTTTGTATTGCCACTGTATGCATGCAGTAACTATTTATTAATCTGTGACCTTATGTAGTAACATACGAGCCCCAATACTCAACCGCAAGTAAGAACATTAGTTTGAATATATTTGTTTGTTTTTAAATCAGTGGAACCATGTACCGCTCACTTCTAGATTAATGTATAAAAGGAGATGTGTGTAGGTGTAGCTTTTGATATTGAAATAGTAGTATGTAGGTAGGTAGTTATATTTTATTTATTCCAGTTTACAGTTAAGACAGCACAACGTCTGTCGAGCCAGCTAGTCTATATATCTTTTTATATATAAAAATGGATTGCAATTCCAATGTCTCGCTAAAACTCGAGAACGGCTGGACTGATTTGGCTAATTATGGTCTTGAAATAATTGTGTAAGTTCAGGGAAGGTTTAAAAGGTGAGAAATATTGCAGAAGGTCAAGACAGAACAACGTGTGTCGTACAGCTAGTATTATAATTATAAAAGGCAATGTCCCCACTTACTCACTGACATATGGCAAGCAAAGCCGTAACCGCTAATGAAAGGAGAAATTTTAACAGTTGTTTTAATTCATAACTTAGACGCACAGAAAGACGCGATTATAAAATCTCTAAAGGGGAGAAATAGTGGTTGAAAGTTTGTATAAAAAATCTTAAAGTTTGCACCGATTTTGTTGAAAATTGAGATTTGTGTCGTTCAAGAGAATACGTTTCATTGAATAAGTGTTTCAGACTTTATTATAACTCACCCTGAGGGTGAAAAATAAGGGTTGAAAGTTTGTATGAAAAATATTTAAGATTTGCCCCGATATCAACGAAAACTAACATCTAAGCTAATAAATACCAATCATTGAGTTCGTATTTTTAGTTTTTTGAAATTCGTTATTAAATTCAAAGTTTATATCGTGAAATATCAACAACCAAATGGATGATTTAAATTTTGGCATGCAGATATTTATTATGATATATAAATCCGTTAAAATAGTATTTTTCGAAATGAGGATCCACGCGAACGAAGTCGCAAGCAGAAGCTAGTAGGTAATATATAAAATACCTACGCTTTATTTATTTGGTTGCTCTTATAGGTACTATATTTTCTCGCTACATTATTTACACAGCGAATCTAGTATTCGCTGTGTAAATAATGTAGCGAATCTAGTATTCGTATCAAGACGAAACCTTTAATTCAAAGTGTAGGTATCTAAAATACAATGTTTTTTTCCGTTATTTCCCTCGTGAAATTAGAATGGCAAGCGTGTTCCTACTCCCGATATAGAGGAGTTACTTGTTACGCTCAGCGAAAATCACGAGTTAGCTTCTTCGTGAATAAATACGTTACGAGTACGTTAAGAGCCATATATGATCTAGATCCAATAATTATTAGATCCCGATTAGGAATGCCAGATAAGTCAGCTTTGGTAATTAATTTTATACTGAAGGTCACCCTGTGGTCGAAATCCTCTCATAATAGTTCATATATTTTTAAGGCCCGCCAGACTACCTTTATATTCATACTGATAAAATTTTACTTATCATAATAATAATAGTGTGTACAATGAACGTATACCCCGCTAGTTTGTGCCGTGTCCAATTTTGAGGTACAAGGCACTAAAGTTTCAGAAAATTATTTATTAGTTTTAGAATAACGTAAAGAATAAAACTTACTACAGTCATTTTCCTTTAGACTTGTGTGCACAGAGATATAAAGGTAAGAGAAGTTTTTTTGAATTTGATTTTCCATTTTTATTTTTATGAATTAAAATTCAACATAAAAATAAGTAATCAGTGTAAATTTCACTTTAAAAAACGATAGAATTATTTACAAAGGCTGTAAGAAAAGTAAGTACAATTTTTTTGTACCTTTGGCGCCCTGTACCTGAGAATTGGCCCACCGCGCAAACTAGCGGGTACGCATACGTTCATTGTACATACTAATATTAGAATATGATATATACATTTTATCAGTAAGAATATAAGTATAATCTGACGGGCCTGGGATCTCAGTCTACTAAGGAGGTAAAGCAGGCGGAAAATACATTGTATCGCGCACGCAGAGTTCGTTTTGTTACAAATTCTTAAAGATAGGGAATTCTTAAAGATAAATAAGAATCTTTGATTTTTAATTAAACAAATAATTAACAAATAAAAGTAAAAATCCACTATAATGATTTATTTAATTTTTCGTTGTAACTTTAAGGCCTGTGTCGTTCAAAAATCTAAAAGTGAAGGGATGGTTAAAATACTCACCAGCTATAACTTTTAGAAAGGACACAAACATTTCATAAAAATTTAACGGAGTAATAGTACCCCGTCATGAATATTAATTCTGCGGGTAGAGCTAACCTCAAAAGTGCTGGATCATTTCTCCCCTTTATTATGCAAATTCACGATTGCTTGTTAGACCTGTAATATTTACAAACAACATCTTTCAACGTGATTAGTCTTTTGTTGAAAAATAGGAGTTTTAAGTACTTAACTTGGAGCGCCCCTGGAGGTGAGAGCAATTATATTATAATTTGGGTAATTCTACACAAATGGAAATCGAGTCTCTCACGTGTCTCTAATCATCATCATAATTATATTATCACGACAGCCTCCGTGGTCTAGTGGTTAGAGTCTGGCTTTCGACTCAGAGGTTGTGGGTTCGATTCCCGCATTGGAACAACAAAAAATGTTGATTCTAAGTTTAGTAAAGAATGCAGGCTGATCACCCAATTGTCTGACAAGAAAGATGATCAAGGATGGGCATGTAAAAAGTCGGATCTCTCGTCAGTCGTGTCGGTTAATCATCCCACTGGGTTACGAGAGTAAAGGAAGAGAGAGTGCTCTTGTGTACCTACTGCACACACACTCGGGCACTATAAAATGACTCCTGCGTAACTGGCCTGGTTTCAATGAAATCGGCCACCGTCACCGAAATCGGTGTGGGGAGCTATATGTATATTAATACGAGTAACAAAAACTTTCAGTACAGTTTTACGAGAATTGTGCAACCGGAGGAGTATGAAATTTAGCCGGTAAATTAAAGTTTTTGTCAAGGAAGCCTAATATTTTTTATATAATATTAAGATAATATTTTTTAAATACATAATAAAATTTAAGAAAATAACACAAAATAACACACACAAACTCATCTGAGTTATATATTAATACACACTACCGTGCATTTGATAGATACAATTTTGTTACACGTTGTTTTTTTTTCCTATCTATGAGACAAAAGAACCGTTATAAATATCAAACTTAAAAAATATATGAACTATTATGGGAGGATTTCGACCACAGGGTGACCTTCAGTATAAAATTAATTATCAAAGCTGGACTTATCTGAATAGAAGAAACTGTTTTATAACAATAAATTTAATGAGAATGTGAATGAAATGTAAACGCAAGAATTTGAAGGAATTTTCAGGGACGGAGATAGTCGCTTATTATTCAGTTCAAGGCAACAAACGTAACCCAGTTTTGTACATCGATATGCCAAGACTCGCTTCAGTCTTATTCGATATAACACTTACGTGTTTAAAAGTCGTGACTTTTTATCCTTACTAATATTAAAAATGTGAAAATGTTTTTTTGTTTGGTTGTTGCACTTTCATTTAAAAACTACTTAACCGATCATCATGAAATTCGGCACAGATATAAAGTAGACCACGGCAAGGACATAGGCATTATCGCAAGAAAATATAAGGTTCCCGCGGGATTTTCTTTTGTGCGTACGAAGTTGCGGAACACATCTAGTATTCTATAATTCTTCTTTTTAAGTTAATAGTTATACTACTAATTAAAGAAGTTAGGTAATTAGACCAACAAAGAATATTAATTGCTTTTCGACCTCCAAAACAGAGCATACTCATTTTATGAAAAGCCGACAGAGCGCTTAAAATTCCTCTGGTGTTGCGGGTGTCCAAGGGTGATAATTGCTTTCCATCAATTATCCGTTTTCTTAGCTATCTTTATATATATAATTCTATTGTACGTGTGTATGTCACTGAACTCCTCCTAAACGGCTGGACCGATTTGAATGAATTTTATTGTATGCGTTTGGGTGGCGCCCTGGATGGTTTAAATTCACAAATCAGCCCGGCAGGACAACGTCTGTCGGATCCGCTAGTAATTATATAAAACACTAGATTTTTCCCGCGACTTCGTGAGCGCAAAAGGAGACCGTATATTTTGCCGCGATAAAAAGCCTTTATCCTTCCCCGTAGTCTAATCTATATTTGTGTCGAATTTCATCGAAATCTGTCCTGTAGTTTTGGAGCCTATTCAATGCAAACAAACAAACCTTTCCTCTTTATAATATTAATATAGATCTAAAGCCTCGTGAGGATTCAGTTAAATAAATTGAAATTATACAGATTTGTTTAATATATTTCACAAGCTTTTGCGCGTGACTTCGTCACGTGGACCTTATTGCACTCACGTGGGGGATGAATTGAGAAAATCACTTTTTAACGGATGTCTACATCATAGTAATTATCAACTTGCCAAGATGCAACGCAATCTGCCCAGTTGTTGATATTTCACACTATACAAACTTTGGACCATAGGGTTCCAAGCCTTTCAGAGGATAAATTGCAAAACACCATGAAGTCAGTCACTGTTTGTCACACAAACTTTCAACCCTTATTTAGACACGCAGTGTATGGGACTGTACTATTCCACAGGGTTTCAACCGCCGGCTGAAATTAAACTCGAAGATAGCAAGGTTACACCGAATTGGGCAGAGCCAGGTGCTATAATAAAACACTGGTTTTGAGGAGATGAGAGAGAGAGAGAGCCCGTACCCCTCTTTCAGGCCGATTTGCCGTCTCGTTTTTGCCTCTCCTATTTCCCTATTTTTCCCTATTTTCCATGAACCAGGTGCAGTAAAACGCATTGTCTTTATTCATTTTCCCAAATACATAAAGCCTTATTTACTAACAATCTTACTTAATACTAAAGATATTCATAATCTAAGGTACACAATCTATGAAATGTTAAGTAATTTTACCACTATTCGCTTAATTATTACGTATCTATTTATTATATAAACCAAACTGTCGTTATTTACGTTAGGTATTATATATATTCTACAGAACATAAAAGAAATTGAGTTGAAATTTACCATAGTTTTAAAAATATAAGCAAAATAACCTTAAGTTCGTAAAACACTATTTAGCATAACTTATTTCACACTGATGCTATAGAAATCTATACATATAATATGGTCACTGAATGTTCACAGTTATAGTTTATGTACTGTTTTAAATCACTTGTTTATCGTTCACATTTCAACTCACTGATATTATTACGTTGCGAGGCCGCTGTCCTTAACACGCAGGGTGAATTCTAGTAAGCCCTTAAGCACGTTTTTAATTAAATATATTTAAGAGAATGAATCTCAATTTTCATCAAAATTGGTACAGGTTTTATGTTTTTCAATACAAACTTTCAACTTCTATTTTACCCCTTTAAGGGTGAAAGTTTTATATTATATAGATAGGTATATTTTGTAACACATTTTATTTCTACTACGTTTATCTACCTGGGTACTAATCTATCTACCTGATATAAATCATCTGCTGTTGGGAAGTTTCTTTCAGCAAATCTCTGGAGCTCGCCTGGACATCTGTCGCCCGACTGCCACATGGCCAGCTGCCAACTCCATTTCATCAGGTAGGTTTATCCATTGACGTGATTGTTCCATTTCCCTTCTAGGTATATATTTATTGCCATAGATATTATAAAGAATTTTGTATCTTGAATTTTAAAACATAAAATGCTGTGATATAACATAATAAAATCAAAGATACGAGTACGACCATCCATTATATTATGGGCCTAGTGGATATTTGTGTCCTAATCATGACCCACAAAATATTATATAAACACTATACATTTTTCAGAGATTTTTTTTCTCAAAAATATAATATTAAAGTTCTATTAAGCAGCGATTTATTCCAGTAACAGGTTTAATCTCTGCAGTTTCCATGCCCGATGACAGGTGACAAAATTGATCTCTCTAATTGGATATCTTTGCGTAAAAAATTTTTTCACTCAGACGCAGTAGAAAGATTTCAAATATAAACTTAAATAAAATTTACCTTACGATTTCAGCTAGAGTTTCACGTTTTTTGTACCCAAACGTCCACAGCATTATGGACACCATTTGTTACATAAAATATAATTATTTTTAACGGCGTAAATCATAATATTTGGAGTATCCATGACACTATTAAGTTTTCTTAACTATGACATTGATTTGACTACTCTCACTTTGTCAAGGTTCGTGAAAGTAAATAGTAATCGACCTAATTGTTTGATTAGCCTAACCACAAACTGGCCTCCCTTTTACATATTACACATATTGAACAAAGAGCTTATGACAAAAGGGAAGCTTACTCCTTTGCAATAAAGTCTAATTCATGATGATATTTGGAGGGCATCCTCGATCATTGTGTTTTTAATTACGTAAGTACATGGCTCCACCTATATGACAATTTCATAATTGATTCAGTTCGTGTTTGCATATTAATTTAATTATGAACTCAAATTATATAAAACACTATAATCAAGTAAATATTGATCATACTACGGGTTGTTGATGCTCATAATCTATATTCGAAAAACTCAACACTCCCCTACTGAGCATTAACTTTTGAATGCATACTTATAGGAGCTTAAATTTCTTTATCATTTTATTTGTAAGATGAAAACAGTAGGTAAGGAAAACCAAAGTAAAAATGCACAAAAAAAGTATGAAGTAATCTTATTTGCTAAATAATTTCCCTTTTAAATTAATTAATTAATAAATTAAATAAAATAAAGATTAAGTAGAGAAATTTCAACTATTTCTCTATTTCATCTTTATTATTTTGAAGTCAGTACTAGCGCAAACAATATCCTAATAAAATTATATTATATTTTATAGAACTCACGTTCAAGTTGGCACGTAAAAGGGTTTTTTTTTTTTGGAAATAAGATTTATTTCATACTTATTTGTACATTTTTACTTTGGAAGTCGGTTTTTGTGCTACAAATAAAATGATAAAAAGCCAACACCAGATGATGATGATGATTGCTGTAAGTTACATAATAGCATATGCTTGTAGTTCTTTAAACAATGCCGAAATTTCCAAACATGTATATTTAAAGAGTGAGGAGTTCTGTTCAGTGCTTTTGGATCCACCTTATACTTTATAGGATATAACCTTGGCAAATAATTTTAATGGTAGACCGTAGTATACAGATTTAATTCCAACTTAATACCTCCACATATACCCCAAAATAAAGGGTCTTGACAGACATACGGTATTTTTGGACGTGCAATAAATATTTTTAATATGCACCTATTTTCTATAATATTAAAGATATTCATGTTTATAATAGAACTGGGCGTCTAGTCAAGATGCATTCAATAATATCGACGAACATCGCAAATAAAAAATGTATGGGATTAACATAAGCATGCGTTAAATGACATGTTCAATCATTTAACGCACGATTATGTCAATCGTTAAAAAAATTGTCGCAAAACAGCCATTTTGAACGATTAGGCTAACGAATCGCTCAAACAGCGAATTTCTTAAACGCATTTCTCCATACAATGCCTAGACAAGAGGCCTTAAGTGACACTCAGCAGAACGTCATCTTGATCGTTTACGACCTAACGATCTAGACACCTAGGAAGGTGGATTTATCTCTAATTACGTACAATATGGCGGATTTTATTGATCAGCTGTTATATAGAGCCTTAGACTGGGACTATTTTATGATTCGGAATCCGGAACACCGGTGAAAATTTAGAGCAGTAAAATTAGAACTCTATATTTGACTCGAAAATCATGACATTGACATTTGCCTCGACAATCATGACGTGTTCGATTTTCAATTATATTATTTAAGCACAGAGTCACAGGGGCGACACTCTCTACAAATGACAGCTCGAGCACCGGCGAATGTCAGCCATGTTGACGTAAGCCTAAGGTTGACACCAAAATATTTTTAATCGTCGCGTCAGACAAATCTATCGTAGATAATATGAAATTATATTGTCAATTATGTCAAAGCACAAAACGACCAGCGGCTAGCCCCGTAAGCCATTATGCAGGCTGGGAACAAGTTCCTCCCCGCCCGCCTCCGCATTCGCCCTTCCACGCACACACAGCCGCGAGGTGTCATTCGTGTAAATCGGTGGAATGACGATTCTTTACGTTAGTAATATATACTCTTTGACAGATTTCTACTTTCGGCTTTCGGTTTACTAGATTTCGGTTCATATTATAGTCGCGGCCTTACAACCGTAATAATCTCCTGTGCTAAGTAGATACCTACTTATTCTTATTTTAATTATTTAATTTCTACAGTTGAAATTTGAATCCATTTGATACAAAACTCCCTAGGAACTTTCAGTAAAGCTTCTACCACTTTACTGAATCGACTGACTTGTCTCATTGACTGCACTGACTATACAATTGGACTTTGACTAGACTGTAGACTTGACGATTTAGAAATATGGTGTTGAAAACATAAGCGAGAATAATTTATTATATTTTATAAGAATAATATAGAATTATTATATTTGCCTGCCTTTTTAACTTGACACTGACAAATGGTTTTAAAGCCGTAGCGCCATCAATATTTTTTTTTTTCATTTGTCACTTCACAACTGATGGTGAAAATATCGTTGAAATCAGAGCAAGAAGTGATAAAAACGATTGAGCAATTCGTCATTGCGATTCGAACAACAGATTGAAGTGAGTGAACGAAGGCATCTTGACTAGAAGCCCTTAGTGCCTTAAGCCTTTAGTGGTACAACTTCAAAAAACGTGCTATTTTGTGTTCTCTCCAAAACTCCCTAGGAACTTTTATTAAAGCTTCTACCACTTTACTGAATCGACTGACTTGACTCATTGACTGCACTGACTATTTATTTGGACTTTGACTAGACTTTCGATGTGACGATTTAGGAATACGGTTACATAAATTAACTAACGTTAATTGAAACGAAAATTCTATTTCCCGCCTTTTTAACTTGACACTGGCAAATGGTTTTAAGCCGACGCCTTATATTAAATTTTAAAAAAAGTTCGAAACCAGAATGTATAGGATTTGACATAAGTCATCACTAAGTGACATCTCGCTTGCGATGCCTTGATGCGATGATTATAGGATTCCTTTAAAGTTATAGTCACGTAAAATTATATAATAACAAATATAAAATAGAGAATAAATATTATGTACTTAATTAGTTAATACTACTTGACTGTTTTTTTATTTATGAAATTTTAATTACTAATTACAAATCTGTATTTCCAAGGAAGTTTCAGAGAAACTTGCTTAAGAGCGACATTTTTACATATTACCTAAAGATTGCATTCAGGTGCTATAGTAGCGTGTACAGATTACAAACTGCGAGTAAACTACAAAATAAGAAAAAAACAAAGTGTTGAATACTTGAATACAACGAATTAAATACTAGGTATTGACAATAATTATGATATTATGAATACTTTAGTTTCAATTCTTTTGACTTTTTAAGCAATGTTCAACGCAATAAGCGCAGACAATGACTAGAATTTCCAATCATTATTATTTACAAATAACAGCTATCAATAAAATCCGCCATATTGTTCGTAATTAGAGATAAATCCACCTTCCTAGGTGTCTTGGTATTTAGGTCGTTAACGATCAAGGTGACGATCTGCTAAGTGTCACTTAAGGCCTCTTGTCTAGGGATTGTATAGAGAAAAGCGTTTGAGCAATTCGCTGTTTGAGTGATTCGTTAGCCTAATCGTTAAAAATGGCTGTTTTTCTACCATTTTTTTAACGATACTATTGAACATGTCATTTAACGCACGCTTATGTCAATATCATACATTTTTTATTTGCTATTTTCGCCGTCGATATTATCGAATGCATCTTGATTAGACGCCTTGACCTTGTTAAAATTATCTGGACTGTCCATTCTATTTAGTACAAAAGTAAGCTTAACCATTTCAAATACAAAAGAAATCATGAAATATGAACATAACATTGTGAACTATAAAAATCACAAAAGCAATATCTTTACGATAATAACCACTCAAAACTCCGGGAGACTTAACTTGAAATGTGACAAAAAGAAAAATACTCCATAGGTTTTTCCTTTGCGTCGTGAAATGTGGTCGTTATTGTAAGATTAAATCGGCGCTATCCTTTCATTGAATTGAAATGCCCTATAAAGCTGTTCGTTAGAGGAGAAAAGCATTTGAACGTTAGAGAACATGTACGAGAAGCGAAATTAAAAATATTAAGGAACATATACTTTTTTTATATGTTTTGATGTTAAGATGACAAAATTTTTTCAGTGTTTTGATTTTTAGATACTATAATGTTTCATTACAAGTCATATAACATAATGAATTAATGAATTAATCGACCACTGCCTACTGGCCATGAATCACTTCTTAATGTGAGGGTTACTTAAGTAATAAGCTATTAAATATAGTGCACCGCGCTAGCCTTCTGCGAATTACCTAAAAGAAATTACCGTAGTAGAATTATTAGTTTTTATTTATACATAGCCAATTCTTTTTTTACCTTCTTACATACACTTCGCTAAAGTCTTAGATATAATTATATGTCAATTCTCGTATATTTCAAACGTTATCTTACAGACATGGATAGCATTAGACTACCATAATGATATCACTTAAATTTAATTTGTCTAGACGATTCTCCCCTCAAGTGATAATAATAAGTGTAGAATCGATATTTAAAGGAATAAAAATGTATAATGTCATACCATTACATTCACATAGTGGTTACACAAAAAAAAAAAAAAAAATTAAAATAAGATACCGACAAATTTAAACTCCTATCTCCCTTGCCATTGTGGTAGACTAATATTCACTTAGAATACACAAGTCCTTATAGTAATTTCAGGCCGATTTTCTATAAGGCATAAGAGCTAGCCCAATGCATGGCTTTTTTACGATAAAATTTCGCATTTACGTAAAACGCCTTCAAGAAAAAGGGAAATCATTATTAATTTACCAACTGAGAGTATACATGGCACTTTTATCTCGCAAAATTGAGTTGGAATATTTGGGTCTTGCTGTGATAAATATACAATTTGTATGTTATTGGAAGGTTTGGGATTTTTATTTTCTAATGTTGTGTATAAAAGTAGGTTATTACATGCTATATAAGATCAACACGGCTACCGAGTTTATCAGAAATTTACTTTATTTTACAGGCTTATGAAATGGGTTACGAAGATTTCAAATTTTAAATGCTGCAGAAATATTCAGCTTCTCCCAAGCACATACAAAAAGCTGTTTTTGTGCTAAGTTTTAAATTAAAGCCATTCGTCAAATATATCTAAGAATAACAAATTAGTCAAAAACATATAAAACACTGTTCACCAAAAATGTTTTTATTTTGATGAATAGCAATAACATCGCCATTAGCAACAAAAGAGCAAACTCATGATTGAAAGTTAATCATGACTAGTCGATTCTCTGTATTCTATACACTATGAGTTATAGTTTATGTTCTTTTAATACACGTCGAATATATTACCATATATTATATGTTAAATTGTATTCCGCTGGGGAGTAAAGGTTCTAGAGTGGAGACCACGAACTGGAAAGCGCAGCGTTGGACGGCCTCCCTCTAGGTGGACCGATGACCTTATGAAGGTCGCGGGCCGCCGTTGGTTGCGGGTGGCCCAGGACCGTTCGTTGTGGAAATCTTTGGGGGAGGCCTATGTCCAGCAGTGGACGTCCTATGGCTGTTAATGATGATGATGATGATATTATATGTTATGCTGCATCAGTTATTTTTCGCTGTACGAGATGTGAATGTACTCCACGTCTTAGTATCTTATACTTTTAACGAGCAATTCTTGTATATATTATGGAATATGTAAATTGTAAAATTTATATAATCAGAATTTTGAAAACGACTTCAACAATTTGTATGAAACTTAGTATGGAGGGAGTTTTGGATGTGAAAAATCGATCTAGCTCGGTCTTATCCCAGTGAACCCGCGAATTTTAGTTTAATTATTGTTAAGGACAGCGGCCTCGTAACGTAAAACATGAGTGAATTTAAATGTGAACGATAAACGTGTAATTAAAAACAGTACATAAAACTATAATAGTGAATACTCAGTGACTATATGTATAGATTTATATGGCATCAGTGTGTAAAAATCGTGTTATATGGTGTTTTATCAAGTGCAGGTTATTTTGCTTATATATTTTTAACTAAAGCTAATTTTAACGTAGCTTCTTTTGGTTTATGTAAATAAACATAATACCTAACGTGTAGCGTAACGATTAAGAATATATAATAAAAGGTTTAATAGTTATTAAGAAGATAATGATAAAAATGTGGAACATTTCTTATATGGTAAGCTTTAAATTGTACATATCTTTTTTATAGAATAAGGTCTCTAGTATATAAGGGTTTATGTATATGGTTTTAACAATAGAGAATTTTTCACAACGCGTTTTGCTTCACCTGGCTCATGAAAAATAGGGAAAATTATGGAAAATGCCGTATAGAGAGGTAAAAGTGAGATAGCAAATCGGCCCGAAAGAGGCATACGGGCGGGACTCTCTATACGGCATTGCCATGAGCCAGGTAAGCAAAGCGAAAAAAGTGAAAATCGTTCTCCTCAAAAATAGTGTTTTATTATCGCCCCGGCTCTGCCCAAATCGGTGTAACCTTGCTATATTCGAGTCTAATCTGAGCCGGCGGTTGAAACCCTGTGAATTATACAGTCCTGTACAGTAGTGCGTGGTCCTTTGGCGAGCCGAATTTCAAGATCGAAGAAAAATTCGAAGTTCATATCAAGTTGAAAATAACGAAGACGGCACATAGAAAAATTTGAACAGCTGTTGTGGACATAGAAAAATTTCCGAAGATTCAAGATAGAAATTTTTACTGAAGACTGGACTTAGAAAATTTTCGTCAGCTGTTCTGAACATAGAAAAATTTCCGAAGATTCAAGATAGAAATTTTTACTGAAGACCGGACTTAGAAAATTTTCGTCACCTGTTCTGAACATAGAAAAGGGAATCAACGCCAGGGATTAGATTGGACTCAGAAGATCGGACTCGAGGATACAAGGATACACCGCTGCGAACGGAAGCAAGGATTCGCAGATTTTTCATCGGAAAAACCTCCCGAAGATTTTTGAAAAGGAAGATTAACATTGAAGATTAACATTGAAGATTTAGATTGAAGATTAACATTTGAGATTAACATTTGAAGATTAACATTTGAAGATGGTTATGACCAGAAGTCAGAGTGGGGCCGAGGAGAACCAGCAACCACGTAGATTTCCGGATCCGCCACGATCGCCGTCCGCTGCCGCTACGAGCCAGCCGCCGCCGACCGAGGGAAGAGCTGATCTGCTTCAAACTATTTTGAAACCGAGACCAGGTACCAGCAAGGCAACTGCATCCTCGGAAGTACAAACCCTAGCCAGAAAGAAGGCTATTTCAATTAGATCGCGTCGATCGACAGCAAGTGTCGTCGCGCGTATGCATTACGAGGCGGAGGAGAAACTCGCCGTTCTTCGTAAGAAGGAACTGCAGATCGAAGCAGAACTTATAAAGAAGAAGCTCGCCGCTGACGTCGCCGCTGCAGAAGACGGTAGCAGCCCCGACGACGACGAGCCATCAGAACAGGTGGAGCAACGTGTCCGAGCCTGGCTAAGCGAACAGGGTCCCGAACCCGAAGAGGCTAGACAAGAGCCGACATCAATGGAAGAAAGAGAGACGCCGAAGCCAGAAGACATGCCACCGAAGGGAGCCCAGAAGACGAGGTTCGAGTGGCCGCAGCAACGCCGCCCACGCTCACCCACACCGCCCACGTCTAGGCCGAAACATTGATAAACTGCTGAACCAACGCCAGTCGCGCCACACTACGGAGTTGCCCATATTCTCGGGCGCTCCCACCGAATGGTTGCCATTCAAAGCAGCCATGGAAGACACCACTGCGTTCTACAAGCTCAAGCCGATCGAGATCTTAGCTCGTCTGAGAAGCTGCCTACGGGGAGAAGCAAGAGAAGCCGTGGCACCACTGCTGAGCGTCGCGACGCCGCCCGAACAAATTATGAAGACCTTGGAACAATGCTTCGGTCGACCCGAGGTTATGGTCGATCGCATGATGGAAGACCTGAAGAAGATACCGAGGCTCGGAGGTTCGGCGGCAGAACTCAACCAATTTGCAGTGAAGATTCAGAACATGGTAGCCATCCTGAGGAAGCTGAGGCACGGGTACCTCTTTAACCCGTTGCTCATGAGAGACATCCTGGAGAAGCGCAGCCCATACGAGAAGAGCAAGTGGTACGACTACGCAGAAGAGACGTCGCGCTTCAGGAACGAGCCCGATGTCGTACTTCTCTCTGAATTCTTAATGAGAGAAGCGGACAGGGCGCTGCGCTACGGGTTCAGCACGGCACCGAAGAAGGAAACAACGCGTCCACCTCATAACAAGAACGAAGCCCGAACGAGAAGGCCAGTCTTCGCGATAGCAGACGAGGGCAGGGATTCGCCGAGTCGCAGCTAGCCAAAGAGAATACGTGAAGAGTCAACGAAGTGCCTGATATGTGCCGAAGATCATGCTCTATTTCGCTGCGCTGCTTTCAAGAAACTGAGCATGCAAAAGAGATGGGACACTATCAAAAAGGAAGGGCTGTGTTTCCGGTGCATACGAAGCAGGCACAGAAGATACAACTGCAGGGCGAAGCCGTGCGGTGTGAAGGGCTGCAACTTGCCTCATCATGCGCTGCTGCACGAAGACAGGTCCGGCGGCGCCCCGCAGACAGAGGACGCCGTGATTACCGCATCGGTCACCTCCGACCGCGCGGTGAAACTTAAGATGAGAAGAATTCAAGTTGTCGGTCCACGGCGCGAAGCGGATATCTTCGCGCTGTTCGACGAGGGCTCGACAGTGACACTGCTGAATGAAGACGTCGCGAAGGCTATCGGCGCAGACGGCCCACCGAAGGTGCTGAGAATGCATGGGATCAATGCCGAGAGAAGGGAAGAAAAAAGCCGACTCGTACAACTTGGCGTACGGGGTCACGACGGTACCAGATATGACGTCACTGCGAGAACCGTGGCCGGATTGAACCTACTTACTCAGTCCGTCCCGGAATCACTGTTTCGACTTGCTCACCTGCAGGATCTCAAGAACGAAGAGATATGCTATGAAGACAAGAAACCCCAACTTCTCATCGGCACAGACAACTGGCAGCTCATTGTATCTAGGGAGCTAAGGATCGGCAAGAGAAACCAGCCTGCAGCCTCGAAGACGAAGCTCGGCTGGGTAATCCATGGAAGCATCCCCAGACGCCTCATAAAGCAGGAAGAACACGAGAACATCCTGCACGTGTCTACGATCGAGACCCGAGGCGAACGACTGGAGGAAATGGTGAAGAAACACTTCGAAATAGACGCACTGAGAATAGCGTCCAAGGCTAAGCTGAGCAACGAGGAGCAGCGAGCCATCGACCTTTTTGGCAGAACGGCCAAACGAACGGAAGACGGTCGATTCGAAGTAGGAATTCTGTTGCGCACGAACGGCGTCAAGCTACCTCTTAGCTACAACAATGCGCTGAAGAGGCTCGAAAACTTGGAAAACAAGCTCAAGAAGAACCCCCTGGACGAGGCGCAGTATCTTGGGCAGATGAAGAATCTCATAAGCAAGGGATATGCGGAAAAATGCGACGGGACAGAGGCCGGAAGTGACATCACATGGTACCTGCCGCACTTCCCGGTTAAAAACCCAAACAAGCCGGGCAAGTTGCGACTGGTTTTCGACGCAGCAGCGAGAACAAACGGCGTGAGCCTCAACGATCACTTGTTAGAAGGGCCTGACCTTCTGACCTCACTGCCGAAGATACTGTTTCGGTTCAGAGAGGAAGCCGTCGCTGTGAAGGCCGATATAGAGGAGATGTTTCTTCGTGTCAAGGTCAGAAAAGAAGACCAGCCGGCCCAGCTGTTCCTGTGGAGAGAAGGCGAAGGCGAACCACCGTCCACATACAAGATGGTGGTAATGATCTTCGGAGCATCGTGTTCACCGTTCCTGGCACACTCAGCCCGGAATCGGAACGCGGAAGAGTTTGCCGAATCGCATCCCGAAGCTCATCGCGCTATCACCGAAGCCCATTACATGGATGACTACGTAGACAGCTATCCAGACCACCAGAAGGCCATGCAGACCGTGGAACAAGTGGACCAAATACATAGGAAAGGTGGCTTCCACTTCCACGAGGCTGGACGAGCAACGACCGGAGGGTGCTAGAGGGACTGCCTGAAGACCGCCTGGCCGAGAACACTACACAGCGTGTCACCAAAGATGAGCAGAAGACCTTGGGCATGCTGTGGGACTCCCGAGGCGACAAACTAAAATTCAACACGTCGCTATCGAGAGTCCACAAGGAGGTTCGCGAGCTACAGCGCGCACCGACGAAGAGAGAGGCCCTTAGCACGGTGATGAGCATCTACGACCCGCTGGGACTGCTGAGCTGCTACACGATCACCGCCAAAGTCATCCTACAAAGCTTGTGGCGTCAGAAGCTGGACTGGGACGAGTCGCTACCCGCTGAGTCAGCCCAAGACTTCGCCCGTTGGCTGACCGACATGGAGTACATCAGTCAACTCGAGCTACCCCGAAGTTACAACGGGGGGAGTCCGACGAGAGGCCGACAGCTGCACGTGTTCTGCGACGCGAGTAAGGACGCATACGCCGCAGCCGTCTATTGGAGATTGGAACAAGAAAATGGGGAAGTACGAGTCGTGTTGGCCGCCGTCAAGGCCAAGGTGGCGCCACTGAAGGCACAAACAATACCAAGGATGGAGTTACAGGCTGCCCTGGTCGGAGCGAGGCTGGGAAACGCCGTCGCAGCAGAACACAGGTGGAAAACGGACACGGTTTTCTACTGGATCGACGCACAAGTGGTTCTGTGTTGGATACAGAACGGCAGCCGTAAATACACACCGTACGTCGCACATCGGCTAGGGGAGATCGCCGAGCTGACGTCTGTTCACCAGTGGAGATGGCTGAGCACGAAGAGCAACGTCGCCGACTTAGTCACCAGAACGGGCTACGTTCCGAAGAGCGACGAGGACCCTTGGTTCCAGGGGGCCGGACTTCCTGCCAGGCCTATGAACGAGTGGCCCGCGGAGAGTCCCGCTAGAATTGAAAATCAAGAAGAATACGTCGCCTTCCACACCACGGAGGCGAGCGAGCTGAACTGTCTACCAGATGTGACGCGCTTTTCAAACAACGAGCGCCTCATAAGATGCACGGCGATGCTCTTGCTGTTCGTCGAGAAGTGCCGAGATCGTCGGGCCCACCTCGACGTACGACACCTGGAGAGGGCCGAGAGGTTGTGGTATCAAAAATCACAACGAGACAGCTTCGCACAAGAAATCGAGAAGATGGCAAGTGGCAAGACGGTGACTAGATGGAGCTCCTTGTACCGGCTCAACCCGGTGCACAAGGACGGGCTGCTCGTACTAGACGGAAGGATCAAAGCAGCTCAGGTGCCGGCCAAAATGAAAAACCCTATCATCCTGGATGGAAAACATCACTTCACAAGGTTACTGGTGGCAAGGGAGCACGCCAGAGCGGGACACGGGAGCCGCGAGAGAGTCGTGAACGACCTCAGGCAGAAATTCTGGATATTGAAGCTGCGCCCGACGGTGCGTACTATCATGAACCAATGTGCGTTCTGTCGGTTACGACGGGCACACCCGAGGACCCCGCCAACTGGAGACCTGCCAGCCGAGTGCCTGGGGGCGTTCCAGAGACCATTTTCGTACTGTGGTCTCGACTGTTTCGGCCCGATGACGGTCACCATCGGCCGACGTCACGAGAAGAGGTGGGGAGCTCTCTTCACATGTCTGACGACGCGGGCGGTCCACCTGGAGCTGGTCGCTTCGCTGTCGACGGACTCTGCATTGATGGCAATGAAAAGAATGGCTGCGCGGCGAGGATGGCCGGCAGTCATGTACAGCGACAATGGGACGAATTTTAGAGGCGCGGACGTCGAGCTGCGGCAGGCGTACGCTGAGTGGGCGCCGGCTATGGCTCAGCTGGGCCTCACTCATCGGATGCAGTGGAAGTTTACACCGCCCGGGGTGTCGAGTCAAGGAGGTGCCTGGGAAAGGATGGTGAGGTCAGTGAAAACCGCCCTGCTAGCCACACTGAACGAGAAGTCGCCCAGGGAAGAGGTACTCCAGACACTGATGGCCGAGGCGGAGTACTCAGTGAACGCTCGACCGCTCGTTCACGTATCGGTGGACCCCAACGACCCGGAGGCGATTACATCGAATCATTTTCTTTCTCGGGTCGTCCACCGGACTGCCGTACGTCGGACCGTGTGTGCTGGCGGACAAAAAAACATGGAGGGTCGCGCAAGCCCTTGCCGACGAGTTCTGGAGGCGCTGGGTGAAGGAATACCTTCCCACGCTCACACCACGCTACGGGGCCCCGCAGTGTAACCGAGCCCTTGTACCGGGGGACATGGTTGTCGTGGTCGACCCGACGCTACCGCGTAATACGTGGCCGCGGGGGGTCGTGCACCGGGTCTACCCCGGCCAGGATGGACAAGTGCACTGTGCGGACGTTCGCACGCGCAGTGGCGTGTTCCGGAGGCCGACATCGAAGCTGGCGGTGCTGGAGGAGGCGCCGCAGTCGCAGTTGCGACCGCTGGCGGAGCAGACGGAGCCGGGAGCGGAGCGGACGACGCCGGGGACGGCGCCGGGCGCGGAACGAGCATCGGAGCAGCCTACAGCGAGCACGGACAGCTCGCAGTCGCCGGAGCGGCCCCGAACGAGTCCGACCGACTCGCAGTCGCCGAAGCAGTCTGCGGCGGGCGCGAACGGCCCGCAGCCGCCGCCACACCAGCCTACAGCGAGTCCGAACGGCTCGCAGTCGCCGGAGCAGTCTGCGGCGGGCGCGAACGGCCCGCAGTCGCCGCCGGAGCAGCCTATAGCGAGCTCGAGCAGCTCGCAGTCACCGGAGCAGTCCACGGCGGGATCGGCGAGCCCGCAGTCACCTGAGGAGGCTGCGTAGACCCTGGCTACTGCGCCGGGGGGAGGATGTTAAGGACAGCGGCCTCGTAACGTAAAACATGAGTGAATTTAAATGTGAACGATAAGCGTGTAATTAAAAACAGTACATAAAACTATAATAGTGAATACTCAGTGACTATATGTATAGCTTATATGGCATCAGTGTGTAAAAATCGTGTTATATGGTGTTTTATCAAGTGCAGGTTATTTTGCTTATATATTTTTAACTAAAGCAAATTTTAACGTAGCTTCTTTTGATTTATGTAAATAAACATAATACCTAACGTGTAGCGTAACGATTAAGAATATATAATAAAAGGTTAAATAGTTATTAAGAAGATAATGGTAAAAATGTAGAACATTTCTTATATGGTAAGCTTTAAATTGTACATATCTTTTTTATAGAATAAGGTCTCTAGTATATAAGGGTTTATGTATATGGTTTTAACAATAAAGAATTTTTCACAACGCGTTTTGCTTCACCTGGCTCATGAAAAATAGGGAAAATTATGGAAAATAGCCGTATAGAGAGGTAAAAGTGAGATAGCAAATCGGCCCGAAAGAGGCGTACGGGCGGGGCTCTCTATACGGCATTGCCATGAACCAGGTAAGCAAAGCGAAAAAAGTGAAAATTGTTCTCCTCAAAAATAGTGTTTTATTATCGCCCCGGCTCTGCCCAAATCGGTGTAACCTTGCTATCTTCGAGTCTAATCTGAGCCGGCGGTTGAAACCCTGTGAATTATACAGTCCTGTACAATTATATTTTATTTTCGTTGCTGTAGCGGGCTACGACCTCTTGATATGCAAGTCCTTCTTACGCTTGAGTGGTGATGATAATAATACATTAACAATTCTTATATTCTCCTTTATTGGTGCTTTAACACAGATACGTATTACAAATGAGATATGTCTAACACAAATACGTCTACAGTCTACACTGAGAATAGCCTTTTAGTTATACGAAATATTACTAAGTAAATAGGATTTACTCCTGACATCTGTCAATGTAACATTGACATTTACGTCTCTTAAAATTACTGTGTCATTATGCAACATCTCCCTTTTCGAGAAAAAAGCAAACTAATATTATAAGTATATAACCAATAACAATACATTACTTATCAGCACATATAAAAAGGAGTACAACCTTGCCTCTAGGTCCCTCAAGAAAGAGATCACTCTGGCAAAAAAACAGCACGTCAATAGAATTGGTAGGAGACTTGAGCGCCTCCCCTCGGAAACCCGTGCATTCTGGTCTCTGGCCAAAGCTATTGAAGGAAATTTCTGCAAGCCAACCCTACCATCCCTACACGTAGGAAATGGATCGTTGGCCCAGGACGCAAAAGACAAAGCCGATCTCCTGGGCAAGCTCTTTGCGTCAAACTCGACCCTGGATGACGGGGGGCAGAAACCGACGACCATACTGCGATGCACGAGCATCATGTCGGATATTCGGTTTCATCAGCGCTTAATGCGAAAAGCCCTCCGTTCCCTTGATATCCAAAAGTCGAGTGGGCCTGACGGAATCCCTCCTACTGTGTTGAAAAAGTGTTCTCTAGAGTTGGCTCCGGTCTTGACGCGTCTTTTTCGGTTCTCCTACTCTTCTGGCATCGTCCCGGATTCTTGGAAGACAGCCTTGGTGCACCCGATCCCCAAAAAATGTGATCGCTCAAATCCTTCCAACTACAGACCAATCGCTATAACCTCTCTCTTCTCGAAGATAATGGTATCCATTATCAATAGCCAGCTTCTTCGATACTTGGACGGCCAGGGATTACTAAGCGACAAACAATACGGGTTTCGTAAGGGTCGCTCGGCTGGTGATCTCTTGGCGTACCTAACTCATCGTTGGGCTCAGGCAATTGAGTCGAAGGGAGAGGCATTGACTGTGTTAGTTTGGAAATTGCGAAGGCCTTTGATCGTGTTTGGCATAAAGCGCTGCTATCAAAGCTTCCATCATACGGGCTGCCCGAGAAATTATGTAAGTGGGTCACTAGTTTCTTAGCAGATAGAAGCATAAAGGTCGTAGTTGACGGCGAATGCTCGGAAACTCAGCCTGTTGATGCTGGTGTCCCTCAGGGCTGTGTGCTATCGCCTACCCTATTCATACTGCATATCAATGACATGTTACGGACCAACGGCATTCATTGCTATGCGGATGATAGTACAGGTGATGCTGTATATAACGGCTCCCCCAATATTTCTCTGTCAATTTACCTATAGCCTAGATTCTAGAATAACCGACGCTACGTTGCTTCATACTGCTACGTGCACGGCGCTACGCGATGCTACGATGTATGTGCGTGTGGCTACGAATATTAAATTGTGTCGCCGAAGTATTATACTACATATACTAGAAATAAACGTGTTGGACCGATTTTAATACGATTTCCACTAACCCATAGCTGAAGATATACGGAAAAACTTAGACTGATTTTCATTTTGCAGCGAGAACGGGATTTCAAACTATACTACGCGAAAAAAGCTTCTATGCTTTTTTTAAATAGTATAAAGAGGAAAGATTTGTAAGTTTGTTTGCATTGAATATGTTTCGAAACTACTTGACCAACGAAGTCGCTGTAGATTATAGCTAAAACGTTATTGGACGAACCGTAATAATATCATGCAACTTTTTAGATCTGGCTAGTCACTAGGTGTCGTCAGATCTGAAAATTTGTTTCAACGATAAGCAGTTGATGCGTGTAATCATTACAATGAACTAAAATTAGCATTAAAATATCAGGATGGCAAAGTATTTAAATGTTATTTTAGTGGTATAGGAAAATAATAATAGAATTACTACTAACTAGGCATTGTGAACTCGATTTAATCCCATTATTTAAATGAACTCTATTGAAATGATCGGTTCATTTGTTTCATATATATTTCTGTGGTGAACACATATACGATAATATATACTTTAAAACTATTACTTAGATAATAAATATTCCCTTTTGAATTCCTGAGAGAAAAGTTTAAAGAAATAGGTGTGCTGACCGTCGCTTATATTTCGCTATATATATTTAAGACAATTTATTTATCGTTAGAAAAAATTTAACCAATTTCAAGAAGAAAAGTGATAATAATTTATTTAAGCACTAAAAATAAGCTTAGGCTAGATGTACCAGTGATAAGACTAAGTAAATAAATCTTTCAAAGGCCAATCAATGTGCCTTTACAATAGGATCCCAGAAAACGTTCGAATCTTTTCTATTCATCAATTTATAATTGTATTGGTTATCCGTTTTATAAATATTTTTCTTAGCAAGTTTACAATGTAAAATATATTTCTATTAAAATAACAATTTTTCATCTTTTTTGCTAAAAGTTTGCCCCGTGCGAGTTTCTTACGCCTGTTCTTCTCGGCGGGTTAGGGTTGAAACTGTGATAGTTTTTTCTGTTAATGTTCTGAAAACTGCTTGTTATGTTTCATTTGGTTATTTTTTCATTTCATAAAGTGTGATTTACATGGGTACTAGCATTACCTTTACCTCTGTATAAGTGCACATCTTTTTTTTGAATTTATATAGGTTAAATATATTGTCATTAATATCAATAAGGTTTATCTTGGACAATAGTTAGGCAAAATAATGGGAAACTCTTTGGACTTACTATCGAACATATTGACGCTCGTCCAGGCTTATGATCAAAATCGCTTAACAGCGCCGTAGAAACGTGTGCACGCACACATACTAACGTGTAAATACGGACTTGAACTACGTCTGCAGTCAATGCGGTCACTTCTTTTGTGCTTAAATATTTTGGGGGGTTCTAGTGCTCAAAGGATAATATTGTTTAAAAACTAGTCAAACGGGAACATTGCCGCATTTGATAATGAAACGTAGAAAGTAACTAACAAATACTTTATTAAACAGGAGTCGGTCACTTACAAAACACTTCATGTAGATTGTAGATATTCCCTTAGTAGAGCTACTAATTCGTATTAGACACAGATTCTAAATGACTTTAAATATAGCTCTTAATTAAAGCTTAGCTGCGAATACGCCTGCATACCGACAGTCTCTCTGAGGCTCGCTAGAAATATTTATTCACGGATATGTCGTCACTGGATATTCCACTTTATTTCTATTACATTACCATATACTAGCTAAGTGGAATGAAATTGTTTATTACTCGGGTAATTTTTATTAAATTCATGTATAACAATAATAGAACAATATGTGTCAGCCATAAGTAATCTTAGCTGATTGTCTTGGTTAAATTGGTTAGTTTTAGTGTAATTATTTTAGAAATGCTGTAATGTCTCAGTGTTGATGACAGTGTGGCTACATGATATAAAACCTCAATCGGTTTTAATCGATGAGTATAGAATATAGATTACAAAGAGATTGAGTGACAGTGATGGACGATTCGATTAATATAAGTAATAGAGATACAGAGAGATGATTGTTGTTGTAATTGCATATCTTGAATAAAATATGGTCATTATTGCTGTTAAGTCAAGTCTTTGTTGTAATAGGCTAGAAATCCCATATTTGATGACCCTCGACTTGCTTCCTTCTGAACATCATCATCATCCCTCCCCACCCCTCTGCACCACGCCACGTGCAGCAGCAGCACAGTTCCGACTCACTATGACTCTCTGGCACTGGCGACTCAAGCAGAAGACTCAAGATTCGACCTCTGGTCTTCGGGGGGGAGTGATGTGGTGATGGATCGGCGGTGTATTATATTATACAACATCTGAAATGCATACAAGTGGGCTTCGGCCTGACCGAGCATACCATCTCGCTCGGTCAGAGATCTCTCTTTGGGGCTTCCACTGATTCACACAACAGCTTCAGCTTGATGTTAATCTAGCTGTATGGTAACCCTCGTTAAATATTTATTTTGTTCTGTAGTATTTGTTATTAAAGCGGCCACAGAAATTCCCGTTTTTACCCTTTGGCTACGGAGCCCTAAAAAGTAAGCAATTGTTTTTGAAAAATGGAACAACATTTACTCCATTCAAATTTGTTTCGACAAAGTTTAACTAAAGTCGCTTCTACAAAAATACATGGTGTATTTTGCAACTTTAGTTAAGCTAAAAATGATTTTCTAAATCCAATTGCTGTTAGTTCAACGTTACATAGTAAATGTAATAATATGAAATGACAGCAAAAGCCCGAAACATTCTAACTTTGATCCTTTGGCGCTAAAACGCTTTCGTCGTATCCATTTTGTATGGGTTTGACAGTCCGCGAATTTTATCAGTCCGCGAATTTTATCAGTCCGCATTGGACAGCGTCCAATATCGTGACATATATTGTTATACATGGTGTTAGTAAATCCCAAGCCAAATTCTTAGGAAACACAAACTTCAAAAATACTTTGAAAATTAAAAATAAATTTCCACGAACAAATTAATGTGCACGTATTTCCTCGGTAGTTCTTAAAGTGTAACATGACTGTCACATTGTCACGTTACTTACTTCAGACAATATGCTTCAAAAATGGTTTTATTTTAAAAACCACATTTACTTACTACACTTCTTTTGTTATTTAAAGTTACATTTGTTTTACTTAAAATGAGATCACATTAAGAACGGATTTTGCGAGTAAAGGCTATTTGTGAAAAATAGTACATTTTTGAACTTTTCATGTAACCGGGAAAAGTGAAAATTAATATTAAAATAACAATTAATTAAATTAGAAAAATGGTGATTAATATCGCGTATTTCCTCCACGTGCTCTTATTAAAGTTTCTACCCGTCTAGGCATACTGAGAATGATGTTATCGATGGTCTCCTGGGATAGTCTCCACCATTCCTCAACTACGGCGATTCGCAGTTCACCCACGTTGGCAGGAGCTGGAATTCTTACTTAACTTTTCTTTTCAGCAAGTCCCAAACGTGCTCTATTGGGTTCATATCCGGTGATTTTGCCGGCCACTCCATAACAGTGATATTCATATCATTAAGATAAGCTTGAGTTACCCGAGCGCTATGCGGCCGAGCATTATCCTGCATAAAAACAAAATCGTCACCGATATATGGGGCAAACGGTACGACATTTTCTTCTAAAACTCTCTCTGATATAGCGGTCTGCAGTCAGACTCCCTCTGTCTATCACTACTAAGTCTGTGCGAGCTCCCAAACAAATGCCCGCCCAAACCATTATTGATCCACCACCGTATGCAACAGTTTGTTTCAAAATTTGTCTGAATGTATCGTTCTCCTTTGTGTCTGTATATTCTTTGCCTGCCGTCAATTTGATTTAAGAGAATTCTGCACTCATCACTAAACAATACCTTACTCCATTGGTCCGCGTTCCAAAGTCGATGTTCCTGAGCAAAAGTTAACCTGTTTCTACGATGATTTACCTCGAGCCTTGGAACCTTGGCGGGCACAAATGAACCCAAACCAGCTTCTTCGAACCATCTTTGTACCGTACGCTCACTTACGGTTACACCCCGCACTGCTTCTAACTCATGTCGGGCTTGGACGGCCGTCAAACGGGGGTTCCTACGTACACGAAGCCGAATGAAACGATCATCTAGGGATGAAGTGCGTCTTTTTCTGCCTTGTCCTGCTCTTCTCACATAAGTACCGGTCTCCCTGAACCGTTGGATACTGCGATGGATCGTTGTAACTGGTCGACGAAGATCTCTGGATATCACTCTGTATGTTTAACCATTTCTTCGCATTTCGAGTGCCCTGGCAATCTCCATTGGGGCTAAGTCAGGCATAATTCAGTCCTCAACTCCAAAAAGATACGCGATTAAAAAAAAACTAACAAAAAATAGTATTTCAATGAAATTTTAAATCAAACTCAGAAGGAAGAAATACTCGAAGTTCGCTCCAGATAAGGTGTATTTGAATAAAATTAAAACAATTGCATAAAATGTGATGTTCAGTTGTTTTCTTAATTTGAAAACATTTATTTTTAAATTAAATGACGTATAAACCGGCCAGCAACCTTATATGATACTGATATCAAACCTTTATTTTATGTTCCGCTAAATATGCCGGTGTGTGTATTAAGAAATAAGATTCGATGTGAGAACGACACAAAAGAAACGTACTTTTGCATATTTTATAATTTCTCTATAAGGACCTTTATTGAAAATTGGGATACATAAAATGTTTGAAATTATATTACCGAGCCAAAAGTGCTACATTGTAAAATGTAGGTCGAAGACTGCACTGCGGAAAAAAGGTATGAAATGTTTTAATATCACTTTTGTGATGGCGAAATTTGCACAGTCTGTTCTAATATAAAGCATTATGTTGACATCAGCCAAATGTTGCATAGATGTTATTTTAATGGTATATCGATCACTTAACCATAACAGGTATTAATTGTACCTAGTAGTTGCAGTTGCGCACAAAGAAAAAATTATGTAATTATTTCAGTATAAAAGTTCCCATCATGCTGTCTATTTATTAGGTAACTAGATTTTGCCTGCCACTTCGTGCGCGCAAAAGAAAATCCCGGAGAACCGTACATTTTGCCGCGATAAAAAGTAGCCTATGTCCTCCTCCGTGATCTAATCTACATCTGTACCAAATTTCATCGAAATCGGTCTAGTAGTTGCGGAGCCTATTCAATGCAAACAAACAAACTTTTCCTTTTTATTAAATTAGTATAGATATACTTAAAGATAATATAATCGATGGTCACGTGAGTGAATATGTTATAATTTTATAAATTAATAGAGGAATATCAGAAAAAAATAAAGTTAAATTGAAGGGGCAAATTTTGATTTTCATATTGTGTTTAAAAATGTTTGAACATGGATTATTTCCTACAATGACCAGAAAAATCCTCCGATGCAACGATTGTAATAAGAATTACAAATATCAGTAAATTTTCCATGTTTGTATATACTTGCATGCACTTGTAAAAGTTGTAACCATAAACAACTGTTATAATATTGTTTGTGAGCAGTAAAATTGTATGTCATTTCTAGTAAAAGTGGATGTGTGTTTTGATTAATACGGTAGAGGTACAGATTAAGTAATTTGCGAGGTTAGCTAAGACGCTGCGATATTTTGCTAGATATTCGTCATTTACAATCTCGAAAATGTATCATTTTCTGCATTTCTATTAGAAATACTCAGGACGCTTAGATATTAACAAACTCCGCGGCGGCGGCGGTGCGGTGGCGGGGTGTCGGCAGCGGACGAGCGGTAACACTTCCCTACACTAATAATATCGCAATGGAGTGCCGCGACGCGTAGTTCCCCTGCCGCGTAGTGCGTTATATCTCATACAATTTCATACAAAGAATATTTGGCCGTGCTGCCTCGCGTAGTTCCGCTGTCGCGTAGTTACGCCTAGTGCGGTCCCACCTTAAGTCTGTGTGAGTCCGGGCTAACAAATTAAAGCGCCGACTGCCGATTGTTTCGGAAACGACTCGCGCCGCCACTGCGCAATTTGAGGCAGCGTCCTTAAAATAAAGGAGCAAAATCGAACGGTCTCTTTTGCAACGCACGCAATTTCAAAAGTTTTAGTGTTCCGTGCCCAAAGAGGAAACAATATTATTAAGTCTCCGCTCTCCGTCCATGCGTATGTCTGTCCGTCTGTCACCAGGCCGTATCTCATGAACCGCGACAGCAAGACAGTTGAAATGTTTACAGATGAAGTATTTCTGTTGCCACTGTAACAACAAATACTTAAAAAATACTCAAGGAGGTTCCTATGCAACAAACGTGTTTTTTGCTCGATATTAATAATAGTGTTCTGTATTAGTTTACTATACTTAGTTGTATAGGAACAGAACCCTACGTGCGCGAGATCGACTCGCGCTTGGCCGAATTTTCTTTCAACATTCTGTTAAATCTCTATTCCAAAGTTTTAGTTCATGACGTCAAAACAATAAAGATAGATACAGATAGATTCGGACAGGGATGTGGAAAGCGTCTTAATTGAAGCAGTTACGCTCAGCGCTGCGCGTACCGTCTGTCACATTGTTCAGTGGATTCCCGCAGATTAATATCAACCGCGCGTGTCTATTGTCGTTGTATATCTCTATAAACTAGAGATCAGCCTGTGGTCGAAATTCGACCTTAATTCATATTTAAATTTTTAGGGTTCTTTTGTCTTTTAGATACGCAATAAAAATGTGTAAATTTTGTCTATTAGTTTTTTGCAATTGTCCTGGTTGAAATATGTACCAAATAGCTAGTAGAAAGTGTGTACGCACGAGCGAGCAAAAATGTCTCTAATTTCGCGGGATAAAATTGGATAAATCAATTTTTTTTTTCAATTATACTGGTTTAATTTGTAACAAATACCTTTCTGAAAGGGTTTATTCTGTGTAATAATCAACAGAGCAAAATAGACCATAGACTACTAAATATTATAAAAAAACATTATTATTTTCTGTACGTTGAAAGCGAGCGAGCAAAAATGGTTCTAATTTTGCTAGTTTCTATTGGGTAAATTCCTATGGACCAAAACAAATGACACACAATAACACACAGTCAAAATCTGCAGAGTCGCCATATCTTCTGAATACCAAAATAATCCGCTGCCCGCGGCCCACCGCTCTCGTCTTAAAAATATTTAATTTAAATTGTATTTTCTATTATTGAAACGCTTTTACGATATTGCATCGTAAAATCATTTTGCATTATTATGCTATATTGCATCGTATATTACCGCAAAAATATAAATTACAGAGCGTTTAGTAATTTTTGGATTCAGATGTTAGTGTAGGTATACTATACAGTCCTAAACAGTATTAAACAATACTAAACAATACTATACAGTACTAAACAGTACTAAACAGTACTATACAGTACTATACAATACTATACAGTACTATACAGTACTTATACAATACTATACAGTATTAAACAGTACTAAACAGTACTATACAGTACTATACAGTACTATACAGCACTATACAGTACTATACAGTACTATACAGTACTTTACAGTACTATACAGTACTATACAGTACTTATACAATACTATACAGTACTAAGCAGTACTTATATTATGTTTAAGCCACATTTGCCGCCCCCAAAAACTACTTAAACTAGCTACGTCCTACGTCTACAACTACCTTCACCAACTTACACCTACCACCTACACCTCTACTACGGTACTACCTACACCTACTATCTACATCTACAACTACCTTTCTCCAACTTACACATACTACCAACACCTACTATCTACATCTACAATTACTTTCACCAACTTACACCTACTACCTACACCTACATCTACCACTACCTTTACCACTTACACCTACTACCTACACCTACTATCTACATCTACAACTACTCTCACCAACTTACACCTACTACCTACACCTACATCTACCACTACCTTCACCTACATCTACCACTACCTTCACCAACTTACACCTACTACCTACACCTACTATCTACATCTACAACTACTCTCACCAACTTACACCTACTACCTACGCTTACTACCTATATCTTCACCCTACAGCTGGTGGCGTGTTATCGTCCTGTTAGAAGGGTTTTAATGCCAAATGACTAAATAATAAAGTATAAAACATTGTCAAAAAATTATTTTTTTTTGGTTTGGGCTACCCCCTCATTACTTAGGGGTATGAATAACTTACAACCTATTCTCATACCTGCAGTTACGTTTAGGAGGATTTCTGTTTAACAATTACTTGAGAATTTTATGTATAGGTAAGTCCAAAAATATTCGAATATTTGAATTAGGGTTCATTTCCTACGACATTTCCTTCTCGAGACAACAATGGTCCCCATTGTATAGAAATATTAGATCCGTTTCAAACGCCTACGCATTAAGATAATGACTGCCATTTGCGAGCAATTAGCAAATACAATAATAATTACTTAGAAAATGTTTGAAGTATCGTCCATTGTTATAGTGAACACGAGAAATCACGGCTACACAAAATCGACGAATATAGGTTACGTTTGATTTCATTGCAGTGTGTATTTTTATACTTTTTAACCGACTTCGAAAAAAGGAGGCGGTTATTCGGTTGTATATAAATTTTTTTGTATGTTCAACGATTACTCCCCCGTCTGTGAACCGATTTTTACTTTGTTGTACGGATATCAGACAACGGAAATATATTTAATACTTTTATATTATACACATATTTAATACACATCCATGACCCAGGAACACGGAAAAACTTTTTGTTCCTTCGGCAGGATTCAAACCCACGACCCCCGTCTAGAGCACCAACACACTCAACCACTGAGCCACAGAGATCGTCAAGATGTATATATAAATACTTGTTTGGGGTTTCCGGCGTTGTTTAAAGAACTGAAAGCATATAGACTATTTACCGCGTAATCATACGCACGACGCGGGCTCCGAGTCCGAGGTACTAGGCCCCCATACAACCAATACTACGTACGTATTTTTTTACTAACGCGCGTATCGTACTTGATTGCCAGATACCCGATAGCGCAGCTACGTAGGACATTGGATTTTTGAGTTGTTGACCAATTGGTCTCAGGTTCGAATCCCAGTCAGACGAATTTTGCCAACGTCCATACCACGTTGAATACACCGGTTCTCGTCCGATCACCGAAGTTAAGCAACGTCGGGCGCGGTTAGTACTTGGATGGGTGACCGCCTGGGAATACCGCGTGATGTTGGCTTTTAAAGACCAGACCAGACAGCATTCGAGGATCGTCCTGTCTCTCGTGCGTGCTAGTGTGTTCTCGTTCACTCCGCGTTTTCGTGCCGTCTCGCTCTATCCGTGTCGTAGTGATTCGCTCACTCCGCGGTAGTGCCGTCCCGCTCGGAACGTGTCGAGTGTCTCGCTCACTCCACGCTCATGTCCCGCTCTAGTGCAGTGCCGTTTTACCCCCATAGCGATCGTCAATCTACTCGTTATTCGTAAGAATAACGAGCGGATTGCCGCCTTGCTGAGGGGTTGCCCTGCCCTTGGCCTCCCGTTGGAACTTGTTCCAACGTTGGGTCACGGGGAGCCAGTCTCCTCTAAGTTTTAATCCGTGCAAGTAAGTACACTATCGTGACTACTTTGACACTAGATACGTGTTTCGTGTTTAGTTTTAACCGTGTTTGTGTGATTACTCTTATTTACTTTTACTTTTTCTGTTTGTACGTGTACATGTTATTAGTGTTTTTGTGACATTAAGAACATGTCTACTATGTTATACGGTGGACGCTAGTATAGTGCCCCGTTACCATGGCCGACCGTGGTTCGCGGCCGTATAGCCGCGACCGCCCTAGCCACTCACGCGCCGGCTCTGGTGCGTCGCGCAGCACTACCTCATCGAGGTCGAGCTCGCGCACGTCCGAGCGCGCCTACCTATCAGCTACCGAGCCCAGCTTGAGCGGCACGGATACCGCTCGCCCCGGGCCGTCTTCGGCATTCTCGCGGGGCGGTACTATTACCCCCCCGCCCCAATGCCTTCCCACGGCGGCCCGCAGCGAGTCAGGGCTCCCGCACCGCCCAGCCGAACAGGGTTCGGTCTCTCCGCCGCGCTCCACGCGCCGCTCCAACGAGGTTCCGCCGCCCCAATTACCGCAAGACCCCGCGCAGGCCCGCCAGCCGCGCGGACCGACAGCCGTGCCTCTTTCGCCGGCATCGCCGCCAAGTGAGGACCGTTTTCCGGTGCCGCAAGTTTTGCCGCCGGCCCACTTGCCGTGTGACATGCCCCCGCCTGCTGTTCCGCCTGCCGCACTCCCTGTGCAGGCCACCAAGCGCACCCGTCCGGCAGTAGCCTCTACCGTTTCGCCTCCGGCGAAGCGAATTGACCGCCAGGTGACTTACGCTGAGGTAAGTGCCGCCCCCCCTACAGCTACCCCCCAGTCCTCGGCCTCTACACCGACACCGATGGATATGGTAAGCACCCCCCTAGATGCTTCCACAACCCCGGCGTGCGCTTCCCCGCGCCGCCGCCCACCCCGAGATACCCGCCCTTGGTCGTGGAGAAATTAGACGACTGGGTGAGGCATTTCCGTCGCCTCCGTGAGATCCTGGGTTACGCCCCGCATGCCAAGCCGTACGGTAATGGGGTCCGCTTCTCGCCTCATAGCGAGGGGGAATACAGGGCCATACAGAGATACCTTACTGAACTCGAGAAGACCGAGCACATCAGCTGGTTCTCGTATTCCCTGCCACAAGAACGAGCTATCAAGGTAGGTATCAGAGGCCTACCCAATAGCACCAGACCAGACGACATTACGGCTGGGCTCGCCGAGCTTGGGTACGTAGCGGAGTACGTGTCGAAAGTGTCGGCGAGACCGGATAAACCAGGATGTATTTTCTTTGCCCTCATCACCAGGGCCCCGGATGTTGTACCCGGCATATATAAGATAACTGAGATCCTAAATATGCCGGGAATTAAGATAGAAGCCTGGAGGGGCAGGGGAGCCCCGCCCAATGCCACCGCTGCCAGCAATTTAGGCACTCGAGCCAAAATTGCCACCGCTAGCTGGCATGCGTGCGATGTGCCGAAGAGCACCGCGCGCAGAACTGCCCCCGCCCCCTCTCTGAGGAGCCCACTTGCGTTAACTGCAAGGGGCTCACCCTGCGAATAGCCGACACTGCCCGGTGTTCCGCAGAGGCGAAGAACAAACACGCAGGTACTGTAGCCCGCACTGGACCCCCCCGCACTAGTCGCGACCCGCCCATCCCGGAGCAAGAGGTCCCCCCCCCCCCCCCGCCCACTGCCACCTCACTTATGGCCGAGGCAAATGACCCTACTCCGCGGGTTGTTCCTGGTCCTAGTCTGGCGGCACCTCCGATGCCCCAGCGCGCTCCACGGCCCCCACGTACTCCACGCGCTTCTAGCGCTTCACTTATGGCCACTAATGCTACCGAAGTTGTCGAGGTAGCTACGGCGCCCTCGGACCCCGCGGCTGCCACTGCCCAACCCTCTACAGGCGCGCCGCGTCCCCAACACCACGCCCGCAGAGAGGCCCCTACCTCTACTGCCGAACTCCTCCAGTCCCTGTTCTCCCTGGCCATGAGCATTTATACAAAAATTCAATCCGGGGAGGATATTTTTACCACTCTCTTGCAGGCCCTCCCTGAAGGTGCCTCCTTAGTCTCTAAATTGGTTTCCAAATGACTGCCCAACCCTCAAAATTAAACATTGTCCCACTGGAATGCCCGGGGGGTCCGAGGTAAGGCAGCACTACTTCGCTACCTTCTACAAGCGTACGAAGTAGATGTTGCCTTACTCAGCGAGACCCATTTGTCTCCCCAGGAACGCCTGTCCATCCCGGGTTTTCACACCTACCGTCAGGATTATCTGGGAGGTGGATAAGTGTGTCGAGGCCTCGCCGTCCTCTTTGCAGACGACTGCTCCACCAACTCCTCCCCGCTCCTTCTGTGACCTCGCTCTACGCTCTCGGCGTAGAGTTGATGCTCGGCTCACACCGGACGCGCATTTATGCGTGTTACAAGCACCCGGGTTCGCGTTTAGATATCTCCGACATCCACGGGCTCCTATCAGAGGATCCCACTGTGATTGCCGGAGATCTAAACTGCAAGCACCCGGGTTGGGGCTCACGCACGTCAAACGCAGACGGAAACCGCCTGTTCGCGGATTCGAGCGCGCCGGATATTCCGTGGTGGGCACTTATGCCCCCACGCATTACCCCGAGTGTCCCACTTATACTCCCGATGTTCTGGACATTGCCATAACCCACCGCCTCCCTGGAGACTTCCAGCAAGAGGTTCTGGATGTGGCACCAGACTCGGACCACCTTCCAGTGCTGGCCACAATAAAAGATGCTCCCTCCAGAATCTCCCCGTTGCCCCCTCGCCCGGTCTACGACTGGGAGGTTTTTGCCCTGCAGCTGCACTGCTCCACGCCCAACTTTCCGGTGGTCTCTGTGGAAGACGTGGATCGCATGACACAGCTGATCACCGCCGATATCACCTCTGCGATGGAGGCGGCCATTCAGCAGTCGCCCCAGTTTCCCAAGAATAAGATCTCCGCTGCCTCGCCACATAGCCGAGCTGATCACGAAGAAAAAGAAGCTACGGCGGCGCTGGCAGCTAAACCGATGCCCGATGTTAAAGAACGAGCTGAACCGCCTCACCGCAGAGGTGAAGCTGGCACTGCAGGACCACAACGCGGCCATGTGGACGCGGCGCATCATGAATGCAGGTGAGGACTGGACCTCCCTGCACCGTACGTGCGCAGTCTCACCGGTGCTACTGTCCCCACAAGACCCCTGATCCACCCAGATGGCAACCCAAGGTATAGAGCAGAGGACCGTGCTGAGATCCACGCCGACCATCTGGAGCGGCAGTTCTCGCCCCTACCGACTACGGCGACCGTCCATGTAGCAAGGGTTTCCGAGGAGGTAAGAAAGTTCTTATACTCCCGCCCCCCCCTCCCCCTCGAACGTCCAAATTTCTTCTTCTCCCCCAGAGAAGTCAAAAAAATCCTCGCCCGTCTCAAGCCCCGCAAGGCCCCCGGTGCTGACGGGGTCACAAACGCTGCCTTGCGCCACCTACCTTTCCGGTCAGTGGCCGCTCTTGCTCGCCTCTTCAATGGCATTGTGAGGACAGGCCACTCCCCTAAGTCCTGGAAAATGGGGCACATTATCACTATCCCCAAGCTTCACAAAAACCTGAGACGGGCGGAGGGCGATAGCCTATAACCCTATAACCCTTCTCTCTACCCTATCCAAATCTTTTGAAATCCTGTTCCTCAAACACCTTTCTCCTTTTCTTCCTCCTCGGCGCGAACAGTTTGGGTTCCGCTCCCAACTGAGCACTACCCTTCAGCTGGTTCGCGTGGTGCACCTCCTCACAGATGCTACTAACAGGAAAGCCTCTGGAGTGGCCTTCTTTTTGGACATGGAGAAGGCCTTTGACAGCGTGTGGCACGAAGGCCTTCTCTATAAACTCCTACAGGCAAATGTCCCCAGCCACATGGTGAGACTCCTCTCCTCGTATCTTTCGGGCCGGACTTTCAGGGTCAAGGTCGACGGGGTCCTCTCGGAGGAACGCCCCATCACCGCAGGTGTCCCGCAAGGTGGAGTGTTGTCGCCCAGCCTCTACAACTTTTACGCCAGCGACGTGCCCACTGACATTGGCACCACCGCGGCGTTGTATGCTGACGACACCGCTTTCATCTGCACCTCCCAAAACCTAGCACACGCAGCCGCGAAACTCCAAAGGACCCTCGACCTCCTCCCGGCATGGTTGAGCAAATGGCGACTCGCGGTCAACGCCGGTAAGTCGCAGGCGCTCGCCGTTACCCGCAAGAGGGGATACCCGCCCGCCCTGAAGATAGGAGAGAAGGAGATACCATGGGGTAAGACCGCAAAATATCTAGGCGTCATTATAGATCGGCGGCTGACTATGTACCCCCAGTGCAACTCCGCGGTTGCTAGCGCCAGAGCCGCAGCAGCCAAACTGTCGCCGATCTATGCAGCTCCCCAGGTCCCGCTCAATATGAGCTTGGCCCTGTACAAAACGTATATCCGTTCGCGCCTCACGTACGCGGCTCCTGCGTGGCACCACCTGCTCGCTGCGTCCTTTCAAAAAAAGATGCAGCATACGCAGAATCGCGTGCTGCGCCGCATCGTCGGAGCACCGAGGTACGTGAGCAACGCCACAATAAACAGAGACCTCCGCATAACGAGCGTGGAAGCTTTTGTTCGCAGGCTCGCCACCACTCTCTTCGAGCGAGCTGATGCTTCGGACCTGGACGAGCTTGCCGACCTGGCGCCGTGGCACGCACGCCCGCCTGACCGCAGACTGCTGCCCCGCGACGTCATCAGAGCTGGGGACTCCGCAGAGCCATGCCGCTTGCCGCCCCGCCCCCGAAGAGGAGGAGCCACGTCGCGTTAGCGCGCTCTGCCACCCCGACCACCGTTGGATCGCCTCCCCCCTGCATCCTACCCCCGCGCCAGTAATTAAAATACTGGCGCAATCTTCTTGCACTCGCCCGGTGTCCGACGTGTGGCAGCCCTAATGCCACTCTGTCGGCATCGTAGCGTGTTTTTCCCCCCCGACATCAAAAGTCTGGGGTTCGGGACAAATTTTTCCCCCCGAGTTGTTTTATTTCCTTTATAATTTATGTTAATTAAAAGCGAGTGTGCGAAGTGAACGAGTAAGTTTTTCACTATTTTAGTAATTAAAAATTATGCTGTATAAAAAAGTAAGTATTTAATATATCTTTAACAAATTAACATCATCTAAGATTATAAAATAATTAAATAAAAATATACATGCATAAATGTTACAAAAAACATAAACAAAATATATATTATATTACATCTGCAAATATGCTTCTCTCGCTTCGATTGTATGCTTCAGAGAGAGACAGAAGTATTCAGTTCATTCGTTACACAGCTTTCAAATCGGTTGGCACTGTTAACAACTGGTAATTTTCACAGTACTCACACTAGTGTTCACTAATTTTGTACTGTCGATGTTTTGTCAAACCCAATTTTTTCAGAAGACATTTTATATGGAAACCTTCAAACACATCATTAATATCAGTTTGAAATATTCAAAAATGTTACCTGTATTTTGGAGTGCAATGAAAGCGTAGTAAAAGCAAGTTAAAAAATATATTTCTCCCTAAAATAAAAAGTACGGTTCCTCTGGGTTTTTTACGCGCCTACTAACACTTAATTTATCTATTATAGTACTCAAACCACCTCGAAACTTCATAAAGTGACATAATACGACAAATTTACTGTCAAGAACCCAACAGAGTTACATACCAAATAGGCATTACTTATTTAGAAAAATATACCTAATTCCTATAAAGATACTTTGTACAGTAAAACCACGCTGCTAATGTCTTTCGGAAGTCGTCATTTTCCATACATCCGTCATTTTCGTAGAAAAAATGATGATTGCCAAGAGCATTAACAAATTAGGTTCACAGTACGCAGTACGCTGAACGACATGGTCGCGCCCTATTCATGCGTTAAGAAGGCAGTGAATCATGCGTACATACTATGTCAAATTGTCAAATTACTTTAATATGTAAATTAGATGTGAACACAGCTAATGCGTCATTGGTCAATTATGACATTTGTACGCCTGATTCACTGCTTTCTTAACACTTATAGACTATAAGTTGTTCGGTACCCAAAGAGTAAAAACTGTCTGTCTGTCTGTCTGTCTGTCACCAGGCTATGTCTCATGAGATCATGATTCTCGTTAGCTAGACAGTTAAAATTTTCACAGACGATATTTCTATTGCTGATATATCAACAAATTAAACTAAATTAAAACAGTTTTTTTTTCATTTAACCCATACAACAAACTTGAATTTTTTGCCGCTTTTTCGTGATATAATTAATGGCAACAGGTAGACGCTTGAAATAAGAATATTTGGTTGTACAATATATTCTCTTTAAAAATGAATAATTAAAATAAAATTTATGTAATATTTATCGAAGGCTGTCATACAAGAAACGTGATTGTATGCCCTTTTTCTGTATAGATAATAATAATAGTACGGTACCCTTCGTGCACGAGCTGGCACTTGGCCGGCTCTTTCCCACAAAACTAACATTTTTGTGAGCTGGCACTTGGCCGGCTCTTTCCCACAAAACTAACATTTTTGTGAGCTGGCACTTAGCCGGCTCTTTCCCACAAAACTAACATTTTTGTGAGCTGGCACTTGGCCGGCTCTTTCCCACAAAACTAACATTTTTGTGAGCTGGCACTTGGCCGGCTCTTTCCCACAAGACTAACATTTTTGTGAGCTGGCACTTGGCCGGCTCTTTCCCACAAAACTAACATTTTTGTGAGCTGGCACTTGGCCGGCTCTTTCCCACAAAACTAACATTTTTGTGTGTATAGGTCTTACACTAATTTTATACCAATGAGTGATAGGTTAGGTTAGGTTAGGTTAGACAGGACGTCAGCTGTAATTAAGTAATAATCGGTAGGTAAATAATAAAAATTACTGTTCTCTACTGATTATGACTGTCTATTTAGGTGTGTTGTTGGGTGTGTATGTGTTCTTCAGGTTCTCATTTTTCTAATTATTATTTGACGACAAGCAGTTTAATTGCATATTTAAATAAAGCAAGCTTAAAAAACCCCTCCAGAGACTTTTTATCCCTAAATTTAGGGGAAAAGTACTAAGTTGGCATCACAGCTAGACCGCCAGACATTTTGTTTAATAGAAGCTCTACGCGTGTATGCTTACGCACGTATTTTGCCTTTCTGGACAAGCTCATGATATGCCATTATGTAACCTATAGTAATCATCATCATCATCTTATATACAATACCTAGTGGAAGCCTGGCGCGTATTCAATTATACATTAGAACGTTTTTTTTAAACTCTCTTAAAATGTGTTAATAATAATATAACAATTACGACTAAAAGAGCAAAAAATATTATTTTTATACAAAAAACTAAAATCGACTTCCAAAGTAAAAATGCACATAAAAGTATGAATATTTTCTAAATTATTCCCCTTTTGAAAAATTCCGATTTTTTTAAAAGGGGAAACGAATCCCGGGTAAAAGGGGAATTATTTAGAAAATAAGTTTTATTTCATCCTTTTTTTGTGTATTTTTATTTTGGAAGTAGGTTTTAATTTTTTGTTTCAAAATAATAATACTTGGAATTTTTCTGTTATGACAATAGGAAATATATAAATATCCTTTATTAAATACTTTTTAGGGTTCTCTCTGTCTGTCTGTCTGTCTGTCCGCCCTTCTAGCTTCTGTAATAATATATATAACTGGATCAACTTTGGAATAATTATAGATTTCAGTTTTGGCATCATAAAATAATAATATTTTTTTTAATTTGAAAGTGTTTGTTTAAGTTTTATGTGAAGTGGGGAAAAAATAAAAAATTTCAAGGTTTTTTTTTAAGTCAACCATTTTCGAGTAATCGGAGTTCGGACGCTAAAGTGGTTTATAAATTGGTCGCCTCCCTAATATTTTTAGTCTATAAGGGATAGAAACTTGTAAGTTTCCATGCTGATAAGTCATGCTAAAAACTCTAAAGGAAAATTATTCGAAAATCGATTCGAAAAAAAAGAGAAATCGGACAGTACATTTTTTAAGTAATTTAATAAAGCCTATTGCGCGTCGATAGCTACGGAACCCTCTTTAGACATGTCGCGACATGTCCTGGTTAGGTTATTTAACATGCAACGTTAGTAATAAAGTAAGTTATAAGTCTATACTTTTTGTATGGCACATACAATAGGTACGGACCTCTCCATATGGCATATACCATCGTTACACATTGGGAATAGATAGGCTTCTACCACCAGGCTGATTATGACACCGCTGTCTAATTATGCGCACAAGGCAAGTACAGTCAAGTAGCCCTTCAATTAAATCAACGTCCTTAATGACTGAGAACGCGACCGTTCACAGTACATAGTACTCACAGTACTTATCTAGTACTTGACAGTGCTACATAGCAGTGCTACACAAAAATTGGCAGTGTAATACACATAAATATGTACACTCGTCTTTAACCGCACTGCAATTACAAACGTACGAATTTACATTTCGTACATTTGTACGTACGTTACATTACATTACAAGTGAGTCTTTCATCACTTTGTGCACTCGTTTAGCACTTTATTTTGAGGTTCTTGATCTTTCATACATTACGTCGTGAGTGTATTTTTATATTGACTGACACTGATATTCTTAGTCCCGAGTTTACCAACGCCTGCCGTTACTGTTAATCGTTTGTCTTAATATCATACCTTATCTTTCATTAATATGAAGAACGAGAGTGAACATGATATAAAATAAACAATTAACACACTAAGGGCCACTTGCGCCAATCCGAGTTAACAAAATAAACCCAGAGTTAAACCCTAGTCTGGAGTTAAGTTGACATTTCGTATTGTACCACCGAGAGTTCAGAGTTAACCTAGAGTTAAAAATTTAAATTTTTAACCCTACCTTTTTGGCGGATCGTCCTGTCTCTCGTGTGTGATAGTGTGCTCTCGTTTACTCCGCGTTCTCGTGCCGTCTCGTTCTATCCGCGTCGTAGTGATTCGCTCACTCCGCGGTAGTGCCGTCTCGCTCGGAACGTCCCGCGTGTCTCGAGTGTCCCGCTCACTCCACGCACGTGCCGACCCGCCCCTAGTGCAGTGCCGTTATACCCCAATAGCGATCGTCAATCTACTCGTCATTCGTAAGAATAGCGAGCGGATTGCCGCCTTGCTGAGGGGTTGCACTGCCTTTGGCCACCCGTTAGAAACTTGTTTCCAACGTCGGGTCACGGGGAGCCAGCCTCTCTTTTTAACCGTGCAAGTACGTACACTTTTAGTGACTGCTTTGACACTGAATACGTGTTGTGTTTAGTGTACCTGTGTTGTGTGTGAAGACCCTTGTGTTATTGTGAGTACTTTATTATTATTGTTTCCTGTATACATGTACATTTATGTCCCGTGTTGTGTGAACAGTACGTGACTTGTGACATGTCCATGTACTCTTAGTACTTAGGTACATTACTGTACGCCTACCATGGCCGACCGTGGTTCGCGGCCACATAGCCGCGACCGCCCCAGCCACTCCCGCGCCAGCTCTGTTGCGTCGCGCAGCGGACCCTCTTCGAGGTCCAGCTCGCGCACGTCCGAGCGCGCCTACCAATCCGCCACCGAGCCCAGCTTGAGCGGCACGGACACCGCTCGCCCCGGGCCGTCCTCGGCATTCTCGCAGGGGTGTACTGACACCCCCCCGCCCCAATGCCCTCCGACGGCGACCCGCCGCGAGTCTGGGCCCCCGCCCCGCTCAGCCAATAAGGGTTCGGCCTCTCCGCCGCGCCCCGTGCGCCGCACTGCGGAGATGAGCGCCCCGCGCCCTCCGCCTGCACCACCCGCAGCGAGCCCACAGCCCGCCCTCTCCGCCTCGCCGGCCTCCCCATCGGAAGCAGACCCCAGAGGGGTAAGTGTCCCTGCTCCGAAGCCCCCGGTACCGGCCCCTTCGTCGAGCATCATGCCCCCGCCCCCTGCCCCTCCCGTGCAGGTAACAAAACGGCAGCGCCAGGAGACGTCTTCAGACGCCTCGCCGCCTGCCAAGCGTGCCGATCGCCCGGCTACCTACGCCGCAGCGACCACTGCCCCCGCACCGACCGGATCTCCAGTGGCCTCTACTTCGAGGGTCCCCTCGCCGATGGAGGCTACCACGGTAACTACCGCTTCTCCCGCAGCAAATGTGACCTCATTGCCACCGAAAGCAGCCCCCAGGTGCCCCCCACTCATAGTGGAGAAACTGGACGACTGGATCGGCCACTTCCGCCGCCTCAGGGACCTCCTGGGGCACCCCCCGCACGCGAAGCCGCTAGGACCCCAGTCCTAGCGGCTTCGCGTGCGGGGCTACATAAAGTTCTCCCCACACAGCGAGAACGACTACAGGTGTGTGCAGCGGTACCTGTCTGACCTGAGCAAGTCCGCTCAGGTCAGCTGGTAGTCATACGCGCTACCCCAGGACCGAGGACTAAAGGTAGGCATACACGGCCTCCCGATTAACACGCCCACCGAGGAGATAGCAGCGGATCTCTCCACCAAAGGCTTCGTAGTCGAGCACGTGTCCCGAATTCTTGCCAGAAGGGACCGTCCCGGTTGCTCCTACTTTGTCCTACTGAAACACACCCCGAACCTGGTACCAGGCATTTACCAGGTGACAGAAATTTTGAATATGCCGGACATCAAGGTGGAAGCCTGGCGTGGGAAGAAAGGCCCTGCCCAGTGCCACCGTTGCCAGCAGTTTCGGCACTCTAGCCGGAACTGCCACCGAAAGCCGATATGCGTCAGATGCGGCGAGGAGCACGCCGCCTCTGACTGCCCCCGACCGCTAACGGACCAGCCCACTTGCGTAAACTGCAAGGGGCCCCACCCCGACAACAGCCGAAATTGCCCGGTCTTCATTCGGGAGGCCAGGAATCGCCGTGCGGGCTCTACTGCCCGCTCAACCCGGACCACGAAACGGGTACGCACAAACCAGGTGAGTGACGACCCTTCCATCTCCGAAAGAGAGGTCCCTCCGCCGCCACCCTCCGCCACTTCTCTAATGGCGAAGGCCAATGACCCCACCCCTCGTCCCGCTGCATCCACCGCCCCCCCCTCCTCGGCCCGGAAGCAGCGGAAACGAACCATTGGCCCTCTTTTTTGTCCGGGTCCTGACCCGGACAAAAAAGAGGGCCAAATCCGGTGCGACCTCCAATGCCGCCACGGACTCGGAGTACGAACCCCTCCCCCTCCCCCTCCCCCCTGTTTTTGCAGCCCCGCCAGCTGATGAGGCCATCCTATCCCCCCCCCACCACAGCGCACCCCGCGCCCCCCGCGTCCGGCACGCACCAAACACACCGTCCCGCCGGTCACCTAACCAGAGGTGACCGAGCTCTCCACCGAGCCCGCAAACCCGGCGGTCACTACCGCCATTTTGCCCCCTCGCATCCCCCCTTCTTCTCGCCGTCGAGAGTCCCCCAGGACCACGGCCCAGCTCTTACAAGCCCTGCTCTCCCTGGCCATGGATGTCTTTAATAGAATCCTGGCCGGGGAAGAAATTCTCCAGACCCTCCTGAAGACCCTCCCCGAGGGGGCCACCCTCTTTGCCTCCCTAATCTCCAAATGGCTACCCACGCCCCAGTCCACTTAAAGGTTGTCCACTGGAACGTCCGGGGGGTCCGCGCCAAGGTGGCCTCAATCCGCCACCTCCTTCGGGAGTACGAGGTGGACGTCGCCTTGCTGAGCGAAACCCTCCTGTCCCCTCGGGACCGTTTCAGTGCCCCCGGCTACCATGTATATCGCCAGGACTTTCCGGGGGGTGAGCGGGCATGCAGAGGCCTCGCCGTTCTGGTCGGCAGGAAAATTCTGCACCAACTCCTCCCCCCTCCCCCCCCTCCAGTTTCATCGCTGTACGCCCTTGGAGTGGAGGTACTCCTCGGGTCGCACCGCACGCACATCTACGCGTGTTACAAACCTCCGGGGTCGCGTTTAGATATCTCCGACATCCATAGGCTCCTATCAGAAGAGCCGACTGTGATTGCCGGAGATCTAAACTGCAAGCACCCCGGATGGGGATCCCGCGCTCCCAACTCGGACGGTAACCGTTTGTTCGCCGACTCAGAACGAGTCGGGTACTCGGTAGTGGGAACATACTACGTGGCAATCGCCCACCAACTCCCGGGTGACCTCCATCAAGAGGTCCTCGATGTGGCCCACGGCTCCGACCACCTCCCAGTCTTAGCCACCATACGCGCCGCTCCCGCAAGCGTCCCCGCTCTTCCTCCCCGCCCAGTCCGCGACTGGGACGCTTTTGCATCACGGCTGCATGAGAGCACCCCCAATTTGCCGGTGAACTCTGCAGAGAACGTCGAATCGATGACTCTGCAGATCACCGAGGCGATCGTAGCCGCGATGGACGCGGCAACCCAGACGCCTACCCACCGCCATTTCAAGCGGCCCACTCTCCCCCGGCACATCGCCGACCTAATAGGCGAGAAGAAGCGCCTGCGCCGAAGATGGCAGCTCAGCCGCTGCCCCACCCTGAAGACGCAGCTAAACCGCCTTACATCCCAGGTAAGATCTGCCCTTAAGGACCTAAACGCTGCGGATTGGACCCAACGCATCCTGGAAGCGGGTGAGGACTGGCCTTCCCTTCACCACTTTTGCCGCAGCCTTACCGGAGTCACAGCCCCCGTGTTCCCCCTATTCCACCCAGATGGCAACCTCAGGTACCGTGCAGAAGACAGAGCAGACATTCATGCCGAACACCTAGAGCGCCAGTTTTCACCGCTGCCGACGACCGCAACGGAACACGCCCGGGCGGTCTCTGAGAAGGTAAAGGTTTTCCTTCTTTCCCCCTCCCCCCCCCCCCAAATTTCTCCTTCTTACCGAGGGAGGTCCAAAAGACCCTCAGCCGCCTTAAACCAAAAAAGACCCCGGTGCAAATGGAATTCCAAATTCCGCTCTCCGCCACCTTCCCTTCAGGACGGTGGCCGCCCTGACTCGCCTCTATAACGGCATTGTCAGGACCGGTCACTTTCCCTCCCCCTGGAAAATGGGCCTGGTAGTAACCATCCCCAAACCCCACAAAAACTTAAGGAAGGCCGAGGGCTACCGGCCCATTACCCTCCTTTCCACCCTTTCCAAAGTATTTGAACTCCTCCTTCTAAAACACCTCTCCCCTTACCTCCCTCCTCGTGAGGAACAGTTCGGGTTCAGCTCCAACCTGAGTACCACCCTCCAGCTGGTACGTGTTATTCACCACCTGTCCGTTACGGCTAACAAAAAGGAATCGTCGGTAGCCGTATTTCTAGATATGGAGAAGGCGTTCGAAAGTGTCTGGCATGAGGGTCTGCTCTGCAAGCTCATCCGGGCCAACGTACCTCCCCCCTGGTAAGGTTAGTGGCATCCTTCCTCTCAGGCAGGACCTTCAGGGTTTGCGTTGACGGAGTCCTCTCCAATGAGCGCCCCATCGCCGCAGGCGTCCCCCAAGGTAGCGTCCTCTCACCAGGACTGTACAATTTTTACGCCAGCGATGTGCCCGCGGACCGGGGCACCTCCGTGGCGTTGTACGCCGACGACACGGCGTACTTCTCCTCCTCGCTGACCACCGAGCATGCTGCCATCAAGATTCAGAGGACGCTGGATCTCCTCCCTGACTGGCTGAGCAAATGGCGACTCTCTGTCAACGCAGGTAAGTCCCAAGCGCTCGCCGTCAGCACGAGGTGCTCATTTCCGACGCCTCTGAAGATTGGTGGAGGACAGCAAAGTATCTCGGGGTCACCCTGGACGGCCGACTCTCCATGGCCCCCTAGTGCTCATCGGCGGTGGCGAAGGCGAACGCGGCGATCGCGCTGCTGCGCCCGGCCTACGTGTCCCCGCAGATCCCCCTGAGGATGTGCATAGCCCTCTTCCGGACGTACGTACGGTCCCGCCTGACGTACCCCCCCCCCCCCCCCCCCCCCCGACATAAAAAGTTGGGGCCTGGAAGTTTTACAATTTCCCCCTCTTTCCCCAGGTCGTTCGTTCCACGGTCCGGTAAACACGGCGCGTGAGGGAGTGGACCCAAACACGTTTCTCGGCCCCCGGGTCGGGACCCCCACGCGCCGTTTGGAGCCGACCGCGTCATCCCACCCCAAATAGAGGGGCTATGCCCCTGGGTTTGGTTTCCGCCGTAAGGCCCTTTTCAGGGGCCCGGCGTCGAGCGAGAAGAGTCTCCTTCTCATACGTACCTTTTTGGCAGGTTGAATTGTCTAACTCGGGGTTAATTTCGTATCTAAACAAATATCATTGACAGTAAGTTGATTTTTGAGGTTATATTGTAGTTATATTATTATAATTTGTTGTTGAAAAATGATAAATGAAATTAATATTATGTTTTCTGATGATGAAGAGATGGTCAAATTTATTGCTTCAGATTTTTTTAAAGGAAGGGTAGAAAATCGCACTGATCCCTTTAACTCCCTCCAATATAAAAGGTTCCATAGAATATTCCGTCTAGAGAAAAATAGTATAACGTTCTTGTTGGACAAAATAAAGGATAAATTAGAATACGCAAATAAAAATAAAAAGTAAGTTATCACCTATCTATGTACTAATAACTTCCTACCTATTTTTGTCCATATGGACATCATTCATTAAGATTTACCTACTTCATTTATAAAATTAGCCCCCCTCAACCTATTTTTTTCTTCATAAAGATTTACCTTCATTAAGATTACTTCATTCATTAAGATTTATCTACTTCATTTATAAAATTAGCCCCCCTCAATCTATTTTTTTCTCAATTTCTTGCGTTATTCGTTGGTGTTTATAGCAAATTGACTGAGATACCAGACCCGCCTGACTACTCTTATATTCTTACTATTCAACATCGAACATTGCGTCAATTTCTGACGTTATTCGTTGGTGTTGTATAGCTAATTGACTGAGATCCCAGGACCGCCTGACTATTCTTATATTCTTACTATTCAACATCGAACGTTGCGGTAATTTCTTGCGTTATTCATTGGTGTTTATAGCAAATTGACTGAGATCCCAGACTCGCCTGAATACTCTTATATTCTTATTATTCAACATCGAACGTTGCGTCAATTTCTTGCGTTATTCCTTGGTGTTTATAGCAAATTGACTGAGATCCCAGACCCGCCTGAGTACTCTTATATTCTTATTATTCAACATCGAACATTGCGTCAATTTCTTGCGTTATTCGTTAGTGTTTATAGCAAATTGACAGAGATCCCAGACCCGCCTGACTACATTATATTCTTATTATTCAACATCGAACATTGCGTCAATTTCTGGCGTTATTCGTTGGTGTTGTTTAGCTAATTGACTGAGATCCCAGGACCGCCTGACTATTCTTATATTCTTACTATTCAACATCGAACGTTGCGTCAATATCTTGCGTTTTTCGTTGGTGTTTATAGCAAATTGACTGAGAGCCCAGACCCGCCTGAATACTCTTATATTCTTATTATTCAACATCGAACATTGCGTCAATTTCTTGCGTTATTCGTTAGTGTTTATAGCAAATTCACTGAGATCCCAGACCCGCCTGACTACCTTATATTCTTATTATTCAACATCGAACATTGCGTCGATTTCTTGCGTTATTCGTTGGTGTTTATAGCAAATTGACTGAGATCCCAGACCCGCCTGACTACTCTTATATTCTTATTATTCAACATCGAACATTGCGTCGATTTCTTGCGTTATTCGTTGGTGTTTATAGCAAATTGACTGAGATCCCAGACCCGCCTGACTACTCTTATATTCTTATTATTCAACATCGAACATTGCGTCGATTTCTTGCGTTATTCGTTGGTGTTTATAGCAAATTGACTGAGATCCCAGACCCGCCTGACTACTCTTATATTCTTATTATTCAATATCGAAAATTGCGTCAATTTCTTGCGTTATTCGTTGGTGTTTATAGCAAATTGACTGAGATATCAGACCCGCCTGACTACTCTTATATTCTTACTATTCAACATCAAACATTGCGTCAATTTCTGACGTTATTCGTTGGTATTTATAGCAAAATGACTGAGATCCCAGACCCGCCTGATTACTCTTATATTCTTATTATTCAACATTGAACATTGCGTTAATTTCTTGCGTTATTCGTTGGTGTTTATAGCAAATTGACTGAGATATCAGACCCGCCTGACTACTCTTATATTCTTACTATTCAACATCAAACATTGCGTCAATTTCTGACGTTATTCGTTGGTATTTATAGCAAAATGACTGAGATCCCAGACCCGCCTGATTACTCTTATATTCTTATTATTCAACATTGAACATTGCGTTAATTTCTTGCGTTATTCGTTGGTGTTTATAGCAAATTGACTGAGATCCCAGACCCGCCTGACTACTCTTATATTCTTATTATTCAACATCGAACATTGCGTCGATTTCTTGCGTTATTCGTTGGTGTTTATAGCAAATTGACTGAGATCCCAGACCCGCCTGACTACTCTTATATTCTTATTATTCAATATCGAAAATTGCGTCAATTTCTTGCGTTATTCGTTGGTGTTTATAGCAAATTGACTGAGATATCAGACCCGCCTGACTACTCTTATATTCTTACTATTCAACATCAAACATTGCGTCAATTTCTGACGTTATTCGTTGGTATTTATAGCAAAATGACTGAGATCCCAGACCCGCCTGATTACTCTTATATTCTTATTATTCAACATTGAACATTGCGTTAATTTCTTGCGTTATTCGTTGGTGTTTATAGCAAATTGACTGAGATACCAGACCCGCCTGACTACTCTTATATTCTTACTATTCAACATCGAACATTGCGTTAATATCTGGCGTTATTCGTTGGTGTTGTATAGCTAATCGACTGAGATTCCAGGCCCGCCTGACTACTGTTACCTGTATTCTTACTGATAACATTTAGCGTGACAGTTGAGATGAGAGGTGAGATGATAGTAATACTACAATGTGATATACATATAAATATAAGGGTTGTTAAGGACAGCGGCCTCGTAACGTAAAACATGAGTGAATTTAAATGTGAACGATAAACGTGTAATTAAAAACAGTACATAAAACTATAATAGTGAATACTCAGTGACTATATGTATAGATTTATATGGCATCAGTGTGTAAAAATCGTGCTATATGGTGTTTTATCAAGTGCAGGTTATTTTGCTTATATATTTTTAACTAAAGCTAATTTTAACGTAGCTTCTTTTGATTTATGTGAATAAACATAATACCTAACATGTAGCGTAACGATTAAGAATATATAATAAAGGGTTAAATAGTTATTAAGAAAATAATGGTAAAAATGTAGAACATTTCTTATATGGTAAGCTTTAAGTTGTAAATATCTTTTTTATAGAATAAGATCTCTAATATATAATGGTTTATGTATATGGTCTTAACAATAAAGAATTTCACACAACGCGTTTTGCTTCACCTGGCTCATGAAAAATAGGGAAAATTATGGAAAATAGCCGTATAGAGAGGTAAAAGTGAAATGGCAAATCGGCCCGAAAGAGGCGTACGGGCGGGGCTCTCTATACGGCATTGCCATGAGCCAGGTAAGCAAAGCGAAAAAAGTGAAAATCGTTCTCCTCAAATAAGTGTTTTTATTATCGCCCCGGCTCTGCCCAAATCGGTGTAACCTTGCTATCTTCGAGTCTAATCTGAGCCGGCGGTTGAAACCCTGTGAAATTATACAGTCCTGTACAAGGGTAATCAGACGGGCTTGGGAATTGGGATCTTAATGTATAATGAAATGTTTATCTCATTTGCTGCCATTTCAAACGTCAATATACGTTAACTGATCTAATAAGCAGTAAATTACCAGCTAAGCTGTTAAGAGCATAGAGTCAACATCACAGTTCGTAATCGTAATCTCGGCAACGGCTGCCAGTATTTACATGAAATTTAGTATGCGGGGAGTTTTGGGCGAGAAAAATCGAACTAGCTAGATTTTATTCCTGGGAAACTGCGTTTTCGTCGTATATCAATAATTTTGACTCTAATAATGTCAGTTCGATTGGCAGTTTGTTTAATTTTACGTTCGAAAATTTGGAATGTGCTGGGTTTGAACCCCGGTAAAATATTTTGGTTATTCTTTTTTTTTTATCTACTAGGATTTCGAGCAATGCTCTGTTACCCAAGTACTTATATTAATACGTGAAGCAAAAACTTTAAGTACCGTTAACGAGAATTGTACGAACGGAGTAGTATGAAATTTCTCACAGTTAAAGTTAATGTGGCGGACGGAGTGCTAAAAGCTAAATTTTTTTTAATAATGCTTAGAAATACATCAAATTTATAAAAATAAAGTTACATACACTACACACCTCACACTAGTGTTGCCCAAATGCAAGAATAAGACGAGACTTAGCCAGTCTTGGTCTTGGTCTTGCACCAATACACCTGGTCTTGGTCTTGGTATTATTATTGCGACCAAGACTGGGAAGTCTTGATCTTAGTCTTGCAGCAAGATTCTCGCAAGTCTCGCAATTCGAAACCTAATTACCTTAAAAACCTATTAGCTTAATGCTATATATTAAGCAGGTGTCGTTCGCAAACAAACGAACAAAAACCCGGGTTGCGCGGTTTACTTGGTTCAATGGATCACTCGTATTAAATTGATTCGGTCACTAGTGTTTGGTTCACTGATTTACTATCGAACCATATGAACCATGGCTCGATTGACTCAGTTCGAACCAAACGAACCATTGGCACACGGATTTGTGAAACAGTCAAACGAACCATAGAGTTCGTGTTCCGATTACGATCGTGCGATCTCGGATCTACTGATTGATATGATATAGTTAATCGGATTAATAAAGTCTTTACTTTAAGCAAGTTTTGCTAATGAATGAGAGAGATACCTATTACCTAGCAATATTTACGTTGATCCTACTTCGCCTAAATAGAATACTAGGAGATTTAAAATTAGATTTTCGAAATAATTTGAAATTTTAATTCATGTCTGATGTGAGGGGTTATTTAGTATTATTTTCAAATGTTTAATTATTATTGAATAAAGACAAAATATATTGACCGTTCATACGAGTTATAAGTTTAGAGTTTGAACTTTGCTGCTGTTGAACATACAAAGGTTATTGTTATTTAAGCTAAAGTTTTATTACCTAATTAATTATAGTTGTTGAATGTTGGGTGATATATTGACTGTTTTTATGTACGTACCTGTGTGTGTTTTTGTAATTTTTATTATAATACTTAAATTAAGACGTGTTTATTTATAATAACATTTATTTAGATACGCATAATTATGTAGGTATATAGGCATTAACTAAACACAAATTACTTTATTATTCCCACAATTCAAAGTTCTGCGGGTCGCATGCTGCGCGCTGGGGTGTCGCGCTTTGCCCGTTTTTAACTTTTACCAAAAACTGTTTACTATAAGCATATTCTAACACCTATGTTCATCGACGATAATGTAGGCATAGATGTAGGATTCTAATGGCAAAAGAATTTTTCAAATCGGTCTTATAATTTCCGTGTTTAGTAGAGTTTAAACTTACTTACATATGTTGCAAGTTATTCGTGTCCGTGTTGTATTTTGTAATTGTACCCTTTTTAGGCCCACTTGCGCAGATCAGGATCAAAGGTAACCCTGGTTAAAATATCATGCCTTGTCTTTCATAAATACGAAGATCGAGAGAGATAAGTAACATGTTTTTACCTAGGGTTTTTAGTTTTAATCCAGATCTGCGCAAGTGCCTCAGAAGTTTAATCGATGTGCAAATCGCAATTCGCAACGAGAAAATCAAAATCAAATTGGTTTTCAACACATAATAATATATAATTTAAAATCTTACAAAAACTTTAATGTTTCAATTTCGAATTTCGAAAGAATATGCGTCAAATAAACTTAAAATGCGAGTGTGTCTACTCGGCGCGCTAGGCGCGCTGCGGCTTCGCCCTGGCGCAAGTCATAGGTTTATACAAAAACTGGAAGCATATTTTATCATCCATGTTCTTAGGCGATAATGTTGGATTCTAACGGTGTTTTTTTTTAATCGGTTCTGTAGTTTCCGTATTTAGTAGACAAAAATGTAAGTTAGATACTAGATTTTGCGCGCGGCTCCGCCTGCGGGAATACAGTACCTACTCCGGGGGAACACCGTTAATCGTGTATCGTGTGTTAATCGTAATTTTTTGTAGATACCTAGTACCTACCCTACCCTTTACTGTAGGAGTTTACAATATAGGTATCCTTATTCCTTACTCATAATAATATAAATTTGAATGTGAGTTTGTTTGTTTGTTTTTTACGCTTTGACGTGATATTAGGTTTTAAACTTTCATCCCTTATTTTACCTTCTTAGGTGCTGAATTGTATAACACGCCGAAATACGTAACATATTAGTTTTTCCGTGCTCAATTCATACGAAATACTATGGAAGTATAATATGTTCAAGGAATGAAAAGTTTCATACAAACTTTTATCATCTATTTTACCCCCTTGGGTGTTGAATAAAAAAATCCTTCCTTAGTGGATGTCTACGTCATATGAGAAATACGTGTGCAAAATTTAAATTTTCTAGCCTTAAGGGCCCTGTGCGTTATGCTTTAGTCGATCAGCTTTGCGAAGCGAAAGGAGGGAGACTCTCCTCGCACGCCGGGCCCCTGAAAAGGGCCTTGGGCGGGGAACCAATACCAGGGGCTAAGCCCCTCTAATTGGGGTGGACGACGCACCCAGTACGAATACTGGGCGCATAGAGTCGGTTTTAAGGGAAGACCCCCCGCGGCAGAACGCGGGGGAAACCCGAGGTGGCAGAGGGAATGACGCGGTAGCAAGGGCCGTGGGCGGCCAAGACCTGCGGTCGACTCCGACGACGCGTGGGGTCCTGGCCCGGGGACCAGGAAGCGTGTATGGGTCCACTCCCACACGCGCCGCTTTTGTCGACCACGGACACAACCGACCAGGGAAATGAAGGGGGGGGGGGGAAGGGTATTTCCCGAGCCCCAGACTTTTTATGTCGGGGGGGAAAGGGGCAGCCACGGGGCTGACGTGTGGGCAATAGGGCTGCCCCACATCACACTCCGGGCGCACAAAAAGAAGCTTTGCGCCGGTTTGAGCCGGCGCGGGGTAAAGGGGGCAGGGGCATCGATCCAACGGTGCATAATACAGGGGGGCGCACCGCGCATGGGGCGTCTCGGCAGCGTGGCTCCGGGATGCTCCCTGCGTCTGGTGTCGTCAGAGCGGTTGCTGCGGGCGAGCGGGCATGCCACGGCAGCAGGTCAGTTGGCCGGGCACGCGGCTGCCGCTCGCTCAGAGAAACAGGTGATCCTGCAACTAAGAATAAAAATTAACGTGTTCAAGGAGCGCGGGGGGGCGGTGCATGGCACACGAGTGTCCCGAGTTCGGGACGCGCGTCGAGGATCTCCGGCAGTCAACAGTCGGCTCCTCTGATAGGAGCTTCTGGATGCCAGAGATATCCAGGCGCGGGTCCGAGCTAGGGCCTGGGGGTCAAAATTTTTATTATGGCTGCGATGGTGGAGGCGCCTTTTAAGAGGGCCTGAATGAGGGTTGGGAGAATATCTTCCCCGGCCTGAACCTTCTGGACAAGGTCCATGGCCAGGGAGAGGAGGGTCTGCAGCAGCTCTGCTGTGGATAGGGGGGCCTCGTTTTCGCCCGACTCTGGGGGCGGCAGAGGGAATACCGGAGTCTGTGGGTACGGAGCGGCCGCATGATTTGCGGGCTCCGGGACGATACTATTTCCCACGACTGTGATAGCCGAGGAGGTGGCACTAGGTGTGCGCGAGGAGCGCTGGGTGCGCGGGGAGCGCGAGGGGCGCGGGGTGCGCGAGGGGCGCATGGCGCGCGGAGAGCGCTGCGAGTCCCGCTTGAGGTCAGGCTGCGGTGGAGCGAGCACAAGTGGCTCCAGCTCCGCTTTGATGCTGTCTGAGGGAGAGACTGTATCACAGGGGGCGGACACAGGAGAAGCGGCATCTTTCCTCCTGGTTTTCGGCTTCTTTGCTCTCCGTGCGGGGGAGATAGAGGCCGAGGGGGCAACGACTCTAGGGATGCAATCGTTAGCCTCCGCCATCAAGGAAGTTGAAGTTGGCGGAGGAGGTGGGGCCTCCCGCACGGGGGGAGGCAGGTCGGGTTTGGCGCAGGGGGGGGAGGGGGGAGCGATTTCTGGTCGCTTCCTTGCCTCCCTGCGGAACATTGGACAGTCCCTGCTGTTTCCAGGGTGGGCCCCACTGCAGTTTGCGCAGAAGGGCGGCTCGGTGGAGGGGCGGGAGCAATCCCGCGCGGTGTGTTTGCCGGCATACCGTGCACAGACTAACACGCGGTGGCAGTTCTGGCTGGAGTGCCCGAACCGGAGACATCGGTGGCACTGGGCCGGGCCGCCGCGGCCCCGCCAGGCTTCGATGTAAATACTCGGCATATACAGAAGTTCAGTGACCTTATATATGCCGGGGACGACGCCAGGGGCCCTGACGATGCGGGCGAAATATATGCATCCGCCGGGTTCGGATCTCGCCGGGACTTCGGACACGTACTCCGCCACGTATCCTAGTTCGGCGAGTCCGGCCTTGATTCCTTCGGTGTCCGTGGCGGAAGGTAGGCCCCTGATTCCTACCTTGATAGCCCTATCTTGCGGTAAGGAAAAAGAGAACCAGGAGGCCTGTCCCTGCTTTTCCAGGTCCGTGAGTTAAGATTTAGTGACCCGGTATTCATGTTCGCTTCGGAGCGTGAAGCGAATACCCGAGCCACTTTTTTTGGCATTGGGTGTGTGCCCCAGAATGTCCCGGAGGCGCCGGAAATGGCGCACCCAGTCGTCGATCTTCTCGACGACCAGGGGCGGGTAGCGAGATGTGTTGGGGGGTGGCGACATTTTTGCCGGCACAGGTGTGGGGGCAGAGAGTCGGTAGGTGTCGGTAGGTACGGTAGGTACCTGTAAGATGGTGGCACTCACCTCGGCGTAGGTAGGCTGGCGGCCGGTGTACCTGGCCGTCGGTGGTGTAGGCAGGTCAATGAGTGGTGGCGGGAAAATGGGCGCGCGGTGGCGGTACTCGCGCGGCGTGCATATGCGGGGATCTGTGGCCGCACGGGGTGCAGCACGGCGGTTGTCGCACGGCTGTGGTGCCGGCGAGGCATCAGGCGAGCGCGGGGTGCTCGCAGTGGGCTAGTGTGAGCCGTGCGGCTGAATAGCCAGCGCGGCATGATGGTATCGCGGCTGGGTAGCCAGCGAGAGGCGGGCTGAGCCCGCGGTGTCGCGGGATGTATCCGCTATCGGGACGCTGTGGCGTCCAGGGGGTGCAGCAGGGTAGCGAGAGTAGCTCGTCTGCGCAGAGCGGCGCGATGTGCGCCGGGTTTGGGCCGAACCCTGTTCGGCTGCGCGTGACAGGGGCCCAGACTCGCCGCAGGCCGCCATCGGAAGGGATTGGGGCGGGGAGGTGCCAGTACACCCCCGCGAGAATGCCGAGGGCGACCCGGGGCGGGCGGTATCCTGTCCGCACAAGCTAGGCTCGGTGAGCGGGCGGTAGTGCGCGCGGTCCGGGATCGAGCGTGAGCTAGACCTCGACGAGGCCAGGCTGTACGACGACTCGGAGTCCGCACAAGAGTCTTGATAGTCGCGGCTGTAAAGCCGCGGGTCATGGTTTGTCATGCTCTACACGAGTGGAGCACAACATACAACACACAAGTCACACAAACAGTTACACTGACGGCAACAAGTGTACGTCTTCTAAAATTGAGGTAATCACAGAAACAAAAACGGGAACACTAAGTGTACGCACACGAGGACGGTACACACACTTAGGGGGGCTGTCTCCTCGTGACCCAACGCTGAGCCGAAACTCAACGGGAGGCCAAGAGCAGGGCAACTCCCCAGCAAGGCGCAAATCCACAGCTTATTCTAATGAATAAGGTCTGAAAAGGGCCTTGGCGGATTACCAAACCCAGGGGCATAGCCCCTCTATTTGGGGTGGGGATGACGCGCCCAGTACGAATACTGGGGCGCATGAGTCTTTAGTTTTGAGGGAAGACCCCCCGCGGCAGAACGCGGGGGAAACCCATGGGGGGGCAGCCAACAAAACAAGGGAGTGTCGTCATGCCAATCCAGGCCCAACCGAAACCGGCGGTCGGCTCCAAGCGGCGCGTGGGGGTCCCGACCCGGGGGCCGGGAAACGTGTGTGGTTCCACTCCCTCACGCGCCGCGTTTACCGGACCGCGGACGCGAACGACCTGGGAAAAGGGGGGAAGTCGAGGGGGAAAGACTTCCGGGCCCCGACTTTATTTGTCAGGGGGAAGGTGCGTCAAGGAGGCGACGGGGTGGCAAGAGGGCTGCCACTCCGACAGGCCCCAGACGATTCGTTGAAATTTACACCGGTAGGTTTAGGTTTCTACCGGTGTAGGGGAAGGAGCGGGGGGGGATTGCGATCCCGCGAAGGTGGAGCGCCTGTACAGGCGCCTCGGTGTGGCGCATGTCAGTGCGCCGGGACTCCTCCTCTTCGAGGGCGGTGTTCGGGCACGCCATTGCGCCTGGACTCCTCCTCTTCTGGGGTGGGGGGGGCACATCATTGCGCCCGGGCTCCTCCTCTTCGGGGGTGGCGGGGGTCCGATGGGGCTGCCGGCGGGACAGCGTCCCTCGGCAGGATGTGGCGGTCGGGCGGGCGGGCGTGCCACGGCGCCAAGTCGGTCAGCTCGACAAGGCGCGAGGCATCCGCTCGCGCGAACATGTTGCTGGCGAGTCGGGCCACGAAGGCCTCCACGCTCTCCATCCTAAGATCCCTCTCGATGGTGGAGTTGCGGACGTACCAGGGGGCGCCCGCAATGTAGCGCAGCACCCGGTTCTGGGCTCTCTGCAGCGTCCTCTTCTGGGGTGCAGAGAGCAGATGGTGCCACGCAGGTGCTGCGTAGGTGAGGCGGGACCTGATGTATGTGTTATACAAGGCCGTCCGCATGTTGAGGGGGATCTGAGGAGAAGAGAAGGCGGAGTGCAATTGCGCGGTGGCCGATTTGGCCATCGCCACTGCGTGCTGGCATTGGGGGACCATGGAGAGACGGCGATCTATGATGACACCTAGATATTTCGCCGTTCTTCCCCATGGTATCTCGGCGTCTCCGATCTTCAGAGGAGCTGGGAATCCCGTTCTCGTGGTGACGGCGAGCGCCTGGGACTTACCTGCATTCACAGACAGTCGCCAGTTGCTCAGCCAGTCAGGGAGAAGGTCCAGCGTCCTCTGAAGTTTCAGGGCGGCATGATCGGGTGTTAACGAGCTGGTGATGAACGCCGTGTCATCGGCGTATAGCGCTGCGGTGGTACCCGGGTCCTTTGGCACGTCGCTGGCGTAGAAATTGTACATGCTTGGCGAGAGCACGCTGCCTTGAGGTACGCCGGCGGTGATGGGACGCACGCTGGAGAGAACGCCGTCGACACGCACCCTGAAGGTGCGGCCGGAGAGAAAAGATGCCATGAGTCTTACCAGAGGGGGTGGGACGTTGGCTCGGATGAGCTTGAAGAGCAGACCTTCATGCCAAACACAGTCGAACGCCTTTTCCATGTCGAGGAAGACTGCGACCGAGGATTCTTTCTTGTTGGCCGCAACGGACAAGTGGTGGATGACCCTTACCAGTTGGAGAGTGGTGCTCAGCTCCGACCGGAAGCCGAATTGGTCCTTGCGAGGAGGGAGGTGGGGAGCAAGGTACTTGAGGAGAAGGACTTCAAAGGTTTTTGAAAGGGTTGAGAGGAGGGTAATGGGGCGGTAGCCCTCTGCCCTTCTCAGGTTTTTATGGGGTTTGGGGATAGTGGTAATTATCCCCAATTTCCAGGAGGTGGGAAAGTGTCCGGTCCTGACGATTCCGTTGAACAGGCGGGTCAGGGCGGCCACCGTCCTGAAGGGGAGATGACGAAGGGCAGAGTTGGGAATACCATCTGCTCCGGGGGCCTTCTTAGGTTTAAGGCGTGCGATCACCTTCTGCACTTCCCTCGGAGAGAAGGAGAAGGAGGGGGGGGAGGAGGGAGTGAGTAGGAATACCTTTACCTCCTCGGAGACCGTTCGGGCGTGGTCCGTTGCGGTCGTTGCCAGTGGTGAAAATTGGCGCTCGAGGTGTTCAGCATGAATCTCTGCTCTATCCTCTGCACGGTACCTTAAATTACCATCTGGGTGGAGCAGGGGGTAAACAGGGGCAGTGGCTCTGGTAAGACTGCGTCAAAAACGGTGTAGGGAGGGCCAGTCCTCACCCGCCTCCTGGATGCGTCGGGTCCAGTTTTCCGCACTGAGGAGCTCTAACTTAGATCTTACCTCAGCGGTGAGGCGGTTGAGTTGCGTCTTCAACGCTGGGCATCGGGTGAGCTGCCATCGTCGTCGCAGGCGCCTCTTGTCGGCGATCAGGTTCGCTAAGTGGCAAGGTAACGGGGGCCGCTTGTATTGGCGGTGGGTGGGCGGCTGGGTAGCCGCATCCATTGCAGCTGCAATCGCCCCGGTGAGCTGCTCCGTCATGGCTTCGACGGTTTCAGCAGAGTTCACCGGGAAATTTGGTGTGTTCTCGTGCAGCTGCAAGGAAAAGGCGTCCCAGTCACGGACTGGGTAAGAGGGGAGGGGAGGGACACTAACCGGGGAGGCTCGGATGGTGGCCAGGACCGGGAGATGGTCAGAGCCATGAGCCACGTCGAGTACCTCCTGGTGAAGGTCGCCTGCGATGCGATGGACGATTGCCACGTCCAGGACGTCAGGGGAATACGAGGGGCTCTCAGGGTAATGGGTGGGGGTGTAAGTACCCACCACCGTGTACCCAACTCGTTCGGAGTCGGCAAGCAATCGTCTGCCGTCCGCGTTTGGCGCGCGGGAGCCCCACTCGGGGTGCTTACAATTTAGATCTCCGGCAATCACAGTCGGCTCATCTGATATGAGCCTGTGGATGTCGGAGATATCTAAATGTGACCCCGGGGGCTTGTAGCACGCGAATATGCGGGTGCGGTGGGTGCCGAGTGCCACTTCGATGCCCAGCGCAAAAAGGGAAGACACCGAGGGGGTTGGGAGGAGTTGGTGGAGGATCCTCCTGCCGACCAAGACAGCAAGCTACCTCTCCGCCGAGATAATCCTGGCGGTATGTGATATACCCAGGAGTATGAAATCGGTCCGAGGGGGAGAGATGGGTTTCGCTTAATAGGGCGATGTCAATCTCCTGTTCCCTGAGGAGATGACGAATCGGAGCCACTTTTCTGCGAACCCCTCGGACGTTCCAATGGATAATCCTTAACGAGGATGGGGCGTGGGAAGCCATTTGGTAATTAATTTGGTAGCGAGGGAGGCCCCTTCAGGGAGGGCCGACAAAAGAGTTGCAAATATGTCTTCCCCGGCCTGAATTTTGGAAAATATATCCAAGGCCAGGGAGAAGAGAGCGCGAATTAGTTCGGCGGTGGATTCAGGGGCCTCGGGGGCCTCTCTCCTGGGACGACGCTGAGGAGGCGGTGGGGCGATTGCTGGCAGGGTGGCGGCAGCTGCTGCTGGATTGGCAGGCTCGGTAACGACCTCGGCCACTTCGGTAGTTGTAGTGGCCGCCGGAACCTTGCGCAAGGCACGAGAGGTACGCGGGGGGCTCGGGGGGCGCTGGGGTAGGGGGGGGGCGACAAGGTGGCATCGACCTTGGGGAGCGGAAGCGCGAGGGGCTCGTACTCCGAGTCCGTTGCTGCCGCAGAGGTGGCTCCGGACTTGGGGCCCTTCTTCTTCGTCCTCATCCTAGACCTCTTCTTCCGAACAGAGGGGGTGCGGACTGTGGATGACGCGGTACGGGGGGTGGGGGCGTTGGCCTCGGCCATAAGGGATGTGGCCGTAGGCGGAGGGGGGGGGACCTCTTTCTCCGTAATGGGAGGGTCATGACTTACCCGGGGAGCGCGGTAGGTGCGGGCCACAGGTCCCGCACGGCGGTTCCGGGACTCCCGCTTAAAAACCGGGCAGGTTTTACTGTTGGCCGGGTGGGCCCCCTTGCAATTTACGCAGGTGGGCTGTTCGGTGTGTGGGCGGGGGCAGTCAGCTGCGCGGTGCTCTTCGCCGCACCTGACACACGCCAGCCTACGGTGGCAGTTCCGGCTGGAGTGCCGGAACTGCTGGCAGCGGTGACATTGGGCGGGGCCGTCCTTGCCACGCCAGGTTTCCACCCTAATACCTGGCATGTGTAGAAGCTCCGTGAGTTGATAGATCCCGGGGAGCAGGTCCGGGGTACGCTTCAGCAGCGCGAAGTACACGCAGCCGGGTCGGTCCTTCCTAGCCAGGATCCGGGACACATACTCGACTTCGTAGCCCTTCTTTGCGAGTGCGGCGGCAATGGCATCGGTGGGAGTGTTGACCGGTAGGCCGCGGATTCCTACCTTAAGTCCACGGTCCTGCGGTAGCGCGTAAGAATACCAGCTTACGTGCTCGGTCTTGCTCAGGTCGTCCAGGTATTTTTGGACGACACGGTATTCTTTTTCACCACCAGGGGTGAATTTGACCCCTAGTCCTAGCGGCTTCGCGTTGGGGGGGTGGCCGAGGAGCTCCGCGAGGTTACTGAAGTGCCACACCCAGTCCTCCAGCTTTTCCACGATGAGTGGCGGGCAGCGGGGTGCGGGGGGAGGCGGTGGCGAAGACACATTCTGCGTGTGTGTCGCGGTTGTTGTCGTGGTTGTATCCATCGGCGATGCGGCCCTCGAGGTTGGGGCCGATGGAGTTCCGGTAGGGGTAGCAGTGGTCACTGCTGCGTATGTCGCCGGGCGGTCAGCACGTTTGGCAGGCGGCGAGACGTCAGATGACACCTCCTGTCGCTGCCTCTTGGTTACCTGCACGGGCGGGGCGGGGGGCGGGGGCATGGTGCTCGACGAGGGGGCCGGTACGGGGGCCCTCGGAGCAGGAACACTTACCCCTCTTTGGTCCTCTTCCGGCGGGGAGGCCGGCGAGGGGGGGGCGAGCTGTGGGCTCGCAGTAGCTGGCGTAGGCGGTGGGCGCGAGACGCTCACCTCGGTGCGGCGCATGGGGCGCGGCGGAGAAGCCGAACCCTTATCGGCTGAGCGGTGCGGGGGCCCAGACTCGCGGCGGGTCGCCGTCGGAAGGCATTGGGGCGGGGGGGTGTCAGTACACCCCCGCGAGAATGCCGAGGACGGCCCGGGGCGAGCGGTATCCTTGCCGCTCAAGCTGGGCTCGGTGGCAGAGAGGTATGCACGCTCGGACGTGCGCGAGCTGGACCTCGATGAGGCAGCGCTGCGCGACGTACAAGAGCTGGCGCGGGAGTGGCTGGGGCGGTCGCGGCTATGTGGCCGCGAACCACGATCGGCCATGGTGACGGGGCACTATTTAGCGTCCACCGTATTTTAGGGACATGCTTGCTGTTCGCGCCAACCCTAGCGCGACGTTTAGAATAAACACAAAGGACATCACTACGTGATGTATGGCCGACCGACTCGGGGGCGCTGTCAGAGAGTGCCGAACACTTGCATTGAGATCTCCTTCCGCGCCGGATACATTTTCAGCTCATCCCGAAACCTAGTGAACGCGAACGCGTGTGCGCATATTTATTTGTGCTCGTTAATATAATACCAAATTCGCCGGCGAACCGCGATAAATCTATCGATAATCCGCTCAACAGCTGTGTAGTGTAGTGAGAAGAAACCTCCGCCCAGATACAGAACCACCAGCTCAACAATAAGGTCAGTCCCAGTTTTCTCCAGCCCTCACATTAACCTATATACCTACTTCCCTCAGCTCAAAGTCGTATGTGTAAGTTCCTAGCTTACACATTTCTTGGCCCATCGAGCCTTCGTGAGGCCCTTCTCCCTATTACCGGCGTTGGGCCTCATTAGAACCAGCACCTACAGTCCACACCCATTATCAATTCGGCACATTTAACATTAAACCCCTATTCTGTACTTTGATATTAACCTATATGTTAATTATTTAAATTATTTTGTGCATATTTCGGCCCATAAATTCATAGGAAAAACCCAAAAAAAATAAATAAAAAAAAAAAGTGGGTATGTTGTCGGCACATAGTCAAACAAAGAACTCGAACATTCCAGAACTTCCCTAGGTACCTAATACATAATTTGTGCCAATAATATCTCATATAATAATTTTCTCAGCTCTTAATTACTTACGAAATATTTTAATGTTTGATTCGCATATAAAATAAGTAATAACTAGTGCGTATTGTGAATTACGTTCGGCTCATAACAGAATTGTGAATCGTCGTTGCATTACTAAGTATTTTATCTATATATAACGTTTATATCTTCATATTCTCAATTTTTAAAACACAATATTAATTAACTTAGCATTATTTTAATAGTTATGAGTTGCATAACATCTCAAGTGCCCATACAAACATCGTCGGCTCGCTTCGGTACTTGATTTTTGTGCATTCTGTAGGTAATAGGTACCTACACGGCGCCCGTGCGTAAACAACAGCTGGTTACATTCATTCTCAATTAGGTATTCTTCATAGAATAAATAGTGACCTTCACATTGAATTCATATCTTATCTACGTTCTGTGTTTATACAAATATATTATAGGTGTTACGTTACAGCTGTTTTGAATAAGTCGGCACACTGTTGAGATTGAAACTGCTCATACCTACTTGCATTGTTTTCATTACGTTATTTTGTTTCTAACGCGCCCGCTAAGATTTGTTTATATTCAAACTTCAGGACATTAATATAATATTACAGACGACTTCTAACGCATTAATCTCCGCTCATCAAACATACACTAATACTATATTAGCATCAGGCGATCGGTCAGCTCATTTGTTAATTAACTCGTACACATTTTATGATAAAATTGTATACATTGTCGGCACATTATTAAAATCTATTTTCTGCGTTTTAATTAATTGCGCGCGTATTTTCCGCTCATTACTTTTAAATATTTAACTTAGTTACACGCATATATTTTTAAACATGCCTACAAAATCGCAAGCGGCCATATTTAGGCAAACTATAAAATCTATTAGTCGGCTCAGAGAGATCGCATTGGCATTACACAAAGGTGACTCAAAGTCTAACAAAACGGAGTTTAATGCGCGTTTTAAAGACCTACAAAATTTGAAACAAAAATTAGAAAATTTATACTGCGAAATTTTAGACGACGGCAGTGTTACAGAAGAAATTGAAAAGTTTTATACAGCCGGTTACGAGAACGCGCTATCCGAATATTATGATATTTTAACTGCAGCGGAAAATATAAGTTCCACTTCAGAGTCAAGTCAGCTCACTTCTGCCGTTCTGCCCAAAATTGAACTGCCAAAATTCAGCTCACGCGTTGAGGACTGGCCATCGTTTATTACGATTTTTAGGAGTCTTACAGACGACATGACGTCACTTACAGATGCAGTTAAGCTGCACTATCTTTTGTCTTGCCTATCGGGGGAGGCGCTCAGCATGATTGCGCATTTAAAAATCACAAATGATAATTACAGCGTCGCGCTCGATATACTCACACGTAGGTATGAAAACCGCCGTGTTCTGATAGATGGGTTTGTTGATATAATACTCGGCCTACCTAATATTCATATTCGATCAAGCATACGCGCGACGTTTTTAACTCCGCTCATTTCCGCACAAAGCGCATTAAATAATCTGCGTTTACCTATGGATAGTAATTACGTATTTGTGTCTATTGTAGTTAGAAAATTACGAGGCGAGCTCCGCACCCTGTTCGAAAGAAGATACGGCATCTCGGACACTCTGCCCACCTTAGGTGATTTGATTTCTTTTTTAGAGGAGCACGCGCGCTGTATCGAAACCGAATATTCTAATGCAACGCGCGGTGTTACCTACTCACCACAAACTGGGCCCTCTCGTCAACACACACCCCCCGCAAACTCTCCGCGCAGTCCACGTTTTAGACCAATTAGTCCCGCGTATCCTCGTAATACTCAGCGCTCGCCATCGGCTCACACTTTAAGTAGCTATCACGTCAGCCCAGTTCCTCATTACCCTCAACGCTACTGGCCCCCCTCCCCCCGAACAGAGCGGCGCGAGTACTCAGCCCGGAATACAGATAAACACAAGCGATTCTACTGCCCCTATTGTAGGAATACAGAACACAAACTTATCGCGTGTCCAAAATATAATCATCAGCCCACTCAAGGTCGTTGGGATTTCATAGAAGCCAACGACAGATGTCGTAAATGTCTAGGTCCGCATTTTGAAAATGAATGTCGTTCGACAAACTCATGCAAAGAGTGTGGAAGTGCAAATCACCACACCTCGCTTCATCGTCACGGTACTCCAAATTCTCCGGTGTCGTCAGCGCATTTGCTTCCTCCTCATTTACGTGCACAGCCCCGCCGGCGTGCTCAAGACAAGCCACATACCTACACGGCCTACACACAACATACGCGTGCACATCAATCATCATCATCAGACCCCAACCAATCGTCTGATCATGCACCGTCTACAACTCATCAATATCAAAACAAAAAACAATGACTACCTACAATCACGGAGCACATAGAATTAGAAGATCAACCCAATAATTTAAAATGTCATTCAGCTCATAGTACACCTGCATCACATTCAGCTCATAAAATATCTAAATCTAGTTCAGCCCAATATTCTGTAGAATCAGCCCAAGTAAATTCAACTCAGCACATAGAAAACCCATTAAAAACTCCAGTGTTACTTCCCACAGTCGTTTTAAATATATCTGATAAATGCGGAGAATATCACAAAGCTCGGGCTTTATTGGACTGTGGTAGCATGATAACGCTCATAACTCAGCGCATGACTAGAAATCTTAATTTGCAACCAAAACAATGTTCATTAAAAATTACAGGTGTAGGTGATCAGCACATACAAAATTCTAAAGGTTGGGTCACAATAACATTTAGGCCCACACACCGTGACACACCATCTATTACTACTACCGCTCATATTCTCAAAGACGTTACAGGTTATTTACCTTTGCAAAAAATACCAGATGTTGTACAAGACTCAGCTCATCAGCTCATTCCATTGGCGGATCAAGCTTATCATACTCCTGCGCCCATTGATCTCATTTTAGGCTCAGACGTTTTGGGTCACGTTTTGGATGGTACTAAGATTGCTTTGGGCCCGGGGAAGCCCATAGCCTTCGGCACGATTTTTGATTTTGCACTCGTTAGGACTCGTTGAACACTCATGCGATTCACCTGTAGCTCAAGTTAACTCTGCTCATATTACTCATACTCATTATACTCAGTCGGCTCACTCTACACATTCTGCTCATTCTACTCATGATATTTGCAAAAGCCTGGAAAGATTCTGGGAGTCGGAAGAACCCCAGCCTCGTTCTGCTCATTCAAACCCGCTACACGAGCAATGTGAACACATATTCAGCTCAACCACCATTCGTGACGATTCAGGCCGTTACATGGTGACTCTTCCCTTCTTATCAGATGCACCCGTATTAGGTAGTACTCATGCTATTGCTCTACGTAGATTTCTCAATCTAGAAAAACGGTTGCAATCCGATCACACACTGCGAGAAAAATATATAGAATTCATGAACGAATACATAAACTTAGGACACATGACACCGTGTCATCCGTCTACATTTACTCATAAACCTCATTATTATATTCCTCATCATGGCGTGTTCAAATCAGGTACTGACAAACTCCGCACAGTATTTGATGGCAGTTGTAAGTCATCCAATGGAGTCAGTTTAAACGATTGCCTGCACACAGGTCCAGCACTTCAACGAGACATTGTAGATATTATTATATCATTCCGCGCACATCGTATAGTATTCAGCACTGACATAAAAATGATGTTTAGAAATATTCTCTTAAGACCAGACCAAAGACACTATCAGCTCATACTCTGGCGATCGTCTCCAGATCGACCTCTGTTCACATATGCACTCAACACTGTTACATACGGATTGCGCTCAAGTCCATATCATGCTATCCGCACATTATTACAATTAGCTGAAGATGAAGGTCATCGCTATCCTCAGGCTGCCGAAATTTTGCGTAAATTTGTTTTCGTGGATGATGTACTTTGCGGCCATGACACCATAGAAGAAGCATCAGCACTCCAAACTCAGCTCATTGATTTGTTATCACTCGGTGGATTTAAACTTAGTAAATGGACATCAAACACACCTCAGCTCTTGCAAAGATTTCCAGACGATCAATGCGAAATGCCTAAAGACTTTGACATCAGCGCAGAGTCTCCGTCAATTAAGGTTTTGGGTATTAGATGGATTCCCCGGTCTGATGAATTTACATATCACATCTCATTACCACCAGTTACCCACATTACAAAACGTTCAATTCTTAGCACAGTAGCTTCTCTCTATGACCCAAACGGTTGGGTTACACCCGTCATATTCCGCGCAAAAATACTTCTTCAAAGGTTATGGTTAACTAAATTGGACTGGGACGATCCCACTCCAAATAATATTACAGATGATTGGCAGCGCATCTATCATGATCTTCCGCACATCTCAGATATACATTTTCCCAGACATATCGCTCCACACAAATTCAAATCAACATACTCACTTCACGGATTCGCAGATGCTTCGGAAAGCGGTTTTGCTGCAGTGATATATTTACAAGAATCAGCTCACAACGGATCTGTTAACGTTCACCTCATGATTACTAAATCTAAAGTCGCACCGATTAAAAATAAACTCACAATCCCCAAATTAGAGTTGTCTGCTGCAACTCTATTATCTCAGCTCATGTTGCGTGTCTCCCAACAATTGTCTGCTCATCTCACAATTACACATCACGTTTGTTGGTCAGATAGTACCATAGTGCTTGCATGGATAAAAACTCCGCCCCATCGTTTACAAACATTTGAATCAAATAGAGTAACAAAAATTAACTCAAATTCACTCACACTTAAGTGGCGTCATGTACCTTCCCAATTAAATCCTGCTGACTGTGCAAGCAGAGGATTATCAGCTCAAGCTCTCTCCGCTCATGATTTATGGTGGTCTCCTCCTTGGCTCAAATTGCCAGAGGATACCTGGCCCAAGATGCCTTCAGCTCATACTCGACAAGACTTGCCAGGGCTCAAACCAAAATACGTACCATGCAATTTCTCGATACCCGGTGTCGATAGTGATCTGCTCACTCGCTTCAGCTCTTTAGAAAAACTAACTGGTGTCACTGCCTACATGAGGCGATTCATTCGTAACTGTAAACTAAATTCAAACTCGCGACAACTAGGCCCTCTAACTGTAAGTGAACGTAGAGAAGCATTACTCTTCTGGATCCGCTCTGTACAGCAGAATGCATTCGCAGAAGATATTCACCGCCTGCAAACCGATACCGATAACCGATAGAATCTGCACAGTACGACTACAACGTCTGTCGCCTTTTACGCAGGACGGTCTCCTCAGAGTAGGAGGTAGACTCACTCGTTCGGAACTCACATACGATGCTCAACACCCATACATTTTGCCTAGTTCTAGTCCGCTCGTAGACCTCATAATAGATCACTATCATCGCATACACTGCCACCCTGGCACGGACACGCTACATGCTATTTTACGTCAGCAATTTTGGATATTATCTGCCCGCCGCATTATAAGGCACAGAACGTTTAAATGCATAAGATGTTTCCGTTGCCGCGCTCAGCCCGAAGTACCTATCATGGCTGACCTGCCAGCTGATAGAGTCATACCTCAGCCCGTATTTAGTCACGTATCAACAGATTTCGCCGGACCGTTTCTGCTCAAATCAAGTCAATTACGTAATGCTAAGTTAATTAAGGGATATTTTTGCATATTTGTTTGCCTCACTACAAAGGCGGTTCACTTAGAACCAGTCTCATCGCTCACTGCCGAAGCGTTTATTGCAACATTACAAAGGTTCTGCTCACGTCGCGGACTTCCGGTATTGATACGCTCGGATTGTGGCACAAATTATGTAGGAGCTAGGAATCATCTACTAGAGGTACAACAATTTCTCAATGACAATAACGACGCCATTTCTCATAAACTCTCAACTCAAAATATAACTTGGTTACTCAATCCGCCTAAAGCCCCATGGATGGGAGGTATCCATGAGATTAATGTTAAATCCACAAAGCAACTTCTATACCGTGTTATCGGTGAGCAACACCTCACTTTCGAGGAATTCTTAACTCTGCTCACTAGAATCGAAGCTGTGTTAAACTCTCGGCCCATCAGTCCGCTTTCGTCCGATCCCACGGACTATCAGCCCCTTACTGCTGGCCACTTTCTCATTGGCCGTCCGCTCACAGCTCTCCCCGAGCTGACTCTAGATGAAAGAGTAATATCTCCGCTCAAACGCTTTCAGCTCATTCAATCACTCTCTCAGCGCTTTTGGAACCTTTGGACCAAGTCCTACCTCCATACCCTTCAAATCCGCTCCAAATGGCTTTCCTCTTCCTCTCCACCCAAAATTGGAGAACTGGTTCTGCTCAAGGAGGACAATTTTCCTCCTCTACAATGGAAGATGGGAAGAATCTCACGTCTGCTACCTGGGAAGGATGGAGTCATCAGAGTTGTGGACTTGGACACGACTCAAGGCCAGCTGCGGAGGCCTGTCGGCAAGATTGCCCGGCTCCCACTGGATTCTGCTCAGGATGGGGCTCAGCTCGCCGCCTGTGCGGGCCCCCCAGGATGTTCGCGCCAACCCTAGCGCGACGTTTAGAATAAACACAAAGGACATCACTACGTGATGTATGGCCGACCGACTCGGGGGCGCTGTCAGAGAGTGCCGAACACTTGCATTGAGATCTCCTTCCGCGCCGGATACATTTTCAGCTCATCCCGAAACCTAGTGAACGCGAACGCGTGTGCGCATATTTATTTGTGCTCGTTAATATAATACCAAATTCGCCGGCGAACCGCGATAAATCTATCGATAATCCGCTCAACAGCTGTGTAGTGTAGTGAGAAGAAACCTCCGCCCAGATACAGAACCACCAGCTCAACAAGAAGGTCAGTCCCAGTTTTCTCCAGCCCTCACATTAACCTATATACCTACTTCCCTCAGCTCAAAGTCGTATGTGTAAGTTCCTAGCTTATACACTTGCAATGTCTATGAATAAGGTTTTTTTTTTAAGAAGGCGTCTTCTAGGCGCGCCGGGCCCTTGAAAGGGGCCTTGGGCGCGAAAACATGATCAGGGGCTATGCCCCTCTGCATGTGGAGTTCCAGAGACACACCCAGTACGAATACTGGGTGCAAAGACGTCAGTTTTTAGGGAAGACCCCCCGCGGCAGAACGCGGGGGAAACCCGAGGTGGCAGAGGGAATGACGCAGTAGCAAGGGCCGTGGGCGGCCAAGACCTGCGGTCGACTCCGACGACGCGTGGGGTCCTGGTCCGGGGACCAGGAAGCGTGTATGGGTCCACTCCCACACGCGCCGCTTTTGTCTACCACGGACACAACCGACCAGGGAAATGAAGGGGGGGGGGGGAGGTATTTCCCGAGCCCCAGACTTTTTATGTCGGGGGGGAAAGGGGCTGCCACGGGGCTGACGTGTGGACAATAGGGCTGCCCCACGTCACACTCCGGGCGCACAAAAGAAGCATTTGCGCCGGTATGAGCCGGCGCGGGGTAAAGGGGGCGGGGGCATCGATCCAACGGTGCATATTCGGAGGCGCACCGCGCATGGGGGCGTCTCGGCCGCGTGGCTCCGGGATGCTCCCTGCGTCTGGTGTCGACAGGGCGGTGGCTGTGGGCGAGCAGGCATGTCACGCAGCGGGTCAGTTGACCGGGTACGCGGCTACCGCTCGCTCAGAGATAGGTGATCCTGTAACTAAAAGAATACATTAACGCGTTCAAGGAGCGCGGGGGGGGCGGTGCATAACACGCGTGAGTCCCGAGTCCGGTACACGCAGCTCGGATCTCCGGCAGTCACAGTCGGCTCCTATGATAGGAGCTTCTGGATGCCGGAGATATCCAGGCGCGGGTCCGAGCTAGGGTCTGGGGAGCCAAACTTTTATTAGGGCTGCGATGGTGGGGGCGCCTTTTAGGAGGGCCTGCATTGATTGCTTGGAGGATATCCTCCCCGGCCTGAACCTTCTGAACTAGGTCCATGACCAGGGAGAGGAGGGTCTGCAGCAGCTCTGCTGTGGATAGGGGGGCCTCGCTTTCCCCCGACCCTGGGGCAGCAGAGGGAATACCGGAGTCTGTGGATACGGAGCGACCACGTGATTTGCGGGCTCCGGGACGATCCTATCTTCCACGACTGTGATAGCCGAGGAGGTGGCACTGGATGTGCGCGAGGAGCGCTGGAAGCGCGGGGAGCGCGGGGGGCGCGGAGTGCGCGGGGAGCGCAAGGCGCGCGGGGAGCGCTGCGAGTCCCGCGTGAGGTCAGGCTGCGGTGGAGCGAGCTCAAGTGGCTCCAGCTCCGCATTGATGCTGTCTGAGAAAGAAACGGTATCACAGGGGGCGGTCACAGGAGAAGCGGCATCTTTCCTCCTGGTTTTCGGCTTCTTTGCTCTCCGTGCGGGGGAGATAGAGGCCGAGGGGGCAACGACTCTGGGGATGCAGTCGTTCGCCTCCGCCATCAAGGAAGTTGAAGTTGGCGGAGGAGGTGGGGCCTCCCGCACGGGGGAAGGCAGGTCGGGTTTGGCGCAGGGGGGGGAGGGGGGAGCGTTTTCTGGTCGCTTCCTTGCCTCCCTGCGGAACATTGGGCAGTCCCTGCTGTTTCCAGGGTGAGCCCCACTGCAGTTTGCGCAGAAGGGCGGCTCGGTGGAGGGGCGGGAGCAATCCCGCGCGGAGTGTTTGCCGGCACACCGTGCACAGACTACCACTCGGTGGCAGTTCTGGCTGGAGTGGCCGAACCGGAGACATCGATGGCACTGGGCCGGGCCGCCGCGGCCCCGCCAGGCTTCGATGTATATACCCGGCATATACAGAAGTTCAGTGACCTTGTATATACCGGGGACGACGTCAGGGGCCCTGACGATGCGGGCGAAATAGATACATCCGCCGGGTTCGGATCTCGCCGGGACTTCGGACACGTACTCCGCCACGTATCCTAGTTCGGCGAGTCCGGCTTTGATGTGCTCGGTGTTAGTGGCAGAAGGTAGGCCTCTAATTCCTACCTTAATAGCCCTGTCTTGCGGTAGGGAGAAGGAAAACCAGGAGGCCTGTCCCTGCTTTTCCAGGTCCGTGAGGTACGATTTTGTGACCCGGTATTCATGTTCGCTTCGGGGCGTGAAGCGAATACCCGAGCCACTTTTTTTGGCATTGGGTGTGTGCCCCAGAATGTCCCGGAGGCGCCGGAAATGGCGCACCCAGTCGTCGATTTTCTCGACGACCAGGGGCGGGTAGCGAGATGTGTTGGGGGGTGGCGACATTTTTGCCGGCACAGGTGTGGGGGCAGAGAGTCGGTAGGTGTCGGTAGGTACTGTAGGTACCTGTAAGATGGTGGCACTCACCTCGGCGTAGGTAGGCTGGCGGCCGGTGTACCTGGCCGTCGGTGGTGTAGACAGGTCAATGAGTGGTGGCGGGAAAATAGGCGCGCGGTGGCGGTACTCGCGCGGCTTGCTTGTGCGGGGATCTGTGGCTGCACAGGGTGCAGCACGGCAGTTGTCGCACGGCTGTGGAGCCGGCGAGGCATCAGGCGATCGCGGGGTGCTCGCGGTGTGCTGGTGTGAGCCGTGCGGCTGAATAGCCAGCGCGGCATGATGGTGTCGCGGCTGGGTAGCCAGCGAGGGGCGGGCTGAGCCCGCGTGTCGCGGGGTGTATCCGCTATAAGGACGCTGTGGTGTCCAGGGTGTGCAGCAGGGTAGCGAGAGTCGCTCGTCTGCGCAGAGCGGCGCGATGTGCGCCGGGTTTTGGCCGAACCCTGTTAGGCTGTGCGGGATAGGGGCCAGACTCGCCGCAGGCCGCCATCGGAAGGCATTGGGGCGGGGGGGTACCAGTACACCCCCGCGAGAATGCCGAGGGCGACCCGGGGCGGGCGGTGTCCTGTCCGCACAAGCTAGGCTCGGCGAGCGGGCGGTAGTGCGTGCGGTCCTGGATCGAGCGTGAGCTAGATCTCGACGAGGCCAGGCTGCACGACGACTCGGAGTCCGCACAGGAGTCTAGGTAGTCGCGGCTATATAGCCGCGGGTCGTGTTTCGTCATGCTCAACACGAGTGGAGCACAACATACAACACACAAGTCACACAAACAGTTACACTGACGGCAACAAGTGTACGTCTTCTAACACAAAGGTATTCACGGGACAAACGAAACACTAAGTGCACGCACACGAGGACGGTACACACACTTAGGGGGGCTGGACGGTACACGCGACTAGAAGACAGGACGATCCTCAGCTTTGCCTTTTATATGTACATATATATAGATAAATTTGGCAGTCGTAGAGGAGGACCGACCGGATCGTCCTGTCTCCTAGTCGCGTGTGTTAGTGTCTCGCTCCGCGTTTCGTGCCGTCTCGCTCTAACTGCGTAGCAGTGACTCGCTCACTCCGCGTTAGTGTCGTCTCGCCCCAAACGCGTCGAGTGTCTCGCTCACTCCGCGTTTTCGTGGCGTCCCGCTCTATCCGCGTAGTAGTGATTCGCTCACTCCGCGGTAGTGCCGTCTCGCTCGGAAACGCGTCGAGTGTCGCGCTCACTCCGCGAACGTGCCGACCCTTTTAGTGCAGTGCCTATAAACTCCTGATAGCGACCGCAAATTCACACCTTATTCATTAGAATAAGCTGTGGATTTGCGCCTTGCTGGGGAGTTGCCCTGCTCTTGGCCTCCCGTTGAGCTTCGGTTCAACGTTGGGTCACGAGGAGACAGCCCCCCTAAGTGTGTGTACCGTCCTCGTGTGCGTGCACTTAGTGTTTCGTGTTTTTGTGAATACCTTTGTGTTGGATGACGTACACTTGTTGCCGTCAGTTTTAACTGTTGTGTGACTTGTGTGTTTTTATGTTTGTACCACCCAGTACAACATGACGGACCATGATCCGTGGCTACCACGCCACGACTACCTGGACTCTCGTGTGGACTCCGAGACGACGTGCAGCCCGGCCTCATCGAGGTCCAGCTCACGCTCAGTCCCGGACCACACGCGCCACCGCTCACTCCCCGAACCCAGCTTGTGCGGACAGGACACCGCTCGCCCCGGGTCGCCCTCGGCATTCTCGCGGGGGTGTACTGGTACCCTCCTGCCCCAATGCCTTCCGACGGCGGCCTGCGGTGAGTCTGGGCCCCCGCCCGGCACAGCCGATCAGGGCTCGGCTAAACCGCGGCGCTCATCGCGCCTTCGTCAACCTGCTGCACACCTCGGACCTTACAACGTCCAACAGGCGGACACACTCCGCACCACCGCGAGCTCAGCTCGCCCCTCGCCGGTCCCTCAGCCGCGACAACACCACGCTGCGCCGGCTGCTCAGCCGCGCGGCCCACACCAGCCCACCGCGAGCTCTCCGCGCTCGCCTGACGTTTCGCCGGCCCCACAGCCGCGCGATGACCGGGTACGTCACTTCCGCTGTCTTCGAGACACACTGGGGCACATACCTAATGCCAAATATGACGGCCGTGTGATTCGCTTCTCGCCCCAAAGCGAACAAGAGTTCACGGTCGTCAAGCGTTACCTGACAGACCTGGAGAGGCGAGGACAAGCCTCCTGGTTCACCCACTCGCCACCAAAGGAAAGGACAATCAAGGTAGGAATCAGGGGCCTACCTTCTTTTACAGACACCGGAGAGATCAGGGCCGGTCTCGCCGGATTGGGATTCGTGGCGGAGCACGTTTCCCTGATCCAGGCGAGGTCTGACCCCGGTGCCTGCCTTTTCTTCGCCCTTATCGCCAGGGCCCCGGACGTCGTACCCGGCATATACAAGGTGCGTAATCTTTTAAATATGCCGGGAGTTCGCATCGAAGCCTAGCGGGGCCGAGGCGGCCCGGCCCAATGCCACCGATGCCTCCAATTCCGGCACTCTAGCCACAACTGCCACCGGAAGGTGGCCTGTGTCCGGTGTGCCGGGGAACACGCTGTGCGGGACTGCCCCCGCTCCCCCGCCGAGACGCCCACCTGCGTTAACTGCAGGGGGGCCCACCCTGCAAACAGCAGACAGTGTCCGGTGTACCGTAGGGCTGCGCGGAAGCCGCGAGCCGATAACGCCCTCGCTCCCCCCCCCCTACGTACCTGCCGACTCGCCTCTCCCTGTGCCAGAGGCCCCTCCTCCTCCGCCGACTCATACATCACTCATGGCGGAGGCTAATGACTACGTACCAAGGTATGTCCCCCCCTCGGCTTCCGACTCCCCTGCGCAGCCTTCCAGGAGGAGGAAGAAGCAGCCGAGCCCCAGGAGGAAAGTTGCCACACCCCCTGTGGCCTCCCCCTGTGATGCCGTCGCTATCCCAGATAGCCACCAGCAGGAGCTGGAGCCTTCCGCGCTCGCTCCTCCGCAGCCGGAATCTACGCGGACCACCCGGCGCTCTCGGCGCCCCCCGCGTGGACCTGCCGACTCCCCTGCGGCTGTCACAACCGCGGAAATGTCCGCCTCCGAGCCGCAAATCATGCGGCCGCTCCGCACCTGCAGCCTCCAGTGCTCGCTTTGCCGCCCCAAGAGCCGGTGCAAAGCGAGGCCCCCGCATCGACTGCAGAGCTTCTGCAGTCCCTCCTCTCCCTGGTCATGGACCTAGTTCTCAGGGTTCAGGCCGGGGATGAAGCACTCCAAGCCGTAATACAGGCCCTCCTAAAAGGCGCCCCCACAATCGCAGCCCTAATAAAAGTCTGGCTCCCCAGGCCCTAGCTCGGACCCGCGCCTGGATATCTCCGGCATCCAGAAGCTCCTATTATAGGAGCCGACTGTGATTGCCGGAGATCCACGACGCGCGTCCCGGACTCGGGACACTCGTGTGCCATGCACCGCCCCCCCGCGCTCCTTGAACGCGTTAATTTTTATCTTTAGTTGCAGGATCACCTGTTTCTATGAGCGAGCGGCAGCCGCGTGCCCGGTCAACTGACCTGCTGCCGTGGCATGCCCGCTCGCCCGCAGCAACCGTTCTGACGACACCAGACGCAGGGAGCATCCCGGAGCCACGCAACCGAGACGCCCCCATGCGCGGTGCGCCTCCGAAAATGCACCGTTGGATCGATGCCCCCGCCCCCTTTACCCCGCGCCGGCTCAAACCGGCGCAATGCTTCTTTTTGTGCGCCCGGAGTGTGATGTGGGGCAGCCCTATTGCCCACACGTCAGCCCCGTGGCAGCCCCTTTCCCCCCCGACATAAAAAGTCCGGGGCTCGGGAAATACCCTTTCCCCCCCCCCCCCCTCATTTCCCCTGGTCGGTTGTGTCCGTGGTCGACAAAAGCGGCGCGTGTGGGAGTGGACCCATACACGCTTCCTGGTCCCCGGACCAGGACCCCACGCGTCGTCGGAGTCGACCGCAGGTCTTGGCCGCCCACGGCCCTTGCTACCGCGTCATTCCCTCTGCCACCTCGGGTTTCCCCCGCGTTCTGCCGCGGGGGGTCTTCCCTTAAAACCGACTTTTTTGCGCCCAGTATTCGTACTGGGTGCGTCGTCCACCCCAATTAGAGGGGCTTAGCCCCTGGTATTGGTTCCCCGCCCAAGGCCCTTTTCAGGGGCCCGGCGTGCGAGGAGAAGTCTCCCTCCTCCTTCCGTAGAGGAGACCACGTACAGGGGAAGGACATATACATATACCTAGGCTTTTTATAGCGGGAAAATGTACTGTTCCTGTGAGGTAGTTTATTTACGCGGGCGGAGCTGTGGGCAATAGCTAGTATAAAAAATAATTTAACATCTTACAAAGAAGTTTCGAAAGAATATGCGTCTAACACACGCGTGGGAGCGGTTCGCGCGCGCACGGGCAGTTAAAGGTTAAATAACCAAAAACTATAAGACGTATTTTCTACCGCCTATATTCATCGACGACAATTTAGGATTATATTTTATAATACTGAAGGAATTTTTTAAATCGGTCCAGATGTATCCGTGTTTAGTAGATAAGAAAAAAATAACATAGCTTTAAAGTAGCTGACTGAATATATTTAAGTTAAGGTAAATAATAACGCTTCGGTAGCTGTGCGGTAGCTATTTCTGTGCATGGTGGACAGACCATAAGCGTATACCCATAACTCCTATACTCCCTGAAACGACACTCAGTCCTTACTGCACGACGCAAGAGTCTCGAAGGCTTAGTCTTGTTCTTGCTCAAATATTGCACAGTCAGTCTTGGTTTTGGTCTTGGAAAAATGCAAGAACAAGACCAAGACTGCAAGACCAATGATTGATCGATTTTGGGCAACACAGGCAAATAATTATAAATAATTAAAAACAGGTAAAATTTTTTTTTGACCAAACTACTGTGCGTTTGTATGATAACAGTTTTTTTTTTAATTTGACACATTTGTCAATCTTTCTTTCACATTACATAGACATTCACATTCATTACATTACATTTTTATTGCGTAATTTAGTGGAAAAGAACCCTAAAAAGTTGAAAATTAAAATTTTTAATATAAATTATGGTCGAATTGTAACAACTAGCCGAACTCTAGTCTTTATTATTTGACGATTTAGAAAAATTATTTTCGTATGATACTTGTAAAATAATTATCATTGATATTAACCCCTTACTAATAAAAATATTTACACAACGGATAACTTAAACAACGTTGCTGTCTTTGTCTGTCAAGTGACATTTCCAACGTATCAGACAAAGACAGCAACGTTGTTTAAGTTATCCGTTGTGTAAATAGTTTTATTAGTAAGGGTCTATATGTTTTGTTTCATTATAAAATTTTCCAAATACCAGCTGGAAAGCTATGGAAATTTATTTCACATTAGTAATTATACTATAATGGATTCTGCTTAAGTTAAATATTAATCATGAGATATCAAGATATGAATGCTTAAATGGAATAATGAATAGGTTTCTATTTTATTAACCTGTAAGACGTTTGAGTGTCATTAAGAATGCGCAGTCACCTCCATCCCTTTTCCATAATATAGAGCAGGGTTTCTTAAACTTCTTTTGCTTATTATAAATAAGACTTTCATGCCCCAGTGATATTTCAATTGCAGAAAACGGAATTTCCATGCAATGTTTTTGTATGTGCTTTTGTATGGAAATAAATAAATATTGTAACTTTGTCTAATAACGACGGACGAGGCCTCGATAAATATTTGTGATAAAAATATCGGTTTCATTTGTGTTTTGCCCCACATTGACATCTCTCTACCACTGTTATAGAGATTTATTATTTTGCATGAAATGTTATTATTATTCTTTTTTAATCTATTGCTAAATAAAATACGATAATACTTCTTAAATCCTTGAGCACTTGCCACGACTGGGCATTAGTAAGAACAAAAAACCAAAACAACAACGTTATCAATAGTAAAAGGTTTAAATAAAATTAAAAATGCTACAAAAAAATCTCATCCGTGAAACATTTCTTAAATGGAGGATTAAAACTTACAACAATTTTACATCATTCACTTTATATACTATAACTAAGCAAAAATAAAATTTTAACTTAAAATTTGCGCTAAATTTGGTGGTTGGAAAAAATACATTACTGACTTTTAGTAACTCTCTCACGTTACTTCAGATGCAATAAAGTTCAGTGGAAGACTAGGATTGATTCATTTGAATTTATATTATAATAACACGAGAAAAATATTTAATCAATTTTCTATTTTTATTTTTTTTTCAATACAAAAATATTTTATTATTTTCATTTTATTCATTTTTAAAGCAGAGCTACTTTATCTAAACCATTTGCCTGATATCGGAAAACTTAATGTCCTTACAACTCTCTTACCGCGTTTTGCCGAGAATGTCAATGTGCGTTGTTGTTTTTGTATACTTTTTGTTTAGATATTCGTTGATGTGCACAAGTGTGGGCAAGTGTACCTGCCACTTGGGTGACACACAACTACAAAAAGCATGCTATTATGTGTTTCCTCCAAAATAGCGTGCTATTTTGTGTTCCCTCCAAAACTCCCTAGGAACTTTCAATAAAGATTCTACCACTTTACTGAATCGACTGACTTGACTCGACATTGGATTTGACGATTTAGAAATACGGTTTTGAAAATTTAAACGAAAATTCTGTTTCCCGCCTTTTTTAACTGGCAAATAATAATTTACCTTCGTTTGCGTCGAACTAACGGAATTGGAACCCTATTTTCTTAAGCGGAATTCTAAAATAAAAGTAGTCTAAGTTACTCCTTATAACATCAGCTTTCTGCCAGCTAAAGTCCAGTTAAAATCGGTCCAGCCGTTTCAGAGATTATCCGGGTCAAATAGACAGACAGACTTTTTTTTAAGTTATTTTCTTTTACTGTAGATTTATTACACCATCGTACGCATTTAGTGCAAATGTTGTAAATTATAAACAGACACTTTAATTTTATTTATTTGTATCGATTACAAAACATTTTCCATAACTTAACAACCCTTTATTGTGTTTTCTCCCGTTTTTCATCGCCATTCATATTAATGACCATACTTTTAGCGTTTTGCCGTACATATACAAAGCCACCTATTTTTTTCTTGATGTTTCAAATTACATTAGGCAATTCAGTAATTATATGATAATTTTGTCTTCTAATGATTTTTATTATTATAAAACCTATGCTTAACATTTTTGTTTAGGCGTAGCATCTGTTACGAATATTAGAGACACTCTTAATTGAAAAATAAAATTAATAGGTAAAGAACTTTATACCCTGTCAATTTAATTTTACTTTCCGCTCAACACGGACAATTAATGAAAATGATTGACTTATCAAGTTACCAATAAATCATTATTTGCATCTCAAATTAGTGCTCGCCTCTCATCTATTATTTAAATTTCCGACGGTGTATTCCTCAAACGGATTAACTTCGATCAAATTTCAAATATAATTATACTTTGCTATTACGTGCTTATTTCGATTTGAAAAAAATCAACAAAAAAGAAAATATATTACAATTTAATGGATTTAATTTTAAAAACAATATGTACTGTTATAGAGTATAAACTCCGTGTTTAGTTTTTATTCGAATTATAATTACATCATGTAATTAAATTATTAAATCATGATGATAATGTTTTAGGAAAATTTTGTAAGTAGCTATATAACGGTATATTATCCTACTACTGCGTTGCTTACATAACACTAAATAGAATACTGACGGGTTAGTATTTAATGTGTTTGACCCGGATCGAGGCTGGGACAGGCAGTTATAAATTATAACTGACTAAAAATTCTTACATAAATAAAAACCTTTATTTAGATGCCTCAACTTTAGAATCCTATTCATTTTAATGTTTTGAAAATATTATTAGCTGACCCGGCATACTTTCTTTTCTAATAAAAATCTGGAGATTCACATTATCGGGTGTACAATCAGGTGTATAAAAAATAACCTGCGATCTATTTCATTATATTCTAATTATTCGGGTCAGTCAACAAAACATACCTAAGGTAAAGGCACCTACCTTATACCGCAGTATTTTCACTTAAACTAGAAATGACATTAAAGATTAGGTATTTCATGTACCTTTTTGAGACATTAGATATTTTTGTTAGAATCTTCATTTATTTGAGTATTAAAACACCCTAAAAATGTCATTTAAAATTTGATTTTAATGTTAAATTAAATAAAATATGGAAAAGGTCAGAAGCCCCTAATACCGAGGTAAAAATCCTAAGTATCCGAGGTATTTGGCTCCTAACTCCGAGGATACAAAATACCAAGTTGAGGGGGTTAGGATAATACTACAGAATGTTCAAAAGTCGAATGTTGTTAGTAACATCGGTGTAACAAAATTATATTTATGATTAATCGAAATATAATTGCCGATAGAATATATTAAATTGCCGAATAATAGTCATATAATAATAATAATAATAATAATAATAATAATAATAATAATAATAATAATAATAATAATAATAATAATAATAATAATAATAATAATAATAATAATAAAGGGGGTGAAGCCGGTCCCTCCTAGTTGGTGTCCCCGGGCAACACTTGGGTGCGCCACCCCACTCTCTTCGGGGTGAGGTACTCACGTGCCTGATCGTCGGCTCTTTCTTTCTTTCTTTCTCGTCACTATCTTTTCATCACCTTTTTATTAATCACCCCTTGTTTTTGCATCTGTTTTTTTGTTTTTTTTTGTTTTTGCTTTAGTTCTAATTTTCACCACCTTTATTTCTTCTCTTCCTATATTTCCTTTCTCGTTAACTCTTCCTATTTTTGTTCTAATATATTAAAAGAAAAATGCGACTACGTAATAGAAATATACTACCCCAGGCGGGTACCGGCGCGAAAAGCAATGGAGAATCCCGCCCCGGGCTTTCGGGCCCGGGCTGTCCCTCGTATTCTGGGGGGGGCACCGTATCGCATCCTACTGCCCAGTCTAGTACTGCTGCAGAGAATACTAATATTCAAACAATAAGCAACACATACTCATATCCTTCATCACCTACCTCATCCGTCAGCTTGTTTCCATCGCTTCACTCTTCACCGCAGTCATTCATCCTCAATAACTCATTCTCATCACGATCCACCACATTATCACCATTGTCAGACGATGTTACACAGGAAGCAATAGCTACTAATCCGGTGCCCATTCCTGACACCAGTCCGTCTACGAGAAATTCTGAATACATTAATCCGAATATCGTAGATCATAATACTCATACGCAGCCTCATCTCACAAACACTCCAGTAAGAAGTGTTTTGCAGGAAATGCTTCCTCCAACCACTCTCGCTGGAAAAAGTAGACAACGGATGAAATGGACTGATCAAATAAACAGAGAACTTCTCCGTTGCTACTACATTATAACATCATGCGAATCTAACCTCACAGCATTCAGACCATCACTCCATAAAAAATTCCTAGAGTCCTACCCTGAACTAAGCCACATATCTGAGCAACGATTAGCAGATCAAATCCGAGTTATACATCGCAATAACAGAATACCAAGTCATGAAAGAGACAAGATAAAAAATACAGTAGCGCATACGTTCGATTATTCCAACGACCAGAACAATACAATATGTAGCATAGACACACAGCTTAGCCCCTGTGATATTCTTACCATCCCACATAATGCAACGAACGACCCGAATCTACAACATTCTACATATCAACCCACAAATAATAATCAACCCATAACTCTATCAAACTCTTCTGAAACTGTAGAAAATCTAATAGCACCAGAGACAAACAACGCTGAAATACTCACAACTGATGCCGATCAAACACAGAATCACAAAATTAGACAAGTATTTACAGAAATGTTAATCAAATACGCCGATACAGATCCAACACTTAGACCGGTAATACCAAAACTCCAGATTACACGCAACATAATAAAGACGGTAAATTCACTTAACAAGTTAATAGGAGAACATCTAGAAGCGAAAGAAACGCCAGATTTAACGGAAATCCATAGTGCTATTTATTGCGCTGCAATATCAACTACAACTCTTCACACTAAACTAAATAACCCCCCTGAAAAAGATATATCAAATAAAACAGGAGACCCGAAAATGCCAAAATGGCAACTACGAATTGAAAATAGAATCAAGAAACTACGAAAAGAAATTGGACAACTTACACAGTACCTTAAAGGAAATCTTAGCCACACAAAACAACGAAAATTAAACCCCAACAATCTCACTGAAAATCAAATAGTAGAATTATTAGACACTCTGAAACAAAAACTGCAAGCACAATCAAAAAGACTCCGCCGACTTAAAATCAGTAACTCTAGAAGAACGGATAATTTATTTTTTACTAACAATCAAAAACTCTTTTATCAAAATTTAAACTCCGAAAATATTAAAATCATACAACCGCCTAGTACAGATACAATTAAGGACTATTGGGAAAACCTATGGTCCAAACCAGCCCATCACAACGTACACGCTTCATGGCTTGATACCGAAATAAGTGAATGTCACAATATTAATCCAATGCCTGAAGTTATAATAGATGATAACGATGTCACATACGCCATAAAGAAGACTTTGAACTGGAAGGCACCAGGGCCAGATAAAATTCAAAATTATTGGATAAAATATTTTACTTCAACACATCACTACATCGCCAAAGCATTCAATTCAGCCCTTAAGGATCCCAAATTAGTGCCGCTATTTATGATGCAAGGAATAACGTATCTAAAGCCTAAAGATAAAAACGATACTAAAAATGCGACTAAATACCGTCCAATCACCTGCCTTCCAACTCTTTACAAACTACTTACGTCAATCACACAAAAACTAAATACTCACATTACTGATAATAAAATAATCCCTGAAGAACAAAAAGGCTGCGCTAAAGGATCAATGGGCTGTAAAGAACAACTTATCATTGACGCCCAAATACATAATCAAACTAAAAAAGATCATAAGAACCTTTATTACGCATACATAGATTACCAAAAAGCCTTTGATAGTGTCCCGCATTCTTGGTTGATACATGTACTAAAAATATATAAGATTCATAATACTTTAATTCAATTTCTACAATATATAATGCATAACTGGTCTACTAAACTCAATCTAAGAACAGTCAGTACCACCGTCAGTACCTCACCAATCAAAATTAAGCGTGGCATTTTCCAAGGCGACTCACTTAGCCCCTTATGGTTTTGCTTAGCTTTAAACCCTCTATCTAAAACTCTTAATAGGTCAAACTTAGGATATATTATAGATAAAGTCAATAAAATCAAAATCACTCACCTTCTTTACATGGACGACATAAAACTCTTCGCACCTGACAGGCAACAACTGGAACAACTATTAAAATTAACGGAAAAATTTAGCGCTGATATTTACATGACATTCGGAACTGATAAATGTAAAATTAATTGCATTCTTAAGGGCAAACATACACATACAGAACCACTCAACTTAGAACTACAAGAAGGAACAATAGACAGCATGCAAGCGAAAGACACATATAAGTACCTAGGCTATATACAAAATACAGCTATAGATCATAAAGAAATAAAAAATACATTAAAAAATAAATACAAACAGAGACTAAATAAAATTTTAAAAACGCAATTGTCAGGCCAAAACAAAATTAAAGCTGTAAATACCTATGCGATCCCTATATTAACGTATTCATTTGGAATTATCAGGTGGTCTGACACTGATTTGGAAACCCTCAACACCGCAACCCGAACCGCTTGTTACAAACACAATATTCACCACATCCATTCAGCAGTTGAAAGATTTACAATAAAGAGGAAGCAGGGAGGGCGTGGTTTTATAGACATAAAAAATCTACATTACACCCAAATAGATAACCTACGAAATTATTTCAAGACAAAAGCTAACACAAGCCCACTTCATAAAGCCATTGTAAATTTACCTCATTCTGGAACACCGCTACAGTTAAATAATGACAAATTTAACCCTAAAAATAAAATAATTAATGATGAAAACAAAATAGAAAAATGGAAAAGTAAGGCTCTACATGGTAAATTTCCGTACCAGTTAGGTCAGGACCATATCGATCAAGCCGCGTCATTCAGTTGGTTAACTAAGGGCAACATTTATAGTGAAACAGAAGGGTTCTTAATAGCTATACAGGACCAAATTATCAAAACTCGCAATTACTCAAAATTTATCCTCAAAGAAGCCATAGAAACTGATAAGTATAATAGACCATATTACCGGAGGATGCAGTGCACTAGCAAATAAAGAATATACTCACCGTCACGATAACGTAGCCAAACATCAATTAATAGCAATCAAGTTTAACCTTATAGATACACATACACCGTACTACAAATACAAACCATCTAACGTTCTAGAAAATGACTCCGTAAAGCTCTACTGGGATCGCGATATCGTCACAGACCGTACCATCCTAAGCAATAGACCAGACATAACCCTCACAATTAAATCTGAAAAAACAACTTACCTTATAGACATCGCCGTTCCAAACACCAACAACCTGAAACAGAAACACACAGAAAAAATCCAAAAATACATACCGCTTGCAGATGAGATCAAACAAATGTGGCATCAAAACACAGTAAAAATAATCCCGATAGTCATCTCCTCAACGGGCGTTATTCCAAAAACGCTTGCCGTTGCACTTAAATCCCTTAACCTTCACAAAAACACATATATACAGTTACAGAAGTCAATCGTTATAGATACCTGCTCTATAGTCCGCCGCTTCCTTAATTCATCTTCATCCTTCCCTACAACTCACACCAATTAAACTTCTTTCACGCTACATGAACAGGATACTTGGCAATCGCCCGTACCTGTTTCATTCTACCGGTTAAGCCGAGACAAATATATGTTAAATAATAATAATAATAGTCTAGATCAAGAAAACTTTTATCAGTAGAAATTACAATTCATACATTTTTAAATATACAAAATTACTTTACACAATTTAATATTTTTAAATATAGAGAATACTTAACTTATAATATTTTCCAAATTAATAATGTTTTAAATAATTTTCTTAATAATTAACAATGTTTTAAATATATTTTTTAATGATCAATTAGTACATCTCTTATTATAGTATTTGTATGCTATAAGGTTTGCATTTAGGAAAATCAGTTCTGTACGTCGAAGCAAATATTGATTTATTGAATTAACGAAATATTAATGTAGGTGAAAATAGTATGCTGTTCGCTCAGTTTATACGTTTGTAGTGACACTACTTATACAACCTCGGTGGCTCAGCGGTTAGCGCGTTAGCGCTCAAGCTGGAGGTCGCGGTTTCGAATCCTGCCAGGGAACAAAAAAGTTTTCTGTGTTCCTGGGTCATGGATGTGTATTATATATCAAAAATCTTAAATATATGTATAGTATAAAAAGTATTAAATATATTTCCATTGTCTGGTCCCCTAACACAAGTTCTTCAAGAACTTACCACGGGACCAGATTGACGTGGTGTTAAAGCGTCCATAGATATTATTATTATTATTATGCAAGCTGAGTAAATTTGTGAACACCCTGCATTTGTTTGTATCTATACGACGATATAAGGTGCCCATAGAACCTAATTCATATTTCCAAATTCCGAGTCTGAAAATATAAAAGATTCTTTGCATATTACATAAACAAGTAAAATACAATAATTATTCAAAATTACGTAGAAATATGCATAAACTTGGTTTTAGCTTATTTATATTTCCATACAAAAAATGTAAAAAGTTTCCAAAAACTCCAACTTTAATATGATATAATTAGTGAATATGATTAAATAGTATCTCGGAATTAAAGTTCCATATTAATTAATTATTAAAGTATTTATATTCAAGCAAGAAGTCATGAATCGTTAAAAACAGCAGATAGAATTGATATATACCAAAGGTCTATGAAATCCTAACTCCGCGGTATACAGTTAGGAACCACCTGGAATATTTGGCATCTAATACCGTGGTATTTTTAAACCTTTATTTCTCCTTGATTTAATCAGAAAATAGATGATATGTAAGTTTTTAATGATAAAAATATAGTCATTATGATACTAAGACCGAAACCAACACCGTTAGAAAACAAATTCAGCTTGTAAATCACTATTTAAAAAATCGTGCTACATACGTGCACAGGGTCTGAAATGTATGGCGAGTCCGTTCAGGCTCTCTGTTGCCGCAAAACTAATTGATTATTAAAAAAAAAATATGCATATAAATTCAACTATATGGCCGTATAACAATCGAAAAATAAATATTGTATTGAAGAATTCTTTTCGAATTACCTTACATTAAAAAATACCTACTTCAGATTTTGCTTAAAATAGCAATTTTTTTTAATACCTCGGAGTTAGATGTCAATTTCAGAACCCTCGGTATCAGGTGCCTTTACCTTATTATTCGTAAAGTAAAATAATTGTCTTTCAGAGTTATAACTAATACCTATAATTAATTAAATCATACAGATAACGTGCTCAAATTTCTTAAGCATTGCATATTATACGTGCTCAAATTTCTTAAACATTGTATATTATTTGGAGTTTAATTAACTTTTTGTAATAACGGCCGGCGACCGACTTAAATGTATTAATTTAAAAAATAATACCTAATCTGAGGACCTCGATTTAAATATTTGTCTTTTTCTATTTCCCAAAGCTAAAATATCACAAAAATGTTTCAGAAGTTCTTAAACTTTTCTACAATAAAGCTTTTATTAGCGACCCTTTATTAAACTAGAACTTTGGGCATTTTGAAGAATAAAATCCTTTATTGTGTAGACAACGGTTCAGTACTTAACATTGTAAAGAGGAAAGATTTGTTTTTTTGTTTGCATTAAATAGGCGCCGAAACTACTGGAGCGATTTCGATTATATTTGGCACAGATATAGAGTCGACCACGGGGAAGAATATAGATATTTTACCGCGGCAAAATGTACGGTTCCTGTGCCCACAAAGGCATAGGAACGCCTATGGGCCTGTTTCACAATCCACTGATAAGTTTTAGATAGCTTTTTTGCACGTTTTGTCTCTGTCGCTCGAAGTAAAGTAAGCAGAGACAAAGCTTCGATTAAGCTATTTGACACTTATTAGGCGATTTTGAAACAGTATTTATTAAATTATTATATAACCAATAAAATATCTTAACTGAACTAAGCATGTTGAACTTAGTTTTCGTTTAGTTTGGGTTGTTAAGATTCTATTTATTTGATTAAAATATATTCAATAGTCAATTGACTGTAACTTTATACCACATAAGTAATAACCAATGGAGTAAAAAACTACCTTACAAAATCTGATAATACATTCTAAGTCGATTAAAAAAAAACTCAACCAGTGTAAAGTATATCTATAGCAGTTATTCAATTGATACAGATTTATTCCTACCTACTTATAAAGCAGTTCATTTGTGTCAACGTATATTGAAAATGAATAACCTTTAACGTTTAATCTCAGGTTATTAATGATGGGATAGAACAATTAGTGCCGTCTCTGTGCGCGTGTGTGATGACCATAACGTCGTTAAGCTCGGTCAATTTGGTTTACGTGTAACTCGGTTATGGATATTATACGCGAAAATCTAAACACTTTATCCTTCAATGCAATAACTAAATAACAGTTTCAGAACTGACCACTGACTTTCTTTGACGAATTTAGTAGTTAATTCAGAAAATCATGAAAATATTTTTATAAATATAACCGAAGATGATGCTAATTTTTTATTCTCCGATTAAATTTTGCCGCTTTACACCCTTGCGACAGTAATATCTATCGCGCTATCCCCTATTTAACGCATTTGGCACTCCTTAACTCTAGTCTCCATGATCTATCCTACTAATATTATAAATGTGAAAGTTTGTAAGGATGGATGGATGTATGGATGGATGGATGGATGTTTGTTACTCTTTCACGCAAAAACTACTGAACGGATTTTAATGAAATTTGGTATGTAGTTTAAGCCCTGGATTAAACCATAGGCTACTTTTTATCCCGAAAAGTATAGTGTTCCCGAGGGATTCTCTATTTACGCGGGTGGAGCTGCGGACAACAGCTAGTACCTTATAAATTATGGATGGACTAGCTTTTTCCTAGGCCAGGCTCCGCCCGCGTAAATATTGTATCCCACGGGAATAATGTACTTTTTCGGTATGAAAAGTAGCCTATTTTTTAATCGAGAGACTAAGCTACTACCATATCAAATTTCATTGAAATCCATTCATTCGTTTTTACGTGAAAGAGTAACAAACATCCATCCATTCATACATCCATCCATCCTCAAAAACTTTCACATTTTTAATAGTAGTAGGATGTTTGGTGGATAAATGCAATTTGGCACCAAGATAAATATAATATATTTTTATTAACTTGATACCTATGCCTAATAGCTGGGAGAAATTTTCATGTTATGTGTATTTTTGTCTATCCGCGGTTCCGGTCCGTATAGGGCCATATTGCTCTCCTAATCACGAAAGTTTACCTACACCCGTAAGGCAGTTAAATGCAAAACAATTTGTAGCACGTTTTATAAAATAAATTAGAATGTTCCAATTTAAAGAAAATTTTAAATATGCGTTACAAATACAAGTGGCAATACCGGAACAATTGAATGTGCATAGCTGGAATTGCAGCGTCTGGTATTTCATTAAGTCGTCCATGTCACGCCATACTTTATGTTCGCTCTATCCGACTAAAGGAAAATATATTTTCTATTCTCCTTTTCAATGTTTGGAGCGGTTTATATTGGATGAACTAGCTTTTTCCTAGGCTAGGCTCCGCCCGCGTAAATACAGTATCGCAAAGGAACACTGTACTTTTTCGGGATAAAAAGTAGCCTATGTTTTAATCCAGAGCCTAAACTACTACCATATCAAATTCCGAATCCGTTCAGTAGTTTTTGCGTGAAAGAGTAACAAACATTTTACTTTCACATTTATAATATTAGTAGGATGTTTTACTCAATACTCAAACACAACTCAAAAAAATCTGTAATGTGTTTTAATTGAAATCATACCTATTTTTGATTCTGTACAATGTTTTTGTTTCGCAAACAAAAGAAACACATTTTTAATAGTTCTAAAAGTAACTATAGATAATAAATATTGTATAAATGTTGTATTACGAAACAGTGTAAGTAGTTTTAATGTGTTAGTTATCAGTGAAACTATTATTAGGTATTTTTTTTGTAATGTGGATTTTAATTATTAACTTAAACATGATAAATAGCTACATAGCACCTAGGTATCATAATATTAGCAGTAGGAATATTTTACTTTTGCCTTTAGGCCCTAAAGGCAAAAGGTATACATACTATCTTAGTAACTTTAGATAAATTATTTTTGCTCGATTTAGGCATAAATTCAAGTAAGTACAGCAATACGGTTATGGTTGCGGCAACTTCAGTAGTTTCATAAAGCCCTTGCTGCAAACTGTCTTCAACTCATTAGGTAGTAAGACAGCAAGATACTCACAGAAGTGCTTTGACTGTTACAGCGATCGGCTCTTAGATTATCTTGGAAATGTTGGTTACATTTTGGTTTGATGGAGGAGCGAACATTAAGGATTGAGGTCTGTATAAATAAATACGCGTCATCTGATTGTAGAGCCAACTATGGGGACTACGATAAATTTTTGGTTGTGCCAATACATTTTTAAAGCGTAAGTATCTTGAATAATATGAATAATTTGAAATAAAAAAAATATTCTGGAACCGAAACGTTTTGTGTCTTTCAACCGAAAAGTTTACTGCCTACAACAGTAAACATTATATTGATCAATATTTTATTCCTATCTTTATATAACAAGGAGAAATCATATCTCAAATACTTTTCACGTTCGAACACCACTAACGGTTTATGGGGTAGTAAAAGAGAACATATCTATAAATGAAATCGTAAAAATGGGCCAGCAAAATGAAAGATGAAAATCTGTCCATACGTTGAGGTGACACAAAATACGGCTATATGCGTCATTTCACACCGAGACGCGACGCGTTGCGTCATTTTTATAACGCTTTTATCAGTTTCACCTGTATGTTTGCTTGCTTGCTTGCTTGTTTGTTTGTTACCCACTCCTTTGGGCTCGATTTTGTGCTACTTTGAACGATCAGATTGAATTCAAACTTTGCACACCTGTCAAAGACCGATGACAATTCGATTAAAATATCCGATTATCCTGATTAAATTCGCCAGGATTCATCAATTTCTTTCCGCATCCTTTGCATGAGAGTAAGAGAGATTGAACTAGTGCGCGAACTACGCATGCGTGCAGTTCCAGGCTTACTCTTTGGCAAATCGTACTAAAAAGCAAAAAATAAATTGTAGTTTAAAAAAAAAAAACAAAAAAAAACGCGCTAAATAATAAAAAATAAAATTTAATAAATTTGGATTAAGAATAGTGTAAATGAAAAATAAATGTTTATTATTGTAACAAAACGTGGGGTGCATAGTGTCAATAGTTATAAACATTTTATTGGCAGATATGCGAAGGATCTTCACTTTGATAATATCTTAAAAATCACTTTAAACGAAATCTGACCGTTTGAAGTGGATCAAAATCAAATCCACTGGAGTCGGTTACATACAAACAAACGTACATGTGAAAACACTGCACCCCACGCTTTTTTACAATAATAAACATTTATTTTTCATTTACACTATTCTTAATCCAAATTTATTAAATTTTATTTTTGACGTGATAACGTCTTATAAATTGATGGAGCCGGCTGCACGCACAAAAAACATGACTCATGCGTTACCTGTTACCAGCGTTACCCCGTTACCTCAGCTGGCCGCGCCTTAGGTATGTGAGTGGTGGGACGGAGAGACGGTGGCTAGTTATAAGATGCTAGTTATATATATTAATAAGAGCTATAGCTAGCTATAGCTCGTAGTAATATATATAACGAACTCAGTTCGGCGCCGGACTTTGCGGCGGCAACACGCCTACCTAAGGCGCGGCCAATTAGTTCCGCGCACACTATAAACATGACGTTGTCACGTTCAACTATCGTCAGTAAACCGACTTTACAGACAACCGATTTTTTATTTTTTAGTTAGGTTTTCTATAAAAACGTGTTTTTTTTTTTTTAACTAATTTTTTTTTGTGATAACGATTCAACATTTAACTTTATTCACTATATCAGAAAGTACATATTTCATTGCAAGAGTTCGAATTTCGAAACGAAACGTGTGTCTTTTTGAGTTTTCCTGAAATAAAACGTGTCTTTTTTAGTATTCCTGAAATGAAACTTGTGTCTTTTGAGTTTTCCTGAAATGGAACGTGTGTCTTTTTGAGATTTCCTGAAATAAAACGTATGTATTTTTAAGTACTAGTAGTAGACTAGTTTAGTATCTTAAAAATGTCAAGCCGCGTAGGGCCTTGGTGTGAGCTGATCCTAATTTGATAACGTAACCAAAATTTTTGTTTGTTCGAATTTTCTGGGTTGTAAGCTTTCAGAACACTATTCGAGTTATCGAAGATAAGACTATTATAGTTCAAAAATGTCAAGGGCTGGTAAAGTCCTACTAGTAATATAAATGTGAAAGTTAGTGAGGATGGATGATCCATCCATCCTCACACGCAAAAACTACTTAAGCGTCATTGGTCAATTTTGACATTTGTACTGATGATTCGTTGCATTGACTATACTCACTTTTATTTTAATATTATCCACACGTAATTTAAATACGCAGCCTATTTGCAATGTGTTAACTTGATTTTTATCTTTAATATAAAACTTATCGCAAATGAATAACAGATAATAATTTTCTATATTCTAAATAATAATATAATCTTATAATATTCTATATATTATATGATCTTAGACCAATATTGATATTATGTATTCTATTTTTAAGTGAATTAAATGCGTCTCAGATAACGAAGACACTGTGATATTTTATTTTAAGATGTCTGAAGATTTATATGAAGTGTGCTGTAATATCTGATAAAGTACATAGTATCTTCGGCATCTTTGATAGTTCATACAAACTGTACAGCAAGCGATATTGTATTTAAACATAAAATATTAAATTATCTTTGCCATATATGATTCCCCTTAAAAAAAACTTTAAGAAACATAATATTAATCTCGTTTGAGAGATCATCACCAGCTCAGCCTACAGCTACTACTAAGTAATGTTTACAATTGTTTAATGTTATGTATAAACTATAGGGTGTTGTTTTTGTAGCTTGAGCGGGAATATACAAAACCTGGCCATATGCACTAAATTAAATTAAAAATATAATAATTAATAACAGATCTTCGAGATTAAGCCGAACACATGCCAACTTTTCGTAGTGTTCCTGCAATAAAAATGAAATGAAATAAAATGAAATGAATGAAACTAAAAACTCTTGTGGCTGTATTAAATTGATACAAGTTTTGTTTTAGAATGTATTTAATACTAAGGTACATAATATGGAATTTGTTGTCTTTAGTTTTGAATTTAGATATTACTTTATAACGATGAATTGAAGAACGCAAGTCATCTTAAAATTTAATATTTTATTTTAGACTTTTCATTTTTATTAAATAAAATTAAATCGGTTGACGGCAATTTTCATCGCTAAAGTAAAAGTTATTTATCAGAGGAAAACATCATTAAAATTTTTGTATAACTGAGGTTATACAACATTTTTAATGATGTTATAATGATTGTTTGATTAAGATAAATATTTTGATTCTTACTTGAAAACTTAAATTATCGAGAAGATGATTTTATATATTTGATTTTAAAGCAGATAATCGAATTAAAAAGGCTAACCCGTATATAATACATCTATATATTTCTTTTCGAGTTATTTTTTTTTTCTAATTTAAAAAAAAAATTGTTTATGTTTATGTTCCTGGAATATAATACAAAATACTACTGATCTGTTGTAATAACCGGATGCGTCATTATGTTACTAATCAGTAAATGCTGATCCATCAAATCCCTAATAGGAGCGCGCTAACATTTGAGAAAAGCCTAGGTCAAAAGCTAGTATGAATAAAATAGATCCAAAATATATTTTTTCAAAGTTGTCCTCGAGTAAAATAATCTTAAACAAAGTAGCGAAAAATACTCAAATAAATGACACGCGCTCTGGCGAACTGGAAAAGCTAAAAGTTTATTTCACGTGCTTTTAACAATGTATAGTTTTATGGGCTCGTAAAGAACTTAATGTGTTTGCTATAATAACCGGACCGAGTCATAATAATTGACTCTTGCATTTCCTTTCTTACAATGTTGTAAAAAGAAAACATACTATCCGAACTTTGTTCGAACAAGGCAATAATATATGAAAATATTTTGAAGCTTTGAAGCTATACATATTTGGTGTTCTGATAAAAAATACCATTTTAACATTTTACATCTCCTTATTTCCTTACGGCCCGTTTCAATAACCTATCTACCAATAACTATTACATAATACTTGTTGTAAAAACCGGCAAATTATTGAATGACGACGTTTTTAACAAATACTTATTGGTAGATAGGCTATTGAAACCGGCCATTATTGTATTTACACAACATGAACAAAAGGCATATTGATTTTAAACTTAAAAAAATATCCATGCATACACAATGGTGGAATTATTCAAATCAGTCCGCCCCACACATATCGCTTCATTTCTCTCCCCGCTGATTGCCTTCATGGTCTGTGACTGATAACGGACAAAGGAAATTAACTCATGTTTTATTGTAATATCCTTTTTCATATGAAGGTTTATTAAATATTACTTTCGACCTAAATTATATTAGGTACGGTTGAAACCTATAGGTATGTACTATCGAACAAGTTGCCGCTCGATCAGGCATTAGATGAAAATCGCTTGACTGCGCCTTTGGATCGTGCGCATACTTATAGTTCAACAACGTCGGCAGTCATTGCGGTCGCTTCATGTGAGTTTAAATATTTTGAGGCGTCCTAGTACAAAAGAAAATGTTTAAAAATTGGTCGAGTAAGAACTTTGTCGATATTGTACATTTTTATAAGAACTAATCGGGGCATGATAAAAGAAATCTTTAGAAAAATAACCAGTGGCCCTTGTGTCTCCCCCAGTAGCAGATTTGAATAAATGGGGACTGGGGACACACTAGCTTTGAAAATGCGACACATTTAACATTATTTCTAGTACTAGGTATGGCGCGTTTTTGACACCCTCGTGATTCCCTTACACTTACATCGGCGAATTGTATAACCAAATCGACGATCGACCTTTAACGTCTCTTCGGTTTCGCACTAAAACATATGTTTGTCCCGATAAAGTATTTCCCCTTCATTATTTCCTCTTTTGATATAAAAAAAAAATTATTAACATGAAATCAACCTAATATTCCATACAAACTTTCCTGGAAAGGCTTGATTTAGTGAATAGTTCCTGCGTAGCTCTCGGGGGTAGTTTAACAAACAGTTGAATAGAATCAGGTTGTATTACTGAATTTCCTCAACCAAAACTTATAGCACGGTGAACAGAGAACTGTAGGACATCTAAGGCCGTCTGGCGAGTTATTTGCCTACTCTCGCGTTGGCGCAGGGGCTGTCAAATAAATGCTAAAATAATGCAGGCTAACACGAGCCGTCATACTTCAATGCGCGTGATCACGATACGTACGCGATCGGTCACGGCACAGCCCGCACTGTAGGCTTGTTGAAAAAATATCGATACAGTATCGATATTTAATATTTCGATACATCGATGTATCTATATAAAATTTCGAAAAGGTATTATAAAAATCGATATTTTTTTCAGACCAATAAACATTTATAAGTTTTAAGGTTAAAAAAATCCTAAAAAGAATAGTTTTCTATTGATTAGTAGAAATTTATCTAGTAATGTAAGATGATTTAATTTGAAATTGATGTAAGATGATTGAAGTAGATTAGGCCAAATAAATTAATTTTTAGAGCACGAATATTCTCAGTAAAATCATATCGATACGATATGTATATCGATACTTTATTGCATTTCAGACATCCCTATACGTGGTGTGTCCATGCGTGCATAGGTACCCGGCGGGCACGCTCAAACCGATCGCGGCACGTTTGTATGAAGATGTTCTACTGAGTGCTAAATGTGAGTTTTTCTTTTCGCTTTCTATCGTTAGCGCGTTTGGGGTTTACTAGTAACGTGTACCTATGTGATTTGACCTAATTGTCGCGCTTACAACTAGGTGGCGCTGTACAAATCACATACAAATTTTTAGTAAACGCCAAACGCGCTCACGATCGACTGCTAAAAGAAAAACTCACACTTAGCACTCAATTCTCTATTTACCGTGTTTATCGTCTCGTTTAGTGGCCAGTTTCAATAACCTATCTATCATTTGTCGGGTTTTGCGATACAAATTTGACGTTTCTAACAAATAGTTATTGGTAGATAGGTTATTGAAACGGGCCGGAAATGGACTAGAGTTTGGGTTTAATGCGTTTCAATACATTGTTGGGATACAAATTAATAAAATTGAAATCTGATTGTAATGTATTAAATTATGTATTATATTTTATATTTATTATGTATGTATATTATGATAGTATACACTACACATTATATTTTGTCTCTATTTTAGTAAGGATATAATATAGTAATATTATGTAAGTAGTGTATTTGTAATTGTGGACGTCCTATCTGCTGTCTTTTATCCCATCTCTCTCCGTAGGGCTGCTCTAAGAAATTTCTTTGTAGAAATAAGCAGCACCTTTGTGTCGTCTTACTTGGTTAAATTGTGATGATATACATTTTTCTTGTGTGCAATAAATTGTTAAATAAAAAAAAACAAAATTAAGAGCAATTACAATAAAAAAGCAATTTTAAACATTTTTGTCTGTCTGTCTGTCGTTCTGTCTGTTTGTTGCGGCTAATCTTTAAAACGGCTGCACCGATTTTCACGGAACTTCCACTGGCATATAGCTGATTAACATCAGGTCTAACATACCCCGCTTAATATTAGGGTTCCGTTTAAAAAAATAGGGTTGCTTTTCCGTTACTTCTATGCAAACGAAGTTGCGGCCACCAGATAGCGTTGATGTACATTAATGTTGATTAATATAACGGATTGAAATTACTTTATAAAACTGGAGAACGGCAGGACCGATTTGGCCTATTTTGATCTTGAAATAATTGCTGGAGGTTTAAACGGTGGGAAATAGTGGAAAAATTGTGGCGAAAACACTTAAAACTTCGATTGAATTTTCCTATACCAACTGTTCTCGGTGTTTAATTTATCACTTGATTGTCAAATATTTATAACTTACTTGTTTACATGTTTTATTTTTTTCATAAAAATTGGCCGGCCCCTGAAGGTTTGTAGGTGTAGGTGGTATATGTAGGTGTAGTCATTTATTTATTCCAGTTCATTGTTAAGACAGAACAACGTGTGTCGGGACAGATAGTTTATCTTTAGTTTTTTTTTTGTAACACGTTACGTACAAATTGTTTGTAAACAAAAATTATTACTGCAACGCGTAATTGCCGTGCAAATTTATTACTGCAACGTGGTTACCGTGTGCCTGAAACGACAAGTATAACTTATGGTGCGGTATACGGTAGTGAAGCTGCGGGCAAAAGCTAGTGGAGCTAGCGGAGCTTCGCCCGCGTGGGAGAGTGTACGTGGCGAAAAACTTCTTTAGCAAATATACCTGCAATATAGTAATCGTAAAAATATATACTTTATAATAAATTTTCACACGTACTTTTTAATTTTAAGATATCTCCTAGATATAGATATCCTTAGATAAATATTTAAATTGTATCCATTTATTAGCTTCTGAGAATACCACATTATTTCTGATCATTTTTTAAACTTAGAATGGGTATAGCCATTTAGTATAGGTATAGGGTAGTAACCTATCCTTTAAAGAACTTTTTTGTAGACCTATAAAAGACAAACAATACATTGATTTGATATTCATCTGTAACGGGTTATGTCAGGCAGCGTTTTTGATTAAAGTTCCCAGACGGCTTGAGTTTTTCCGACACCTTCAACAATGATCGTCATAAATCAAACAATTTTCACAAACACTTAACAAATTATTATCGACCTAAACCTTCCTGAGGAACCACTCTGTCGGTAAATGTAAACGGCATGAAAATAGTTTCAGTAGTTTTTGAGATTATCGCGAACATACAGACAGACAGACTTGGCGGGGCACTTAAGTATCCTATATCCGTCTCCTGGTTCTAAGCTACCTCCCCACCAATTTTCAGCCAAATCGGTTAAGCCGATCTTGAGTTATAAATAGTGTAACTAACACGACTTACTTTTATATATAATATATTATAATTTCACTAGTGAAATTTTAATTACACTAACCTAACCTAACCTAACCTAACCTAACCTAATTTCATACGTTATATTATAATTTCCCACTAGTGAAATTATAATATAACGTCTTTGACTAAATACCTGCGACATATATATAAAGATTTCTAACCTTCCTTCATAATTTAATTATTTTATATTCTTAATAATCCGTTATAGGAGGTAAGGAGCTAAGCACCGGCTGTCGGGCAGTCGAGCATTAATTTAAGTCTAAGGCGTTGAGGGTTGAGACTTTAAGTCTGTAAGTCTGTACTAATTAACAAGCAAACTAATTATTCTACTAAAACGAGGAGACGTGTACTGATTTCTTTGATCTTGGCACTTTAACATGGCGGATTTTTTACGGTTTTATAATATGCATAATCATACCTTTTAGTATGCTTTTAGGTACATAAGAGATCGAAAATTTTAATCGTATTTTTCTCGTTTTTGTCGTTAGTAGCAAATAGTGTCCGGATTTAATAATAAAAATTATTAAATCCGGACACTATTTGCTACTAATTAATTTATATAATAATAAAAATTAATAATTTATCATTATTCTTTAAAGCACTGAATTTTGTTCCCTCCATTCCTACATTTAACTTAATTGAACACAAATATCTTTTAAAATGACGGATACATCGCTCGTTATCGCGGAGGCGGCAATTAAAAGTGGCGTTTATTTTAAAATGGCGGTAAATTGGCCTTTTGCATAACAAAATAAATTAATGAGTCCAATCCGGTTTACGACAACAAAAATACATGGGTTTTGGTAGCGATTACTTTAGTGTTAAATTTTATGTTGAAAATTATAGATGCTAATTTCTAATGTAACCTATTCTTTTTCATCAAAAATTTTTCTTTTCGTTTCCTAGTCAGGCTATAATCACAAATAAAAATTATAATCCTTGTGGCCTTTTGTATTTAATTTTCATCAAAGATATTGAGCGTCAAAATATGATATCAAATTAACAAGATTGTTATGAATTCAATTAAAATGTTTCAATGCCTCCAAACGAACATAATTTTGAATATCCTTTAATTCCACGCTAATGCTAGGGTTAGGCTTTAAATATTGGATTGTATAATAATTTAGAATTAACAATTTAATCAATAAAACAATTTGCTTGTAGGTATTTAAATATTTTCAATTTAATGATTATAAATATGTTTTTACTCTTTATTATAATACTAGCTGACCCGTGCCCACTTCGTTGGGCGTTACACATTTTTTATTATGATGATGAGGATAAATAGTATCCTAAGTTACGCCTTATAAGATCAGCTATCTGCCAGTGGAAGTTCCGTGAAAATCGGTCCAGCCGTTCCAGAGATTAGCTGGAACAAACATACAGATGAACATGGAGAAGGACCGACAGACAGACAAAAATTTTAAAATTTTATTTTTTATAGTTAATATCGTATATTCATTCGTATATTCATTAAGTAAAATTGTGTTAATTTGTAATTACAAACAGACACTTCAATTTTATTTATCTATATAGATAATATCAACTTTATGTTATGTAAAAATTAACCTGTAGTGTAAGTTTTTTTCGTTTAGTTTGGATAAAGGCATTATTACTTGACACGTAGCACTTGGCGTTCTACGATTTTTGGACCTCCCTTTCAAGTTTATTCCAAAATAACTGGTAGGAATAGGCATGTTCACATCTACTACAATAATAATTATTGTGTTAACATTTTATATATTATATATTCCGTACTCTACTATGTTCTACTACTCTGATTACATAGATTACTAAATACTAACTTTTAGTATTAGTAAGAGTAGATATTAAAGAAGGGTGGATTTAAACTGATTCCACGTATCAGGCGTGGCTAATTACCTAATGGTCAGGGTGTGGGGCAATCCGTCTACTACACTCATTACATCGTACGACTTCCACGTATTATAGTTTAACTAGCTGTTGTTCACAACTTCGTTCACGCTGAAGATCGTATGGCGCGGGAACCGTACGTTTTGCCGGTACAAAAATTCTTCCCCAAGTTCTTTTTCTATCAAAACGCGTTCAATGTTTTAGGCATGACTGCATCACAGTAAGACTAATGACCGGTTTCTGATGTCAATTTGTTGGTAGTTTATCTATTCATTAGCGCGTCTATTAGCGCTATTGGTTCAATAACGGGTTCCTGAACAAAAAAATACATTAAATAAACTAAGTTTTTTTTCTTTATTTAAGGAGTTTTAGTTCTTGAGACCGTTAAACCATCCATATAATAAACAAATACAACAAACTAAGTTTAACTTTAAAACTGACTAAAGAGTTCCGTTTATCGATTCTATCTAATAAAAAAACTTGAGAGGTGTCAAGGGACACCCGGATGAAACGAATTTCCTTTCGATTAATTAGTGAATTGTAATATTATTATTTTTTTTTTATGTTATAATAATATTTCTTTTTATTATTAACAAATATAATGTAATATAAACTTAATCAGTAGGCTCAATTTTAGTAATAATTGAGAGAGAGAGAGAGGGTGACAGACAGAGAAACACGCGCACGCCGCACGGCTTACAACTATGGCAAAAAGTGTCGTTACAGTCATAATTTTTTCCGTCTACCAAAAATTTCTTCCCCTTTCGCAACGCGCGATAAGGAGCTTCGTTCCAATTACAATATAACTTGTAATTGACATTTCTACTAATAGATGACACTAATACAACGAAACTATACAGAAATTCATTATTTTTCTTAGTCAAAATTGTTTAAATCTCAATTTCACTCCCAAGCAACAAATATTTTTCATAAAACTAGTCACGTCGCCGAATTATAGCAAACCAAAATAACTTTGTCCTCGGATTTCAAAAAGGTTCATCTAGTAAGCACAAGATGGATATGCGCCAGTTAAACTTAGTTTATCTAGAGTTTATGTGATATCTTCAGAAACCAGGCATTAGAGTGAGTCTGGATGCCGCAGTAGGCGATATACCCAAAAATACCATTCTCAACATATTAATATTATTATTGTAAAATGCTTCACATTAAGTATTTTTGCTTTTGCGGGATTACAGTTGATTACTTATAAACAACTCTAATCCCTACCTAATTAGTAATTACATAGACTAACCATCCTCAACAGCGATATGGATTTGGAGGATATACAACGCAGAAGTTGTGCCATAAAAGTCACAGCCAATGTCTGAACTTCTCAGCTTTACGGCGCAACTAATATTTGCCAGTTTCCAAAAATGAAAATATAAGTTACTGCTATTCGAGAATGTAATAATTTCATGTAAGCGAAGGGCAACAAGAATTGTCGAAATCGGCTCGACTCTTTGGCACTACGTAGAGATGTAGCCTCGCTCTGCATTTTCTGTCTATACTCTATACTAATATTATAAAGAGTTAAAGTTCTATGAGGTTGTAGGGGGTAATCTCTGGATCTACTGAATCGATTTAGAAAATTATTTTACCAATAGAAGTCTACGTTATTTGTGAGTGACATCTTTTAACCCGAGAAATGAAAAGACTTTTTCGTGGTAGCCGTAGACGGTGTGTAATATTGATGATACAGTGCACTTAAATTTTTTGAGCCCATCTTACCTCCTCACGACCTTATGTTATAAGTTGGCATCCCTATCATGGGGATCCCCCCCACATGTGTAATGGCACAAGCCTGCTTGTAAAAGTATTTCGGGAGAAAATAATCGTGGCGACCATTCTCACAGGGCCACCAGTGGGTCAATTGGCTTAAGTCCCGGGGTCAAACATTCTCTCTGGTGGGCATTGAGCTTATAAATCAATGTTTTTCCCATGGGCGTATATATGTTGCCTTATCTCGGGTTGGAACTCCTGAAAGACAATATATTTTGGTACCAAATAATAACATGTATACTATATTTAGTATACAGAGAAGTTTTGAACAATTAAAATAAATGAAATGAAATGAAAATGAAAATTTACTTCATTGTGCACAATCAACAGTTACACACACACACGACCATACAATATAAACTATACACAGAACAAGACGAAAGTACACAAAGGCGGCCTTATTACTAAACATCAATTTCTTCCAGACAATCTTTGAAAGAAAGGATTAAATTGCTGGAGAAGGGTACTGTGCTAAAAGTATATCTTAAAATTATAAATATAGAGTATACATTAAAATAAAATACGTAAATAATAATAAAATAGTAATACATTCATACATATTATAAGAACTAATTAATATTTAAAAAATATTATATATACAATGTTAAACAATAAATATAAACAACAATTACATATCATGGATAAAAGGGTAACACACGTTACTACTTTCAACACATACTAAGGTAGTAAGTCTTTAAGGGCAGATTTAAAAGTATTTAATGTTTTACATTGTCTAATTCGAGTAGGGAGAGAGTTCCAGATAAACATAATTTATTGAATTTTAATGATTTCATTCAATTATTTGAAACACGTCAATATAGCCAAATTGGCATGTAAATACACACATAAATAAACAGTTAAAATATAACCCTCATTTTGGCAGTCAGAAAATAAACCATAGAACTCAGTACCACACCACAATCATAATTTTATCACGAGTAAAAATGTTTACCGCCCAATGAAGTGGGCACGGGTCAGCTAGTCGGTTAAATAATGTAGAGTCTTGCGAAGGTTTGTTCGCACTTATACCTGCTACAACTTTTCTCCAGCGTTCCACGCGACAAACCTTCCACCTTATCTACTTGACAAGTGGCAGTCCTCGGAGTTGTCTGCCGCACACAATCATAAGGCTTTGAAATGAACTGTCGCCAGCGGTAATTGCGGACCAATACGACATTCAAAACTTCAAGAAAGGTGCGTGCTCCTTTCTAATAGTCTGGCAACGCACTTGCGACTAATTTGGTGCCATGTGTGGCCATGGGCGACGGTAATCGCTTTCTATCAGGTGATCTGTTTCCTCGTTTGCTCCCTTTTTCATTAAAAAAAAAGCGTTCACATTGGTTAATTGCACACAGGCAGTGATCACCTAGCTCTATGAAGGGGAAAGAAAGGGCAAATCTTTAACCCACTTCTCGCCCTCGCAGGAACTATAACGTAACGGGTGACGAACCGCGTCGCCTTTAATTTAATTTTGAACACCGTTTTTTTCCACGAGCAGACTGATTGCAATTACCTTTATTATATTGGTACAAATATTGTAGAGAGCAAAGGTTTGTTTGTTTGCATTGAATAGGCTCCAAAACTACTTGGCCGATTTTGATGACATTTTTCAAAGAATTGAAATCATACCACTTGGAAGGACTTAGGCACTTTTTATTGTGGCCAAAGGTTCCCGCTAGATTTTCTTTAGCGCGCACGAAGTTGCGGCCAAAATATAGTATTATATAAGTGTATACAGACTTGATACTGTTTGCTACAACGTATTATTGTAATCAGACTGAATCAGCTAAAAAAAGTGTTTTGGGTCGTCACATGCTAACGCCTGCCTGAGTAAATTACATTAACACTACCTTTGAGTAGATAGAGCTGGACAAAAAAAATCGCTCATCTCCTTCATAAATTACACAATGAATACAACTCCAGCCATCTGGCGACATAGAATAGAATCAATGTTTTTATAATTTGTTTCAGATGTCGCTACTAAAAATTAAATAAGTAACCATCACTAATAGCAACAATTTAGGCATCGAAAATTGTCTCTAATGTGTGATAATATATTAATTATTTCCCTATTTCCTTAAATATATGTTTCCATAATTTATTCCCCTTTAGTATCACAAAGGCTTTAGGATTTAGCGTATTCTGATTGGCCCGTGCATCGTCAGTTTGCGCTAAACTCTGAGCGCGATCAGTAATGTGGCAGAAATAGCGTCGGCTGAAATAAAAACTAGTCTAATTATCGTAAAACATTTATGCCTTTTAACAGTGGAAAGAAAGTGAACATTATCTTTAAGGTAAGAATTTAACCATTCTTTTGTTGTTGTTAAACCTTTAATTATTTACCGTAGGAAAATTATTGTCATAAGTTTAATTGTTTATTTAAACATAAAAAATTGCATTATAATAATATTAGCTTTGTGCATTAATATGTTTCAATAATATAACTCATTTTGTTTGATGTTTGTTTAATTTATAATAGTATTTATTTTGGTCCAAGAAAATGTTTTACTAAAAGTACAAAAAAAACAACAAAAGGCGATAAATGCTTCATTTTTATTACACTCTTTTGCAACAAAAAGTTATTTTTCTAGATAAATTAATCATAAAAGAAGTGCGCAAAGTTATATAAAGTTATAACTAATAATAATCGTATATTTTACGTTATGGTATTTATTTTTTATTAATGAAAATTAGCGGTTTGACCGACTAGTGACATCTGTTGGAGTTTTCCATTTAAATGCAAATTTTTTATACTTTGGAAACCACCACTGAGACAGAGACCCGCGGCGGCTAGTCGCTATCTTCACAGTTTCAATTATATTTCATAGATGGCGTTAACATTATGTGTAATACGATCGGTTTGTATTTTGGTACATCTAGGCATCTAGCATATTATTTTATATACTGTACGTAAAAGCCTTACGGAAGTACAGTTTATGGAAATAAAGAAAACAAGATGTAATGAAAAAAGGAGACAATATAATTACACTTTTACAGACTTATACAAATACGTTTACCTAGGAGTTTTGAAAAAGTTGGTACCTATGTATCATGTTATACCTAAGATTACCTAATCTCTGAAACACTCATGTCTCATACCTCATACTCAACCTTTAACTGTGATATCAAAATATTGTAACACATTCTTGGACGCGAGATCTCACGGACCGCTATAATATTCAGGTAATTTTTTAGCCAACTGTTTTTTATAGGTAACAGGTTTTTAATAAAATGTTTGTTTTAATATACATACATTAAAACAAACGTATTATTAAAAACCTGACAGTTAGCTAAAAAATTACCTGAATATTATAGCGGTCCGTGAGATCTCGCGTCCAAGAATGTGTTACAATATTTTGATATCCACAGTTAAAGGTTAACTATACCAAATTTCATCCATTTATATTCATAATAACAGAAGCTAGAGGCGCGGACAGACATACAGACAGACATACAGACATACAGACGAACCGACAGAGCGAAACTATAAGGGTATCTTGAGTATTACAGAGCCCTAAAAAATACAAGAAGTTATGTGTATTATTACTGTGAAAGATGAATTTCCATCAAGAACCTACAGTACCTACTATCATATAAATTAGAAAATTTGTGAGGATGGATGGATGGATCGATAGATGGATGGACGTATGTTTGTAACTCTTGTGCGATAAAACTACTAAATGGATTTTGATAAAATTTAGGGTGGTAGTAGTTTGAACTTTGAGCTCTAGATTATTATATAGGCTACTTTTTATCCCGCAAAAGTACCTACAGTATTTTATAGTTAGTTGTGTTTATTGAATTAATGTTACCCATTAATTAGTAACGGGTGAATTAGACATGAGTGTTTCAGAGATTAGGTAATCTTAGAGATAACATGATACATAGGTATACATAGTGATACATACACTTTTTCAAAATAAATTTAGGGGAATTGTTTAAAAATTTAGCGGTAAATAAATTCAAAGAATATATAGGAGCAATTAGCTTACAATTATTTATTTCCTTATATACCTAAGCAAATCATAACATAAGGCCCCTTTATGTCTTCAAATTGCCTGAGATCAACAAAGGAGCTACAACTTTAAAAAGAACATTTATTGAGTCATTTATCTGTAAGTACAAACTATACCAAACATACGTCATACACATACTCCTGCACTTGAAAAATTAAAATTGTGACATAGGTCTAATATGAATAAAATTATTGCCACTCGTTGCACAACGGCTTAAAGCACGAAGACATATTTTTTTTGCCGATTTGGAAGACATATTATAGCTTGACCGCAATCGAAACATGTGTACTAAGTCTTTCTCTTTAGTTACGTGGACATATTCAGCAGGTCTTTCGCTTCGAAGATTCCTTTTCTAAAGTAGAAGGCTGTTCTAGAGGCAAGTCTGCTCCCAAAAATCGCTTCAGTGTCATATTTAATTCCTTTGGAAAATTTGAGTCAATAATGCGTTATTGCATATGTGGCAAGATTAAAAATCTTGCTATATAACAAAAGCAGAAGTAGTTTCAATATTTTTTGACATCTTGATTGGATACTACCAAAAAAAGACAATCGCAAACAGATTTTTTGTATGGGAATCATGGATGCGCGGTCTCACATACCGCGGTCGAAATAAGTCACTAAATATGCAGCCGGCGACGCAACCTTCCGCCTCTGGGGACATTTCGCCACCAAAACTGAAGCTACTGAGCGCCGTAGGAGCAGAGGGTGCGGAGAAGTGGTGTACATACGATTATTGCAAACGAGAGCGGCCTGTGGGACCGCGCATCCATAGGTAAAGGTACTGGTAAGGTAAGGTAGGACTGAGTATATGTCTCGGTTGTGGCATCATAATATAATAATAATTTTACATTTTAGGGGTGACTCTCCATACATGTGAAGTGGGGATAAAAAAAATATTTTTTTGCCTTCTATCCCAAAATAAAATATTTTTCATCCCCATTTCACATGTATCATACATGTGAAATGGGGATGAAAAATATTTTATTGGAGAGCCACCCCTAAAATATAAAATTATTATTATATTATGATGCCACAACCGAGATCTATACAGAGTCTATAATTGTACCATATTTCATCCATTTACATTCATAATTACAGAGGCTAGAACCGCGGACAGACAGACAGACGGACGGACAGAGCGAAACTATAAGGGTTCCTTGTGTATTACGGAACCCTAAAAACGGGCCCAACATAAAAACAACTTGTGTAAGTCATTAGGTACCTACTTGATAAGCACGTTTTTAATTTAATTCAATTATTCTTTTTATGACGTAAAAGTTACAAGGGCCATTAAAATTATATCAAGTATCGTTGTAACTTTTTAATATGAAATTCTTGAAATACGGTAAAGAATTTTGGAGATTCCTTAATTGTTTATGAGCACCTTGGAGATTTGTTGAAAAGAAAATTGTATGTGAAATTTCATTATGAAAAATGGTTGTAAGCTGTGAGTGTTTTATTATGTTGAATGTTGATATTTTCATAACAGGCTGTCTTCACAACAAAAATATATTTCCAAGGAGTGTAATCAGTATTCGATTCTCGTTCATAAAAATCGATGTGACCTTAAATGTTGAACATGTCGAACATGTGACTTTAAATGTTGACCAGATTATCCTATAAAATGCGACTGATACTGCGTGGCGGGCGCGTGACCTTCAAAGCCGACGCTTTGTACGGCAGTGTGAGGGTGTCCATGTAATGCTAATCATCACATTATTTTTTTGTAACTTACGAAAAAATTTAGTTATGTTGTAGCCTAATGTTGAGTTAAATATTTCATTCGGATAAAAATACACTCTGTATATGAAGTTATAAAAATGTGTTATTTTTCCTCTTGTTTCAGGTTGAAAACTTGCAACCTACAAAATGGTGAGTTTTTTTTGTAGGTGGTATCTGCAGCTTCACTAAGTTTTAGTTATTTAATAAGTATATATTATGTAGTTTAGTGAATTGATTTGTAATGTGGAGATTTGGAAATTATACGGAAATTGTGGACTGTGTGTTGAAAGAGTTATAGTTGAGTTGGAGACTGTGAGGGCTAAAATAACGGGACAATTACACACAAGCATTGACCTTATGTCTTTTAAGTAAGCTTTGAAATTGCTTGTTAGGGCTTTTTTCAATTCTGTTCTATCGATTTTTTTCTAGCACATGAATTTTCATACCAATCTTTAGGGTAAACTAAGATAAGAAACACGTTAACACGAGGGTACGCCCGTGAATTTCATGCGCATGCGTCGACGGTTTGCTTGCAACTGCGGGGCACTAGCGGTATAATTAAGGGTAGTTGATAAAAATAAATTCCACAACTACCCGAGAAACATTAATATGAATTCTGGATTAAATAATAATAAGTAGGTACCTAAGGTATAGTATATATAAAGCCGCGTTTGCATGCTTGCCAAGGCTCGGCAAGCTTTTACAAGCACAAGCGTGTAAAGAGGTTGTTTGGCTTGGCTTGCGTGAGCTTGTGGACGACCTCAAAGATGTTCATCATAGTTTGTATTTAAAATAAAAGTAGGTTAAACCAAACGTAATAGCCAATACAAGTTCGGTGTCCGCCATGCTTGGATGCTCGTTGCACACTGACGCATTCACAAGCATGTAAACGACTTCTAAATGCCAAACAAGATTTGTGGACACTTGGAGCTTGTGGAGGCTTGCCGAGCCTTGGCAAGCATGAAAACGCACCATTATTAAAGCGTCTATCGTGTACTTGAATTATTTATAGTATGAATGACTTCATTTTATTAAATAAACTACACTTCAATACTAATTTTATTTATTTTATTTTATTTGTTCGGAAAACTTACAGCTATTTTTACAATTCAAATTAACTAGTTACTAACTACAAGCCATTTATAAGTTTTCACAAATAGCAAAAAAGAGAGAGTGCACATAAAGGCATAAGTAATCAGTGAAACATAAGTAATATATAGTAAATAAAGAGTGTACATAAAAGCATAAGTAAAAACATGAAAGTAAAACAAGCTCAAGACGCAAATGTACAGGAAACAGATACTTAATCTAGGCATTAGGCGTGTTAATTAGTGTAAAGGTCTATTAAGAAATTGCAACATTATAGCTATACATGGTTTTAGTAAATTATAAGTAATGCAACAATAACAAACTCTACTATAATATAATAACTTATTAATTATTATCGCTTAGCAAAACTAAACTACAGCTAGCTAATTGATATTAAAAAAGGACTTAGTAACCAACTGTCTAATCGCATGAGGCTCGGCGGAGAAAATATCAAAAGATGGGTTTACTCTAGAAAATTCATTTAGTTGAGAACTCGCTCTAAATATAAATGAATTACGGCGGTGATACGTTTTAAAAGTGGGAATATTGATTGGAACAAAACTTCTAAAATACTTATTGGGGATACAAAAGTTTATTTTTTCGAGCAAGTCTGAGCTGTCAATGTTATTATTGATTATTTTAATTAAATAAGATATATCAGTTATATTTCTCCGTACTGTCAATGGTAAAAAGTGAAATTGCTTACATCTATCTTCGTAGCTTGGCAAATAATGACTACTTCTGAATTGTAGGTATCGTAAAAAACGTTTTTGGATAGATTCAATCCTATTTCTATATAAATCATATTTAGGGTTCCATACCTCTGAGCAGTATTCGAGTATACTACGCACATGAGCACAGTATAAGACTTTAATTACTTTAATTGTGGTGAATTTTTTACTCATCCTAATGACGAATCCGAGCGCTTTAGAAGCTTTATTAACAATGTGATCAATATGTTTGTCGAAAATTAATTTTGAGTCCATTAGAACACCCAGGTCTTTCATATAATTAGTAGTCTCCAACACTTTATTACTAATGCTGTATGGGAATTTTAGTAAATTGATATTACGAGAGAAAGTCATCGTAAAACACTTGGAGACATTTAGGTCTAGTTTATTAACGTTGCAGTAATGATTAAATCTAATCAAGTCTCCCTGTAGCAGATGACAATCATTAACAGAGGAAATCTTTTTGAAAATTTTGGTGTCGTCTACATATACTAAAAATTGACAATATTTAAAACATGATGCAATATCATTAAGAAAAATTGCAAATAAAAGGGGTCCTAGGATCGAACCCTGGGGCACTCCCGATGGTATATAAATCCATTTAGAGATATATCCATTTATAGCTACAGCTTGAGAGCGGTAGGTTATATATGAAGAGAACCACCTGAATAGGTTTCCGCGTATACCAGCGAAGTACAGCTTCTGAAGCAGGATAGAGTGGTCGATACGATCAAATGCCTTACTAAAGTCAGTAAAGATCATATCGACCTGCTCACCCGAGTCCATGCAGGAGTAGATATAATCATTCGCTATAATAAGGTTGGAGACCGTCGAGCGCCCTTTCATAAAGCCATGCTGCTCGGGTATAAACCAGCTACGCAATGTAGAATATAACTGTCGATGTACGATGCCCTCGAAAATTTTAGCAAATATACAGAGCTTGGAGATGGGTCTGTAGTTCTTTATTTCAATTTTATTTCCGCCCTTGTGTACCGGTGTTATGAAAGCGGCCTTCCAGATATTAGGTACATACCCCTCGTTTAGTGATCGCGTGAAGATCATACAAAGAGGATAGACTAGACTCTTAGCACATTTAACAATTAGTATGGGATGCAAATTATCCGGGCCAGCTCCTTTACTAATATTAACCGATTTAAGTGCATTAAAAATCTCAGACGAATCAATATCAATATTTCTTATGTCATGATTACTCATATCAACGGTCTGAAAATAGGAGGTGCCGTGGCTGGAGTTCGACTGTTGAAAATTAGCCTCAAAGTAGGTGTTAAATAAGTTGCACACCTCCTCACCATTAGTTGCCAGTATCTGATTATATGTCATAGTGGAGGGAAAAACATTACAAGCTTTTTTATTATCTTTAATATATGTCCAAAATGATCTAGGGTTGTTTACTATGTTCAATTCAGTTTTATTAATGTAGGATTCATAGCATTGACGTTCTAAAGTTTTAACTCTGTTTCTTAGTAGTGAGAAAGTGTTATAATCGTTAAGATTTCCATATAATTTGTATTTGCGGTGATGTTTAAATTTTTCTTTTAGCAACTTTTTTAGAGATATGTCAAACCAGGGAGGGAAAGTTTTGGACGAAGACACGAGCTTATGGGGAATGTGGGTGTTACGTAGATCATAAATATTATCATAAAAATGTTTAACCGCTTCTTCTATCGCGTTATTATTTAAAATGTTATTCCAATTAATAGTATCGAGAGCTGCACATAAAGCATCATAATCACCCGAATTATAATAATACTTTATTCTCTCCTTGACATCCATTGTTCTCTGTACAGTTAAATTAATATCGATGCACAATGACCTATGATGAGGAAGATCGTCCGGTACTAAGGGCTCGTCACAAGGGGTAACATCAATCTCGATATTGGAGAATACTAAATCTAACAGCCTATTGTTAAAATTACGTACCTGACTACACTGAGATAAATTACATTGTGCTAGGGTATCTATAAATTCTATTTGTGTTCGGTTAAGAGAAAACCCTGTATGCACTGAGTGATCACCATACTCATTCCAATCGATGAAGGGTAAATTAAAATCACCTATGATAATAAATTTGTCATCAGGGCATGTATTGACTACGTCGAACAGTTTATTTGAAAAATTATCCAATTGATAATTATCCAATAATATTATCCAATAATATTATAATAAGAAAAGGTTTGATTCTTTGTTTGGTTGCATTGAATAGGCTCTGAAACTACTGGATCAGTTTGTATGAAATTTGGCACAGGTTTAAAGTAGACTATGAAAAGGACATTACCTACTTTTTATCGCGACAAAATGTATTTACTTTTCAGGGCATGATGTCGCCGACAACATAATATTCTTGTAATTTCTTAGATTCGTTGGTTTGTCTTTTACAGTACGGCTTCGTGAACTATGCTCTGGAGCTGTTAGTGATGAAGACTTATGGCGAGAAGACCTGGGAAACCATCAAGTAATAAAAATTTTATTACAAGCACTTACAAATAAGCCATTTCAAAGAATTAGACTTCGCTGTTTATATTAGTGTAATCTTAGTAAATACATTATATTATCACAAACAAAATATAAAAATTTAAATAGAATATAATCTCAATTCGAAAATCTTTGATTATTCACGTCTCTTTTTTCAGGAAAAAGGCGGAAGTGGCTATGGAGGGATCCTTCCTGGTACGTCAAATATACGAAGACGAAATCACGTACAATTTAATCGCTGCAGCTGTGGAAGTGCTGGGTAATTTGTAAAAAGTTTTTTTGAGAAGTATATCATGTAATGTTACAAGATATTTAACTACGTTATAATGAAGGTACATTAATATTTATAGACGTCTTAGTTTCTAAATGAAAAGAAGAAAGAAGTATGTAACATTATAATATACTAGATGAAGTCCGCGGCTCCGCCCGCGTAAATACGGTATCCCACGGAAACGCAGTACTCTTTCGGGATAAAAAAAGTAGCCTATGTCCTTCCGGGTGGTCTACTGGATGTCAGAGCCACATTTCATCAAAATCCAGTAGAGACAGTACAAACATACAAATCTTTTCTCTAATATTAGTATAGTTTTATCCGTGGTTCCGATTGAAGAGGTTTTTTTTTCTCCAGAAACCCCAGCAGACGCTATCTTGGAGCTGTTTGGCATGACATTTTTCGAGTTTTGTCAAGACTCTGGGTATGACAAAATTCTTCAAGTGCTCGGCGCTACCCCACGGGACTTCTTGCAGGTAAAGGCCCTTTTTTCATCATTAGTGTACTTTTCTAAACAAGTAAAAACTGCTCAAGTAAAACGTACCTATAACCTCACATTCCCGTAACCACAACATATTTCGTGTCATTAGAATATAATAAACTAAATACCTACCTACTTCTTATGGTGGTGATTGATATCCTTTTTCACAAGTATTACGGTCTACATTTCCAGAACTTGGACGGTCTGCACGATCATCTCGGTACTCTATACCCCGGTATGAGAGCTCCGTCTTTCCGCTGCACCGAAAGACCAGAAGATGGTGCGCTGGTCCTTCACTACTACTCTGATAGACCGGGATTGGAGCATATCGTCATTGGTATTGTGAAGGTAGCTTTAAATTAAATGGCTAGTATTTGTGGAATTACTCGGTTGAAATTTATGACACAAACCTACATTCTACCTTCATCATCATAGTGACTAAAAGTCTGTGGGTTGATAAATATAATTTCCTGTCTTCTGGAAGTTTTGTGATTGACAGTCAATGAATTTTCAAGAAATTTTCAATCTTTAGAAAGCTAATAATAACAAATATTTATAAATAACTTTCGATACTAGCTAAGATTTATCAAAGCCATATAATTTAGACACAATCATTATTCTTTCAGACTGTCACCAGTAAACTTCACAATACAGAAGTGAAGGTCGAGATACTGAAGACCAAGAAGGAGTGTGATCACGTGCAGTTTCTGATCACCGAAACTTCCACCACTGGACGTGTGTCCGCCCCCGAGATCGCTGAAATTGAAACCTTGTCTCTTGGTCAGTGTTTTACAAAATAAAAAAATATAAATCTGTTATTGAACGAACGTCGAATTCCAATTTAACTAAAGCGGTCTACACTTACACAGGCATAATAATATGTTGCCCGCAATACTGATTTTGGTTAATTACAATAGGAAGGCGTTTCATATGCTACTGTTGCAGCACATGAAACGCCGTGTGTACTTTAATTTGCTGACAACAAAACACGCAACTGTGTATATTTTCAGAGCCGAAAGTGAGTCCAGCGACATTCTGCCGGGTGTTCCCGTTCCACCTGATGTTCGACCGCGAGCTGAACATCGTGCAGGCCGGCCGCACGGTCTCCCGCCTACTGCCCAAAGTCACTCGGCCCGGGTGCAAGATCACCGATGTTCTGGAGACGGTTTGTTATGTTTTATCATCATTTATCCACGTATATAATCCTGAATCGCCTTATGTAACTTACTAGCTTCTGCTCGTTCGAACATGGTCACCATTGGTCGGAGAATTCTCCCTTTTGGAGCCCTCGACGTGATATGGATGATATCTTCTTTATGAAGATAAAATTGTATAATATATTTTGAGGCCATGATTTTACTCATAACTAATTTAATTTTTTCTACTCGAAAAATTACACTGATTTCTGATAATAAGTTTTAGCTGCAAGGAAAGTGATAGGAAATAATTGTATTAGTATGTAAAGTTTTATTTACCTTCTAGGTGCGGCCTCATCTAGAAATGACTTTCGCGAATGTTCTGGCGCACATCAACACTGTCTACGTGCTGAAGACTAAGCCCGAAGAAATGAGCGTCTCCGATCCTCACGAGGAAATCGCTTTACGCCTCAAGGTACAAAATTGAAAAATAGTATGTAGTTACTTATAATAATTCAAAATGTTAGAAAGATACTAACTGTACCCAACAGATGTTGTTCGGTCTAAACTGTGAACTGAAATAAATAAATAGCTACCTACATGCGCCGACAGTTTTTAGACGAACACCTACACCTACAACCTACACCTACTCCTGCACCTAATACCTAAACCTACAGACTACAATAATGCTACCTATACTTACAACTTACTGTTGCATATTGACAAAAGTAAGTGTCAATGTCATTTTTGACATTGACAGATGTCATGAAGTAAAGCCTATTTACTTTGTTTATTTCAGTTGGCCAAAAGGCTATAAATAGTGTAGACGTAGGTATATTGTTATGTTAGGCATATACCTCATATTAAATGTAATACGTAATCAGTGTTAAGCACCAATAAAGGAGAATATAATAATTGTTGCTGTATTATTTCATCACCACTCAAGCGTAAGGACTTACATGTCAAGAGGTAGTAGCCCGCTACACTTACATATAATGATTTAATAATATTACAGTAAGTACCTACCAATTTCGCTATTAAATAGGATTGGTGTTAGAAGGCTAAAAAATTGAGGGTTCTATGTATCTATTTTATTGCCAAATCATAAATAATTTCAAAAATGGGGTGGGCCATAAGGAGTTTGACAAATAGCTTACAACCTATTCTCATACCTACCGAATACACCTGCAAAATTTCATAAAAATCGGTCAAGCCGTTTCGTAGGATTTCTCCAAACACTGTGACACGAGAATTTTTTAAGTAAGATTAGAATCTAAATATTATGTAGCTTTTTATCGAGGATGCATCTGCTGTTATGAGAATCATGAGCTAATCACACTTCTTTATTTCCAGGGTCAAATGCTGTATATTCAAGAGACAGATGTGGTGGTTTTCCAGTGTTATCCGAGTGTGACTAACTTAGATGATTTAACTCGGTAAAACTTTTTATAATCCTTACTATTATCATCAATGTGAGTTTGCTTGTTTGGTTGTAACGCTTTTACTTAAAAACTACTTAGCCGATGATCATGAAATTTGGCACAGATATTAAGTAGAACACGGGTACTCGTGGGATACAGTATTTACGCGGGCGAAGCCGCGGGCATTAGCTAGTATATAATATAATACACATAATTAAATAAGTCATTTTAAATATGACCAGAGGGGGTCATTAATACAATTGGGTATTTGACGACATGTAAAAATTTAGTTTTTTTTTAATAAATTAAGAAATAATAAGGTATTACAACTTGATAAAAGGAAAAAGAATTACGATTTTATGTGTAGTTTTGTAATTATATGCATTTAGAAGTCACAAAAAAGTTGAAATATTTTTTTAAAACATTTGTGTATAACTTTATATTTAAACTAATACAAAAAGATTTATTATGGTATGTATCAACATAAACGCAGATAATTTACGAAATATCAGAAATTTTGTGGATATGGCCATACATTTCGTAGCAACTTACTAGCGTGTGACGTCACTTGCTAGTACTTTTATAAGGGGCGTTTTCACGAGACTAACAAAATTGCTTCAAACAATCCGCAATATCTTTGAAAAATTTTCATTTTTAGTATACTATTCTTTTTGTAAACTGTCATATTTTTCAGAGCACTATTCATTTAAATAATGAAAAAAAATACAGGAAAATACCGTATTATAATCAAGTCCCGACACGCTTAAACTGTTAAACCGGTATTCTCGGAAACGTTAAAGCAGCGTCTAACGCCTCCTGATTGGTCCAAACGTCACAAAATCAGTTTATGATAACAAGTCGCTTCACTTTTAATACAATCAAAGTAAAATGAATGTCTACTTTAAATACGAGAATTGAGATTCTGAAATAAAGTAACAATTTATTCCTCTTTTTTTATGCAGGCGAGGTCTATGCATTTCCGACATACCCCTACATGATGCTACCAGGGATCTTGTCCTAATGTCTGAACAGTTCGAGGCAGACTACAAACTTACTCAAAACCTGGAAGTTCTAACTGACAAACTGCAGCAGACTTTCCGAGAGCTGGAAGCTGAGAAACAGAAGACAGATAGGTAATTCAATCCTGTTGCAAATAAGAAAAATTTTGAGGATGGATGTATGGATGTATGTTTGTTTCTCTTTTACTCAAAAACTACTAAATGGATTTTGATGAAATTCGGTATGGTAGTAATTCAGGCTCTGGTTTAAAACATAAGCTTCTTTTATATCTTGATACTTTATTTACGCCGAGCGGAGCCGTGGGCAAAAGCTAGTTTCTTTATATAATTGAGTAAGCAGAGCAGACCTTAAAATAAACTCCGTTCAGATCCAATTTGATCCAAACGTAAACAAAGAAAACCATAGGAAGCTACCAATTTAAATGGAACTTATTATTAATGCTATAAAAAATAAAATGATACAATAATTTGAGCGAATTCAATATTTATGTTTATTGGATCAGAACAAAATGAACAAGAATTGTAAGAGTTTATAGAGAATATCAGTTCTAGATTTTCTGTACTATCTGCAATGATATTTTATACATTTAAAATATTAACGATTCACCATTTTCTACAAAAAAGTTAGTGTATTGTTAAGGGGTTGCGTAGTCTTCCCTTAAATTTTGAGTATTTACCTAAGGGTCATACGCATTTTTAAGATAGCTATTCAAAATTGAACTTTTTTCACTACACAAAAAGACTACACGTGACATATGACATCAGCCATACACTGCACATGAGCTGTGCATCGCAGTGCAACCTGACTCGAACTCTTACAATGAAACGTTATTACGAAATATTCTAGTGCAACGAATAAAGTTTAAATTTTAATAGCTATCATAAACTTGCAGCGCTATGTCGAGTATCGTTTCGATTCGGTGTGAATTGGTCCTAAAGTCTAAACTGTTATCTCTTTCAAATTAAACATTGATGCATAAATAACACATATTATCGTGTATTTCACACAATTTGCTTTGTATTATCAGTTTTCAACCGTAAACCTCTCATTTCCAGACTCCTGTACTCCGTGTTGCCTATAAGTGTGGCGACGGAGCTGCGTCACCGGCGCCCAGTACCAGCGCGCCGGTACGACCCCGTCACTCTTCTGTTCAGTGGCATAGTGGGTTTCGCCAACTACTGCGCCCGCAACATTGACCATAAGGGCGCCATGAAGATTGTGAAGATGCTTAACGATCTGTACACGGCTTTCGACGTGTTGACTGATCCGAAGAGGAACCCGGATGTGTACAAGGTACATAATGATCTCATTGTATTTGTCTATGCTAATATAATAAACAGGAAAGATTTGTTTATATGTTTGTTTGTTGGCATTGAATAAGATCCAAAACTACTGGACCGATTTTGATGAAATTCAGCACAGACATAGAGTAGACCACGGGGAAGGACATGGGCTATCTTTAACTGTCGTAAAATGTACGGTTCCCGCGTGATTTCTATTTGCACCCACGAAGTTTAAAAAGCTAGGTATGAAGGATGACGTACTCGTATCATCAGATAGAGCAAGATTTCTTTTGAGAGATTAGCTAAAGATCTCTTACAGTAATAAAAATAATGAGGGGCATTGTTTAGCCTTACAAATTTAACCAACTTCCAAAAAAGGAGGCGGTTATACATTCGACTATAAATTATTATATATATTTAATTTTTTTGTATGTTCAACGATACAAAACTATAAGGAGTACCTATGTCACCATAATAATATACATCTAATAATAATACATATGTCGCAGGTATTTAGTCAAAGACGTTATATTATAATTTGACTAGTGGGAAATTAGGTATGAAACGTATATAACGTATGAAATTAGGTTAGGTTAGGTTAGTGTAATTAAAATTTCACTAGTGAAATTATAATATAACGTCTTTGACTAAATACCTGCGACATATATATCAGGTTACTATTTTGGTTTTTTTATTTTTACATTAAAAAAAGAATTTTGAAAATCGGTCCACAGACGGAATTATCTTTAAACATACAAAAAAATACAGCCGAACGTATAACCACCTCCTTTTTTGGCAGTCGGTAAATAAAATCTAATAGATGAATAGGTGACAAATCAATTGATTTGTGTAACATTAAAGTCAGTTGTTAATAACATTTGTGTAACATTAAAGTCAGTTGTTAATAACATGTTTCAGGTGGAAACAGTAGGTGACAAGTACATGGCCGTGTCCGGTCTACCAGAGTATAAGGTGGCGCATGCAAAACACATCTCTCTGTTAGCTTTGGAGATGATGGATCTCTCCAAAACTGTCACCGTGGACGGAGAGCCTGTTGTATGTATCAAGTATAATATTGTTAACAGTTTCTCACTTTGCTGGACGAAGTTGAATGACTGACTTGAGGTTTTTAAGACCCATATGCGCAGATCTGGGTTAAAGTTATCCCTGGCTTAAATATCGTGTTATGTATCTCGTTCTTATTCTATTTATAAAAGAGAAGGCATGGTGTTTTATCTCAGGGTTAACTTTAACCCAGATCTACGCAAGTGGGCCTCATAAGGAAAAACTTTATTTTACTGTTAATGAAAATAAGACTGATTCTTGACTCTTTAATTTTTAAAAAATTCAGGGTATCACCATCGGCATTCACTCAGGGGAAGTGGTGACAGGTGTGATTGGCCACCGTATGCCGCGCTACTGCCTCTTCGGCAATACGGTCAACCTCACGAGCCGCTGTGAGACCACCGGGGTACCTGGGACCATCAACGTCAGCGAAGATACTTACAGGTAAACGATCAAAGGAGCGAGGAAGCTGATCGATTACCTGATGATAAGCGATTACTGCAGCATATAGACTGCGACAACTATAAAGTTACAAATGCATTGCGGACCTAAACATAATTAATATTATTGTAGCAAACATTTTAAAGGAATGGTATCTATAACTTATAAATTACAAGCCTTATTTTGCTAAAATATGTTTTAAATACTTATTTCACAAACCATCGCCCTGGGGGAATATGGTGGCAATTCCCAAAGGGATATCTCCGACCGAGCGAGATGGTATGTTCGGTCAGGCCGAAGCCACTTGTATGCATTTCGAATGTTGCATATATATACCGCCATCTTAGAAAACTTCGATAGCGCGATTCAAGATCGTGGCGCTAATTGGTCCGCCACAGCACCCTGTAGGCTTTAAATTAAAGAATGTATGTAAATCATCTACAAATATATATTTAATCGTCTATGAGATCTAGGTATCTTTTCAAACCTATCGGAATAGGCAATTTTTGAATACCAAAAGGCAATTCGAAATTACACCAAAGCATTTGTCTTATGAGACAACGGCACAAATGTTTCAATTCCACAGGCATCAGTCCACATCTCGATGTAGGCAATAGATGATCTTCTACAATCTCACCATACTTCTGCAGTGCAACTCTTCGTTGATAATTGTAGTCTTCTGGCAATTCCAAATGTTTCATGCTGTTCTTATCAACTGTGAAATTCATTCTAGGCACTGCTCTGAGAGACAGCTTCAAGCAAGTAACCAGTTCGTAGGGATATTTCCTGTTATATTCCTTCAATCGATCCAAAATTGATTCGATAGGATTTGTAGAGACATGGTCTGCTGTTATTCTGGCACCAAACCTTAGAAGAATCATTAATATTTCCGCAGCACCCATCTGTATTACAACTCGCACAGGTGAAGCTTTTCCACAACTTTCCAGAGGCACATCTATAAATCGATACATTTTGCTCCCTTCTGCGTATTCTAAGTTTGCATTTGTTGCATGATCCAAGAAAAATACTAGTGCACTCACATTCTCTTCCTTGTCGTGAAAATCAGATTTCCAACCTGCAAAAAATATGGCGCGGAGGTTCCAAATATTGCTCCTGAAAGATATTCAATTACTTCGTTATTGCTGCAACTAAGGTATAAAATTTTGACAGGCGCTTTTCATTGTTAATTGAAGTAAGTGCAGAATTTTATCAAATATTCCAAGTCTACCTACTCAGTACTCATATAGCAAATATTTAAGTTAATAAAAGATATGGATGTTGGTTCTTAAATCGGTTTTTTGCATATAATTGGTTTACTTATTTATTATATTGCTTGAATGAGACCAATAATAACCTTGAAAGTTTTTTTGCCTTCTTTTATCAAAATTCATGCAAAGAAAAATATTACCTAGAAATATTCTCTCAAATGTTCCTTCACAAGCGTAAAGTTCATCCAACAGAGCCGCCACTACCCCGTTGTCTTGTAGACTCCAGTCAAAAGCCAGCTTCATAGCAACATATAGCATATTATGATACTTCCCCATAAGACACACATCGCCATTATCAGTCTTGCATTTGGTATGGAATCGTAGAGCTGAATTGACGAAAGCCTTGCAGGTTGCATTGTCTGATTTATTTTGGCCTGAAAATTGTTTAAAAATTAATTTAGTCCCATGTGATCATTGTTGCCCATAGACTACCACTAGGTATATGAGTAGGTACCGCACACACATTTGGGCAAGATGATCAAAACCGAATAAATTTCAAGAAAAATATGAGTAGATACGTCATAACTCCTGTGTAACTCAATAAAAAATTTACCCCTAGCGCAACCAGTTATAACTGTATTGAAATATTCCACTAGTTCCCGTCTTTTGAGTCTTTGACTCAAGCCGTCTCGTTTGATGTCGCAAAAAACCTCGTCGAAGTAGTGTTCCATAAACGAATCCATCGTCACTTTTTAATATATTTGTTTAATTTATATTTTATGTATGTAAGTAATTCACTTTTTGCTGTATGTAAGTAATTCACTTTTTACTGTCACAATATTTTTGTAATTTTGAAATTTTAATAAAAAAATCAATTAAACACCTTCAACGTCGGCGTCAATGCTATAACTAATAGACAAAATATTTTTTTTTCCCTAGCACATGAACACGTTCAAGTGCACAGTAATCTGCTTATGGAAGCCCTAGATGGCTCTAGATTTATCGATTTCTTAAAACTACGCATTTATAACTTAACAATTTTAGATAAATTTCCGTAACCTTTGGGCAATAACCAAAAGGTCTAATAAGATAATCTTAAATATGTATAGGTATAGTATAAAAGTATTAAATATATTTCCGTTGTCTGGGATCCGTGACACAAGTTCTTCAAGAACTTAATACCACGGGACCGGATTGACGTGGTGTATATATATTATAATCGGTATCTCGAAAACGGCTGCAAGTATTATCATGAAATTGTGTATGCAGGGAGTTTTGGAGGAGAAAAACTATCTGGCTAGGTCTCATCCCAGCGAAACTGAGCATTTTTAAGCTATGTATGTTTTTTTCTTTCGCCGTGCAACAAATATATCAATAATTTCAACTCTATTAAGTCAGTCGGATTGGCAGTTTGGTATGCGTATAATATTTGTTTTGTTCGAAAATTCGGAATGTTGGTTCGAATTCCGGCAGTAATTTAAGAATATAGAGTGATTCAAGAGGAAGATTTACGAGTATATGTTTATAACATGCATTATATAGTAGAGAAACACTGATAATTTTAGAGGTTTCTAATGTCGTAAATAAACACTTTTTTTACGCTTACATTGCAAACGCTGGTTGAACCCTATGAGATAGATCAAAAATAATATACTGTATTGTACACCTTAAAAAGATCTACAAAAACGTCCGCGATGGTATATGTCTATCTCTCAGGGATAACCCACAATAACCATTTCTATCCTTTACGTTTTACGAGAAATAATGGATTATTTACGAAGCTATTTTATGCAATACAGCTTTAATCCTTATCCAATTAAGCATCTTAAATACATTGTGCATTTAATGTAGATTAATATGGCCCTTACAGCATGTAATTTATTTGCATATTTTCGAAAATATTACAGATTTAAAATGCAGCGACATAGTGGTTTACTTAAAAAAACTAGCTTCCCATGCCCAGTTCATACTTATTATTATGTATGGTATTTTCAGAAGCTATTTAGACGGATACAGTATGATACTTATCAAATTAAATACGTTACCCACTTTAAGCATTTTATACACATTATAGTAGCCCTTTAAACCATACAGTTTAAATTAATATCTTATAATTATTTAGAAGATATATCAAGCGGTCTCGCACGTCGCATCCAGGTGATAGGGTACCGTTTTTTGTGAAGAAGTTTATTCTCCATGAACACTATTCCACGCGGGCGAAACCGCGCGGAAAAGGTGGTTATATTATAAAATAAAAAAATATTAAAAAAGTGCGAAGTATTACTAACATTTATCATTTTACAGTTACCTGATGCAGGAGGACAACCACGATGACCAGTTCGAGTTGACCTACCGAGGACATGTGTCCATGAAAGGCAAGGCTGAGCCCATGCAGACATGGTTTTTGACGAGGAAGGCCACAAGCACCGAAATTTAATCTAAAGGAAGACAAAAATTAAGGCTAGTACTTAAAGTATGTACTCGTATCCATCGCTGGTAAAATATAATATGAATATCTAGTCTAATGTCATAAAATACATTAAAGAAAATTTCGTTCCTATTTTAAGCCTCTTTACAAAGTAGCTGATGAAATACTTGACGATTTACGGGGCTCATAATACTGTATTAGCAAATTCTGTGTTCACAAAACTAAGTCTATAATATTATAGTTTTCAAAAGTAAGGAAACACATTATGAAGTTATAATGTTAGTGAACGTTGAAAAATGCCCGTTTTCTTACCCCAAAAATTATGTTCTACCTCATATAATTAAATTGTTTTATGTATTTACTGCTAAGCAAAAATTTTGTTTTAATGTTATATGTTGTATTTTAATATTAATAGTTATTGTTAATTTAAAATAAATTTTTCTATAAGTTGTAAACTTCTATGACATTGTTTATAAAATAAAATTTACCTATCTTATGAAGTTAGCGAATTTTTAAAATCAGACAATATTACTTTGTGTCTAAGCGTCAGTTCACACCGATACTAGACGATACGTGATGCAGCGCTCCATTTAAGGTAGCGATTCAAAGTCGAACTTTATTTACTACACAAAAAGATACACGTTCCATATGACCTCAGTCATACACTGCAACTTGACATTCAAACTCATACAATGAAACATGGAAGTATCTTTTCGTGTAATGAATAAAGTCCACTTTTGAATAGCTTAAAAATGTATCGTTTCGTTTCGGTATAATTGACCCTAAGTTTATGGCCTATCTTAATATAGCAGTGGGATTTAGTATGTCGTAGGTCTATATTTAATTGTTTCAAACGTTAAATAACCAGTACAATTATTGTTGTTCGCTTTGTAAGAGAATTTTCGTCTAGGTATTTCAAACCACTCTTAACATCTTGTAATTTAAGAATTAATTATATAATATAAAATACTTTCATAGTAGCTATATAGTACTTACGTAAACAGTGATGAAGTTAAAATTACTTAACAATTGCCATTTCAAACCATCCATATCTAATATCAAAATCCAAAATGTTTTTCCATATCATTCATATCATATCCATAATCATTGTAGGTACAACAAAGATTTTTCTTTAAGAAAATCATAGAAAAAATATATATTTTCGTCTTTTATAACCTAGCATCTACTAAATTATACCAATATAATTAATCCAAATTAGTAATATTATAAACCTAGCATTCTGTTATTAATAAGATGTGATGAAATAATTTTGATTGTTAGTAAAAAAAAAAAGTAAAAGTTAATCCCTCTTATTAATAAAAATGTTTACACAACGGATAACTACCACAACGTTGCTATCTTTTTCTATCACGTGACATTTCCAACGTATCAGACAAAGACAGCAACGTTGCTTAAGTTATCCGTTGTGTAAATAGTTAGTAATAGTTTATTAGTAAGAGGGTTTATGTATGAAATCTATTTACTTCATAGATTAAAGTGAAACTGTCATGTGCTTAAAACGTCTAGTCAGAATCTCTATATTATAATATTATGTATTGTTGTTTTTTGTTTTATTTGAGCGCCTACTTATTATTATAATATTCCACTAAAATCAATTTCATAAAAAAATTTGACAAAATGAGACCAAAATATGGCATGCACTTTTAAAAACTTATCTCATGTTTAGCCAAGCCTCTAACTTTATATTCACAAACTGAAGCAAAAATAATATGCCTGGGCTGGCCTGGTCTAGGACCGAATCTGCACCAAAACACCAATTCTCGCAATTAACTTACACTTACATTTTGCTTTTATTGAATTATAAATGAATCGTCTAAATATCATACACTTTTTTTTGGCGTTTGGACCGCGTTTGAAGTGGGTTTGACGTTTATGAGTATACCATTTTGCAGTTTAAACTTTGGCCTATTACTCAAGTGATTTTAGGTTTTATCTACGGGAATAAATCCTAGTGAGATGAATTTTTGTATACACCTATATTACGGCATTGTAATAGAGCTGGAGCTCGGCGTCGAAAAAGGAGGTCAGCGAGAACAAGCATTGGACCACTGCAGATTGTCTAGGGGTCCAAAAGTTTGATATAAAACCGCCGGTCTGGCGGTTCTTAACCTGATTTTTTTTTTATTGACCTAAATGTGTAGATTTTTTTAATGAAAGAAGGTCATAAGGAACAAGAAAACTGTTGTGAAACACGGCTGCGCGCCAACTAGAAACCGATACAAATGCAAGTCTGGCAGTCCTACTCTTGACCAGTTTCCAGACAGACCGCCCTGAACGTGTAGCAATTTTGAGTAAAAAAAGGTAATAGGGAATAAGGTCAAGTTATACGTCAATCTGTTCGTCTCCTTATTCTCTTTCGAAAACCGTTGGTCTGGCATGATCAAACCTGGCCAAAACTCAGCCAAACAGTGATAAAGTTACCTCCTGTGATGCTTACTAATAGGTAAATAATGAGTAATTTGCACTTAATGAAACGTAATTTTATTACGTTTGTATATACTCTTAACGAATTTAAAATTTACCTCATCATATTGCTACCACTCGATCCGCCATCATGAAAAAATGGCGAAGTCTTTCAATATTTTGGGAAAATCGCTTCAGTGACACATTTTACGATAAAAGTATGTTGTGCAAAATTATATTAAAGGCAATTTTCTACAATTTATTCTATGAGCAGTTTTATGTCAAATAAATCATTTTAGCGCTGCAGAGTCTTAGAGGGAAATTTTATTTGTGTTGGTGATATTTAATAATTAATTATATCCTACGTTTTATGCCCTTTTAGATAATATCCATATCGAGAAGTTTGTAAATAATTATAAAGATCGCCAATTTATGACGACGGCCATTTTGAATTATTCAAAATGGCCGCCGTCATTCATATTGAATATACAAAATTTGAGTGTCAATAAAATCTAAAGTACCTACTAAATGAAATCTTTTAATAATTAAAATTAATATTTATTTTTACATTTTAATCGGTTCATAAATATAAAAGTTATATCAGTCTAAAGAATATAACATATAAAATGCCATAGAATGACTAACTAGTTTTTTATACTAGTTATTAATATCAGGAATAATAAGTGAGAAGTTCTAGGTCGTAGCGCTAACTCGTGTTAAGCAAGGCCAGTCATGGATTCAACTAGGGTACTGGATACTTGGTTGACCACAATCTCATATTTTTTTTTAATATCTGTACGCCTAATACCTACTACGTTTTCCTATTCAAGAGATTTTCAAAATCATTAAAACACGACGACGAACATATCGTTACTTATTATAAGCGCTGAAGTTTTATGTATGGATGTATGAATGTTCGTTACGTAACTTCACGTAATAACAGCTGAACAGATTTTAATGAAATTCGATATGGTAGTAGTTTAGTCTCTGAATTAGTTTAGTCTTAAATACTTTTTATCGCAGGAAAAATGACGGTTATCCCGGGATTTCATTCTCGCGTACGAAGTCGCGGCTAACATCTGAACTATACTAAATATTTGAAATTAAGTCAAAAAAAGTAATCCTACTGGATGGATGAATGGATCCCTTCTCATATTGGCTTAGAGGGGAACGAATGGGTAGATGGCCTCGCGAAAGAAGCTTCTGTTGATGGCATAATTAGGGACTTTCTGCCTTTCTTCTCTTACTGTATTAATTTAGTTAAGCAACACTGTTATCTTCTGTGGAAAGTGCATTTTGACGAAAGATCAGTAGAGAAATGCATTTCCAAACACTACAAAATGAAGCATGGAAATTACCGTGGTTTGAAGATGTTAATTTAAATAGAAATATGTTAATCATTGCATTTAGACTTCGTTCCGGACACATTCCCCTGAACAAATTTGGACGTTTGATGAGAAAAATGTTGTGAACTACGACGTCTTGGTTTTTACAGATTCTTCTTACGCTTGAGTGGTGATAATAATAATACAGCAACAATTGCTATATTCTCCTTTATTGGTACTTATGAGAGAGATGCTTAACACAGATACGTCTACACTATATATAGCCTTTTGGCTAACTAAAATAAACTTCTTCTTCTTCTTTTGGCATGGCCTCCCCCGTAATAGGAGTTGCCGACGTCAGAGTGATGGAGCAGATGTTCAGTGAAAAGCTGATGGCGTACAGTGCAGGGAATGACTAATGCAATGACTTCATGCGTACCTCATGCAGATACAAGTTGTAATTACTAGTATAAAAGCAGAATAATATACTAAGCCAATGTTTATTAGCCTTTTTTTTATTAAGCCCTACATAATATACAGTACAAATATAAATTTAAAAAAAATGAAAATTAGATATACTTTAATTAAATATACATAATCAAAGTTTTATGTGATTTGAAGCTATAAATGAACATAGAGTGTCTACAAATGGAGTAAAGACGTAGGATATAATAGTCTTAAGATTATTGGGTCGAGGAATGTGTGTAGGAAGGAAGTCGTAAAAAGAAAGATTTATAGGACAGCTAAGGAAGATATTATGATCAGGTGAGCCCTCATCCAAGCCACACGCACACAATGAGCTATCCTTGACCCTTATTTGGGCCAAAAATACATGATTACACCACTGTCAAAGGCGAAATCGACAAATAGTAGAACAAAAAGATTTTTGCTAGTTTTAAAGTATTTAAAAAACCAGGGTCTACTAGGTATAGATCCTTGTATTTCGGCATAAAATCCTCCCTTAGTTCTACTCAAATCGGTCAAAATATTATTCCACTCAGAGGTCATATGTGTCTTAGCCAGAGATAGAAGATCTTGGCAATAAACTTTAAAATTACTTAAACCACCAAACTCAGAAGCCTCTTTAGCATAAAGGTCTACACCTAAAATGAACTAGATAGGCTGTGCTTGTGAAATCTGTCGATATGACATTGATAGTTCTACTTCATAATACTGGTATATTATGCAACAAAAAGTAGCATCTCCTCTTTGTTCGGAATGTGGAATGATAGAGGGCGTTTTTCATATAATGTTGGAATGTGTCCGCAACGAAGACATTAGATTTCAGATTGTGAGAAAAATTGGAGACTTTAAGAATATTGGTACTTGTAACTGCATTCTAGCGTCTCCCCTGTCTGAACAAGCTATAGAAGTGTAACAAGCTATTAAATGGTCAATAAAGCTCTAACTCGATGTAAAATAGTGTGTAATTAGTGATGAAGTTAATACTTAAGTATATTATAAAATGTAATTATTGTAATCGTTGGCCTAATGGAGTGGCATAGTCAATTATAACTAATGTCCTTAGTAAAGATATAAAAAAAAACTCTACTAATATTATCTCTTTGTAATAAAGTTAAAGTAATAAATTTGTTTCTTTGTAAGTTTGTGACTTACCAAGATTGTAAGGGGGTAATCTCTGGATCTACTTCAACCTATTTTTAAAATTCTTTTACCGATAAAAAGCCACATTATTTGTGAGTGTCATAGGTTATATTAACCCGAAAAATATTTTCCTTGGTAGTCGGATTTGCAAAATAAATCGAAAAAAAAACGAGCGAACGAAATCGTTTTTGAGAACGATGAGAGATGGGAGGTGAACTCAATGGAGTTCTAGAGAAAAGTTTTAGAGTTTGATAGTGCCTGCAAAAAATATAAATAGCATTTGCCCGCGGCTTCTTCCGCGTGAAATTGCGTTTTAAACGATATCTTTACAACAATAAAACTTTCATCCGCTATTTTATTTTATTGGGTGTTGAATATTGAAAAACGCTAATATATGTAACTAATTATTTTCCGTACTCAATTCATACGAAAACAATGTATGGTGGGATTGTTTTTCTTCTAAAGGTCTACAAAAAGTTCGCGACGGCATATCATATCATGTATATTTTTTAAAGATATGTTACTATACCCATTCTAAATTTAAAAAAAAAATCACAAATAATGTGATATTTTCAAAAAATATGACATTATTTGTGATTTTTCTATTTAGACGGATACAATATTAATCCTTAGCTCTGAGTTTATATCTAGGGGATATATATTTTACTCTTTGATATTACTATATTGCAGGTATATTTGCTAATACATACATAAGTGTGAAGTGTTTTAACTTCATTGAAGTTGAATTACATAATAATACTTTAAATTATGATTTTACAAAAATAACTAGAGTCAAGATTATGTAAACTTTTATTTAAAAGTTGTGTATTTACACAGCACAGCTATAAAACTAGACAATTTTAGACAGGGTATATTGTGATCACAATCGGTAATATTATAGTTTTCTATATAATCATGTACCATGTTATTATCAAAATAATATTATTATGTTTAAACTAATAATATTAATGAACTGGTTTGAAGTTACCCACATAATAATATTACATCCTCGATCGATCACTCGGCGAAACACAACGCAAATGTTAGCTAAAATCTTCCTCCTCGCTAAAGTTATTTATTACTTAAAATAAATATTATTATTATTATTATAAGTTAAAAAATTAAATAATACCCATAATAAACAAAACGGTTACAATTAAGGTGGAAAACACGAATGACACGAATATAAAATAACACGAATATAACATTCTGAGTTTTGACATACATGCCTATTGCCTACAGTTAGTTACGGACATAATTTGAACACAATATTCGGATTAACCTAACGGTAACCAAACACACATAAATATTATACCAAATTAGAAACTTGCATTATTGGCAAAGAGTTGTCTTATAAGAGATCTAAAATGAATTGTATAAAAATCATGTTATTTTGTAAACGATTATATATTTTGATTTGTTTGCTGTTTATCACTAACCCAAAAAAAATCCCATTTCCATTTTATAATTCAAAACTTTACTATTTGGTCGGCTTGCGGTTCATTACTTTAGGTCAGGAGTCAGTATAAAAAACATGTATCTATGTAATTACGATCTACATATACTGTATGAATGTACTAAGCAGGTTATATTAGGTCTTTACCTATGAAATTGCCGTTTTGTATGAAATACGAATTTTTTTCATGTATTTTTTATTTGTATTAATCGAAGTAATCACCCATGCAATCAATGCATCTTTGCCAATGCAGTGGCAGTTTATTGATGCCCTTCTTAAAGAAATCAGCTGGACGGGAGGCAACAAATTCTTCAAAGGCATTTTGTACTGCCTCTCGGGTATTTAATTTTTTTCCCGCCAAGAAGTTATCCAATTCTAGAAAAAGTAGTAGTCTGTAGGCACAAGGTCTGGTGAGTAGGGCGGATGACGGAGAGCTTCCAACCCCAGTTCTTGCAACTTGGAGACCGTCTGCTGTGCAGTATGAGGTCGCGCGTTGTCGTGCAGGAGCAACGGAGACGAGCGATTGACAAATGCTGGTTGGAGATGGGCCAGCTTCTCCATCATTGTGTTAAGTTCTTCACAGTACACATCTGCAGTAATGCTCACCCCGTTTGGTAAGTAACTGTGATGAATCACACCGGCGCTAGACCACCAAACAGTGACCATCACTTTTCTAGGGGAAAGTTTTCGTTTAGGGCATTGTTTAGGTGCTGAACCAGGATCCAACCAACTTGCTGAGCGCTTGCGGTTATCAAACAGAATCCATTTTTCATCGAAGGTAACAATGCGGTTCAAAATTCCTTCATTTGTGTGTCTGTTGATCAGTGCAAGACACGTCTTTTTTTTTTTAATGTATTTATTCAAGGATTTTACATAATTGTTTTCTTATTCTAAAAACCGCCAAACTGCATATCAGTTTGTTGGCGATATTTGTAACACATATATATATATATATATATATATATATTTATCTAATTAAACACACAATAATAAACTATTAATAAACTAAAAATTCAATAACAAAATATTTTTCTTCTTTTATGAAACAAAACAAAACCTTATAGTGTAGCATAAACCCTTATTTACTAATAATCTTATTTAATACTAAAGTAAATATAAATTAATTAAATTCTAGGCTGATGAAATAAAGTTATTGCCTTCTAAAATTAAAAGGATTAAAAATCAATACCTTTGACTACTCCAAAACTTAAAATGCTACAAAAAAAAGAAATCTCCCAGGTCATCCCCACCAGGCAGAGTACCTAGAAGGCTCAAAGAGTTTCCTCGCTGGATTGCGATACTTATTCTCTGGGCCAGGTAGGTGCCGGCTCTGGGGTCTCGGGTGGCCTCAATGAGTTTTTTGGAGATTTCTCCGAAAAGTTTGTGCGCACCCAGACCCCATGTACCTAAGGTTTCAACCCCAAACGGTTCAAATATGAGATCCCCACTAAGGTTCTCATATTTGCGCCGCTTGAGGTTTTCCGCCTGATTGGCGGCCGCACCTGCAGAACTAGCATAATAATTTTAACATAATATAAAGTAAGCTTAAAATCAATAACAACAATCAATGATTAATTATGTGCTCTTATAAAAGAAAATTTATTACTATTTAAGTATACTATATACAGCCTTTTGCCAAAAAATAACTTTTCAATTTTTGCTTTAACTTAGTTTTACTTAGTTTTTTACTGTCACCCCTTATAAAATCAATTTTATTGTATATACTAGGAATAAAATATCTCGACGCGTACTTCGCGCTGGCGATCATTGAGTTCGTGGGGCACCCATTTGTCAAGCTTTTTTACCAATTTGACGCAAATGGACCAATATTGTTTTGACGCTAACGTCGAAAGCTGCTGCTAATTCAGCCGTAGATTGTGTATCATCAGCTTCCACAATCGCCTTTAATTCGTCATTGTCGACCAAAGTCTTCGGACGACCGCGAGGTTCATTTTTCAGGACGAAATTTCCAGAACGGAAGCGAGCAAACCAATAACAGGTGGTGACAGTTTACAAAATTTGATTTATATTTAAATGGTAAGTAATTATGTATGTTTCTGAAATAACTAAGATACAGACTATATGCAGGGTGTCTGGTACAACGTAGTAAATCCGTGAATAGATCCGGGGGTAAAAGTCTAACATTTGAACCCTCCTCCCCTTTGTACCCACTTCTGAAAAAATACAAAATTGAGAATAACAGAAGTATTTGAGAAACAGTCCTATATCGGCCTCATAAAGGGCAAATGATTTCTATTCATCCCCCGGATCTTGTATTAAATTATATTGATGTATTGATTGTAATAATATTTCGACTAAAACGATGATTTATTGCAAATTAATTTTTCCTTTCGAAGATGGATACCGGTTTGGCCGAGTGAAATGACCGACCTCGGCGTAAGTTAAATTTATGAAGTAACGTGTAACGCTCGGACCGCGCGGTAACAGAGATACCTAAAGTATGCCCGAGAGGAATGTCGAAGAACGACCTCCACTATCCGGTTGACTTTATTTTATACCGGCACACACTGTAGACGTCATGACTTTTGCGGTGGATGTAGTCTGACTTTTACGTAGTTGTGCTCTGTGTAGTGTGACTTTAACCAGTAATTTTTCTAGAGAGGCAGACTCACTTTAGTATCCTGACATGAAACGCTTTATCAAAATCCATAATATGCTCACCGGTTTATAAAAAAGGTTAAAACACAGCTCACCTTATCTAGATGAAATGTCTAGTATAAACCAAAAATAGAATAAGGTAATTAAAACAAAGCTTCTAAACATTACACTATTCGTTAGAATTCAAAGATGTCAAAATGTGTTGCATAATTGATAATACTTGCCTTCCGAAATGCAATTTAAATGTAAGTATTACAGGTACTCTTGTACATAGATAAAATAAAATAAATCTGTTGTCCTAAAAAGTGTCAATGTAATAAAGTAGGTATGTTATATAAAACCAATTGTAAATCAATTAAACTACCGACGACAATTATAACAAATTTATAACCCAATGTTATGTGTAGGCGTGAGTATGAAATGTGCGATGGGTCTACTATAATTTAATTCTGAGAATACCAAAATCAAGATATAAATAATTTCCAATAATATGAAATGGCTTTCTCTCCAACTAGATTTAATGATAATGTTACGTAAACGATTATATATTACCTGCTTTAGGCTTTATGATTTTTTGTGGGAGAAGTACATACTACAGATTCTTAATTATTTTCCTATCAAAGCCCTGCAGCACATAGAAAATTGGCATGGTTCAATAGTTTCCAACTTCTCAATCAGTAAGTCTATAGCCAGAATTTACAGCAGAGACTACAAATATAATATTTTATTAATTTCATCATCATCAGACACTACGTCAGATCATAAGAGAAGGTTTATCTGTAGTCCATCTACTTATATTCCTCATCTTCATTTAATGCTTACTTAAGGAGTCACTAATTAGTACGGATTTTGACAGCAGCTGTATGGACTGTATGTCAAAGTCTGTAGACTATAATGCTTACTTAAGGAGCTACTTAAAGTCATTACTTTAAGTAGTAGCTCCTTAAGTAAGCATTAAATGTCTCTGAGTGCGGCCGTTACATAGGTATATGGATCATCACCTAAAGATATCACCAAATTTTCAGAAAAATGTTTATAATCATTCCAAACCGTCTATTCGTAGCTAATGTTCTGTATTTTGAAATAAATAATCATGATCATTATAGCTACAGGTTATCCACTGCAGACGTAGGCCTCCCCATGGTTTTCCAGTATGACGCGCGGTGTTGTGTCAATATAATGTTTTACCCTGTTTTACTTGCACTTTAACGCATTGATTAATATTAATAGATAATTTTGTATACAAATTCTACGCGTATCAAGGTATGTACCTAGTGCTTGTGATGATGAGTGACAAAAAGGTAACAAAAATATCCGGAAGCAGTTATCACGTAGAAGCCAATAGAGTGAAGCGAAAGCGGAATGCCAGGACTCTTGCAGCAATTTTATTTTGCTTCTATTACTATAATATTATATTATGAAAAGTAGAATGAGGTAAAAAAGAAATTATAAATTATGATAACCTAACGGTGATAGTACCATAATAAATAACATTAAATTTTGAATCATTTTACAATATATTTTAATATTTATCATGAAATGGGGTTTTCGAACATTTATATTTTAGTGATAGATAGGTATTTGTTTCAAGCTGTACCGAACAGACATCCTGTTTTAACTATGAACAGGAATAAATAAATAACTACCTTCATAGAATTAAAGTTTCTACACCAACAACTACACCTACTCCTACTACCTACTCTACTACCTACTACTAAATCAAAAAAAATTAACGACAATAAAAACTATTGGTATCATCCACTCCTATCACGGTATGATAAAACAGTTACAACCTCTTCTCTTGCCTACCGAATACACCTGTAAAATTTCATAAAAATCGGTCAAGCCGTTTCGGAGGAGGTAACAAACACTGTAACACGAGAATTTTATTTATAAGCTCTTTATTTCCGTTAATGCCAGTTTAATGTAAATGGTATAGGTATTTTGTAAATTGTAAGTCGGGTTGGTTGATTATTATTATTTCCCCCAAATCTTTTTACTGGTTTAGTCACTGGATGACTGGATTTCTATTTCACAAATGGGTAAATAATATGAAGTAAATAACCTAGGAAGCTCTAAGTTTTAGAGGCACTACTCTTTTATAGTGGAACATTACAATCCGATACAAAAATAACTACTCCGTATTGGTAAAAAAATTAAAAAAAGAATGGAACTGGAAGCTATCGCAAAAAGTCAACTCGTGCGCATGTGAAGGCGACCAAGGTGGCAACTGGCAAGCTTCCCTCTGCGTGATAAAAACGACTTATGAAGTTAGTCATTGCCACGGCGAATTGGCTACATTCACGAAGACCCAAGGCCGATAGTCGAGTAGATATACTCGCTGAGCCACTTGACGGGTTGCATGGAGAAGGCTCTTCGATTTAACTTGTCGCTTTATAAGAAACCACTTTAGCCAGTCAGTCTGCGGCTGTCACCTGTAGATGACGCACGCGCGTGCGCGGTGACCTCATTGGCCAATTTGAATTTTATTACGAACGTTAAAGAAACCACCTGACCAATTGCGTTCGACTTGTCGCTTTGATTTCTTTTTCGCGACTTACAAGTGTGTTCCGTTATTGTGTTTGTGACATTGAAAACTGCTGTGATAGTTTTTTTACTAACTTATAAATATTGGATGTCTGACATATAAGGTTTGTTTTTTTTACTTTCTGTTTATTAAGTTCTTATTAGTTTTAATTTTAAGAAACTTGAATTATTTGCACTTTCGTTTTAAGAAAATTCGTAGAGCCTTGTAAACCAACCATCAACATTAGCAAGAGAATTTTTACTGTCGTCGAGTGCATCGCCCAGTATCCATTTTTGTTTTTTTTTTTGATGATGAGATCACTAACACACAAAAGCCGGTTTACTTATATTGGCTTCGCATGTACCTTCATGAATTTTTTCTCCCCTTGCATTCACCGGAAAACTTTTTGAATATTTTCAAGGGATTTAAAGGAATTTTCTTTTTTATTTTCACTTCTCAGTGTTTTGATCCTATTCCTTGTTGATGAATTAGTAGTGTGTTTATCAATTTTACTGCATTTGAGATGTGTATTATTGTAAACACCTTTGTCATTATTCTAAAAAATTTGCGACTAGTTTTTATATTATACGTTTTATATTATGAAAATAATATACCATCCACATTGATAAATAAGTACCCTCAAATTTAATTTGAAAAATACAAATGAATCATCTTCAAATATTCATCGAAGATCCGGTTTGTATCAACGCGACTTGACAAGGATCTGAGGTTTTTCGAAGATAAGGTCAAATGATTATTATAAATTATCACAATACACCATTGCTTTGTGTGTGTGTGTGTGACAGATAAAATAAATTCATCATCATCATAACATAACTTTCATCTGGTATTGTAGAATATTTTCATAATAAAAACTTGTTTACCACACTTGTTAGCCGTAAAAGCCCAGTAATATTGGGCATTTTAAACCCCAATCTGCCGAAAAATTCCTAGCGAGCTGAATTTTTGTATACACCTTTATTACAGGATCGTAATGAAGATGTTAAAATCGATATTAATATCGTGTATAAAAGTGTAAAAGTTATAAAATTCTAATGGTGACGAAAATCAGTTTTTCGCAAATATCTCGCGACCTGTTGCTCGGAGGTTAATTGTGATCATTATAAAAATTGTTTGTCGTAAAATTATCTACAAAAATGTCGTTAGCATTTTTTTGTAAAGTTAACCGTTTTCGCGCAGAGCGCTGAGAAAGCGACTAACATGTACTCACATACGGCATTGTATTATGTATATCGTACACCAAGGCGTAAACTCTATTGCTTTTTTATTCATGTTTGTGTCTTGAAAACTTGAAAACTTAAAAACTTGAGCTCCGCCCGAGTTTATACTAATGAGTATTCCGCGGGAATACAGTATTTCCGGGGATAAAAAGTAGCCTATGTTTTAATCCAGAGCCTAAACTACTACCATACCAAATTTCATCAAAATCCGTTCTGTAGCTTTTGCGTGAAAGAGTAACGGAGATCTCCGATGTACTCGGTTCTTCTTGGCGTCATTTAATGGGGGTAAACGGATCGAACTACGGGGTGTAAAGGGGAAATAAGTGGGGGATTGGGCCAGGAATGGGGTCAGTTGGGACCAAACATGGAATAATTGGGACAACTGTGAGTAAATTGTGTTTTTATAGATAGGGTTGTCGCGATTCATAAATAGTGAAGGTAATTTATTGTACATGTTACTAATGTTGTTAATAGTCCTCGGCAATCGTTTTTCATACATCGTCGACTGTTTCATTTCCATAAAAAAACGAAGATTGTCAGAATGGTTTTGCTGTAAAGAAATTGTATATTTTGAACAATATTAAGTAGGTAAATGATATAAAATATAATTTTAGGTACGCCGCGTAACATACATATAGTATTGTTTTTAACACTTACGGATTGTGTCGCGGTGCACTTTTCTTTTTCCCGAAGTTTCGGCTACTCCCGTCCTCCCGTGGCCACGGCTGCTGGAAAGTAGCCGAAACGTCGGGAAAAAGAAAAGTGCACCGCGACACAATCCGTAAGTATTTAAAACAATGAACAATATTCGCGTAAACACAAGAAATCAATATACATGTAGTATTCACGTAACTTACGCGAATACTACATGTTTTCATAAAGTTTATATTATTATGAGGATTTTTTTGAATCGATTTGTTGTTTTAAGTAAGTGACAGCCCTGTCGAAAAACTCGATTAACCCCAAACACGACCCAATTAACCCCAGAGCGAAGGTGAATCGGGTCAAGGTAGTTTTTTTTTTACTTTTTGTAGATTTTCTGTATAAAACTTACGTTAGAAAGCGTTTTAAACAAAAATACAGACTATCGGAAGCAATTAAATAAGATTTTTATTAGATATAGAGCAGAAAACAGAAATAAAAATTGATGTCAAACTTCGAAAGTGTCCCGATTCCCCCCATTTTACGATATCTTATTCACATTTTATTGTTCCTAACAGTATGTTAATATTGAGCAAGCTTATGCAGAAATACATATTTATTTCATAATACCCTACGCTAATTATGTTCAAATGTCTAGTAATTATATATAATAGGTAGGTAGCTATTTTCATACTTTCACAGAATACCTACTTATAAAACTAGCGTAAAAACTTATTACATACTACGCCTGGCACATTGGAGCTCTTTTTTTTCTACAATTTAATTTCTTCACTGTCTTCAGACTCTTCTGTCAAAATTGCAAAGTATTGATACAGAAACTGTTTTATTTTATTTTAAATAGAAAATTCAATAGTGTTTTTGTATTGTGAGTTGTGACACACTTGGTCAAGACTTTCGATGCGCGATGGATAAGGTATGTCGAATAAAGGAGGCTTATATTTTTAGCCTTTCGTTCAATTATTAAGCATCGCGTCGCCTAAACAAATATTCAGAAAAAAGAAATGAAAATCATACAGTATCGACTTCGCTATTTTCGCAATTCCCAAAACTTAAAATCGGAAATATATTTTAAAAAATATTTATGATTTTTTGTATTTTAAAATGTTTCACCTACGAATTACGAATTACCTACTCTTAAGGAATGGCTCGTCATTAAGATATTATGCAAATACATTCTGCACATGTTAATAAAAATATTTTGTAATGTATTCAATGTTTTCACAACCTAATTACATATATCATAACTTTTATATTAACTTAACGCCTTTACACACGCGCCGCAGCTCCCGCGGTGCCGCCGGATTTTGTATGGGTTGCGCCGGCGCTGCCGCGAGCCGCAAAAAATTACTTACAAATCCTATTGCAGCGGCGCCGCGGGAGCTGCGGCGCGTGTGTTAGTGTTGAATATTAAAGACAGTGCGATAATAATTACTAAAATCAGAACATCCTTATAAATAGTCAGAAGCAAAGCAGTGCCTAATTGCCTACTAGGTCTATCTGTACAAACAGCCGATACTTTATAAAAGTTTAAAATTTAAAAATTGCTTTAAAATTACAATTTGATACGCTAGCTATAAAAATATCGCTAAGCCGATAATAATAAGCTCTTTTACCACTTAGCTAAAAAAGGGGTATAAGCAAAGCTCTACCCGCAAGAAAGAAATAATACAGATGTTTCTAGAACGAATGAGATATCTATAGTAGATATGTTGGTATGAAAAGATCTTAGAAAATGATCATCTGAGAACTGATGCTGCTAATTAGCAGTTCTCACACTTGGGAAGGTTGCGTGCGCCTGACCTTAATTATGTGTTGCAATACCAAAAAATGCTTAACCCATATCTTACTAATCTGTGACTTAAAAACTGATGTCCTTTGAGGTTGTGGAATATCATATTAGAAAAAACATATGAAAGGCTTCTAATGCGAATAAGTAATAAACTTATACGAATTTTATCTCAGTTCAACATTAGCTTTTAGTTACTTCGTGGTTTGGGAATACTTTCAATACAATCATGTATAGGTACTATTTGTAAAAACAAATCGGCAAACACTTTGATGAAAATTACTAACCTAACCTAAAAAAGTTTTATTATAATCTTGTTATCAATGTATAATCTTATATGACTGTTGATTTCGATGATCATAGGATTATTAAACTATACAGAATAGTCCATGTATTCGCTTAAGACTTATACAAAATATACATAAACAAATAAATAAAAGTGTCTGTTTGTAATTTCAAATTAACAACTTTTCACTTAACGCACATGAAAATATATACGGTACTAACAATAAAAAATTAATTTTTGTCTATCCGTCTGTATATCTGTCCGCCTGTTTGTTCCAGCTAGTCTCTGAAACGGCTGGACCGTTTTCCATGAAACTTTCACTGGCAGATAGCTGATGTAATAAGGTCTAACATATACACATCACTTTATCTTAGGGTTCCGTTTACGTTAGTTCCATGCCAACGATGTTGCGGGCATCAGCTAGTAATAATATATAATCAGAGGCTATCTCGAATGTCAATAAGTCTATTCTTGAAACAAGTATCAGCTGTACAGTGTAGATGACGGGATAAACAAGGTGAAAAGTTAGCCTATATAGAGCTGGTTTGAAGCCGATTAGTAATGATAGGAATTGTCGAGTCGATAGTTCTGTTGTTTATTGTCTGTTCAACATATTTAACATACTTTCATATGTCAGGCATCTACTTGGAAATTATCCTGTTATAGGCAATGGTAGTCTACGCCAGTATCGTCAAAACACATCTTTTATATCATTATTATTGTAATCATGTTGCCGTTGTGGTTATCGAGTGATATTAGTTATGTTTTAATTTCAATTGATTTTTATTTATACATTGCGAAGGTATTAAAATAAAACATATTCATATGAAATCTTAGCGAAAAAAGCTTAACGTATAATTTTTGGGGAGATTCACGTTTAAAATTTCACCGTACCTACAATCTAGAAGGTCCAAAAATAACAGTCTGAATTGCAATAAGCCTGGATTGTATAGTGTTGTCTGTCGCATCGTTACACAGGGTACCATGGGATAATGGTATGGGTTCGTATTCGTCGAAACTTAGGATATGAAATAATCATTTTAATATAATATACTTAAGAAAACTGTCATATTCAACTTACAACATTGACTTGAGTAAACTAAATATTAAATCCACTTTAGCACCAAATGAAAAAAAAAGAATTTTTATTGCAAAATTAGGAGCCTGTGTTAACACAATCTTCCTCCTACTACTATTATAATTAATGTGAATGTTTGTATGGATGGACGGATGGATCAATGGGTGTTTGTAAGCCTTTCACGCAAAAACTACTGAACGGATTTCGATGCAATTTAGATGGTAGTAAATTAAGCTCTGTGTTAACGCATAGGCTACTTTTTATCATGAAAAAGCACAGTGTTCCCGTGAGATACTGTATGTACGCGGACGGAGAGCCGCCAGCAAAAGCTTGTTGTTCTTAATATTATTATCTACGTAACTGTAGAGTGTAGACGAACACAAACTTCACACACAACTATAAGACAAACTTATTTTATCGCTTCCTTGATAAAACCTCTAAACCGTGTGTTTAACGCACAATCCTTGAGCTGTACTAATAAAATATGAATGTAAATTTAATGTTAATATACAACATTTGTATGCGACATATAAGCTTTTTAACAGGAGTGTATATAGCAGCGATCAGTTTCCTTTGACATTGACATTTGAAACGTTCGCCTTCAAAATCTATAGTTTCTCTATTGGTGTTCATTATCATCTTTTGTAACTTTCCGGTGCCCGCAACTTCATTTGCGTGGAACGAGTAATGGAAACGGAACCCTATTTATTTAAACAGGACCCTAAAATAAAAGTAATCAAGTTATTCCTTACACCAGTAAAAGTCCGGTCGAAAGTAGGTCCGGCCGTTTCAGAGATTACGAGGAACAAACAGACAGACTGACAGACAAAAAATTTGAATGAATTGCTTTTTGGTGTAGGTATACTATCATATTATATGCTTTAATATTTCATTATTTCATAAAATTTACATACGTCGACCCATCCATATGGTTAAGATAAAGATGATTTGTATGTTGATAGTGACCAACGACATTAAGGGTTTGAGAATGCAAGTCGTGTAGAGGTACCGTTATGCTAGATGCAAATGCATAATCCTCATTTTATGAAGTACTTTGTGACCAACATAAAAAGGTCTGGTAGATTATAGCCCTCCATCTGTTCCCAAGATCTTTAAGTCACATTATTTTAACGAGCACAATCATCGTAACTATATTATTTATGTGTATTTGGTAATAGGTACTAAGAATAAAACCTGAACACATTAATATATTTATCTGGTGATTTAATTTTATAACAAACATCCTAGTGTTATATCATACATTTTATTTTAATTTCCACGTCCGTTTAACAATTGTGCGTCAGTGGTTGTTAAAAGTTATAGCTTTTGAAACCTGTTCCCCCATGTTCAAAGACCTCAGGCGAAATCAAGGACTTGTATTTATTGCAAACGTCTGTCAGGGTGTCAGGATAATTTGCAGTCTGATTTACTAATGCGTAGAGAAGGAAATGTTATCATTGGAATGGACGAGGAAAATATGAGCGATTATAGCACCTCGACGCAATAAAACATCATCAAATCCTACATAATGGAAATTTTTAGGACTTTATTAGCTAATAGCTATTGGGATCAGGGTGACGATCAGTTACATAGTCACAGATGTAGATACCTACAATATAATAATCTACATACAAATAATTTAAACAAGTAGACACACCAAAAATAGAGGCTTACTTCATTCTGATTTGATTCTGCAAGTATGACTAAATATTCAATCCTCTAAGCATTTTCGTTTTAGAAAACATGTACGTTTCAGTTTCTATATAAACAATGGAATTCTTTTCAAAATGTGTCTCGTTTCGGCTGAATAAGCGTGCAATTGTCTAATTTTTGTTGTGACCACACCTTGAGGCTATTGTGTTCTGTAATTTCCCAAAGCTATTGCGTATTTATATTTAGTAATACGGTGCAATACGCACCTTCACATTATATATATTATATATACGCACCTTCACATTATATATACACATTATATATATTACATAATTATATGCTTCACATTCACGTTAATATTTTTCAATAGGTACTATCCTTTGCACAACGAATTTCAAGTCACAAATTCTGTAGTCCAAGCGAGACTAATTGACAACTCGTATTCGTAACATTATCGAATGTCAATTGTATGGGCGTGTCATAATTTTTATGTATTTCTCTTTCGATAACGTTACGAATACGTACTTGTCAATCGTCTTATCCCTACGTTGCACACGTAATATGCGATTTCCTATTACTAAGGTTGTTCAAATTCTCCTTTAAGAATAATGAAGGAATATTCAAATAATGTTTAGGGTCCGTACGCGAAAGGTAAAAACGGGACCCTATTACGAAGACTCCGTCAGTCTCTCCGTCTCTTCGGTTGTACGTTTATCCGTCTGTATATCACCAGGCTGTAGCTCTTTGTTTGTTTTTTTTGCTCTTGTGTTTTTTTTGCCGTTTTGTATGGAATCCTTCGTGCGCGAGACCGTTTCGTTTTATTATCATATTTCTTTAATAAACAAAAATTTTAAGCTCATTGACTTCAAAGTAACACAGTGAGCAATAAATAAGATTTACAAAGAAGAATGAACATGAAAATTCATTGGATCATGACTCATCAATTAGCGAGTTGCCAAAAGTTGCAATTAAATTCTGAATATCTTGACCAGATGAAGTGATTATGGAATGCTTTCTATGCATTCGAAAGTGTGTCTTATAAATTTAGATTTGCCTAACTCATCTAGTTTGTCAATTATCTTGTCTGCTAAATGAAACATCCAATGCATAGTTTATAACATCTTCTCACAAATCAGTAAAGAATTGGAAATTCATGATCGTAATCGTAATATAAAACTTTCTTCTAGTGAGCAATTTAAGATTTCTAACTGTGTACCATAACATGAGCATAAGGCAGATTATAAATGTAAACCGTACACCATAATATAATATTTTCTTATGTGAGGATTATTTTAAGAGTTAACATTTCGCTTCCTGCCCACTAAACAAATACATAATATAAACAAACCATACGCAAATAATATGGAAGAAAATTACAATTTAGAATCACTTCCAGCTATTATGTTGTCCATAAAACATTTAACATCGTGGAAAAATACAACACAATATAACTTCCGTGATTAATATTCAGAAGGTAATAATGGTGACAAAAAAATGACCAATCGTGTTACTTTGTATACCAGGCACGTAAACAAACATTAAAATGACAAACGCACCACTTTCACTCAAGAAGTGAATTGCAAAAGAAAAGTAACCCGATGATGCGTAACAATAAACTAATGGTGAAGAATGTGTCAAACTAGCATAATGCTAAAAAATGCTTTAAAATATGACCACCGTTAACATGGTTTACTAAAGAGTGTAAGTATGCTAAGAAAATAAATAACTATTGGACATAGTAACATTAAAATGATTAGTAGGTTAGTCTTGAAATTGTACTGAAGCAAAATTATCGGTAAATAAATAAATATTTTCCTATCGGACTGCTATCCACAATTAAACAATGGCAAAGTAAATACATATTGCTGTTGGATGTCTGATTTAGTGTAAATTTCACACATCTAGATGCTTATGTAGAATGTCAAGAAAATAAATAATGAAATAAATACAACATAAATAAAGACTAATAGTAACAAACTAGCTCCTCTGACAGACATTGCTCTGTCTTAACTATGAACTGGTATAAATAAATAACAAATATACAAGTACAGTTTCTACACCAACAACCTACAGGTACTACTTAGATCTATAAACTACACCTTCCTATAACCTACACTCACTACCAACCCCTACAACCTACAGGCGATGTATCAAAGAAGCCACACATAAGAGTTGTCAACCACTGAGGGTTGAAGATTAAACAATTGGTTTTAGAAGGGTGAAAATTGAGGGTTATGATATGTACTTTTTTAAATAATTAAAATAAAATGGGTCAAGCAACATTGTGACACGAAAATTTTATATTTAAGATAGAAATATCAACAAACGTCTTGTAACTTCAGAGTAATTTAAATTAGACACGTTATATTTCCAGTTACAAAATACGTTATATTATCATGTAACACACAAATTGTTTTTAATCTGTACAAGCTAATAATCTTTCGGCTACTAATCAAGTCAGATCAAATGAATTATAACCGTCGGAGTCGAGCAATTCTCCAGATGTTTCACTTTTCGATGACGTAGCGAGTGAATGACCTGTCGCCGACCGAATGGTATCGATGTGGGTACTCAATGCTTTATTCAATCAGGCACACGTAGCTTTCTTCCAGACGTTTCGAATATGTAACATGTAATATCGAATATGTAAAAGTCGCTTGTGTGTCGAGGCTCACGTATTCATGTATTATGTTTGTTATGTTATAAAGTCTGTAATTGTATGAGTATTTTACACGGATTCTAAAAATTAACACTTTTTAAAGTTAATAATACTTATAGTGTTGTGTTAGTTATATAATGAAATTCTTTGTCTACAAAAAACCAGTGAAAATTATAATGTCTAGAGAGACGATATTCATAATAAAAATAATACTTTCTTAAGTAAGCGGTAATTAAGCCTTTCTTTATTACAGCCTTGTACTGTTCTGGTTATATACGTTTTGAAACTGTACGTACTGTCACAGACTTTTACAATGGTACTAGAATGTTTTCACCACCGCCCAGCATAACTCATGCTCGTTGCTTGGGTCAAAGACAACAAGCATAAAGAATGTTTACAAATTTTTATTTATAATAATTAAGTCAAAATACTTTTGACATGAAATATAACTATCTAGTATCAACAATCCTCATAAATAATATATTAACTGCCTCCTTTTTGGAACTCGTTTAAATATATGAATAGTAGCTATGATTAGCAGCCTCAATCGTTTAAATTAAATAATAAGGCGAATGATAATATTGTAATCTTATACTTTAAACGGTATAATCTTGTATATATATAATCGGATCTCGGTAACGGCTGCAAGTATTACCATGAAATTTAGTATACAGGGAGTTTTGGAGGAGAAAAATCGATCTAGCTTGGTCTTATCCCTTCGAAACTGCGCATTTTTAAGCTATATATATAATTTCGGCGCTATTATGTCAGTCTGATTGGCAGCTTGGTATGCGTAAGTTAAATAATTTTTGCGTTGTTCGGAAATTTGGAATTTCGGGTTCGAATCCCGGTCAAATAAATAATTTTGTGATTATTTTTATTTCTTTAAGGTACTAGAACTCCGAGCAAAGCTCAGTTATCCAGGTACTAATAATATACTAACGATATATAAGAATTCTCATAGTAATAGTACCTATTTTAATTGATATTTGAATAGTATACATTTATAATAGTTATTGCATAAAATACACAACCTTGCCTGTTATGACCTCAGATCAGTCCTTGAGTATTGTTTTAGGTCCTCTACTATTTATATTGTTTGCTATAGACAAATACATGAATTATTTTAGTTAATAGAAGTGTAAATTACAGAATATGTGAATATTATACACGCTTTACCACATAACATTTTATTGAAAGTAATAGGAGTCATACAGAGAGTAATATATCCGATACAATACATTCATATAAAAACTTTGAAAACGCCCCGCCTGACATTGTTAGGGCAGGAATTAAATTTTCCGCTGTTTGTTACACGGTTCAACGATCAATTAGGTACAGCACTTATATAATATCTTTTTGCTATAATTTGCTACGGCTTGTAAAAATCAAAACGGTTTTTTGTTACAATAAACAAAACGCTACAATACAACAAATTGAGTTTTGATTATGGAATACAATTATTAACTAAGTAATATTTTTTTATTCATATTATGAGATCTTTAAAATATTATTAGGACTATTGACAATTATTACCTTACAAATAAATTATTAGAATAGTAATACACAAAGGAAATGCTTATAAAGTTAAAATAGATAATAAATGTATAAATTAAAGTTAAAGACTATTTTATTATCAATTTGTATGTACTGGCCATAAAATAGGAGTGTTGTAAATAGGTAAAGTATAGTATAGTATATTTAGAAAACATGCTAAAATATGAATGGACTATGGCCACGTAAATATTTATATGGTTGAGCGTAGGCAGTTATATAGGCTTGCCGAAGGTCATAGTAGACATGATATTTTACACAGTATAATAAATCCTAAGTAATAAAATGAATGGCATTGTGAATTTATATGTTTGTACATCATCAATAATGTTTCAAATTATGTTATAATTTTATATTTTTTTAAATTGTAAAGTATTAAATTAAAAAAAAAATGTACTTTAAAAGGCACATTCAACAATTCATAACTAAATCTCTCAATGTGAGATTTAGTTATGAATTGTTGAATGTGCCTTTACAAGTACGATTGTCTTTATTTTAAGGGATAAAAATTTAATACGAAGAAATTAATCCCAAACGGGTAAACACGTTAAGCGCACAAGCGCTGCACTGGATAAAACTGAAAATTGAATTGTCGTATTGAAAAATCCCAAAAAAAGATATGTGAATTTGCATTATATTTAGCCGAGGATTGTTTTTTTATAAATTGAAATTTTTATTTAAATATTTATTTTAAAATATGCTAAGTTCACCCTTTTTTTAAAGTTAAAAGCTTTCTTCTCCTCTTCTATAAGTCACACGAGTCTGAAAATTATTTCAGTATTGTAAGTAAGACAAGACTCAGGGGAAAAAAGTTTCAGTTTTTGCAAATTTTGTCTTAAATATTTATAGCGATTTTTTATACCGATTTCAATACTCTCCGGTCGGCGCGATACGCCCTTGTCGCGTACAAAATTAGTATGGGACTTGACGCTCAAGGTCACTGGCGTTATACAGAGCCTTAACAGGGTATTTGGGATGAAATAGGGTTACCGGTAATACATTAACAATCCGAATGCAAGAATTGTTATTTTTAATTTCTTGAATGCACTCTCTAACAAATAATGCCCTATTTACCTTCAGCTATAGTTATACAACGCGACAGTAGTTACACCGCATTACCTAATTCTCTACTTCCTAAGGATTACTAAACAATATAATTTATCGGTGTGATAACCGATTCGGCCCCTTTATGCTGCGTTCCTAATTGGTGCATTGTGTAATGAGCTATAATTATATTACCAAATCTGATTGCTAGTTTTAGGACTTCATTGTGAAAATCATTGGAATGGTGGAGAAAGTACCCTTGTGGTAAATCCATTAAGAATATCATTTTTAAGTTGCTTAGTCGTCCTTTAGTTAACAATTAATAAATGTATGTATTTCAAAAATTTGTTTACAATGGCCAAATGCTTGTTTTCTATCTTGTTTACCGTGCAAATAAATTACTGCAAATAATGAGTTAGGTGTGAATTAAATTATATTTATCTACAAGAAATCTAACACCCATTATTTTTTAACTGTAAGTAAATCATAACTAGATAATATTATGATTGTAAATGTGAAAGCCTTTATTGTATAAAAGTTTGTAAGTGTAAAAATAAATTGATCTTCAAAACCTAAGCATAGCTGTAGTTAAATCTGCCAGCCCTTCTATAGAAAATTACAAAGAAGACTTTCTTCGACTATGAAGAATATAATAGGCAATTTCTCTGTCCCTACTTATATTGAATTATTAAATTAATACGTGAAGCAAAACTTTAGGTACAGTTTATAAGCGATACAAATCAAACCCAGCTATGACTTTACTTTCAAAGCGCTGGTAGATCGCTTGATTTATTGAAAAGTAGCCGTGAGCAAAAGAGCGGAAACACAACCTGCGCATGGCATACTTAGTTAAGAATAGGTGCTTTTCAAATTTAACCCGTCAATGTAAAATAAACGCTATTAGCTACAGAATAAAATCTAATTTCGCATTATGATATCGAATACAAGGAAGCACCGACCGTTGACCATGCTAGACAAAAAAGCGGGAACAATAATGGTTTGAATCATTGATCATACAGACCTGGGAAAGGTGTTTATATTATGCAGGTAGTTTGAAGAGATTATATGCAATTTTGAGCCTTACTCGTTCAAAACTAAAATCAAATTTTCTTTGAACCTCACAACAGATTAAGCTGGGAGGGCGTTTTTAAGTTGTACGACTCGTATGAGAACATCACGATGAAATTATAAAAAAGCTTCATAGACGCCGACCAAGACGTAATAGAACTTAAAATGTTCATGTGAGTTCTATTTTGGCTAATATTACATTGATAAAAGGAGTTACAGAGAAGAAAATAGAAATTGGATATTGTAACAAACAGACTCATGTTTTTATCTTCCATTCAAGTATAAGCAAAAACAACATAGCAATAAGTCCGGTCAACAACGATGAAAGCCGTACGTGACGGACATTTTAAAAATCACGTCAATGAACCTACACTTTCAAGTTTGATTTGGCAAAATCGATTATTAATTGACTCCGATTGACTCTTTACGATTAGAGATTTTTAGATTATGATCCATAAAAACATAATATACGGTCACGGTCAAATCAATGAATTTCCTTTGATGATGTATCATCAGATTGGATATTTGTATTTAATGATTCTTAATCGAGCAAATTTTGCATATAAAATAAATTAACAATAATGATATTTTTACTCCAAGCTTTATTTATTTGTAGAAAGATAAAGTTGAGGTGCCGAAATGTTTCCGTAATAAAAAATCTAGTTCCAATACATATTACTTAATAATAGGTCTTTACCTATGAAATTGCCGTTCTGCAGTACTGGCCATTTCAAATCAAAATAATTTTTGTTTGGCTAAGAATTCTAATTTCAAATTAATTTTATTTTAAAAACAAGGAATTGTTTTTCCAAAAGTAGTCATTTGTTTATTGAAATGCGATGAAAATGTAACACTAATGTGTTACATTTTCATCGCATTTAAATCTTTTTCGGCATCATGAATACGTTAAAAATTCGAGTAATTATGGAATATGAGTACCGTCGTGGCAGCATCGCGGCACAAGCGGCACGCAACATCAACGACGTTTACGGAGCTAACACTACAAACCAACACACCACCTGTTATTGGTTTGCTCGCTTCCGTTCTGGAAATTTCGACCTGACAAATGAACCTCGCGGTCGTCCGAAGACTTTGGTCGACAATGACGAATTAAAGTCGCTTGTGGAGGCTGATGATACACAATCTACGGCTGAATTAGCAGCAGCTTTCGACGTTAGCGTCAAAACAATATTGGTCCATTTGCGTCAAATTGGCAAGGTAAAAAAGCTTGACAAATGGGTGCCCCACGAACTCAATGATCGCCAGCGCGAAGTACGCGTCGAGACGTGCCTTGCACTGCTCAACAGACACACAAATGAAGGAATTTTGAACCGCATTGTTACCTGCGATGAAAAATGGATTCTGTTTGATAACCGCAAGCGCTCAGCAAGTTGGTTGGATCCTGGTTCAGCACCTAAACTATGCCCTAAACGAAAACTTACCCCTAGAAAAGTGATGGTCACTGTTTGGTGGTCTAGCGCCGGTGTGGTTCATCACAGCTTCTTACCAAACGGGGTGAGCATTACTGCAGATGTGTACTGTGAAGAACTGACCACAATTATGGAGAAGCTGGCACATCTCCAACCAGCATTGGTCAATCGCTCATCTCCGCTGCTCCTGCACGACAACGCGCGAACTCATACTGTACAGCAGACGGTCTCCAAGATGCAATAACTGGGGTTGGAAGCTCTCCGTCATCCGCCCTACTCACCAGACTACTACTTTTTCCAGAATTTGGATAACTTCTTGGCGGGAAAAAAATTCAATACCCGCGATGCAGTACAAAATGCCTTTGAAGAATTTGTTGCCTCCCGTCCAGCTGATTTCTTTAAGAAGGGCATCAATAAACTGCCACTGCGTTGGCAAAGATGCATTGATTGCACGGGTGATTACTTCGATTAATACAAATAAAAAATACATGAAAAAAAATCGTTTAAATTTTTTTATACAAAACGGCAATTTCATAGGTAATAACCTAATATACCTAATAAACCTAATAATATTGATGTCTATAGCAATTGTTGACTATTATGTACACTGCGATAGCTGGTGACCATGCAAAGGAAATAATGCGTTACAAACAAAAAAAAAATACACAACTACCCGTATGTTTAATCTTCATGTCGTAGCGCTACTGCTAGTGTTGTAAAAAATGTTCCATAAAAAGTAAGAACTGGTTCCGTAGTCATTCTAAATGCAATCGTCAACGGTACACCTGGCATACATTTCAGGTGTATCCTGCAACTAAACTTGGATAATATATTTCTTTCGACACTGCATTTTTATGGCGATAAAAAATATTTCTAAACAAAAAATTAAACCGACTTCCAAAGTAAAAATGCACAAGAAAGTATGAAATAAAACTTATTTCCTTAATAATTCCCCTATTAAATTCGGCAAAAATTGTAACTATTTCTCTACTCAATCCTCATAATTTTGAAGTGATATTTGATAAACTATTATTAATACATTTTAAGAACGTTTCAAATAAACGATCGAATGTATAATTGAATACGCGCCAAGTTTCCATTAGGTATTGTAAATAAGATGATGATGGTGATTACTGTAAGTTATATAGTTTAAGCTTAAGCTTGCAGTTCCTTAAACAATGCCGAAATTTCCAAACCCGTGTCTTTAAAGACTGAGGAGTTCTGTTCAGTGCTTTTGGATCCAGGGTATACGTTGGTGCAAAATCTTATTTTTTGGTAGCATAGGTATGCTTGTGTTACTTCAGAAAAAGTCAAAATCACTATATGTGTCCATATAAATTCCCTAGATTCCTCAAGGATCCCATCATCAGGTTTCCATTTTAGTGACTAAAGGACCAATTTATAATTATAACCTTTACAACAACAAAATAATTTTTCAAATTGGTCCATAAACGGCCGAGTAATATTCAATCCGTGATATATCCAAGATATCCGTGTCGGTGTAAAATACTATGAGAAGTACCTTTTATGTCATCATAATGTGATGAAGGTGGTGGTAATGATGATTACTCTAATTGACATAGTATACCTTGGAGCAAAGTCTTACTTTTTGGTAGCATATGCTTATACTACTTCATAAAAATTTGAAATCATCGTATGTGTCCATCTACATTTTGAGGAGTTCCCTCGATTCCTCACAGATCCCATCATCAGATCACCACTTTAATATCAAAAATACCAATTTGGGATTATACCCTATACATCAAACAAATAATTTTTAAAATCGGTCCACAGGCGGCGGAGTAATCGTTGAACATACAAAAAAAGATATATATATAAAGAAAAAGATATATATATACAGCCGAACGTATAACCGCCTCCTTTTTTGGGAGACGGTTAAAAAGGAAGACAACATACCTACAAAAAATCTTACAGGGCGATGTAGACATTAAAAAACAGAAAGGATTTAACCACTATATATATATATATATATATATATATATATATATATATATATATATATATATATATATATATATATATATATATATATATATATATATATATATACAGCCGAACGTATAACCGCCTCCTTTTTTGGGAGACGGTTAAAAAGGAAGACAACATACCTACAAAAAATCTTACAGGGCGATTTAGACATTAAAAAACAGAAAGGATTTAACCACAGATTACTAAATATTTTAGACAAGTATTCGTCGCAATCTCAAAACTTCCACATCATAAATTAAAGGAACTCCGCCTAGTACATGATGCAATAAGAAACAGCAGGGAAGTGTAACAGTTACCACTTACCGCGACTGTAACAGGGGTAATAGCTGTTAAATTGATACTATTCGTCGCTTTCCTTAAATCGCTTGACACAGAATCAAATTATTGGTAACTGACACGCGATCTTGTTTTGTGTCGGTGTTGTGAATAAACAATTTTGTTGTTGAAGTATTTGAAGGTAATGCGACATATTATTTTACTCTGAAATTGAGAAATTAAATAACTTTTAAGAAAAAAATAACAATTATAATATTTTATAAAAATATACCACGAAAATATTTTGATAAGTAGTTATTTTTGCATTGAACAGAAGAAGGATTGTTAGAATTAGTGCTAAAAAAAAGAAATGAAGAAACGCTTGGCCACGCAAGACTATTCTGTAATTATAAATGTGAAAGTTTGTGAGAATGGGTGGATTTTGATGAAAGTTATGGTAGTAGTTTAAGCTCTGCGTTAACACATAACAACTACTATAACCCGAAAAAGTACAGTGTCTCCGTGAAAAACTGTACTTAGGTACATGGGAGGAGCTGCTGGCAAAAACAATGTATCAAAAATTTAAAATAAACCAAACAAACTGGTATATTTCAAGATTCCATTGTAATATTATTTTGATTAAAATATTTTAATTAATGGAACTATTTCTTGTCACACAGATATAATTATTTTATTATTACGCCCACGAAAATTCTAGAAGGTTTTAAGAAGGTCGCCTGCTTGTGGGACAGCAAGTGATTTGCTTATTTCATTGAGATTTGTCGCGTTGCGTGTTGGTATGCATTTCATTAAATTGAACACGTTTTTATTATAATTATGTATTTATTATACAACGCGACAATTGTTTTTATTGGCACTTAAGCCTCAATCACAGTTATCTGGTATGCAGAAAAAGGTATTCGTTATTAAATATGGTAGATAGTGCCCGATTGTTACATCTACTGATACAAAAAGCGTGCGTTACGTGTAATTAGTATTGTAAGAAAATAATATCACAGTATATAAATCAAAGTAACGTGACTCTGATGGATTTACCTACCTAATTTCCTTTTAATTTTGAATTGGTCATAAATCAGTCAAGAGGTTTTGCCGATCTGAGGTCTATATTTATTTAGTCGTCAAAAAATACGAAAAATGAATACAAAAATGTTGTCTGCGACTTCATGTGCGCAAAAGATAATCTAGCGGGAATTGTACATTTTGCCGCGATAAAAAGTAGCCTATTTCCTTTTCTGTGGTCTACTCTATATAATTATGTGTCAAATTTCATCAAAATCTGTCCACTAGGTTCGGAGTTTTCAATGAAAACATACAAATATTTCCTCTTTATAATATATAGTATAGATAATTTGCCATTTTATTATGAATACCGCAGATTGTCTATGCTGTTTTTTGTATCACAATTCACAAATTTGGAGTAGTATAAAACTTATTATTATAACTTAAAACATGGCATTGCCTTACAGCTTGCTCCACTGAGCATATTCTTAGTTTTAATAATAACATTTATACTAAAAATGTTAATTTTTGTGTTACATAAAACATGGTCAGTAAAGAAAGGTAAGAGCATGTTGTTTTTATAGCTCATATAAAAATAAAGACTAATCAAATAGAAACTCGCACGCATATGGCGACTAGTTGGCCCATCCGTTGGAACTTGAATTAATCTTAATAGAAAATTAGTTCGGGCTTGGAAAGTTCGTGATCTGAAGGTGATCATGTATCGTTTACGTCGGCTTTAATTATGCGAGTTTCAAATACCAATCATACTTAACGAGAATAATCGTGGGGCCTTGTTCTAATTTTATAGTTTTTATGGCAAACTTAGTTTTTTTAATCTACAGGTAAGTGGATAAAACAATTAAGTTCTTATTTTACGGCATTGTAAATATATATATATATATATATATATATATGTATATATATATATATATATATATATATATATATATATATATATATATATATATATATATATATATATATATATATATATATATATATATATATATATATATATATATATATATATATATATATATATATATATATTTTTTTTTTTAAGAACAATTTACCATGTTTTTGCTAAAAGATAGCCCCGTGCGAGTTTCCTACGCCAGGTGGTAGGCATCACGTAGGGACAATTCCGTAAGCGTTGCTTAGTAACCTAGGTATATGGAAATAAAACTTTGTTTTTTTTTTTTACTTTTGCTTATTGATTATTGTGCCGGTTGAGTAATGTAACGCAGCAGTCGACGCACGTTTGTCGGTTTGCTGCACTGAATTCATGAGGTACCTATCTTTCAAAAATTTTCACCTTCCCAATTTGCTTCAAGTTATATAAAGAAGATATATTTGAAATCAAAGTGGCCAGTACGACAAAACGCCAATTTCATATGTAAGGACCTAATAAATTATACAAGATTGTCTCGTTTAAATTATAAATATAATTATAATTTAAATTATAAACGATTGAAGTGAATAATAATATTATTTTACTGTGATGCAATCAATAATTATAATTTTCAGTTGGTCTTCATCTTAAGTCGCTTTTACCCAGTAGGTCGATTCTACTAATTTAATCAATGATACAGTTTTGATGCAGTTTTGATATGTTAAAACAGCATAATGTTATTCTCATTAACGTCAAATCAATTGCAAATCAACGTCAAACGCATTTTGACTCGTACAAACTCAAAAAACTCTTTTGTGATATCACTTATAATTCATCAAAAGATTCATCAATACGAGTAGATTCATTTATAATTAATCTAAGTTAAATATTTGAGTTCTGAATTATACACTATTATGTAGTTCCACGAGTCTCGTCGTAGACTTTATACACCACTTTCCTTCTTTTAAATTAGGTAAAGCTATAGAAGATTAAAAAACAACCAAATGATGTCGAACTCAAAGGAACAACGAAGTCATTAAGTATAGGATGCGCAGGCGCATTTTTAATGACTTAACGGCCTTGACGCGTGACTCTTAACACGATTTAAATGTTAGGAATGAGTAACAATCAATTGCAAATGCCATACGATTGAAATAATACTGTTAACATGTACGATGTTAAGATAAAACAAGAAGAACAGCAGAGTCCCTTTTAAAGGGGCCTTATGACATAGTCCTATAAATGGAATGGACGAAATTAATAACGTCAGTGAGGATCGTCGTATGGTCTGAGATCCCAGGCCCGCCAGACTACCCTTTTATTTTCACTGATAAAATTGAGGGTCAATCTGCTAAATAAAGCCTGCAATAATACAATTGCAATCAAGTCCCGACACGCTAAAACTGTCAAACCGGTACTCTCGCAAACGTTAAACTAGTGTCAAACGCGTCCTGATTGCTTCAAACTTCACAAAGTCAGATTATAATAACAAGTCGCTTCACTTTTAATACAATCAAAGTAAAATTAAAGTCTACTTTAAATACGAGAATTGAGCTTCTGATAAAATGTATATTATACTGTACTATTTTTCGCTCTGTACCTACCTGAGTCTGGTCTGGTCAGGTCTGGTCAGGTCTGGTCCACCGCACAAACTAGCGAGATACGTTCATTGTACACACTCATACTACAATAATATGATATACATTTTATCAGTAAGAATCTAAGGGTAGTCTGGCGGATCTCAGTCCAGTAGAAAACCAATATGCGAATGGTTTTGACAATTTTATTTTTTTCTATAGAAATTGACAGACGATGTATGAAAAATGACAACTGTCGAAAAACATTAGAAACATGGTTGCACTCGGCACTGTACATATTGTATTGCTTATATTATAATACTGAATAGTTTTCATCGACCTCTGAGGCTCAGCGGTTGAGCGCGTCAGTGCTCAAGCCGGAGGTCGGGGGTTCGAATCCCGTAAAGGAACAAAAAAGTTTTCTTTGTTGCAGGGTCATGGATGTCTATTAAATATTATGTGTATAATATAATAAAAATCTTAAATGTGTGTATAGTTTAAAAGTATTAAATAATTATTATATTTCCTTTGTCGGTACCCGTAACACAAGTTCTTCGAGAACTTACAACGGGACCAGATTAAGGTGGTTAGGAAACGTCCATTGATAATATTATAATTGTTATATTTTTTTACACTTGGTCGCAACTTTCGGTATGCATAAAATTTTAAATTCGCACTGAAAATTTTTATCATCGTCCATGTTAAGAATGATCTTATCTTGTTTATGTTCCAAAATAAGCGATATCTGTTAAATCTAGGTGAAGTGTTCTACTTTCTTCTGATAAATATCCCAGGATTTCATATCCAATGTAAATATTGCTAAATTTATTGCTCCAGTAATATATTTATATTACTGGAGCAATAAATTTAGCAAAAACATTTCTTTTCTTCAAGAATAAACTAATTTACAGGTTTTTTACTCCTTTGTGCATATTACTTTTGTCCGTAACGAAGGAGTTACATAGATAGAAAGAGAAACAACATGTGGAAAATCTTGTCATTTGTACTACAGATATATACGATTTGAATGTTGAAGGTATTGAATTTTTATATTAATTTTACTATCAAAACTACCAGTTCCAGGTATTACTCATATGTCAAGGTCCTGTGACTTGGTTTTCGAGACATAAATGACATTTTTTGTCTCTAATTGTACCTACAACACAAGATCCTGTTTATTATATCTAGGAATTGCATAATTGAATCTAGATCGTTCATAATTATCATGCGATAATTTTCATGGATTCTTTGAACTTTTGAGCCCAAATATTCCTCATGTCAATGCCTTCATAGCATAAGGTGTTATAAAGAAAGCCAAGGAAGTCATACCATGTACACTGTACACTGTACAACTATACATTCGTCCAATACCTGATGCCCAGTGAAAGCTAAGAACAGCTACAGTGTCAAATGCACTTCTAAACAAACAGCCTTTAAACAATACACTGTACATTGAAATGTGAACATTAATCACTGTACTTAAAACTCAATATTCAATAATTTTATAAAATTCTTAGACCTACTGTTACAGGTGAATGCACTATTTTGATAACTTAATAAGCTGTCATTAACTGACGAAATAGATACCAAAATTGTTGGTAGCATTTCGATACTCCTAATAGCTTTTCATTTCACTGTGCACAAAAAAACCCCTGCATTTTATAAGGACTTCATTCTTTTGCATCACTCCGTGGTCCAGTGTTTAGAGCTTGGCTCTCGACTACGAAAGGTTTTCAAGTTTGATAAGGACAATGCTGGTTGATCACCTGTTTGTCTGACAAGAAAGATGATCCATGCGTTGGATGGGTATGTAAAAAGTCGAACCTGCCCCTGATCTCTCGCCAGTGGTGTCGGTCATTTGTCCCATTAGGTTACGACAGTAAAGGATGAGAGAGTGCTCTTGTGTATTGATCACGCACTTAGGGCACTATAAAATAATTCTTGTGTAGCTGTTCTGGTTTCAATGAAACCGGCCACCGTCAACGAAATAAGTGTGGGTTGCTATAGTATAAACTTTTTGAGGGGATGGATATATGTATAGATTCTTCTGTCAGATGGTATTCCTTGCCTGTATTTAAATGTTCCTATATTAGTATAGTCAGGAAAAATTTATATGAAAATTCTCAATGACAATAAATTGTGTAAGTACAGTCAAAGACAAATCAGGTGTACCACTTATGAACCTTATTGCGAAGTCGTAAGGTCAAAAAGAGGCACACTGGATCTGTCGGCGACCTTGCCTTCACAAAAGTTTATATTTTGACAAATATACTTATGTGAATTACACAAGGCGTGTTGTCGTTTTATATAATATAATCTATACTAGTCAATTATGGCTCGCATACATGTAACTGTTCCACCCCTATACCCATCCTGATTTAATTATAAAGGAAAGTGGCCAACTTAGCCTGTTTATACTTTTTCCTTAATAACTGTCAGTTGCTCATGACGAATAATTTCTGAGAACTTTGAGAAATCATGTCTGTACTTAATTTGATTTGGCAACACGTCGTAAGCAACGTAATAATCAAGTACGAGGTATAATTTTCTTTAACGACCAAGTGAAAAATGACATAAGTATCAATTTTATAGAAATTCTAAATGATGGTGTACCTGTCATTACAAAAACGTAGACCTTACTAATGATCGGGTACTTTGATACGTAACTATTGTTTGGATTTAATTTTCTTTATTAAACCTACATACAAAGAAAAAGAATATTGTGAAGCTAGGACTTACACATGCGACTTTGAGCTGAGGGACGTAGGTATATAGGTTAACGTGAGGACTGGAGACAACTGGGACTGACCTTTTTGCTGAGCTGGTGGCTCTGGATCTGGGCGGAGGTTTCTTCTCACTACACTACACAGCTGTTGAGCGGATTATCGATAGATTTATCGCGGTTCACCGGCGAATTTGGTATTATATTAACAAGCACAAATAAATATGCGCACACGCGTTCGCGTTCACTAAGAATTCGGGATGAGCTGAAGATGCATCCGGCACGGAAGGGGTTCCAATTGCAAGTCCTTACGTCACTCTTCCAGCGTCATCTAGCGTTCGGCCATACTCGGGGCGTTTCGTAAACCACTCGTGACCGGCCGATCTGAATGTTCTATATGACCATTCTGTGCGTCGCGTTTTGGCGCGAACAAATATCATAATTATAGTTTCAAAAGGTTGGAGGTGTGGCGAAATGACGAGCCTTAAATGTGCTAAGTTTGTGTTCCATGCGTCAAATGGAGACTTGCAGTCAAATGCATATTCTTCCTGCGTCAAACCCTTTGTGATTTCAAAAGTAGGATGAAAAAGCTGATGACATGATTACTTAATGGAACTGTTAATTTGATATGGTTATGGCTATTTCATTTACCATTATGACAAATATTTGTGTTAAAATGATTACAACATGTAAAAAATATTTCCTGTAGGCTCTCGAGCGTCGGCAAACAATTTTCTCAAGCCGCCGCGCTCACGCAATCGGTTACAAAATAGCAGTGTCAATATCCATCCATGAAAATACTTTTAGATTCGTTCGTTATAACATCGATAATTTAGTAAGGCTAAATACTGCTGCAATCATTTCTTAAGTTAAAGATTAGCTGTCGATAAATATTCGATTTGCCATTGTATTTAATTGCAGGTATTGATTACCTTAGAATAAATACAGATGGAAGGATATATAATATTTCATCCGGCATAACTAGCTTATCTGTGAATTATGTCATTGATTACAATTAGATATTATGTTGAAATTTTTGTTTGGTTTTTATAGCGTCATATTTCATTTTACACTTTTTGTTTTTCAAAAATAAAAGTTTTACTTTAAAATAGAATTTATTAGGCGTGTCTTTTTTAATTTATTGTTCTTTTATTTCCAGGTAAACTGAGTGACGTATAGAGGTCGCTCGTGCGGTATTGACCTACACTCGATCGGTCACCGGAAGCATTATGCCTTATGCGTCTACGACAATCTAAAGTACGAACCCCACTTGAATATCGACCGAAATTAAATAATTATGCCAATTGACTGAAAACGATGGAGGAGGTGACAACGCGTGCCAATCTCGAGTACATCTCTCTGACCCCCAAAAGTCAGAGAACTGGATCTACAACTTTTACACAGATAACTAGTGATGAACCTCAGCGGGTGAATGGATTCGATAACCAGTCCGAGATGGACTCTCTAAGTTCGATGCACTCTCTTGTCCTTAATTCGAAATCGCCATCTGCAACGGTATTCGTAGCGGCGACCCAACCAGAGCGACCCGTGAACACGTCTAGCATAGACGCACTCGGCAACAACGGTCCACACGTGGTGACAATCAGAATCAACACCGATGCCGATAAGCCGAGGGCGCCGAAGATATCGAGCGTCCACCTGAAGAGTGAAGTGGACTTCGAATCTATCAAATATGAGACAAACAAGAAAAATAGCAGCTTAATTACACTAAACGTGGAAGAAAGTCGGCCGAAAATTCTAGATGGCGAGGAATTATCCAAAATGGACAAGCCCCCATTTATTTACTGTAACTCATATACGAGTCCAATTTCTAATTTAGTGATGTCCAGTGGGCAATGCTCCCCGAGTGACACTCTGGACTCGGGCACATGCAGCGACCTCGACGGTACGCCTCCGCCACTCCCAAAAAAGAAGACGTCAAAATCGAGTTCAACAAAGAAAGCCGTCTCCGTCACGGTAATTAGTTCAACAAGAAATCAAGGCGAGGTCGATTTTGAAGATAACGACTCGAACATATCGTGTGACTCGTTAAATAGTAGCGAGTTAAATGGAAGCGTGCACGCCGAGGAAAGTCACAGCGACGATGCAAGCAAAAAAGAAAAGAAACAGTCTTCTGAGCCTCCGCCACGAGCCACGATCAAAGTGAACAATAAAGACGGCAGCTTTCTACCGCAAGGTCTTCTGCAAGATATAAGAGATCGTTCAGGAAAACTCGCAACTACTGAAAATGAAAGTGCAGATACGGTCGATGCGAGCGAGGAAATAATTGAAAACAACGTGTTGACTCCAGATATTTCAAAAGAAAGTTCACAATTAACATCGTTTCTTATGGTCTCTCAATTGAACAAGGAAGTAAATAAAATCAACGCGAACTTATCGCCGCCGCCCGCGAGTAAATCACCCATAATAAGGGAAAGCACTTACGAGGAGAGACAACAACTGGAAAAGATGAAAGAAGAAATTTGCTACAGTAGTCATTACTTCGATACGGACAAATTTTATGATTTCCATTTGAACGAGAAACAATTTGATAATGTGCCCGTGAAAAGTGATAATTGTGATAAAAGTGCGACTCTCCCTGACATACAGTATTTCGCTGGAGTGAAAGACTTTAAGAGCGAGGACGCGCAGTCTACAATTAAAAGTTCAAAGGGAACTATCCGCGGTGTTAAAAATCGCGTGCGTGCTGGCATTGCTACATTCCTTCAGATTCAGAGCGCTACCAAGGTAATCTCGTCATTTATTTATTTACAATGTATATTGTACAGTTGATATACATTAAATCTACTTATTAATTACTGTGTACGTACCCTATTGGGGTACACTATTATTCCAAATCTGAAAAATATATCACAAGAAAAAATAAATTCTTTATCAGCGCCAGTGTAAACGGGGTAAAATGTCTAATTTAAATAATAAGAAAGTTTATTTTGATTTAACAGCAGCTTATAAATGTTGAAGTTTTCATTATAAGCACCGGCTTCTGAGGTCACAGACCAGAGAGCCCGAGAGTAAACAACTTTAAAACATCACATAACGTATCTTTTGAACTCAAGTTATATTATGTTCAGCTGACGCGAATTTTTAGTGGAGAAATTATTTAGAGTGAAACATTTGAAATAGTTTAAAGAAAACATCTATTGCGCGTTAACAGTTACGGAACCCTCCTTAGACATATCATGACATGCTCTTGGTTAGGTTATTTTATAATCTACTCGCATCAGAGGAACATACTTTGTTGCTCCATATAGGAACCTACTTTTTGTACGGCACTAGAATCTACTCCAGTCTAATAATAAATATGCATTCTAAACTGAGTTCTAAACAGTAGCAACTAGACGACAAAGCAATTATGATTAGTACGTTGTCTATTACAATCATGAATATAGCGTCAAGAATAGCTTTCATAGTGTCGTTCAAACAATAGCGGTGGCAATTATAGTGCTGCTGTTGAGATATTGGTCATTGTTTCAAGTTAGGATGTTTAGCACGGTTTTACATAGATCTATATGATATTATAGACGAGGCATGTCGAGCCAAAAATTTTCCACACTTAAACTACTACTTACATTTAGGATTGTTTGAGGAAGTAGAAATTTCAGTTTGTCATTGAAATGTCAGATTGACAAACGTCAACATAATACTGTCTGTATGAATAAAGTACTATGATTGTATCAAAGGTAGAACAATTTTTTGTATGACCCTGACCATCATTGACCACCAAAGACCAAGAGTCCCAACTGATTATATAAAAATACGATATTATTATTGAATAATATCGAATCGAATAACGCCTCGTATCGACAAGTATTGGAAATATGACGTACATATATATTAGGTATCTATAGTCAATCGGAACAGCGAAACTAACCGGGCGTGAAACTTACTTTGTGGCACGCTCTCGTGTTTTCTACACCATCTCTACTTTTGCCCGCGACTTTTATATACTAATATACTTAATATTATAAAGAGGAAAAATTGTTTGCATTGAATAGGCTCTGAAACTACTGGTCCGATTTTGATAATATTTCGTACAGATTTAGATTAGACCACGAGGAAGGACACAGGCTATTTCTATCGCGACAAAAAGTACGGGATTTCCATTTACGCACACGAAGTCACGGGCAATATCTAGTATCTTAGAAGTTTGTAATTGCATTGTTTTATTTGTATGTAAAAAATTAATTATTACACTGATGATGATGTAACATTGAAAAATTGAAAGATAATGACAATGATCAAGGTGGCAGATTATAATATATTATTGCAAAAGGCTTAATTGTAAACATAAATTGTATTTATCGCTTCGGCACCCGGCTTGCCTGTAATATGCGCCTAATTACAAATATTTTTATGCAGTTAGTATCAGGGACTGGCGGCAAGACCGTTGAGACGTATTGTAAAATGAATAATGTAAATGTAAATGTAATAATGTAAATGGCTTTCGCTCACAATACAGTAGTTGTTACATTTCTGACACCACTGCGTAGGGCCGTTGCAGGAATTGTCCCAGGACGGTCTTACAAAATCATTGAGTCCTGTGACCTGTCACGACTCACGTGTGGGTTCACTCTCCGTGGTCCAGTGGTAAAGAGCTGGGCTCTCGACACGGAGGTCGTGAGTTCGATTCCCACGTTGGAGCAACAAAAAATGTTGTTTCCAAGATTGGTTAGGACAATGCAGGCTGGTCACCTGATTGTCTGACAATAAAGATGATCCATGCGTCGGATGGGCATGTAAAAAATCGGACCTGCGTCTGATCTCTCGCCAGTCGTGTCGGTTATCCGTCCCACTGGATTTCGAGAGTTAAGGAAGAGAGAGTGCTTTTGTGTACTGCACACACACTTGGGCATTGTAAAATAACTTCTGGACAGCTGGCCTGATTTCAACGAAACCGGCCACCCTATGATTACTGTTTTTACCTTCTTTCGTTCGTAATACTTTTATTAATAATTATATAATAATTGTTTGCGAAGCAACTGTAGTAATATATGGTAATTGTCTACAAAAACTCTACAAATAGCAAATAACCACTACAATTCTGTAACTATAATGCAAATATATACAAGATACAATAAACAATAATGCTGTAAAGCAGCCCAAAAGTACTAATGAAATATATAATTAGGAAGTAAAAGTCAAGTGCTAATGTAACGCAATGTAACAGCTAACTGTTCATTATATTTAGCCTTGTTTGAGTATAATTAACAGTGGTAATAGAGACATTAGTTTAGTACGGGAGAGTAATATCAGTGTCTTACTATGCGGTTTATCAATAATTAAGTGCAATTAAGGAAGTATAGGCCCCTGGTATATTTTGTATAAAACTTCTTTACACAAGAAATCTGACATAACTTTGTCATGTGAATGAAGTGCGCGCAACGATAATAATACCGTTTTCTAGAGTATCTGTTACCACGAAAATTTCGGAGTTCGTCACCAATGGGGCACTCGTCATGAAGACGTTTAAGACCACGAAATGCCCTGTCCTTTAATATGTTTGCCAATGATAGTTTGATTGATTTAAATATAATAACTTTAATGTTTAGCGATGCTTAAACACTCGTTTCGAAGAAAAAATCAAGAGTAAACCCCATATGTAAATGTTGAATTATTAATATAACATATTCTAACGATGTTATATTAATATATAGATAACCAGGATCTTCTTTTCATCCGAGAGCCAGACACGTCTGTATGTTTTTATATACATATTTTAAACTAGCTTTAGTCCGCGGCTTCACGTACGTTAATTTTTTTTGCAATATACCTTTATATTGATATATAACTTTATACCGTTATTCTGATGTATAAACTATTTTACTCTAGTTTCATAGAAATCCGTTAAGAAGTTTTTTGCGTGAATGAATCAAAAGCATATATCATTCACATTTATATAGTGGGATTGTTTCTCACATATCGTGTCATACAAAACCATTCAAAATTCATACATAAGCATGTCATTTGCGGAACCGACTCTAGCCTTGACTTATAGATCGCATGCTGTCCACTTTCATTTATTCGGAGTAAAATTTTAATTACCATACAATTTGCATGAAACGCCTCACTGGCTCTGACGATCCTCATTCCTATTGCACATGATTGTATCGCATTTCAAAGAGCTGGGGGTCTAAAAAGGCAATTAATATGAAACACCTAAAGTGGCCTTTTTAGACCGCCAGCTCTTTGAAATGCGATACAATCATGTGCAATAGGAATGAGGATCGTCAGTTCGTTAATTTTTAATTTATAATTGCATATCAGGGAATTTATTTTTATTCAAAGTCAAAAATTTTTATTCAAATTTGGTATTTTTATACACTTTTTGAACGTCGGTCTACGTGATGCCCACCACCGATTCATGAACAAGCCAGGCGAGAAGAACCGGCGTAAGAAAATTAATGGTAAAAGATGGAAAATGGTAAATTAAAATAAAAAAGTATATAACAATGTTATGACTAAAACTACATAAGAGAAGTAGCCTTGCAGGGCCACCTCATTCCCAAGGTGTGTTATCATTCATAAAATCATTAAGCTTATTAGGCTTTAGCGCACAAACTTTCTTTGACTACTTTTTAAATTTATTGCTTGAAAAATTTTGATCGTTTTGTAAAAATCAGGGAATCTATTCCTTTGTCGGGTAGTTTTGTTCGTATTATAATGACAACCAACCAACCAACCAATGATAATAAATACCGACTCTATATAATTTTTTATTTAAATTTAACATTATGACGTTATGATATTACTTACGAACAAATTACACGAATGGATAACCTGCTAAAGGAAAAAAATCTTTTTTCTAAAAGAAAATGATGAAGAAAAAAGATTACACATTTTAGTTCCACATTATAAATATCAAAAACAACATTTTGAAAACCGCGTCACAGCTCGTACGCCAAAACTGTGGTTTTCACAAAAGCATTGCTAGGACATAAATTGTAGGAAATTTTCTTTAATTTATGTAATATGTTGTTTATTGAAACAAAACTTAAGTTGTTGCTCTGTAAAGAGAAATTTATTATTTTATGAAAAATCATATTTAATTTTAGCAAACACCACTTACTCTATTTACTTAATCTAAAAGATTTACATAAAAATATTTACTAACCTGTAAAGAGAAACAACATTAAAAGCTACTGCTTCAACTATGATCTCTTTAAATCACAAATTATTTAAATTTCTGATAAACCTCGTTATCGTTTCTAAATTCTAATGTCCAAAGCCAGAGACAATTTCTAGGATGAACATAGTGCAGAGTGCTGTCACCATAGATAATGCTTCGATGTATACGTCAAAGGTAATGTGCGGGAAACTTAAATTAACTGAAGATTCTATGAGCTTCATTTACATTTATTTTTGTCATACATGACGTTTTTATCGTAAAATGAGTCGAAAAGAAGAAGCATTAAAAAAACTGCCTAAAAATGCATTTTTTCAAGATGGTGGCGCAAACGGCTACATATCGAGGTTACATAGTTGAAATTCGAAAAGAGCACATCAAAATCTATAAAATTACCAATTTTCAAAACTCACGCAAAACTTTTCTGGTAAAACTATCCAAATACTGGGGTGTTCGTTGCGCAGTTCAAAAGATCTAAACGCGTTCACAGATTACGTATCGCTGAGCGTTATGTTTTATTATAAAAAGATTATTTCATCATTCCCATAAAATCAGCCTGATGATGATGATAAATGACTATATTTATTCATTATGATTGGCCTATTTGAATTACATACTAATATTTCATGATAAACTACAGCGTACCCCGGTGTTTTTCCCTTGAGTAGGTAAGCATGATATACCAGAAATTATAATTACGCCTATGTACTATTACAATGTCAGCTAATTCACTTGATTGGTAGTTCCCATGTATAAAATTATGGGAATGTGCATATTTAGATAAGAAAAGATTGAAGGAAGTGTATAACAAATATTTCTTCCTATTGGTATAAAAACTCGATGAGCAGATCTTAATTACGTTTGATCGCTGCATCCGTATAATTAAATGATGATTCTACACTCTATCGCTCTATAATAAGGTCGGAAATCCATTGTCGTTTGGGCGTCATATTTGTAGGTGGAATTTAATTTTCTTGAATAATAATAGGGAAATCTGTTCTCAGTAATCTATTAACGTTTTTCGGTGACATAAATTTTCCGCTGGTGTTCCATTGGTTCAAATTGTGACGTAATACTTAATTAATGATGGTTTTTAGTGTGGGTATAGGCAACATGTGGAATGAACTACGGATATTTACGAGATTTACACTAGTGACTAAAGCCGTACGATTTCTGCCGCACGGAGAAAATTTACCGTATAAATGCCGCAATTTTGACTGTCAAGTCGCCATTTAGACGGTCGATTTTCGGTAGATTTTCGCCGTGTCGCGGATATCGTGCGGATTCAGTCACCCGTGTAAACCCCGTTTTAATGAGACAAGAAAATTCTCTTCCTAGGCATGAATATTATGCTTTCTTTTCCACTCATAGTAAACAAAAGATATAAATGCCTCGGTCATGCTCTAGCAATTTTAGATCTAACCATAACCGATGGCAGACTTAGATTAGCATTAACTGTGAACTTGAGATTATGTGGTTTACAACATATTTGGACCGCAATGATATCAAAAATGCTATATCGTGGAAATCGATTTAGCTTCAAGTGCGATATCACAAATATTATAAACTGTATAATGGCGGCCACCGACCTCTAGTACTACGGGGATACTCCATCTCGAGATAATTGAATCTAAATGTAAACAAAAAATATTGGCAGTTATGGGGAATGCCGATAGAAGTGAAAAAAAATTTATAAAAGAATAAGAAATAAAAAGAATAAAAATATTTCGTCTGACCGATATTCGATCCCGAGACCAATTGGTCAACAGCGCAACTCCAAGCGCTTACGTAGTTACGTTTCGAATACTAATATCTTAATTGTATTACACGACTCAAGAAAGTACATGACAAAAATCCTTATATCGTCGGCATAAAGGTCTCAAGTCGTAGGTAAAATTATTTTCAACAAGTCAGTCATGATAATGTCGGTGACGCTAACCCATAACATTTTCCCCTAACAAAAAGTGCCCAATCCGGCTAAAAAGTTTTCACTTCAAAAATCGAGTAAATAATGTGCATTTTTTATTGCGCGGTGATTGAGCGACATTTGAATTGGAAGCATTATAGCCACGCATATTGAGCATTTTTACATTTTTATTACATTGAATTGCAACGGAGTGTAGACCAGAGTGCTAAGTGTGAGTTTTTCTTTTCGCATTCGATCGTGAGCGCGTTTGGCGTTTACTAGGAATTTGTATGTGATTTGTACCGCGCCACCTAGTTGAAAACGCGACAACTAGGTCAAATCACATTTAAATTCCCAGTAAACGCCAAATGCGCTCACGATCGAATGCGAAAAGAAACTCACACTTAGCACTCAGAACCCCAATTTTCGTAATTAATTTACACTTTCGTTTTACTTTTATTGGATTGTAAATGAATCGTCTTGATATCGTAAGCTGATTCTAGAAGTTTGGACCAATCAAAACGGGTTTGACGTTGGTTTGACGTTTGTGAGAATACCATTTTGCAGTTTTAACATATCGGGACCGGATCGTAACTGTATTAGCAGAATCGACCTTCTGGGGCACAGGGGCGACTCTCTATCAACAAATGACTTATTCTGTCAAGTTAGCAGTATAAGCGCAGGTCCGATGAGCGAGTGCGCTGAAACTGCAAATAAAAAAAAATATTGCTTGAATTGGGCTTCTTTTTTACGAGAACTCTGTACAGTTTTTTGAATATTATATATTGTGTAACCTGTGCAGGTATCCCTATATATATAAATAGATATAATTATTTCAATAATTATATCTATTTTATATAATTATTGAAATCATGGTCTAAGCACACATACTACAGTATCGGTATATTCGTGATATTATATTATTTTGTATCAGTGATATATGCCATGACATAATTTATTTATTGTTATGAGACGCGTCGTCACGACATTGTCAGGAACGCGGAAATGCTGATATATTTCAAACTGTATGTTAATTCTATCTACCTATATGTGTTTGTTCGTTATAATTTAATATGTTACTCATTAAAACAAATATAGTACCTGGGTGGTTACCCAGATTGGTTGAGCTTTTCTCGGATTTCTGATCTGATAAATTTAAAAAAATTATCGGGATTCGAACCCACCATATTCCGAATTTTCAAAGAAAGCAAAAATTATACATACGCACACCGAACTGCCAATCGGACTGACATAATAGAGTCGAAATGACATATTGTTGCACGACGAAAAAAAAACATATTATATCATAAAAATTTCCAGGGTAAGACCTAGCTAGATCGATTTTTATCCCCGAAAAATCCCTGCATACCAAATTTTATGGTAACACTTGCAAGTTTTCCTTTTTCGAGAAACCGGAAAACTTGCAAGTATATATATTATATATAAAAGAAAGTCGTGTTAGTTACGCTATTTATAACTCAAGAACGGCAGAACCGATTTGGCTGAAATTTGGTGGAGAGGTAGCTCAGAACCAGGAGATGGACATAGGATAATTTTTATCCCGTTCCCGTGGGACGTGTCACGTGACATAAAACGTGGAATAACAAGACGCAACTGACAGCTAAACGTAATAATGTCTATGGTTAAGTATGGTTGAAAATTTGACAATCAGAAATTTTGAAGTTGACCGGTTGATGTGTTTGTTTCGAGTTTCTATTAACTTATTGTGACGATATTATTATTAACAATGCCGCGACCAAGACGATCGAATAGACATACCGATATACATACAGACGGGACGGACAGAGTGAAACTATAAGTATTACGGAACCCTAAAAATGGATTGCAATTACAATGTCTCGCTACATCTCGAGAACGGCTGGACTGATTTGGCTAATTTTGGTCTTGAAATAATTGTAGAAGTTCAGGGTAGGTTTAAGCGGTGAGAAATATTGGAAAAATTACGAAGAAAATAGTGTAGATGTAGGTGTAGGTTGTAGATGTTGGAGTAGGTTATAGGTGTATGTATAGTTATTTATTTATTCCAGTTCATAGTTGAGACAGAACAACGTACGTCGGGACAGCAAGTTATATAAACAAGATTGTCTCGTTTAAAGTATAAGATGCATATAATTAAACTCACAACAGTTCGAGCTTAGCCTTACTACTTTCAGCGTGACTGCAGTTTTCATAATCCGTACCGCTTGGATAAGCGAACTAACACTTAGACCCTCACTGAAAATGCTTACTTAATATTACCATTGACTTAAATCAACTTAATTTTTCAACTGTATATCTGATGAGCTTACTAAATGTCGGTTCTCACTCACCAAGCTTTATTTACTCCAAATAATACGAAAATAAAATAGAAAACTATGGAATTTCTCACACATTTTATGTGAAAGTTTAGTTGGAGATTTCGTTTGTATTACTTACAAACTTGTTTTGTGGTTACCGCAAATACGATGATGGCTTTATTGTGAAGAGTTTAACGACAATTGGGTGTCAATGAGCATGCGGGTCGTGCTGTGGTAAGTGATTTCAATTCAACCGTTATGGAGCTATAATAATTGTGGTCGTAAAATGTAACCGAATTTACGTTGTTGGATTCTGTTATTTATAACCTTTATTTTAACAATATATTTTATGATAATTCATTATGTAAATTCAAATCCTTTTTTACGGAAATATGCGACACCAAGTCATTGCATATCTACGTGGCAAATTTCAGCTAAAATCGGTTTAGGGATAAGTTTAGCAAGTACGCAAATCTTTTAAAAATACAGTCTTTTTTGAGTCTCAGATCATACTAACGCACTCGCACACACTTTAAACAATACGTGTACGCGTGCGACAGCTACATATTTCTATGTATTAGATCAAAAGATTTCAAAACCAAAGATAGGCTGTGACGTACATTTTATAGAACAAATCTTCATACAAAAAAATGTTACGCCATCTTGGTTTTCACCATACCTGAAATGTTAGCCATCTTGATTTTACCATACTTTAAATGTCAAAATAGCCCCAAAAACAAAAAAAGTGGGTCCATTTAAGTGGAGACAGTTTCTGCCTCAACATGCCTCGTCTATAATATACATACGTCTATGATTAGATCAGTCAGCAGTTGCCTTTTAATGATGCCAGCTTGCCTATTTAAATTCAAAATTTATAGAAAACTAGCTGACCCGGCAAACGTTGTTTTGTCAAGTATGTTATTTCTAGTAAAAAAAAATTAGGGGGATGAAAAATAGATGTTGTCCGATTCTCCACCCTGGCCGATATGCACGCTAAGATTCACGAAAATCGGTCAAGCCGTTTCGGAGGAGTTTATATATTAGAAGATTACGGCGTAGTGTAAGACAGGTATTGCCAATAATGCCTTAAACGATTTATAAGGTATAACAAACTAACGATGACCTTTAACCCTGTGACCTGATGACCTTTATTTTTCTTTTAACTGGACATTACTTTACCATTAGACACAACACTCAGTTTACGACAAGGAGATAAAGCACGCTTAGGCTTTTAAAGAACAAACATTATCACTGACAAATGACGCAAGCCCATTGAACTAAACTACATTACGTGATCAACACGCGGTCAACCCGTGGGGACGACATGGTTACAAATTGCTCACCTACTGTGAAATTTTAAATGCCAATGCTAAATGGTCCTTTTGGATTAATCCCAAATAAAAACCAATGTTTTAGTTAAATAGTTGCGTATTGTTAACATCGCGTTTTTTATTCCATTATAACAGTGTGGTAACTTTATTCCACGTAAACACTAGCGGGAAAGTTGTAGATTGTCACCTCACAACATCTCATTATTGTAACTGTTAGTGACGTTACTATTGTTCCTTACACTCCTCCTCACAGCCTCCGTGATCTAGTGGTTAGAGCTTGACTCTCGACTCGGAGGTCGTGGGTTCGATTCCCGCATTTGAGCAACAAAAAATGCTGTTTCCAAGTTTGGTTAGGACAATGCAGGCTGATCACCTGATTGTCTGACAAGATAGATGATCCATGCGTCGGGTGGGCATGTAAAAAGTCGGACCTGCGCTGCGCCTGATCTCTCGCCAGTCGTGTCGGTTATCCGTCCCGCTGGGTTTCGAGAGGAGAGTGTGCTATTGTGTACTGCGCACACACTTGGGCACTATAAAATTACTCCTGCGTAACCGGCCTGGTTTCAATGAAACCGGCCACCGTCACCGAAATCGGTGTGGGGGAGTTATTTATTTATTGTACCTTAATATTGGTAACGATATCCTACCGTACACACATGACATAATACAATATTAATTAATGTATTATAATTAGTATGCACAATTTGATATAAGGTTTGTTTTGGCTTTATTTATTGATGACATTGAATGAACAACAGATTGAGTATATTTACTAACAATTGCACAGTTTTTGCAAGGCACATCATAATAATGACAAACAATCAATAATTTTAATGATTTCGCAAACATCGCCGAGTTTGAAAATTCCCGATTACGAAATTCACTTGCCTTGAGTAACATTTTATTACTTTACACTTTAAGTATGTGGTAATGCTATATTTTTGTCCCAATTCTATCAAATAAAAAGAACGATGTTTCATTATAGCTCTGTCAAGAGTCCAATGCAGTTTAAATCTGCGACACCCAGGGCAAACATACAGAATTACAAATATAAGATCACATATCAGTAAAAATACAAATATAAGACCACATCTCAGTAAAAATACAAAGCAAAAGGGAGGGTACCTAATGATTTTGACAGTCTATGTATGGTTTTATGTTTGTTCCACCGTAGCGCCTAAGATACTGATCTGATTTCAACTAATGAGATGTCAATAGATTCGTAATGATAGCCCTAGTGACATAGCTATAAATATAATTTGCGTAGTCGGGTTATAGTTTTTAACTTTTGATTATTGGACATTCCGATTCAATATTATATAAAGCAGAAACTTGACGGCGTTTCTTTATGGAGCACGAATACTAAACTCTTAAGTAGCTTGTTTACATGTGTTAGCTGTATTGCAATGACTAAAAGGTTTGTTTTCCTATAAAACATACCGGCGATCAATGCTAGTAGTAATCCTACTACTATTATAAATGTGAAAGTTTGTGAGGATGGATGGATCGATGGATGTTTGTTACTCTTTCACGCAAAAAATACTAAACGGATTTTGATGAAATTTGGAATGGTGGTAGTTTGAGCTCTGGATTAACAGAGACTGCTTTTCATCCCGATAAAGTACAATCTTCTCGTGGGATACTGTATTTACGCGGGCGAAGCTGCGCGCAAAAGCTAGTAATAATTAAGCGCGTGCGCTACACATAGGTGGCACATAATACACTGTGTCGTGTCAATGTGCAAATTACATAGCGACTTTTGTAAGTGGACTAGACGCTTTGCCATATCGCTTAATCGGAATGTGCGCTTATGTAGAGTACGTAGCGGCTGCTGTCTTATTGTGAATAGTGACAGTGCAAAATAATTTTATACAAACAAATAAGGCGCGCGTGAAGCTATATGTTACCAGCGACTTCGTTCGCGTAAAGTGAAAATATACCCTCTCCAGCACAATAGTATTTTTATTTTTTTTTTAAATATATCCATCCTGGTTGATAAATCGTGTAGGAAAATCAGTTTTTGGGTATCATTGACAACTATCTTTTTCCCGCGGCTCCGGGAAAATAGTAGCGGGTATCCTGCGGGAATACTGTACTTTTCCGGGATAAAAAGTAACTTATGTTTTAATCCCTACCAAATTTTATCGAAATCCGTTCATTAGTTTCTGCGTGAAAGACTAACAAACGTCCATCCATCCATCCTCGGAGGTCGTCACAAACTTTCACATTTATAATAGTAGTAGGATAACCAAGATTTTACGTTTAAAGTAGTAAATTAGACAGTCAGATCAGATGTGTGATGAAACGCTATATTGCGCGTCTTGCATAGAAAGATCATACTTAATTTCGTTTTACTACAAAAAGATATATTAAAAACTTTGACAGCGCATATCTTGCTAATTTTTCAACAGACACTGGCCGCCAATGTTTTTGCCATTTATTTTAATTTTCAGTCTAGCATCACATTATTCCCTATTGCCAATAACGCGACGCCTGCCCGGCAAAGGAATCGCACTATATTATAGTTCTTAAGTTATAAATTACTATGGAGCCACGGAACTGGCTTATATTATAATGCTAAACTCTTAAAGTATATTGTCCATAAACAGGACAATTTCTGGAACTTTCCATCGATATCGATAATTACTGTTCAAACATTATCTACAAACAAAATTAATGGGTGAAGACGTCAACCGTACTCACGATCCCGGCCGACCTTGTAAGGCGAACGCGTTGTACCGGTTTGAGGAAAGTGGGGACCAAATATATGCGGCTCGTTTACCCACTAGCGGAGATATTTGTTTGTATTAACTTCTATCAGATATATTACATTTTAGAGTTGGATATTTATTTGTAAAAAGGCTAGAAAAAGGGGCTGAAATATTTGGTTGAAAACTTATAAACAGACCGCAGAGCGACTGAAAAAAATCTATCGCTTTTAAAGATATGAAAAACTGCTCATTATAATTTTATTAAAATGACACATTACCACATACAGACATATGTTTTCTTTGGGAAAAAATCTATCGCTTTTAAAGATATGAAGAACTACTCATTACAATTTTATTAAAATGACGCATTACCACATACAGACATATGTTTTCTTTGGGTTAGGTATGTAATATGTGGTCATGATATTTCTTTATTTTTAACCGACCTCCAATAAAAGGCGGTTATACGTTCGGCTGTATGTATTTTTTGTATGTTCAACGTTAACTCCGTCGTCTGTAGACCGATTTTCAAAATTCTTTTTTTGATGTAAAGGGTATACTGTGAAATTGGTCCCATTTTCATAAAAGTGGTGACCTGATGATGAAATCCATGAGGAATCGAGGGAACTCCTCAAAATTTATATGGACACATAAAATAATTTCGACTTTATCTGAAGTAACCTATATGCTATCAAAAAGTAAGATTTTGCACCAAGGCATGGATCCAAAAGTACTGAACCGACTTAAAAATTATGAAGATTTAGTAGAGAAATAATTTAAATTTCAGCTAAATTTAAAAGGGGAATTATTTAGAAAATAAGTTTTATTTCATACTTTATCCTGCATTTTTACTTTGGAAGTCGGTTTATTTTTTTGTTTATTTCAGATTATAGAATATACATAACCATGCCAATTCTATCGTTTCTAGCTCTATAGCAGACCCAGATTAGTATCAAGCAAAATTGTTTCGTTCTATATCATTAATCGAATAGGTACCACGCTAACCGTGACGATATTTCCTTGAAAACAAATGATACACTATAAATTGCAGTCTACGATTTTAATAGTGCACTTCCTAATAACTTGCCCAGGAATGTGATATATATCCAATGAATATGCATATTTAGCTTATTGACTATCAGATGGTAAGCGGCTTTAAGTATTAATATGCACATATTTATTTTTATTTATTTAAATAGATGTATCTTATTTGTTAAATCGCGTAGTACAATATGTCATTGAAAATAACAAAGATCATATCAACATTTAAAATAGTCAATTAGACAGAGAGATCCGATGTGTAACGTGACGTAGCATTACACGACTTGCCTATAAGTTCACACTAAATTTCATTTTGATAAAAACAGATGGTTAAAAAACTTTGACCGCTCATATCTTGGTAATTTTTCAACAGATATTGCGGATTTTTTGCCATTTCTTTTATTCTGCAGTCTAGTAATATTTTTTTTTTTCTGTTGTCATATGCATATTCCATATTCAGTACCTACACAACCTTCAGAAGGTCGATTCAGATAATTAGGTAAATCCTGCAATAATAAAAGTTACAAATTACAATCCAGTCCCGATAATATGTCAAATCTGCAAAATTGTATTCTCATAAACGTCAAACCAACATCAACCCCGATTTGCTCGGTCCAAACTCCAAAAATCAGTTTATGATATCAAGACAATTCATTTATAATTAAATCAAAGCAAATTGAAAGTGTAAGTTAATTACGAGAATTGGGTTGGGGAATTTCAGGTTTGCGTTTTACACTTCTGAATACCCACGTCAAGAGAGATCAATCAGCAACACTGGGTACTCCCATTTAGTTACTTTACAGAGGTCAAGATCCCTTTGAATTATCATTTAATCTAAGTTGTAAATGTAACAAGCCTTGAACTAGCTATGTAGAGCATGTCATTGAAAACGACATTACTTTATTACTAACACGACCAGTACTGAGTGCAAAAATTTAAATAGACAATAATATAAATGGGTAAATTTCCCAGCGTCACCATAATGCTCAGAGTGTTTTTTTATAAAGTCATAATTTTAGTGGTTATTATATTTTCGGACAAATTAGTGACGATTTTAAATATTATGTGCTTCCCAGGCACACGCAAATGACGGGAAATAATAAAATCTATCTGAAACCCTTTTGATTGCTAATCTCACGGTAGACTACGTGTTATATCATAATTAAGAACAAATAGTACCTATCAAATATGTCCAGTTTTCACATATATTTGATGGCATTTATGTATAGAATTTTCAAAAAAATATATTATACTGGTAGTAAAAAGTACAATATCGACAAAGTTCCTGCTCTACCGGTTTCTAAACATTTTCCTTGGCACTAGGATGCCTCGAAATGTAATAAACACAATGGAAGTGACCACAACGACTCCAGACGTGGCACGACTACGTATTTACACGTCGCGTTCGTATGTGTGAGTGCGCACGGTTCAACCACGCTGTCGAGCGGCAACTTGTTCGATAGTACATGTAGCCAACTAAACTGTTAAAAACAGTATTTTACTGTTTTTCACTATATTATACTTTTTACTGTTGAACAAAAATAAAGTATAAAAAATACTGCTCAGTGCAGCGCAGCCACAAACAAATCACAATAATAGAGTTTCAGAACGAACAATTTTACTTACTACTTTGTTAGTTTGGATGTTGGCTGTCCAATGGTTATACAAAATTTATGTTGGATAGAGAAATGGAAAATAATGTAGTTCATTGTTACCTTCTTTATGCTATTCATATATTAAATGTTTTCAATAAAACAATTATAAAATTTGAAGGTAGTAATGTAAATTTTAGATGTTTATAACAATATTAAGACTGGTTCAAAGACTAAGCTAATTCAAAGAAAAAATAATAAGTATTTTGGCCGTGTATCAAAAACAGTATTAAAAACTTTTACAGAGTCTTCTCAAGAAGTTTTTATTAGAACTAATAATAACTTCATACTTTTTATTGATAAGGCTAATTTATATTTAGAGAAACGGTTCGATTTCAATCAGACTGACTGGCTTTCTTTAATTAGCTGTTTGTCATTAAAGTCTTTGGTCACATTTGATCATTTTAGGAAAATCATAGCTAATCTAAATTTATATAGACTCAATATTGGTATATATGATTTATATTCAGAATTAACTTATAATCAGAACATAAAGATTTTCTTAAAATTGAGTACGGCCAAGAGTGGAACCATTTATTAGTAAAAACCTCAGAAGAATTTAAAAATATTACTATTATTGTCTCATATCTACTTTTTGTTTTTTGAGTAAGAATGCCAAGTGACGGGAGGATATAAATAGAGCAACTATTAATTAAACAAAAAAAATAGCTCCTCATTTATTTTAATTTTAGTTATGACGCTCTAAAAAATATGTATTTAAAACTTAATGTTTTTAACATAAAATACTGTTCATTTTTCTAAAATATTGTTTAATATTCTTCTCAGACCTAAATACTTTATTTCTTGTAAAAAAAGTTGGCAACCCTAAGTACATGACACACTGCTTCTCAAAATAACTCGTAGTACCTATTCGATTATTTAGTTTTTCATGCATTTGCATCAAATAAGAACCCCAACATTTTACTTTTTTTAATTAGACAATAATCGTCTTGATTAATAAACATATTTTTTTAAGTTTGACCAATCAAAACGGGTTTAACATTGGCTTGATGTTTATGAGAACACCATTTTGCAGTTTTAACATAATATTGGGACTGGATTTACATTGTTGCAGGATTTAATTAGCAGAATTGACCTTCAGTGCCCACCAAAACAAGCGAGATGAAAATATCCTCATAATGTCTTCATACAAAAATAATTTATTCTAGTTATTTGCTTCGTTACACAATGTATAATAACTGACTAATTCGCTCACAATCACTATGTACTGTATATGACAGCAAGCGTTACAAATGCTCAGTCCAGTTATTCTAATAGCCGTCCAGTTACTTTTCTATTTATGGTCTTACTTACATATTTTTATTTTTGATTATTCAGTTTAGTACTAGGGAACATCACAGACGGCGATGATACTATAATATTCTATGTTAAGATAAAGTATCACTTGCTGTGTTAGTGTGAAATATCACAGACGGCCGAGATACTACATTATTTTCATATTACAGTAAAATGTACTGGCATCTTAAGATTACAATATGATATATTCGCCGTCTCTGACGCCCTGAATAATATGACAAGGCTAAATTTAACATATTTACGAATCTTTATTTAGGCAAAAGGATTGATATTCCCTCCTCCTATAAAATATCATTATCCGAATAAAATCTATGTCATAATAATGTTATAGTAATGTGCTAATACACGTACGGATTCGGTACGGAGCGGATCACGGATTTGGTCTGCTCCGTACCAAAATCCGAGCGTGTGTAGAGTATTCCGGCGAACATAATTATTACGATATAGCTCAGCGTATCGCACTATTTTATAGCGGGTATAGCAAGGCAATAATATATACTACAGTACAGTGTGAACGTTGCCATAACAATGTATGGTGCGCGATATTGGTGTGCTATGAGCTATATACTATATTATAGCGTAGTCTGAAAGCCGCTTCAATATCACATTTAATATTAAATATCAAATCATGTATCAAATGTTCATCGACTCTTAAACTACAAAATGATGTGTGTAGTGGCTGGTTAACAGTTAATTCAATAATCGCAAATTCGTTTTATATCAGCACAATGTTTCCTCTATATAAACTCTTTAAATTACGTTTCGCAATGTACATTATAAACATATTTGCGCCATTCCAAGTATTTTATAATGTTACTTATATTATTACATGTCTTTAAATTACAACGTTCAAACTATTTATTATGACACGAATTTTGTAGCACTAGGTCACGTTTACTACCAACTAAATTTAATGTAAACATCACTTCCAATTATTACTCTTTAAATGGTGTTTTGATATTTAATAAACTCTTCATCTGTATAAGTAATAAAGAGTGATTTAAGATATAGTAAAATATATTAAATGTTTTAAACGCGGGCGATATCTAGTGATATCGCCCGCGACTTCATGCGCGCTAAATGAAATCCCACCTGAACCGTACATTTTGCTGTAAAAGTAGCCTATGTCCTTCTCCGTGGTATAATCTACATCTGTACCAAATTTCATCTAAATCGGTCGAGAAGTTTCGGAGCCTATTCAGGGCAAAGAAACAAAAAATAAATCTTTCCTCTTTATAAATATTATTAGTATAGATTAAATTTATGCATATTTTGAGCCTCAATCAACAGCTAGTTATAACTAAGTATATATTAAACACTGGATAATAATTTAGTAACAGTTTTGCTGGACAAATAAAATACACTAACATTAAAATTGAGTGAAAGGAGTTTTCGCATTTTCACATATATTAAGTATTCCAAGTTATGTTTGCACAAATAATACTCCAGTATCTCAGTGTTTGTGGTACACCCATGTTAGGTTGCGGCGACCACTTGGTTAATGATGCAACCATTGGTTAACGGGTTGCTCTTAATCGCACACGACGCACAATACACTTTGTAATTCGATTCGTGCTATGCACGTTATAATATAGATGTGTGTCATTCTATGATTATCCTGAAGCAAACCCAATAGTTGCTATCTTGCTGCTGGTAAATTAAGAGATGACCGTTTTAACTGGAAATCATAAGTATAAATAATCCCCGTAATTTTTATAATATCTCTCACCATTTGATCCTTCCCTGAACTTGCACAATTATTTCATGACCAAAACTTGCCAAATTGGTTCATCCTTTCTGGAGTTTTAGCGAGACATTGGAATAGCAATACATTTTTAAAGGAGAAGATAACATTTTTATTATTCATACATCTACACCATATATTTCTCCTAGTATCCACTGCATCAAAAATCTTTAATGTATTTTATCTGGATTCCCGTATGAACGACAGAATACATCCTTAATGTGGAAGGTCAAAATATTACTTTGAAAAAAAAATGAATATTTACTGATAGCGCGTGGCTTTTTACATTTCTATAAGATTTTGGTGCATAGCGCGTGTTCGTGACGATAGTAGTACTCAACTGTTTAGTTATAATAACCGTTTACCAGTAACGAGCCAAAACAGTTACATTACAAGGCAATTATTATGAACAACATAATATACCAACTGTTGTATAACATAATATGATAATTCATTTACTTTTACTTCATTATGTGCACTATATGCATATTTTAACATGAGAGAGGTATGGACTACATTTATTTCTACTATTAGGTAAGGAACGGTAATTCGCAAAAAACCTGCCGTGTACACGTGTAGAGCACACGTGGCAGATCTGAAACTTCATTCATCATTTAAAATCCAAAAATACTCTCATCGTGCCTATTGAACATCACTTCAAATAATAATAGAAATAATAAAATTTGTACACCTAGTGCCTTCTGTGCATTGAACCATACTTTAGTTAGTTAAGTTATGTCAGAAGTTTAAGTAGTTTCCGACAGATGGCGTTATACCCGAAATCGTGTCGTTACGTGATGCAACTTTGGAATTTTTGGTACTCTTACCGCGCCGCTAAGGAAGTTGCACTTCAAAAAGGTCAGAAAGTGATTTTGGGGTTTCCGGTCTAATGTCTCACGTAATGTGCGGAAGATCAGTGCATTTTTTACCACACTAGTCTACTAAAGTTAGGAAGACTACTAAATCGTCTGCAACTGCGAGTTACGTAAGTAGTTAGGTATCTACTAAGACATGCAAGTTTTCTCTTATGTGTCCATTGGCTCCTTCCTATTTGGCCTTATTCCCATCTCGCAACCCTTATTAAATTCTGATAAAATCGGCGTGATAAAATCTTTATATTTTTTTGAAGTTTTGGACAGCTTTCAAAATATGGAAATTTAGTACGTCGGGTTGAAAAAAACTATTAAATTTTTTAATTAAAAGCGTTCTTAGCTTTGTTGAAAAAATGTACGGCTCATCTTTTTCGAAATGTTTTATGCTCCACATTATTATATTATTGTTAAGGACTGCGGCCTCGCAGTTGACACATAGTGAGTGCATATTATACGAACGCTATATACGAGGGCTGATTGATAAGTTTCCGAAACGACAAAGAAAAACTGCAAAAATCTATTTAAAATAAATTTATTTCTCAACGTAGTTTCCTTCTACCTCGATGCATTTAGTCCAGCGCTTCTCCAATGCCGTTACACCAGTTTGATAAAATGTTTTCTCCAACCCCTCAAAATACTCGTCCACGGTAACAATGACTTCTTCATTTGATGAAAATCTCTGGCCACCTAACCATTTCTTCAGGTTTGGGAATAAGTGGAAGTCGCACGGGGCCAGATCCGGGGAATAGGGTGGATGCGGTAGCAATTCGAACCGCAATTCATGGAGTTTGGCGACTGCAACCATTGACGTGTGTGCAGGTGCGTTGTCATGGTGGAACAAAATTTTTTTCTTGGCCAAATGTGGTCATTTCTTCTGGATTTCTTCACATAATTTTTGCAGCAAGCTTGCGTAGTACTCTCCATGCGTTTCATTTTTTTTCATTTTGCGTATCATTTTTTTAAGTTCGTCGTTGCGGCCAGTTATCAATCAGCCCAGGTATAGTGCATAATGTTTTTAAAAACACTAAGAGGGACATTTTCTTCTAACCTTAGGGAGAATATTTCTAAAAAAATCATGAAGGTACTAGATGCTATGAACTTTGAAGGAAAACTATAACAGCTTATATAACTTTGTTAGTTCAGGAGTTATAGAGGTCTAATTGGTAAAATGAGCTTCCTTGGAAAACTTCGGACAAAGATAACGAAATAATAAATTGACTACGGAACCCTATACTATGTGTGGCCTGAGACGTACTTGGCAGGTTTTTAATTAATACTAGATATATCCCGCGACTTCGTGCGCACAAAATTGCGCGGAAACTGTTCATTTTGCCGCAATAAAAAGTCACCTATGTACATTGCCGTAGTATACTTTATGTCTGTGTCGACGTTTATCCAAATCGGACCAGTAGTTTCGGAGCCAATCCAAACAAACAAACAAATTTTTTCTCTTTATTATTAGTATAGACTAAGTATCTGAAAGAATTTTTGTAAGTTGCTTACCATAAATGTTTAATAGTAATAGATGTATAAATACTTTCCTACATACCATACCTATTATGATGCAGAATAGCTTCCACATCTGAAGATCGATGTAAATGACTGTACCTATAAATACCAATACGTACCTATAAGTACCAATAAAACTAGATTGTCCAAACGACAGAAATTATATAAAATAGTATAAAGTTAACGACACGCCGATTTTTATCTAAATCTAATAAGGACTGCGAGATGGGAATGTGGCCAAATGGGAATGAGCCGTGTTCATTGACGATTTGAGAGATCGTTTAAATGTACCTGACTTATGTCAAATGGGTTTTCCTTTATGCATTTTATACTACTTTTCTTACAAATTTTACGACTATCGCTACTACTATGACTATCAGTGTGCTGAGTGCGAGTTTTTGTCACTACACGCCGTGAAGATGTTAACGACCATATTTTGTATAGCAACGAAATAACGCCCCCAGTGGCAAACAATGATAACTAATTCGATGCCATACAAATTGTAGTTAATTAACACTCACCACACCGAACAATGTAGGCATAGCTATTAGATTTAATCATGAAACCTAACTATGGTTTGTGCGCAAGTTGTAAATACCTTAGCATACTTTTATCCTGCCAATACATACAATAACGAGAAACAATTCACAGGCTCTGCAGGGGAATTGCGTAAGGTTACATACGCAGTACGCAAAATGTGCGATCTCACACTTGACAAGACGACAAAGTTTAAACAAACAACGACCTACTTGGAAAGGTTACGGTGTTATACTTATTCAAACGTACACATAGGTTCGTCCATTCAGATTCAAACTTCTTAAACAAATATAAATAGTTCACTATAATGCTACCATTTTAAATGCCACTTATTTACCGTGCAACAAAGAAGTGCAATGGCGCATTAAATTGATCGAATAACGTATTTTTGTTTACGTTTGGAAAAAATTGGATCGGTGTCCTGTGTGCGAGATTTTGTCATTAGGTGCTAGCTGTGAATAATTTAACTACAATTTCTATGGCATCTAACAAAGATTTCAAAACTAAAGATAGGCTATTACTAACGTGACCATTTATTTTTCTTGCCAAAGCGGGACATCTGCTTGGGAGGAATTATTTTTTTAATATTTTTAATTTCCGCAATCAAAACATCCTAGCGACTTCCTAGGACAAGGGAAACGAGTCGGAAAATGATTGATTACTTGTAACATGATATGTCGCTCAATGACCTCTACATCGCGGTATCGAAAACACCAGGCGTTTGTATATAAGAGGCTCACGTATATTTTTAGGTCTGTTGACAAAAGCGGGACAATTTCAGCTTTGCTGGGGACAGCGGGACAGACGGCTTGAAAGCGGGACTGTCCCGCCGAAAGCGGGACGTATGGTCACGTTAGCTATGACGTACATTTGACAGAACAAATCTTCATACAAGAAAAAGTTACGCCATCTTGATTTCACTATACCTCAAATGTCGAAATGGACCCAAACAACACCCTGGGGCCATTTAAGTGCGGACAGTTTTTGCCGCAACATGCCTCGTCTATTAAAATATATACGTCTATGGCATCGAATTAGTTATGATTGTTGCCATACAAATTGTAGTTGACTTCTTCACGGCGAGTGGGGACAAAAACTAGCACACAGCACACTGAACAGAACTATAACTTGTTTAATGTAATGTTATAAAACTGAACTGATTATTATAATTTTCGCATAATATAAGATGAGGCAAGGTCATACCTACTAATTTTATTTTTGGGTTAAGATGAACATACTTTTTGTATGGCACTGGTCGTCATTGCTCTTACGCCATCTTGTGCCATCTGGCAATAACTCTACTTGTGGAAAGTAGTTAGATTATAAGGATAGTAAGTAATATACATAGCAAATCTAACTATCACTATCCGAAAGCAGATCGTTATTTTCATTTCACGTTAGGCCAAATCCGATTCATTGAGGAATATCAGAGTTACATATCCAAGCGCCATCTATTATGATATTACTAAACTATACGTTGCTTTGGAACTGTGTGGAACTGTCTAGGTACCAAACACAGCTTAAGATAGTCTAATTTATTTCAAATAGATGACGCTGTGTCGTGAATGATACGAGAAAACTTAGGGCTGCTCTGTAAAACGGAAAATCGTCAAGTCCCATGCCTGATTTTGTAGGCGACCTGTTTTGTATTGAAATCGGATAAAAAATAGCTATAAATATTTTAGATAAAATTTGCAAAAGCTGAAACGGCGTTCCCCTGAGTCTTGTCTTACTTAAAATACTGAAATAATTTTCACACTTGTATCACTTACAGAAGAAGAGAACAAAGCTTTTAACTTAAAAAAAAGGGTGGACTTAGCATATATTATAAACAATATTTAAATAAAAATTTCAATTTATAAAAAGGCAATCCTCGGCTAAATGTAATACAGATTGATATATTTTTTAATACGACTATTACTGAGAAAAAAGGTTTCAAAGAACTCCAATTTGCAGTTCTATTGAGCGCACAACCCTCAACACAACAAACTAAAGCTCTAGAGTAAAAAGTTTCAAAATATCTACAAGTCCATAACCCATGTCTGCATAGTGCCAAGCCGATTAAAAACAGGCAGGTAACATTACCAGCGTAATGATAGGTACTGCAGGCACAGACTAAAAATATACATCTCAAGGTTCCGTACCCAAAAGGGTAAAAACGGGACCCTATTACTGATATTTCACTGTCCGTCCGTCTATCTGTTCGTCTGTCACCAGGCTGTATCTCCTTAGCCGTGATAGCTAGCCAGATGAAATTTACACATATTATGATGTATTTCCGTTGCCGCTATAAAAACAAATACTAAAAATAGAACAAAAAAAAGTGATAAAGGGGGCTCCAATACAGCAAACGTTATTTTTTGCCGTTTTTTTATGGAACCCATCGTGCGCGAGTCTGACTCGCACTTGACCGGTTTCAAATCTGTGCTGCAGGTCTAAAATGGCCACATTATATGAATTGTACTACGAAATATTTTTTTTAAGAAGTTGCTCTTACAAGTAACCTTTAACAGTTCTATTTTGACAGTTTTCAATAGAAATGCGCAAAATGGGACACATAATAAGAACTGCTTAATCTTATACTTTAAACGAGATGATCTCGCATACATATATATAATCGGTATCTCGATAACGGCTACAAGTATTACCATGAAATTTAGTATGCGGGGGAGTTTTGGGGGAGAAAATCGATGTAGCCTAGCTCTTTCGTCGTGCAACAATATATCAATAATTTCGAATCTCTTACATCAGTCTGATTGGCAGCTTGGTATAGGTACCTAATAGTATAAATTTTTGCATTGTTTGGAAATTCGGAATGTGGTGGGTTCGAATCCCGGTAAATAAAAATATTTCTTGTGATTCTTATTATTTCTTTTTCTTTTAAATTTTTTATTATTTCATCGTTCTACTAAAACACCGAGCAAAGCTCGATTTCCCAGGTACTTGTTAATTATATAAGGAATTATTAGTAGTCGCTGTAAGAGCATAAGTGTTGTGATTAAATAAGATCTAAACAGAGTTTACAGTGGGTATTATAACATAGAACAATCTGGGGGCGCGGCAGTGCCCCCGCCAAGACGAGCCAAACGAAGGGCACTACAAGACCACCTTTTCTCGAAGCGTTTCGTCGATTTTTCTAACCCTCATAACATGGGTTTGGATTATACCAGATAAATGAATAATATTGTTCAGATTATACCATCTAAGTGTGGGTGGTGCGGGTGCGTTGGGAAATGCTCGGATTACGGGATAAGTCGCCGCTAGCTAATGGCCTATTTAAACCCATTCAAATTGATTGAATGGGTAGATTGATTGAAGTAATAGCGACCTACGAGGAGTGGTCAACCTTTTTGATGTAAACATTTTATAAAGTTAAGGTATCATTAAGATTACACGAGGCGACACGATTCCCTAAATAATACGTAATCGCTGAAGAGAATGTAAAATATGCCGTATCTGCCATGTATAGATACAAAAATAATTATAAAAATAAGTATAGTCCAGTCAATATTTTATTTACCGTTTTACCCAATGCAACCCTTAAATTGATAACAGCTCATACTAATAACTGCATAAGAAAACATTAAACCTTAACAAAAAGTTTGGCCTTTGTAGGCCTAAGTTTTATACAAAACTGTTTTTTAAATATCGTAAAAAGTTGTTTTTATATGCCGCACCAAATTTTTGCACCATTCACCAGAGATTGTAATGAGAACGTTATTGTCCAACTCACCTTTACATAATAATAATATGCTCGTACATTTTGCACAACATATTATAAGGATTACAATATGTTATAAAAGTTACCGTAATTATATGCCTAGTGATAAAAAATATTAACTTTACTATTCGAAAATGAGCTAGGATTTCGTTCGTCTCGTTTTCTTAGAATTGATTTATTTGTTCAGATTTTAGGCTCTCATTACTTCTTCTACAAAAATATTGTATTATTGTTACGTGTACGATTTGTACTGCACAGGATTAATTTTCTCACCGCAAGCGCTAGAATTAATAATAGTTAGTATAGAGTATAGACTAATATAAATATGATGTACTACTAAATATTATAAAAGTTAAAACAACGTATTACGTTATACGAACAACGAAAATTTTTTTGGCATTAAATCGACTAAAAACTATCTTCCAAACTAGTTTGGAGGCGTGCATACACGCCGGCTTCTCTTATGAATATTACTTGTATTGTTTATTATTAAAAATTAATTTTTAAAATACGGAATTGGTTCATCACATAGTGTTAGTGCAATTTTTTGGGTGCATGCCCAATGTATGCCCAAAATATATAATATATATAATATATAATAGGTAGTTATATATGAAATTGGCGTTTTGTAAAGGAGGAACATATATCGGAGTTTAATTTTCCCTTGCAAGAAGTTATCCAAGTTTCGAAAAAAATAGTAATCTGTTGGAGCAAGGTCCGAGGAGTGGATGTCTTAGACATTCCAATTGAAGCTCCTCTATTTTGGTAGTCGTCTGTTGTGCAGTTTGTGGTCTAGCGTTGTCCTGGAGCAGGCTTAAGGCCTAGAGCGAATGACCAACCTCGGTTGTTTAGCAGCTAGCTTTTCCATCATGATTTGCAGTTGCTGGCAATAGACATCTGCCGTAATCGTCTGGCCTGATTTAAGAAAGCTGTAGTGAACGACACCGGCACTAGTCCACCAAACGCTCACAAGTAACTTTTTTTGAGTCAATTTTCGCTTGGGGCAGGCTTTGGCTGGTTCGCCAGGGTTCAGCCATTGCGATAAGCGTTTTTCGTCGTTAACGTCCAATTATCGTACAAGATCCACTTTTCATCACAGGTAATGATTCGATTTAAAATCCCTTAATTATTGTGCCGGTTGAGTAATCGACGCACGTTTGTCGGTTTGCTGCACTCAATTCATGAGGTACCCACCTTTCAAGCTTTTTCACCTTCCCAATTTACTTCAAGTGGATTAAAACAGTTTTATCACTACCACCGCAGCCTGTAGCTAACTCGGACGTGGTATACGATGGATCCGCTTCCTCAATAGCCTTCAATTCTTCATTATCAACTTTGGTCACCGGCCGTCCGGCCGGCTTGTTCTGCAGGTCGAAATTTCCAGAACGAAAACGTTGGAACCAAAAACGCACTGTGTTTTCTTTTGTGACACCGCCGCTATACACATGAACCGTTTCTGCAGCACTGGCGCCACGGTGGAACTCGTACTCGAAAATAATACGATATTTCAAGTTTTCCATTTTATAAACAGAGCGAAGCAAAGAAAAAACCAAAAGAGCAAAAAACAAATGAATTACGGTTTTCGAAATACAAGTGCATCAGTAAATAGCGGTATAAATTTGAAATTGGAATTCCCAACCAAAGAAGATATATTTGAGATCAAAGTGGCTAGTACGACAAAACGCCAATTTCATATGTAAGGACCTAATATAATATACATAAGGGAATCCGGCTTGTATGCACGCCTCGCCTGTGGTAGGTATCATTATAACGCCATAAATTTATTAATTTCATATTACTAGAGGTCGTTCTGTGGTCGAAATTCGCCCATAACTTTTAAAGGGTTCTTTTGCCCCATAGACAGAAAAAAATTAAAAAATCAAACGCACGGCAGTGTGTGTGAATAATCTGAGGTAGTGAGTGGGTGTTGTTATTTTCGTGAATTTTAGGTAATTCCAAGTATTAATTAAACAATTTTCAATTTAGCTTTCTGCACACCTTACTCCATATGAACTTTAACTGGGCCAAAAATAACACACCTCCGTTCACACGATTCTCGTAAAATTGTAATGAAAGTTTTTGCTTCCCTGTACACTACAATAATAATAGTTTTCTTCCAGAGCTACAAAGAGCGCGATGCCGGGAAGGTGGTCGTCTACACCACCACCATGGGCGTCGTCCGCGGCACGTACCAGCGGTGTGTGCTGGTAAAGAAGATACTCAGGAACCTCCTCGTCAAGTTTGATGAACGAGACGTCTTCATGAGCTCCGAGTACCAGGACGAGATCCGGGACAGGATGCGGAGTGATCGGATACTTGTGCCGCAGCTGTTCGTTGACGGACAGCATATTGGTGTAAGTAAAGTTCGGTAAATGTATGTTTACGACATCAATACACTGATATACGTAATTAAACTCAAAAAACTGACAATCGCTATGATAGCTATGACATTTTGCTTTTAAAATTTACCAATCATTAAATTCATAAAAAGTATTATTTGTGAATATCATAACTTAAAGATTATTATTTAGTTATTGTCTCTTAGCACTTTACTTACCAGTTTCTGTTTTATCGAACGGCAATATTAACTCCCGACGAAAACAGAAGAGTGTTGTAAGTTTGACGTGTCTGTCTATGTGTGCGTATCCGTGGCATCGTAGCTCCCAAACAGATGAACCGATTTCGATTTAGTGTTTTTTGTTTGAAAGCTGACATTATGTGTTTTTAGCTATAATTCGTCATCATCAACTCGGTCACTGCTTGACGATTCGGGGGTTATGTTTATATACTAAATCTGTGATAATAATATGTTTCTTAGTCAGTCACTTAATTTTGATCTCTTCTTGTACCATTTTGCACCAGCATAACAGGTATAAAGGTATTAGATGTATCATATTTTTTAGAAACACAATAAGTTTGAAATTGAATTCCTAGTCCAGCAGCGCACCCGTCGTTGGGTCGGAAAATTAAATTTGCAGGTTTTATATATACTCGATGTCTCCTATTTTATTACATCTTACTTTTATGAACGAATTCCAGCAATCATACATATTTTATGTTACGATAGTGCTAGTTTTATGTTAACCTCCGAGGGAAACAGAGGGGTGTTATAAGTTTGTCGTATATGTGTGTGTATGTCCGTGGCAACGTAGCTTCCAAACGGATGAACAGATTTTGATGAAGTTTTTTTTTTGCTTGTTTGAAAGCTGACATGATCAAGATTGTTCTTTGAATTTGAATATAACTCATCATCATAAGCTCGCTCAATGCTTTTCAATTCGAGGGTTACTATTTTTTGAATTTTTTGATTATCATTATACAAATATATTATTATGAAATTGGATGCCCAGCTAGGGTTACGTAGCAACTTGAAGTATACACTACACCTTCCAGCTGTACACTTTATTTTTACAGCCCTCTTCGCTGTTTCACTATTACAAACCTATAGTAACAATTTACAGTGTACTTTATCTTTGTTTGAGATTGCCAAAATTAATACTAAACTCCATGTAATTTATCAGTGGTCTTTTTAAGGTGCCTGCCGCGAGTTATACTTTTTCGTTGATTTTCCATCAATTGCAATAGGAAATTATCTGGCGGCAAACAATGATTCTGCAAAATTTGCACTCTACTATTATAATAAGTTCAATCAATAATGTATTTATGGTATTCGTCGTATTTACATTTTCATTTTTTTTTTTATTTATATTTGGATTAAAACGTAACAAATAAATCGATTCACAATTGGCTTAACAATAAGTGGGAAGTATCAGAAAAACATTTATTACAACGGAGTAATTTCGTTTTAATTTTCTGCAAACTCGACTCTACGAGTGCCGTCGATTAATTCGTATAATGCTTGTATGATAAATCGTATCATTACTGAAAATGCCCACTTGATTGTATTTTCTCTGAGTATTACATTTTCGCGAAAAATCTTTTGACTTTATGAAACAAAATGGATGCTATTATCAGGTTTGGCAGTTTAAAATAAATAGCTTATTTATTTCCTAACAAGCAATTGCTAATCTAACCTAATTAGTTAGCTACTCAGAATAAGTAAACAGTGTAGTGTAAATATAGACAGCGTTCTGCGAGCCACATACAGGCCGATCTAAACTACGCTTCGTCATGTAATTACACAGTGCGTGACACACACATATATAACGAAACTACGCCTTACTTTGTGAGGCAAAGTTGTCGCGTTGTGAGGTTTTTTTATGTATGTAGTGCGCGTATGATGTACGCCTCAGTTTTTTTTTTAGCTTAACTCTATCTTCACTTTTTTATTTGGTCTGAGGACTTTGAGGTTAGGTATTCGCTATAGATGGTTTTCTTATTAGGGACGTAGGTATTGTATCGTGTACAGTTCTATAAAAAATTGTTTACATTTCTTTATCAAGTTTATCAATAGAGGGAGCAGAGCTATTTAAAAAATTTTGCTGAAGGTGTTATGATTGACCTAGGCTACAATTTCTAGCAAACTAAATTATCGCGTGTGAACTGGTCATTAAAAATAAAAAAGAACAGGTGTGGCTCAAGAATTTACTTGCCAACCTTCATAACAGGTTAATATAAAGGTCATAAACATTATCGACATTTTTTTAAAACTCTTCATTTTATTAAAAGGCTGCACCGATAAAAAAGCAAAAATATTCAGACAGGATTTTAGCTAAAAGGTTTTTTTTATAGAGCCCTATATAATCTGTAGCGTTTTATAGTCATCAGTTATCATAGACGATTCCGTCGCAAATTCCGCCATACCGCGCGTGGCAGTGGATTACACCACCGAGTGCGTCTCTCTTATAATAATAATAATATTAATAATAATAATAAATATTTATTTGACACAATGATACATTACACCACAAATAAAACAAAGATTTACATACAAAACTCATAAAAACAGGACAGAAAAACAACTGAAAACATAAAATTTACGTACCATGGGAGTAGGTACGCAAGAGATACTATTATGGATAGGAAGGTAGGTAGTGTAATGCCTAACTGTCAAAAAGGAGACCGCTCAGGCGTATCACTGCGGCGTAACACCACAGTGCCTGGTATTATGCGGTTCCATGACGCGAGTGCCGCGGTGACAATGTGAGAGCGCACATGATACATCTACAGGAAATCAATGATTAGTAGGGCACTCATTACCCCGATTACAAGATATAATCTGTAGAAAATCAGCAAGAAACAGCAAAGAAAGCCGTTCAGCTCTCAACGGGAGCATTAGCAAAGATAGGAAACAGAAATCGCTTTTTACCATCAATTTCACTAGGAAATGCGATGCGCGTGATTACATGTTATGCCTTGCATTTCACCTCGGAGATAAACCAGAAAATTTTCTTTTATACGATCTCAAAGTTCCCAGGGGCGAAGGTACAATCGTAGATCATATCGACCGTTGACATCTTGCTTTCTTTGTCTATTTGTAGACTGGATAGAGTGAATCCCTATCCATGCTGAAGAAAAGAATTTTACGCTTGATAAAAATTATGTACTATCGAACAAGTTGCCGCTCGACCAGGCATAAAATGAAAATCGCTTAACAGAGCCGATGAATCGTGTGCACGCACACATACTCATGTGTAAACACGTAGTTCAACCACGTATGCGGTATCGGTTGACACTTATTTTGTGCTTAAAAATTTGAGACGTCCCAGTGCTAGGAAAAAGTTTAGAAACTGGTCGTGCAGCAACTTTGTCGACATTGTACCTAATCCACTTAGAGTATGTTACGAGAAAAATTGTAATTTCATATGTACGGTTCGGGCTATTGTCATATTAAAATCCTAAACATTATGCAGAACTTTATAGACTTACAAAACTTTTTAATAATGCGAAGTATAATAAAATATAACGAGACATGTGTCTTCTACACGCCTTTCGACGAGTTCGTGTTACGTCAAACATACTAATATTCGTCATCATCACGATCATCACTAGCCTGCTTCCCTTTCCCTTTCATACTAATATTCGTCATCATCACGATCATCACTAGCCAGTCCCCACTGCTTCAGCTTGGGTTGGAGGAATAATTTGATTGTTACGGAAAATAATAATAATATAATATATGGACTTGTGTGACAGGTACCATACTCGTACAACGGGAAGTATAACATTTGATAGGTACTTTTGTACAACTACCAGACATAATAAATTTAAGATTTTTATTATATTATACACATTCATCGTCTAGGAACATTAATATTTTTTGGTGTTTCGGCGGGTGAAAAAAAAATATACTTTCAAAATAAATCGGGTTCCAAACCCGCGACCTCCAGCTTGAACTGTTAACACTTTTTCTTCTCAAGTCACTTTGAAATATGCACTTATAATACTGAAAGTTTTCCTCGTTTTATCCATCAAAACAATTTCTTGCCATGCACTTGGCTTATGGAATCGTTATGAAACCGGTCTGCGGTAGGGATGGATAATATCAATTTTAGTGTTGATAATAATGATACAGATGAAATCCTATTTACTATTATAAATGTGAAAGTTTGTGAGGATGGATGTATGGATAGATGGATTAATGATTGTTACTCTTTCACGCAAAAACTACTGAAGGGATTTTGATTAAATATTTTGATATGGTAGTAGTTTGTGCTCTGGGTTAGCACATAGGTTTTATCCCGGAAAAGTACACTGTTATCGTAGATTACTGTATTTAATCGGACGGAGCTGAAGCAAAAGCTAGTATATAATATATTCTACTAGTAACTAGACGTTTCCCGCGACTTACTTTTTGCTGCGATTAAAAGTAGCCTATGTGTGTTAGACTCTGTCTAAACTACTACCATACCAAATTTCTTCAAAACTCTGTTTAGTAGTTGCAACAACTACTGAAAGAGTAACATACATCATACATATATACGTACAAACTTTTGCTGGCTTAACATTAGTAAGGATATTCGCGCTGATGAGATTCTTGTTTCGTTTCTAAGTTAAATTACAACAGACATATTTTATTTATTTATTTTGTTTTATTCGCATAAAACTTACTACGTATTTTTATTGTTATATTTTATATGCATAAAATATAACAATAAAAAATACGTAATAAAAAGCGAAATGCCAATATCAAGTTCTCACTAGTGTAAAACAAATTAAAGTTAAGATAAAGCGCATGCTAAGCATCTGATCATGACATTACATAACATAGACCCTCTACAAGTAAAAAAATAATCAGCCTAATCAATGCTTAAATCACAAGAAAAGGCTATTATTGAATTAATATCACATAAACAAATACAGCAAATGATATTTTACAGTAATTGGAGCATAACATTATATTAAAAATTGGCTTATTAATTAGATTTAAAGAAGGCATCTGTCATAAGTTTTCTAATTTTAGTTGACTTTATTATGAATATATCTATTATATATTTAGGAATATGTTGAATTGTTATTGAAATATTTAATTTGAAAGATTATTGAGAACTCGTGATTGTGCATAATTAACATTTACTTGATTCTGCGTTGGTTATTGAACCGTTTTTAGAATTTCTTAGTATTTTGTGTTTTATATACATGTTGGATTACGTCAAAGTTCATTAAAAAAGTATATGATGTTATTTGGTATTGAACTTGAAAATGTGAACTGTACAACAAACTTTAAAATTAAAATGTCATCATGGTTACCTTCTCAGCAATAATAATTATTAAAATAAGGTGAGATCAGTAATCTGATGATCAACAATTAAAAGCAATGATAATTCCATGTAAGATCCCCAGATAAAAAGTAGTAGTCTTGTTCCATGATATTAAGTTAATAAATCCTTAGCATTCCAATACAAAACGTGGTCTAAAATTTAGGATCTACAATATTTTTAATATGAGAAATTAAATCATAAGATCTAGGCCACAAAGTATACTTATAAAAAAAAACTATTATTTTAAATAAAAACTGGTAATGTGGTTCTTGTTGTAATCATTTCACCCCATTTATATGTAACTAGTTCACACCGAATCGAAACGATACGCGTAACGCGACACTCGCTGAATTTTTAATATATCGATTCAAAGTTGGTACTAAATATATTTTTTAAATTACTATTTTAAAATGCAGCGCCGCATCGCGTATCGTTTCGTTTCGTTTTAGTGTGAGCTGACCCTTAGGCTGTTGTTATCCAATATAATTACCAGTAATTGAACCAGATACCCTTATAAAGATTACAAAAAATCGATATAATTAAGCAGACATTTTAATTTTCTTTCATACGATCTCGAAGTTCCCAGGGGCGAAGGTAAGATCGTAGATCATCCATCAGTGACATCTTGCTTTCTTTGTCTATTTGTTTGCTGTGTAAATCTTAGGTATACTTACTGAAAATTTGGTATAAGGCAAATATTATTTACTATCTTGTACTTTAAACGAAACAATCTTGTATATATAATCAGTTTCTCGAAAACAGCTGCAAGTATTACCATAAAATTTTGTATGCAAGGAGTTTTGGGAGAGAATAATCGATCTGGCTCGGTGTTATCCCTGGGAAGCTGCACCATCTTTAAGCTTTTTATGTTTTTTTTTTCGTCGTGCCGTGCAACAATTTCGACTCTATTGTCTGTCTGATTGGCAGTTTGGTATGTAAAATTATTCATAACATTTTTTTAAGTTTGGTATATATAAATATGCGTATGTATAATTTTTGCCGTGTTCGAACTTCGAATACCGGTCAGATAAATGATTTTCTGTTTTTTTTTTTTTATTTCTCTATAACTCCGAGCAGAGCTCGGTTACCCACGTACTATATTATTTTAAATTTAAACGGGTAATGTGGATCTTGTTGTTTTTCTTTTGCCCCATTTATATAATAACTCTTATAAGGATTACGAAAATTGATATAAAATAGCAAACATTTTAATGTCAACATAATAGATAAAGATATCCAATTAGTATCGCATTAGCTGATGAATTGAGAGAGATTATTAATTTGTAATCTGGTAGAATTTTTCAAGCTCTTAAAACTCTGTTAGGTTTTTGTGTGTTGGTTTAAATTCTCACATTAATACCGCTACAACGCTCATGGGCGTGAATTCCGCTACATCGGATTCCGATGCAGATCTGGGGGGTACGGTAGTGCCCCCGCCGAGACGAGCTAAGCGTAGCGCAAGGGCACAACAAGACCACCTTTTCTCGAAGCGTTTCGTCGATTTTTTGAACCCTTATAACTTTAGTATGGATTATACCAGATAAACCAAATTGTCAGAATATGTTTCCAGTGGCAGACTAATTAAACATTTTGTAAAGTTTCGATTGTATAGGTCTTATTGATATCCAAAAGACCCTGATTTCGTCACTGACTCATTGATAATCAGCAAAATTATTGGGTACTTCAGGATGTCCAAGAAAGCTGAAATTTGGTATGGCAGCTAGTATTTTCACATAAACAACATAAATATTGACAAACTTGCAACTTTTACTCTCCAACCCCTTAAACTAGGGAAGAACATTTGTAAGAGACCTACGCAAATTTTTACTCTAAGAGGTCTGAAAATTGCTTTAGAGATCTGTATTATAAATGGTAACAGTAAATTAAAAAATTAAATAAAAATATTGTCATAACAACTTTTTGAAAGTTGTTATGACAATATTTTTATTTAATTTTTATTTTCTTTTGTATTATAAAGTGAAATCCCATCAAAAACATTTTCATGTAAAGTGATGCCAAGATTATACCACAAGTATAAGGTGTAAAGTTTGTGTAGTTGGGGTTGTAGAGTAAAGACGTGTACAGTTAGAAGTTTGGTAGAGTCAGAAGCTTGATTTTACATGAGATCTGATAGCTTTTTGACAGTGCGAGTATGCGAGTACATTTACAGAGTACATTTAAGATTCAATCTTAACTACTCGGCCATCGACTGTGACGAACCTAATGAATGTATTATTTATTGTCTCCCATATTTGGCTAGAACCCACAACGTTTTCTGTTCTTAGTTCTCACGATATTTGCACATTGAATTAAGCAGGCACATGATTTTTTGAACCTTAAACGATTCCTATTGACATACAAAACTAGCGATTGCTTTCTTATTACAATGTAATAGAGCACACATTCCGATGTTTGATTTCGTAATGGAGTACGTGTTGCCATATGTTTGTGTAGACGAACACATATCCAATTATGAATGACATTTAATGGTGTAACATCTTTATCGCATTTCATTAGCGTGAAGAATATATTTGTAATGGTTCTTAATATTTTGAAAGGACACGTCTACTATTTACTAATTTCCAGTCGGGTAGGCATTCAATACAAAAAATCGCTAGTAAATCATACTTTCATAGACTTTCTGACAGTATTTCAGGCTACATTTAAACTGCTTATCGTATACTGTATAGGACACGAAGATACCTTAGATTGGAATCTTATAAACGCGGTTAGCTCGTGAGCGACAAAAAAGACGTTAGATTTGCAAATTAACAAATTCGACGAAACATTAAAGTCACTTTAGCAATATAAGTCTCCTGGCTGCCTAACGTGAAATAGGGGGGTAGTTTTCCGTCTTTTACCTTTATTATAATAAACGGTCCAGGAATTGCGCAGGGATGGCGGCCAAGGCTTCGTATTACACGTGGCGGGTAGTGTCAATTAAGTGCAGCGAACTCGATCGCCACTCCGCTTATTACTGCACAGCGCACAGACCGCCGCAAAACAACATAATACACGCGACTATCAGCATCTATATGGCACTGTTTTTGTTCTACTCAACTTTTTACTTCATTATGTTCCCATATGGTACTATCACTATGTCCTTAGTTCACAACGAAACAAGACGATACGCGACGCGGCGCCACATTTTTTAAGATAGCGATCCAAAATTTAACTTCAAGAAGATTATTGCAAGAGTTCGAATGTCAAGCTGCACCGCTGTACACAGCGCGGCGGTGCAGCCGCTTACAATGAAACGTGTATCTTCTTGTGTACTGAATTAAGGTTCATTTTATAGTATGTAAGCTGACCCTTACTGTCACTGTGGATTGCCCGATATTGAAAAACCGGACTGCCATCACACAATTTAATTTCGATATTCCTAGTGTAACCCATTAAGACGCAGGTATTACGCCATTACGTACGCCGTTAAGGACGTCACCACTTAAAGTAGCCTTATGATGCACACGACGCGCGACGGGAGACCGCGACCCTAGATCGAAATGGGGTTGCGGAGCCACTGCTTATTATGAATTTATATGGAGCACTAAACAGTCCCCACGACCCGCGTCGCGCGACTGGTGAGCGTGGCCAGAGAACTAGTTTGCCGGTCGCATAGACCGTAAAGCTACCTTTAAGCTACAATCCGTCAAGCTGCTTAGGCCTGTGACCTGTGGGGCGTGGTAAAGAAAAAATTAACATACATGACATAGGTACGCTGAAAAACACAACCCTCTTCGGCATTCGGATAAAAAGTCCGAAGCCAAGTATGATCCACAGTAGTTTTGCTTAAGCGAGATAAACGCATTTGACAATGTTAACAATGAGCCATTATAGTAAAATGACGTCTAATTGTAGTATTTGTGAACAACTATCCCACATTTCTCTTAAACCATTGTTCGTAGACAAATTATACATTTTTGTGTTTATTCTAACGGTTTTATCACTTTGATCTTTCAATCATCTGAGTTTCTAAGCCGGTTTTTAATGTTGATTTGAGTATATAAAAAGTAATTCTCTTTTTCCTATGCTGCAATAATTTTAATTAATCATTTACGACAGTGATTTATTTTATACCATCCACAACTAAAAGGAAATTGTCAAATCTGAGAATGATAATTTATGGTATAATGAATTTTTTTGGGTTTCATTTAAAGCGATACTTACAAACGATATTTTTTTAAACAAGAGATATTTAATATTTAATATCATAACATATTATACTACTAACAAGCACACACAAGGGTAACGATAGCTTGTTATCCTTATATCGTTAAATCGTGAAATCGTTATGAGTTTTTGAACAGTATTTAATATTTTTTTTATTTCATTATTTCAGGACGCAGACACTGTGGAGAAACTAAACGAAAGCGGTGAGCTGAGAAAAATGCTTAAGCCTTACAAGGTAAATACATTTTTTTACATAAATAGCTACAGGTAAAATAGGCATGGCATACGAGCACGGAGAATATAAAGGTATGTCAGCAAATCTTAACCAGCTCTAAATGACTTTCACAGATCTTGTTTAGTGTAATCGCATTATATTCTACATTAAAAAGAACTTAATTTACTAAATTTGAAAAAACACCGTTAAATTTTATTAAGACGGATCGAGGTGGTATATATTTTAGTGAGGTGTAACAAACCTTTAAAGATGTTTCGGGTTATAGGTTACTCTATATTCTGTACGATTAAAGTTGTGTAAGCTAGGAACTTACACATACGACTTTGAGCTGAGGGAAATAGGTATATAGGTTAATGTGAGGGCTGAAGAAATCTGGGACTGACCTTATTGTTGAGCTGGTGGTTCTGTATCTGGGCGGAGGTTTCTTCTCACTACACTACACAGCTGTTGAGCGGATTATCGATAGATTTATCGCGGTTCGCCGGCGAATTTGGTATTATATTAACGAGCACAAATAAACATGCGCACACGCGTTCGCGTTCACTAGGTTTCGGGATGAGCTGAAAATGCATCCGGCGCGGAAGGGTGTCTAACTGCAAGTGTTCGTCACTCTCTGACAGCGCCCCTGAGTCGGTCGGCCATACTTCACGTAGTGATGTCCTTTGTGTTTATTCTAAACGTCGCGCTAGTGTTGGCGCGAACATCCTGGGGGGCCCGCACAGGCGGCGAGCTGAGCCCCATCCTGAGCAGAATCCATTGGGAGCCGGGCAATCTTGCCGACAGGCCTCCGCAGCTGGCCTTGAGTCGTGTCCAAGTCCACAACTCTGATGACTCCATCCTTCCCAGGTAGCAGACGTGAGATTCTTCCCATCTTCCATTGTAGAGGAGGCAAATTGTCCTCCTTGAGCAGAACCAGTTCTCCAATTTTGGGTGGAGAGGAAGAGGAAAGCCATTTGGAGCGGATTTGAAGGGTATGGAGGTAGGACTTAGTCCAAAGGTTCCAAAAGCGCTGAGAGAGTGATTGAATGAGCTGAAAGCGTTTGAGCGGAGATATTACTCTTTCATCTAGAGTCAGCTCGGGGAGAGCTGTGAGCGGACGGCCAATGAGAAAGTGGCCAGCAGTAAGGGGCTGATAGTCCGTGGGATCGGACGAAAGTGGACTGATGGGCCGAGAGTTTAACACAGCTTCGATTCTAGTGAGCAGAGTTAAGAATTCCTCGAAAGTGAGGTGTTGCTCACCGATAACACGGTATAGAAGTTGCTTTGTGGATTTAACATTAATCTCATGGATACCTCCCATCCATGGGGCTTTAGGCGGATTGAGTAACCAAGTTATATTTTGAGTTGAGAGTTTATGAGAAATGGCGTCGTTATTGTCATTGAGAAATTGTTGTACCTCTAGTAGATGATTCCTAGCTCCTACATAATTTGTGCCACAATCCGAACGTATCAATACCGGAAGTCCGCGACGTGAGCAGAACCTTTGTAATGTTGCAATAAACGCTTCGGCAGTGAGCGATGAGACTGGTTCTAAGTGAACCGCCTTTGTAGTGAGGCAAACAAATATGCAAAAATATCCCTTAATTAACTTAGCATTACGTAATTGACTTGATTTGAGCAGAAACGGTCCGGCGAAATCTGTTGATAAGTGACTAAATACGGGCTGAGGTATGACTCTATCAGCTGGCAGGTCAGCCATGATAGGTACTTCGGGCTGAGCGCGGCAACGGAAACATCTTATGCATTTAAACGTTCTGTGCCTTATAATGCGGCGGGCAGATAATATCCAAAATTGCTGACGTAAAATAGCATGTAGCGTGTCCGTGCCAGGGTGGCAGTGTATGCGATGATAGTCATCTATTATGAGGTCTACGAGCGGACTAGAACTAGGCAAAATGTATGGGTGTTGAGCATCGTATGTGAGTTCCGAACGAGTGAGTCTACCTCCTACTCTGAGGAGACCGTCCTGCGTAAAAGGCGACAGACGTTGTAGTCGTACTGTGCAGATTCTATCGGTTTGCAGGCGGTGAATATCTTCTGCGAATGCATTCTGCTGTACAGAGCGGATCCAGAAGAGTAATGCTTCTCTACGTTCACTTACAGTTAGAGGGCCTAGTTGTCGCGAGTTTGAATTTAGTTTACAGTTACGAATGAATCGCCTCATGTAGGCAGTGACACCAGTTAGTTTTTCTAAAGAGCTGAAGCGAGTGAGCAGATCACTATCGACACCGGGTATCGAGAAATTTCATGGTACGTATTTTGGTTTGAGCCCTGGCAAGTCTTGTCGAGTATGAGCTGAAGGCATCTTGGGCCAGGTATCCTCTGGCAATTTGAGCCAAGGAGGAGACCACCATAAATCATGAGCGGAGAGAGCTTGAGCTGATAATCCTCTGCTTGCACAGTCAGCAGGATTTAATTGGGAAGGTACATGACGCCACTTAAGTGTGAGTGAATTTGAGTTAATTTTTGTTACTCTATTTGATTCAAATGTTTGTAAACGATGGGGCGGAGTTTTTATCCATGCAAGCACTATGGTACTATCTGACCAACAAACGTGATGTGTAATTGTGAGATGAGCAGACAATTGTTGGGAGACACGCAACATGAGCTGAGATAATAGAGTTGCAGCAGACAACTCTAATTTGGGGATTGTGAGTTTATTTTTAATCGGTGCGACTTTAGATTTAGCAATCATGAGGTGAACGTTAACAGATCCGTTGTGAGCTGATTCTTGTAAATATATCACTGCAGCAAAACCAATTTCCGAAGCATCTGCGAATCCGTGAAGTGAGTATGTTGATTTGAATTTGTGTGGAGCGATATGTCTGGGAAAATGTATATCTGAGATGTGCGGAAGATCATGATAGATGCGCTGCCAATCATCTGTAATATTATTTGGAGTGGGATCGTCCCAGTCCAATTTAGTTAACCATAACCTTTGAAGAAGTATTTTTGCGCGGAATATGACGGGTGTAACCCAACCGTTTGGGTCATAGAGAGAAGCTACTGTGCTAAGAATTGAACGTTTTGTAATGTGGGTAACTGGTGGTAATGAGATGTGATATGTAAATTCATCAGACCGGGGAATCCATCTAATACCCAAAACCTTAATTGATGGAGACTCTGCGCTGATGTCAAAGTCTTTAGGCATTTCGCATTGATCGTCTGGAAATCTTTGCAAGAGCTGAGGTGTGTTTGATGTCCATTTACTAAGTTTAAATCCACCGAGTGATAACAAATCAATGAGCTGAGTTTGGAGTGCTGATGCTTCTTCTATGGTATCATGGCCGCAAAGTACATCATCCACGAAAACAAATTTACGCAAAATTTCGGCAGCCTGAGGATAGCGATGACCTTCATCTTCAGCTAATTGTAATAATGTGCGGATAGCATGATATGGACTTGAGCGCAATCCGTATGTAACAGTGTTGAGTGCATATGTGAGCAGAGGTCGATCTGGAGACGATCGCCAGAGTATGAGCTGATAGTGTCTTTGGTCTGGTCTTAAGAGAATATTTCTAAACATCATTTTTATGTCAGTGCTGAATACTATACGATGTGCGCGGAATGATATAATAATACCTACAATGTCTCGTTGAAGTGCTGGACCTGTGTGCAGGCAATCGTTTAAACTGACTCCATTGGATGACTTGCAACTGCCATCAAATACTGTGCGGAGTTTGTCAGTACCTGATTTGAACACGCCATGATGAGGAATATAATAATGAGGTTTATGAGTAAATGTAGACGGATGACACGGTGTCATGTGTCCTAAGTTTATGTATTCGTTCATGAATTCTATATATTTTTGTCGCAGTGTGTGATCGGATTGCAACCGTTTTTCTAGATTGAGAAATCTACGTAGAGCAATAGCATGAGTACTACCTAATACGGGTGCATCTGATAAGAAGGGAAGAGTCACCATGTAACGGCCTGAATCGTCACGAATGGTGGTTGAGCTGAATATGTGTTCACATTGCTCGTGTAGCGGGTTTGAATGAGCAGAACGAGGCTGGGGTTCTTCCGACTCCCAGAATCTTTCCAGGCTTTTGCAAATATCATGAGTAGAATGAGCAGAATGTGTAGAGTGAGCCGACTGAGTATAATGAGTATGAGTAACATGAGCAGAGCCAACTTGAGCTACAGGTGAATCGCATGAGTGCTCAACGAGTCCTATGAGTGCAAAATCAAAAATCGTGCCGAAGGCTATGGGCTTCCCCGGGCCCAAAGCAATCTTAGTACCATCCAAAACGTGACCCAAAACGTCTGAGCCTAAAATGAGATCAATGGGCGCAGGAGTATGATAAGCTTGATCCGCCAATGGAATGAGCTGATGAGCTGAGTCTTGTATAACATCTGGTATTTTTTGCAAAGGTAAATAACCTGTAACGTCTCTGAGAATATGAGCGGTAGCAGTAATAGATGGCGTGTCACGGTGTGTGGGCCTAAATGTTATTGTGACCCAACCTTTAGAATTTTGTATGTGCTGATCACCTACACCTGTAATTTTTAATGAACATTGTTTTGGTTGCAAATTAAGATTTCTAGTCATGCGCTGAGTTATGAGCGTTATCATGCTACCACAGTCCAATAAAGCCCGAGCTTTGTGATATTCTCCGCATTTATCAGATATATTTAAAACGACTGTGGGAAGTAACACTGGAGTTTTTAATGGGTTTTCTATGTGCTGAGTTGAATTTACTTGGGCTGATTCTACAGAATATTGGGCTGAACTAGATTTAGATATTTTATGAGCTGATTGTGATGCAGGTGTACTATGAGCTGAATGACATTTTAAATTATTGGGTTGATCTTCTAATTCTATGTGCTCCGTGATTGTAGGTAGTCATTGTTTTTTGTTTTGAGATTGATGAGTTGTAGACGGTGCATGATCAGACGATTGGTTGGGGTCTGATGATGATGATTGATGTGCACGCGTATGTTGTGTGTAGGCCATGTAGGTATGTGGCTTGTCTTGAGCACGCCGGCGGGGCTGTGCACGTAAATGAGGAGGAAGCAAATGCGCTGACGACACCGGAGAATTTGGAGTTCCGTGACGATGAAGCGAGGTGTGGTGATTTGCACTTCCACACTCATTGCATGAGTTTGTCGAACGACATTCATTTTCAAAATGCGGACCTAGACATTTACGACATCTGTCGTTGGCTTCTATGAAATCCCAACGACCTTGAGTGGGCTGATGATTATATTTCGGACACGCTATAAGTTTGTGTTCTGTATTCCTACAATAGGGGCAGTAGAATCGCTTGCGTTTATCTGTATTCCGGGCTGAGTACTCGCGCCGCTCTGTTCGGGGGGAGGGGGGCCAGTAGCGTTGAGGGTAATGAGGAACTGGGCTGACGTGATAGCTACTTAAAGTGTGAGCCGATGGCGAGCGCTGAGTATTACGAGGATACGCGGGACTAATTGGTCTAAAGCGTGGACTGCGCGGAGAGTTTGCGGGGGGTGTGTATTGACGAGAGGGCCCAGTTTGTGGTGAGTAGGTAACACCGCGCGTTGCATTAGAATATTCGGTTTCGATACAGCGCGCGTGCTCCTCTAAAAAAGAAATCAAATCACCTAAGGTGGGCAGAGTGTCCGATATGCCGTATCTTCTTTCGAACAGGGTGCGGAGCTCGCCTCGTAATTTTCTAACTACAATAGACACAAATACGTAATTACTATCCATAGGTAAACGCAGATTATTTAATGCGCTTTGTGCGGAAATGAGCGGAGTTAAAAACGTCGCGCGTATGCTTGATCGAATATGAATATTAGGTAGGCCGAGTATTATATCAACAAACCCATCTATCAGAACACGGCGGTTTTCATACCTACGTGTGAGTATATCGAGCGCGACGCTGTAATTATCATTTGTGATTTTTAAATGCGCAATCATGCTGAGCGCCTCCCCCGATAGGCAAGACAAAAGATAGTGCAGCTTAACTGCATCTGTAAGTGACGTCATGTCGTCTGTAAGACTCCTAAAAATCGTAATAAACGATGGCCAGTCCTCAACGCGTGAGCTGAATTTTGGCAGTTCAATTTTGGGCAGAACGGCAGAAGTGAGCTGACTTGACTCTGAAGTGGAACTTATATTTTCCGCTGCAGTTAAAATATCATAATATTCGGATAGCGCGTTCTCGTAACCGGCTGTATAAAACTTTTCAATTTCTTCTGTAACACTACCGTCGTCTAAAATTTCGCAGTATAAATTTTCTAATTTTTGTTTCAAATTTTGTAGGTCTTTAAAACGCGCATTAAACTCCGTTTTGTTAGACTTTGAGTCACCTTTGTGTAATGCCAATGCGATCTCTCTGAGCCGACTAATAGATTTTATAGTTTGCCTAAATATGGCCGCTTGCGATTTTGTAGGCATGTTTAAAAATATATGCGTGTAACTAAGTTAAATATTTAAAAGTAATGAGCGGAAAATACGCGCGCAATTAATTAAAACGCAGAAAATAGATTTTAATAATGTGCCGACAATGTATACAATTTTATCATAAAATGTGTACGAGTTAATTAACAAATGAGCTGACCGATCGCCTGATGCTAATATAGTATTAGTGTATGTTTGATGAGCGGAGATTAATGCGTTAGAAGTCGTCTGTAATATTATATTAATGTCCTGAAGTTTGAATATAAACAAATCTTAGCGGGCGCGTTAGAAACAAAATAACGTAATGAAAACAATGCAAGTAGGTATGAGCAGTTTCAATCTCAATAGTGTGCCGACTTATTCAAAACAGCTGTAACGTAACACCTATAATATATTTGTATAAACACAGAACGTCGATAAGAATTCTTATTTAAAACAGCTGTAACGTAACACCTAATAATATATTTGTATAAACACAGAACGTCGATAAGAATTCTTATTTAAAACAGCTGTAACGTAACACCTAATAATATTTTTGTATAGACACAGAACGTAGATAAGATATGAATTCAATGTGAAGGTCACTATCCATTCTATGAAGAATACCTAATTGAGAATGAATGTAACAGCTGTTGTTCGCACGGGCGCCGTGTAGGTACACAAATCAAGTTTTCTGTATCGAAGCGAGCCGACGATGTTAGTATGGGCACTTGAGATGTTATGCAACCCGTAACTATTAAAATAATGCCAAGTTAATTAATATTGTGTTTTAAAAATTGAGAATATGAAGATATAAACGTTATATATAGATAAAATACTTAGTAATGCAACGACGATTCACACTTCTGTTATGAGCCGAACGCAATTCACAATACGCACTAGTTATTACTTATTTTATATGCGAATCAAACATTAAAATATTTTGTATGTAATTAAGAGCTGAGAAAATTATATGAGATATTATTGGCACAAATTATGTATTAGGTACGTTAGGGAAGTTCTGGAATGTTCGAGTTCTTTGTTCGACAATAAGCCGACAACCTACCCACTATTTTTTTTTTTTTTTTTTGGGTTTTTCCTATGAATTTATGGGCCGAAATATGCACAAAATAATTTAAATAATTAACATATAGGTTAATATCAAAGTACAGAATAGGGGTTTAATGTTAAATGTGCCGAATTGATAATGGGAATGGACTGTAACTTGGTTTTAAAATGGCGGGGCGGCCTGGCCAGAATTAATTGGACAAAATATAAATAATCGAGCTGATTTTATGTGCAGAATTGGGCGGAGTGGAACTGTAGGTGCTGGTTCTAATGAGGCCCAACGCCGGTAATAGGGAGAAGGGCTTCACGAAGGCTCGATGGACCAAGAAATGTGTAAGCTAGGAACTTACACATACGACTTTGAGCTGAGGGAAGTAGGTATATAGGTTAATGTGAGGGCTGGAGAAATCTGGGACTGACCTTATTGTTGAGCTGGTGGTTCTGTATCTGGGCGGAGGTTTCTTCTCACTACACTACACAGCTGTTGAGCGGATTATCGATAGATTTATCGCGGTTCGCCGGCGAATTTGGTATTATATTAACGAGCACAAATAAACATGCGCACACGCGTTCGCGTTCACTAGGTTTCGGGATGAGCTGAAAATGCATCCGGCGCGGAAGGGGGTCTAACTGCAAGTGTTCGTCACTCTCTGACAGCGCCCCTGAGTCGGTCGGCCATACTTCACGTAGTGATGTCCTTTGTGTTTATTCTAAACGTCGCGCTAGTGTTGGCGCGAACAAAAGTTCTCTGCAAAATTTCTTCAGAAAAGTAACTTGAAACGTACAATATAGACTGTTCAAATTTGTATCTCTATATGAATGTCTAGATTCATATTATTTTATTCAAAAAAAAAAAACACGGTAAAAGTCGACGTAGCAACTGGCTGTTGTTTGAACGCTCGATCGTGTGGATACAAGGTTGGGCTAAGTGATATTTATCTACGTCCAATTACTATCTCGTACACTAGGACATCCAGAAGCTCAGTACTTAGGAAATTTCCCAAATACTACGTCTGTTCGCTTCTGTAGGAACTATGTAATGCCTATATACCTTCTCGAAGGTACGGTTAAGTTACCTGCCTAACTTAGTGGGTTTGAGCCTTAGCAACTGTTCCTTAAACGAGCTATAAATGTGAAAGTTTGTGAGGATGGATGGATGGATGTTTGTTACTCTCTCAGGCAAAAACTACTTAACGGATTTTGATGAAATTTGGTATGGTAGTAGTTTAGACTCTGAATTAAAACATAGGCTACTTTTTAACACCGAAAAGTACAGTATTCCCGCTGGATACTCGATAGTATATTTACATGGGCGGAGCCGCGGGAAACAGCTAGTGTAGCATAAAGTGAAACACTTGAATAATTATTTTCTTACAAAAGTTCCATTTTTACTATATAACATTTTACATAAAAAATTTACAAGAAACAAAAGAATTCATTTGAATAAAGACATTATACAGAAGACGCATAAACGGCACTGAGCAATTTATGGCGCGCCAGTAAAAATTCACAAAATGAAACCCTAAACTTTTGTTTGCTGAAATATAAATGTATCTCAGTGCTTTTCTCTAACTCGCTAAAATTATAAACCCAAAATCCAGATGTCGACACAAGATAAAAATTACTTTTGCTAAAAAAATATTAATTAAAGTTTGTTTTGTTACTGTTTTTGCTATAATTTAAAAAATATAATAACTACTTTTCCTTAAATCTTCTTCATAATACTGCGATAAAATTTAAGCTAATACTCCGCTATTTCAATTTAATTATAACTTAACAAAGGCTTTCTGATTATTGTAAAGAATCATTACTCCAATACATTTTCTATAGAAATATATTATTACTTATCAAAAAATTATCAGAAAAAAAATTATTTAAGAGTTCAACAAACTGCATAATCTTTGTTGGATTTTAGGATTACATTAATAATTTGTACACTACTTGTAATAACATACTTTGCAAAAAAAAAAAGCAAAAAATCTCCGAATAACACCGAACACACAACCGAAAATCCGAATTGTTCATGAAGCCACTACACGTCTTCACGAATGGACAGACTTTGGTGTTAGTACTTTTGATTTCTACGTAACAACAACGGTTTCTGGGATTTTTTATCGGAAGTTTATATATTCAATAGCGTATTCGATCGGATAAAGCAAACGCGTCATCCAATAACAAGCGCTATTGAATAGATAGACGACTGAAAAAAGACAACAGAAACAGGGCATCAGTCATAAAATTCATATTCCGAAAACCGATTCCCTTATTTGTAGTATAAAAAGTTTAAGCAATGTAAAATATAACGGTATGGCGCCGGCCGGCTATGGCAAATATGCACTACCTAAACGACAAGGTTCTATGCAAATATAATACACGCGGTTATGTCAATATGAGAAAATGGAGATGTAAAACTAAAAACTTCTCGTTTCAGTTTATAGGTATAATAATGTTATCTATGGACGCTTCCACACCACGTCAATCTGGTCCAGTGGTGTTTTATCGAAGAACTTGTGTTACGGGTACCAGACAACAAAACATATATTTAAGATTTTAATTAAACATAGACATTTTAAACATAAAGATTTTAATTAAACATAGACAATTAAACATAGACATTTACATAGAAAACTTTATTTTTTGTTCCCTCTGACGGATATGAACCAGCGACCTGCGGTTTGAGCAGGACACGCTCAACCATTAAGCCACAGAGATCGTCAAGTATGAAATGTTTTAGTACCAATTCGTGTATCGTAAATACCTGCTTCATAAATAAGGAAAGCTTTACCTTTGGTAAATGTTTATAAAATAAAATTAACCGCGTCGGAAAACGCCTTGACTGATAAGAAAATACCGAAATTATTTCATAATATTATATGGCCGCCCTCCACTCTCACCTGTCTGTCAGACTGTCAGACCAGCCGTTAATTAGGTACGTATTAGACGTTTTATGTATTAAACAAATAACAGTAGTAATATTGTTGATAAACTTTGCAAATTGTCGTATTTGAGATGTTTCGTGTTTTCCAGCTAAAAGAGCAAAAATATCTGCATCTAAAGTACACAAAAAATGCTTTCGGAATAGTGTTGCCGAAAATCGGTCTTGGTCTTGCAGTCTTGCTCTATTCTTGCATTTTTTCAAGACCAAGACCAAGACCGTATAATTTTAGCAACACCAAGATCACTGTGCAAGATTTGAGCAAGAACAAAGACTAATGCCCGTTTTCACCAACTGATTCCTAAACAACTCTTATGTAAGTGACCCTTTGGATAGGTGGTCTCCTAAAATCGGCACCTACCTAATTTCATTTTCATCAAGCTGGGTAACACTTAGCTATGAAACTCCTAGTTAAGTGACAGTATTTTTTTGCGCAGTACTAATTTGCGCTCATACTATTGATATTTTGTCGATATTTGTAACATTGCAAATTCTAGTATAAATAATTCACAGATAAATAATATAACATAAATAAATCCAATTTAGTGTACTTTTGTATGCTTTGATAAATTATTCAGCAATTTTAATAACTAAATTAGTAAGACGATGACGTACAGCATGTTTAAAAATGTACTGTGCTGTAAATTAAAAAGTAATAATGTCAGTTTCACTGATGAGGACAGACGAGTCATTTGATGTTGTTTATTTACAATTCACAACCATGTTTACTGTCTCACAACCTCCAAATTGTTCGTTTATTCTTTTATGGTTAATTATTATATCATTTTTTATTAGATTAATTAAAAATATTTTCCATTAACTATGTTTCGCTGCCTGCTACTTGTGACATGCCTATTTGTATGAAATTGTATCAGAGACGTCCAAGTAGGTAATGGTACATGTAAATACATATTAAAAGAACAATCACAACTTTTGATTTCGACATGATATTCAAGTATCATTAGAAAATTATGAATTCCATTGGTAAAGGAGTATGTAGGTAAGTACGAGAAAAGTACCTAAATGTAAAATGTAAATAAATAATACACTTACCTGTCTTTATACTGAAGAAGATGTTCAATTTTTTCTAATAAAAATATTACCCTCTGTTTTGTTAACCTATATCAGATGAAGAAGTCGATATCATATTTATCAAAATGTTCCACTCTTTGGCGATATAAACGGGGTATTTTTGGTAACAAGTCATTAGAAAATAATTCAAGCACTTGAACAGCGTCTAAAGTTACCAATAACTGGCTTAGATCGTCTTACATTTCAAGGGATTCACGTATTTTCAATCACAATGTAATGTTAGGTGACAGTTAAGGCGCGAAATATCGGGCCCCTAAGGTTAGAGGCTCCCCTAAGGTCTTAGGTGACACCTAAGCGTTGGTGAAAACAATTTTTCTTAAGAGGCGCCCTAAATGACCGCTAAGGGACTCTTAAAATTAGGAGTCAGTTGGTGAAAACGGGCATAAGCCTGCGAAGCTCTTGCGTCTTGCAGTTAGGACTGAGTGTTGTTTCAGGGAGTATAGGAGTTCGAGTTATACGCTTAGGGACTCTCGTTGGACTACGTCTATGAGACGCAAAAAAATATATAAAAAATTTTTTGTACTCTTTCACGAAAAATCTACTGAACGGAGATTGATAAAATTTCTAATGGTAGTACCTACTATAAGCTCTGGATTAACACATCGGCTACTTTTTATCCCGAAAAAGTATAGTGTACAGTATTCCCGTGGGATGAAATGAAAAATGTAATTAGGCATAAGGCACAGAACATGTACAGACATAGCTTACAGCTACCGAAACGTAATTTACCTTAACTTAAATATGTTCAGTCGGCGACTTTAAAGCTGTTATTTTTTTCTTGTCTACTAAACACGGAAACTTCTGGACCGATTTGAAAAATTCTTTCACTATTATAAAATATAATCCTAAATTATCGCCGATGAATATAGGCGGTAGAATATACGTCTTATAGTTTTTGGTTATTCAACCTTTAACTGCCCGTGCGCGCGCGAACCGCTCCCACGCGCCGAGTGTGTTTGACGAATATTCTTTCGAAACTTCTTTGTAAGATGTTAAATTATTTTTTATACTAGCTATTGCCCACGGCTCCGCCAGCATCAATACACTATCCTACGGGAACAGTACATTTTTCCGGTATAAAAAGCCTAGGTATGTCCTTCCCCGTGGACTACTCTACATCTGCTAAATTTATCTATACTTAGTCTGGCCATAAATACTGTTGCAATTAAAAATAAACAAACTACTGAAGCGGTACGCAAAGGGAGGTCACAGAAAAATTTTGATTACGGATGAGATTTTTTTTACAATTGAGCAACATTTTAACAAACAACATGACCTTATTTATGCTTAAAGCTCTAAGGAAGCTTCCCAATTAGTCGACAGAGTGCAACGTGGGCACTATCCGACTTTAGTGATGGGGTTTTAGCTTGGGGTTTGATGGGGTATTAGCTATGAAGGAGTGACTGAGCCATACTTTTGTGAAAAAGGTATCAAAACATCGGCACAAGTGTATCAAGATACCATTCTTGAGATGGTAGTGAAGCCCCTTAACAACACCATGTTCAATAACCAAGAATCGTCCTTCCAGCAAGACTCGGCGCCGGGTCATAAAGCTCGGCGCAGTCTTGGTTGGAAACGAACGTGTAGGACTTCATCAGAGCTGAAGACTGGCCGTCGTCTAGTCCCGATCTTAATCCGCTGGATTATCATTTATGGTCAGTTTTAGAGAGTACGGCTTGCTCTAAACGCCATGATAATTTGGAGTCCCTAAAACTATCCGTACGATTGGCAGTGAAGAATTTTCCCAAAAAGAGTGCGTGCTTCTATCGATAACTGGCCTCAACGTTTAAAGGACTGTATTGCAGCCAATGGAGACCACTTCGAATAAGTTTTTTATATTTTATATTGTTTTATATTTAAGTATTGAACTAACACACTGTAAAAGTAATAAATGTTATTTGCAATAGAATTTTTTTTTTTTCAGTATTTATGGCAAGACTAGGTATTTTGCTATTGTTTAATAAATAGCACTAGGCTAATATGTATTGTACTTGCGATACCCTTGCTGCAAGACCAAGACCAAGACCAAGACCAAGACCAGGTGTATTGGCGCAAGACCAAGACCAAGACTGGCTAAGTCTCGTCTTGTTCTTGCATTTGGGCAACACTATTTCTGAATCCTAAGTAAATTCGATATTTGACTTCAAAAACACTTGCTTGGCATCTGGCACCTCACTAATGTACCTCGACTAATAAATTTGACAGTTACGTCTGTCTAGGGACTGTCATAAGACTGTCAACCTAATTGTCTCTCCCTCTGACGTCGCCGTCGAACGTGTCGCCTTCAATGACATACTGATTATTTATACATAATTATTTTGTTCTTGTTGTGTAGATTCTAATAATTTTAACTGCCCGGTGGGTACATGTATTTTATGAGTTGACATTAATCATCAAAGTTTCGGGTTAACAAAATTTTGACTTATTCTGAGAGAATAACAGAAAGGGGATCGATTCAAAGCTTTTATTATAATGCAATGGACCAGGAAACAAGCAGAAAGATCGCCTGATGGTAAGCGATTACCGTCGCCCATGAACACTCCGCAACACCAGAGGAGTTACACATGTAACAGCTCAAGAGTTGCGCACGTGCGTTCCTGGTTCTCAAAATCCCCAACCTCGCTTAGGCCTCCGGTAACTAACACGGCGAAACACAACGCAAGCGTTATTTCACGGCGGTTGTCTGTGAAGCCGTGGTGTTTATCCGGTCGAGCCGGCCCATTTCTTCCACATCCAAGAAAACGATATGGCAAATTCATGGAGGTATCTCCATTTAAATTCCAATTTATTAAGTACTTACGTATTACTTAAGTATATACAATCATTTCGAATATCTATTATGAATACAAATAGCAATTTAACAAAGTAAAATCAGACTAAAAATAAAGATTCCTTAGAAAGTATGGTAAAGTGGAGACCTGTCTAATATCTAATACTTTGAACGACCTAATCTTGTATATATATAATCGCAATCTCGGTAACGGCTGCAAGTATTTCCGTGAAATTTAGTATGCAGGGAGTTTTGGGGAAGACAAATCGATCTTATATCTGGGAAACTGCGCATTTTGAAGTTATATATTTTTTCTTTGGTATGCGATTGGCACTTTACCAATGGACTGTCCAATGGCAGTTTGGTATGCGTATGTGTAATTTTTGCGTTGTATGCAAAGTGAGTGGGTTCGAACCTCTGTAAAATATTTTTGTGATTATTTTTGTTTGTATTTTAAAATCTAGTAGAGCTCCGAGCGAAGCTCGGTCACCTAGGTACAAAATATTACTATATTATACATGATCTACGACTAAGCACCAATACACGTTACAAAAGCTTAAAAGCCGGCAAATCTCAGGTTTCCTCGTTTCCCTCCTATAAAAGATTCAACTAATTACTCAAATTCTTTTCTATTCCAGAGTCCAGATGCGTGCACCACTTGCAATGTGTGTGGTGGGTTCCGCCTTCTGCCCTGTAGGATCTGCAACGGCTCCAAGAAAAGTCTCCATAGAAACCACTTTACCGCCGAGTTCGTCGCGTTGAAATGTATGAACTGCGATGAGGTTGGCCTCGTAAGATGCGAAGCTTGCTCTTGATTTGGTCCAAAAAAAGGAAGGAGAAAATCCCGGGGATCCTGACAACTGTCAATAAAAGGGTCATAAAGAACAGAAAATAAATCAAAAAAGAGATTACTTACATAAAGTGGAATAACAAAATAATGCACTCAAATGTTAGTAATTCATTAAGTAACAGAATCTTCATTCGAATCGAATCGAAAAATCGAGAAATTAATTGTAAATCAAGATATTAATGCTGTCAGATAAAAAAACTTGAATTTTGTAAAATGCATGTAGCCGTTTCATAAGTCACAAATATTTTAACATTATTGTTATCTGAGTATTCTAATTCTTATATCTTAACTAACAAGTTAGAAACAACCTCGTCAGACCTCATGAAAAGTTCATTAAGAGTCATAAAAAAACTGGTGCTATTTACTCGCTCTGATGGTCAGATAGAAATAATGGCACTTTCTACTTAAGCTAGACAGAACGTTGTAAAAAAAATAAGTTACTCATTAATATGAATACAGACAGAGCACACGTCATAATATTAACGCTCTCCTGACGAGTATTTTTGCAACTGCAAGTTCTTTTCACATTCTATTGTTTTTTTATTACTACACATTACAATTAAACAAATTCAGCGTCTCACACAACGCTTTTACCTGAATTTTGCTAAGTTCAAGCTTAGTAAAAAACCAAGGTAACTATCACACAATTATTTTATTTAGACCGATAAATTTGATAATTGATTTTATTTGCTGGTTCAATCAGGGGGCTTAGTCAAGGTGACTCCTTTAATTACAATCACGAGGTTCGAAATCAAAAATGTATGGGATTGACACGTCATTTGGTCGCTAAGCCACGTACTCCCACATATTTTATGCTTCAAGATATTCGTTATCGTTCTGACATTGCACTTTGTCTAAGGGCCCTGATATCAACTATCGCTAGGTGAGTAATTACCTAGTATGAGACAAATAAGTACATGACTTAGTTGTCATTCATCGGCAATAGGTATTGATATAATAACTTTTGTAAAAATAACCCTCATTGCTAATAAATAAATAAAGAGCTATAATGTAAAACAAACCTTAATTATTTACGAATAGTTAATAAGTCTTATACTTATGTATATAGTACTATTACTGTAAAATTTTAATGAAATTTGCATTGTGTCTGCTCAAAATAGTTTAAAATATTTTAACTCATATAAATTAGAATTTTTGTACAAATATACATGTTTTAAATTTTCTAAAACTAACTATATTCTAGATGTTATAATAGTATGCCATACGTTAGTTGCAATAAATTCTAATTTAATTTAGTTTTCAGTAAATCTAGATACTAAAGATTTACAAATTCAGTCTATAATGATGGTGTTATTTTAACTAAATATAAAAAGTAATTTAATTATTATATTATTATTTTTAAATTCCATAATATAGAGTTGCATTTTATAAAAGAAACGACACTAAATGCTAATGTTACATGGCAAATTGCCGATTAGCTAGCATCGCCTACAACGAAATGTATTCGAATCTTAGCACCATTAGTATGTATACATTTTTCCAAACAAATTCTTGTACATTACTTATAAATTAGGTGGTATCTGTATATTTTGGCTTGTGGTTTAAAAAAGCAACTTAGGGCTGATTTTTCAATCGTCAGATAACTAACTCTTAACTGAGGAGAAAATGATGAATGACTTTGACAGAGTTTGTATGAAAAATATGTCCAAGTCACATATTTATTCCATAGATAAGAGTTATCTGACGATTGAAAAATCCGCCCTTATTAACACATACCTTCTACACATCTTAACATAGTTATTGTCCGTTATAATTACATAATTATAATTAAAGCATTCGAACTAAAGCCTCCTGGGGGGTACTTCGTACCAAACGATCGAAATCCCCGGATATACGGATATCTTTATGGATGAGTCGTTCCAGAAAATGTCCATAGGATATGTTTACGACTACAGACGGGACGGCACTAAGATTTATACGCGAATTTTAAAAGAAAATGTAAACAACACGTTTGAAGTGCAATCAATGCATTTATCATACAAATGTGTTGCTCTTTGTGTGAACTATTTACGCAAAGTATTTTACACATTTCTTTGAAAAACTGACGCGTATATTTTGTACTCGACGCGTAAGTGTTTCGATCTTAGTCCACGAGCACACTAGCGATGTGTAGGTTGTAACGTTTTTGTGAAAAATACGCGCAATAGTATATTCTGTTGCCTCGTTTGTAAGAACTTGTATTCCAATGCTGTTCACGTGCGCAATCTGCTATTTCAATAACTAAGACGTTTCCAGGTCGCTTGTTTGTATATAACCTTACATTATGTATATGTTTAAGTGCATCAAAAATATTGTATATCTTTAAAATAACGTTTTTTTTTTAAATATTCTAAAATTTAAGGTACTCGTAACATCTGAATGTGATAGTAAGATTATTTCTAGTAGCAAAAATTTTAAGTAACAAATGTCGAATTGATACTTTTATATGAAATTTTATTGCACGTTTTACACAGTATCCGTAGGGCATTTTGTAAATATTTTTATGTTAATAAAAAATAGCATTTTATTTGAGTTTTTTATTCGAATTTCCGTTTATCGTCAAATATTGCATTTTGATTAGGGCTTACAGTTGAGAACATCTCTAAGTGTACCACAAATTTTTCGACTGGTGCATGTTCTGAAAAAATTCTAGAATAAAACATAAAATATACAAAATTACTAAATAATTTTTGGACATAATGACTTTACTGATACTGTCCTTGTTAAGTAGTTTGTGGTTTCCAGCTTCAAAATAAGGACGACAACGGGCAATTATTGTTTGACCGGCGTCAACATTGCTTCGTTAAAGTTTCAAACTATCGAGAGGCTCACGAGCGTACAAGTCTATCACAGTCGAACTATTGTCGTCAGTATCAAACAAAACATAGTAGACGACTATTGATTTTAACGTTTACGCGCAAGTTGACTTTCACATAACCTAAAAGTTACCACAACCTCACATAAAATCGCGTGAAATACCGCATGGGTGATTTACATCGGTTTATTTTCGCCGCACGGTTTTTGTCGCATAGCTAAACTGGACCGTCTAAAACCTAAATGGTTTCTCGGCATTCTGCTAGGTCGCAAGCAAATTATTGCTAATAAAAATGGTGAGGCGGATCGTGAAGCGATGGCGAAAATCGACCCGTGTGAGCCCCCATAATGGGGCATTTACACGGGTGACTAAAGTCGCACGGTGAAATTGACCGTCTAAATGACGATTCGGCGAGGACGCAAGTCCCAAAGCTGGGAAGCATCCAACTGTCGTCACACAGCGACAAGCTTACTTGCAGGCATTCGCCCTCGGTATTTTATTTTTGAACATGACCGAGACGCATGCGTTTTTAGTCACCTGTGTAAATGGGCTAGCGATGCGATTTGTAAAGCGACTAGACACAAGGCAAAAGTCGACCCGTGGAAATCCCCCATTATGCTATATTGTTTGGGGGTTTCAAAGAGCGGTACCGCACTAAATGTATCTTTGCTGGTAATTGGTATTGCGGAAACTTTTATGGTTGGCAGTAGTTACCATCGAGCTAACCATCGCTTGTGCTGCGTACTCGTTATCCTGTCCTATTACCTACATGAAATAAAAATAAAGCAACATACTAACTATGCTTCTCTCTTTTCTCAACTTTTTAGACACTTGAATACTACTCGTAAAATCTTTCGTACAAACGCGCACGAGAAAAACTCTGTAATCATAATAATTTTTCAATTGAAGGAAAATTTTAAACCATGTTTACAACGGTCGTAACTCTAAACAAAAGTTCACTTTCCGCGAAGTTGGGATTGGTAAAATTTGTAAACTTTACCGTCCGTTTCCAAAAATTAATTATGCAACTTGCCAGGCATTTATTGGGTAATTGAGAATTATTGATCATTTCCTGGCAGAAGGGACCAGCTTTGTACAGAAATAAATATTTTGTTATTCATAACAATTTAAACGTTTTGTTGCTACATTTGTTTCAAGATAATATAGATTACTAATATTACTCGCTATTTGTGACTATTTTTGTCCATCCATATGTCCAAAAAATATTGTTCTCAGTTAATTTGATGAACATATTTGTCGTGGAATATATTTTTTTTAGAATATCAAAGTTGTCCAAAAACTTATATTTGATGCCCTTATTATGACTAAGTAAAAATGACAATATATTTCATTAAATAAACGAATAACGCTTTGCAAAGTAGAGCCTGTTGCTTTACGAGGGAGAAATCAATGTCGCCACACATAGGTACAAGTCCGCCTGTTGCATGCGGGGTTGCCGCACTCAAAATATTATGTTGACCAAGAAAATGTTTACCCCGAAACGGACATCAAGAATAATAAGATGAAATAAATGCCTTATATTATATTATAAAATTATCCAATGTTTGTTAAGGATTTCATATTTTGCAACATGTAAATTACTGATATTGAGTTCCTTACAATAGTTGTAATAGATAACTATTACAATTATTGTAAGTAAAGTCAGTTAGATTAAGAATGATGGATGTTATTATTTCAAATACAATGAAATTAAAAATTAAAAAATAAACTTTACAATACAAGAAGGTGTTATAGTGCAACACAGCTCTTGAAAGGAGTTGCGTTGACCTGGTCATATTAGTTCAATTTACATTACGGGATCTGTAAGAACTAATTTTACGATTTGCGTATTTACATAATATGTACGAGATTTAAAAGAAAAAAAACAAGTTTTGACAAAACACAAGTATTATAAAATTACATATTTTTCACATGGCGTGCCAATATTATTCTAAAGATTACCCTTCCTTTTTCTAAAATATTTTAGCTGGCAATCCAAGAGTACCGATAGAGTTGTACAGATGACGCACACAGGCAAATACTCCAATAAGTTTAATGTTACTGAAAACAATACACACTTTGAAAATTCAGGGTCTGGTTCACGCACACATACGCGCGGGGGTGGAAGCTGCATCTAGGTCGGGAATGACGTCACCGCACGCAAGGTCAATATCACTAGTCTGTACTCTTCTGACACGTTGGATCCATTCTCCCTCTCTGTCTATCTGCCTCGCCGGCCCGTCTAGGCGATTGCAAGGGCAGCTATGTGTGTGTGCGGTATATACACGCTTCAACTTCCAAGCGTAATATTAAATCCGAAAGTTTGATTTGAAACATCATCGCGACGCAATTTTCCTCTTTACAGTTGCTTACATATTACATAGGCTGTTTTTCCAAACTAAAAAGGGTGATAAAGTGAATATTTTTAATAGCGCTTTTTACGTAGTCTTAAATTATCAGTTTATGATACAATGCTAATCTAAAGTAATTTTTACAGCGTGCATTTTTTATTTTTTAACCTGTACAGTGTTGCTTCAAGGGCCAATTCATTTTGTTGTAAGAACACAGACACAAAATGAAATAAAGATAGGTAAATAAAAAAAAAAACTAAATACAATCCTAATAAATGTATGGTAATGGTATTGTTTAATGTTACCTTATTTGGCGAATAAACGTAGGTTCAAAAATAATATTATTTATCATTTTATTAACAAATACAAAGAAAGTATACTTAACTTATAAAATGTAAAGGCACTTTAAATGTACAGTCAATGTAACCTAGGGCTGGCAAACTGTTTATACATTAAAGTGTATTAACAGTTTGTATTTAATTAAAATTTATGTACCTATTTAAGTTAAATATTCATAGCAATCAGTGTTTGTACAAGCTAGTAAAAGTATGTTTTAACCCCATTGATATATCAGAAGTCATCAACACATTGTAAGATATCAGTAGATATTTAAAACAAAAAAGGTATTTTAATTGTGTAAAATATGGTATACTGAGAGCATTAAATATCTGAGTAGTGGCAACCCTGAACAGAGTTTAAATCCTGCCAAATACCTACCCTCAAGCGCATCTGTCTAGTTACCTCTAGGGCTTTGTAAATGAAACGGACTTTTTGTAACATTGTAAGCGGTAGTATATAAGTATACATTTATTTTGTAGATTATATTTTAACTTCCTAGCTTTGTAAGTGTACATAAGTGAATAAATAACTTTATTTGGTCCAGCGGCAATGTAAACAGTTTTAAACATTGGACTCCAACCCGACTGATTCAAATACGAGAGTTGCAGAACGTTTCTTATAAAATACTAGCTATCGCGACTCACGTTTGTTTTGTCTTTACTATGAACTGGAAATATATACACCTACGACTACAACATCTATACCTACATCTACATCTACACCTACAACCTCCACCAACATCTACAATTACCACCTACACCTACAATCTACACCTACATCTACACCTACAACATCTACAATTACCACCTACACCTACAATCTACACCTACATCTACACCTACAACATCTACATTTACCACCTACACCTACAATCTACACCTACGTCTACACCTACAACATCTACAATTACCACCTACACCTACAATCTACACCTACATCAACACCTACAACATCTACAATTACCACCTACACCTACAATCTACACCTACATCTACACCTACAACATCTACAATTACCACCTACACCTACAATCTACACCTACATCTACAATTACCACCTACACCTACAATCTACACCTACATCTACACCTACACCTTCACTTACGACTACAATAACTACACCTACCAACCTACTGGGACAAACCGATTTTCTCTTCTTAAAAAGAAGACCCAAAAGATCATACCATGTCGGGATGGGACAACTTTCGAAAAAAGCGAAAAGACATGCATTTGTTTTTTTTTTCACTCTTATGGTTTTTGCCATTGATGTTTTGTGAGTCAAATAGAGCCTGCTTACAGCTTCAATTTAAGTGCTCCTTCCACGAATAGTCTTCTTCCAAGCTTGAAACCACTCAAAGGGTAGGTGCACAGCGAAACGAGACGATATTGAGACGCGGTGCTGCATTTTGAAAATAGTAATTAAAAATTGAATTTTGCTCATTTCACAAGAAGCGCCGCGCTATACAGAGCGGTGCAGTTCACATTCGAACATTTGCAATTAACGAGAAACGATTTGCAATGCGATGCGATGTATCGCATCGATGGATGTATCGATGGAAGTTAAAATGCGCATTTTTATCACCACCGCATTTTTATTTTTGAAAAAACAAGCTCTTGCAATATCATAAAAATGCAGTACCACTTCGCGTCTCGTCCCGCTTAGGTGTGAACTGACCCCAAGGAAGAATAGGAGCCTAAACAATATAAGATAAAACTCATTTTATTTGCTCACAATATCCATAGTCATGCCATGATTGTTTTTGTTCTCCGTATTTCTAAAGAAAAGAAAGGTGTGAACAAATCCTTAGTTTTGAATAAACCTTCGGTCGCAAATGTCTCTGTCAATTTATAGCTAACGTTTACTGTATACTTAATAGCAGACACTATTTGATACGATCTCTCAGCTCTCTATCATTTACTTTGATGAAACTTACAACAATGTAATATTGCATTCAATTTCTAGGAATAGTATTCCGAGAATCTTCAGAGACTCGTGATCTCTATAACAAATTCAAACAGCAGAAACCATTCAAATAAGGTTTATTGAAATAAGCTACTTATATTACGAGCATGAATTCTCAATAATAACATAATTTATTAGTTAAATACATTTGTACCTGGGTAACCGAGCTTTGCTTGGAGTTGTGATATAAAAATAGAAAAAAAGGTTATACAAAAATATTTATCTAACCGGGATTCGCAACCAACACATTCCAAATTTTCGAACAAAGCAAAAATTATACATACGCATACCAAACTGCCAATCGGACTGGCATACTCGTATAAGAGTCGAAGTTATTGACGAATATATAAAATAATATGAAACTTTTTGAACCTATTTATAAATGATTTTGATTTATTTGGGTGTGCTCAATGTAAATTGCGAACACTTCAATAAGGTATGGGGCACTCGAAAGGGTGAGTATATTATACCCGGCATTAAGGACAAGTGCGTACAAGGGATGATTTTCGTTTGTATACAATATACATAATACATTATTATTATTTTGAATACGTGATGAGGTATGATATGATTTTGAGGGTTGTTTGGATGTGAAATAGCAGTATAATGGAAATATTATTTATCTTAAATCTTTGTGCTACTATCCAGCGTCGTGAAAGTATTTTATCTCTACAATTATCCCGTCACTTTCCACAAAGTAGTGAAGCTTTATAAACATTTTAACGGTCGGGGGAGCTGGAGATAAAATAGTCTACTTATAAACTTGTACTTGACATAAAATTTACACTATTTACAGTCAGTACCTGGGTAACCGAGCTTAGCTCGGAGTTCTGATAAATATAAAATCGAATCACAAAAATATTTATCGGATCGAGGTTCGAACCCACCACATTCCTAATTTTCGTACAAAGCAAAAAATGCAAAACAAACTGCCAATCTGACTGACACAATAGTATCGAAATTATTGATATATTGTTGCACAATAAAAATAAAAACAAAAGCTTATAAAAATGCGCAGTTTCTCAGGGATAACACCTAGCTAGATCGATTTTTCATTATCGAGATACTGATTATGTAAGTATACCTATATATACGAGGGCTGATTGATAAGTTTCCGAAACGACAAAGAAAAACTTCAAAAATCTATTTAAAATAAATTTATTTCTCAACGTAGTTTCCTTCTACCTCGATGCTAAATGCATCCAATGCTTCCAGCGCTTCTCCAATGCCGTTACACGAGTTTGATAAAATGTTTTCTCCAACCCCTCAAAATACTCGTCCACGGCAACAATGACTTCTTCATTTGATGAAAATCTCTGACCACCTAACCATTTCTTCAGGTTTGGGAATAAGTGGAAGTCGCACGGGGCCAGATCCGGGGAATAGGGTGGATGCGGTAGCAATTCGAACCGCAATTCATGGAGTTTGGCGACTGCAACCATTGACGTGTGTGCAGGTGCGTTGTCATGGTGGAACAAAATTTTTTTCTTGGCGAAATGTGGTCGTTTCTTTGGATTTCTTCACTTAATTTTTTCAGCAAGCTTGCGTAGTACTCTCCATTTATTGTTTTTCCTTTTTGCAGATAATCCACTAAAATAATCCCTCGAGCATCCCAAAAAACAGTCGCCATCACTTTGCCGGCCGACAAAACCGGTTTTGCTTTCTTCGGCGCAGGTTTTCCGCTCTCAGTCCACTGCTTAGATTGTTCTTTTGTCTGGAGAGTATAATGATGTATCCAGGTTTCATCGACTGTTACATAACGCCGCAAAAACTCATTAGGATCTCGGTTAAACAGCGCCAAACACTCCGATGAATCGTCCACTCGACGTTGCTTTTGGTCTACAGTGAGCAAACGCGGCACCCATCGCGTGCAAAGCTTTTTCATTCCCAAATGTTGGTGCAAAATATTAAAAACGCGTTCAGATGAAATGCTCACCATCTCTGCTATCTCTCGCAACTTTAAGCGCCGATCATTCAATACAATTTTGTGATTTTTTTTGATCATGTCCGGATTCGTGACTTCATTTGGACGGCCAGACCTGTGGGCGTCTTCGCAGCTCTGTCTTCCACGTTTAAAATCAGTTACCCAGGTGTGAATTGTACTCAATGCAGGAGCAGAATTACCTAAAACACTGTCTAGCTTGGTTTTAATCTGGGTTGCTGTTTTCTCTTTTAAAAAGTAAAACTTTATCACCGCACGAATTTCGTTTCTTTCCATTGTTAAGAAAATTTACGACAGAGAAAGTTCTACGCCCTCTCAAACAAATTCCATCAGTTCGATTAAATTCAAATTTGGCGTTCTATTTTCAAAAAGATGCCAGAATATAATGTAATATTCCTTTTTTGCGTATCATTTTTTTAAGTTCGTCGTTTCGGCCAGTTATCAATCAGCCCAGGTATATTATACAATACATATATATATATATATATATATATATATATATATATATATATATATATATATATATATATATAAGATTGTCGCGTTGAAAGTATAAAATATGAAAACCCTACAGTGGTAATTCAGTGGAATAATACGGCAGTTTTTCTTCCAAATAATTTGCTGGTATAGTAAAGTACCAATAAAAATCGGCTGAAAACAGAAAAAATGCGGCTGTTGTAAGAAAATCCTAATTAAAATAGAAATATTTTAATCTAAAGCTATATTCAGTGCTATGTCGGCAACAAATAACATAATCTGTGAAAATATCATCTGTCTAGCTGTGACGGTTCCTGATATACAACCTAATGACAGACAGATGGATGGCTGGACGGACGGACGGTGGGCATTGTAATTGGGCCTCATTTTTACCATTTAGGTACGAAACCCTAAAAACTAATTTTACAGAATGCATTACAGCATTACAGGATGAAGTCTTTGTTGATTCTCTTAATGATGTTAACCATCTTCTATATGATTCTAATTATTTTTATGCAAAAGTGATCTACACTTTGTAAGTCTGATGATGTTGATTGATCCATCGCTTAGTGTTGTAAGAATCGTTGATCATCTGGATCAATACGAAGAAGACCCGCGTTGTCAGTTCCCTCACGTCTGCGGCCACAATAACCACGATTGATTGGGGAGCAGCTTGTTAGTGACTTGTCCTCTAGCAGCCTACTTAAAAAGCACTCCTTCAGTGATAATAGGTCTTTACCTATGAAATTTCCGTTCTGCAGTACTGGACATTTCAAATCAAAATAATTTTTGTTTGGCTAAGAATTCTAATTTCAAATTAATTTTATTTTAAAAACATGGAATTCTTTTTTTAAAAGTAGTCATTTGTTTAAAGATTTCTGATTGATTTATTACATTTTCATCGCATTTCAATCTTTTTCGTCATCATGGATACGTTAAAAATTCAAGTAATTATGGAATATGAGTACCGTCGTGGCAGCAACGCGGCACAAGCGGCACGCAACATCAACGACGTTTACGGAGCTAACACTACAAACCAACGCACCACCTGTTATTGGTTTGCTCGCTTCCGTTCTGGAAATTTCGACCTGAAAAATGAACCTCGCGGTCGTCCGAAGACTTTGGTCAACAATGACGAATTTAAGGCGATTGTGGAAGCTGATGATGCACAATCTACGGCTGAATCAGCAGCAGCTTTCGACGTTAGCGTCAAAATAATATTGGTCCATTTGCGTCGAATTGGCAAGGTAAAAAAGCTTGACAAATGGGTGCCCCACGAACTCAATGATCGCCAGCGGGAAGTACGTGTCGAGACGTGCCTTGCACTGCTCAACAGATACACAAATGATGGAATTTTGAACCGCATTGTTACCTGCGATGAAAAATGGATTCTGTTTGATAACCGCAAGCGCTCAGCAAGTTGGTTGGATCCTGATTCAGCACCTAAACAATGCCCTATACGAAAACTAACCCCTATAAAAGTGATGGTCACTGTTTGGTGGTCTAGCGCCGGTGTGATTCATCACAGCTTCTTACCAAACGGGATGAGCATTACTGCAGATGTGTACTATGAAGAACTGAACACAATGATGGAGAAGCTGGCACATCTCCAACCAGCATTGGTCAATCGCTCGTCTCCGCTGCTCCTGCACGACAACGCGCGACCTCATACTGCACAGCAGACGTTCTCCAAGTTGCAAGAACTGGGGTTGGAAGCTCTCCGTCATAACTTACTCACCAGACCTTGCGCTTACAGACTACTACTTTTTCCAGAATTTAGATAACTTCTTGGCGGGAAAAAAATTCAATACCCGAGAGGCAGTACAAAATGCCTTTGAAGAATTTGTTGCCTCCCGTCCAGCTGATTTCGTTAAGAAGGGCATCAATAAACTGCCACTGCGTTGGCAAAGATGCATTGGTTGCATGGGTAATTACTTCGATTGATACAAATAAAAAATACATGAAAAAAATTCCTTTAAATTTTTTCATACAAAACGGCAATTTCATAAGTAAAGATCTAATATATAAGTGCTTTTTTGCTTTTGTTGTTTTCTTTACTGATTAGATGCTAACAAGAGCTTAGCAGCAAAAATAGAGCTTTAGAGAAAGTTTAACATACTTACATATTCACCGTTTTCGTATGTTGATGAACCGACAGTTTCATTAAATTGCCCACGAAAAATGAATGCGTTGAAGACAAATTATACGTCTCCTAGTGGTCGAAATTGATTTAAATTTATTTAAGACCATTAACCATAAACACACCGGCATATTTAGCGGAACATAAAAAAAAGGTGCATTATTAAAAAAATATGGTTTTATTTTAAAATCTACTTACTACACTTCTTTTGTTATTTAAAGTTTCGTTTGTTTTACTTAAAATGAGATCACATTAAGAATAGATTTTGCGAGTAAAGGCTATTTGTGAAAAATGGTACATTTTTTAACTTTTCATGTAACCGGGAAAAGTGAAAATTAATATTAAAATAACAATTAATTATTTTATTTCTATTAGTATTTCCTCCACGTGCTCTTATTAAAGTTTCTACCCGTCTAGGCATACTGAGAATGATGTTATCGATGGTCTCCTGGGATAGTCTCCTCCATTCCTCAACTACGGCGATTCGCAGTTCACCCACGTTGGCAGGAGCTGGAATTCTGGGACTTAACTTTTCTTTTCAGCAAGTCCCAAACGTGCTCTATTGGGTTCATATCCGGTGATCTCGCCGGCCACTCCATAACAGTGATATTCATAACATTAAGATAAGCTTGAGTTACCCGAGCGGTATGCGGCCGAGCATTATCCTGCATAAAAACAAAATCGTCACCGATATATGGGACAAACGGTACGTCATTTTCTTCTAAAACTTCTCTGATATAGCGGTCTGCAGTCAGACTCCCTCTGTCAATCACTACCAAGTCTGTGCGAGCTCCCAAACAAATGCCCACCCAAACCATTATTGATCCACCACCGTATGCAACTGTAGTTTCAAAATTTGTCTGAATGTATCGTTCTCCTTTGCGTCTGTATATTCTTTGCCTGCCGTCAATTTGATTTAAGAGAATGTGCACTCATCACTAAACAATACCTTACTCCATTGGTCCGCGTTCCAAAGTCGATGTTCCTGAGCAAAAGTTAACCTAAACGTTTCTACGATGATTTACCTCAAGCCTTGGAGCCTTGGCGGGCACAAATGAACCCAAACCAGCTTCTTCGAACCTTCTTCGTACCGTACGCTCACTTACGGTTACGACCCGCACTGCTTCTAACTCATGTCGGGCTTGGACGGCCGTCAAACGGGGGTTCCTACGTACACGAAGCCGAATGAAACGATCATCCCTACTCGAAGTGCGTCTTTTCCTGCCTTGTCCTGCTCTTCTCACATAAGTACCGGTCTCCCTGAACCGTTGGATACTGCGATGGATCGTTGAAACTGGTCGACGAAGATATCTGGATATCACTCTGTAGGTTTGACCATTTCTTCGCATTTCGAGTGCCCTGGCAATCTCCGTTAGGGCTAAGTCAAGCATAATTCAGTCCTCAACTCCAAAAAGATACGCGATTAAAAAAAACTAACAAAAAACAGTATTTCAATGAAATTTAAATCAAACTCAGAAGGAAGAAATACTCGAAGTTCGCTCCAGATAAGGTGTATTAATGGTGATAAGGTGTATTAATTAATTAAAGGTGAATAAAATTAAAACAATTGCATAAAATGTGATGTTCAGTTGTTTTCTTAATTTGAAAATATTTCTTTTTAAATTAAATGACGTATAAACCAGCCAGCAACCTTATATGATACTGATATCAAACCTTTATTTTATATTCCGCTAAATATGCCGGTGTGTTTATTTAAATTTTTAAGTTTCAACTTTTTCTGGTTATTTTGCCTCTTAGATACGCAATAAAAATATGTAAATGTTATCTATGGAATGTGGAAGAAAGATTGACGATTGTGTCAAACTAATACCTACTGTTTTTATCCAAACGCGTGGTAGTATGCGTTACTAATCTGAGGTAGTGTGAGTAACTTTATCACTATTAATTTTATGTATTTCTTAGCATTATTAAAAAAAAAATTTGCTTTCTGCACACATAAACCTTAAGAGTGCCAAATTTCATACTCCTCCATTTGCATAATTTTTCGTAAAAAGGGGTAAGTTTTCGCTTCACATATGAATATGTAGTAGAGGTCGCCCTGCGGTCAAAATTCGCCCATAATAATTTATATAGTTTTTAAGTTTGATCTTTATAGGGTTCTTTTGCCTCTTGCATAGATAGAAATAAAATAAAAATGTGAATGCTGTGACAGATTGACAAAATATGTCAACGTGTAACAAAATTGTATGTATCAAACGCTCGGTAGTGTGTGCTAATAATCTGACGTTGTGGAACTCGTATTTCTTCATAAATTTGTGTTATCTCGGTTCTTAATGTGTAATATTGGTAGAATATTAACCATTAAATATTCGTTAACGTGTACAAGTGTGGGCAAGTGGTACAACTTCTAAAAACGTGCTATTTTGTGTTTCCCGCCAAAACTCCCTAGGAACTTTCAGTAAAGCTTCTACCACTTTACTGAATCGACTGACATGACTCATGGACTGTACTGACTATATATTTGGACTTTGACTAGACTTTAGACTTGACGATATAGGAATATGGTGTTGAAAATTTAAACGAAAGTTCTATTTCCTTCAATTTTAACTTGACACTGGCAAATGGTTATAAGTCGATGCCATATATAAATAAAAAAATCAAAAAAATCTAGAGGTAGTGACTGTTGATGTTATTTTTATTAATTTTATGTATTTCTAAGCATTAGGTATTTAAAAATATATTAGCTTTCTGCACACCTTCCTCCATACCTACCTAAGCTTTAATTTACTGGCCAAGTTTCGTACTCTTCCGTTTGTACAATTCTCGAAAAACTGTACTGAAAGTTTTCGCTTCACCTAGTAAATATAATAATAAGTACCTGAGAAAACGAGCTTTGCTCGGAGCTCTAGCAGAATAAAAAATGAATAAAAAGAATCACGAAAATATGTTACCAGGGTTCGAACCCACCACATTCTGGATTTCCGAATAACGCAAAAACATAGACAAATCATTGGTCGGTCGAGCGCCAGCGAGACCAATCATTATTTTATCTATGCGCACAAATTACACATACGCATACCAACTGCCAATCCGACTAACATATTTGAGGGTTGAAATTATTGATATATTGTTGAACGACGAAGGAAAAAACTTACGTAACATAAAAATGCGCAGTTTCAGATGGATAAGACCCAGCTAGATTAATTTTTCTCCCCCAAAACTCCCTGCATACTAAATTTCATGGAAATAGTTACAGCCGTTTCTGAGATACAATTATATATACAAGATTAGCTCGTTTAAAATATAAGATATTATTGATGACATTACGATGTCTTTAATTTTTTTTGTTCCAATGTTATAAAATTGAAGGGTTCGAAAATGTCAATTATTCAAAAATCAATTATTTGTCCACGCTCCAGTAAACGAGCACAACAAATATTTGTAAACCGAGTTTAATTAAATTAAAATTAAGTAGAATGTGTCAACGAGACGGTAATTAGAGTCTGCGTCCACGTATTAATTAATTAAAATATTCTATTTTGATCGTATGCCTTAATACTAAGACGTAATGGGGTATTTGGGTATATTTTGCTATATTTTGGAGCATTTCAATAGCGCGTATAGGCCGAGTCATATTATTTAATAGTTTTTTTTTGTTCAATTTATTTTCACAACAAACAGTTGTGTAATTTTACATTACCTTTTTAACAGAAAATAGTTACAATTAAAGCCCCATAGTGCCAAAAAATTATTCATACTTGAGATAGAAGTTTACGTGCTCAATGAAGCGCTGTAGGTATAATCAATATAAGTTGATTATACCTACAGTTAAATTTAAATTAAAGAAAAGAAAATACAAATGACGGCGAGCGTAATGGAAATAAAAAAAACTGGAAGTAGTATAAGTAGATAATGAGAATAGATGTATTTCAAAGTTTTTCAAAAAGATTTTTAAATATAATATTATGAACCTAAAATAATTTTAGGCTTGTTTTTAAGTTTATTAAAGGGTACATTAAATAGATCTATTTTTAAAAAATGTTTGTTAAAGGGGTTGGTAGAACGATAGAAGAATGAATTTCTGGTATAGATTTTATTTGTAAGGTTCGGTAAAATCAATCACGGATATTTTGGGCATATGGTCTACTGCTTATGCATCGACGTTTAGGCAGATAAATAATTGTCACACTCGAAAGAAATCTCCCATAAATCAGATAACTTTGTTACATTGAGTATGACAATCATTTTTTCCTAAACGTCTTATATTAAGTAGTACGAGTAGATCATATACCCAAAATATCCGTAATTGATATTACCAAACCTTCTATATATAATAGATATAACTGGGTACTTCAGTTCAGTTCTTCAATTAACTGGCCGGTTTTTTGAAATCGATAATTTAAAATACAATAGTAATTCAAATTATCGAATTTTAACTATTTTCTACTGTTATTATGCCACATTTATCTTCAAAATTTCATAATTCTATATAAATCAATAATATTAAATAACAGGCGTCTAGAAACTTGCGAATAATTCGGATAAGGTAGCGAATCTCCTAATATTAGGAAAAGTAGGCCAGGGCCGTTGTTCCAGCATTGTTCTGACACAAAACGAGGATAACTGAAATTCGACGAAATCACTGAATTAAATTTTAAGATAATTTTCTCTGAAATATCTTAACTACCCGAGAGAGTCTAGTCTCAAAAAATCGGTTAAACGTTTACCAAAGAACATGATTTATGTGCGGGACAAGACGGGCAAACAGAGGATTGCAAACTGCTACTGCCAACCGTAGCACCCGAATAGCTACAAATACTTAGCCGATCTCCTAAACCGCCTCAGGAGAGTTCACGTACTTGACGAGCCACAGCGCAACCGTTTATCGCGTTTTCTGTGAAGCCTTGGTTATCTGTCTACTCAGCACATTCGTGCCGAAGCATGACCGTAACGGTAGCGGAGTTGGTTGCGGAGTTGTAAAATGAAAATTATTTTTTTTTCATTTCAATTTTATTTAATACGTAATTAAATAAAAATTAAACATTATTATATTAATAACGTGTGAGATTCACATGTTATTGAAGTGGTCAAAAGTCTAAAAAGTCTGTCAAAATAACAGCCTGATTGTCTAACCTACATGCCGGACGTTGAGATGGAAGGATCTCAAGATGGAAATTGTTTGTTTTCAATTTCATAAGCCAAAATTTGTAATACAAATAATGGCATATTAATAATTTTAGACTGAATTTGGAACTGGGCCAAATTTTAAATAATTTAGAATATGAAAATCTAATTAAGATCAACGCAATCCCAAATCTTAGGTAATTAATCAAGGACTATTTAATCATAGTTCCTCCACATTGTCGTAATAATACTACCTAGGAAATGATTATTATGATAATAATAATCATTTCCTAGGTAGTGCATCATATAATGTCACGTAGTTAGTAAAGGTAGTGATTTAATGATCGAAATATATCAACACGTACGTGCTAATTAATTATTTAACATATTTCAATGTACAATAAACGTAATATTATTTATTTAGGTAATTAAATTCATCCCAACGAGCACATGGTAGCGTGGCCGAGCGGTCTAAGGCGCTGGTTTAAGGCACCAGTCTCTTCGGAGGCGTGGGTTCGAATCCCACCGCTGCCAACTTTTTAGAATCCGAATAAAATAATCAGTATTTAATGAACAGTTGCAAGGTCAATACTTTTCAATAACATGTAGAAGATACAATGCGCCATTGACAATTAAATAAGGTTGTAAAAATAACCTAACCAAGATCATGTCAGGACATGTCTAAGGAGGGTTCCTTAACTATCAACGCGTAATAGTTTTTTTTCGAAATTACTCCAATAGTTGTTGTTCGATTTCGTTCAAAATAATTTTCCTAAAGAGTTTTTAGTATGATCTATCAACATGGAAACTTACATGTTTCTATCTCCTATAGTTTAGAAATGCTAGGGAGGGACCAACTTACAAACCACTTTGGAGGCCGATTACTCGAAGACTTTGTGAAAAAGTCATGTATGTAACCATACCTTTATTTTAAAAGACCTATTCAACGATAACCCTCATAACGGGGTAGAATGAAAAAAATATTTTTCCTCCCCACTTCACATGTCTGGAGAGCTACTACCCCTAAAATACAAAATTATTATTATTTTATGATGCCAAAACTGAGATCTCTACACAATCTATAACTATACTAAATTTCTGCCATTTATATTGATAATTATTACAGAAGCTAGAAGCGCGGACAGACAGACAGACGGACGGACAAAGCGCAACTATAAGGGTTCCTTGTGTATTACGGAATCCTAAATATGCCAACATTATTTTGTTTCACTATTTATTGTCATTCAATGGCATCTTATGTGCCATTAGATATTGGCACGGCATCTATTCTAGCACTTGTAACAATTTAGTGTCAGTTCACGGCACCACGATACGCAGCGCTACGCGGAGCTGCATTTTAATATAGTCATTAAAACTGATTTTTTTTTAATTACACAAGAAGGGAAGGAAGGAATGTTCGAATGTCATATTGCACTGCGCTATATAGCGCATGTACATTGTACAGTGTACGACTGACGTCATATCAACCGTGTATCTTTTTATATAGTGAATTAAGTTCAATATTAAATAGCTATCTTAATAAAAATGCAGCGCCGCATGGCGTCGCGTACCGTCGCGATGTAAACTGACGCTAATTTACCATGACGAATCTTAATAATATTAAGATTCCACAATTTAACAAAATATATCGTACCACAATTTTGTCCAAGATTTTCAACATTTTCACAATTTTAATAACACTGCGGTGTCGTCAAGTCTCTCATGGATCATTTGACTTCTAAAATTTCTTGACGCTGCTGTTTTGTCAAAGCAATATCAGCCTTATGACGAGGCATTATAGGCCCTTCTATTTGAGAACTCAACTTGATAATTTGCTAAACCATGTGGACATAATTATATTAACAGCAATGGATACATAATATTAAGTCTTGAGCACTATGACTAAGTTTGTATGAAGTAGGTATGATTAATTATTATGTTATTATGTTTAATATATATTTTTTTTTGTTGTGAAATGTATAAGTAAAATTTTACAAAAGTCTTTTACATGACGTGGACCATAAATATATTTTTAATCGCCTCTTTATTTTACCTAGAGGTCACCCCGTGTTTCGCCCGTAATAATAAATATGCTAAATTATAAGAAAAAACGAGCGAGCCTTACAGTAGTCGCATATTATGATGTGTAACATTTTATGAAAATAAAAAAAAACACAATGCTTATTACTATTTTCTAATATGATAAAAAATACGGCAACTTTTTCACTAAGCAGTGACAAAAATCAAAGTGAAAATTTATAAAAGCTAAATACTGGAGTATTTTACTTGAATCTGACGGCCAACTCTACCACCGCGCGCTCATTCGTCAAATAAAATAGCGCGCGCTTCCGTGACTTCCTGTTACAGTCCCGTCCCATTTCACGAAATATCTCCCATAATTGCAAAAAAGCGAGAGGAAAGATGTTACACATTAAAAAATGTAAATGTTGTGACAGATTGACAAACACCAACCTGTAACAAAATTGTATCCACTGTATGGCAAAAACGCAAGGTAGTGTTAATAATCTGAGGTATTTATTGTGTGGTGTTGCTATTTTTATTGACTTTATGTATTTCTAAGTATTATTTAAAAAATATATTAATAGCTTTCTGCACACCTTCCTCCACATAAAGATTAATTTACCAGCAAAATTTCATACTCCTCCGGTTGCACAATTCCATTAAAACATTGTTGAAAGTTTTTGCTTTACGTATTAATATTAAAATAATTCAGCAAAAAAACTACACCTGGCACATATTTAAAACTAAGCTTTTTCAGCGGCATATTGTAAGCTTATTATTTTAGGTTATGTAAAATACTTATAAATAATAATGTGTAATCGTACAATTGAGCTCCGTGGCCTAGTGGGTAGACCGTTTGAGTCGTACTCGAGAGAGTGCAGGTTCGATTCCCATGTTGTGGCGTGTACCAATGAGACTTTTTCAGATCTCAAGTACATTGTACGGACGCTCTAACGGTGAAGGAGAACATCGTGAGGAAACCCGCACATGGTTGGCCCCAGACGTATTTCAGTCATTCCTCTGGACTAGGCTGACTGTGTTGTGAGAATGCCGTATGTGCTTGGGCAACCATACGACATTTAAAAACCAACTGTCCCAGGCACTACAGTATTTCAAGAGTGGTTACTTCGCTCGGAGAATACTGTACAAATCATCCAACAACAGATGAAAAGGCGTAAGTTTATTTAATCGTCCAATTAATGGTTTAAATGAGATAATTACTATTATTTGTTAAATATTTGGTTATGAGACGAAATGATTTTAAAAATAATATCTTAATCATATGAAATGATGCTTAAAGTGTAATGTTTAATTTGTATAAAAAAATATATTCTTGGTGATCGTCAACTGTTTTGGAGGAACGCCGTGCTGATCATTACTGGCGAGGGACGGCCATTGAGATACATGTTATGATAATTTAAGGAGAATAAATCCTGTACAATTATAAAATTGCAGTTTTAATAACTGGACATGAATACCGATTGTAGAGAGGACTTTACAATATATTCTAACGAACATTTAAAAGACTTATCTTTGCTTTATTTACAATTGGTTCAGTACAAATTGAATTCCCTTTTACGGACTTTGCTTTGTATTCAGTATGACAGAGCGCGTGCTCCACATGTAAATAAGTCTCGGAGAATACCCGACTTGAATACAACGTCAAACACCGCAGCATTGGGAGTTCATTTCATGATTACTATCGTCAATATACATTTTTTTAACTTTGTTAACATTTTTATGTTAGGGACTTTGTATAAGGAATCTGAAAAGTTCATTCAAATCATAACTTTGATATTAACTCAAATTTTTATACCACTAATTGGCTTATATTTTGTAAGTTATAATAATTTTGTTACAATTTACATTTTCATTATGCAGTATCAAAAATGACATAAAATAGTTTAATTTTCTGTGATCATGACACAATACATCACACGTATTATTATCGTCATATTTTTCCCACAGGGTTATCTGTACTAACCAGACTTATCGAATAAGAACTACAACCAAAAAAAAACAACTGGTTTGATAGCCTGGGTAACATTGGATACATAATTTACGTAGTCTTGTTATAGTTGGAACGAAGTTCCTTATGGCGCGTTGCGAATGGGGGCTAGACGGAAAAAATAGGCACTATACTTTTTGCCACTCGAAATCACAATGTAATAACGACTATTAAGGATGATACAAAAAACGACGTTATCACCTTGACAATAATGTAGAATTTAGCAATTACACATTGTGTACTGTTATCGGCATTCCTTCGACGTGCTTTCGGCCATCTTTGACTACTTAGTTCAACTATTTGTTTTGTATAATATAATATATTATATCTATACAGATAAACAAAATTGAAGTGTCTGTTTGTAATTTCAAATTAACAGCTTTTATTTTCACTTAATGCATTTAAAAGTATGATCGGTACTTACAATAAAATATAAATTGTTAACATTTTTCTGTCTGTCCGAAAAAACTTGAGAGGTGTCGAAACGAAAAAAAAAAACTTGACGAAAAAAGAAAACGAAAAAAACTTGAAAAGAAAATGAAAATATATTATAACTTCGTTCCATCCGGATGTCCCTTGACACCTCTCAAGTTTTTTTATAAAAATTGTGGTTATTACACTGTCCTGTTTAATTTTAGGTGTAATATAAAAATCTGTCTGATTAGACTTCTAGGATGCATACTCCTCGCTTGACCAGTATTTTTACTGTAGCCGCGCCTTCATTTAGTTATGTATGAAAGTCGATAGCGTCCTGCACACGTAAAGCTCGGACCGCGGAACGGACTGAGTTCCAAACTGCCGATGGATCTTTGCTGTTTGGACTGAGGATCGAACTGTCATGCTAATGCATCACGGGTTGCGCGGTTTAAACTGTGGAAAATGCGCTATCATCGACATGCCAGATGTCTGACTGTCTGGACTGTCGGCCCCGCGCATTTCCACGTTCGGTTCGAAGCGCGGGTTGGAACAGCGCGTGATATTTCCCGCAGTCAGTACTGTACGTGTGACGGGCGCTATTGATTTCAAAACTGAGGATGGGCTATGACGTACATTTGACTGAAAAAATTCCTCATACAGGAAAAAGCTACGCCATCTTGATTTCAGATGATTTTGTAAATTAAATGTGGACTGAATAAACCGCGGCAAGCAAATGTCAAAATGTCAAACCTTGATTGCCCAAATAGCTCCGAAAGTGGGATAGTTTAAGTGTGGGCATATCCATAGGGATATAAGTTTAAACTATGACTAAATTTTTTTATTTAACAATTTATTGTACACAAGAAACATTTAAAACATTACACTTTACATGGAAAAATGACACAAAGGTTCTGCTTATTTCTAAAAAGAAATTTCTTCCAGCAGCCCTACGGAGAGAAAAGGGATAAAAGAAAGCAGATAGAAGGTGCACAATTACAAATACAGTTACATATTATGTTTATACTAAAACATAAATAAAATATTATAATATGTATATGTATAATAATATATACACTATCAAAATAATTAATATAAAATACAATACCTAAATACTATGAGTAATATAATAATATGCCTATAATATATAAATACTATATGTATATATAATAACAGTATTTACATGGATAGAGATTCGAGGTTCTCTTGGAGGAGAGTGCTCTTTCAAACGTCTTTTAAAAATAGTAACGGTGGGACTGTCTCGTACGGTGTGGGGGAGCGAGTTCCACAATCTGACTGCGTGAACGGTGAAGGAGTAGGAGTAGAAGTTGGAGCGATGGGATGGAAGGGAAAGATTAGTTCTAACATTGGACCTACAGGGGTATCGAGGGGTCGAGAGAAGTTAAATCGTTCGAGAAGATAGGAAGGAGACAGGGGATTATATAAGATATTATATAATAAACAAAGGATATGGGAGTTGCGACGGAAACGAATAGGGAGCCACTTGAGTTTTAATCAAAAAGCTGATATGTGGTCGAACTTTCTTAAACCAAAAACAAAACGGATACAGAGATTCTGCAAGCGTTCTAGTTTTGTAAACAGCTCTTCGGTAATATCTAAGTAGCAGGAGTCAGCATAGTCGAGGATAGGGAAAATTATAAAAGCAACTACTAAGTAAACTTACCCAGTTCTTAGAATAGATCTCTCTAATACTGAATCAACAGATAATTTCTAGCCAATAAATGTCCTAGATCAACAGTATCTCACCCACTTAACTCTATCTATATAAAGATCGGGAAAACCAATTTTCTAAACTTAGTACGGCTTCTACTCATTTTCTCGATTTCTCATTACTCACCCTTTGCCTCCTACGCTCCAACTTTCACGTTTCTAGGGCACATTAGGCCCACCTGATGTGTGGTAAAGTGGCTTACGATAATTATGGTTTAAGTGAACATAAACGAATCATAACTCGTGGGCGGAGAAATTATTTTTAAGAATGCGATTAAAGCCAATGTTGTTGCCCTTTACTTGTCGGTCCAAAACACTAATGCTTCTTGAGTAGCCATTGGATCAGTTAGAACTGACCGTGTGTGGTCGTGGATTGGCACGACGGTGGTGTATATGGACGAACTGCAGATTGGATCAAGTATGCAGCGTCGTGCCGAACGCACGATAGGAATGTAATATAAATAGAATTAAAATATGGTGTATAGCTACCGTAAGACCATACTTTTCTGACATGAATCAAACACTGTTGACTAAAGCCGCACGGCCAAAATCCACCGAAATCCATCAAAAACGCCATTTAGACGGTCAATTTTCGCCGTGCGGCAAAAGCCGTGTGACCCATGTAAATCCCGCAACTTTTGTATTAGTTGGATGACGTAAGGTAAACGAATATTTTCATTCGGTTTAGTAATCTGATGGCGCGGCCGCGCCATAGCCAAATCTTAAGCGGCGGTACCATCTTTTCTCGAAGAATTTCGCGGATTTTTCGTTCCTATTTAAATTCAATTGATACGTTGGCTTACCAACAATAAACAGTAACAACAGCCGGCGATTATTTTAAAATTATCGCGTTGTATTATCGTGACAATCAACAACGTTACCCATGAATATTACACCAGCTACCGGTATCAGAATAATCGACCGTGACAATTATTCAGAAATTATTATAACCATTTCAGAGTTTTAAAAGAATATTTAAACATTAACACCCGAAATCAATAATCAATCTTAATCTCATTTTAGCTATCTAAGATCAAGATTTCAATACATTTCAACGATCCTAGGATTAACTTCACGTCAATTTACGTCAATTTTTGTTTATGAATCTAAGATTCAAGTCAATGTAAGATTTTAGATACGTTACTAATTTCCAGCGCTGAAGTATGAAGAAAAATCCGGATTAAGGAACGATAAAATATTTGTTTCCATTGAACTTTTATAATCCTTTAGGTATCAGTATCAAAGTTAAACACGGTTATGCAAAGTACAAACTTTGTACTAAAACACTACAAACTAAAACAAAAAACTGTAGGACGAAGTGCTTTCTAATTTTCCGGAAGCTCAACAAGACTGTAAAAGGAAAAAAACTCACGGCAGCATCTTGTACTTTATCAAACGGGTCAAACTTAACTGAGCAAAGTTTTTTATTTAAAACTTTTTCTTATCAATTCGAACCTTGGTAATTTAAATTTATATAGGCCTTGATGCAGATATAGTCTTCAGAACGTTGTTTTCAAGTTCAAGTTTTCGGTTAAGACAAAGCAGGCTGACCTGTTTAGACAAACAAGAAAGATGATCCAGGTGTCGGATGGGCATGTAAAAAGTCGGTTCTGCGTCTAATCCCTCGCCAGTCATGTCAGTCATCCGTCCCATTGGGTTTATAGGGTAAAGGATGAGAGAATACTCTTGTGTACTGCGCACACACTTGGGTACTGTAAAATTTTACAATGAAACCGGCCACCGTCACCGAAGTCGCTGTGGGGAGCTATTATTAGTCTTCGGAAAAACAGTAATACCTATTATGTCTTTGTGTACTTAGAATTTTAAAAACAGATCGATAGATAATATTATAATCTGGTAGTGTTGCATAATGACAACAGCGATTTTAAGAAATGTTACTGTCGATGTCATATTGACAGATGTCACGAGTAAAGCCTATTTACTTTTTTTTGGATTAAGTAAAAGGCTATTCTCAGTGTAGACTGTAGACGTATTTGTGTTAGACATATCTCATTTTTATACGTATCTGTGTTAAGCACCAATAAAGGAGAATATAAGAATTGTTGCTGTATTATTATCATCACCACTCAAGCGTAAGAAGCACTTACATATCAAGAGGTTGTAGCCCGCTACATGTAGGTTTGTAGGTGTCGGCCAGGAGTCTTGCAGTCGAGTTTAGCAACATCTCGCCCGATCTAAATCAGTTGATGCTGATGACCTCTCAGAAAAAATGTTCCGGGACATCTCACTCGAATGTATTTTTATAGCTGGGTCCACTCACACTCGTAAAAAACAACTAGGAATCAATTGGCCCTCTGAGGCAGATTCTTATATCCATCTCGTAGTTGTAACCAGAAGGTCGATTCTGCTAACTAAATCCTGCAATAATTCAGTACAATCCAGTCCCGATGTGTTAAAACTGCAAAATACTATTCTCATAAACGTCAAACCCGTTTTGATTGGTCAAAATAACAAAATTAGTTTATGATTTCAGGACGCTTCATTTATAATTCAATAAAAGTAAAATGAAAGTTACTAACGAGAACTTAGCGTAGAATTCGACTGGGCGACATTCCGCTTAACCCGCATTTTCAGGCCGAACCTCCGAACATAAGTTCGGAGGTTTACCAATTTACTTAGATTAAACTTTTCACTAACTTCTTAAGTAATACTTCAGGTTTTGGATAACCTTAAAAACCACGCTTTGAAAGTATTATCTTCTCATTGATTAATTTTTTTACACAATATGTACGTTACAGCTTCATAGAAGATAATGAGTTTTATCCCCTTTGTAATATTGTCTACGTCAAAGCATAAAGGTTATTTTTATTAAAGCTAGCTTGTAGCTCCTCTGTGTAACGTCGCAATAGCTTTTTCTGTAGATTTCCCTTCAACTTGCTTATTTACTTTATTATATTGAACAGCATGAAAGAGTTAGAACTATTGGTAGTGTATTTTGTACTCTACTGTGAATATTTAAGAAAGCATAATATAATCTTTAAGTATAAAAATGATTAAAAAATATTTTTTTTTTTATTGACTTAGAGTCTAAGGGTGCGCCCTTTACCGAAACGCCCTTTGAAACTACTACTACTAGACGCTACTAGTTCTATCACCTAACTTTGCGCATTAATGCCCGGTTTCTGAAGTTTTTACATAAATAGTTAATAGCTAGATAAACTAGCGCAAAGATTTCGAATTCCAAAAGTGTCATCCAGTGGTCACTAGACGAATATTTTTCAAATTCGAGGATAAACCTATTTTATTTTGCTATAATTTAGTAAAGTAATTAGTTTTATGTAAAACATTTCCCACTTTAGGAGTGAAATGTAGCTTTGAACTATTTTAAATAAGAAAAATATTCGTTTTCTGTAAAGTTTTTTAATTCCTTTTTGTATGTATCAGCGGCATCTACCAGTAGTAATGACAATAACGAGTTATGGGATCGATAAACGGACCTCATTGGTCAGTTATGTAAAATTTACTTTATATTATGTTGTCACTCTTTTTGTTATCGAACCAATAGCGCTAATTAAAAGATAAACAACCGACCAGTTCACCTCAGATACCGGGAATAAATGTTTTTAATTAAAACATGTTAAAATCCATTTCAAATTAAAAAGCTTATTTATTTTATCAAAAAGAGCCTTTATATCGGCTTTGATTGGAGTTTAACGTCTTAACTTATACGCTTTATCACCCCCAGCTATCATTTGAAACAAGTTCAACATTACCGAGACTTTTGTGGTGAAAATGAAATCAAAAAGTTATAAAGTCAACATTTTATTCATAAACAAGTAAGTACTTACATTTCAGTGCAGTACAGATTTACAGAAGGGATAGGGTCCTTTTTCTTTATACATTACATACAAAAATACTATTCGTTCAACAAACTTGTACTGTCGATGACTTACAGAAGAAATGAAGGGACGGGAAAGGAAATTGGAAACCAACAGCGGAAAATACAAAGGTTTCGTCATCCAGAGATAAAAGGGGAGACAAAGCAAAAACTGCACAGGAAATTTAATACTTCCTAACGCAACCAATTTCTAAAGGTTACAATAATTAAAGTATTTAGCAAGGATTTCAGTTATACAGTGCCTTCTTATTATATTCGTAGTGAAAACAGTCAAACATCTCCTTAAGGGCGCCACAGATGGCGAATATACTATAATATTTTGTCTGTAATACAGCTAGAGCTCCGCGTCAAAAAAGGAGGTCATTGCGAACAAGCATAGGACTACTGTAGATTGCTAGAGGCCTAAAAGTTTGATATGAAACCGCCGGTCTGGCGGCGGTTTCATATCAAACTTTATATCAAACCTGGCAGATTTTTTTTTACTGGCCAAAATGTGTGAAGTTTGTTTGATTAAAAAAAAGGTCGTAAGGAATAAGAAAACGGCTGCGCGCCAACTAGAAACAGATACAAATGCAAGTCTGGTAGTCCTACTCAGTACTCTTGACCAGTTTCCAGCCAGACCGCCTTGAACGTGTAAGAATTTTCAATATACTAACCTAGTCTAACCTATCCTTAAAAGATATAGACATATCTATGCCATCGCAGATTTTTTTATGGCTTACGATGGGCACCATGGTACCGACTTCAAAAATATGAAGATTGAGTAGAGGAATAGTTAAAATTTTAGCCGAATTTAAAAGGGGCGTTGTTTGGATACTTTTTGTGAATTTTTACTTTGGAAGTCGGTTTTCATTTTTTGTTTAAAAATAATCATTTTTCCCTTCTTAGTTGTATTTATTATTATTAACATATTTTAAGATTGTTATTAATACAAAAAAGAATCCGGTATTCTCACTCTCTCGGCAAAATAAACTCAAGCGTTTTTTATGCCGGTTTTCTGAGAGGCCGTGGTATTTCCCCAAATGAGCATTACCTATCTGTGGACCAAATAAACAATCACCAGTGATGGTAATGATAATACACTATATTATTAAATTATTATTATTATCTGTAGTAGTAGTCGGCGGAAAAAATGTAGCAGTCAGCATTATATAAATATATTATAGTGATGATGATGATCACAAATATAATTTTAAAGATTTCAAAGACATTGATATCGGTGCACAAAACTCTGATGAGTGTGAGTAACCGTCCTATGTAATTATAATAATATGTTGGTAGGAAGATGGTGGTGATGATAATGATCATGAATATAATATTGGCAATAGCAAAATTTTAAACACATTGATATCGGTATACAAAACTATGAAGAGTACTTATGTCACCATAATAATATATTGGTGTATCGTAAGAAGATGGTGATGATGATGATAATGATGTGCTGAAATAAGTGACATATGCTTGCAGTTCTTTAAATAATGCCGAAATTTCTAAACATGTATCTTTAAAGACTGAGGAATTCCGTTCAGTGCTTTTGGATCTAGGGTAGACCTTGGCACATTTTACTTACTATAAAAGTCGAAATCACTATAAATGTCCTTATAATTTTGTGGCGTTTTCTCGATTCCTCTTGGATGCCATCATCAGGTCTCCACCTTGGTGACTAAGGGACCAATTTCGAAATATATTCTATACAACAACATTAGAATTTTGAAAATGCTTCGACAAACGGCAGAGTTATGTTCAAAGTAATACGTGTCGGTGCAAAAGACTATGAGAAGTACCTATTCTCATCATAATGTGATGGTGTACTGTGATAAGAAGGCGGTGATTGCTGACGATTACTTTAATTGACATAGTGGCATATGCTTTCAGTTCTTCAAACAACGCCGATATCCCCAATCATGTATCTATAACGACTCGGGAGTTCTGTACAGTACTTTTGGATCCAGGGTATACCTTGGTGTAAAATCTTTATTTTTGTTAGTATATGCGTATACTTCTTCAGAAAAAGTGAAAATCACTATTTATGTTCATATAAATTTCGAGGAGATCCCTCGATTCCTCGGAATCCATCATCAGGTCTTCGGTGTCAAAAAGACCAATTGAGGATTATACCCATTACAGCAAGAAAAAGTATTTTGAAAATCAGTCCACATTCGGTGGAGTAATCGTTTAACATACAAAAAAAAACATATACAGGGTCTGTCGTAAATAATGGATAACCCGTAAACTGGAGTTGGTCCGGATGTGAAACTGTAAAAAAATCGTATTTTCTTGCCAGGGTTTCTAACCATATGAAAATGGCGTAGCATTTTATACTTTTTTATAAATTTCGCTAATTTTTTCGTTCATTCCGTTGCCATTTCATCAAATTTAGGTATTTCTGTGTGATTTTTTTAGTATTATACTCCTGAAGACGTGTATTATTTAATTTTAATAAAATTTTAGGTGTTTTTTACGTTTCTTTACGTAATCTTTTTATGCTTTGTTTTAAACTATTTTTTTCTTAATGTCAACTTTGATCATTTACTGTGAAAAAAAAGTATGGCGCTATAGCTGCCCATTATCTTAATAAATTTTCTAGTATGTGTAGTTTCTAAAAAGGTATTACAATGTGTACTTTACTAGCAATATTAAATTACAGGAGCGAGATCAATATCAAGGTCAGAAATTCAAAATTTTTAAGTATAGTTATAAAAGGTTATAAAACTTCGTCATAATGATTCTACCAAAATTCTTTACACAAACGTTATTGGGCCACTAATAAGGATTTTCAGAAGAACAACAGGTTGTTTTTAGTAAAAAAATATCATAACTCCATGGTAATAATGTAATAAAAGTGTTCAAATTTAAAATTGTTGTGCTCTAAATGTTTCATTCGATAAACATGTTGCGACAAGTTTATTCGAAAAAAGGATCATCAGGTAAAAAACTAACAAAGACAGCAATACAATGGGCCTCTATGCATGAAAAGGACGATTGATGGTCATTTTTACTAGGCAGATGCACACTGTCCCTTTCAAACTCACGGTGTGTGAAAAGGTTAGCATGATTTTGCCTTTAGGGCGCGCTCCTGATTGTAGAGTGTACACATCTCAGTGTGATTTTGACTATCGCATGTGCTCTTGTTTTCGTTACTTTCGTCAATTTGTTACTGCTTTCTAATATCGGACTTAGATTTGCCTTGTGATTTGGACTTGTGAACCTGGTGATACTGACGACTTAGCTCTCATTTACAGACATTGTTTTGTGCTATCGATTGGATTTGTTGTTTGGAAGTTTTTGCATCATGCCTCAGCAATACACGTCGGCTGAATATACAAACATGCATTACATTTATGGTTTATGTAATGGCAACGCTACCGGAGCAGCAAGTGTTTATCGTGAAAAATATCCAAATGCTCGACATCCTGATTGCCGTGTCTTCATTAGAGTGCACAATGCATTTATGGAAGGACGATTTCCTGGGACCGGCATAGGCGGGGCCAGTGAAGGACGACCTCAACGACACAATGCAGCCGAAGTACTGGAAATAGTCGCTGAAGACCCTGGTACGTCCATAAGTGTTATTTCACGGCGTACCGGGATACCTCAAAAATCCGTGCACAGAATTTTAAAAAGGCATTAATTTTATCCCTTTTATTATCAAAGGGTTCAAACACTAATGCCAAGGGATGCTGCTGCGAGAGTAACATTTTGTCGCACAATGCTGCAAAAGATGAGAGAAGACCCAAGTTATTTTATTAAAATTTTATGGAGTGACGAATCATTGGTCCATTTGAGTTGCCGGCAATATTAAATGCGGATATGTATTTGGATTTTCTAATAAATACTTTACCTTGATTACTGCAAGACGTTCCACAGGAGATAAGAAACGAGATGTGGCTTCAAAATGATGGGTGTCCAACACATTACGCTGTTCGTGTAAGGAAACATTAAAATAATACATATCCAGATAGATGGATAGGGCGATTGGGTCCAATTTTATGGCCTCCACGTTCGCCAGACCTTAACCCGTTGGACTTTTTTTACTGGGGCTGCATTAAGGAAGTAGTGTACAAGGAAGCAATAAGTTCTGTGGAAGAGTTGCGTACGCGCATTCAAGTAGCAGCAAGTCAAATCGCAGAAGCCGGCTATGCGCGTCGGATTAAAAGATCTTTTATTAGACGATGTAGAGCTTGTGTTGCTGCCGGCGGAGGGCATTTCGAGCATTTAGTTTAAGTTATTGATAAAATAAATATTTTTTTTACTAAAAACAACCTGTTTTTGTTCTAAAAATCCTTATTAGTGGCCCAATAACGTTTGTGTAAAGAATTTTGGTAGAATAAGATCATTATGACGAAGTTTTTATAACCTTTTATAACAATACTTAAAAATTTTGAATTCTGACCTTGATATTGATCTCGCTCCTGTAACTTAATATTGCTAGTAAAGTACACACTGTAATACCTTTTTAGAACCTAACATACTAGACAATTTATTAAGATAATGGGCAGCTATAGCGCCATACTCTTTTTTTTCACAGTAAATGATCAAAGTTGACATTAAGAAAAAAATAGTTTAAAAAAGCATAAAAAGATGATTTTGAAAATTGTTTACGTTAAAAAACCTAAAAGTGTATTAAAATAAAAAAATACACATCTTCAGGAGTATAATACTAAAAAAATCACACAGAAATACCTAAATTTGATGAAATGGCAACGGAATGAACGAAAAAAGTAGCAAAATTTATAAAAAAGTATAAAATGCTACGCCATTTTCATATGGTTAGAAACCCTGGCAAGAAAATACGATCTTCTTACAGTTTCACATCCGGACCAACTCCAGTTTACAGGTTATCCATTATTTACGGCAGACCCTGTATATAACCGCCTCTTTTTTTGGAAGTGGGTTAATTAAATTTTAAGTGGAGTGCAGTAACCAAAACGCATTAGTGAAAACCGCATTCAAATAGGTTAAGCCGTTGACTTCGTACGCGCAAAAACAAATATCGCAGGACCGTACATTTTTCCGCAATAAAAATTAGTATATGTGTTAATCCAGAGTGTAACTACTACCAAACCAAATTTAATCAAAATCCGTTCAGTAGATTCTGAGATTAGCGCGTACAAACGTACAGACAAACAGATAAACAGACAAACAGACAAAAATTCTAAAAATCATTGTTTTTGGGTTCTATGTCGTTCATAAACCCCCCCTCCCCCCCTGAAATAGTTTTTCTTATAATATCTTCCATGTACAGATAGCAACTAGTTACAAATTTATTATATGTATAGATTACAGTACGTAATATGAAAATATATAGTATCTTCACCGTCTGCCATGCACTATTTCTTATTTTTCCGCCATTGAAAAATAAATAGAAGAGGGTATAGAAAACATAAAGTAGAAACACAAAACTAACAACTACATTCTATGAGTATATAATTATAAATTAATATATTCGAGTATTATTCTCTAATGTGACACACATTTATAAGAAAGGTATACAATTTTCATACAAAATTAATATTATATTTAATAACTCAATTTTTTATGCATCTCATTATCATAGTATGAAATATGAAAATATCAAATATCAAAATTTGCGCATCTGTTCAAATTATTGTATCTTTTCAAAATGCTTCGCGTGCAAAATCTGGGGCTTAAAAACAATAATGTTCTTTTTAACATTTTATGTACAATAATAGCTATAAAGCATGCGAAAATATTGTCGTATTCACAAACTGCAGTTAGGAATAAATTATATTTTTTGAGACTAATTATCTAGTACTAGAGCAATCTTAAGCCAATGTGCGTAACACTTAAACGTGTCTAAGAGTCAGTTCACACCTCGACGAGGCGCGGTGCTGCATTTTTAATATAGCTATTCAAAGTTTATTAGTAACTACTTAAAATATTTACAAACTATAAAAGTACTAAAAAGAAAATGAATACTAGAATAGCTTAAAATGCTACAATAAAAAGAAATCACCAGGCAGGGAGGGTACCTAGAAGACTCCGGCTCTGGGGTCTAGGGTGGCTTTGATTAGTTTTTTGGAAATGTCTCTGAAATGTTTGTGCGCACATACTTATTTACATACTATTATTTATTTACTACACGTTTCATATGACATCAGCCATTCACTGCACATGCACTGTGTAGCGCGATGCAACTTTCACAACATTCGAACTCTTACAATGAAACGTATATCTTCTTGTAAAAATAATAAAGTTAAATTTTGAATATCTATCTTAAAAACGCAGCGCCGCGTTGCGTATTGTTTCGTTTTGGTGTGAATTGACCCTTATATATATATATATAAAGCGCCGATAAATGACAAAGACAGGTTGACAATATGTCAGACAGTATGTTTCATACTCGTATTGAAACATATCCCTGTATCTCTCATACCTTCGTAATTTATCGGTGCGTTTTCCGAAATCGTGTCGCATAATGGGATAACGCTCCTACTGAATTAATTTAATAAAAGTAGAATCAGTTAGTCAATCAATATTTCAGAACCCAGAAAGCCAAAATAACCTTTAATAAAAAGATAATAGAGAATTTGGAAATTAATGAATAATAGAGATGGTACATAAAGGGCTTTAAAACAGCATGAAACTGAAATAAAAAGAAAACATTAAATGTACAACTTTTCAATATATAAGGATGCTTTAGAATTTTAAAACAGAAGTGACAAGTCTTAAAAATTAAACGAATCAAGACTACTGTTTATTTCATATTTCTGAGCCGGGTGCGGGAAAGCTAAGTTCCATGAGCTTAATATCATAAGAAAACTATATTTGACATAGTAAATAACATCAAGAAATGTCTGTACAATAACACTTATTTTTTTTAAATTGTATGATGCCGTTATAGACTTTTACATTAGGTAGTACATCTCGGTTAAAATACAATTAAGGATATGTACAAGAATTTTAATATCAGATATGTTTATTCTGTAGGTCATAAATACGAATATGTCGTAATATACGTAATATGACGAAAATTACAGCCCTCTTATTATTTCCAATATCCACCTCAATTCGGTTCAACATTTTGCTAGTTAAATCAATGTAATTACGGGCCTTTGGGAGGTCTAGACTGGAATTAAAATTGTCGGTCACTGTCATTATTAATTATAAATACGAATAATTATTATTCATTATAACTACTAATTAATCTTTATAATGAACAAATATGATATCTGTACCTCCTGCTTTACACTACGTCACAATGTAATAAAAGATTTCGAATAGTAGACTTGGCAAAATCCAAAAAGTCAGTTTACAAAATAATATTATGTTAAGAAGATTCTATGATAGACTTTACATTAAGAAATAAAATTTTACAAGTACATTTATCAAAATACGTTTTAAAGCTTTCATTTTTATAATATTACTGATAAATGCCTTTAACAAGTTGGCTGAAAACTTTATTCATGAACAAGTTATAAATTAGTAAGTTATTCGTAACAATTTTTCATTATCGACTAAGAACAATATTTTAGAGCGATTTTATCAAAGTGCGAAAAAGAAAGCTTATAAAGATTTAACTCCAAATCTTGAGGGCAAAGCGGCGCGGCAAATGTGTACTTATGCATCCATTTCTTAGGTAAAGCACTAAAAACAAGAAAAAAAACCTGACAAGCAGCTTCTATGCCTCAAGACACATTACTTCGAAATTAATGTCTGCCACTGTGAGTAGCTGCAATAGATTTTTACAGTAAAAAAAATATTAATCGTTAAATAAAAACTGAAAAGAAAATATGTAGAGAAGCCACAGGAGTATGGGTCGATTTTCGCCGTGCCCACGAGTCGCTTGACAAATCGACTTGTCATTTTTGTTAGCAAAATTGCCGAATTTTCAGGTACACGGTCGATTTTCACGGAATCGGAAATCGTGCGGCGAGAAGCGAAATCCCCCATTATTAGTTTCAGAAGCTTTATTCAGGTACAAAATAATTTAAAAAGTCATCCATAACGTGGTGTACCCACTCCGCTTTGCTCTTTGATTGTTTTGTACGAGCTTTGTGCGTTGTTTTAGCGAAAACTTCTACTTATTGTCAGACATGAAAGAATGTTTTAAATACTCTCAGTTTCTACATATTTCAATCGAATTAGAATATTCCAGCGTCATCAACCTTAATGAGTATTTATTTTATTCATATTTCTATGCTGGTATTATTTACATCACAGGTGTATTATTCTATGCAAGTGGCTTTTGAAACTTTTTTGGAGTATATTAAAAACATATTTGATGGATGTGACGCTGAAAGATTCATATATAATGCATTAAATCACCAATACAATTTTTTTATAATTTAAGATACATCAACATTACAACATAATATATCTTATTTTATAATAATATATACAATACAATATTTAGTCTTGAGCTTGAGATGTGTGCGTTATCCAGATGAAGATTTGTAGGCAAACACTTTTAGTCATGATCCAAATAGAGCCCTTACGAAAGGTATATTATTTTTGAAATGGAAATAAAATGGCTGTGAAACATTTTTTGTAGTACATTGGTATTTTCGTAATGGTAGGAAAATGATAGACATAAAATAGATCATAGATATATCAAATGTCCTAGAAATATTGTAGTGGTATCGAGTAATTTTCCGGTATTGGGAATCCATTAATTGAAGTGCTTTTGACTGAATTTGCCTTTTAAGCTGTGGGCTAAACCGCCATTTTGAAATGACGCGCACTCTCGAGTCTGTATAATCTGCGAGCAATATTAAGCACGTACGTCGTAATACGTCAGAGGTTTAACTCGATTTTAAACTGGATATATCAAAGGGATGTTCAGAAACATGAAAATATTTTGAATACGTTAATCAAAATTTTCTTTTAATCTGAGCGCCAACAAACTGAAGTATGAATATTCACAAAAAATGATAATCTGCCTTTTTAACTACTTTGAATACAAGATACGTTGGCTTATACAGACGAAGGTAGATTCTTTCCGCCGTTGTGAAGCGTAGAAATTACTGAAAGACTTTGACATTTCGGAAATATAGAGCTAATATAATATTGACCGTTTTAACAACTACAACCATCGATAACAATAATTGATTAAACCATACACCTTTAGAATACAATGTGCTACAATGTTAACTCATATATTGGACATATCATTTTTTCTATTTTTTATATTACATCAATGACATCAACGTACCTAACTGTTATATATTTTTCTACTTCCTTACAACTCGTTATGTAACAACTCTACAGTAAATGGACACACAATCATTTATATTCTATGTTCATATCAGCTAAATACCTTTGGCATCTCGAGACTACCTTTCTTTCATTGAAACTTGAAATTGATGCTCACCCATCAATTTTCTTTGAGTCTCTTCATCTGGAATAAAAAGGATATCTTAGTTCAAACTTCTATATTGTCAGTAGGGGGAAGAGGATCTATGGGTAAATATTGACAGTGCCGTACAAAAAGTACGTATGTTTAAGAAAACTGGAAAAATCAAGTATTTCCTCAACTAACCTTACAACAATATTTAAATGATTGATGTTCAAGGTTTCAACAATGAATATATATTAGGTCTTTACCTATGAAATTTCCGTTTTGTAGGAAAAAATTTAAACGATTTTTTTCATGTATTTTTTATTTGTATTAATCGAAGTAATCACCCATGCAATCAATGCATCTTTGTCAACGCAGGGGCAGTTTATTGATGCCCTTCTTAAAGAAATCAGCTGGACGGGAGGCAACAAATTCTTCAAAGGCATTTTGTACTGCCTCTCCGGTATTGAATTTTTTTCCCGCCAAGAAGTTATACAAATTCTGGAAAAAGTAGTAGTCTGTAGGCACAAGGTCTGGTGAGTAGGGCGGATGACGGAGAGCTTCCAACCACAGTTCTTGCAACTTGGAGACCGTCTGCTGTGCAGTATGAGGTCGCGCGTTGTCGTGCAGGAGCAGCGGAGACGAGCGATTGACCAATGCTGGTTGGAGATGTGCCAGCTTCGCCATCATTGTGTTCAGTTCTTCACAGTACACATCTGCAGTAATGTTCACCCCTTTCGCTAAGAAGCTGTGATGAATCACACCGGCGCTAGACCACCAAACAGTGACCACCACTTTTCTAGGGGTAAGTTTTCGTTTAGGGCATTTTTAGGTGCTGAACCAGGATCCAACCAACTTGCTGAGCGCTTGCGGTTATCAAACAGAATCCATTTTTCATCGCAGGTAACAATGCGGTTCAAAATCATTTGTGTGTCTGTCGAGCAGTGCAAGGCACGTCTTGACGAGTCCTTCGCGCTGGCGATCATTGAGTTCGTGGGGCACCCATTTGTCAAGCTTTTTTACCTTGCCAATTTGACGCAAATTGACCAATATTGTTTAGACGCTAACGTCGAAAGCTGCTGCTAATTCAGCCGTAGATTGTATGTCATCAGCTTCCACAATCGCCTTTAATTCGTTATTGTGGACCAAAGTCTTCGGACGACCGCGAGGTTCATTTTTCAGGTCGAAATTTCTAGAACGGAAGCGAGCAAACCAATAACAGGTGGTGCGTTGGTTTGTAGTGTTAGCTCCGTAAACGTCGTTGATGTTGCGTGCCGCTTGTGCCGCGTTGCTGCTACGACGGTACTCATATTCCACAATTACTCGAATTTTTAACGTATCCATGATGACGAAAAAGATTGCAATGCGATGAAAATGTAACACTAATTAATAAACAAATGACTACTTTTGGAAAAAGAATTCCATGTTTGTAAATTAAAATTAATTTGAAATTAGAATTCTTAGCCAAACAAAAATTATTTTGATTTGAAATGGCCAGTACTGCAGAACGGCAATTTCATAGTATAGACCTTTTATTTTATGCCTTTTAAATTCTTCCTTATAAATCAGTTGAACTTTCGAACATTTGAAAACTTTATTGATTTATTTGAGCAGCTGTGACACGCCTTATCTTTCTCCTGATTGCCCTTATACAAGGGTAATTTTATGGGTTAGAAAAAATATTCTTACATTTATTTATTAGATTACGTTTTTAACTCTCGAAAAAAATACAATGGAATCCATTCGTTACAAAATCATAAAAACAATGAACCGGGTAGTGCGACGAAAATACCTAAACATTTTAAGAACATAATGTAACCTTAAATTTTGACTCCATTATCCTATAAAATTAAATAATGTCGATTCATAAGCGCGCGCCCTTTACGGCGCGTGACCTTCAAAGCCGGCGCGGCGTACGGCAGAGTGAGGGTGTCCAATGTCCATACTTGTTGTCAAGTCATTTAAGTTATGCATACCGTATTACTTACGTTATATTGAAGCCTAATATTGGGTATTTTTTTTAATTCGGATAAAAATATATTATGTATAAATAATAATTATTAGTGTACCTTCCGTTCAAGCAGTTCAGCGGCGCGTTCTGTTGGTGCAGGTTGGTGTTGGATGGTGGGCTCTTGTTCAACGGGTACCACTGGGCGACCGGCTTGCGCGCGTTGTCCAACATCTCCAACCAGTGGTCGCGACCGATGCCGATTAGGGAGGAACCGATCGCCGTGCAACCGATGAGTTCATTTGGACCGATCCTGCCAATCAAAGTTTCATTCATAGGTAGTGTGTTTCACAAAGATCTAATTTTAAGTGCGAAAATCCTAGTATATTTTTGCTGTCTTATAGTTTTCTAGATCTAGTATCTACACTTCGACGTAGATAACAATAGCAATTTAACCTTTTTCATTAAGGATCCTTTTAGGTACAGATAATCGCTTATTTTTGGCAGCGATGTCTTCGCATTTTAGTCTCAGCTATAAAACAATTTATTCAAAGTCTAAAATCTACTTACAGGTCATAATCAATAACTTTAACCAGTAGCGTGACGTCGTATACATTTTCAGCGGGCAAGTCGAATACTAGAGCTTCGTTATACACAGGACTGAGGGTATTCTTCTTAACAGTCGTCTTCTTCTTCTTGATGCGTTTGCCTTGGCAGTTGAGACAGATCTTCACGTAGGGATCTGTAAAATAAATATAGCTTTAGCAAATTACAGCCACAGTTCGATCTAAGATCTTGATTAAAGTTACTTTGCATATATTCTAGTCTCAAGTAATTCAAAGCGTATGCAAAATATTTGTTCCGCGAACTTCTTGGTAGATTTACATAAGAAAGCATTATTACGCTGTATGCAGCAGCTGTTTATATATTATATAACCACATAATATAACCCAGTAAACAATATCAAAAGGATAGAGACAAGGTGTTTTGCGACGTAATAAATTGCTTGTTAGTGAAAAAAATAATATTCTGAAGGGTTTATCAGAAGCGCTCAGGTTCAAATGACACGTGTAAAGTTTGTAAAAAATAGTCTTTCGTCACTTTAGACTCCACGTGCTTCGTCTTAGGGGTGTCTAATCCAGGGTTAAGTCTTATCCTCAGTATTACAACACCAACAATGAACGTAAGTATAACAAGTTTGTGGCGGACCAAATTAGCGCCACAATCCTGAATCGCGCTATCGAAGTTTTCTAAGATCGGCACTATATATACGACATCTGAAATTTATATAAGTGGGCTTCGGCCTGACCGAGCATACCACCTCGCACGGTCGGAGATCTCCCTTTGAGGCTTGCCTATATATTCCCACAAGTTAATAATATTTCAATCACGTAGATATTTCGTGAATTTTACAATTTGCTATTTGAATAAAAATAGCCATCGCATTATTTAGAATTTAATTTATTTCATTAATACTTAATATCAATAAAATTCAGCTTAGATCTTATCTTATAGGTTAAAACGTATCCATTCTATCTGCTAAGTGCCTTTACACACATGTCGCTGATACCACGGCGCTGCCGGCGCTGCGGCACAAAATCCATACAAATACAAGTGCTGCGGCACCGCAGCCCGCGGCGATAGCTCAGACTGCCTAACTTATTCATGATATTATAACAGAAAAACTTTAATAGGTAAATTATCTTGTTGGCTAACTATAATTTTCTTCTTCAAATTTGAGTCGTTTAAAAAGTTATCGAGTTAAAAACTTATCCTTTTATATGGGGGCTTTCAATGTGCTGTCAATGATATTGCCGGCGAGTTCCATACTTCTTTCTGTTTCCTCTACAATACAATACTATTGTGATGTGTTGTCAGTTACAGCCCTCTTTATTAGAAGGCGCCTTTGTGATATTAAATAGCCACGTTCCATATAAATTACACGTGTGAAAAATGTGTAATAAAAGTGTGTTTAAAATGAAATGCTTATAATATTCAAATAATTATTGGCGTCTCTATTTCACTTGTGAATTATCTTATAAGATAAACAAGCAAATCTTGTATATATATAATCAAAATCTCAGAAACGGCCGCAAGTATTTCCATGAAATTTAGTATGCAGGGAGTTTTGGGGAAAATTCGATCTAGCTAGGTCCTTATCCCTAAGAAACTGCGCTATTAAAGTAAATGTATATTTTTTTTTTCTTTCGTCGCGTCATTTCGATTTCTAATTTTTCAAATCCGGTTGGCGGCTTGGTTAGCATCGGAATTTTTGCGTTGGTCAACAATTGGGGTCTCGGGTTCGGATCCCGGCCAGGCGAGTATTCTTGTTATTTCTATTTTAATATTTTTTTTATCATTTTATCGTTCACCTAAAACTTCGAGCAAAGCTCGGTCTCCCACACATCGGTAGGTACTTTTTGTTCTATGCTAAAGTTACTAGAAAATAGCGATGTGAGAAGTATATGCTAGTTATATGCTGATACTACAAGCATAAAGCTAACAACGGTCGGTACACAAATTTTCCAACATTAGAGAAACGTTTATACACGGCTGAGGTTGTCATGTTACTCTGGGTACAACTGTCTAGAAATCTTCTCAAGATTTACACTACTCACTCGTCCTTACTTACTTAATATTAAAGATGTAAAAGTGAGTTTGTTTGGTTGGTTGTTTCTCTTTCACGTAAAAACTACTTAACCGATCATCATGTAATTTGGTACAGATATAAAGTAGACCACGGAGGATAGGCTACTTTATCGCGGCAATTTGTATGGTTCCCGCGGGATCATCTAGTTACATTTATATAAAATGACAGTAATGTTGTTCATGTAGTTTTTCTCGCTTTCGTATCTCAGCTATGGACCAATTAGAGTCAGAAGGATTTAGTTTACAAAGTTCACATTATTTTCCATCGATCATTATTTCATGCTCACAAATAAAACACTTAGCATACTCATTAACAGATAAGTAAACAAAAGTATCGCAAAGTATTTATTTTATAAATCCCTAGCTATTGGCTCTCGGTCTTAACACTCAAGCGATAATATGTAAAGCTAAGAAAAATAATTCGTAAGTAAGTAAAATTTTTAGCCGTCCGTCGATTCTGCAATTTAAATCTCATAAGTCATAACACAGTATCGATGCAGTGTCGATATGTTAAAACAGCAAAATGGTGTTGTCCTAAACGTCAAACCAACGTTTATCGTGTTTTGATTGGTACAAACTCCAAAAATCCATTGCGATCAAGGCGATTTATAAATAGTTCATTGAAAGTAAATTGAAAGTCTAAGTTAAATACGAGAATTGTTGAGGTTGAATTGTAAGAATGGGTCAAATGTGACATAACAAATCTTCATACAAGAAAAAGATACGCCATATTGATTTCACCATACCTCAAATATCAGCCATCTTGATTTGACCATACCGCAATTAATGTCAGTATGCCCCCCTAAAGTGGGGCCATTTAAGTGGGGACAGTTTTTGCCTCGACATGCCTCGTCTATAATACATATATACGTGTAACCAGAACCTACACAGGTTCTGGTTAAAAAGTCGATAAAGGCATAATAACTATTACCTCATTAACTACAGACTATACTGATTAGTCATAACTAAATAAAACAGACAAATGTGTGGGTATGTTTTAATTAGTTACCAACTAGTAACAACATCAAAACTTACCTGAAGAGCCATTAATGTCCATTGCCTTAAGATTTCTCCCCTTGATCACAGTGACGGTCAGTCTTCCGGCAGTTGGCAGGTAACAGAGAGACAGCATCAGCTCGCCAAGGTCCTTTTTCTCCTGTAAATAATGCTATTGTATAACAAAAACGCCCAAAAGACCAAAAATTGAATATGGGCCTCAATTGATGTCAAACGAGCTGATGCCCGCCACTTCGTTTGCGTGGAACCAGTAATGGAAACGGCTTTATAACATCAGCTATCTGCCAGTGAAAATCCGATCAAAATCGGTCCGGCCGTTTCAGAGATTAGCCGATACAATCAGGCAGACAGAAAGACAAAAATTTTAAAAATTGTTTTTTCGGTGTAGGTGCCGTATAAACTATCATAATATGCAAGTGCTTAGCTGTTAATTTGAAATTAAAAACAGACACGTCACTTTTTTTTATTTCTATGTATAGATGGGCCAAGTATGTGACAACAACGACATTTGAAATACGTATGAGATAAGTGGGTAATAAGTACTCCTCAATGTGTGGAAGATAGATAGAGAAGACCTCGAGACCATGGAGATAAAAAGTGTTTATTGTATTTTTCCAATATCTAGAGATGGACCCAAGAAATAATTTTAAAAAGTTATCTATGCGAGAACGTTCGAAAGTATTTTTTCGAATAGATCTTAATATTATTTTCTGGTAAATCCATACCATTGTTACCGTGTTTTAAAATCCGACAACATACTTGAAAGGACTTAATCCTGGGATTTATATTCAAAGGGATCGGCTTTTGTTGCTGGTCCTTGAGACCAGGGTCGTCGTCGATATGTTAAGTGGCAACTCGAGTCGAACTCGACTCGTGAGTTACACTGTAACACCACTACATAGTATCCAGTTCAGGTGAATTGGTCACTTTATAACTAATGTTCTTTTCTGTTAAAGGATTTATTTAATTCGTTGATAACGTTAACTCTCTTATACAGTTTGCTTATGAATCTTTCATAAAAAAAATATTTATTTTAATTTTATATAGTTTTCACATCTCTGTTGCTACATACATAGTTGTACTGTAAATAATATATCCTAAAAAAGGCTTTTGAACACACACTATAAAAATAAAATTAATTCAAGTTTGTGAAACAATTTACAGTAATATTATTTTCAAATTCAACCTTAATCTTAAGTGCACTTTGATGTCTGGCTACACGGGCATTGAAAATTGATTAACGATCTTCAATCCAAAAACTCCGAATAGACGAAAATATGTATAGAATTTTGGCATAACAATGCACAAGCCTTTCGTTAAAATTTCGTGAAATGTATAATATTTGTTCGATGATGAACATTGTGTTCTTTTTCTTTATTAGAATATACTCGCTTGTGTTCTTTTGTATTCCTAAATTTGGAATAATATACTCGCTGAAAGAGGTTAAATTAGCACGGTAGTAAATAGAACAATTTTGGATGTAAATTTATTTCCGGCGTGCACCGTAATATAATTTATTTGCCGATGTTATCCCAGGTAGGGTTCACAGCGGACCGGCTATATCATTTCAATGAGATCTATATCCATGAACAAAATATTTTGCAACAGTTCAAAATCATCATTGGTGTAACTGTAGGGAATTTTGAAATTTGCATTAACACAAACTTGTTGTTTTGTACAACAATAAAATTCTCATACAATTGGAAATGTTACGTTTTGTATGTGGTATGTGGCACCGCTGAAGAGACTGAAGCACCGCCCAGGTTTCGATCGAATCGAAGGCTTTCCACAAGGCTTTTCATAGTCCACATACGCCATACAGAGCGGACGATTATATTCCTCCGATTTCTCTATAGTCTGGCGGAGTGTGAGGATGTGGTCTATGGTACTATAGCCTTTTCGGAAACCGGCTTGTTCGGGTGGCTGGAAGTCGTCGAGCCTGCGCGCGAGACGGTTCGTGATAACCCTCGAGGACAATTTGTAGATATGGCTCAAGAGCGAGATCGGTCTGTAGTTTTTCAACAAGGTATTGTCTCCTTTTTTGAAGAACAGCACCACAACGCCCCTGCACCATGACTCAGGTGTGGCGCCTTCGTGTATGACGGAATTGAACAGTTTCTGGAGGACTTTGAGTACCGGTTTTCCACCAGCTCTCAGAAGTTCTGTCGTAATTCCGTCTTCACCTGGCGCCTTGTTGTTCTTAAGCTGTTTGAGGGCCATCCTAATCTCGTACAGGCCGACGTCCGGGATATCCTCGGTATAGTATCGAGTTAGCTTGGCTCTTGGATCTTTATCCGTGCTGATAGCAGGTGTCCGTGTCGATGTGTACAACTGTCCGTAGAACTTTTCTATTTCCTCCAAAATCTTTGGCTTCGACGAAATGATCTTGCCTTGATCGGTCTTCAGCTTCGTCATCTGGCTTTGTCCGATAGACAGTTTCTTTGCGAACACTTTAGAGCCCTTGTTTCGCTCAATCGTTTCCTCAATACATCTAGGATTGAAGGAGCGTATATCGTGTCGCGTTGCCTTGGTTATCTGTCTCCTTCCCGGTAGTAGAACAAGTTTCCAGATTTGAGAATTATCGTGACCTCGCCCTGTCTTCGGACTTCAGATAACCCTATGATATGCCATCGCAACTTGTCCACTGCTTCTTCCAGCTTAGCAATCTTCGAATCTTCCCTCAAAGTGCGTGCGTTGTACGTTGCCAGGTCGAGTCGTCGGGGGTGGTAGCCGGAATTTCGGAGCCGGAGATTCTTCGCACCCCCTGCCCCGCAGTTCCCGTAGCCAGGGATAGCGGGGCTGCCAGTGACTAGGGCCGTGGCCGTTTTGTGATGTTCATTTTTGGGGGGGGGTTTGCCGTAGTTACCCTTGGTACGCTTGGCAGGCGGGTTGGTGACCGCAGTGGTGTATACCTACTTACTCAGACGGACGCTGCTGCCCATTCGCCTGAGGTCCGGGTTTGTCGCCTCTTACGACACGCTTTTCCGGACGGCGGTGGGGATTTGTATTCTTTCTCCGTTCCCACACGGATGATTCACTCTGTATATCATTTTAATTCATAAAAATATAAAAATTGCGTGTTCAAAGCTTATATACAAACAGTATTAAAAACTAATAAATGTATACATTCATCAAAACAAAACTATTCACCATAAATTAATATAAAATAAAATAAAACGTATTAAATCGAAAAGAAATCCAGTTTTATACTGTACCAAACAGTAGACAAGACTATATAATATCTAACGCTTTGGACTTTGAACATTCATTTTGTAATTTTAATCGATATACCAAGGTCAGTTCAGGTTGACCTTAGAAAATTCAGTGTTCAGGCGTTCGGGTCGTTATACTTCAGTCTATGAATTTAGTTTTTGGATTCACCATCGGAGACACCTTGGATCGATATTAATTGAAAGTAACGACCCTATTTGTATTCGTAAAGATTCGATAATTTTCAATAAATCACCTGTCAGGTGGGTTTTTATAAGTATCAAACTTTTATCGCTTTTCACTCTATAAAGATGTGTCTTAAATCATAATAGATCTACCAATACGATGCAGATAATTTGTCTAAATAATCTACTTATATTATTATATTATTTTATTATTGTAATATAATTTGACAATATCAATATCATATTAGAATAACAATTACACTGGCGGACACATAAACTGCATCACAGTGCAAGAACACATTCAATCAAATTTTATTGCGAAATATGCAAACTTTTTACATTTATTGGTATTGGAAAATAAAGGCTGGTTTATAAACACAAAAACAAGATCAAATTTAAATATTGTACTGTCACAAAGGAAAGAAAATATTCTATGGAAGTAATCTTGTCAATTGACTAAAGATTAACTCGTTACGTTAATGTAATTTTTTTTTTTTACATGTTGAATTATCGTTACTAATTATTGTTTAATTGCTAGTCTGTTTTCATTTTAAACACGTTTTTCTCTCACGAATCGTCCGAAAAAGCCGCACAAATTGTTGCTCTAGTGCAGCAACGAACAATTGCTGCAGATTTAAATGTAAACCATTCTACGGGTTCCTGAGTTTACAGAAGGTTTACGGAGACAGGTTCATTCAAAAGAAGACGTGGAACCGGCAGAACTCGGGTGACAATGTCTCGTGACGACAGGTTTATTGTGACAACTTCCTTGCGAAATCGGTTTTTAACGTCTATAAGCTTTAAAAATGAGCTCCACCAGGTACGTGACGTAGCAGTTAGTGCACGAACCATAAGAATAAGGTTAAAAGAGCGTGATATCATACCTTTCAGACCCGCAAATGGACCAAAATTGTCTACAGCTCACAGGCAAGCTCGACTAAGATTTGCTCGTGAACACTTAAATTGGACTGAAGAGCAATGGGCTACCGTATTATTCACTGATGAGTGTAGGACTTATTTGTACGGTGCTGATGGTCGCAGACTAGTCTACCGTAGACGAGGAGAGTGATATGCTCAAAATTGCATTGAGGAGAGGGTTCCATTTGTAGGCGGGTCTTGTATGGTTTGGGGCGGCATATCGATGGATGCTCCAACTGAACTTGTGTTTATTGACGCAGACACACATGTCCGTGGTAATTGTGGCTTAACATCACATCGCTATACAACGGAGATATTGAAACCCTCATGTGGTACCTTTTAGCGGATTTATAGGCGAAAACTTCATTCTGATGCAGGATAATGCTCGTCCGCACGCAGCGAGACAAGTTGTGCAATACTTTACTCAGGTTGAGATTCGTTCCATGGATTAGCCAGCACGTAGCCCGGACCTCAGTCCGATAGAACACGTGTGGGACAACATAAAAAGAGCTGTATTTACAAGAAATCCGGTCCCAACAACGGATGCGGAGCTCAGAGTTGCATTGTCACAAGAATGGGACAATACTCCGCAAGATCTTTTAAAAACACTGATCAGGTCGATGCGAAACCGACTTGAATCAGTTATAAGGGGAAGAGGAGGTAATACACCTTATTAAAAACGAAAAAAACTTTTTATTTTCTTAGTATTGTAAAATTTTCATAATAAAGCCGTTTTTGTTCCATTCACATTTTCATTCCAAAAAGCTGCAAAAGGAGTAATTTGATTATTTTAGTGAGAAAAGTTGACCTATACGCACATGAATTAATTTTTTTGTCAGATTAAGAACCAGACTTAGCATCATCATTGAAATAAATCAAAAAAGCACTTTCACTAATTATATTTCATTGAAAGTTATCTTGCACTATGATGTAGTTTATGTGTCCGCCAGTGTATAAGTGGTCGTTTTTATCTCGATAATACATTTATTATAACATTTTGTAAAAAGTCTACAAATATCCAAACAAATATATTATTGTTTTGCGTTTTATAGAATACTTGTCCATACTATATATATGTTGCATACTGTATGTCAAAGAAGTTGCGTACCTAATACCTTCTTAACTCCATAATATTATTTTCTCCCTCATTATCTTTGATCTCAAGACGAACTAAGAGTCAATTCACTTCGAAAAAAACGATGCGCGACATGGAGCTGCATTTTTATGATAGCTATTCAAAATTGAACTTTATTCTCTACGCAAAAAGATACAGTATAAAAATGCAGCGCCTCGTAGCGTCGCGTATCGTCACTGTGTGAACTCACCCTCAATTCAAACATAGATATAACTCGCCATACACACCTGAGGCGGCGCCAGTATGTTCATAGTATACTCGATCTCCTGCTGCAGGTCCGCTGACTCCAGCAGTCCCTTGAGTACCACGTGGCCGATGAGGTCGTGCCGGCTGAACCGGTCGAAGTCGTACACCGAGAACTGCAGGTAGCGCTGACGGAGCTCCTCGTACGGCACGCTGCAACAAAACATGGGAGCTAGGCCACGTTCCCACGAGCGTTTTCTAGTGGTCACGACTGAAAAACAGCATTGTAAGTAGTAAAACTGTGCGATAATACAATAGAGCTGAAAATCGTGTAGAGTTGTCAAATCTGAAATTTGACGACTGAAACTTCGATTTTCAGCTCTATTGTATTAGCGCAGAGTTCTATTTACAGTGCAGTCTTTTCTGTCGCGACCACAAAAAAACTCTCGTGGGTGCGAGATTATTATGTCAGACTACGCGTCTTAGGATAGTCCAGCCTAAGACGCGTAGTCTGTATTAAGATGTACGTCGCCGCGCGTAGGCGCTTTGTCTATATATTATAATATGAGAATCGCCTAATTATATCTAGCCTTATAATTATTTGACTATTAGTATAACTATACTTTTCTAAAATATAGCCTTTGTAACCCGGGCTATGATTACGAATCCACTTACCCCTTATTCATTAAAATCGGGCTAGTAGTTTAGGCGCTACGGTGGAACAAACGTACATACATACACCCTTCCTTTTGACTTCGCGGTAGTCGGGTAAAAATATAATAATAATAATAATATCTATGGATGCTTTCACACCACGTCAATCTGGTCCCGTTGTAAGTTCTCGAAGAACTTGTCTTACGGGTACCAGATAACGGAAATATATTTAATAATTTTTAATACTATACTTATATTTAAGATTTTTACTATATAATACACATATTTAAATTCCATGACCTAGGAACACAAAACTTTTTGTTCCCTAGCAGTATTCGAACCCGCGACCTCCGGCTAAAACTAGCGCCAATGTGCTAACCACTGAGCCACAAATGTCGTAAAAATAAAATATGAATCGTAAAAAGTGAAGCTAAGCTAAGCTATAATATATTATGTATGTTAAATGACCGCTAATTACAGTTGCGGTTGGCTGTGGAGCGTGGCGTCGCCATTAGTTACGTATTATTATACGTGATTCCACGCCTGTCCGAAAGGAATTGTGATATTAAAATTAGATATTTCACTGGCACCAAATGAAAGGGTTTGTGAATTTAATAAGATAAAATTGAAAAAAAATCTATTGCGGTATCTCTAGCTTAAGTAGAAGATAAATTAATTTTAAAATAGCGTGGGTCACCCACTACTTAGCCACGTTGCGCCAACTCCCACTATCTAACTCGCAGTATAAGTAGCAAACTTAATAATAAACAAAAAGAACATAGCTAGTTATGTTTTATATGTTACTAGCTAACCTTTAGATGTTGTTCTGTCTTAAACCCACACCCCTACCTACCACATAACCTACCAACTACACCTACCACCTACACCTACTACCTATTCCTACCACCTACACCTTCTAATCTACACCAACCACCTACACCTTCTAACCTACACTTACCACCTACACCTACCACCTACATGGTGGTAGGTGTAGGTGGTAAGTGGTAAGTGGTGGTAAGTGGTAGGTGTAGCTACCACCTACAGGTGGTAGCTACACCTACCACTTTCACCTTCTATCCTACACCTCCCACCTACACCTATCATCCTCACCCACCACCCACACCTACCACCTACACCTTCTAACCAATACCTACCACCTACACCGTCTAAAATACACCGACACCCTATAGGTGATGTGAGGGTTAAAATTTTTTTCCGTATCACTAATAAGTATTATCGCTAATAAACAATAGGTTAAAACAATAGGTAATTAAAAGGGTGAAATTTGAGGATTTGATGTATTTTAATGCCAAAATACAATATAATTTTAAGAATAAAAAAATGTCAAAAATATTAAAAATAAAATGTAGTCGGCTACCCTTATCTACGCTTGGGGGAATAAAAAATAGTTTAATAACCTATTCTCATTTCATCAAAATCGGTCAAGCCGTTTCGGAAGAGTTCTCTAACAAACACTGTGACACGAGTATCTTATATATAAAATCTACATTGGCTTGTAAAAGACAGTACCCACTACACTTTTTTTTTTCAAAACTAAGAAGTTTAAATAAAAAAAAACGTTTTAAATCAAATAGTTATTTATCAGCTTTCAATTAATATAAATCTTATCTCTGACATAGAATATTATTTACATATTATATTTTATTACTAGACGTTGCCCGCGACTCCTCCATCGTAAATACATTATATCACGGGAACACTGTACTTTTTCCGGTTGTGATTCAGCGTGGTCTATTCTATAATATAATATACCAAATTTCATTAAAATCAGCCCAGTTGTTTCGGAGCCTATTCAATGCAAACAAACAAACAAATATTTCCATTTTATTATTGAGTAGGTACACCTTCGTCACTGTTATCTACAGATAGCAGTGACGAAATCTGGTTCTCTTTCATAGGGAAGGGAAGGGAGGGCCCTAGCCTGTATTTAGGCTAGGGCCCTAGGTAGGGATTTGGATGGAAGGTCTTCAGAAGGTAAGTAGTAAGTGAAGCCGATAGGAATGGAGTTATAGGAACCCAACGCTACTGGTAGTACTCTGATTTGTACTAAAACAATAAACACTCGATCATTGTTTTGTACTTATATTGTTAGGTAAAACTCATTAGAAGAGTAAATACATGCACGCAATGGCGGCACGTGGAAGTAGATACAATCGTATAATTGATTAGGCGCGATTGTTTATTTCAATATACCTTTGATATTGTATTTTAAAATGAAATACCGATGTCGTGTATAAAATAACAATAATGAATTATGGTGAAGATAGGCTAAGAAAGCTTTTGTCCTCAGTTTCGGTTATATACCATTAGTGATTCTCTTATCCTTGTTACTTCAATTATTCTGTTAGTTAACCACACTTTCACAACTTATGTACTGTTAAAGCGTCCTTAATGTAAGTTACAGACCTGTAAGGGCCAGTTCATACCGCAATTATACGCGACGCTACGCGGCGCTGCAGTTTAAAGATAGCTATTCAAACTTGAACTTTATTCACTACACAATAAGATACACGTTTCATATGACATCAGTCATACACTGCACATGCGCTGTGCAACGCGGTGCAACCTGACATTCGAACTCTTACAATGAAACGTGTAATTAAAATCTTCTTGAATAATTAATAAAGTTCAATTTTGTATAGCTATATTTTTTTAGTTTCGTTTCGGTTTGAATTGATCCTAAGCTTACCAACAAGCCCTACGAAACACAGTTAAAGCTACATATACATATAGAGCTCGTGTAATCTTAGTCCTGAACAAAATATCGACTATCGATCTGATCGAGCGGAAGATTTAACTGACCTTAGACCTAAATTAATTTAAATTGATTGAAAAACAGTAGGGATATTATTATTAGTATCAGATATAGACCAATTGCAGTAGTGCCCAAACTTTCGAGAGTGAATATACTCTTGAAAGTTTGGGCACTGATTAACACATATCATTTAAAAAATATATTACATAGCCTATGTTACCCGTGGCATCATTACGAATATATTGACACATCATTTATTAAAACCCGACCAGTAGTTTAGACGCTACGAGGGAACAAATTTACACTTCCTTTCGGCTTTGCCGTAGTCGGGTAAAAATAATCACTTAAATATTAGTCTCTCTGGGACTCCAACCCGAGACACAGATTTGACAACAACGCAAAACGTACAACGCATACGCAACTGAGTCACTCGCTTTGACAATTTAAGAGCTTATAAAAACTCTAAAGTTCACGGTTTCCCTGGTATAAGACCTCGCTAGATCGATTTTCACCCCAACAATCATCTGCGTACCTTAGTGGAAATTGTTGAAGCCGTTTTCGAGATTCTGATTATATAGGTACAAGAATTGCCCGTTTAAAGTATATATTTTTTATATTTATTTTATTTAAGGTCGCTCAAACATCAATGGCGCTTTAGGTTTACAATATTAAATTATATCATAGAAGGTATTTAAGCAATTTTAGAAAATGTACAGTTTTTTCTGTATTTTCAAAACACTTTTTTATAACAATTAGGAATGTTCACTTTTACACGTTCTATACTATACATTGGACATTCAATTAATAAACGCTTAATAGATATGTCACACCTTACGCATTTTTTCTTAGCTTCCTTAGTGATGAGGTGTATATAAGTTACATTGTAATGTTCTATTATTAATCTATTAAAAACACTTGATCTCTTCTATTATTTGGCTTCCGGGAATATCCTGGTGGCTAGGGATCCAGATTAATTCTATGGCGACTTTACTATCAATTAAATTAAGTAAATTATCTTGAGTTAAATTAACTAGCGGATCTATGTTAGTAATATTTGACAACGCCATTAGGGAAGACAATGAATCGGAAAATATTAAATATTTTCTTATTCAGGGGGCTTAAAATACGGTACAAAATTGAAACCATAACAAATTTGACACGACACGTGTTTTAACCACGATGTGTGTGAAAATTCCATTCAAAAACAATTTGTTTTCTTACTATCTTGTTTCTAACTACGATACAACTCTTGTGGACGTTTAGGGATGCTTGCCTTTTGTTGCACATCAAGCGAATACCAAAATATATATTGTCTGTATTACGTAAGTAATGATTTTTTAAAAGACTTCAATTTATTTCAACTCGTTCAATCGCCAACTCATTTCACAGAAACCAGTCAAACCTTAATTGATTTAATTTGCACCAATCTTCATGCGAAGTACACAAAGGTCGCGGCTTACAGAGCTATAAATGGTCATAGCATTATTATATCAGAGTTCCGTATTGTACGTGATAGGTGTACACCTCTTACATTAACTTTTGGGCCCATTAAAAATATATGTCTGGAGAGATTCTCGAGCGACTTAAACTGCGTACCATGGAACGAAGTCGTAAATCTTTGTAACGTAGACGAGATGGTTCAGGCATTTAACACTCTTGTTTTAGGTATATTTGACTTCCATGCTCCAGTTAAAACATGTGCAGTGAGGGAGCCCTCGTACCCCTGGATAACGCCTACGTTAAAATTTATGATGAGGTTACGTGATAAAGCATTAACAGAATATCGTAAATAAAAAACTGAATCAAAAAGGAACAATTATAAACAATTAAAAGCACTTGTAGAACAAAGCTTCCGTAATGAAAAAATAGCATATTTTAAGTATAATATCAATAATAAAATAAAAGAACCTAAACTATTATGGAAAAACTTAAAAAACACAATTAATACAAAGAAAAATATTGAATTTCCTACCTATGTTACAGATCCAAATTTAATAAACAATCACTTCTTAAGTATTCCAACAAATGCCACTACAAGTTTATCACTTTTAACATTTTTTGAATTTCATAACTTTAGCTTTGCTACTTTTAAACTCGAAACTGTAAGTAGTCTTGATATACATCGTATCATTAACACTTTAAAATCGAACTCTGAGGGGTTTGACGGGATTCATTTAAACATGCTAATGTTAACTCTACCCAACTCTTTAGACGCTATTACCGCTATTATTAATTGCTCCATCTCAACTTCTTGCTTTCCTGATCTATGGAAAATTGCAAAGGTTCGCCCTTTGCCAAAAAAAAATAATCCCTTGGACTTTAGCGATCTTAGGGCGATAAGCAATTTGCCGTGTTTTTCTAAGGTTCTGGAGAAAGTGGTGTGCCTACAGTTAACACATTACTTGGAAACAAATGACGTGTTACCACCTCTACAGTCTGGCTTTAGAAAGCGGAGAAGTACAGCCACTGCTCTACTGGATGTTACCGATAATATCTTGGCTGCCCAGGATAGTGGGATGTGCACTTTACTTGTCTTATTGGATTTTTCACGAGCCTTTGACTCCATTAATATCAATTTGTTTTTATCTAAACTAAGCTCTTACGGTTTTGACATCTCATCTCGTCGCTGGTTTGACAGTTACCTTCATAATAGAAGGCAATGTGTTCAAATCCAGCTCGACGGCGGTAAACTTGGCACTTCCTCATTAGCACAAGTGGAGGCAGGTGTACCGCAGGGCTCACTCCTGGGTCCGAACCTTTTTAGCCTCTACTGTGCTGATATAGTACAATGCATTAAAAACTGTAAGCATCACATTTATGCGGATGACATCCAGCTATATATCTCCTTTCATGCTAGAGACTATGAAAGAGCGGTGCGCAGCCTAAACGAGGACCTAAATCGAATAGCTCTATGGTCAGAGAATAACAATTTAATACTGAACCCGTCCAAGACAAGACACTTAGCATTAAGTGGCCAGCATCAGTTAAAAAATTTGCCAGCCTCGCTCGGTAAAATGGTTCTTGGTCAGCCTATTGAACAAGTGGATGAGGCTCGAAACTTGGGATTACTTATGGACAGCCACCTGAGATTCGAAAAACATATAGCTGATTCGGTACAAAACTGTTTTTATCGCTTAAAAGTCTTATATAAAATTAGGCCTTATCTATCTGAAGAGCTACGTGAACAGTTAGTAGAGACTCTAGTCCTTTCCAAACTGAACTACTCTGACACAGTCTATGGCCCCCGTCTACTGGCTCGAACGGAGAAACTTATTCAGAGAGTACAGAACGCTTGCGTTCGGTTTTGCTACTCAGTTCCAAGTAGAGGACATGTAACACCTTTTTTAAATGAACATTTTTTGCTTAAAATGAAGTCCAGGCGTAAATATCATCTGGCATGTCTTATGTTCGTTGTCATTAAGTATAAAGAACCGTCTTATCTATACGAGAGGTTGAGTTGGCTAAACTCGCGCAGACAGTGCTCACAGAGACTGTCAACACAGCAACATCGAACCAAAGCACTTCGTGGCAGCTTTCGCTATGCGGCTGCGAAGATTTGGAACAACATTCCTCCTCCGATACGCACACTCAACACAGTAGGCACGTTTAGACATCACTTGAAAGAATTTATAATTAAGGAACAACGTAAACATGGTATGATTATTAGTAACCTGTCGTTCATATGAATATTATACATAAAATTGTATTCATTTATTATTCTTACCTATTAGTTTAATTTGAAATTCATTGTTACTCAGTAGTGTCTTGTTGGGTTGTGTTGTTGAAACGATTTCTAGCAGTTTGTGCGGTCTTTTATCTAGTGTATAGTTTGTAAGGGAGTTGTATGTTTAAGTATAGTCTACTATCATCATATTATATTATGTATTATGTTTATGTGTGTGTATATATGTATGTATGTATATATATATATATATGTGTGTGTGTAAGTATGTGTATACGTGTTTATATATAGTATATTACGATGCTTGATGTTATGCAGAAAGTTGCATGATGTCCGTGGCTTACTACACTTCACGGTTCAGTTGAAAATCGGTGTATGCGCGTGTCTTTATACGACATACGTGGCTTATGCCGAACTGGACCCATTTTCTAAGTCACATGAAGGCACAATTTGTCCTATTTAATTTACAGCAGTAACTATGGTGTATGTCTCAATTTGTTATTCTTTTTTATATCTTCCTATTTTATGTCATGTTACATTTGTGTCTTTTGTGAACTGAAAAAATAAAATTTCTTTCTTTCTTTCTTTCTTTCTTCTAACTAACTCAGATCAAAGCCCAGTCAGACAGTTATCAGGCTCGTTTATGATAAAATATTGCTAAGACAAAATATACGTTTTTCGCTCTGTCTGGAAAGTAATGATAATGTGGAATTGAATAGGGCCAGCCATCTGTGCAATGGCAAATCAAGTAGGCCACGATAAATTAGTGCCAGAATAATATTGTAATCGTAGCATCAGTCGTGGAAGTATTTTTAGAAGACAAATACTGTTTCGAGCTTTCTGTACATATATTCCATCTTCCATCTAAGGTCTTTTGGCTAAGGCTAATTAAATATCTAAACGACAAGTCTGTGGGATGATTCTGCTAATTATTTCTTAAAACAATACAGTTTCGATGCAGTTTCGATAATATGATAAAATAGCAATATGGTATTCTCATATACGTCAAACGTTTTGAGCTAAACTTCAAAAATCTGTTTATGATATCAAGACAATTCATTTAATTAATTGAAAGATTCTCATAACCGATTCTCATATGTAACTAAGACTTTCAATTTAATTTAATTTTAATGAAATTTAATTGAAAGTCTTAGTTAAATATAAGAATCGGAGTTCTGTACGATATGCACGGTAAATTCATTTTTATGACTCGAGTAAGTCGACAGCAAATAGTGACGAACTACCTGAGATTAAGTAATAAGTAGGCAGTAGTTTCCTCTTTCATTATTCCTAATTAAGGCCTTCATTGCTGTAGAGTTTAATTATATATTGTTCGTAATTAATTTAATACAAGTTTTTGTAAAGGTCAGGGCTGTAAGGTGAAACTGTCTCGGCTAAATAGGTGTTTATTCAAGAATGTATTAAATACAAAAACGACTAACAATATTATAAAGGTTGTCTGGCTGAAATCGCTTGTAGCGATAAGGCCGCCTTTTGTGCTTTTATAAGTTTAGTTTTTCTATATTCTTTATGTCCTATTTGTTTTTGGTGCAATAAAGAGTTTTTCATTCATTCATTCATTCAACAACTAAAAAGAGGACTTAGTCAAGCCGAGTTCTTTACAATAATGAAGTTCGAAATCACAAATGCATCGTATTCATGTATCGCGCGCTATGTCACTTAGCGAACGTAATGTCAGTCCCATATATTATGATCGTCATTGTAATTAACGATGGCATGTTGGCTAAGCCCAATGGTACTATTATTATTATCGTCATACGACATAGTAACTATATTCTGTTCAGGGGTAGCAGTAAAAATGGACAACAACGTAACAGAAATATGTCAACAGGCGTGACACCATGCCAATGTATGACTGATGATTTGTACAAATATTAATGTACATGTACATTATTTTTTTAACCGACTCAAGACGGCGGCTATTTATTCGAATACGCAAGCTGGCTAAAGGATTTTACATTGACACTGCCAATGAGCATTTAAGCAGATGGACGGACACAGAACATAAGGAAAATCCTTCGCTACCGAACTCTAAAGAATAATAAAGATTCGCTACATTGCAAAACTTAACGCCTGCAATAATAATCTTTAATACCACCGCCATAAAAATCAGAATTACATGCTCAGAGCTGGGATTATAATTCCATTAATTGTGGAAAATTGTTGGAGAAAAAGTTAATTGTTCAACTTCCACTTTACGACTTAAGATAAGTAAAACTGATTACTGGGTTTACTCTTATATTAGATGTGGCAGATTTTGTTACCAACTGGCGTTAACTCTGCTGAGCCTTACTGGTCGATGTTTTTATACTACGACTTATTATTACTTATGCAGTAACGAGTAGTAAGAATGCGAGAAAGAAAATCTGTTGGTAACACAATTTTCCTCTGGTTCACCAAGGTAAAAGAAAACTCGATAATAGATCTATAAAACATCCCCATATTCGCAAATCAGAAATAAACGTTTTCGAAAATGACGCTTTTTAATAGACTTTTTAGTGCAAACGGCGTTCATTTCCCATGTATGGCGCATAGGAAAAAAAAACAATAACCAGACTACGTCAGAGTAGGGGTCTAAAAGGCCGAAACGAGAAAATAATTCACATAGAAATCCAGAAATTCATAGGTACGATAATGTTCAAGCTAGAGCCGTGGTCGCACCTACTTTATAGGTTCGGAACAGTCGCTGTCAAATCGCAGCCGTCTCTGTATCTATCTTGGGGTATGCATGTCCATGTGTCTGAAGCAAATTTTTTTTCCAGATTTAAAGAACGATAATAATAAAATTTACAAATATTATTATGATAATCTACAAAAATCCAATAGAGATCATTCAACAGGCAACACCAATTCACTTATGCACCGTATAATATTATGTAGTCGAATATTATATCCTACCATCAAACACAGCGATAATGCGATTCAGAAATATGTAAGACCCGTATAGCGACATCTATCGAACGTAGTAATAAAAGTGCTTATAATTTATTTCATCTGAATGTTTTAATTAAAAACGGATGAACCGATTTACAGATTTTCATCTAGTTTTTTTTTGTTTGAAAGCTGACATAATCGAGAGTGTTCTTAGCTATAATTCATCATCATCAGCTCATTCACTGCTTGACAATTCAGGGGTTATTTAATTGTTTTATTTTCTTATGTATCTTATTTTTTTAATTCTTATTTTTTAATTCTTATTCTTTATTATCTATAACAAATTATATTTATAAAATAAAATGTTTTTATGAAGGTACAACAATATAAATAATATTATATAAATTATATATTTATAGTCATAAATTACGAAACATTCGAAAATTGGACAACTTTGTTAGTACGACCTCAATTTAAACATATATTTTGACTTAATAATAATAATATCTATGTACGCTTCACACCACGTCAATCTGGTCCCGTGGTAAGTTCTCGAAGAACTTGTGTTACGGGTACCAGACAACGCAAATATATTTAATACTTTTTATAATATACATATATTTAAGATTTTTATGATATTTTACACATATTTAATGCACATCCATGACCCAGGAACACAGAAAAACTTTTTTTTCCTTCGGCGGGATTCGAACCCGCGACCCCGGCTTGAGCACCAACACGCTCAACCACTGAGCCACAGAGATCGTCAAACCTGGACTTGAACAAAATGATATGATATAATATACCAAACACGTGATGATTATCTCGGTTTAATTTTTTTTGATATTAGAATCTGATAGCCTATGTTACCCGCGGCATCATTACGAATCTATTGACATCTCATTTATTAAAATCGAACCAGTAGTTTAGACAGACATACATAGACTGCCAAAATCCCCTTACAATACCCTTCCTTTTGACTTCGCCGTAAAAAGTATAGAAAAACAATAAAACTATAAAAAAATTATTATTACAGTAAGCCACAAGCCAATTTACTATTACTCAGTATTTTCCGCAACAAGAGCTAGCAAGCTGTCAGTAAGCTCTAAAACATTACCAACATTATGAAAATGGAGTGCTTTTACTGGTTTTTGCCACGCGCCGCTGAATATTGTGTTTGATGGAAGTTATTTTAATTAAAACGAAAATTAACATTTCTATTTTAGCTGATGATTTTTGTATAACAATATCCCACCAAAAACATTTTCATGTAAAGTGATGCCAAGTCAATACCAAATGACTCGCACTGTCAAAAAGCTATCAGATCTCATGTAAAACCAAGCTTCTGACTCTACCAAACTTCTAACTCTACACGCCTTAACTCTACAAGCCTAACTATACAAACTCTACACCTAAGTAAAGTTATGTGGCTTGGCCGTTTCGTTCCTGCAAGAATATTATAACAGAAAAACAGTCCGTAACAGTATTAAACTTGGGTTTAATAAGGGTTCAATAAATCGACGAAATACTTCGAGAAAAGGTGGTCTGGTAGTGCTCTTGCGCTTTGCTTAGCTCGTCTTGGCGGGAACACGGTACTCAGAAATATGTTATGGAAATATATAATATAAAATACTCCTAATTTTTACCTGAACAAGAATGTTTCGTTGAAGACTGGGTTGAGATTCTTCCGATGGACTTTGGTCTGGAACTTCTTCTTGCGATCCGGCAGCAGGAACACCTTAATGTAAGGGTCGCTGCTCCCCGACACATCTTTCACCGGCAAGTCCCGGGCTTCGAATATCTGGTATGAAAAATATTATTATTAAATTAAAGTAATGATGACACCGATATCCTGTTATAATGAAGACTGTTACAAACGCTATCACGAACAGTGTTAACTCGTTTTTATTTATAGTACTTTATCTAAAGGTGTTACTGTTTTTAACCGACTTACAAAAAAGAGGAGGTTATGTATTCGACCCGTGGATATGTTTTGGTATGGTCAAATTACTCGTTCGTTTTCACCTAAGTAACTGCGCTTAACTTCTTACTGATGTTACGCTTTGATTAACTTTCAGATGTGTGGCTTAAATAACTTCTTTTCAATATTTTTGAGTCAGATTAAAGCAAATTGCTTTAGCATTATTGGTCGTACGCCTAAAACGTGAACTTTTGACCAAAAAATTAAGCGGACATTTAGGGCCATAACTTCGAAAAAAGGCCAGTCATAAAAGTGTTTACTGCTAACAACGTAAAAGAAACTTATTAATGAAAAGTAACAAAGTTCGGATTAATATTGAAGGTAGTAAATAAGATAAAACGTGCGCAGACCACGAGATAATTAAAGAACTTGAGCTTCGAGAGCGAGCGAAGTTACAGTGAGAAGTGGTTTATGTTTACAAGGTTGAAGAACGAAGGTCCGGTAAAAATCACCTTACTTCTGACCTAATTCACTATCGATAAATCAAATGTACTATCAGGGAATCTTATTTTACTAAAAGCGAGTAATTACCAACAAATTAGTATTTAGTATTCTTAGTATCATATAAGTAGGTGTTAAATGTAAAGGGCTATTTTTTCTAATGAATTTTCGCTGAACTGCGAGTATCTTTAGCCGTGCAAATGATTCCAATTTTACTCAGACAATCAACAATTCTCAGAACCCTAAAAGCTGGACTTTATTATAAGCACACTGCACAGTATCAAAGTTAAATCAAAAAAATTAAGCGGCAATTAAGAGTAATTGCCACGAGGCATTGCTATTGATACATTTTTATTTACATTTTGTTATTTTAATGTTAAAAATTAAATAATATTGAATATTCTGAATGTGTAATTTTCACTGGTTTAATTATTATTATTGTTTAAATTTACTTTCACTATTAAAAGTATGACCTTAAAATCACATACTTAGAAAATTGCCAGGTAATGAGCAAGCAATTTGCCTTGTTTACTTACAACTTCTATAACATTATAAAGTTCGGTGACGGTGGCCGGTTTAATTGAAACCGGCCTCCAGCTTCGTAGGAGTTATTTTATAGTGCCCATGTGTGTGCGCAGTACACAAGAGCGCTCTCTATTCCTTTACTCTCGAACCCAGTGAGACGGATGACCGGCACGACTGGCGATAGATCAGGCGCAGGGCCGACTTTTTACTGCCCATCCGACGCATGGATCATCTTTCTTGTCAGAAAATCAGGTGATCAGCCTGCATTGTCCTAACCAAACAAGGAAACAACATTTTTTGTTGTTTCAACGCGGGAATCGAACCCATGACCTCCGAGTCGAGAGCCAAGCTCTAAACCACTGGACCACGGAAGCTGTTAAAAAGAGTGGCCTAGTGGGTAGACCATTTGATTCGCACTCGAGAGAGTGCAGGTTCGATTCCCAGGTTGTGGCGTGTACCAATGAGACTTTTTCAGATCTCAAGTACATTATACGGACGCTCTAACGGTGAAGGAAAACATCGTGAGGAAACCCGCACTTGGTTGGTCCCAGACGTATTGACCAGTCATTCCTCTGGACTAGGCTGACTGTGTTGTGAGAATGCCGTATGTGCTTGGGCAACCATACTACATTTAAGAACCAACTGTCCCAGGCACTACAGTATTTCAAGAGAGGTTATCGGATACTGTATAAATCATCCACTATCGGATGAAAAGACCAAAGTTTGACATTGTTAATTGTCTTCAAGGAATTCCATTAAGTTTTTAACTTAAAATAACCACGATTTTAGTATATCGAGGCAACTCAACAAGACTCTTACAAATTTTCTTTTTAAGTGTACCTCGTCGCAAACGGACCAGTGAACCGGAAAATGCTCTTTACACACCTCAATTTTTCGGAAGACCTGTTAAATATTTTGTTCTAGCTAATGAAGAAATTAAATTTTTACATTTTCTCCGCTTGATTTTGGTTATTTAAGTAGATTATACAATTAAATAAAATACTACTAGATCATACAATTTTCATTCAAATTTCATTTCTAGTAATTATTTTAATTCGGATTAATGGAGTCGTGGAAATAATCAATAAATTGTAAATCATATTTTATATAAATGTTCGTGGAAATCAGATATATACCCTACTATAGATATATAGATACCCTATCTCCTGCAGATATGCAATTATAATAATTCAGATGCAATCACGCTTACATCATAACCTAATTTTATCCTTGATTGCAGTGGCTAAAGTGGTAGTAATATTACCCATGTCCTTTAAGTACGTATTTACAGAAAAAAATATTTTAGTGTAGAGTACAAATTATCATAATTTCATAAAAGAGAAACATGCATTTTTTTTAAATCAGCAAAATTCTTATATTTTCCGAAATATAAAATAAATATTGACCGAAAAGCAGTAATCAGTTGCCAAATTAAAAACATTTTTTATTATAACAATGATATACATAAACGGAGTATTTAAGTTAATAAAATCAATGTTATATTTTTCGTCATACATTTTCAACTGCGTGACGTCACTCGTGCATAATTTTTGTAGCGTTTTTAATGCTCTCCAACGATCTCACTTTTGTAATGACTGTATTTCGTCAACGGTGGATCGTGGATATGCCATTGCAAAGACAATATTTCCTGGCTTATTATGTACTTTTCGAAAAGCCAATCAAAAAATGCATGTTCCCCATTAGCCCGTATGAATGAGACGACGCGGCGTGCGGCGGAGCGGCGGAGGGCGAGCGGCGGAAGACGGACTCGCTGGCATTTACGCTGAAGTTCATTACACCGACGTCATCGCATCCACACTACTGAACAAAGCATACGAGCCTTGGACGTGTTATTCTCTAATTGAATACTTATCTAGTGTCTGGCTAGCTATTCATCCTAGATATTTTCTTTGATTTTTTAACATCTGAGTGATTTGCGAGTGATTGAATGAAGAATTTATGGAAACATAAAATAAAATCTGTAACCCTTAGTAGACTTTAATCCTGCGTTCACGCGTTTTAGATTTTATATAAATTCTAGAAACTCTAGAATTTACTCAATCTGTAAAAAGTGAGCCAGTGGCTCTATGTATCTACTTTTTAAGTAAAAAAACTGTAATTCCTTTAAGGAAATTGATATTTTTACCCTAAAGGACATAAAATTAGGACTTTTGGTCCCGACCAAACTTTTACTTCTGAAAACTATTCTTTATTGCAGCTTCGCAAACCATGTATTTATAAGACATGTTTGAGAAAAAAAAAATATAAAATCGTTTTAGTTGCTTTCTGGAATATTCAAACATTTTTCTTAGTATCTAATTTCCTTACAAACTTTCACTGATTGCCTGAACCTATATGATATCTAAACAACTTTCAAAGTCATTGAAGCATTTTTCTCAATGCATAATATAAACATTGTACCTTCACAACTAGGGCCTCGACTTCCTGGTCGTATTTGAGAGCGAAGTGCAGTTTCCCGCAGAACTCCAGCTCACCACTGTCGGTGGAGGACTGGCGGACTAACTCGTTCTTATACAGCTCCGGCTGAAAAAAAAGTAACTTTAATATGCAATATAAAGTTTTATTTACAATACTAACATCAAAATCAAAAGTTGTTGATATTCAAGGTTGTACGGAGGTTAATACTTTTTGTGAGTAATTTTTTCTAATAGCCGTCTGATAGCTTAAATGACAAGCTTTCAGACGTTTAACCAGCAGCAGCCTGCAGCAAATATTTGATATCCGAAATACGTAAGTTTTCATTAGTTAGTGTCCAGAACTTAGAAATCATCTACGTAAGTGGATGCTAGTATATGCTAGAGCGTAGTTTGTAGATACCAGTCAGTATATGGCGGGCATTTGGTGTGTTTTTACAAGCTTTTATTTTGTTAATTTCACCTGTCTATTTGTGTGTAACCAATATTGATAAACCAATCTTGCGAGTAAAATTTGACCCACTTCCCGGTTTCCGATTGAGCTAAAAATTTGCACGCATACGTATATCGCGTGACAATGCAACATAATGATGACATGGACCTGATCTGATGCAAGCCCATCGAGTTTGGGCTCGTATGGTTGGTGAATATTTTGTATCTATATAGTATTAAGAGTCTGATATAGTAGCTGGCAGGCGGTCATAGGAACTACGTTATAGTAAAGCTTGTTTTTAAATAAAGTTATTCTTTTTTAATCATAATTTATTATAGACCGTGCTAGAACTCCGTTAAATGGACGAATAAAATATATACTAATTGTCCAGTAAACGGACGATTTAAATAATTATTTGTCCGTTAATTAAGTGGACGAATAATTTTCACATTTTTTTTTTTTTAAATGCATACGTTTATTAAACTTTCTAATACTACAATATGATATACATTTTATCAGTTATGATAACAAAATCAATTGTACCATAAAAGTAGGTAAGTACTAAAAAAATAATAACTACTCCAAAACTTAAAATGCTACAAAAAAAAGAAATCTCCCAGGTCATCCCCACCAGGCAGAGTACCTAGAAGGCTCAAAGAGTTTCCTCGCTGGATTGCGATACTTATTCTCTGAGCCAGGTAGGTGCCGGCTCTGGGGTCTCGGGTGGCCTCAATGAGTTTTTTGGAGATTTCTCCGAAAAGTTTGTGCGCACCCAGACCCCATGTACCTAAGGTTTCAACCCCAAACGGTTCAAATATGAGATCCCCACTAAGGTTCTCATATTTGCGCCGCTTGAGGTTTTCCGCCTGATTGGCGGCCGCACCTGCAGAACTCGAGGTGCCCTGGACATGGGACGGAGCAAGTGTATCGACGCAAGTAGCGTCCCATACAAGAGCCCGTCCCACTCTCCAAGGGACCAGGGTCATACCGTCTGGTCTCTTGCCATCGTCGCGCGCCAAACCAGAGGGTTCCAGCACAGCTGGCACTCCGGCGGTGACAAGAGCCCGACGGATGAGATCGTTCAGACAGTGATGTCGGGAGATGCGGCCGGCGCTTTGTTGACAGGACAGCCCGTGGTGTCCGAGGCTGTCCACATTTGCACCACAAACACAGCGATGGGGGACGACGTGGGGGGTGCCAAGACGCAGGGAAGTAGCTAACCGGAAAGCTGTTCGATCCAGCAATGTGCCCGTATTGGGTGATGGTAATGCTTGTAGCCAAAGACTCCCACTTCTCCGCAGCTAAGAGGCGAGCCTGCTCCACAGGACTGGAGGACGTATTAAGAAGATTATTCCGTACCAGTCTGCAGAGTGGCTCGTCCCAGAGCCTTTGGGAAAAAGTATTGTCAGGCAATTCGCTACAAGCACTAGTTACGCTCCAGGCGTCCTTGGCCTCGTCCAGAAAGGTAACTGTATTGGAGTAGGATGGGTGATGTAGTATTTTGGAGATAAGACTATGGTTCGCGTGGACTGAGGACAAGAAGGCCGGAAGCGATATGTCAGAGGGCTTTCGAACACCCAGGCCACCGAACCTAACTGAAAGCGTTGCCTGAGTCCATGCGCGGTCATCGAAATTTGTATTCAAAATAGTGGAGAGCGTTTGTCTTATGGTATCATCCAACTGTTTGAGAAGTTGAGGGAACTTCCACAGTTGACAACACCGTAAGACATATGTCAATTTAGGTACGAAAATGCAAAAACGGATTAGGGTAAAGGCCATGTGACAGTTAATTTGGAGGAGGCGGTCTAAAGTTTCATTAAAATTTTGTAATTTGTTATCTAAGAAGTCCGGGAGAGATTCGTCTAAAATAGGTGAGCCCAAAAAGAAGAGCGAATCCTTGTCAATGACAGACAGTTGTGGAGCTATTTCTTTAAAGCTGGATATAATCGCGTTTCTATCCCCACAACTGTCTGGCACAAAAAGTTCGTACCTAGGTTCAGCTGCAGACCTATTTTTTGGAAGTCGCGGATCAGAGTGCGGAAGTCTGATAGTACAGTGGGTGCATCGCTTCCAAGGGTCCCATCATCCAAATACCAAACATTAAATTTTGAATCTAGAAGCTCGATGACCGGGTGTATAGCAAGGCTGAAGATTGCAAATTTTACATTCAATCATTTTCACATTGGATATGTCTTTTCGTTCGCTCCAGTATAGGGGCCGATTTCACGAAAAAGTGCAAAACCCCTTATATCTCGGAGAGTTGTGAAGATATGATATTGAAAAAGTAAAAACACGCGTATTCACGAGAGCGATAAGGTACAAAAAGAATTATTCGAGAAAGTAGTAAACCGAAAAAAGCTATGGCTGAAATAGTGAAAAAAAATCAAGTTTTTTTCGAATTTTTGATTTTGGTGCTCGATATTTGGAAACGAAGAATGATATCAAAAATTTAAGGAAAACTCCTCTGGATAATCTAGTCAGCTACAATTTGAGCCTAAACAATGACAATCTGGTTAAGGGTTTGCTCCGCAGCCTAACCTTTTTGAAAAAAAAAGAAATATTATTAAACGAGACAATTGTTTATATATAATCGAAATCTCGGCAACTGCTACAATTATTACCATTAAATTTAGTATGCAGGGAGTTTTGGAGGAGAAAAATCAATCTAACTAGGTCTTCTCCCTTTCTTTCGTCCTGCAACTATAATATATCAAAAATTTTGACTCTCTTACGTCAGTCTGATTGGCAGCTTGGTATGCGTACCTATGTATAATTTTTTCATAGTTTGGAAATTTGGAATTGGGTTCGTATCCCGGTCAGATAAATATTTTTGTAATTCTTATTATTTCATTAATATTTTTTACTAGCTGGTGCCTGCAACTTCGTTTGCGTAGAACTAACGGAAAAGGATCCCAATTTTTTTAAACGGAACCCTAAGATAAAAGTAGCCTACGTTACGTCTTCTAACATCAGCTATCTGCCAGTCCCGTGAAAATTGGTCCAGCCGTTTCAGAGAGTAGCCGGAACAAACAGACAGACGGACAGACAATTTTTTTTTTAAATTTGATATTTTGTTGTAAGTAGGTACCGTATATACTTTCATGTGCATTTAGTGAAAAGCTGTTAATTTAAAATTACAAACAGACTTTATTTATTTGTATAGATATTTATTTTTAATTATTATAAAGTTCAAAAAGAGCAAAGCTTGGTCTCCCAGGTACTCTTATACTTTAAACGAGCCAATCTTGTATATTATATATAATCGTAATCTCGGCAACGGCTGCAAGTATTTACATGAAATTTAGTATGCAGGGAGTTTTGAGGGTTAAAAATCGGTCTAACTAGGTTGGGAAACTGCGCATTTTAAGTTATATAATATGTTTTTCTTTCGTCATGCAACAATATATATTATCAATAATTTCGTCTCTATATCGTCAGTCGGATTGGCAGCTTGGTCAATTTTCACGTTGTTGGGAATTCGGAATGTAGTTGGTTCGAACCCCGGTAAAATATTTTTGTGATTTTTTTTTATCTTCGAGAACTCAGAGCAAAGCTCGGTTACCCAGATACTCCTCTATTATATAAAGTAACATGTCCTGACTCCTGACTGACTGATTCATCAACACCGAGGCAGAACTACTGAAGCTAGAAACGTAATACGAGGATGTGAATATATTTTTTTTCAGAGTCATACTCGTGCTTGAGCATATTGCTATATTTGTTGTATATTTTTGGAATGTTCTCTTCAAGCTATTTATTTTGATACCCGTAGTGCGATCGGATGAGGTAAAGTCGTGTTTAAAGTCATCATACATGTAGAATCACATACAAAAGCTCGCTTTAAAAAAACATAAGAGTCCATTTGAGAGATGAAAAGTCTGCTAAACAGTTTTATAAATTCTTGCTTAAAATAGGTAACTACCCTACAATTTATGGTAAACTCTCACTCAAACTAAACTCACTATTTCGCTTTGCCAACAGCGGTGACATCACATACAGAACTCACAACGCAGTTTACCCTGATGCCATCAATCTTATGACAAAGCCCATAGAAAGGTTATATTGTGAGTGTGTCATTTTGACTCCCAAAAATGAAAACGCAGACACAATAAATGAACTTTTACTCAAGCCATTTGAAGCAGATGAAGTACAATATAAGTCAGTGGATTCAGTAGTACAAACTGATGATGCAGTAAACTATCCCGTGGAGTTCCTTAATACTCTAAGCCCAACAGGTATTCCACCAGATAATCTCCTTTTGAATATTGGAGCACCAGTTATGTTATTAAGAAATATTAAGCCTTCAAAATTGTACAATGGCACCAGACTCCAGGTAAAAGTTCTCCATCGCAATATTGTCGAGGCTACTGTACTCACTAGATATGCTCAAGGGGAAACTGTATTCATACCTAAAATACCATTGATCCCATCAGAGTATCAATTTGTAATTAAAAGGTAAGAGACTGAAGTTTCCACTAAAAGTATGCTTCGCCATTAATAAAGCTCAGGGGCAGCCATGAAAGTGGCTGGGATAGACCTAAGGGAGAACTGTTTCTCACACGGATGTTTCTATGTTGCGTGTTCCGGAAAAGTAAGTTCGGCTAACAGTCTGGTGATCCTTGCTCCGCACGGCAATACAGTTAGTGTTGTATATAAAGATGTCCTTCAATAGCATAATACACTCTTTTAATAAACTAATCTTAAACCATTTATCATTTAGTTTATTTTTAGCTTAAAGTCTCTTTCTAAAAATAATAGGAAATTAGTCACCACAACATCTACGCGTACGAAGTCACGGCCAAAAGCTAGTCTAAGAATAAAATAATTGTAATTCAACGTTGTAGTTTAGTTTTGTACCCTTTTCCTATTATCCCGACTTTCTCGTCGCTCAACGACAATATTTTTTCGAATTCTGTAGATTAATTTCCAATGTGCTCGATAAACGTGTGAGGCACGAAATCTGTGAATATTTTACTTATTAATCCGCTTAGTAGACGACTAGACACTTTGATGTATTATTCATAAAAATCAATATGCGTTAAGATAGTTCCACTTATAATATACGATACAACATGGATGTCTACTTGATTAACCTGAACGTTACGCTTCATATAACCTGAAACATCATGGTTACTAAACCATCCTCGTTTTGAAGCTGTATATCAACAGAATGATAAACCACTAGGTTAATCATTCTGTTGATATACAGCTTCAAAACGAGGTTTGTTTAAGGGTTTGTAGTAAACATGACGAAGATCGATTAAACGGAATATTCTGCTGGAATATTTACTAGGCCCTAAGTATTGTTTTGTAACTAAATATATTAGGTCTTTACCTATGAAATTGCCGTTAAGTATGAAAAAATTTAAACGAATTTTTTTCATGTATTTTTTATTTGTATTAATCGAAGTAAGCACCCATACAATCAATGCATCTTTGCCAACGCAGTGGCAGTTTATTAATGCCCTGCGGTTATTGAATTTTTTTCCGCCAAGAAGTTATTCAAATTCTGGAAAAAGTAGTAGTCTGTAGGCGCAAGGTCTGGTGAGTAGGACGGATGACGGAGAACTTCCAACCCCAGTTATTGCAACTTGGAGGCCGTCTGCTGTGCAGTACGAGGTCGCGCGTTGTCGTGCAGGAGCAGCGGAGACGATTGACCAATGCTGGTTGGATATGTGCCAGCTTCTCCATCATTGTGTTCAGTTCTTCACAGTACACATCTGCAGTAATGCTCACCCCGTTTGGTAAGAAGCTGTGATGAATCACACCGGCGCTAGACCACCAAACAGTGACCATCACTTTTATAGGGGTTAGTTTTCGTTTAGGGCATTGTTTAGGTGCTCAACCAGGATCCAACCAACTTGTGGTTATCAAACAGAATCCATTTTTCATCGCAAGTAACAATGCGGTTCAAAATTCCTTCATTTGTGTGTCTGTTGAGCAGTGCAAGGCACGTCTCGACGCGTACTTCGCGCTGGTGATCATTGAGTTCGTGGGGCACCCATTTGTCAAGCTTTTTTACCTTGCCAATTTGACGCAAATGGACCAATATTGTTTTGACGCTAACATCGAAAGCTGCTGCTAATTCAGCCGTAGATTGTGTATTATCAGCTTCCACAATCGCCTTTAATTCGTCATTGTCGACCAAAGTCTTCGGACGACTGCGAGGTTCATTTTTCAGGTCGATATTTCCAGAACGGAAGCGAGCAAACCAATAACAGGTGGTGCGTTGGATTGTAGTGTTAGCTCCGTAAGCGTCGTTGATGTTGCGTGCCGCTTGTGCCGCGTTGCTGCCACAACGGTACTCATATTCCATAATTTCTCGAATTTTTAACGTATCCATGGTGACGAAAAAGATTGAAATGCGATGAAAATGTAACACTAATCAATAAACAAATGACTACTTTTGGAAAAAGAATTCCATGTTTTTAAAATAAAATTAATTTGAAATTAGATTTCTTAGCCAAACAAAAATTATTTTGATTTGAAATGGCCAGTACTGCAGAACGGAAATTTCATAGGTAAATACCTATTATTCGAAAAATCTATTACACCATACTGCCTATCGTCCAATCGGCATGACGCTGAAGGCTTAATCCGATCTTCAGTTGGTCCATATACACCACGTACTTATAACTGTCATGCTAATCCACGCACATACACGGTCAGTTCTAACTAATCCAATTGGAAGCGTGATGCCGATCGGATGATAGGCAGTATGATGTACGGCTACCCTTAGACACATGCCAATATCGCGCCAGTTCACCAGATTTCCAATAAAAATGCAAATAAACTAGTGCGTGATTCCTGCCGAAATGCGGAATCAAAACCACTATAATATATTATGGTTGTTTCAGACGAACAACATTAAACCATCTGGGCTCGTACGTGAGGGGCATATTCAAGGTCCATTACATGATTACTCAGCTCTGGCATCTTGAAATAGAATATTTATACTTACAGTTAATGTGATTAAAAGTTAATTTTGTCATGCGAAGTTCATAAAGTTTATTGTATTTGGGTATTCATTGAAAGAAAGCATTTACTATTGAACAAGTTTTTGCTCGACCAGGCATAAGATGAAAATCGCTTAGCAGTGCCGTTGATTCGTACGCACGCACACATACTCACGTGTGTGTCAAATAGACACATATCAAGATAGATAATAAATACGTAGTTCAATCACGTGTGCAGTCGTTGCGGTTACTTCCTTAGTATTTAAATATTTTGAGGCGTCCTAGTGCAAAGAAAAATGTTTAGAAACTGGTCGAGCATGAACTTTGTCGATATTGTACTTAAAAAGTTACAGTCAAGACTACTAATTGTATTTTAGAATTTAGACGAAGAATCGTCCTAAGCATAGACGTAGTTGAAGACTGCCCGTAGCATATTTATAGAATAAATACATTTGAATCCAACATATTATTTTATAATAAATTTAACCCTTTAATGTTTTATAACCTGAGATTTTCATTTTATAATATTCCGATAGACATTCCTCGAAATTCAGTTTGATTGTTTTAGACATTTACTAGCAAGTATGGTGATAACAGTATCTACTAATCATTGGTACTATTATTGTGACTTTCTTAAAAAGTCCCATTTTAACTCGTTTTTCGCGTAGAATTAAATTCCATCCATTCCAGGGAAATATACATTTTGCTTTTAATTTGCCCGTTAAATTCGCGTGAAAACCAATTTTCATCCAAAATATGTATCTGTAAAAACTTCTTTCTAAATGATTTAATTCGATAATGATAGGATTATATCACGCCATCGGAGCACTAATAACTGTAATTACGGTGATTAAGTGCACTTAGTGGAATGCGTTTTCGATCACGTCTCCATCGCCTACCTAGAACCCCTATTAGTGGGCTATTTCAGCCGAATAAAAGGATCAAGTTAAGCCTATAAGGTACAAATGTACACTTGGACAGTTTACGCACTAGCGACTTTTTGTTTCATTTTGTTAGATGTTAATCACTGCTTGTATTAAGAAGTTAAGTATTTGTGTAAAAATTTAAAAAAAACTAGTATGATTGAGTCATTGACTCATGTTGATTGTTACACTGTCACACAGCTGATTTAAAAACATTTTAGTAAAAAAACGCGGTAAATCAGATTTTGAAAAAGTGAAATATTTTTGTCGTATGGTAAATGTGCTACGAATAATATTTAATATCATTTTCATAAGGTTATTTTATTTCATATGTTATTTTACATTTAGCACGTGTAGCAAAGCTATTACTTGAAAAATTTTGTAATACTGTCCACTCTTTGGCGGTAAAGTGAAATTCATTTGTAATGTCTGTCCTGTCAGGTAAACCCTTACATGTATGGCTATCTTTAGAGCTTAAGAGTCAAATTTTTTAAACACTTTTTAAATGCCAATAAAAATCCATACAATAGTTTTCAAAAGCTTTTATGTTACATGCATTGCTGGAGTTCATGACAGATTTTATGTATGTTTCAAATAGTTCTCCCTTTGTATTTTGTTTGAAATAAATACACAGAATTGTTTGGGCTATGTGGGCTGTCTGTGGACTTTAGTTTAAACCATAGACGATATTTATATAGAAATAATTAATTTGTAGAATATCAACCTCGACAGTCTTATTGCAATATAATATCAAAAGACAGACCATATACGGTATACCTAATTGATATTAATACAAGTTTCATACAAAGTTTAACGACATTAATTACACTAAGGCCCGTATTAATAAACCGTTCTCAAACTCGTTCTCAAGACCTTTCTTGGCTGAGACAGTCTCAAGTATCGATAAGCTTCTCAAGATGGTCTTTAATTCATAGTATGATCTCAAGACCAACTGAGACGGTCGTATATAAAATAACGTTATTGAGATCACTTACTCAACTTTTAAGCTTCATCTACACGACAAAGAACGAATAAATCAACGTTTCGTTTACACTTCTACAAAGAACGGATTTATTGATTATACATTCCTTCCATATTTCTTTTTAAAAATCTAATATTTAATAATATAAATACCAACAAAAAGTTTAGTTTGTATTTTTATATTGAAAAAAACTAATTTTCATTCATTTTCACGTAGATATTAATATTTATTATTGTCTAGCATACTAATATCCATATTTTTTTAACAACTACATAAAACGGAATGCGGATCATTGCCATTTGAAAAAAAATTCTTCTTCTTCTTATTCTTTAAAGTGGCTCCATAGTAATTCGCCAATGTGTTGTGTTGACGAAAACTCTGCCTTATGAGTGGGTTTTATGAATAAACAAGGGCACGATGTACAGGAGGAAGTCTGTTGAATAATCTAAAACCTAGAACAAACACAAACATTTAGGACCAGTACCACAGTTTTATTTTGTTAATAGGTACGGTACGTAGTACGTAACAGCCTCCGTGGTCTAGTGGTTTAGAGCTTGGCTCTCGACTCGGAGGTCGTGGGTTCGATTCCCGCATTGGAACAACAAAAAATCTTGTTTCCAAGTTTGGTTAGGACAATGCAGGCTGATCACCTGTCTGACAAGAAAGATGATCCATGCGTCGGATGGGCATGTAAAAAGTCGGAAGTGCGCCTGATATCTCACCAGTCGTGTCGGTTATTCGTCCCACTGGGTTACGAGAGTAAAGGAAGAGAGAGTGCTCTTGTGTACTGCGCACACACTTTGGCACTATAAAATAACTCCTGCGTTGCTGGCCTGTTTTCAATTAAAACCGGCCACCGTCACTGAAATCAGTGTGGGGAGCTATTTATTATAGTACGTACATAAAGTTTCAGTAAAAAGAGTATTTACAAAACACAGAACAGATTGAAGGTTGATAGGGCGAACAATTGTAGGCGAGAGGGGATCATATGATGAGGATTGTATTTTGGGCAGCGAAAAAAAGTTCTTCTGTCAAATGTCAAATCAAGTTACTTTTGATTTGACTTTTATCTTTGGTATTGAGTGGTATTAATATAAATCAAATAGGTAATTCGTTTATTGTAAATAAATAAATAAAATCGAAAATATTTCTATAAATACTCGACACTGGCAGAATGGTGCAAAACCTTTGCAACCGCGATTTCCAAAAAAAAAGAAGAAGAATAGTATCAACAAGCGTCTTTTTTTTATAATTTTATTTTGTGTTGAGTATGTAGTGTAAATTCTGAGTTTGTTTAATCATAAGTATTTAGATTTTAATTTACATAATTGTAACACACCAAAAAAACACCACAAATAATAATGTACTGTATCCCAATCCAAGATCTCAAGCAAGCCGTTCTCAAGTCAAGGTTTGACTGTACCCACGAAACCGCGTCTCAAGTAACAGTTTGACAGCAATAACAGCGTACTTAAGTAACGAGTCTCGTTTATTAATACGTTCTGTTATGTCCCGTCCTTGTTAGGGTTGTTGCTGACGTAACGTCGAATCAGCACATCCCGTGTTTAGTCTGGTCTAGACTCTAGCTGTGAGTCTCAGTTGGTCTTCAGTCCTCGGTCGTGACGGTTCTGCCCAAGGGTCCTTTCATATATTACTGTATTTTCCTTTAATAAAAGTGGTTGTGGAAAGAAACCTTTTTTTTAAAAAGCCTAATCCGAAGGGACCCCTAACATTTTTGGTGGCAGCGGTGGGATCGGATATCCCCAGTGTCGTTTAATCCTGGAAAGTTATCGTAAGAAAGTGAAAATCTAAAAATTCGTCAAAAAAAAAATCTTTAGTGAAAGTGCAGTGAGGAAACCAACTCATTTCCAATATCCATAAAATCATTAAGAGCAAAAGCCAAAGTGAAAAGTGAAAACCCAAGTGCATAGCGTTAAAATCCTAAAAGTTATAACCGTGTGAACGAGTCATCCTATCCGGCCGGGCGCGGGCATGCATCGAGTCGCCGTGCAGCTTATCTTCGCCGCCCACGCGTTGATATCACTGTAAGTCTTTGGTCACTGTTTACATTTAGTAGCCTTCTAAGGTTACCTAGATTTAGGGTTCGGTACTCCACTAAGATAATCCATATTTGTAATTTAATTTGTTATCATTCTCATTATTACTATTTTTCAATATGTCGAAAAGTGAACTATTAAATCTTAACATTCCTATGTCCGCATACCAGCCCCAAACCGAAGACTCCCTCGTAGTTGAACCTGAAAAAAAAGAAATTTACGAAATTAATATTGATATGATGAAATGAATATGTCCGCATCGGAAGCTGGTACATCTGACACAGCTAAAAACCCTCCTGTTTCTCCCAAAGCAACGACCCGAAAGGGAACCGCTTCGGTTACGAGTGCCATGATGGTCGAACTGGATCTAAATACACTATTTAAATTTATCAAACCATTTGATGGTTCGCGGGAGTGCGTAAATTCATTTATTATAAATTGTAATAACGCGTATGACTTGGCCACTGAGGTACAAAAGCCAATCCTATTTCGTTATATCTTTAGCCAGTTGCAAGGTAAAGCCGAAATTGCTTGTGCTATCAAAGAATTCAAAAAGTGGGATCAATTAAAAGAATTCCTGCGAAACCAATTTTGTGAACGTAAGCATTATGCTCACATACTTATGGACTTGCAAGAAAGTAAACAGGGTCCTAATGAAAACGTTACACAATATTCTTTACGCGTAGAAACCTATCTTTCACAGCTTCTGACTGAGGTAACCCTGTCCAATTGCACACTAAAGGAAATCCCTGGTCGTTCAGCGGCCATGGAGGATTTAGCACTTCATCATTTTCTTATTGGCTTACATCCCCGTATCTCAAATATTGTGCGTTGCAGAAATCCGCGAAATTTAAATGACGCTATTAATATTGCGATCTCTGAGGAGCGCATACAACAAAGTCTTTACAAACGACCTCAGTTGGGAGAATCGAAGTTAAATAGTAATCAAAGTAACTTGAGACCAAGACCGTTTTTCTCACGATCATATGGACAACCAAGCACGTCACGTAATCAGCCTTCTTATCAGCCGAGATTTAATTCTCCAAATAGTAACCTTAATAACAACAATAATAATAATTATTCAGACAGAACCCAATCGGTGTTTTGTCGATATTGTACAACTACGGGCCATGATATTAAAGATTGCGCGAAAAGGGAATACAATAACAGCCGATTTAATAATAAATTCCGGCAACAACCGAATCGAATGCATTTGGTTATGAATGAACATGATGATCAACACGTCGATGACTAATTCCAATCGGATAATAATAATTTAAACTAAATTCCGTCTCGCTCTCGTGTCGTGCGGGACTAATTAAATCTGAAATCGACACGAAAACTTTCTGTCGCGTTATACGACAGGGTAACCAGCCCCAAAATGGAAACGCTAAAAAATCGTCTCGCGTTATACGACAGGGTAACCAGCCCCAAAATGGAAACGCTAATAAATCGTCTCGCGTTATACGACAGGGTAACCAGCCCCAAAATGGAAACGCTAAAAAATCGTCTCGCGTTATACGACAGGGTAACCAGCCCCAAAATGGAAACGCTAATAAATCGTCTCGCGTTATACGACAGGGTAACCAGCCCCAAAATGGAAACGCTAATATTTCTCTCAGCATCATACAACAGGGTAATCAGCCCCAAAACGGAGATGCATCCTTCATAGTCACGCAGCTGGGTAACCAGCCCCAAACCGAAGACTCCCTCGTAGTTGAACCTGAAAAAAAAGAAATTTACGAAATTAATATTGATACAACTAAGCGACGCTTACCTCACATATTAGTAGAATCTTCAGTTTCAGATATCCCTTTATCCTTGTTAGTCGACTCGAGCTCATCTATCTGCTTAATAAAAGAAACCTGTATATTAAATAGTCAAAAATTAATTAAAGAACCTGTAAAACTTAAAGGCGACGAACCGACTTCTACAGAGGGTCACTTACAACTTAGGCTAAAATTAAATGACAAAAATCCGTTAGTATTTAAATTTCATGTAATAAAAAAGATTAGCTTGCCTTACGATGGTATTATAGGCACAGATTTCTTAACAAAATTCGGCTGCAAAATAGATTACACGCATGATATATTAAAAATAGGAAAATCCGAAATTAAATTACTTTTCACCGAACCGTTCTTTATTGTTCCACCTCGAAGTGAAGCTGTAATTCAATGTTCAATACAGAAAACTAATTTAAAAGAGGGTGTTATAATTGATCAACATCTTTCCGAAGATTTACTTATATCTAATTGCATCGTTAAAATCAAAAATAATAATCGTGTTAATTTTACTATTGCCAACACCTCTGAAAATTATGCACATATTAAAGGAGATCTAAAACTCCATGTTGAACCTTTAAATTTTCCTCTACATCCGGTAAATACGTGTAGTTTATTTACCTCAGAAAGATCCGAAGCAGTAATAAAAGAACTTCGGACAGATCATTTAAATAAAGAGGAACTCAATGCTCTTGTTGATCTTTGTAGTCAATATGCGGATATCTTTCACATGCCTAGTGATCAGCTCACACATACGTCTGCAATCGAACATACCATCAGAACAAATAACGAAATTCCAATACATACCAAGTCATATAGGTTTCCCGAATGTCACAAGCAAGAAGTTGAAAAACAAATAAATCAAATGCTTGAACATAACATAATAGAGCCGTCATCCTCTCCTTGGAGCTCACCCATATGGGTAGTTCCCAAAAAAATTGACTCAAGCGGACAAAGCAAATGGCGAATAGTGATAGATTATAGAAAGCTTAATGACATAAGTGTAGGCGAAACTTATCCGATACCTCAAATTTCTGAAATTCTAGACCAGTTAGGTAAAAGTAAATATTTTACAACACTAGATCTTGCTTCTGGATTCCACCAAATTCGTATTTCAGCCGACGATGCACCCAAAACTGCATTTTCAGTCCCACAAGGTCACTTTCAATTTAATCGTATGCCATTTGGCCTCAGAAACGCACCTAGTACATTTCAAAAACTAATGAATACTTGCCTATCAGTACTACAGGGAAGTCGATGTTTTGTTTATTTGGACGATATTGTAATATATTCCTTTGATCTCGACACACACATAGATAACCTTAAAGCCGTATTTGATAGACTTCGAAAGTTTAATCTTAAATTACAACCGGAAAAATGTCAGTTCCTTCGTAAAGAGGTAGTTTATTTAGGGCACATAATAGGCGAAGACGGCGTAAGGCCAAACCCAGAAAAAACAGAGGCTGTAGCTAAGTTTCCTATACCCAAGTCCCCTAAGAACATTAAATCCTTCCTAGGCCTTGTTTCCTATTATAGAAGATTTATTCCTAATTTCTCTAAAATAGCAAAATCACTTACCAGTTTGTTGAAAAAGGATGTTCCGTTCGTCTGGAAAGAGGAACAACAACTTGCTTTTGAATCTCTTAAAGAAAATCTTATAAGTGCTCCGGTATTAGCTTATCCTGATTTTAACAAACCTTTCCTGTTAACTTGTGATGCATCCAATTACGCCATTTCTGCAATTTTGTCCCAAGGTCCTATTGGTCAAATCGTCCCATAGCTTAATCCTCTAGAACTTTAAATAAAGCCGAAACCAATTATTCAGTAACTGAAAAGGAATGTCTCGCGATAGTTTTCGGAACAAAAGTTTTCCGGCCTTACCTGTTTGGTCGCCGTTTTACAATAATTACAGACCATAAACCGCTGAATTGGCTGTTCAGCTGTAAAGATCCGGGCTCTAGGTTAATTCGCTGGAGACTAAAACTCGAAGAATTCGATTATGATATTCAATACAAAAAAGGTAAAATAAATACAAATGCCGACGCTCTTTCCCGGTACCCCGTGAACCCAATCCAAGCCGAAAACCCATCTTCTTCAGCACCAGAGCCCCAGGAGGAACAACCGTACTCACCAGATAGAGATCTTTTAGATTTGTTAGTGACACCGCCATCCTTTGATCCCGAGAGAGATCTCTTAGATCTCTTGCCCGATCCAATCCCTGTAGAAAATACTGAATCTCCACCAGAACTTTTGAATACTCCTCCTGATCCATTTGATCCACCCGGCCTCGAAGATGCCGTGGCTAATGAGCCTAACGATCAGCCTATCGTTGAACCAGATTTTGAAGTACCATCCGAGCCAACTCCTTCCACTAGCGCGAATCCATCTTCGATTACGGTATTAACTGTTTTACTTTTATCCGACATGGACTTTAAGAAGGTAGGATAATCATCTACAGGAGCATCTGCTCCTGTAGATGATTATCCTACCTTCTTAAAGTCCATGTCGGATAAAAGTAAAACATTTAATACCGTAATCGAAGAATATAACGAAAGTTTATTAAAATGTCCGGCTAAAGTAATCCTTGTACCAACATCTATTGACCTTGATGAATCCAACCTTTATCTTGAAGAAATGCTGAATGATTCTGAAACAAATCAAACAATATTAAATTCTGAAAGAGAGCTTTTTGGTTTCCATAAAATAGAACGTAATAATAAAATATGTTATTTGTTATTTTACAAAATTCATCATTTTGATGAAGCATCCTATCCAGAAATATTTAAAACCTTAAAGAGGATTCGTAATGAATTATTAATTTTCGGAAATAGCAACGAAATAGGTATATCAGATATGAAAAATCCTTTTGAAAAACATTCATTTATTAAAATATTTAATATTTTAACTTACCTTTTTCATAATACGCAGATTAAAATTAAAATATATCATAATAAAATTATTTTCCCTGTCCCGACTGAAATAAAGAAAATATTACACGATAATCATGGTGTCCCGATTGCTGGCCATTTAGGTTCTGCTCGTATGTATAACAGGATAAAAGAAATATACTATTGGAAAGGGATGCGTAGCGACATAGAAACATATGTTAAACAATGTAAATCCTGCCAAGAAAATAAAGCACTCCGACAAATAAATCGTGCTCCCATGCAAATAACTAGTACTTCAACAGAACCTTGTCAACGTGTAGCTCTTGATATTGTCGGGCCACTTCCAGAATCTGGTCCCGGTAAATTGAAATATATATTAACAGTTCAAGATGACCTAACGAAATTCTCTTCAGCATATCCTATTAGGACCACAACCGCGGAGGAAACATGTGAATGTCTCCTTCATTACATCTAAATTTTTGGTATACCAAAAATGATCCTCACAGATCAAGAGACAAATTTTACATCTGGACTGTTTAAAGAGACATGCAAATTCTTAAAAATTAAAAATCTTTGGGCTTCGCCATACCATCCACAGACGCAAGGGGCTCTTGAACGAAGTCATTCCACCCTTAAGGAATATTTAAAATCATACATTAATGCCTTGGCCTCGATATATATACACTACCATGCTAGCTTATAATACATCCGTCCACTCTACTACACATTTTACACCATATGAATTAATGTTCGGTAATAAACCATTTATACCAAATTCTATTTATAACGAATCCCCAGGGGCTACATACCCTGAATATGTCCGCATGTTGCAGAATCGTCTCAAGTACTCCCGGCAAAAATCCGTAGAATTCATCAATAAATCTAAAGGAAATTCCAAAATATATTATGGTACACGGACACGACCAGTCATCTATCATGCAGGCGATTACGTTTACGTAAAGAATCATTTAAGACTGCGGAAAGCCTTGTCCCCAGTGTGGAAAGGCCCCTATAAAATAATTAAGATCAATGGTAATAATACATTGACAATATTAATTAATCGACGTCATGTCGTACACCACTATGACCAGGTCAAACCTGCTCATGTGCCGAGTTCATAAAATGTTTGCTTTTATACATACTTTACATTTAAATTTTACTTTATTATACTTACCTATACATTATTTACAAATTACTTTTACCTTACCTTTTTTACTCTTCATACTAGTGCACACTATGTATATAATATTAGTTATTATAATTTATAATAGCAAGATACTGTTCTATTCTTGCAGAACTCATCAACATGCTGAAAGTCAGCAAAATCATTACGTTCAACAATTTAAATCAAGCCCAGGGATCTATTTTGACTATCTTGGCAAGCTCAGCGTTATTAACGGGAAATTAAATATCTTGATGCCAATGGACATATCTCACTTAAGTACACATATTGAAAATATAGACTATGCTATAAAATTAGTTAAGGATCTTTGAAAGAAAACGACATTTAGTAATATCGATTGTCACCATCTCCTCGAGCCGCTAGCTGTTAGATATAATGATATGTATAAGGAATTTAGTTCTGTATCCCATTTAGTTACCAGGAAATCAAAGCGTGCTTGGGTGAGTGGAATAGGCTCAATAATAAAACATGTATTTGACAATTTAGATGAAAATGATGGTCTTAAATACGACGAAGCTATAAAAGTATTGTTTAATAATCAAAATAAATTAATTTCTCTTGTCAAAAATAATATTTTACTTACCACATCTACCATGTCGATGTATAACGATACTATAAATAAAATTAAAATTAACGAATTAAATTTGAATGATGCTATTGACAACCTCTCTGTTAAAGTACGTAATATATCTATCATCACGGATGAGCTCTGGTCTCAGATCAGTATTAACCAGGTTATTAATAATTTAGAAACTTCAATTTTAACATTATCCTTCCAATTGGAAGACGTAACTAATTCTATTTTATTCAGTAACAAAAATATTTTACACCCTTCTTTAATCACGACACAGCAGTTATTCAGAGAACTTGCCGATAATCATCAACATTTACCTAATAATATGAAGTATCCTGTGAGCCTCGACATAGCCTCAATGAGTTCTATGTTAAGTATTTCTAAAATTGATAGCTATTATGTAGATAATAAGATATTTTTTGTTCTCCAAATTCCGTTAGTGTTAATTAAGGAATTTATGTTATTTCATAATATTGGATTACCGACACCACATGACTCTAGCAACCCCAACTATTTCAGTTTAATAATACCTAATTCAAAATACATAGCAATGACCAAAGACAAATCGCAGTATTGTATCTTGGAAGATATAAATAGTGGCAAAAACATGTTAAACGAAAACTATATTTGTGCAATTTCAATAATTTATGTAACAGAAATTAAGTCCACATGTGAAACAGAGTTTATGAGTAGAGTAATTGATAAAGTCCCGGAAAATTGTGAAACTAAATTAATTTTTGGAGAGTTAGATATACTATATAATATAATACTATATATATATATAATATAGTATAGAATACTCTCATAACTCAACACGATTTTGTCAACGCTACCATAGAAATTGGAATACCTGATTTTAATCTTATTAATGACAGCTGTTGTAATTTTAAGAAATTAAATTTAAGCGCGAGGAATGTGGCCCCTATCAAACTACAAAATTTTGATTTAGATAATATTAAATTTAATCAACAAATTTTTCTTAAAAATCTTGAGGACTCAGAAAATATTCTAGAAAATCCTCATATAGTTAAATACGGGACACATTACTCCTTATTAGTCATACTTATAGTGATAGTAATATTTCTTTATTCCATATTTAGATTTTATAACTGTGTGAAACCCGGCAGCAGAACCTTAAAATTGAATCTAGCAAAAGTTGACTCTAATTCCAAAGTATCTAAAAATATTCAGTGTAACATAATAGAAATGAAAGAACCTGAACAGAATGTTGAAGATAATATAGAAATTGAAAACATTAATAATATTCGAAGTAGATTTTAGAATTTCAACTGTAACTTCGATGTTCCCCGAAGTTACATCTTAGGGGGGAGGTGTTATGTCCCGTCCTTGTTAGGGTTGTTGCTGACGTAACGTTGAATCAGCACATCCCGTGTTTAGTCTGGTCTAGACTCTAGCTGTGAGTCTCAGTTGGTCTTCAGTCCTCGGTCGTGACGGTTCTGCCCAAGGGTCCTTTCATATATTATTGTATTTTCCTTTAATAAAAGTGGTCGTGGAAAGAAACCTTTTTTTAAAAAGCCTAATCCGAAGGGACCCTAACAGTTCACACTCACTTGATACGCCGTACCTGCAGCTGTACATAAGTACGGTCTATTAATTAAAACAACATCTTAAGTACTTTCTTGAGAATTGTCTTATAGATAAGAACGCTTTGTTAATACGGGCCTAAGTTTCATATTTTCGTGAGAGTTCGATATTAAGTTTTTCTTGTGTAAATATTAAATATTGATTGCTGCAACTCTTTATTAGGTATTCCCAATGTTCGGAAAGTTAGTCTAAATGTGATTAGTTAAAATGAGTTTTTCCAAGCGCTTATCGGTAAAAATATAGGGCGTTGATTATAAAAAATGTTTTAACAAAAATATTAATTTTCCTTATACAAAACGCTTTATACAGTCACATTTCGTGCACAAATTTATAGTTTTACAACTTATTAAAATATATAACTCATAACAAAGAAGGCGTAATTAAATATTTGAAGGATTTTAGTCGTGGGTTAGTTTCAAAATAGTGGTCATGAGAGTCGCGTATACCTATGTATGTATGTATCTACTTGTAAGTAGCTATCGTATATCGTTTGTAGACTTTAGTTATCTGACCCGTTTTTTAACGCATCGTACAACGCTAAAGTTTTGGAGGTGTAAGAGTAGGTACATACAAATCAAGATAGATAACAATATTATTATTAGGATAATAATATTATTACGTTGATATTATATCCACCGATATTATTCCAGATATTAGCGAGCAAATGTTAATTAAATTGTATAATTTCAAAAGAACATGTAACATTTAACGGCTTGGTTAATTATTAATTAATATTGCAATATTACATTGTTAGTTCATATAAATATGTGTATGATTTAACACGTGTGTTCAAACCCAATTGTTGTATAACTATAACTAGTTCAGATACAATTGAATCGAGACGTTAACAAAAATACTGACCAAATTAAAGTGTAAGGCTGGGACTATATGTTCCGGAATTCGGAAGGCCGTAGAAAATTCTGAGCATTGAAAATTGAACTCTGCGCTAATACAATAGAGTTGAAAGCTCAGATTTTTCTACGGTCTTCCGGATTCCGGAGCATATAGTCCCAGCATCATTGTATTTTCATTGGATGGTAAATAAGTTACATTTAAATTGGTGGTATTACAGTGCTTACTTAGCTTACTTTAGTATTTTGTTTATATAAAGATGAAATTGTATCCTGAATAGAGTATATGAAAAAAATATAGCAATTAATTAGTTACGCTGTTTATATTCAAGTTTTAAGTTTTTAATCACGATTCCATTATAAGAACCTACTATTAACCCACTGACTGAATTTACCGAAATTTTAAACCGAGATAACATTAATACAAGGCCATGAGGCAGTTAAGTCAATATATAATAGGTCAATTCGATTATGGGTACTAACATTTAATATAGACTGATCTCATTTACATTTTAAGCCCAAACATTAAGCATAAAAGTTGATGACCTCTGTGGCTCAGTGGTTAAGCGTGTTGGTGCTCAAGCCGGGGGTCGCGAGTTCGAAACCCACCGAAAGAACAAAAAGTTTTTCCGTGTTCCTGAGTAATGGATGTGTATTAAATATGTGTACAATATAGTAAAAATCTTAAATATGTGTATAATATAAAAGTATTAAATATATTTCCGTTATCTGGTAACCGTAACACAAATTCTTCGAGAACTTACCACGGGACCAGATTGACGTGGTATGAAGCGTCCTTAGATATTAATATAGAAAAATAAAAACAAAGTCAATATATCGTATCTTTCTTACAAAAGCGTAATGACAACCCTTACATGAAATATCTTATGCCTTAAACGAGCAAATCTTGTATATATATATAATCGGATTCTCGGAAACGGCTGCAAGTATTTCTATGAAATTTTGTGTGCAAGGAGTTTTGGGGGAGAAAAATCGATCTACCTAAGTCTTATGGGAAACTGCGCATTTTTAAGTTGTAAAATATTTTTTTTTTTTTCTTTTGTCGTGTACCTAATAAGATTTCGATTTCTAAATGTCAAATACGGTTGGCGGCTTGGCTAGCGTCAGACTTTTAGCGTTGTTGGCAAATTGGTATCCCGGCAGACGACTATTTTTGTTTTTATTTTTTTTGTTTTCTTTTATATTTTTATTTTTACTTATTTAATCATTCTACTAAAACACCGAGAAAAGCTCGGTCTCCCAGGTTCCAGATTATGGTGTATTATTACCTATCGATCGCAGCCACAAGTTGCACGTCGGAAGCCAGAGAAGGCGAGAGCCAGGCTGAGTAGCTAGGGACCTTTAGTCAAGATGCATACGACAATTTCGACGGCGAAGTTCGAAAACAAAATGTCCCATACATTTTTGACAAAGGGGATTAATTTGCAAAATAATAATCGTACAAAAATAAATGGGTCCCGCCTGCTACCAAACATAATGTCAATTATTTCACTCAGGCTTACAGATCAATCTTGTTTCGGTCTTTTTACTGCGTTGCTTAGGTTATGGTTTTTTTTGCTGTTAGGTTTAAAAAAAATATATCTATTTTAATTTTTTTAGTTTAACCAAAACACACTTGGTCGATTTAAAACAAAGCTACGACTATATATTTGAATGCATTGATTCACAAATTGCACAAAATGCACAAATTTATTCGAATTAATTCATTAAAATGGTTATAATTATTCCTGATAAAATTTAATGACATATATGTATTTTCGAAATCTCATTTTAATTTCCTTTATTTTGATACTCTACTCCATCTTTTCTCAAGCGGGAGGTCGCGACCTTTGGAGGGGTCGAGTTTGTTTTTAAAGGGGGTCGCAGTCTGTTGAAAAACAATAAATACGAACGAAATTCGTTCGAAAATTCGAAGCAGTGAAGGCTAATATATCGTATAGCTGATAAAAATAGCGCGCTATGTACATGTTATTAATATAATTTTATAGTGACGGGGTCGCAAGGTTTTTTACTTAACTTCTTGGCATTTTTGTGGGTCGCGACATAAAAATGGTTGAGAAACGTGCTCTACTCGATAGGTTTAGTTAAATAAAAATTTGAACTACTTACAATTTGGCGCCAAAATCCGCCATTTTGTATATTTTCTTCAAATCAGCTATCTAAGAACACATGGGTTTTCAATCATGGCACAAATCTATCGATACAATTATGTCGAAATCCATCTAGCCGTTTGTAAGATACGTGGGAATTTACAAACATACATAGACACAAGATTCGTCCAAAAACATAACCCAGTCGGGTAATAAAAATAACGAAATAATAAGTAAACATGTAAAATATTAAAAATAAAATCATAAATGGGTGACTGCGGAACCCATGCATATAATATATGCGTGGCCTGACACGCACTTGGCCGGTTTTTATTTAAAAAATAAACGAGACCAAGTGGTTTCATACAATTACTAGAGACTTCGCACGCTGGCCTTGCATATTTAAAATGTGTAACCGCTTTTGTATGTATTAAAATCGTTCTGTCTTTTGAACATTATTTATTTTTCTGCAAATAAATATTCAACACATTATCATTTTCCTTAGCTATGTCAGTTTGTAGAAGTTCATATAACTCTTTATTATATTACACATTCAAACTTATCCCCTTAAACTTAACTAATAAAAATTTAATTTACACAACGGATAACTTAAACAACGTTGCTGTCTTTGTAATAGTTTTATTAGTTAGGGGTTTAAAGTTTACTAGACTGCCCGTGATGACACCTAAATGTTTGTTATGTTACAAGTATGTAGTTCTATTTAAAAAGCGCATCGTTCAGAGCTTAGACTTTAGATTTCCATGAAAATAATAGAATATAAAAGTGACCTTTCAAAAATGTGTATCAGTGAATGAGAAGATCGAAGAATTTAGAATAATTATGCAACATATTTTTATAAATACCTAACATAAAGCACCTAAACGTAATTTAATCATTGAATTTAATCAAAATTTGAATTTGATACATTTAAATAAGTCTCGAAAACGTTACCCTAAAAAGACATTAAGCGAAATTGTACTCGTAAAAAGCTTCATTAATTCATATTTTGGTATAATTCAATCACTTCATAACCTTAGCTCAGGTAAGACGTTCATTTCGGTGTCTCACTGTTTGCTTACAAAATATTTTTACACTTTGAATCCGAATATTTTGGCGTAAATAAGTAATAATCTGTCATGGTTATCTCATTAATCATTGATGTAATCTCCTACCTAATAGGCTACAGGTAATGTTATAAAGTTACTAAAAACTACACGTGAATAATGTACAACGACCACTGTGGCTCAGTGGTTAGCGCATTGGCGCTCAAGCCGGAGAACGCGGATTCGAATCGCCACAAAAAAAGTTTTCTGTGTTCTTGAATCATGGAAGTGTAATAAATATGTGTATAATATAATTAAAAATCTTAAATATATGTATATTGTATAGTATAAAAGTATTAAATATACTTCCCGTTATCTATGGTCCCCGTATCACAAGTTCTTTGAGTACTTATCACGGGGCCAGATTGACGTGGTGTGAAGCGTGCAATTTCCATAGATAGTATTATTAGATATAATGTATCTGTCGTTGTGGTATAAGTAGTTGCGAAATGTATACAGTCTATATCTGGACATAGTCTCTCCTATTTTTTCAATGTAAACAGTAGCTCGCGGCTTGCTCATCAACTCACTCCCATATTTTTCAGGCTTATGCATTCGTAAATTCTAATTATTACTAATTAAAAAATATCCATTGACAAATAATGCTAAATAAAGCTAAAAGGCTAAATGTCGACTGAAATTACTCTTCTCGAGTCTCTTGATTTTGTATATGCAATCTCCCCTGATATTAAAGTTGGTACGTCGTACGCCAGTCACTTACCTTGATAAGGCCAATCGAGGAGTCGGCGCGCTCGAGGCTGCATATGCTGAACTGTATCGAGGGCAGCTCGAGTCTGTGGGAGAGCTGACGCTGGAAGGTCTGGTGGCGGTCCGGCACGATGGGCAGAGTTGTTTGACGGAGGACCTGAACAAACACATAATTTGGTGTTAAATAACGCACTATTTACTGTCTGCAGGAGATTACAGAGCAACTGCTTCCTTAGGTAATGTATCTTGGTATTCACGGCATTTTTATGGCGACGAACATGAATTAGTCGAGAAATATTATAAAGTAAGAACATATATGACCAGTACCTATTAACCTGCAACAACATAAATGGCATTACACTGTCTGCATAAAACGATGTCTGCAGTCTGCCTAATATAGTAGAACATATGACGCAACCAAGTCAGAAAAATATACTTATCAACAGAATATAAAATTACAAGTTGAAAGGTTAAAATTACTTTTCCAACTTTTATTAAAATTTCCAGTATTGTACGTTTATAAAGATTTACGATATTTCTTCTTCAGTAAATTCAAAACTCTGGAGTATTTTTGAAAGCTCTTACAATACTTTCACGCTTATTTAACCAGCGTGTAAACAATCTGTTTTACTCGAGAAACTTAAACCTTTGGCTACAAAGTATTAGACGACTTAGAGACTCCTTAGTCTCCTCCTTAGTACAATCATAATCGAATTATTGTTATTTATTAGGCGCACTGAACGTCACAAAGTAAACAAAATCAAAAGCGAATATAATTTCACTTTATTGTTAAACAAAACGTCGAATAGTAGTAAATACATTAAAACGCTGTCTTGTCTTTTTAAACATTGTAAAAGTAATTTTTCCCTTCATTGTAAAGAACAAAAAACTTACGTCTAAGGAGGCTTCCGTAACTACGAGTATAAACGCGCAATAGGTTTTCTTTGAATTACTTCAAAAGTAATTGTCCGATTTCGCTCAAAATAATTTTCGTAAAGAGTTTTTAGCATGATCTATCAGGATGGAAACTTACAAGTTTCTATCTCCTATAGTTTAGAAATGCCAGGGGGGGGCCAACTTACCAACCACTTTGGAGGTCGATTACTCGAAAATGGTCGACTGTGTAAAAAAGTCATGTATCAAACCTGGCCTTTATTTTAAAAGACCTATTCAATGATCGTTTACACGAGAGGGTAGAATGAAAAAATATTTTTCATCCCCACTTCACATGTTGGCTACATGTGAAGTGGGGATGAAAAATATTTTTTATATATAATATATAAAATTATTATTATTATAATATTAAATTATTATACTACCCCTATAATATAAAATTATTATTATTTTATGATGCCAATACCGAGATCTATAACTATAAAAAAATTCATCCATTTATATTAATAATTACGGAATCTAGAAGCGCACACAGACAGACAGACAGACGGACGGACAGAGCAAAACTATAAGGGTTCCTCGAGATTACGGAACCCTAAAAAAGAAGATGGAATAAAATTTCACAGGTAAACTATTGATTATTTTGTTACTTTAAAATTGTGCCTTCGCACTTTTCGTTGCGTGGGCTCCATCTGCCTTCTTACTACTATTATTAATGTAAAAGTTTGTGAGGACAGATGGATGTTTTTTTTTTTTTTTTGATCCCCCAACCATTAGCCGGGACAATTGTTTGCTTTATTTTTAACATACATTTCTTACATTTTCTACATTACATTTCTCTCTTTTACTTAATACATTTCTACATTTATATCTTTTAACATCTTATTAACTAGTAACTTTACATTAATTATTTATTTTCAATTTTTGCTACTTTATGTCACATTTCCTTTTAAGTTCTTTCAGATGGATGGATTAATGTTTGTTGATCTTTCACACAAATACTACAGAACGGATTTTGATGAAATTTGGTAAGCTAGTAGTTTAATTAAGCTCTGGATTAACACATGGTTATATGGTTATACGATATATGCCAAAACCGATAACGAAACAGTTCGTCTACCAAAATAATTTAAAACTGACTAATGTTTTAAAGCCCTTTGATTTAAAAAGTTTTGCGGTTAAGACCGTTCGTTTTCACCGTATAATATATTATTGACGAAGTCAACGAAAGCATTTTAATGTAACCAACAAAACGCTTAGGGTCTTGTGTGAGTGTAATTATTCTAAAATACCTTTAAAATAAAATACCTTCGCTTTATGTTTCGAACTAAGTCTTAAAAAGATTTGAATTTATGGCAAAAATACGAAAAGTAATGGTCGTTTGCAATTAATTTTTGTTAATAACAAAAGGCGTTTGATTGCAAGTCAGCTTCTACTGGTAAATAGTCGGGATATGTCTTCCGCAACTAACAAAGCGAAATAATATTTTCAAATTACTTCAAACTATTGTTCGATTTCGCTTAAAATAAGTATTTTAATGTCTATATCTTTGTTCTGTTTCTTTTGTTAATGTTCTAATGTCCTATCAGCATGTAAGATGATATTTTGATGAAATTATGTATGCCAGTAATAATATATCAAACCTCGCCTTCATTTAAAAATACCTATTCGACGATACCCCACATTAGGTAGAATGAAATAAAAATTTATTTCAACTACACATGTATGGAGAGCCACCCCTATAATATAAAATTATTGTTATTTTATGTTGCCGAAAATAAAACCAAATACCAAATAATAATAATATACCAAATTGCATCCATTTATATATAATTACGGAAGTTAGAAGGGCGGACAGACAGACAGGGTGAAACTATAAGGGTAGTACGGAACCGTGAAAAGCATTAAGGTAGCTTTTACGGAGTGCTCATTACCACACGTTTTCTGTGGTGAGATTTAGGGTCGCCATTATTCTACTAAGTATAATATAATAAATGTGAAAGTTTGTGAGAATGGATGGAAGTTTGTTACTCTCTCACGCCAAAACTACTGAACGGATTTCGATGAAATTTCGTATGGTAGCAGTTTAAGCTCTGGATTAAAACATAGGCTACTTTTAACCCGAATGTAGTTACGCGGGCGGAGCCGCGGGCAACAGCTAGTAATATAATAAATATGAAAGTTTGTGAGGATGGATGGTACAGTGTTTGTTACTCTTTCACGCAAAAACTACTAAACGGATTTTGATGAAATTTGGTTTGGTAGTAGTTAAGGCTCTGGTTTAAAATATAGGCTAAAATTTATTCGGAAAAATAACAGTATTCCCGTGGGATACTGTGTTTACACGGGCGGAGCCGCGGACAAAAGCTATTATAAGTTTATTTACCTAATATGAAAATAAATATAGGTATCTAATATAGTATGCCGTTAGACAACACCAAGTAATGTTTGCCAAAATATGGTAAGACTTGAAATGTAAAAATATAAAATTCAAATAGGTACGAGTAATATGATTAATAATGATAAAAAAGTTTGTTTAAAAGTCACAAGAGAAGCTAGATTTTTAAACGCCATATTAAATATGGAAATTATTTTCAAAAGCTCAAAACATCAAGACTCAAGAAAGCAATTTAACTTTTAAATATAATATTTTTTTATTTAGACACTAAGTTATATATAATTTAGATATTTTAACTAGTTTTTATTTTGTGTAGAATTTTATTTCTTAAACTATTGTATTATGTTATTATATAATAATTATATGTTAGGTAGACATTGTTACGTAATGAAACTTCTCTATCGTGTTTTATTATTGTAGGGGACTGTATAATTCCACAGGATTTCAACCGCCGGCTCAGATTAAACTCGAAGATAGCAAGGTTACACCGATTTGGGCAGAGCCGGGGCGATAAAAATAACACTTATTTGAGGAGAATGATTTTCACTTTTTTCGTCTTGCTTACCTGGCTCATTGCAATGCCGTATAGAGAGCCGCGCCCGTACGCCTCTTTCGGGCCGATTTGCTATCTCACTTTTGCCTCTCTATACGACTATTTTCCATAATTTTCCCTATTTTACATGAGCCAAGTGAAGTAAAATGCGTTGTGTGAAATTCTTTATTGTTATTCCCAATTACATAAATCCTTATATACTAAGAATCTTATTCTATATAAAAGATATTCATAATCTAAGGTACATGTATGAAATCTTATGTATTTTTACCATTTTTTGCCTAATAACTCCGTATCCATTTATTATATAATCCAAACCATTATTTTTCCTATTAGATATTATGTTTATCTATATAAATCAAAAGAAACCACGTTAAAATTCACTACACTTTAAAATATATAAGCAAAATAGCCTTACGTTCATAAAACACCATTTAACACGACTTTTGCACACTGATGCTATAGAAATCTATACATATATAGTCACTGAGTGTTCACTATTATAGTTTATGTACTGTTTTAAATCACTTGTTTATCGTTCACATTTCAATTCACTGGTATAATCACGTTACGAGGCCGCTGTCCTCAACAATTATATTACTTTTCAAATACATAGTACATACGGTATGTATGTACTATGTATATCGAACAAGTTGCCGCTCGACGCATAAGATATTAATCGATAGCAGCGCCGTGGAATCGTGCGCATACACACATACATACTTGTGAATACGTAGTCACGTCTGGTGTCGTTGCGGTCACTTCCTTTGTGTTTAAATATTTAATGGCGTCCTAGTGCAAAGGAAAATGTTTAGAAATTGGTCGAGCTGATACTTTGTCAATATTGTAATTTACCCCTATATATTATATGTAACATACCCCATAATATGTATTCACGATTTTTTATTAACCACAATGTATTGCTATATTAACAAATAACAGTAGGTACTTTGTAAGTTTCTCCCTACTTTTGTAATAACCACAAAATAAACAATATCCGATTTCCACGTACCTTTATGTGCTTTCATTTGTTAATATTATACTTTTATTAAAATATTTTGTCAATAACATTCATAGTACAAGATTTTTCACCCAAACAAAACATAATTTTTCTTTTGCATCTATTAAACCGCCAAACATTTTAAGTAGTTTATCCAACAACTATTCGTTCAAGCCTTGGGATAGTCAAATTTTAAGAAAACCCGCATCACACTTTTTAATTCCTCTGGGATCCATGGGCGGCAGTACCGGTTTTCCATCAGGCAATCTCTGCTCATCTTTGTGTTTTACTGATCACAATTCAAAAGAAGAACTAATGTGAAATATGTCTCTTTATTAGCCTATTCGTACTTAAGACAGTATTAAGTTCAGTAACCCACTTACACTTATCCAAGTGTAGTGCACTTTATGTTGTTACTTGTTTGTGAGTTTGTGAGTTGAGTTGCCCGTTTATGTTAGAATGCTGTTGTGAATAGGATTCCCGTTATATTATTTCACTTTGAGAACTTTGACTTGGGACAACACGTTTACCTGGTTTCTTGATTACGTTAAGTAGAGTTTTTGTAAACAGATGTAGATACTCATTGATCTTGAAATATATCCATCAGAAATAAATAATATCAAAGTATTTAAGAGTAAGTGCCTTGCCTGTGCCTTGATTAATTTTCTTTCAATAATAAATGTAAATGATATTTTGATCCTCTGTAAATAAAATGTATAAATAGCTTCGGGCTTTAGCTTTGTAAGTTGAGTCATTAAAGATTAATATTTTTTATTTATATTCATACTTTGAAGCAGCCCCGCAATTTAAGGAGACAGCTTGAAACGTAATGAACGACCTGCGATGTTAATTTGTTTAAAAAAGTCACTCACAGTCATTGAGTTATAATGTACTACGTACGTAGTACATTATAACTCAATGCTCACAGTACTAATGTTTTAACCCTTCTTGTTTTTATGTTTAATAGTAAAATTATTTTACGATGTGTAACCACTTTATTCTTTCCTCGCTCTTTTTTTATTTTTATCTTTGGACGATTCCACACTACGTAAGTCTGGTCCCGTGGTACGTTCTCGAAAGAACTTGTGTTACGGGGACCAGACAACGGGATGAATGGATGTTTGTTACTCTTTCACGCAAAAACTACTAAACGGATTTCGATGAAATTTGGCATGATAGTAGTTTAGGCTCTGAATTAAAACATAGGCTACTTTTTATACCGAAAAAATACAGTGTTCCTTTGGGATACTGTATTTACGCGGGCGAAGCCGAGGGCAACAGCTAGTGTTTAATACTTTAACAGTGTACACATATTTAAGATTTATACTAGATTATTAGACACATATTTAATTCGCATTTATGACCCTGGAACTTTTTGTTCCTTTGGCGAGATTCGATCCGTGATCTTCGGCTTGAGCACTGACGCGCTCCACCGCTGAGCCGCGGAGGTCGTCATGTACATGTAGATAGGAGCCAGCGGTGGTTAAGTTGGCCGTGTTATATTATGTATAATACGTTACTGTAAAAGCCCAGACTACGGTATATCCTAAGACTGTCCGGTAGGGTGCCCCAGAAATATCAAGTTCGATATTGTTTTACGCATACCCTATTTACCCAATATAGTCTAGAAAAAAATATTAAATTATATTTTTGGAACGAATTTCCTTATCGCGCGTTGCGAAAGGGGGCTAGACGGAAAAAATTAAGACTAAAAGTTGTAGCGACACTTTTTGCTATAGTTGTAAGCCGTGCGGCGTGCGCGTGTTTCTCTGTCTGTCTCTCTCTCTCTCTCTCTCTCAATTATTACTAAAATTGAGCCTACTGATTAAGTTTATATTACATTATATTTGTTAATAATAAAAAAATATTTTTATAACTTAAAAAAATATATATATTACAATTCCTTCAGTAATTAATCGAAAGGAACTTCGTTCCATCCGGGTGTCCCTTGACACCTCTCAAGTTTTTTCTAGACTATATTGGGTCAATACGAACATTTTAAGAGGTTATGCGTAAAAAAATCGATTCGATCGAATCGATCGTATATATCGTGCCGACATGCGATATCAATTTTTCCATACAATAGTTTTATATCATTTCTTGTGTGCAATTGTTTATTGCGTACCTAAAGATGTCTGTAAAATTCAAGAGTGATAAAAAATACTGCCTTGCCATCAAATAAATGATGCACAATCAACTTTTTCAAAAATTAACTAGCTTAAAATAGGACTACAAAACAAAATTTTGTAGTCCTATTTTAAGTGTATTTTACATTATTTATGAAGTCAAACTGACTGCCAGTTAAAGAAACGTAATAATAATAAGATTATAATATGCATAATAAGACATATTCTTACAACTTGTAAAAGATTACAATTGAGGAAGATATATCATTTTCAAAGAAACAAAGAGAGCTTGGTAACCCAAACCATTACTCAGGTGGTTTAGACAAAAACATTGCGGAGAAAGAAAAAAAACTTAGACAAACCCTATTACAAGAAGAAAAAAGAAAGATTACGTTTCGTCCTTTTCTTTATTATTTCATATTTTTTGTCTACACCACTTAAAAAATGGGTTCGTTCACCTGGCTACCTTTGTTTCTTTGAAAATACTTTTTCTCCCTCAATTTTCAACTTTTTAAGGCATTAGGATGTGCAATATCAAATAATGTTTGACAAAAAAGAGTTATTAGTCGTTTTCTGTTAATAACATGAAATATTTAAAAGATTCAGTCATATAACAGATTCTGAGTTCTGGACGCAGCATGCCAGACGAGATTTTCTCGTCTATGTACGAATCCAGGACCGAAGCAATCACAATGTCTTTCAAAACAACTTACCTGAAGTAATCTCAGTCTATCAGAATGGAAAACTGTTACCTAATTATATGTATCGACGAAATTGAAAAGAAAGAAAGATGCCAATATTATTGCTACATTTGACGATAGAGAACAGCTTCTTGGACTTAAAAAACCAGGGAGCTTATCGGGAAAGATCAAGCTAATGACATCTAAGCTGCACTCTTTGACAGGAATCTTCATAAAAGTACGTAAATCATGGCTAAAACAATTAAAATAACGTAGGTTCTGTTGCGCTGTATCGTCAACATACAAACTTGTATCAGGCCTGTAAAAACTGGCCTAAAGAGAAGTTATCCAAACTTGTTTTTTGAGTTGAGTTTAAATAAGTATTCATGTCAGCCTTGTTTTATATTGATTTTGTTGTAGAGCAAAATGTCAGTACAGAACGCGAATTTTCGTAAACTTTGCGGCTCAGTCGGCACGGGTTGCAACCATCATTCAAAAATTCATATTTAAGTAGGTTGCAAATATCCAAAAAAAAATTTTTTTTTTCCATGTTTGGAACACCCTTCTGTCCAGTAAAACCTAAGATTTACCAACGTAAGTAATGAATATGTCAGAAATCAGAACCTACTACAGATAATTTATTACATTGAAAAAATTGCTACATTGCACTAGTTTTTTGTTGGTAGATAATTCAGTCTACCGCTTCCTACTACTATTATAAATGTGAAAGTTTGTGAGAATGGATGGGTGGATGGATGTTTGTTACTCTTTCACGCAAAAAATACTGAACAAATTTCGATTAAATTTACTATGGTAGTAGTTTAAGCTCTAGATTAACACAATGGCTACTTTTTATACCGAAAAAGTACAGTGTTCCTTTCGCATACTGTATTTACGCGGGCGGAGCCGCGGGCAACAGCTAGTATTTAATACTTTAACAGTGTACACATATTTAAGATTTATACTAGATTTATACTAAATTTATACTAGACACATATTCAATACGCATTCATGACTCTGGAATGACATGACGATGGAGATCCAATTTTTCCCAATTCCCAGGGAAGGTTTCACTAAATATTAGCTTGAAGGTCAATTTCCCGAGATCGCTCGCAGAGACTCAATCACCTTTTACTTATGCATACTATATCAGCTTCTTTTAAACACTAATGTTTCTATGTAAACCCTAAAATTGATTCCAACTACATAATTTTTATATTATTATTATATTCAAGTTCTTCGAAAACTGAGGAGCTGACTATTATATAATATTATACCCAAAAGACTGCAAAGTTTTGCCAATAATATACCTATTACTGTTATTGCGATGAGTACATAGACGTATGTATTATAGACGAGGCATGTCAAGGCAAAAACTGTCCTCACTTAAATGGCATGGCATATGTATGTAAGTTATTGTCATATAAATAAGTAACTTCGTTTAATAAAGGCAGTGGTTAACGAGTCGTCAAGTATTTCATTTCACATATCTGGGCCCATCCTCACATGGCGACCCTGCCATGGGTCTCTCAGGTTCAGGCGTCAAGTTGCTGCCGCGCGTGTGAATTGCATTTGAATAAACTTTAGAATTAAATAATGCCGTGACTATCTCCGTGACTATCCAGTGCAGTTGTACTGAATAGTTTATGCAAATAATAAAATTATCTAAGACTTAAGTTACCATGTGAAATTCAAATTATCCAAAAAAAGAAGAAGTATTAATTAATCAAAATGGGATCGGATCAGCTCTTAGTGCCACTACAGAACAACTACAATATCATTTGTCGAGCATCAGCATCATAATGATAATAATTCTGGCCCTGCTGGTATTGTTAGCAATTCACTTCGTCTTCAAGTGGTATCAAAATTGTCATCTCAACTGGATTGACAATCGAATTATTGGCCAAACATTAAGAAGATCCTTTGCTCGACGAGAGAACAGGGGTCTGAAAGCAGCCAGGTGTGCCGACTGCGCAGAGCGAATCAAACCCAGGGGCCAGGAATGAAAATAAAAAATGGTTTGTGGACAGTAATAAATGTGTGTGGAAAATTAGCTCGCAGAAAATTGTGTATGTATGCAACCCTAGTTCAAATATTTCTTTTAATTTTTAAAATTACTTTAATTATGTAATTTAATGCTTTGAGAATTTTTGTTTAAATATTTTTTTTTATGAAATAAATTTAATGTTATGAATTAAGTGCTTATAAACTTAATACCTTTGGTAGGTAATATTAGAAAATAAAAGTAATATAAAAGTTGAATTAAATTAGTATTTAATATAGTAGGTATTGTTATAATGTAATGGCTCAAGAACTGAAATTTATGATAGTTATAAAATATATGATTTAAAATACATGATCAGATAAAAAGAATTTATTAACAGAAAGTCTAACGTTAATTGATAATTATATTTCTAAGATAAGGCAATTATATTTAGAAATTAAGGAATTTTGTACTAAGTTTGGCGCAAAGTCGATCGAAAATAAGTTGTCCAAAATGGATTTTGACTTAAAAACTGCATTAAGTTTATTGCCCGTCGAGACCGACGAGACGAGTCGACCGACGAGACGTCTCGAGACGAGAGAGATTTATTTTGCAAAGCTACGGAACTCCGTAGCTTTGCAAAATAAATTGCAAACAGTGAGACAAGATTTTAAATGTATTAATGACTTTGGTAAGGAGTTAACGGAAATATTTATGGACATCGCCATTTCGCAAGCAGGTGGTAAAACCCGAAAATCTTAAAATTTTACAGCCTTTAAATGAAAAACAAGCTTTAAAACGTTTTGCTGGCGGTTTACGCAATAGACGACTCAGCACAATAATAGCCGCTAGAAATTTTGATACCTTGAAGGATTCCATACAGGCCGCAGTAGATGAGGAGACCGAAATGCCATCTCAGTCATCATCATCATCAGAAGATGACTTATCATTTAATTTTTATAATAGGAAACGTGGTATTAATAATTTTTAGAACAGGGGTAATTTTCATAATCATAACAATCGCTCGTAGAGAGGACTTCCCAAATATTTTCATAGCACCACCAGCCCCGCTGCGGCTATGCGCCACGTCATGGTCGTAGTTTTGGTCGAGGTCAGACAGCATCGCATAGAGGTAAGTCCAATAGTTATTATAATAGTTTTAGAAGTCGCGGGATCCGTAGAGGAGGAAACATCCGTGTCATGAACGAGGAGGCCGTTCAGACAGTTGATAGCAATGATGATGGTAGCGATTCGCCCACGACCCCCCGGCAGTTTTTTCGTGAATAATTAATTTATTTACGCCTCTAATAGCACGTGTTGTGTAGAATTGTATCAATTCAATGAAAATAGTCATTTTCAAAGTAAATACAATATTTTGTCATATTTATTAGATACCGGAGCATCGATTTGTGATCTGTGAAATATGATTATATTAAAAAATTAAATATACCAACCCACAACGAGTGCATAACTATACAAGGAATAGGCGGTGCAATTCCAGCTATCGGATATGATCATTTGACGCTTAGTAACATGCATGATCCTCAGGAATCTCTGTTGCATCATAAGTTTTATGTTTTTCATACTTTGCCGTGCAAAGCAAATGCTATAATAGGACAAGATTTTCTTACAAAGTTTGTTTGAACCACAAATGTTCGACTTTAACTTTGAATAATAAATTAAATAACTATAACATCATATTGCCGCTTAGTTCTGAGACTGAAAGTAGAAGTAGTTATAATATTTTACCGCCTAGATCCGAATCTATAAATTATATACCAACTACATATACGGAGGAATGTCTTGTTTTTTCGTCAGAATTACAAAACGAAGTATTCATAGCAAATATTGTAGTTAAACCTTTAAATGGTATATGATACCTATTCTAATTTTAAATACTAGCGAGAAGAAGATACATCTTGAGAAAATATATCCAAAATAGACAAAATTAGTGATTACGAATTATGTGATTTTAGTCGATGTAAAAATTTTAAATCCGATCGTATTAAAAATTATTGAATCTACTTCATATAAATTTTTTGAACATAGAAGAGCAAACGATTATTGAAAATATTTGTGCTAAGTTTTCTGATATATTTCTACTAACAGGTGACAAATTGACGACTACAAACTTTTACAAGCATCGTATTTATTAAAAAATAATGCTCAGGCAATTTTCAGTAAACCATATAGGATACCATACTCACAAAAATCAGTGCTGAACAAACAGATTAGTTTCATGTTACGCGGTGGTATAATAGAACCGTGTCATTCAGATTGGACCGTTAATATTAATCCCTAAAAAATTAGATAATTCAGGAAGTACAAAATAGCGATTATCATCGATTATAGTCATGGATTACAGAAAGTTAATATGATAAATTTCCTCTTCCAAACATAACGGACATTTTAGACTCTCTTGCAGGTTCTGTATATTTTTCTACACTAGATCTTTCAAATAGTTACTAACAATGTGACCTTGAGCCTAGTAGCCGACAATACACTGCTTTTAATACTGGACAATTTGGAGTTATAGATTCAGTCAAAGGCAATAGTGCTGCTTCTCTTGCAGGACAGTATCAAATGACAAGAATGCCTATGGGACTAAAAACTACTCCCGCTGCTTTTTCAAAAATGATGACGATTGCAATGTCAGGTTTGACGAACGAAAAATGTTTAATCTGTTTAGATGATTTGGTCGTATTTGGTAATTCATTATAGAGTCATAGAAAAAACAAAGAGAGTCATACAAAAAATCTCATAGATATGTTCACTGGGTTACGTAAAGTAAATTTAAAACTTAAATTTATATTTAGGTCATTAAAGGCAAATTAGACAAAATTAAAGTTATAAGTAATTGGCCAACTCCAAATAATTTTCAAATAAGTTAATAAGATTTGTAGCGTTTGCAAATTATTACCGGAAGTTTATAAAAAGCTTTGCAATGATTGCATACCCTCTCTCTCTCCTAGTGCTGGGGCACACGATACGTTGCGGCGGCGGCGCGGCGCCAGACCGATGTCGCTGCGTTGTTTTACTAGAAATATCTGTAGCATTTCACACGATGCGGTGCGGCGCCGCACCGGACTTGCAACCGCCGAGACGAAGCGGGGAGGGGTGAATGCGTTGCGACGTCGGAGCGGCACCACTGAGTTGTTTATCCGACACAACACAAGCACATGCTCGCTCGATTCGTTTTTTTCTTAGTTTTTTGTTGATTTGATTCAGGTTTTAAAAAATGAGCATCCACGAAGAAGATGTTCATATGGATTACATTAGTTCAAGAAAGGGAAATTCTATGGGATAAGTCCAATGTGGACTTTAAAAATAAAAAATTTAAAACAAAACCATTGGAGCAAAATGGAAAAAAAAATTCTCGTGATAAAAAGAACCACTTACCAGAAAACCTCTTTTCGTCGAACAGCGGCTCTTTATATTCTTGGAGAAAGAACTGTCCATCACTGTTCCTTAACGTAATAAAGGGACTGACCCAGTACGCTTACGCTTCTGCGATTTCGGCGGTGGCGTAATATATATTCTCCTAGCCGCCGCGTTGGTGAAATCTTTGCGGTGCGGCGCCGCAACGCATCGTGTGCTCCTGCACTTACGCAGTTGACTAAAAATAATAATAATTTTAAATGGGATGAAAAATTTCAGTCAGCTTTCTTAACCTTAAAATCTTTAATTTTAATAATTTTAATTTTAATTTTCCATACTTGAATATCCAAATTTTGCCCTATATCATAAATTTATATTACAGATGCCTCACAACATTCATTAGGCTCTGTTTTGTGTAATTCGAGTACTAAACCAATAATTGCATTTGCGAGTAGGAATTTAAATAAATCAGTACTTAACTATCCCACAATACTTTCGCCAGAAAGAACTTTTGGCGATTGTGTGGGCTTTTAAACATTTTCATCCTCATTTGTACGGTAGGTCGTTTGCAATTCAAACGGATCATACGAGGGCTGCACTAAAAGTATCGGGAATGGAATATTTCCACTGTTCCTGTCATATTAAAATCTTTTTAATTTAAAACTCCTTGGTTTTAAAAATCGAATACCGTTTATTTATTTAAAAAAAATATTCTCGGTCTTGTCACAAGGTCTTGTCAAACTTGTTTAATCGTTGAGAAAATGGAATTGACTCGAGAAAATTCTAGAGCAATGATTTATTATGACTTTCGAAGTGGTTTAACACAAAAACAGTGTGTTGACCGGATGATTTCTGCATTTGGTGATGAAGCCCCATCCAAAACCACAATTTATCGCTGGTTTGCTGAATTTCAACGTGGACGTGTCAAGCTCAGTGATGATCCCCGTCAAGGTCGTCCAAAAACTGCAGTCACCTAAGAAAACGTTGATGCTGTGCGCTGATTGAGGAAGATCGACATGTGACATACCGCGAAATTCAGGCAACTTTAGACATTGGCATGAGTCAAATACAAATAATCTTGCATGAACAATTAGGTGTAAAAAATTTGTTTTCCCGATGGATACCGCATTTGCTCTGTGAAGAGCAAAAAGCGGCTCGCGTTACTTGGTGCGTCAGAACTCTCGAAAGATTCCACGCAGGATCCTCAAATGCTGTATACAATATCGTATCAGGTGACGAATCCTAGATATATGCGTACGAACCCGAAACAAAAAACCAGTCACGAGTTTGGGTGTTCGAAATTGAGTTAAAGCCAACAAAAATTGTTCGTTCACGGAGTGTTGCAAAAAAAAATGGTGGCCACGTTTGTCTCTAAAACCGGCCATGTTGCGACTATTCCTCTTGAGGGACAAAGAACGATTATGCAGAATGGTATGCTAACATTTGTTTGCCACAGGTCGTTTCTGAACTCCGTAAAGAGAACTGCAACCGCCGCATCATCCTCCATCACGACAATGCGAGTTCTCACACCGCGCACAGAACAAAAGAGTTTTTAGAGCAAGAAATCATAGAATTATTAGACCATCCGCCGTACAGCCCCGACCTAAGCCCTAATGATTTCTATACTTTCCCTAAAATAAAGAATAAATTGCGTGGTCAGAGATTTTCATCACCTGAAGAAGCTGTGGACGCCTACAAAACGGCCATTTTGGAGACCCCAACTTCCGAATGGAATGGTTGCTTCAATGATTGGTTCCATCGTATGGAAAAATGTGTCAAATTTCGCGGATATTACTTCGAAAAGCAATAAATACATTTTTAAATAGTAATGTTGTGTCACTTCCTTGATTCCAGAAATTTTCAGTGCCGCCCTCGTAAGCCGTTAATATATTTATTTGGGATGAGAGATCAGATGGATTAGTCGACTTATAAAATTTAGGTTTTTACTCGAAGATTATAATTTTACGATAGAATACGTTAAAGGTTCCGAAAATATTGCAGCTGATGCGATGTCACGATTACCTATCACGTCGGAAGACCTAAAAGCGATACACGAGATCATCATCACGGTTTTCACACGAGCACAGCATAGGAAAGCTCTTCAGTTTCCGAGTTCTCCGTCTGCTATGGATCCTACTGACGATTGGCCTGCGCAACCAAGAGTTGTAGAAAATCATAGTAAACCGCGAAATATCGGTTGAACTTAAATTTATTGACTATTATAAATTAAGAGACTTACGTAAGTTAAAAGAAGAGATATATATTGAAAATAATGTATTTTGTTACTCGTCGAAAATAATGTCCTTATATATAAATCCAGTTGCCCGATCACAACTGACGCCAGCCGCTTTTGTGAGGGAAGTGACAAATTTTTGTGAAAGAATATTCGTGCATGAATTAATTTTTATAAGATGTAAAAGTAAAATATACGAGAACATAGAAAAGTTAGCTAACGAAATAAATTTACAAAAAGATTGGACCGGTCCGCGATTATGTATTTTAAATGACGTACAAATAATTCAAGATAAAGATGACCAAAAGGTAATATTGAATGATTTTCATCTTCTTCCAACTAGTGGCCACGTTGGAATAGGACGAATGTATAAAAATATTTAAAAAATACTTCTTTTGGCCTGCTCTAGAGAATGACATTAACAAATTTATTAGTAAATGTGAAAAATGTCAAAAGCAAAAGCATAGTACTCCTTATGTAAAGGAACCTAATACGGCTAATTCCGCTATGGAAAAAGATTTTCTTGACGATGTAGGACCCCTAGACGATTATAATTACTCGTATATTTTAACTATCCAATGCGAATTAAGTAAATACGTAGAGGCATATCCTACGACTACTAAAAGTTCAGAAGAGGTAGCGAGGAATTTCGTAAATAAATATATATTACGTTATGGGATACCAGATATAATCGCTACTGATAGGGGTAGTGAATTTTTGTCATCAATTTTTCAAGAGACTTGTAAGTTGTTACAGATAAAACAATTAAATTCTACTGCTCACCATCATCAAAGTATAGGATCTTTGGAAAATACTCATAAATGTTAAGGAAATTATTTTTGGATACAAAATAAAAATCATTCACGATTATGGAGCCCTTGCTTGCCATTTTGGTGTTTTTTCGCATACCTCCGTTCATACCTCTACAAATTTTACACCGAGTTAGTTTTTGGTAAGAAATGTAAAATACCAATCAATCCGCTTTACAATGATAATTACTTTTCAGAATTAATGTTTAGGCTTCTTCACAAAAAGAAGCACACGAAAATTTATTAAAAAATAAAATTATAGAAAAGAAAAATATGACATAAATTGTAACCTATAAGAAAAATTACTTAATACTTATTAAAAATGAGACAGGCAATAAATTGCAGTGTTTATAACGGACCATATCACGTCATCGAAAACGTTGAGCCAAATGTTAAAATATTAAAAAATAGAAAAATAGATCTAGTTCATAAGAATAGGACTAAGTTATATAAGTCTTAAATGTTTTATATCATTACATTGTGTACGTTACTATTATATAAAACATTATGTCTACAAATATATATTCTACAAATTACTTTTATTTTTAAATTGTAATTAAGTGTGTTGATAAAATAATTGTGTGCATTCAATTTTTTTTTCTATCGGGGAAAGTGTAGTATGTAATGTGGTATGTAAGTTATTGTCATATAAATATGTAACTTCGTTTAATAAAGGCAGTCGTTAACGAGTCGTCAAGTATTTCATTTCATATATCTCATCACATCCCATCCTCACACACTTTTGGCGTTATTTGGGGCCATTTTGACATTAGAGGTATATTGAAATCAAGATGGCTGACATTTGAGGTATGGTGAAATTAAGATGGCGTAACTTTTTCTTGTATAAAGATTTGTTCTGTCCTGTGTACGTTATGACATATCATACTGAGAGATAGGCTATGGCCTATCCTTAGTTTTGAAATCTTTGGATCAGTAACTATCCTCTACGGCTAATAAAATAAAAACTGTTAGATATAATATAACGTTCATCACATCTTGTACTCAAGCCCTTCGAAAGCTGAGCCCGTCAGTCTGGCCCCGTAGTAAGTATCCGAATAACTTGTGTTAAGGGGACAAGACAACAGGAAGTATATTTAATACTTTTATACTTTACTAATGTTTCCCGCGGTTACGTACGCGCAAAAGGAAATCCCGCGGGAACCGAATATTTTCTTGCGATAAAAAGTAGCCTGTCATTCAATGAGGAATATTCTATATCTGTGCGAAATTTCATCAAAATCGGTCCAATAGTATCGAAGCCTATTCAATGCAAACAAACAAATATTTTCTCTTTATAATATTAGTATACTTACTTAGGATGTCTAAACATCCTGTGTGTTTTTTCAGTCAGTGGCCAAACATTTAAGAGTGAGTATACTCTTGAATCTAAGCAACTTTTACTATGGGATCAATTTTCCTACTTGAAAAAAAAAAGCAGCTGTTTCCTACAAAAGGGGTTACGACATAGACAGCATTTTGTAGGAAACAGCTGTTTTTGTGTGACTAAACAAACAGCCTTTATATTTAAGATTTTTATAAATTAAACAATAATACACATCCATTACCCTTTTTGTTCCCTTGGAGGAATTCGAACCCGCGACCTCCGGCTTGGTCGCCGACATGCTATCCACTGAGCCATAGAGAACGTTATGATATGATAAAATAAATCGTAGATAGAACGTACTTTAACTAGTTAGTTAGTTAATATAATCTACTTTTTCGTTACTTTTTATCATTTACTAAAGTATATAAGATGAAGATTGATTCAATTTGGCCGTATCAGGCCCTGACGTGCGTGATTTATCCGCATGATTGTGATACGACTGAACCGGCAATAATTCAGTGCCAATGTGTTTGCTCTTCCAGAGCGATGGCCGAGCGCACGGCAAATATTTGGATTCTCGAACCTTCGTGGTTAGTAAAACTCCCAACGAGCTGTACATTAACGTACTATAGTAACTTTCTCCAGTTTTCCGATATGAAAAATATTTTAATATTTGGAATGCCAAAAAGCAATATACGGTGAAAAAATAGGTACACTTTCAGCAAGCAGCATATTTTTATTTTTGAATTAAATCCGCAGAATGGAGAAAGCATGGACTAAACATTATTGGAATATTGGTTTTTATAATTCATAGTTTTAAAATAATATAAGAATAAAACTCAAGGTATTTATCATATTATTATCTTTAAACATTAATTATTACTGTAGTGCAGCCAGGAGCACGAACATAGAAACTTGCATCATTTTCACTTAAATGTACAGTCGCTGACAGATGCATTTTGTACCACCACCAAATGGTGAATGACCACTTTTGAACCTTATTGCCAGGTAATAAGGTCGAATAGTGATATAATGGAAGGACTCATTGTTATGTTAGTGAAGAAATGATTGTACTTCAGGCACGTTGATAATGATATTACGTAAATTTATCACATTTTGTTAACCCATCGTCACGTCGCTCAGCGCTCTCCGTGGCTAAGTGGGTAGACCGTTTGGTTCGCACTCGAGTGCAGGTTCTATTTCCAGGTCGTGACCTGTACCAATGAGAATTTTTCAGATCTCAAGTACATTATGCGCACGCTCTAACGATTATGGAGAACATAGTGAGGAAACCCGCACACAGTTGACCCCAGACGTATTGACCAGTCACTCCTCTTGACTTGGGTGCTGTGAGAATGTCGTACGTGCCTGGGCAACTATACGACATAAAAAACCGCCTGTCCCAGGCATTACATTATTTCAAGAGTGGTTGACTTTGCTCTGTGGAGAGTACTGTATAAATCATCCAATAACGTATGAAAAGGCCTAAGTTATCATCACGTCGTTAATGATCGATGTCGTTAATTGCATACCGAAGTTTATAATATTAGGTTAATTATTTTCTACCGCATATACTATTTGGAACTTACTCGTAGTTAAAATCTAATTCCTTTAGCTACCTTAGGGAAATATAAAATCTATTCCTCTTACTTACGCTATTAGTATGAATTAATAACCAAAATTCTGTTATATGCTTTTTAATACGGTATTTTCCTGTATGTTTTTTTATTACATAAAGAATAGTGCTCTAAAAAATAAGAGTTTACAAAAGAGTCTACTAAAAATCAATATTTTCAAAGATATTGCGGATTGTTTGAAGCATTTTAATTGTGAGTCTCGTGAAAACGCACCATATAAAAGTCGTTCAATTAGGTGACGACACACGCTTGTAAGTACTTGTCTATGAAGTGTATGAAAATTTCTGATACCTCCGAAGTTTGCCCATTTATGTTCATACTCATTATAGTAAATATTTTTGTATTTGATGTAAGTAAACAAATTATGCAGGTTTTTTACACTAATGTTGTAAAAAGTGACATCGAAATGCCTATAATTACAAAACTACACATAAAATCCTAATTATTTTTACTTTTATCAAGTTGTAATACCTAATTATTTTAAAAATTTATTTTAAAAAAAAAAACAAAATTTTAGATGTAGGAAAATACTCTATTCTCTATCTGTGAAAGATACTATTTGTGATTGTAAGATTTTATATATATTTTACTCGATAAAATAAACACTTGACTATCAAACATAATATAAAATTCTACACTAACTGATTCTATACTTAATACGTCTAGTGTCTACAATCTAAGATAGTATAGGCAAAGAATATCCCTATAGGCGACTGGCTGGATATACTTAAGTTTATATACTTACCTTTTATATTTTCAATTTAAATGTATTTTCTATTGTCACAATTTTGATACAATGGCATGTCTTTATTATATTCGTTTGGTGCATATCTCGCAATACAGTTGCCGCTGCAGAACATCTTTAATTTCGTAGTATATAATTCTATCATCTTAGCTTCATTTAAATACAGTCCACTCCCACTCGCTAACAATCCCAAAAAACAAAAACGTCATATAAGTCAAGGCTTGTACACGACTTCCAGTTGAATTGTAGTTTTATAAAAGTAATGAGGTGACTAATAGGTTAGACGTCTTTAATTTAACTTTTTAGTAATGCGATCAATGTGAAAGTTTGTGAGGATGGATGGATGTTTGTTACTCATTCACGCAAAAACTACTAAACCGATTTTGATGAAATTTCGTAGGGTAGTAGTTTAGGCTCTGTATTAAAACACAGGCTACTTTTTATCCCTAAAAAAGTAAAAATTCCTGTGGGATACCAGATACTTTATCTACGCGGGCGGAGCCGCGGGAATCAGCTAATGTCTTAATAAACAGGTCACGGCAACGTCGGCAAGACTAAACTACATGACGTTATATTATACTTAGTTTTATCTAAGACGTTTGTACGACAACGCAATAATATTTCTAATTTCAACTGACCAACTTGGGTGATTGAAAAACCTATACATTACGTTTATATAATGAAGCAGTTGTATACACGTTTTCATAATGACGTTTATAAAACGACCCCCATCTTGTTTTGCAGCAGTCAATTTGAGACACTTGAGTGACTTGGTTGTTCATTTGCGACTTATATATACCTTTTATATTACATGTTGTCGATAAAAAGTCATGCCCCGACTTTAACCAACCTTGCTGTCGCATTTGAGTCAAATGTTTACTTTTAAACGCCATATTAATGCAAAGTTTGATATAATTTAATTCTAATAATGATATAGGCATACTTGAATATAATATTTTTTTTTATAATCTGCACTGCGCTTTTACTACAATCAGCTTTTGCCTGAAGTTAATAAAAATACTAATCCTTTTTAATTTGTCAATATTCACACAAACATCTATGCGCTGCACGTTGCAACTTTGACACGAATATTGGAATCACAGATCTCTCACCATATATTCGGAGTTATGTTAACAATATTATTAATATGATTTCTCCGATGACAGTTAGAAGTAATTAAGGGCTATTTTTCTGTGATATTAATCCGCTTTTTTGTAGTTTTCACCAATGAGGAGCCGTTATTAGATAATATCAGTTGCATCATGAGACATGAGATATCATGAGATGATTGCAATTTCTCTCGGACACGACACAACTCTATACGCTTGTAACGACCTTGAACATCATACATAATATTGGATTAATTTCCTTTTTAAAAAACTTGCACAACTCACGTCTAGCGACTTGGGCTTCTTTCTGAAATATAACCACCCTTGGCCACTGTTATCAAGTATCTTTAAATTTAAAGATAATTGATATTGTGTAAATATTGACAAATTAAAAAGGAATATAAATTATTTGAGGAACCCTAATAGTAATGGCGGATGGCGTAGGTATTGCATAGCCTTGAAATAACCTTAAAACAACTTACTGTCTTTATAGCGTCACAAAGAGGTAACATATTTTTATTAAAAATATAATGTTTCATACACAAAATTACGAAGGGGGGTGAGAATTTTAATAGCATTAACATACCTATGTATATTATTATACCGATATTATCATAAAACTTAAATTCCCAATCGAACTATATGGTATTAGTTACAGATAGCAAGATATGAAAATTAAATAACATGATAACACTAATCTTTTATTTTTTTGGAAATACTGATTTTGCACTCAAATCTCTTGCCAAAAACCACAAGTCACCATGTCACAAACAAGAGAAAAAAAAAACAGTCGTAACCTAAGTAACCGTAAGTCGTAACCTCTACTTGACTCAAATAAACCTCATTCAAATCACCTGTACGACAACAATATGACAAAACAAGTCGCTTTAAAGTTATGATTAAACTACTGTGCGATTAAAGTGGTAATTTCTTAACATTCATAGGACTTTTGAATGACTTCAACGAAGACACTTGTGACTTTTGTATAACGATTATACAACAACGTAGGTCGTATAAATGAGGCCCTTTCGCGTTTTATAAACGTTATTAAAACGTTAGTGTGACTAAGCTGTTGTAATATAATAACGTTTACAAACGATTGTCCGACGATAAAGTGTTACTTGGTTTACTATATTACTAACGTACAGAATCGTCATTCCACTCATTTACACAAATGACAGCTCGCGGCTGCGTGTGCGTGGCTGGGCGAATGCGGAGGCGGGCGGGGCGTGAGTTTTTATCAGCCAGGACTTTCGTTCACCCGTTGGTTGTTTCGTATTTTGACATAATTGACAGTATAATTTCATATTATTTATGATAGATTTGTCCAACGCGACGTTTAAAATTATTTTGGTGTCAAGTCAACTTATGCTGAGATTCGCCGGTGCTCGAGCTGTCATATGTAGAGCGTGTCGCCCCTGGGGTATAGGTACCTACACAGTAAACGATAGCCAATACAACATAATATATCTCCTTATCAGGGTCAGGCTGTTTATTATTTTCTTTATAACTATGACAATGGTAACGATGAAGAATTAAGCTCGGGATTGAGCTAATGCCCTATCAGTTGGGTAATGGGTAATAAAGATTATTTACAAGTACCTATCTGAGACGACAGGAAAACGTCATAAGAATTTTGTTAGTCAATCATGCCTGTACGATTTAAGTAATCTCATGTTTCTGAATCAGTTCGAATGCAATATTTCCATATTGACATTTATAGTATGGACCGTCATGCCAATATATGTGTTTAATTCTCACTGATCCTATCGAACTGGTCAAGTCGATTGAACGATAGACTGCATGGTGTGTGCCTATCATTATATTTTATAGTAACTACGAGTAGACTGTGTGAAACAGGTAACTAATGAAAATGTTGCAAAGACATTTAGAAAATAATTTAGTTCCAAAATTCATCATCATATTGTGTCTAGTGCAACATCTCTCCACAAAATGAGTAGGTAATATATAACGGTATTGGACCGCAAAATATTGCGTCACGCCACGTCTTCGGATGATTTTAAAAAGGTTGAGAGAGGATTAGAGAGAAAGAGAAAGCCTTACCTTCTTCCCTGCGTCTTTGTGTTCCTGCACGTACTCCTGCTTGAGCGGCTCCGTCTGCAGGTCGGGCAAAGAATGACTGATGCGGATAGCGGCTTGTCTAGATAGAGAGTCACAGTTGCTGTCTTGCGAGTCGCGCCGTGTTCTGGGAACAAAAGCAATAGGTTTTAGTATTACAGTTCATATTCCATACCTAAGTATAACGCATTTACTTAAATAGAGGATTTGAGACGTTGTAAGATGCAGTTGACGCATCTTAAGTAAACTTAATTGATCTCAAACCCTTTTTTTAAGTGAAGCATTATATCAATGCTAATTACTAGCGCTAAAAGTCACGACACCAAAATGTACTCGTATGAAACAATGCTTATTGCCGGACTGTGCTAAAAGAAGGGTAATGTTTTTCGAGTGTATATTTCTTTGGCACACTCTAGAGTCTACAAGGATTGTCGCATTTGAGCTTGAGAGGTATGTATCAATAGATTCGCCTTAGTCTTGAGAGTGACACTGGGTACATCAAAATTATTTAACGCAATCTTTTTTTTTGTTTTATAACGGTGTAATAAAACAAAACGAAACGCTTATATTAAGCTAGGACCATTTATATTTATTGTTTCAATAAATCTTACCTTTTTTTAAAACATTGATAATGAACCAATCCTGATATCTTGTTTACCTATTTGCAAAAAATGTAAGTCCTTTAGAAGGAGTGTTTTTTCTAAAAGGTCAACGTTATTATATAAGACAAAAATAATAGAATATATTTGTAAAATATAATGTTTTTTAAACATGCGAACAATATTAACATAGTCCAGAATTTACCTTTCAAATCTCGGCAGTAAAATGCAAGAAAATAACATTTAATAAAAGCCCCGCCTTAGCTTCTTTAAAAGTGGGTTTTATAAAGCATCGGCTTATGGAAATCCATAAATATTAGGATTTCGTTCGCTTCGTTGTCCCTTGGGTAATACGAATACATTTTTCTAATCCCTGTTTACAATAGTCAATATGGAAACGTATGCCTTCAAGCATATTTATACTTTTAGAAATACGTTATACCTATGTTTAAGGTATTTTAAATATATATATTGTAACTGAAAGCGGGTATCTTCAACTGGCTTTAACCTAATCGTATTTAAAAAGGTGTATACTACGCAATTATGTAGATACTACGCAATACGCTAACATAATATACACACTACCTATATCACAAAATGGAATAGAGGAAGTATGTTTCAGGAGGCTTTTACGCTTTAGGTACCATTAACTCTCATGCGTTATAGCAATTAGCGGTTGTTTGGAAACTAACTTTATCGTTTTGCCTTCAACCTGTTACTAACACAACTAATTATTGTTACCCGTGACTTCGTTCGTATAATACAAATTTTTGCTAACGTCATTTAAGTCTATATCTTCCTCAAAACATGGACTACATATCCACCACAAAAGAATTTTTCAAATAGACCAGATAGTTGTAGAGGTAAGCGCGATCAAACAATAACAAACAAACTCATGTGCTTCATAGTTTTAGTACAGAAGTTTATGCAAGCGTTACTGTTTAAATATAAGACACACACAATTTAAGCTTGCGTCCGGCAATTCACAATGTCAAAAAGTTAGCGTCGAAGATGATAGTCAAATTAGTATTTTTCTAACTTTTTACCCGACTACGGCGAAGCCAAAAGGAAGGGTAATGATTTTGGCAGTCTATGTATGTATGTATGTTTGTTTGTTCCCTCGTAGCGTCTAAACTACTGGTCCGATTTTAATAAATGAGGTGTCAATAGATTTGTAATAATGCCGCGGGTAACATAGGCTATATAATTTTTTTCAAAATTATGTCTCGAAAATTAACCTCAGATTCTAACATCTAAAAAAATTTAATCGAGATAATTATCACATGTTTGGTATCAAAAGAAATGTCTTGGCAAGCACACTACAAAAATTTACATAATTTGTATATATAATATATTATATCCTATTGTTTATGTCAAAATATAGATACGTTTAAAATACAATTCGTACAATATTTGTCCAATTTTCTAACATTACGTATAATAAGATTATAAATATATTATAATTTATATATTATGTTCCTTCATAACATTATATTTTATTTTATAAAGATATTTTTTTACAGGCCTTACATAACAAATTAAAAAAATTAAATAACACCTATATTGTCAAGTAGTGAACGAGCTGATGATGATGAATTATAGCTAAGACAGTGGTCTTAATTAAGAGTGCTTAATTAAGTATGTCAGCTTTCAAACAAAAAAAACTAGATCAAAATCGGTTAATAGGTTCATCCGATTTTAATAAGAAAATGAAGATGAAATCAATTACTAGCACTTTTATTACTCACTCTTTCGATAGATGTAAGAATACGAGTCTTAAATTTTTCTGAATCTATCGTTGTGTTTAGAAGTTTATGATATATTTCATTACAATTATTGTGTAAGATCAAAATACGATTAAAAGTGAATAAGTGATATAATTGCATTGGTGAAATGAATGAATGTTGAATGATCTCTAATGCGTTTATTGAATATAAATTATAAATAGTTATATCTTATAAATCGTTCTTCGAGATCGAATCAAGTCATCATTTACTGTGTAGGTATGCTATGGTTAGTTCATTTTAATTTCAGTTTTTCAGTTACTTTATTACCTATAAGTATTTATGTAAAAAAATTTACCGGCTTGTGGATAATTTGTAAAAAAATAGTTAGATTGGGAAACGGAAAAATATTAAATAAAAAAATAAGTTTAAAAAACTATAACCCGAATACGTAAAAAAAGGGGTCTAAAAAGGCCGAAACAAGAAAATAATTCAAATAGAAATCCAGAAATGCATAGTTACAAAAATGGTCAAGGTGGAGCCGTAGTCGCACCTACTGTTCGGAACAGTCGATGTCAAAACGCAGCCGTCTGTAACTATCTTGGGGTATGCATGTGTACATGACGATATACGCAGTTTCAGTTTATACCTAGACGTCACGCATCTCGGTGTGAACTGACGCTTAGATGACGCCATTAGTGTGTGCGACCACGGCTCTACCTTGACCATTTTTGTAACTATGCATTTCTGGATTTCTATTTGAATTATTTTCTTGTTTCGGCCTTTTTAGACCCCTTTTTTTACGTAGTCGGGTTATAGTTTTTTAAACTTATTTTTTTATTTTCTTTCATTCTATATGGACGAACTGAAGATTTGATTAAGTCTGCACCGTCATACCGATTGGACGATAGGCAGAATGGTACCTCAAAACGACAACGATCGTGTTAGTCAAAGTCAAACATACAAGTGACCTAATGATAAACGCATCGAATATCATTTTGTGTGTTTTGCTCACAAAAAAAACATTCCGACGGGTACTAACCGACTCTAGGGAGTGGCCGAAATCATGAGTTATAGGGGTTCTCATATATTTATTTGCTGGAAATGTTTTGCGGCAGCAACTGGTCTTTAACGATTATAATATTTTAACGAGAACGAGGATTTGAAAAACAATAAGGATCACTCATTAACATTCTCCAACACTTACAATCAGTATTATTTAAACAGGGGCAAGTTCCAAGTAGGCACAGCCGAATACAGGCAATAACAGTTACAAGCGAACAAAATGTGTAAGATTAGCCACATGATTTAGCGACGAAATTTGCCAACGGTCAAACGTGTAATTCAAGAAATTAATAAAAACCTTAAAATTACTCGAAAATGGTTTACATTATAAAAAATCATGTTATAAAACGACCTAAGTACACGATGGGTTACCCCATCGTGTACTTAGGTCTTTTTAGTACAAAAATAAATTCATCCCATTTACATGGGGACAACTCTTACAATATAAAATTATCATTATTTCATGATGCCAAAAATATAGTCTATATGCAATTAATAATAATACAAAATTACGTCTATTTATATTCATAATACCGAAGCTAGTGAACAGACGTACGGACAGATAGAAACCTTAAGTTGTAGTTACTACGGGACCCTTGAAAGCAAATTACTTTTAATCTAATGACACAGGTGTACATATTCCTCAGTGTCATCACCATTGATTTAAATTAAGGAACATTTATTTTCATTAATATTCATTTAAGCCAAGCGAATTACCACGTAACTGTTCTTCGTTAATTGTTTCTTTAACTTTCGGACTTTGAACCCGTAAGACGCGCTGAAAATAATTACAAGAATTTTCATGAAAACTTTTACCAGCATGTTTTAATCTGAAGTTATTAGCGTGTTGTATGTAGCCACCTCGGGCCATATTGCTCCATTATTTGTTCTCGTAATATAAGAATATTTAAATTTAAAACTTACGAGTTTTAGCTATTACGTACTTGTACAATGGTTAAGATAAATAATCTAGAAGCCTTGCTTGAAAGCCTTGAAAAGGATTCGATAAAAATACTAAGAACAGTCTCACTGGTTGCTGACAGCGGCATGATAGCCAGTATCAACGACTTTAAAACTTAAGACAGTTGCATTAAGGTTCAATCTCGCACCTGCCCATGAGCCATCGCCAGGTCGCGGCACATTGGTAGCCGACAGCGGCGAGCAGCACGGCTGCCATTGCGGCCAGCATCAACGCCGCGACGTAGTCCACCGAGCTGCCACGTACCCCCGACTGGCTCTCTACACCTTCGCGGGGCCACACTCCTGAAGACAAAGAAAAAATAATTAAGAAGGGGTAAGATTAAAATAATATTATGTTCCTAACAAAATTCAATTATTTTTTAACATAAAATTAAAACCGTCGTCCAAAGTATTTTAACCATTTATCTATTCAATGTTCATAATTTTGAAGTCGGTACAAACCCGAACAACATTATGATAAGACAATATTGTACGGCAAAGTAATGACTAATGTTCAAAGATATCCGTGTCGATGTAAAATACTATAAGAAGTACCTATTATATCATCATAATGTGATGTATGATGTATGGTGTTGATGATGATGATGATTACCGTAATTGAGAAAGTGTCATATGCTTGCAGTTCTTTAAACAACGCCGAAATCCCCAAACATGTATCTATTAGGAATCAGGAGTTCTGTTCAATACTTTTGGATCCAGGGTATACCTTAGTGCAAAATCTTACTTTTTGGTAGCATATGCTTAGACACTTCAGAAAAAGTCGAAATCACCATATGTGTCTATATAAATTTTGAGGAGTTCCCTCGATTCCTCATGGATTCCATCATCAGGTCACCACTTAGAAAACAAGACCAATTTGGGATTATACTCTTTACATCAGAAAAGAATTTTAAAAATCAGTCTACAGACAGCGGAATTATCCTTGAACATACAAGAAAAAATATATATATGAAATCAATAATGGTCATTACATAATATGAAATTGGCGTTTTGTAAAGGAGGAACATAAAGTCGATTTTTTTTTAAACATAATATATTTATTTAATCAAAGTATATACCATTGCTATCTATGCACTTTTGCAATCTCATAGGTAGTTCATTGATTCCTTTACTGAAAAAACCCGAATGAGTTTTTGGATGGATGATGAGGATGATGGACAGGAATCAATAAAATCTTTGAAGGAGCTTTGGACAACCCCTCGGAGTTGAATTTTTTCCCTTGCAAGAAGTTATCCAAATTTCGAAAAAAATGGTAATATGTTAGAGCAAGGTCCAGGAGTACGGTGGATGTGTTAGACATTCCAATTGAAGCTCCTCTAATTTGGTAGCCATCTGTTGTGCAGTGTGTGGTCTAGCGTTGTCCTGAAGCAGCAGTGGCCTAGAGCGAATGACCAACCTCGGTTGTTTAGCAGTCACAGATTAGGTGTTAGTTACTACGTAAGTTAACTTAATTCGTAGTTCGAATCCATCGTTGGTTCAATGATCTATGAATCCATCAGACGTTGTCGTCACTTTTACACATTGAAGTCGGTACCTAATTATACCGATTACATATTTCACTTTAGTATTTGTCGGTAAACGAAAACGTAGTAAAATATCACAGACGTTGTCCTCACTGTTACCCACATAAATAGGTAGTTATACCGATTATTTCACTTATTGTCATTAAACCTGTAGTACCCGGAATGTTTTTATGTGCGTATATCTCAAGGGTTGGGTGTCGCAACTGGCGATCGTAAGTATGGGCGTTTGAAATTCTAAATTATACCTAAATATCGTCTATGCAAACCATATAACTGGCTCGCTCTTATAACATGTGTACTCTTTCACACATCGCCTATGATTGGTGATGCAGAAATAGAAGAAGATTATTTTAAAATTTTAAAAATTCAAAATTCTATAAGTGTGAAAAATTAATTACAACTATTACAAAATTATGTTATTAATATAAGAATCGAATGTTCAATAATGCACGCAATATGTTTAAAACAAAGTCATATTATTGCTTACCTAATATTGGTTATAGTTGATATTTTATTTATAAAAATACAGACATATTACGTTTTCTTCTAAGTTCTACCCGTCAGTAAAAACTGTATAGTTTAAAATAGGTGCATAATAATATTTATACTTTATTTTTTATATACTATTGTACATTCACAGTAATAAGTAATAACACACAGGACTTCTTGCACTATTTCCACATTAATAACTATTTTACATTAATTTTAATATATTACACGACCGGTTTCGACAAAGTCATCATCAGGTCACCTGAAGATGACTTTGTCGAAACCGGTCGTGTAATATATTAGAAATTAATGTAAAATACTTATTAAAGTGGAAATAGTGTAAGAAGTCCTGCGTGCTATTACCGTGAAACATGAATTTCCACCAAGAACCTACAGTACAATCAATAATATATTTATTACATTGTTTTAAACGCTTTGTCGTTTTTAAACGATTGTGTCGCGGTGAACTTTTCTTATTCCCGACGTTTCGGCTACTTTCCAGCAGCCGTGGTCACGGGAGGACTGAGGTGTCAATTGTCCTATTTGTTGAAGTTGTTCAAACTACCCGAAGATTCTTCAATTATTATTTGTGTTCCGATCCACGCAAAACATACTAACAGTATCTTGAAGCCGCGGTGATTTTAAATTATATTTTATTTTGTTAATTATTGGACCCCAACTAGATGGCAGCACCCAGCCATCTTCTCGGTTAAAATTAGCGTACTTTTTAATTTCTATACCCTCGCGTATCATTCTTGGGCGATAGCGGTGTTCCTTTTCCAGTACTTGTGGCTTATCAAATCTTATGTAATGGCGAGGTTGATCCAGCGTGTGTTCGCAAATTGCAGATTTATTGTTGCGACGGTGTTTAACATCTGCGATAAGTTCCTTTACGAGTACGCGAGTGTTGATGGATATTTTAGTTTGTCATATATAGGAGAGACCGCAGTCACAGTCGAGCTTGTAGACTCCTGCGTCTTGAAGGGGAATGTTACATTTCACTGGTGGTAAAAATTGACTTATCTTTTTGGGCGGCTTGAAATATGTGTTTATAGAAGCTTTCCTTAGAATATAGCCAACTTTATCAGTGACTGATTTCATAAAAGGTAGAACTGCAGGTACTCGTTTGACAGTGGCTGGATTCAATCGGTCACTGTGATGCAGGCGGGGGACTCGAAGCTTATTGTCACTTAGAACTTGTGTGACATGTTGAAGCTCGGATTCCAAATGCTGCTGATCACAGATTCCTCGTGCTCTTCTAAACAAAGTCCGTAAGTGTTTTTAACAATGAACAATATTCGCGTAAACATAAGAAATCAATATACTATTCTACAGTTTCACCACATACTTAATGATCTAATTTTACATTTAGTTTAACCTTTGCTAGTATTGCGAATAAGTAAAATGTTGTATAATTTCATAATTTTGCTGGTATTAGATTCCAATTTCAAGGGCGCGCAATAATATTGGCAACATGAACATATTTCAAGAACTCTCATTCGATAACGTTGCGTTACGCGGTTACGCCGCAGTCAAATGTTCCTGGTGGGCCCACAGAAGTGTACCTATTTTGCACCAACGGATAACCGCTGAAGATAATCAGTCTAAGCCGTATGTGATAACCTAAAATATTTTGGTAACAAACCTTTAGCCCTCGTACCCACGAGAGTTTTTTTGTTTTTCTGTCGCGACTACATAAAAACGCTCGTGGGAACGTTGCCTTACTTTTGTATTTTTTTAATGCAATAAAAACGATCGAATTATAGTTGTTTTGTTGTTTTATTTACCTTTTTAACCTAATAATTGGGTATTAAAATAAAAAATTCGATAATAATAACTTCCGTATAGTTTTATTTTTTTTCAGTTTAGGCTTGAATCTTTACACTTTTAGACGAAAATACGTATAAAAGTTACGGTAAACTTTTGAATTTCGAAATATTTTTTTTAATTCAAAGTGTCACCTCTTATTACGTAGTATAGTTACATTCACTTTGCTCAAGGGACTGAAAGAAATCGAAATGCTCCTCCCACTTTAATCGAAGCTTCGATCGGGCGCGGGCGGATCAATAATAATTGCGTATGAGTCTGAGTTTTAGGCATGCCGCTGACCAATCGGTCCATTCGGCTTTGGACTAGTGAATGAAAATCCACGTGTACAATCACCTGACTATTATAAGCCTGATGCAATGACTTCAGAGGGCTGTGACTCAAATATTATTTCACTCGATATTTCAAATTGGTTTTTCTCCAAAACTGTATGATTTACAAATTTTTGATACTGCTTTTCGAATAATACCTAAACCTAATTTGTGTACACCCGAATTCATAAGCCCCCTTTTTTCGGAAGTCGGTTAAAAGTTATAGAAATAAATCCTGCTTATCATCTTTAATGCCCAACTGCTGAAAGTATACTATGTTTTATTTATGTATTCTTTTGAAAAGGCTTTTTGGTTCGCTTTTATTAGTCAACTATTCTATTAATTGATGATATTGAATTTACCAAATATTCCCAAGAGAAGTAATAATAAACACGTGGACGACAGCAGGGCAGCAATTTATACAATTATATACAGTATTAGCTTTTGACCGTGGCTTCGTGGTAAATACAAGGGAACACTGTACTTTTTCGCGATAAAAATGTAAACTATGTTTTAATCCAGTGCTTAAACTACTAACCACACGAAATTCATCAAGATCCGTTCAGTAGTCATTGCGTGAAAGAGTTACAAGCATCCTTCCATCTATCCACCCACCCATCCAGCCCCAAAATCTTTTACATTTATAATAGTAGTAAGACTACGTAATAATGTTTGAGTATGAAATTCTATTACCTACCCAAGCTGTACCAATATTTTCGATCATATCTTTTTTAACCTTACAAATACACGATATACTTATTTCATTAATTTATTACAACAAACTTAGCATCGCAATATTAAACAAGGGGAACACTTGACAACGAGGTTCTTATCAAACTTAGTCACGGGTGAACGCCCTCTCAACGATCGCGGTTCAGATGTTCCCGAAACTTGTTAGTAATGGGTTTAGCGTTTACTTGGCAATTTAACTTAATAATTTAATAATACTTTGGTACACAATTTTGATGAACTGCACACATAATGTTCTGCAATTAATCGAGCTAAAATAAAATACAAGACATATGAAACTATCAATTTGTTTTCCGTAATGCCGTTGAAGTTTAAGCCTGACCGCCAATTTAGCTAGCTGAACAGTATATGTATAGTTTTAAGGAGAGTAAAATTTAATGCAGCGGGTACAAAAATAACTTCCAAACAATGTTTGTAAACATAAAAACAAAATTAAATATATATAAAAATTCTGAAAACTTGTCATTTTGAAAATATTCTCTCCCAAGCGTTGATGTAAAACACCAACGCTCTTATAAACGATAAACACATAACATCACATATCTGTCAATCAATAAAGTAAGTAGATTACAAAAAATGTGCCATATAAATTTTGCTACGCATTTTGTAATAAGCCGTACCAGAGATATTATATCAGTTCTCGTTAACTCGGGAAACAATAAGGAGATCAGTTTAAGAATTTTACACAAATAAGCTGCCAGCGCCGCTCGGCTACTGTCAGCATTTCCATAACGCTTTCATTAAAATGAGCTCACTACGAACCTGATGAGAGTAATTCACGATGATGGTTTTATTATGATAATTTTATCTGGATTGTGGAATTTGAGCCATTAGAAATATTTTAATATTGAAACATAGGTAGATAGGTACATAGTATGTGTGATTTAAACCTATTATAGTTTGATTCGTACATAATAACGAATCGAAAATAGAGACAGCAAGAGGAAAACTAAAATAATTCGCCGTCAAACAAACCTTTACGAACACTATGGCATACTTATAATATATAATAATAATATTAAATAAAAAAATTACATTAATTATCTAAAAAGTATCGCACTTGTCGCTAAGGGTCAGTTCATACCGAGTTCATATAACGAATATTTACTTTTTGGAAAAAAAGTAAAGCATTGTTGCTTAGGATTAGTTTACACCGAGACGGAACGTGGCGCACACTTATTAAGATAGCGATTCCTAAAAGAAACTTTATTTACTATACCAAAGATACACGTTTCATTGCGAGAAATACGCAGCACTATGTAGCTCGACGCCGCGCCGTGCGCAATTCGATTTCTTGCAATGAAACGCGTATCTTTTTGTGTAGTAAATTAAGTTCAATTTTGAATCGATATCTTAAAATGTGCACGCCACGTACTGAACTGGTACGCTTATACGTGTTAAGCTTCATCCTACTACTATTATAAATGTTAAAGTTTGTGAGGATGGATGGATGAATGTTTGTTAATCTTTCACGCAAAAACTACTGAACGGATTCCGATGAAATTCGGTATGGTAGTAGTTTAGGCTCTGGATTAAAACATAGGCTACTTTTTATTCCGAAAAAGTACAGTATTCCCGTGGGATACTTATATATTTACGCGAGTGGAGCCGCGGGAAAAAGCTAGTCATAACTCATCCATAAAGCGAAATATCTAAAGTTGATTGACAAAGTTGATAGTGAAGATTGATGTGATACCTGTATTATTAAGTCTAACATTCTAAGTGTGTTGCGGGAACAGTTTCTGAAAAGTTTCACTCATTAGCTCTGATTGAAAATGTTCCAGTGGCGTCAAAATGAGGTAAAATGACTCGAGTGGTTTGAAATGATATCCAGTTGAACTACTTTAGAAGTTGGCAGGTGTTTAATAGCTATATTTTACAGACAGTAATGAAGTACTTGAATTTATTTTCTTCATCATTTTCGACATTCTATCTAGCTTATGTTTGGTATTCCTAGTATATTCAAGGTTTCCTAGCCACTGGCCACATAATTATAACAGCTATATACAACCGAAGCGTCTTTGGCTGGCGTGAAATATGTATAGTGTTAATCTAGCTTTTGCCCGCGGCTCCGCCCGCACAAATACAGTTTCCCAAGGGAACACTGTACTTTTTTGGGATAAAAAAGCCTACGTTTTAATCCAGAGCCTAAACTACTACTATACCAAATTTCTTTAAAAACAACTTTTGCGTGAAAGATTCACAGGCATCCAATATCCATCCATCCATCTTTACAAACTTTCACATAGCATTAGTAGAACAGTTCTTAAGTTGAAGAGAGAACCAGCTGATGATAGTAATGTCTTTAAAGAATTAATTTATAGTTTTTCCACAACACGCGAATGAAAGTGAAATGAATTAAAAAAACGAAATACGCGTATATATTTAAATTTCAGGGCTAACCAAATATGACACGCGTGTGAATTAAAATGAGACATTAAGCAGACACTACGACACGGAATATATTATTTTAGATTTTTCATGACTCAATGGTTGTTCTAATAACTCACATGCACTTAAGTATCCTACTACTATTATAAATGTAAAAAAATTTGTGCGGATGGATGGATGTATAGATGAATGTTTGTTACTCTTTCGCGCAAAAGCTATTGAACAGATTTTGATTAAATTTAGTTCCGGTGGGATACTGTCTTAAGGCGGGCGAAGCCGTGAGCAAAGCTAGTATGAGTATATTTTCGTAAAAATAGACTAATACTAGCCTCTATCCGTAACTTTGTTTCCGTAGAAATCAGGCATGGTATATTTTGTTGTAATAAATTAGCATATATACCAGAAGACCAATTTTCAGTCCTCGCGCTGTCTCACTCGCTCACGCACGACAGACGCGTGTGTAAATTCGACACCGCATGGACCAAAACATGATTATGGTCACAAAAAAACGGTGGGTCACAAAAAAAATGGTGCGAACGAAAACACACGAACTTAAAAGAAATGTACTGCTCAGTTCTTATGACATGATCTCACTAACGGAGACCTGGCTGCTCGACGGTGTGAGCGACGCCGAGCTGTTTGACGAGCGTTATGTGGTTTATCGCAGAGACAGGGACTACAACGTCACGCGCGAAAAATACGGTGGTGGCCTACTCTTTGCGATAAAAAGGGAGCTCACCGCCATCGACCGCCCGGAATGGTCAACCTCAGCCGAAGACCTATGGGTTACGGTCACATCAAACGCATATTCTCACAAAAGTGAAAAAATCCATTTCTGCACAATTTATTTATGTAAAGCAAACTTTGGAAACTCATTTAATACGCAGCTAATAAATTTTGTACAAAATTTATCTCTTATCGTCAATTCCCAACGATTTATTTGTCATAATGGGCGACTTTAATCTCGGCAATATTACCTGGCGGCCGGAGGACGACGAGGGGAGTATTCCGAGTGGCGCAGCAGGTGAAGCACAGTTATATTTCCTGGACACTTCAATGCAATTTGTCGCAATTTAATTTTTGTAACAATACTAATGGGACAGTTTTAGATTTAGTTTTATCAAATTTAACTTGTTCAGTTATATCCTGTGACTCTCCATTAGTACCAGAAGACATCCATCATAAATCACTAAAAATTAATTTAAAAGTTGAGAATCTTAAATCACTCGAGATTAGTTCGCGAAAAAAATATTTTTACTCATCTGGAGATTTTGACAAAATTAACACTGGACTAAATGAAAGAAACTGGCATGAATTTCTTAATAAAACTACATTTGAGGAGGCAGTTACTACCTTTTACGAATGTTTATATAGCGTCATGGACAGACATATTCCCCAAAAAACAGTCAATAGTCGAACAAATTTCCCAGTTTGGTATAGTTCCGCTCTCAGAAAAGTTCTTAAAGAAAAATTTAAATATCTTCGTAAATATAGAACATATGGTAATACATCAGACTATCACACTTTTTCATTACTTCGAAAAAGAGCCAAGACTTTAGAAGAAAATTGTTACAAATCTTATATTAAAAAATGCGAAAACTCAATAGTTACTAACCCTAATTTTTTCTGGTCTTTTATTAAAAATAGTAAAAATACTCTCGCTCACGTACGAAGGTCGCACTTCTACATCGGGAGCAGACGCTTGCTCCATGTTTGCTACTTATTTCAATAGTACTTTTCTCCCGCCAACCATTGACGCTAATCGAATGCCTCAGAACTTTCACAATCCCAACAATATTACTATAAATGATATTGAAATATTGTCCGAGTATGTAAATCATCTCCTAAAGACCGTTGATCGCACTAAGGGTGCGGGCCCAGATAATATTTCCCCCATATTTATATCTCGCTGTTCAGATTCCCTTACGAAACCCATCACTGCTCTTTTTAAACGCTCTATTAAGGAAGGTATCGTACCGAAAATTTGGAAGTCTGCCTTCGTATCTCCTATTCATAAATGTAAAAGTAGAAATGAAATCAAAAATTATAGGCCCATCTCCAAACTATGCATATTTGCCAAACTATTAGAAAAAATTATCTATAAACAATTCTACAGCTCTCTTTCAACCTCCTTTATTACCGAGCAGCATGGATTTCTACAGAATCGTTCAACCATATCTAACCTCTTAACTTTTGTAGATTATGTCACGGAGAGTATGGATTCAGGTGGTCAAGTAGACGCCATATTCACCGACTACAGTAAAGCTTTTGACCGTTTAGATCATTCTCTGCTCCTTGAGAAGCTTTATAAATCAGGAATACATGGTAATCTATTTAGATGGTTTACTTCGTACGTTGAAAATAGGTCCCAAGCTGTAATTGTCAATGGTATTACATCTTCATGGTATGTCGTGCCTTCAGGCGTCCCTCAGGGCTCATTGTTAGGACCGTTGTTGTTCAACATATTTGTTAACGACATATCTACATGCTTTCGGCATTCACGATTTCTTTTGTATGCTGATGACATGAAGATATTCAAAAAAATCAAAAGTCTGCACGATTGTCATCTACTGCAACAAGATCTCGGCAGACTTGAGATATACTGTCATCTCAACAAACTTGACCTAAATGTCACCAAATGCTATTCCATATCTTTTAGCCGAGCCCGTCATGCCATCGACAATACCTATTTACTTAAAAATCAAGATTTAAAAAGAGTAAATGAGGTCCGCGATCTAGGTATCATTCATGACTCAATGATGACGTATAACAAGCACTTTGATCACATAATCACTAGAGCTAATAGATCTTTGGGCTTTGTTATAAGAATGAGCTCTCAATTTAAAAACATAAAAGCAGTAAAAGTTTTTTATTGCTCGTTTGTTCGCAGTGTCCTCGATTATTGTTCTCAAATATGGAACCCACAGTATGATGTTCATATTAATCGGCTGGAGTCACTTCAAAGAAGGTTCACGAGATTTCTGCAATTTAAGTGCAACACGTCGGACAATAACTATGAGTCTAGGTGCAGAAGATACCATCTCCTGCCTCTACACTTGAGACGTCGAATAGCCGACATCTCGATGCTGCTCAAAATCACCCAGCATAAAATAGACTCCCCTTCCCTCCTTTCAAAAATAAATTTAAAAGTTCCTCTAAGATCTACTAGAATGTCTTCATATAACACCCTCCATACCCCTTTTTCCCACACAAACTATCGAAAAAAATCTTTTTTTATAAGATCATGTAATTTTTTTAATGATTTGAGTAAAAATTATGACCTTGATATATTCAACTCATCAGTTACTGGCACAAAAAGGCTATTATCTAAGCACTGGTTTGAGGCTGTTCTCTAACTGTTGATTCATTGCTAACTGCTATGTTTAATATGAAAACTATTACGTGTACCGTTTTAAAACTTTTCAATATGTACTTTTTATTATGTATATTAACTTTGTATTTTAGTTTCACTTGTCAGAAAAGCTTTTGTTGCTACTTAGTTTTTAGATGCGGAAACGTGTAAATAGTGCTAAGACTGTATATAGCATTTAATTTTGTAATAAATCACTGTATGTTTTCCTAAATAAAATAAAATAAATTAAAAATAAAAATAAAAATAAAGTTTCGTGAATCGAGCTTCAGGTTTTAAATCAGGGTTATTTACAGTTCTTTTTTCATATTTTTTCTTCAGTATAAACAGCAGCAAACAAAGAGAACTCGCCAACACCACCTTAACACCGTTATAGTAAAATTGATTACAAATTTTTTAATATTCTTTGTAACCCGGGTAAACAAAAACATTTTTATATTGTATTCAATATAATATAAGGGTTATGTGTGAATCTAAAAGAACTTTGCATGAAAGCCTGCGCACTATAAACCTCCAGCAAGTGAGCAGCGTGTCACTCTGTTTGAACTGAGAGGCAGGTAATTTCCGCACACGACCTCTCGACCTCGACGACATTCTCGAAAGTCCAATAGAAACGTTGACACTTACGTTGACAGAAGCATGGGCATACCCAGGTAGGGGCAGGGGGGGGATAGGCAGATAAAATAAACGTCAATTTTCCTGGCAAGTGGGAATTAAAAACGTGTTACCTACTCTGCGCAAAATGAAGTGTTGGAAACAAATTATTTTTTCAGTCACATATTTTGATTTAATATTTTTTTCTCTCTTCAATCTTCTCGAAACAGGTATGAGCTGCTCCCCCCAGCTGAAATCCTGGGTACGCCCTTGGACAGAAGTTTCTCTTTTATGCCTTTCACGTTTCACCCAGCAAAAGAGTATTCAACATAAATACTATCTGAGAACTTGATAGTACAAAAAGAACAAAGTTCCTTATTATAAAAATATTAATTTTAAGTTCTATTCGAGGTATAAAGAAAATAATAAAGAATACACATAAAAATCGTAGGTTACGGACGTTTTTTCCCGGCTGGGGTACCCCTCCGCATCGCCCCATAAGGAAACTCGTTCCAAAATGTACAGGATACATTTCATAACTCATTTTTAGGTATATATTTTATCGTGTAAATTTCTATAACATTTGATACATATACGTGTGTAAGTACTCGTCAAGTAGTCGAATAACCTACTTAAATATAAAATGGTGCTTTAAAAATGTGTAAACCAAAATAATTAAGCTATAAATAATATGATAAGTATAAATAACCTAAACGGACCAAGTTTTAAAAGGTGATAAATTATTAAACCTAATTTTATACACCCAAGTGTTAAATGTTAAAGTGCGCATTTTATTCACGTGCATAAATAATAAACTGGTCTGCCTTAAAATCTCTTTCAAATCAAATTACTACGAATTCAGAGACTAACTTAATCTCAAAATATACTAGAAAATATTTTAACAGAAATTACAAAAAAATAGTAATTAAATAAATATAAATAAAACATTTTATGTTAACAATAAGGATGTTTTAGTACTTAAATAGTGTAATACTTTCAAATCGACGCAAAACAATGATTTGCTCAGCGAAAACACTGCGTTTAAACCATCATGGCTGAACATTTCTGATAACTAAGGTCATTCTCCCCGAGGGCCCACGTTTTATAGTCCTTAGGTGTCCTGGGAAAAGCGTGTGTGTGGAAAACCTTGAAAACTTAATACTTAATTTTCACCTCCACTAGAAAATTAAGTCATTTTAGTTTAGTGAAAAATATTATGAAAGTAATATTAAACTTATATTATGCATAAGAATTCTTGTTTTTACGAAAAAATCCTACACACTTTAAACTAAGTTTTTTTATCATTACGTATATGTCGTTTATTTAAAATATTGTGACACCATCTTATGGGTCATTTCAGACCAAGACGCGTCGCGATGATTCTGTAATAATATGCAGCGCGCGACGCCACGCGCAACACTATTTTTGTATCGCTACTAAAAAGTGCTCGCCGTCCCGTGGTGTCTCGGTGTTAACTGACCATAATAAGGTGATTTGTGTCATAATGAGAGCTTCGTGTTCTAGTGGGTAGACCGTTTGATTCGCACACGAGAGAGTGAAGGTTCGATTCCCCGTGTACCAATAAGACTTTTTCAGATCTCAAGTACACTATACGGACGCTCTAACGGTGAAGGAAATCCGCACATGGTTGTCCCCAGGCGTTTTGACTAGTCATTCCTCTGGACTAGGCTGACTATGTTGTGAGAATGCCGTATGTGTTTGGGCAACCATACGACATTTATCAACCAACTGCCCCAGGCACTACAGTATTTCAAGAGTGGTTACTTCGCTCGGAGAATACGGTATAAATCATCCAATAACGGATGAAAAGGCCTAAGTTTTTTTTGTGTCATAAAGACATCTGCTTTATCCTTTGATCCTAACCTAACCTAACCTTCCGCTACAATTACAAAGCTCTAGCATTTCTGTTTTATAGCTACACTATGAAACAGGACAATGAAACACGTTTCATCAGAGATAGACATCTATCTGTACGTATAAGCTAATTTACATTCACACTATCTGGACAATTAATCTTGTATTACTTTGTGTTTTATTTGTTTTTACAATGTTGTCAAATGTAAAATATGTATACATTTTAGTACGGACTTTACATAATGACGTAATATGTTTTATATCATGTAGTCATGCTATTTTATTTGGTTTTTACGCACTGTTTTAAATTACGCTCATGAGTCATAATTTTTTGTTGCTTAAGCATAGACGACAAAAACGTCAAGCGGCCTATGGTACAGATTAAAGAAAGACGAAAAGATAAACAGCTACATAGTAAGCTCTCGATTTGATTGCACTACTACAAGCATACGGTATCTCCACGATTCTCCTATAGCGTACGCGACAATAGTGGAATAATCCGGTAAATTCGTGGACCGTCGAAGGGGACGTAAAAATTTTCATATTTCGTGTTCGAGTGACATATAACACGTGAGAAAATGATCGTTTTCAGGACGACTAATAACAATTTTTTCATATTATGCTTGAGTTCATAATCAAAAGCCAGTATTAAGTGCCATAATCATGGTCGACCTGTAAATTCAGCGTCGCGGCCTTGACACGTAGTAACAGGCAAAAAGGACATTGCCAATCCTTATATGGAAGTTGGCCCAAGTGCTGCCCAAAATGAAGCCATGGTGCATTTTGTTCCTCAGGCCAACCCTAACCTGTAAACCAAAGCGCTCGAAAATCTATCTCAGGAGTCGAGAGAAAAAAAAATTTGTTTGTAGTGAATTATTTATTTACGAAAAATGAATTTGACAATAAAAAGCAACTATTGCATAATTATTACTTCAGTTTTACATCATCATATCAGTCACAGGACGTCCACTTCTATAGTTTTACATATATTAATGTAAAGCAATATTATCAATATATCAATCGATATTTACAACAATTAACATAAGTAATCAGTTGGTAACAGCTGTGGCAGTGACTATTACTTATTGTACTGTAATAGTATAGTTATAAAAATACTATACAACATTTACATTGCAATCATTATCATCATCATCATCATTTCAGCCACAGGATAACATAACAATAAAACAAATAAGATACTAGTCGTCGTCATCGTCATCGATTATAATTCTATCTAGGAAATTTTATATACCTTATCGCATCGAGATGCCTAGCCCACCCCAAAAACCATACTATGCACATGGTATGCGCACAACAGCCAATCGTCCTCCGACCCGTAAAACACGAACAACAATAATTTCTTATGGCCTCTAGTCCACTATTGCATGAATCGACTAATATATAACATCGATAGACTTGTGACGACCTGTGTCTACTTCTTATATTTAATCTGAACAAGTGAACGTTTTCAGACTGCGACATATTGAAACTCGGTAAGTCGCTGAGGTCACCGTTATATTTTTGTATCGTAAAAGTATTAGTATTACTTATATGGAGGCTGTAATAACTCGGAGCGAGTTTTATTTGATAAAAAAAAATAAGATGTGTTTAAATTAATAACTCCTGGGACCGATTTTTTTTTAATTTTTCTTTTTTATGTATTGTAGTCCAAGGAGAACTAGTAGGCACTACTCCCACGTGTGGGCACCACTTGGGCCAAACCCGGTCAATGTACTTTAAAATTTTAATGTTACTATTGACACAATTGACGGCCGATTGGAACAATTGACATGGTGCTGGAATTGTAGGCTGGACCGTCAGTGTGGTAAAGAAAGAGGAACAGATAAACAGCTACATAGTTAGCTTTCGATTTGATAGCATTACTACAAGCATACGGTTTGTCCACGATCGTATGAAAAAATGGCGGGTCCTTGAAGGGGACGTCAAAATTTACAATTTTCGATCGATTTGGATCATTCTATGAAAGTTGTTTCTCTGTGCCTACGTATTAAATACATTCAGGCTCCTTATATTACTTCTTCTTCTTTAATTTAAGGGCAGGGCCCTAGTCGGTGGAGCTTCCGCCACTTTTCTCTAACCTCCACTAGTACCTTCAGCTCTCTATAGGATACATTTATATTCTCTACAAGTTGACTAATATAGTTTTTCCTTGGCCTTCCCGTACCCCTCTTTCCTTCTATCTTTCCTTCTTATATTGTCCTCATGAATTTGTCACGTCTTATTAGATGCCCAATCATCTTTCCTCTTCTATTTTCTAGAGTTTTTAATATGTTTTTCTTTTCTCCTATCGTCTGTAGCACTTCTTTGTTAGTTTTCTTTTCCTTCCAACTTATCCGCTGCATCCTTCTACGGCACCACATTTCGGACGCTTCTAGTCGTGTCCTATCCCTACTTCTCATTGTCCAGGACTCGCTACCATATAGAGCTAAAGTAAAGCCATATAAAGCTAAAAAAAGCCAGATATGAGTTTTTATTAGTTGCTTTTTTACTTTTTATTTATGATGTTAAAAATTGTTTCTTTTTATTGAATTCTCTCTTGGCTATTGCAATTCTAGTGGTAATTTTCGCAGTATATCTGGAGTCGTCACTTATTATACTTCCTAGGTATCTGAATTTATTAACTATCTCTATTGTGTTTCCATTAATCGTTAGTTGTCCATGGTCACTCTGTCGTCTATCCGCTACAAGATATTTTGTTTTTGAAAAATTTATGTTCATTCCATATTCCGAAAATATTGTGTTCATGTGATAAAGGAGTTTTTGTAGTTGTTCTGTGCTCTCAGCTACGGCAGCTATGTCATCAAGAAACCGTATGAAAGTAATCTTTTCCTCGTTGATTTTGGTACCCCCTATAATTGCTTCTTTAATTTCATTTATAGCATGTTCAATAAATAGATTTAAAATGCTGGGTGATAATGGACATCCTTTTCTTATACCTTGATTGATTTATGCGTAGCATTTTTCATCTCCTATTTCTATAACGGCCTTTAGATTTTTATAAAATTTGTATATAATTCTTCTGTCTCTATAATCTTTACCTATTTTTTTTAAATTTGTGTTTTTTCCTAGGTCCAGCCTTTTATCTATTAGAACTCTAGTGTTAAAATTGCCTCACTTGTGCCTTTATTTTCTAAATCCGAATTGTTCTGATGACAAGTACTCGTCGATTCTCGGGTAAATGCGGTTGTGTATAATTTTGATTAATATATATATATATATATATATATATATATATATATATATATATATATATATATATAGTAATATAAGTTTGAAAAACCTATTGTGCGTTCATTGTTACGGAACCCTCCTTAGACATGTTCTGACATGCTCTTGGTTAGGTTATTTGATTATAGGTACCACAAAAATGAACTTTGAAGAAGTTAAAAGTGTTTAAATATTTATCCAAGTAATTATTAGTAAAATAAATCATACTTTTATAACCTAAAAGCTATTTAAGAACCCACTAAACGCCAGTAGCGGTTGTTTTCTTTAGACGCATTTAAACCGCCATTATTACGTTAGAGCTCTTATTGAATGTTATTTCAACGCTTAATGTATTGCTTCTGTCTTTGTTCAGTCGCCGCACGGACGAGATAATATATATAGCCTGGGGAAGGTTTGTTTTTCATGTCTCTGTGTGTTGTTCCACGGACTTCCGTCAGTGCTATTTACCTATTTAGGAAACATAGTTACAAATCGGACATTGAATCAGCAACAACAATAAGGCAATTTTAACACTCCAACGAGATTTATAGTCAAAAATCATATTAAATAATTAAAATAAATATAAAAAAGAGAAATATTATTTTTCAGATGGGGTCAAATGGCCTATGGGTAAAAAAGTAGCATACATACTAAAAGAATGATCTTGACCATATTAACCTTTCGTATATACTATCGCAACTAATTGTTTAATGTAACAAAAATATTGCTCAACAGTAATCTGACGTTTTTTTGCAAGAGCGATGCAGCCCGCTATTCGAACTCTTGCAAAGAAACATGTACCTTTTTGTGTAGAAGATAATGTTTAATTTTGAATCGCTATATTAAAAAGTGCGCATCGCGTCTCGGTGTGACCTGACGCTAAAATAAGCACAAAACTAATCTCAAATCCTCGAGATATCCATTTGGTTTCATTCATGTCGTATTTCGTTTAACAAAACATATCATAAGTGCCATTACGAGATCACTGTCTGTTAACTTTCTGTTATGACAGGCATTTAATATTAGATCTTTACCTATGAAATTGCCGTTTTTAAACGAATTTTTTTCATGTATTTTTTATGTGTATTAATCGAAGTAATCACCCATGCAATCAATGCATCTTTGCCAACGCAGTGACAGTTTATTGATGCCCTTCTTAAAGAAATCAGCTGGACGGGAGGCAACAAATTCTTCAAAGGCATTTTGTACTGCCTCTCGGGTATTGAATTTTTTTCCCGCCAAGAAGTTATCCAAATTCTGGAAAAAGTAGTAGAATGTAGGCGCAAGGTCTCGTGAATAGGGCGGATGACGGAGAGCTTCCAACCCCAGTTCTTGCAACTTGGAGACCGTCTGATGTGCAGTATGAGGTCGCGCGTTGTGTGCAGGAGCAGTGGAGACGAGCGATTGACCAATGCTGGTTGGAGATGTGCCAGCTTCTCCATCATTGTGTTCAGTTCTTCACAGTACACATCTGCAGTAATGCTCACCCCGTTTGGTAAGAAGTTGTGATGAATCACACCGGCGCTAAACCACCAAACAGTGACCATCACTTTTCTAGGGGTAAGTTTTCGTTTAGGGCATTGTTTAGGTGCTGAACCAGGATCCAACCAACTTGCTGAGCGCTTGCGGTTATCAAACAGAATCCATTTTTCATCGCAGGTAACAATTCGGTTCAAAATTCCTTCATTTGTGTGTCTGTTGAGCAGTGCAAGGTACGACTCGACGCGTACTTCGCGCTGGCGATCATTGATTTCGTGGGGCACCCATTTGTCAAGCTTTTTTACCTTGCCAATTTGACGCAAATGGAACAATATTGTTTTGACGCTAACGTCGAAAGCTGCTGCTAATCCAGCCGTAGATTGTGTATCATCAGCTTCCACAATCGCCTTTAATTCGTCATTGTCGACGAAAGTCTTTGGACGACTGCGAGGTTCATTTTTCAGGTCGAAATTTCCAGAACGGAAGCGAGCAAACCAAACAAAAATAACAGGTGGTGCGTTGGTTTATAGTGTAGTGTTAGCTCCGTAATTATTGTCGTTGATGTTGCGTGCCACTTGTGCCGCGTTGCTGCCACGACGGTACTCATATTCCATAAATACTCGATTTTTTAACGTATCCATGATGACGAAAAAGATTGAAATGCGATGAAAATGTAACACTTATCAATAAACAAATGACTACTTTTGGAAAAAGAATTCACTGTTTTTAAAATAAAATTAATTTGATATTAGAATTCTTAGCCAAACAAAAATTATTTTGATTTGAAATGGCCAGTACTGCAGAACGGCAAAGTCCTAGGTAAAGACCTATTATTATGACTTCTATATTGTCTAACTGTTCAGCGCCCTTCAGACGTAAAGTTCGGACTGCGGATCGGACTGCGTTCTAAACCACGGAGAGTTATATGCGGCTTGGAATGTTGACCGAACTGTCGTGTTAATTACGACTAGAAATGCGACACGATTTGGATGCCGGCGTCTTAAATTATACTTCAAAAATACGTGGCGTGCGGTTCAAACTGTGTAAAATGCGCTGTCATAGATATGCCAGATCGGACTGTCAGCTCGACGCATTACACGTTCTGTTCGGAGTGCAGGTTGTAACGGCGCGTACTATTTTCCGCGTTCCGAGCTGTACGTGTGATGGGCGCTGTTATGATTATATCATGCCAGACTAACGGTATACGACGTTGATTATGGTGATGATTTACGCAAAAAATAAGCAATTTATGTATACAAACAATGAGGGTTCTTAAATTCGTGACTTCTGACAGCTTTTTGACACGAACATTCTTATTGACCGTTTTTGATACCACTTACGCCACCAGATGACGCTTTCTGTGAGTTGGGTCTGCCTCCTAACGGCAGAAACCTACCGGCAGAAAGTAACCGACACCTTCGTGGTCCAGTAGTTTAGAGCTTGGCTCTCGACTCGGAGGTCCTGGTGCGATTCCCGTAATGGAACAACAAAAAATGTTGTTTTCAAGTTTGGTTAGGACAATGCAGGCTGATCAACTTATTGTCTGACAAGAAAGATGATTCATGCGTCGGATGGGTAAAATGTCGGTCCTGCACCTGATCTCTCGCCAGTCGTGTTGGTCATCCGTCCCACTGGGTTGCGAGAGTAAAGTAAGAGAGAGTGCTCTTGCGTACTGCGCACACACATGGGCACTATGAAAATTACTCCTGCTTAGCTGGATTGGTTTAAACGAAACCGGCCAGCGTCACCAAAATCGGTGTGAGGAGCTATTATTATATTATTATTTACGATTAAAAGGCCCGGAAACTAATTTGAATCGTCTGGTGTTCGCTTACCATCAGACGATCCACTGCTCGTTTCCCGATCTATTCCATAAAACCCAGATTTAGATGCTAATTTATAAAACTGATATTAAATTTAGATTTTAGCAGACACATTTCTGTAGGTAGTTGGTACGTCCACCAAAGGTTAAACAAGAAATTATATGGTCTATCGAATATTTAACTATATTAAAAAAAGTTATACTTTTTTGTTTTTTTTGCTCTATCCTTTTTATAACAAATCACTAGTAATAATATAATGTATGGAAAAAATATTCAATATTTAACTTCTTACAATATATAAAAAACGATTGAAACAACATGTTTTTTTTAATTATAACTAGTAGTAAAATATTAGTATTCACTTTAACGCCTTGTAAAATATTAGATTTTTATTTAGGTATCTGTTTAAGTGAACAATGTAATGTTCTTTGAGAAATAAATAAATCTTTAAACCGAATATTTGGCCCACATGTTTGTGACATTCAAAGAGCCTAGGCCAGCCTACATTAAATTATAGATTCTAACATGGTCTATTAAATAGAAATATGTGAATTTATACATAAATATATTAACATACATCCTACTAATATTATAAATGTGAAAGTTTGTGTGGATGGATGGATGAATGTTTGTTACTCTTACAGGCAAAAACTACTGAACCGATTTTGACAAAATTTGGTATGGTAGTATTAACTACTATACGGCTCTGGATTAAAACATAGGCTACTTTTTATCCTGAAAAACTACAGTGTTCCTTTGGGATACTGTTTTTACGCGGATGGAGCAGGGGGCAACAGCTAGTAAAACATAACATTCAAAATATTATATTTAGTACATATCGAACGTAAAAGTAACAGCTTTGAAAATTTGGCCATTCAATAAAAATTGTTATTGCAACCAGTGAAACAGTTTCACGACGTAAAACAAACGATGTTGCGCCGTTAAAATAAATGAATCATATTATTCAACATCCGTGAAAAAAATTGTTAAAAGTGGTTTTGTGCATGCATTTTTTGTAGCTACAAATTACAATTTAACTAATTCACTAGGTACAATTTAACTTCATAGTTGCCTCTTCGTCAATTCTAAATTAGCGTGCTAATACTATATCACACCTGATTTGGACGGCCTACTTTGTATGTATATACTTGTATGTATATAAAAATAATTACGTGATGCGTCGCGTTTTCAGTGTGCGATACTAATTATATCAACTGAAATAAAAATAGATGACGTTTAAAAAAAACATCGTGCCTAAAGCAGTTTACACTTCAAAAAATCGCACCATACTATTGGAATCTGCGTCTCGTACGTGCCACGCCGTGCACACGTTGCCAGTGCGAGAATCATCTGAATCGGTTCATCATTGCCGTCTACGTCTTTTTTAAGGTAATCTAATTATTTTCTTGGTAATTACCATCTTATTCTTTTTATTTTAGTCAAATAATATTAACTTGTTAGGGATGATAGAAAAAACGATAACAGTAAACCTTTGGGCACAGACAAATAAACGACCTCGTGCACATGACGCTCAATTGACCGAGCTAACGAACTTTGCGGGCCGTACTAAATACCGCTGACAAAAACTAACGTCTATCTATTAGGTTATTATCAACATCAACATGAGCTTATAACGAGAATAATGAAATTCATTAAAACTAGTCTAGCCAGAAGCATGTAAGAAATCTCTTATCTTTGTCTATATTTAGTGACGCTTACGGGTTTTACTTGGGGAGTGCAATCCCCGCTGTTTTTTGAGTGGTTAGAAGCAAAAACACAAGTTTTATACTTAATAATATTGCAAAAAAACATACTCTCAGAGGACGAATCCTCAAGATGACACAATCGCTAGTTGACAGAAATTGTTAAAAATATATCGTTTTTTAAATGTTGCAAGACTTTAAATATTTAATATATTTTCCTTTCTAGCCAGAAGCATGTAAGAAATCTCTTATCTTTGTCTATATTTTGACGCTTACGGGTTTTACTTGGGCTGTTTTTTGTTGTTTTTTGTGTGGTAAGAAGCAAAAACACAAGTTTTATACTTAATAATATTGCAAAAAAACATACTCTCAAGTGGACGAATTCTCAAGATGACACAATCGCTAGTTGACAGAAATTGTCAAAAATATACAGGACATACAATGTACATACAGGAATAGATTTTGACGGGTAATGGGTCCAAAGAAACCCAATTTAACATAGGACAAGCCGCGTGCAAAAGCCAGTAAACATAATATTTTCATAATTCTGTCCACGAGCGACCTACCTATATTCCTATTTATTAATTTAATTATTTATAAGTCTAAAAGTAAATGATCTCACAATATTGATGTGCGCCAAATATTGCATTAATAATAATTAATACTAAATCCCAGTTAATAACGTAATAATATATACCTATACGAAAGTCAACTCATGACTCAACACTCATGTACTAAAACTGATAGGTATGTTTGCTTTTAAAATTCAATGGTGGTATTCCACTCGTTATAAATTCACGTGAAAACCTTAAAATCCACATAAAATCCAGCCGTCATCCGTTTTGATTGATGATTCTTACATTTATTACAGGCACTATAAGGAAGCAGCACCGGATTAGCCATATATGCCAAGGCATCAAAGGCAACGGGCCCCGTGCTTTGGAGGGCCCCGCGCTCCAACGTCTGTTTGGCCGCATCGACCACGGGGGCGTAAAAAATAATTTGTATATAAATAGTAATAACAGCGCTAAAAGTAGAACTCCGCGCTAATACCTAATACAATAAATCTGAAAATCGAACACACGACAACCATTTAAAAATTTGACGCTTGTAAGTTTTATTTTCTAGCTCTATTGTAATAGAGCGAAAAATCGAACATTCGAGCGTCGAGTTTCTAAATTGCTGTAGCGATTTTCAGCTCTATCTAAAAATTTACTTATCTCTACTTCCACCTGAAAAGCTAAAACTCAATTTCACCACGTTTAAGCTCAATTCTTTATTAAAATTTATATTTTATATATTTATTATGGCATGCAAAATTATTTATTAGCAGATTTGCTTGTCGATAAATATTTTGATCTATCAAGTACCTAACACGTTCTGAATACAAAAAAGTATATTTTTTAACGTTCCATATTAGTCATTCATTTTCACAGTCTTTCAGGTTTTAAAGTTGAACAGGTTTTAATTTCGAAGGTAGGAAAAAATTTTGCTCGCTCGCTCGCTAGCTTTTTTACATAAACAACATATCATTTTATACTGACGCGGACGTTCTGTTTTAGGCTATTGAACAATAAAAAATATTGTTTCCAAGTTTGGTTAGGACAATGCAGGCTGATCACTTGATTGTCTGACAATAAAGATGATCCATGCGTCGGATGGGCATGAAAATAGTCGGACCTGCGCCTGATCTCTTGCCAGTCGTGTCGGTTATCCGTCTCACTTGGTTACGAGAGTAAAGGAAGAGAGAGTGCTCTTATATACTGCGCACACACTTAAGTACTATAAAATTACTCCTGCGTAACTGACATCGGTGTGGACCTAGTTATTATGTAAGTATTCGTAATTAACTGCAGGTAAGAAGTTTGTAAAGAATTAACAGAATACCTAGGATCTATAAAGAGTATTTAAGACTACCTAAATATACAAACGTTTCCTTCATCGTCAAATCATTATTCCGTATATCTTGCGAAAGCCTACAATACCTAATTCGTTTACAACCTGTTCAGTCCCAGCGACTCCCAACATTCGTCACTGTCGCCAAAACTCGTGTTATGAATAATGATAAATTTCGTGGACACATTATCAGCGATACTGACAGATGTACTGGACATTTCTTGTGTAATAAATTCATTGTCACTGCTATACTCGAGGTTATTTTGTATAATATACACACATTTGCTACGAATATCCTGCGAGCAATGTAAAGTTTTTTGGTGTAAAAAACATAACCCTCCCTGATTCAGACGGAAAATTGTGTATTTACCAAAAATTATTCAGCTGTTTATACGTAAAATTTAAGAATGTAACAATCTTATGTACATGCCTGTTTTCAATTTTAGAATACAATGATTTGCCCGTAAGTTATAGGATTATAAGCAAATTCCTCCAGCTAATTAAATATTGAATCATTTAAGAATATTGTAGAAAAACAGATCCTACTACCATTATAAATATGAAAGTTTGTGAGGATGGATGAGTGGATAGATGTTTATGACTCTTTCACGCGAAACCTACTGAACGGATTTTGGTGAAAATTGGGTTTGGTAGTAGTTTGTTACATAAGGTACATTTTATCCCGAAAAAGTACATCCTTTGGGATACTATATTTACAAAAACCAGTTAAAAATAATTTCAAAGTAAAAATTGCAAATCATGGTTTCATATAAGATAAAGAAAAAATATTCAGGTTTTCAGTCGAGATTTTCTCGTATTTTTTTAGTTGGAAATGATTCAGATCTTGTAAATCCTCCCGTGGCTGTATCCATGGTTACTATGAAAAGTGGAAAGACTCCCGAGACTCTAAACGTTCCATCGGAAACATAAAAATAAAAATCAAACACCCTTGTATAATGTAAAATGAAATATAGACTCTCAAGATTTCGAAACTAAAGATAGGCTATGACTTACATTTGACAGAAATGTAAGTCATAGCCTCTTTCTTCATACAAGAAAAAGTTACGCCATTATTGTTTTCACCATACGTCAAATGTCAGCCATCTTGATTTCACCATACCTTAAATGTCAAAATGGCCCCAAGCAACTCCAAAAGTGGGACCAGTTAAGTGGAGACAGTTTTTGCCTCAATATGCCTCGTCCATAATGTTATACATTATACGTCTATGTATAGACTTGACAAAACTTGCAATATGGGCAGTTTTAGTGTAAGTTAGGCTCATTAACATCGCATGAAATTTTTAAGGAACGTATAGTTTATACAAAGTTCTATTAGGTTATATTATAGTAGCTGTTGCTCGCGGCTCCGCCCGCGTAAGTATAGTATCCCTCGGGAACACTACTTTTTCGGGATAAAAAGTAGCCTATGTTTTAATCCAGAGTCTAAACTACTACCATAGCGAATTTTATCGAAATCCGTTCAGTAGTTTTTGCGTGAAAGCGTAACAAACATACACGCTTTCACATTTATAATATTAGTAAGGATGGTATTATACTTGTATTATTATTGTAATTCAACTGTACGATTATTTAATTAACGATATATCTACAAGTACATCCTACTAGTATCATAAATGAGCAAGTTTGTGAGGATGGATTGAGGGATGTTTGTCCTATCGATCGATATTCGATATCGATATTCGATATCGATCTTTCCTACCCATCGCGCGCAAAGCTTTTTCATTCCCAAATGTTGGTGCAAAATATTAAAAACGCGTTCAGATGAAATGCTCACCATCTCTGCTATCTCTCGCAACTTTAAGCGCCGATCATTCAATACAATTTTGTGAATTTTTTTTATCATGTCCGGATTCGTGACTTCATTTGGCATTTGGCGTCTTCGCAGCTCTGTCTTCCACGTTTAAAATCAGTTACCCAGGTGTGAATTGTACTCAATGCAGGAGCAGAATTACCTAAAACACTGTCTAGCTTGGTTTTAATCTGGGTTGCTGTTATCTCTTTTAAAGCGTAAATCTTTATCACCGCACGAATTTCGTTTCTTTCCATTATTAAGAAAATTTACGACAGAGAAAGTTCTACGTCCTCTCAAACAAATTCCATCAGTTCGATTAAATTCAAATTTGGCGTTCTATTTTCAAAAAGATGCCAGAATATAATGTAATATTCCTTTTTTGCGTATCATTTTTTTAAGTTCGTCGTTTCAGCCAGTTATCAATCAACCCAGGTATATCTATGGTTTATCATCTCGCAGTAACCTTCATTTTAAATATGAATCGATTGCACCTTCTGTTACAGCGCTGTCGTTATAAATAAGCAGTCGGGCGCAAAAGTTTAGGCTAAATGCGTTCGCTCTGGGGCTTAATTATGAATATTACACAACAGGGAATATTAAATTACATATTTGAAAAAAGCTGTTCTTTGTAATGTATACGAATATACGCCGGATTCCAATCAAACGTGTAGACCGATAGTTATTTACACTAGAATCACTTATTATTATGTTAGCATGTTTACTGAACCAAGACTCGTTCCGCTAAGTACGTAAGGGTACCTGAGGGACATGCTTCAGTACATATAGACTGGGTTGACAGGAGTGGTAACACGGTCTCACAAAAACATGGTGTGAATAACGTTTGTGTAGTTTTGCCGAGTAGGTGAGGGCGATGCCTTACTAGCCACCATACACTACTGTGTTGGAGTTAAAAAGATTTGCAACGCACTATCGACTCCTTGGGTGCTGCGGATGTCCATGGCCCATGCAAATGTCTAGACGCATTATCAGGTGGTCAGTCTGCTAACCTAACCGTTAACCGTAACCATTTTTACTTATTCCGTACTTAAGAACTTCTTTACCGTGTTCAAAACGTATTTAATCATAAAAAACCGTAAGCAACGAATATGCACTTAAGGTGCAAGGAATTTAAGGAATGAATAGTACATGACGTTAACTATCTGATTGAACGTTGCTCTCAATTAATTGGCTAATTGTTATTCAACTATTTCTTTAGATTCCAGCGTATTATGAACGGCCTAAACGTCACATAGTCTGGCGTATATAATCCGATGGATGCGACATATACAGTTAATTCTATTAAAAACTGCAAAAATGAAAACAGCTCTACTTAGACTTCCATTGACAAAGCTTGTTCTGGCTCCTATGGCAATTAAATACAAGCATTTTCGCTAGAGCAATGTTAAATGTTAAATTTAGCTGAACTTCAGTTTTCTTAAATATATTAATTTTAAAAGGCAATATTGGACACTATCTTTTGCCCGCGGCTCCACCCGCGTATATACAGTATCACAAGGGACCACTATACTATTTCTGGATAAAAAGCAGCCTTTATCTTATTCCAGACCTTAAACTACCGTCATACAAAATTTCGTCTAAATACGTTTAGTAGTTTTCGCGTGAAAGAGTAACAAACATCCATCCATCATTTATTTATAATAGTTGTGGGACAGTAGTGAGTTGGTACCTACTACGATTTTGTTAATTCTAGGACAAACTTAAGATTTAATGTTTTACTAATCCTGATAATTAAAAAATAAAGCGATAATAGCTAAAAGTCTGAGCTTCATATGAAACTCATAGTAGTTGCTACGGTAATAAAGCTTTAATTTTAAATTTCTGTTCTAAATATTTCTACGAGTAATTCCGAATCATATGGGATCGAACTGAAATCGCTAAGAAAACATTATTTTAATTGAGTTTTGTTTATGAAAGAGAGTTGCTGATTACGGAATAATTAGTTCCGAAAAATTTAATATGTATGCACATAAAGAACTAACAGCAGTATCGAATATGTAGACGCCCGTGGCGTGTAATTTTTTAACCGACTTCGAAAAAAAGGAGGCGATTATGCATTCGTCTGTATATATATATAGTCTACCGTCCGAGCCAACTTGAACGTGAGTTCTATAAAATATTGTTTTATCACGATGTTGTTCGGGCTGGTACCGACTTCAAAATTATGAAGATTGAGTAGAGAAAGAGATAAATTTTAGACGAATTTAAAAGGGGCATTATTTAAAAAATAAGTTTTATTTCATACGTTTTTGTGCATTTTTACTTTAGATGTCGGTTTTTTTCTGATCGCATATTAGGAAGCTGTGATTTGTTTAAATATAAACTACCTAATATATTAGAATCGCATTATCGACAATTAACAATGAATGTTAAACCTTTTTGAACCGTTTCATCACGGGCTACCTTTACAGTAAAAAAAGGAAATCTCAACAATGAAACGAATCATAAATGATAATTTATTTTAAATTGATTCCTAATGAGGCAACGCCTATCCCAGGAGTAATGGCATCATGTTATGTCATTTCATTTATTACATTTGTCGCAACGAATAGGGAGTGCCGATATATTCTGCCTAGAAAAAAAATATAACATCGGTAAATGCGTCATAGTATTTATAATTCATATTTAATTTTTGGCAAGCCATAATGTAATAATACGTACCAACTATGTATAAAATTGTATAGCTATTTTAATTGATATATAGAACTCCAAAATAACAGTAACCAAACTGAGCAAAAAGACAAAGAACTTCGAAGCAGACGCATAATGTATTCTAATATTTACCCAACAAAAAGGCAAAATATAAAAACGGTGCAAAAATTAAATCGCTAATCCCTTACGTGCGTATCCCATAAACCGCCATAAAATGTGTAAACATATAAAAATAACATGCACCCATTAAGGCTCCGTTGGCATTGAAATTTGCCCGGGTAGTACCCTACCCGGAGTACCCGGGTGCCTGCGCGCGCACACCCGGACAGCGACCATGACACGGGATCTTGACCTAGCGTCACACAAACACATCCAATATTCAACAAGTGAACAGCACGAGGAAGACTCGACCTTGAAAACATCAAAATCATGGTCACCGTGCATTAATAAAAGATAATATCGAGTTTTTGGGGTTTGAAAATAATTTTTTTCATGAATGTCATGTCACTGTCAATGTCAATGTCAATGTCAATGTCAAATGTCAATGTCAATTTATTCATACTCGTATTAATGTGACATGTAGATAATTAATACACAATGTTTAAGTATCCCATATTTAAATATGGTTATTTTTACCCGACTACAGCGAAGCCAAAAGGAAGGGTAATGATTTTAGCAGTCTATGTATGTATGTTTGTTCCCTCGTAGCGTCTAAGCTACTGGTCCGATTTTAATAAATGAGGTGTCAATATATTCCTTATTATGCCGCGGGTAACATAGTTTATATTTATTTTATTATTTTTTTGTATTTCGAAAATTTTACCTCAAATTCTAACATCTTAAAAAAATTAAACCGAGATAATCATCACGTAATCGATAATCATCAAGCACACCACAAATACGTCAAAATACACGTTTAAAATGCGGTCGTACAAACCCAGTTATCCAATTTTCGAACATTACGTAATATAAGACTATAAATATACAAATTTTATATTATACATATATTTTATTTTATAAATATTACAATATAATTATTATCGTTCCTAAAATCTAGAAAAAAATTTTGGCTCAATCCGCGCTCATGAAGAAGATATTATTTTTACTTTCAAGTGTTTTGATTAGGTACTTATTAATATTATTCCAAAAACATGTTCGATTGGGAAACGGAAAATACGGAATAAAAACAATAAGTTAAAAACTATAAACCCGACTACGTAATAAAAAAGGGGTCTAAAAATGCTGATACAAGAAAATAATTCAGATAGAAATCCAGAAATGCATAGGTACAAAAGTGGTTCGACACAGTCGATATCAAATCGCAGCCGTCTGTACTAACTACCAATCTTGGGGTATAATTCTAGAAATTTTTCTAGGCCTTAGCTCTCTTAACCTTAGTCTCGGTGTAAACTGACGCTTGAATGTTATTAGTGGGTGCGACCACTGCTCTAGCTTGACCATTTTTGTACCTATGCATTTCTGAATTTCTATTTGAATTATTTTCTTGTTTCGGCCTTTTTAGACCCCTTATTTATTATGTAGTCGGGTTATAGTTTATCTTATGATTACTTTACTCTATTAACAATTCTCCACCTTCAGTTTAGTGTTGTGTTGCTTTCATATTGGCGTATGTTTAATCACGTCCCAAGTTAAAAAAAAAAGAATATCTACGTCTACAGAATAAGAAGATGAACGGTTTGGACATTAACATTAAACTTGCATATAAATTAAACTTTTTTTGTACAACAACAGAGCCATTAGTTAATTTCCTCAAGAACAAAACGTTATTCTAGAATTTTCTATATAATAGAATTTTGTATTCCATTACAAGCTCCTAAGAGATTTATATGTTCGAATGCACTTTGTTCCGTCGCTTAATAAAAATCAAGCCAGTATTGTGTTTCGTTGTTTCAAGTGCTTTTGTTTGCAGAAATATTTCTCAATAAATAAAAACACAGCAATATTTTTCTCAGGGCGTGCCTCACATGGCAATATTTTGTTAAAGCATCAAAATTAAATTAGGTCAATTATATTATATAAGTGTTGTTAAAATGATTTACGATGTGTAGGTAGAAAATTACTTATTTATTAAAGTCTACTTCAAAGTTCCAACGATGAATTATTTACTCCAAATAATAAAGGCACCGCCATAACTTTCATATTGATTAATGATATTTTCCTATTAAGGTTTAGATTAAGTAACTCAGTAAATTTGTTACCTACAGTTATTATGTCAAAATTGATGTAACTTTAGAGATTTCTTGACCCTATCAACAGGTACCGTAACAACAACAGGCAGGTAATAATCCGCCCTAAGGTAGGGACTATATTATGATCCGAAATCCGAAAGGCTAATAGTAAATTTCAACTCTAACAACTCGACAGTCACGTGTTCGATTTTCAACTCTATTGTATTAGTCCAGAGTTGTATTTTCACTGCTCTGATTTTTTTCCGGCCTTACGGATTCCGGATAAAAGGATGGCGAGGAAAGTATAAAATATTGTCCGTTATCTCTGCCTCCAAGAATAGAAATACGTAGGGGGAAACGGTTATTGTCTTCTTTGTTCCACATTTTGTGAGTAAAATTTGGTGATGATTATTATGTTTTGAATACCAATACACGACAGATCACCTGGGTGGTATTTGTGGCTTGTTCAATAAGCTGACACTGGCACTGCCTAATAGCTATCTAAAATTCACTCGATTCATACATTAGCAAATAAAATGACCCTCCATCTCGTTTTAAATACTTCGACGAGCCCAAAATATTTCAGCCATGTACATTTATTACCGTTTACCAAATTCCAATTACGATTTGACGTTTATTCTATTATATTTATAATTGGCTCTTGAGACTGACATAAAAATGCTGTTTAATGATATCGTTTGCACGTGAATAAAGATTGATTTCTAAACGCTAGGATATCGGATAGCAATAAATTGAGTCCGAGACGTTAATATAAAACCCAATAGCCCATATAGCCTTCAAAATATTGACGGTCATTCCTTACATTTGTATATCCGACCTTTCCATTGAAGAAAGACTGTTCGATGGATTTAATGAATGTTGTAATAAATCTTATAGTGAATAGAGTTTCGAGCAAGGATAATGTGATCCACTACGTTTAGTTTCGACTAGATATGAGTGTGCAGATTTAACTCCCGACAGTATAGTTGAGCGCTAGAATTCGCGCTAAGTAGGAGATTTTGTCGTTTTGCGATTTTTAACGTATGAAGCTTACAATGTGCAATATCTACATTCTTAGGTTCATACATGATATGCTCAGTATATTGTTCCATCTAACCGATTCAACAAGTTCCTAAAGGTCTCTTGTTTGCAAGGGTGGACGGAAAACCGCCTACGTGATGCTTTCACCTACGTGGCTCATAGAATTTGACAAAAAAATTAATAAAACATTGTCCCATAAATTCGGAAAAGGAAGTGTGTTCTGACCGTAAAATCGAAACTCGATCGGAATATGAATTAAAGGAAACGGGGTGGATCCGAAAGACGATATCGCAACAACTTACAAGGTTTTTCTGAACAGATTAAGTTCAAGACTTTCCTTCTTTGACCCTTAGTTTTATTGGATTATTTTTTATTCGAGACTAGCTGTTGCCCGCGGCTCCGTCCGCGTAAATATAGTATCACTGTACTTTTTCGGAATAGAAACTAGCCTATGTTTTAAACCAGAGGCTAAACCAAATTTTATCGAGATCCGTTTAGTAGTTTTTGCGTGAAAGAGTAATAAACATCCATCCATCCGTCCATACATCCCTCCTTCCATCCATCCGCACAAACTTTCACATTTATAATATTAGTAGAATTGGATGACGGAAAAAGTTAAATTAATTACTTTTATAAGTAAATTATACTTGGAGATAAGGTAATGTAGTTATTGAAGATTTGTAGCGTATTTAGACACAAACAACCAAACTATTTAACACATAATAATCAATAAATATTTACACCGTATTGGCGTTGTAAAACTATGTGTATCTGTCTCTGCAGGAATACATAAGACACAGTGCAGGATTAATCCAGCTCGGGGCCTGTAGCAAATTCTACCTTTATGATATTTTAAACGGTGAAAGTCTAGCAAAAACCTTTGCAGTTATTTTTATCAGAATCAGCTACAAATACTATATGGAAAATTTATAAAGTTATGAATGCTTAAAGTGAGCGAGCGAGTAATTTTTTAAATATTTAGCGGCTCAAAATGTGTAATAATCTTATCTAAAAGTCTACACACTTTAAAAAGTACCTAGTATACAGTACTAGTATATAGTAAATATATAAATACAGAATTCTATTTTCAGCGCTGTTTTTACTATGTATGCAAAATATTTTTTCGCTCCCGCGGTTGTCGCTGCAAAACAGACATTGAAGCGCGATGCCCGTAGCATTTGCTACATTTGCTTCTAGGCTAACCTGGCACTGAATAGATAACTCAACCCAAATAATTTTCACTGTGACAACATTTTGAACACCACGTAGAATTGTAACCTCCCGACTTTATAATTAATTTTAATTAATTTATAGTGTTTATTTATATTGTAAATTACCAATAGGATAAAAACCACATAGTCTAGCCTTGGTAGGATACTTGCCTCGGTTCTGAATTCGCTATGTTAGGAATGTTTTTTCTGAAGCAAGTAAGGACAAATTTATTTTATTGTTTGCTTTTCAAGCTTTTGCAGAGATCATAACTATTAAAAATATAGTTCTAACTAAAATAAATATTCGATTGTTTAAACAAGTAAAGATAATTTTTTATTGTTTGTTTAAAAAAAATGCAGTAATCATAAATATAAAAATATGTATGATGTTAAACAATTGAAAACTATATAGTTTAAACTAAAATAAAATATTCGATTGTTTAATTTTCTAATTACGGGGTAAAAAACAAACGAATGGGATACATGACCTACGCTAGGCAACTATCCCCCGATGCATTTGTAACGTTAGGCGACTATCCGCTATAGGAGGCAACTTACAACTTACAACAACCCCTATTTAGAGGTCCAGTGAAAATGGATTTACTCAAAACTTGTATAAATTAGGCTTACAAAAAGTAGTTATTATAAAAGATTAAAGGCCCACCTATGGATGAACAAGTCGAATTATTCTCAATTTGTATAATTTTACTAAGTACAGGGTTTTTTTAATAGTGTGGCAACTATACGGCTACTAAAGGAAAAATATATTATGTGTACAAATATTGTGAAATTGTAGTTTTTGCCAGAAATAGTGGCAATCATATTTTTCGAGCCAAGTACAAACTGTCAAGTAACGACTTGATGAATTCAAATTGGAGTAGGATTTATTCTGCTATCCCGGGGAGTATTGTGTTTAATAATCACCTTTGAGAGTCACAATAGTCACATCTGCTCAAAAACACATACAAATCCACTAAACACCGCTCATTACTGTGAGCCACAGTCCTAGTATCACATTTGATAAAAACATTTTCTTGAAAATGTTGTGAATCCTGTCAATAATGGTAAATATTATTGTATTAAAAAAATACTATTTACCGGACAAACAAACGAATAAAACTCTGTCTCGAATACTATACTCAAATAGCTCTGAATTTATAAATCAGTTTTAACAATTGTATGACACACAAGACTCTATTTTCGACAACATAAAGCGTAAAATTAAGAAGAGAATTGAGATTGACTGACTTGAGAGAGAGACTGTGTACCTGATTTAAGTTTGTAAGGATGTAATTAAGGCCGGCTTAATCTTATGATGTATGGCCTTTATAAAATAAAAGAATTAAAAAAAAAAAGAACAATATATTAAATTTTTGCTAATTTATTAAATAACACAAGGCTCAATAAAGTCATTATTAAAATATAAGTGAAACAATGTTGGAGAGCGGAGTGTTTTAATTAAGTGAATAACTAAGAGCAAAAATACTGTATATTAATTTAATATATAATAAATTATAATTAATATATAATTAAATATTATTAATAATGAAAACATGTATATTTGACATAAACAAGTACAATACGTAACAATAGCATTGAAGTTCAAGTTTTTCAGGTACGATTATTTAGCGATGACATCAAAGCAAAGCCGACGAGGCAGTGGTAACTTTTTAGTAGGTAGAGTTTATTCGCTATATTTAACTTCCAAAAAAGGAGGCGGTTATACATTCGGCTATATATATATATATTGCATGTTCAACGATAATTCCGCCGAATGTGGACCGATTTTCAAAATTCTTTTTTTGATGTAAAGGGTATCCCAAGTTGATTCCGTTTTCACTAAAGTGGTGACCTGATGATGGGATTCATGAGGAATCGAGGAAACTTCTCGAAATTTATATGCACACATATGGCGATTTTGACTTTTTCTGAAGTAGTCCAAGCATAATATGCTACCAAAATGTAAGATTTTGCACCAAGGTATACCCTGGATACAAAAGTACTGAACAGAACTCCTGACTTCTGTTGCCTGATCCATGCCAGCCAACTTGAACATGAGTTCTATAAAATATTGTTTTATCAGAATGTTGTTCGGGCTGGTACTGACTTCAAAATTAAGTAGATTGAGTAGAGAAATACATAAAATTTTAGACAAATTTAAAAGGTGAATTATTTGGAAAATAAGTTATTTCATACTTTTTTGTGCAGTTTTACTTTGGAAGTCGGTTTTCATTTTTTGTTAAAAAATAATTTACTTATGAAATAGAAGGCATAGGCAATAAATGGCGTAATATTTCAGGAATAAAATGGCATAGCATCCGATCATATTTTTTCAAAAATCCCGACAAAATATGTACTCGGCGCCTGAGGGGAAATTCCGAACGACAAAGACCATAAAATGATATGGGTACCTTCTATTAAACATAACAAGGTTTGAAGCAAATTATCTTTAAAGTTATGTCAATTCTCATCACCTGGTTCTTCCAAAAAAATTTACTTCGACTTTCCTAAGTTTAATTACTTTCTGATTAAACTGAACATTAATTGCTCTGAGGGTAACAACAACTTTTCGTAGCATAAAATATTTTTGATAAGGCTTACTTGCCTTATCAAAAATATTGCAAAAAATGAAAGAAATATAAAAACAAGGATATAATAAACTATATGTAAAAATTCAATTTTGTTATAATGAAATTGAAGTTCGTTTTGAATTAATTACTTTCCACTTTGCAAACATCGACGAAATCGACAATTGTACGGCAAATAAAATTCCACGAGAAAAAATAGAAAACCAATTCGTAAAGCCAACATAACCCAAAAAAATTGTTTATCTTATATTACAAATGTTTTAAAATGATTGTTGAAACAATTTTCTTCGCACTTTTATTATATTTTATAGATTCAAATTTTGAACCCATTTATTTCCTTAGGCACTGAGGAAATAAAAAAGTTCATAATTAGACACCCTAAGGCTTAGGGTGCCCCTAATTAAAAAATACTAGTTCCAGTAGTTGTCCATGTTTAACAACTATGTGCCCGGCGCAACACTTAGAATAAAATAAAAATAAAACTATTCATTTTATTGAACATTGTTATAGAATCATCTCCATTTTGTCCAAGTTATGAAAGGCAGCGTATGGCATTGTCCTTGCCTGTTCATTGATGCACTGGTGTAGTACGCACGCGCAGTACGTCAGCACAGCTTCCGGCTGATCTTGACCCGGATGTGGGTCAGGAGCGAGCTGGCTATCCAACCTTGTCCCGAACCTCAGCGTGGAGGTGCGCACTACGTGACATAAAAGTCTGTATACGAAGAATTCACCCCATAAATAGACGAAAACGGAGTCAAAATTTAGATAAAGTACAAAATTTCACACGAGCGATGCTGAGCTCTGAGCTACTCCTAGTGCAAGATGTAATATGTGGCAGTAGAACTACGCACCATAGCTGACGTCAAAGATGACGTCATCAAACACGCTTTTCTACCACGTCACATTGTGTGAACGCGCTTTAATAACCTAACAAAGCTCCTGTTACTTGTTCTTTGTTACCGCACCGAAGTACTTTTCAATATCGTCATATTTTTCTAACCTTGCACAGGATAACAGGCTATATTAATAGAGGTTATACCGTTTTCAATTCTATTACAAGGCTATGAAAACGCGCAATATACGAGTATCAAGTAATTACGAGTACATTTCTAACAGGAATATGTACCTAGAAAATACCTTGTCAAAAGATCTTTAATCTTTATAAAATAAAATCATTTATAAAGCGTCTAGACTTTTATGCAATAAGTCGAATTTATTATAATAAAAGATCAAAATCTCTACGTTTTTCTGCTGCATTCGTAATTTTTACGTGGTGTACTTGTTTCACAAGTACACCAATCTAAACCCCTATGGTCTAACCACCATATACATGGGTCGATTCGTGAAAATCTACCCTGTAAATAATAATTCGACTAGGTCACAACGCGCAATTTTGCCCACAAAAATGACAAGGCGATTTGTCAAGCGACTCGATACACGGTGTACGGCGAGTCGCTTGACAAATCGCATCTCCATTTTTGTTTGCAAAATTGCCTAGCTACCTAGATGAATTTTCATTTACACGGTCGATTTTCGCCGAGTGGTGGAAATGTGGGACAACAATCGACTCATGTAGATCCCGTATAAGGAAAAATTATACAAATAATTTTATCAGGCATCAATGTTACACTTAAAACATATCTAAGGAGGATGGCATAAATGTAAGAACGGTTGTAAAAATGTTTTAACGTGTTAAAGAAAAGGTTTTTGTTTAACACGTTAAAACAGGAATTTTCTTCTCATTACAATGCCATTATTATGACGGATAGGGCGAAACTTTAAGGGTCCCTTGTTGTACTAAAATAAGAATAATTTAATAATAATAATTCTTGTAGTACTACGGAACCTTAAAACTGGAACAGACCTCTCATCTCATCATGCTAATTTCCTTATTACGATGCGGACCATACAGAGAAATCAATTTTCCAAACAGCAACCACATTACCCTTCATTATAAATTACAAATAGTTTAGTAACGTATATAAATATTATGAGTTGATATTCAGAGAACCTCGCCCGTCTGTTACTACGCGCGTGGGCGTGGCTGGCGTGCGGGACTGCCGGCGCGGGTTCCCCGGCCCGAGCTAATGTTGCCGACTTAGCAGTTTCGTCGCTTTTGGAGGTTTTCTACTTCTTTCAGAGCGCATTTAGTTGTTAGTGGTTTTAGTGGGGAACAGGCTCCAACATCAAAATGTCTATGTCAGGCACAAAAAAACCAAAATGTTATATTACCAACTATCTTTAACATATTATTGGTCGCGCCCTTAGTGGTGTCATTTCTAAACATGTTATTATGTTAGTATTTAACATATTTTTAGTTTTACAGCTGAATATTTCCCGTATGACAACAAATAGAAATGAAACAAAAAGTTAGTTTTTTTTAGTTTTAAGGAATTTCCAATTTTAGATTCCGGATTTTCCGGTGGTTTGACGTATCTCATTACTGGTAGGAAACGACGCGAGTGTTTGGTTTCGTGAAATTGACAACACTGGCACAAGGGCTCCCGGCTCCCGCAGAATTAATCAGGAATTTATTATCACTTCATTCTCATTCAACGCTGGAACAGTCACAGGTTTTTTACTATTTGTAGACTCGTACATACGAGTCTACAAATAGTAAAAAACCTGTATACAATGTGTTTGCAGTTCAGGCCTATTTTTAGGCAAATACGGTTTTCTGCTAAGTCGGTTTACGTGATAACGTCATCACAAGCAAAACGCTTAGGCCGATCGTGCCTCTCTATCGCTTGCACGCTAGGCTCAGACGGAACGTGACAATCGGACGGAACGTGACAATCAGGCGGAACGTGACAAACGGGCGGAACGTGAAAATGAGTCGGAACGTGACAAACGGGCGGAACGTGACAATCGGGCGGAACGTCACAATCAGGCGGACGTGACAATCGGGCGGAACGTAACAATTTTTCGCGCGTGCAGCCGGCGTTCATCGATTTATATGACTTTGTAGATTTTTGTATGAAAAAAAATATAATGAAACATAATATGAAACACCTAAAGTGGCCTTCTTAGACCCCCTTATCATGTCAAAAAATTACTTTTCGCTAATGAAAAAAAAATTCGTTACATAAAATTGTTTATTTGTTTTGTTTAAATTTTTTAACAAAATATCCTAATCGTTGTGCAATAATATTATCTAGTAATATAGCGAACAATTCTTTTAATTGTACGTTTTCATTTATCATATTTACCAAAACGCTGTTAAATGTCGAAAATGTCGCACTAATTTCCATTAAAGTCGTTAAGATTATGATATAAGCGTTAGTATTTAAAAAATTTACAGAAATCCTTACAAAATGACTCGGCCTTTAAAAGGAGGCCTTCAAAAGATGGGCTAAATTGAATGAATGATATTTTATTAAAAAATTATGAAACGATTCCTATTATTTATATTCCATATATATTCTCGGATTAAAAATGAATTTAAATGTTAACGCTTTTGACATTGCAACGTTTCTCCTGCATGCATGCGTTTCATGCATTTATCAACCTACATCCATACAATGGCCATTTCAAGGTATTATTTTAAGGACTCATTTGAAAATGCTTGCTACAACAGACACTTCAAAGTAAACGTGAAAAACTTTGAAGAGATTTTATTTATATTATATATAACATTCTTGTTCCGATTAACAAAAATCTGCTTAGTAACACGGAGGATAGAGTATTATGAAAAAATTAGGGGAAGCTGGATTTTTGCATTCCTGCGGCGCTCGTACGCAGAAACGATTGATCTTTCAAAAATATTGTAAAGATACATTGTAGGGAATTAACTCTTGTTTTATTTTGTACTACACGTTTGTATCATATAAAATGAGTCGATAACATAAAAAAATGTGCTTCAATATTTTGTGACCCAAGTAACATTTATTTTAAGCGGCACACAGATCAATGGGGACTTTTATGATTTTGTTTAGAACCACAAAAGGAAGGTTCGTGAAAAAAATCCAGCTTTCTCCTAATTTTTCCAAAGTTGGGTCTTTTTTGTCTTTATTCCCTGAACTTTACCTAAAGCAGAGATTCTAGCTAAATAGAAAAGGGAATCCAATAAAAAAAGTAAATAACCTCCAACTACTGTGGAGAATTGTCTTTTTTTTCTTGTAATAAATTTTCATGTAATAAAATTGCGTTTGGAAAGATAACATAATAATAGGTCTTTACCTATGAAATTGCCATTCTACAGTACTGTCCATTTCAAATCAAAATAATTTTTGTTTGGCCAAGAATTCTTATTTCAAATTAATTTTATTTTAAAATCATGGAATTCTTTTTCCAAAAGTAGTTATTTGTTTATTGATTTCTGATTGATTTATTACATTTTCATCGCATTTCAATCTTTTTCGTCATCATGGATACGTTAAAATTTCGAGTAATTATGGAATATGAGTACCGTCGTGGCAGCAACGCGGCACAAGCGGCACGCAACATCAACGACGTTTACGGAACTAACACTACAAACCAACGCACCACCTGTTATTGGTTTGCTCGCTTCCGTTCTGGAAATTTCGACCTGAAAAATGAACCTCGCGGTTGTCCGAAGACTTTGGTCGATAATGACGAATTAAAGGCGATTGTGGAAGCTCATGATACACAATCTACGGCTGAATTAGCAGCAACTTTCGACGTTAGCGTTAAAACAATTTGGTCCATTTGCGTTAAATTGGCAAGGTAAAAAAGCTTGACAAATGGGTGCCCCACGAACTCAATGATCGCCAGCGCGAAGTACGCGTCGAGACGTGCCTTGCACTGCTCAACAGACACACAAATGATGGAATTTTGAACCGCATTGTTACCTGCGATGAAAAATGTATTTTGTTTGATAACCGCAAGCGCTCAGTATGTTGGTTGGATCCTGGTTTAGCACCTAAACAATGCCCTAAGCGAAAACTTACCCCTAGAAAAGTGATGGTCACTATTTGGTGGTCTAGCGCCGGTGTGATTCATCACAGCTTCTTACCAAACGGGGTGAGCATTACTGCAGATGTGTACTCTGAAGAACTGAACACAATGATGGAGAAGCTGGCACATCTCCAACCAGCATTGGTCAATCGCTCGTCTCCGCTGCTCTTGCACGACAACGCGCGACCTCATACTGCACAGCAGACGGTCTCCAAGTTGCAAGAACTGGGGTTGGAAGCTATCCGTCATCCGCCCTACTCACCAGACCTTGCGCCTACAGACTACTACTTCTTCCAGAATTTGGAGAACATCTTGGCGGGAAAAAAATTCAATACCCGAGAGGCAGTACAAAATGCCTTTGAAGAATTTGTTGCCTCCCGTCCAGCTGATTTCTCTAAGAAGGGCATCGATAAACTGCCACTGCGTTGGCAAAGATGCATTGATTGCATGGGTGATTACTTCGATTAATACAAATAAAAAATACATGAAAAAAATTAGTTTAAATTTTTTCATACAAAACGGCAATTTCATAGGTAAAGACCTAATAATATAATATAATCTTATGTTACTAATCTACATAACAACTATGACGTATTATAAAATAAAATTTAATTTTGGAAATCCTACACGAGACTGCCATTATGTTAAACTTTCAATAGAACTAATTAATTTACATACCAAGTTTATAGTATCAAATAGTTACACAGATTCTGAGTTGGCTTTGTTTAACGCCAATCAATTAATTTTAATTAGGCTTCAATACAATAATTCAAACTAAATTCGTAGAATTTTAGTTGTTTAATTAACCTTGTTATTATGGTCCGAACAGTGTTCGAGTTTCTAGACATTTCGTTAATAAATATTTATTCAGAATCAACAAATTCCTGACTATATGTTAATTGGAATACCTACAAAAACTGAAACTGAAAAAACAATCATAAATATATTTAAATACGACCTTTTGATATTATATAGCTATATATATTTTTGATATATACCTACATAGAGTTATTAATGCATACGGCTGTATATCTACTAAAATGTGGTCATATAATTTTTTCTTAATATAATATCCATTATTTTCACTACTACATTTAAGAAATAATACTATGATTTCACTAAAATACGTCAGAAAATAAGCCCGGGGCAGATATGTTTTGAAATAATAAATGAAATACTCACATACAATAATGATAACGTTCGGCTTCAAAGCGGATCGCTATCTGACTGCCACCAACAAGCGAAGTATAATAAAAAATCTAATCGATTTCATTTTTAATTCATACAATCCATCTCATTCCTACATTTATCAGTTTTTTTTTTCTATTTTACGGAAGTTATTTCAACGGAATGTATCTGTAATTAAAAACCCGTAATTATATGAAAGATAATATTTGCCTAATTATAATATTCAAACTGCAAATTTATTGACTCATTTGGGTACCTAAACAAATTTTATTATTTATTCGACAAAAAATTATTTGGCAAAAAAAAATGATGTGGATAGTGGTGGACTACAGGCTAAGGGTCAATTCACACCGAAACGAAACGATACGCGACACGGCGTTGTATTTTTAAGATAGCTATAATTCAAAATTGAACTTTATTCATTACACAAAGATACACGTTTCATTGTAGGAGTTCGAATTTCATGTTACACCGCACTGCGCATGTGCTGTGTATGACTGATGTCATATGAAACGTACAGTATCATTTTGTTCAAAGTAGCTATCTTAAAAATGCAGCGCCACGTAACATCGCATATCGTCGCGGTGTAAACTGACCCTAGTCGTCCTTACAATGAAGAATAAGTAAGTAATAGTTATATCGTCGACGATGATTATGATGTTTAAAATCGAAATGATATTTAAATAATCATATTATTTCTTTTTCAAGATTGCCCTTGAGTTGAACATATTTTAATGCTCAAATGAAATTCAAACGATACCTTTTACATTATTTTGAATGTAACACGTGGACTTCCATTTTGAATAGCATATATTGAGCACATTTGCAACATTACATGCCCACGCGCCTAACTCTTTTACATCTATTAGATTTCTTTTGTGCCGTTCGTTTGGGTTTCCTTTTACGTGACGAGTGAAAGATCGTATCGTCATAATTGTGTGGTAGGTAGGTGGTTAGCATTGACTTTGCCGTTTGCGATTAGCATTTTTGTTAGCTATTAATAAATGTCATTTATTTTTATGCGGCTTCATATTTTCTCTTGTAGAAGTAAAATGAACTAGAACATAAAATTATAGTTCTAATAAAATGTTGTAGTGTTAAAACATTTCATACTACCCACAACAATTTTATTTTTAAATATGACGGCTTAAAACCATTGCCAGTGACAAATTAAAAAGGTGGGACGCTAAAATTTTCCTATAAGTTTTCAACACCGTTTTTCTAAATCGTCAAGTCCAAAATCTAATGAGTCCAAATAAATCGTCAGTACAGTCAATGAGAAGTCAATTGTTTCAGTCAAGTATGGTAGACGCTTTACTGTAACTTCCTAGGGAGTTTTGGAGAGAAGACAAAATAGCACGCTTTTTGAAGTTTTACATTGTACCAACATGCCCACACTTTTGCACGTTAACGATTGTTTAGTGGTTAATATTCTACCAATGCATAATTGTATACAGTATACAATTATGAACGGAAATAACACAAATTTATGGAAGAATTACAAAAACTCAACGTCACTCTTCCACATCCCCGCCAAAACTCCCTTCCCACAACTTTTCTTGCAAGATTGTACAGATATTAATGACATCGATACAACAGTAACTGCTGCCATAAAACGTTTATAGGCACTTTCGATTGGTTATCCACTATCCAGTAAAGGTCGCAAATATTGGTCTATGTGTTCATATGTTATGACGTCACTTATAAAGTGAAGGTCTTAGACCGGATAATTATGATGACGATATATAACATATTATTATTGTTTGGTTAACTCTTTTTTACAACCGACAGAAGTGTGTTGTAAAAATCCGTAGTGACAAATATGGAAAATTTGACGTTCTTCCCTGCTTTAAAAAAAACACGACCACAACTAAAAGACTAAATTAAGGAATTTCCATTCATATTTCATTTCACGTAACTATTTGAATTTAGATCCATGGAGAAGCGGAGATTTTCAATAAATTGTTAATCATGTTCAATATGAATGTTCGTTGAAATTAGCTAAAATATCACAGTATTTACCACACCTGCTATAGATGCCGTTGTACGAGTAATTCAGACGCACCTACGTTCACATCTAACCTAATTTACCTTCGGTGGTCGTGAGTAGCAGTTCCATATAAAATTGTTCCAATGTCCTTTCCCCACCACGTTGCATCACAGTCCATGCTTAGCGTTATGATATTTTACCTATATGATATAACAGAATTTAAATGGAAAATTTAATGCTCATGAATGAACATAATACACAGATACTGAGTGTTACTTATCTAACGGATATCGACTTCCTGTGAACTTGATTGCAACTGAAATAAACAAGAACTTATCTCACTGTGTCTCTCGACTTTGAACTAAAAATCTGCTTCTCGAAATTCAACAATTAACCATTTCTATATTATTTTACAATTTATTTATAACATTTAGAACAGATACTGCTTGGGACAATTACTAAAATAGGTACCCAAAAAAAATAATATCAAGAATAAAAGAGTTCTTAAAATATTTAACATGTAATTTTAAAGGTCTACTTGAAGGCCCATTCAATCTTTGATGTGGAAAATATTAATTAGTTTCTTAAAATAATCTGCCTATACAAATAATTTAACTTTGTTATAAATACTGAGAAGTGATGTCTGAGTTTTTTTATTAATACACATCCACGTCTCAGTGACACGATCTGTAGATAACCAAATATATCAAAGAACTTCGAAATTTTCTTTCGATGATAATAAGTAATTAAATAAACTATTTTAATTGAAAAACATGCCAACTTTGAAATGAATGTAATTGGGCAGTTAGTTTTATTTACGGCAATAAAGTATTCATACATGTGGCTAGTTGCGGTAAAACTTGTGGGTTTGACCTCGTTCCTTCCGCCAGGGACGAAAACTTCAAGGTGAGGATACGCGAAAACTTGGACTAATAACAATAAGGTGTAATATACGAAAAGTATGTACATAGTTTATTACAGTCAGAACTTCTTACGTGCTAATATTGTTAATGCGAAAACATTTAGGGCAAATTTTAGATTTGATAGTCCTTGTACTCATAAAGCCTATAACCTCCAAGAAGATTGGTGTTCTAAATAGGTCGAAGCAGTATTTCAGTCCGGTTCAATGCCTACAACTTTATAAGGGCTAGCGCAGACAGAGAGGAGCGCAGCGGAGAGAATTTTAATAACGCACTCGATAATCAACTTTAATATTATTTAAATAAAGTGCATACATGCTTGAACCTGACAAAAAATGCTCGCGCGTCCTCGAAGATACGCCCGATATAAAATAGAAAATGCCCGAGACTGCGCGAGGATTATTCCTCTCTGTCTGCGCTGACCCTAAGGCGCAGGTTCGGCCTCACATGTAATACTGTTCTCATCTCTGAGCAGGGGCACCAAAGTACCAGCTTCTCCCTCTGGATCGTTTTCAACGAAGGACCGCTCTCCTGCTTTCTGCTGCTCTCTTTTCGACTGCCATAGTGTTTCAAACGGGCCTGACGCCTTGGAATTACGTAGGAAGTACTCTGCATCCTCTTTTAGTTATACTACTGGGAGTGCTCCGAGGAATTGTTTGGACTTATACCTGCTGCAACTTTTCGCCACCGTTACACGTGACAAAACTTTTATCATCCTCATTACCTTGATGAGTAGCAGTCCTCCACCGCGCGCTTTACCCGAAGCTTTCTGCCGTGCACAGTAAAAATCTAGAATGAACTGTCGCCAACGGTATTTCCGGACCATTCAGGTCGTAAAACCCTCGAGAAGGGAGCGTATTCCCTCCTAAAAGACCAGCAACGCACTAGGCACTAATCTGATGTTGCGGGTGTCCATGGGCGACGGTAATCGCTTTCGACCAGGTGATCCGTTTGCCCCCGAATCGAAAATCGAATTTGTTTCGATTGCCCCCTAGTATAATAAGCACGCGTTAGAAAGCGCCTATTGAGCTGGTTGCTCATACAATGTAAATTTTTATAAGCATGCATAGAGACGTCGGCACTATTCCGAGTAAAAATTAAATACAAATAGTAATAATTGAATATAATAAATACAATATAACAATATAAAAAAGAATTATTATCGTGTTAAGCCCAAATAAAATAAATCAACATATAAGCCCCTGTAGGGCTTCAGACGATGCTTATCGTTCTAAAAAAAAATGATGTAAATTTTCGTCTTGGATAATTAAAAATAAAGTAAAATCGATATTTTACACTATGCTCTAAAATGTATTATTTTTAAAAACACAAATTAATATGATAAACAAATGTTTATGAACGTATATAAATTATACGTTTCAAAAACGGAAAAAATAAGCTTACACACGATGAAGCCAGAAGGCATAGCCGTGGTAAGCATTTTGTACAATACGCTACGCTCGCATATATTATAATAATGTGCTATATATCTTACAATCCTCTATCTAACATACGGCTCAGATGTAACTACGGATTCCGTATAAACAATAAATTACTGTATTCCTTTATAAATCACTGCAGGTTAACAATTTATTTAGTTTTGAAGTTACGAATCTGTTTTGACTTTAAATTGATGAGGCTTCGATTTATATGATTTGTAAAAATAATAGATAAGAAAATATCAATAAATAATAATTTGCCAATCATTATAATGACAGATAATTATCTATTCCTTTTGCCATTTGTTTCGTACGTTAACAAACGCACAGCTGGAAGATTACGTATCGTCATGAATTGTTAAATGTTTTAATAACAATACTTTTGTTATTTACGATAAACGGAATCTTCAAACAGAGATGTAATGTTATTAAGCTACTTGTAATAATCATGAAACGGGATGAGTTTCCTTATTTATATTAACCTTTTTCATGTCCCTGAGAGGCTGTCGAGGCGAGAAACTTTGTTATTTTTATTAAATAAGCCAAGGACACCTGGACCGTACGCCAGATTCTGGTTATTGTATCATAAAAGCCATTTACGACACATAAAAATCATTACTTTAACAGACTTTGCAGTCAGTGGTATAGCAAAGGAATAAATGTATTATTTTGGTAAAAAAGAATTAAATACATTGAGCAGAAAATACTAGCCAAGTGCTAGTCGGATGAACGACGGGTTCCGTACGAAACAGCAAAAAATAGGTTTGTGGTACGGGGGCGGCTCCCATACTACAAACATGATTTTTTGGGGCTCCGAGCCCCCTAAAATATTTATTTTATTTTGTTTTAGCGGCAACATAAATACATCATCTGTGAAAATTTTAACTGTCTAGCTATCACGGTTCACGATATACTGCCTGGTGACAAATAGACGGACGAACGGACAGCGTAATTTCAATAATGGGGTCCCGTTTATACCCATTGAGTACGGAACCTCAAAATTATTTGAACAATGATAAAGTAAAAAGTAAAAAAAAATTGAGTAGCAGAAAACTCCCTATGGCTTTTAGCAAAGCAGCAAAAAGTTTAAAATAAAATAAATTCTTTACTTCCATTAACTTTGATATTCTTCTCGGTATGCTTCAATCTCTCAATTTGTGCCCTCCCGTCCTGTCCTGGCTTAACTCATACCTTCGGCATCGGTCGCAGCGAGTACAGATACAAAATAAACAGCAGAGGATGGATTGCACCTCTTGACCTACGAACACTACCCCTAACGATCAACTTGACCCTCCGACGATGTTACTAAATAAACTGGTTACTGCCCGTAAATAAATGTAAAGTACCTTGTATTTACGATTAAAAAAGAACACACATATTTAGTTTACTTCTAAATTGCCCATAAATTTGTTTGGGTGATAATTTTTTTTTTTTCAGAGATTAGATATTTTTTTTCTTTCACTTTACATAATAATAAAATGTAAATTCAAAAGAGATTCAATGTTTTTTAATTATCTTTATTTATTACACGTTACAGCGATAATTGTTTTTTTTTCACTGTTAAAATATAATTTTTTTGTATTAGAATTCAAGTAACTCAAAAATTCTCTTTCTCAATCTTTTATTCAAAAAATTAAAACATAATTTCACAAATCCCTTCTCAGAAACCCATTTTTAATGTGTCATCAAAAAGCCGTATTATACAAAGTATGTCAGGACAGTGATGTATCGACGAAAATGTTTACTCGCATTTGCATAATATTGTAAGCAAGAAAAATATGTTACAGAGAAAATAATAATATATCCTCTTCTTGAAAACTGATATTGTCGTTGAAGCTTAAACAACACTTATCATGTGCTATATAGCTTAAATGTTAACCAAAATGATAATTAACTTATATACTATACTGTATGATATCTAATTAAGGGTTATATTAAAATAATAAGTAATAAAAAACACACAAACACTTGTAGTCCTTGTAAAAAAAAAGAAAAACAACATCTTAAAAACTGAACAACGGTTTCCTTTCAGGGGCGGTATAAATACAGCAGCAACTGCCACCTTTTATAATCCTTTATCATTTACACGAAAACTGCCCGATACGAAAAATGAAAAGTTTAAAAACGTAAAAACTCGTTAAAAACTTTCACCCCGAAAGCCTAAGTCTTTACGACGTCATTTTAGGGCGTAATCATAACTCGTTAAAATTTTATAGCCACTAAACTCCTATTACAAACACGACTGCTCACTATTAACTCGAACAGAAGTAAATAATTTACCCCACTAATTTCCCAATTCGAAAGAAACTAATTCAAATAGTAAGTCTAAAATAAGATTCCAAAGTGTGAATAATCATTAAGTTCGTTGTTTACTTTTTTATCAAAAAAGAACTCATTAAGTTCACTTGCATTTCAATTAAAAATAAATTCAAATAGTAATAAAAGTTTAAAATTAGGTCCCATAATTTCCAACTCATAAAAGGGACTAAAATGAGATTTAAAAACGTTAAAAACTAATAAATTTCAGCGCCTGTTAATATTGAATTTGGTGCACTCGATGGCAATGACACTAACCTTCAGCGAGACGGGTTTCCCTGGAGTCGTCGACGATCAACAGGTGGGGTCGCCGCGCTCGATCGAGCTCTGGCGCGGGGCTGACGCGCGGGACGCCCATCGCGGTCGGCGGACTGAGCGCGAATGATGCCCGGCACACCTGCCACACTACACCTGGACGCATATGCACAATGTTACATTAACATTGAATCCAATCTATTTAATCACTAGCAAAAAAATTACTTAACTTGTTAAGTCACGCAAAATTCACGCGTAAAACACTACAGACAATTCCGCGTATTGTTAAGAGCTACATTGTTGCTACGCGTGTAGCCTTTTTAACAATGTGCGTTGTAGCTAAGCTACGGTGCTACGTACGCGTAGACGTTCGTAGCGAAACCAAATGTGTAATTATCTCTTTGCCACGCCACGGTCAAATGCAGGCGCGTTCTAGGAACGTATAGCCTTATTTAAAATATTTGTACTAAAATATATCTGGCGACTATAATACATGCTGTGTTCAGTTAACAATAAGTAATTGTAATAGCTGTAATTAATTTAAAACGCTTTTTTTTTAAATGTACAAAATACAAAGTTTTATAATAATATAATAAATACTTATTTTTTTTTGGATATGCTTCATACATATGTTTCCTAGGCTAATCTATATTTATTCTGGTTAGCTCCATGAGTCGCAGCTAATAATCTCGAGCACAAGACATCGCCTTTGAAGTGCCCTCTCGTGTAATACGATGCTTGGCTAATATGATCATAGGAATGATTAATACTGCAATATTTATTCATAGTATAAAGTGTTTTTTCACATAAAAAGTGTTAAAATTTTTTCATAGTTTTGTTTATGCTTTGCGAAATAGGTAGTTTTAAATAATTGATGTTTCTTTTTGAAATCTATAAAAAAGTAGGTATCTACTTTTTTATAGATTTCAAAACGAAAACAAAGATAGGTCATAAAATTATATTTAAGTGACAATTTTCATATTTCTAGGTTAACCTGATTTGTATTCAAGAAGCGATTTAGCGATAGACTTCGTTAGCTTTCAAACATTTTTATATACAAAGCATTAATTTATTAATAATAAATATTAATATTTTATTTTTATTTTATACTAAATATTAATATTTTTACGAATAATTTAATACATATTTTACGTTGAGGGTGAAAATCACCCAGGAAATATTCAGAAGCTGTAAGACAAATCTCTGTACTACCCAACCCTTTGAAAATCTGACAGGGCACTGCCCTAAGTCTCGAGAATGTTAATTTATTCTTGTCTGATTGTCATAACTGATACCGCAGCGTTGACAACCGACAATTTGCTGACTATTTTTTGACAAAAGCTTATCTCGGTAAAAATTACCAGCAATACAATACGACTATTTATCAAATTACACGAGTGAAATGAAAGTGAAATCTCGTGTAAAAATACTATTAGCCTTATTATACATTTTTTAGCGACGTATTTTCTTATGAATCAGTTTCCTGGGCGTTTTGAATTCTATTAGTTGGTCGTTTATATTCTATTTTTTTAATTTTCACATTCAAGTCAATAAAAATTTTTGGTACTTTTTGTATTTTTATGATTTCAACTTTCTATAAACATTGTACAGATGACTCAAAACAATATATAAATAGTTATAAAAATAGCGGCGCTGCAGGCTGCAAAATTTCTAGAAATGTAGATGTGTATTTCTACGTATAGATAGGTATTATAGCTCCCACGCTGGTTTCGGTGACGGTGGCCGGTTTCATTGAAACCAGGCCAGCTATTTTTTATTGTACCCAAGTGTGTGCAGTCACAAGAGCACTCTCTCTTCCTTTACTCTCGTAACCCAGTGGGATGGACGACCGACACGACTGGCGAGAGATCAGACGCAGGACCGTCTTTTTACATGCCCATCCGACGCATCTTTCTAGTCAGACAATCAGGTGATCAGCCTGCATTGTGCTATCCTAACTTGGAAACAACATTTTTTATTTTGCCAACGCGGGAATCGAACCCACGACCTCCGAGTCGAGAGCAAAGATCTAAACCACTGGACCACGAAAGGTATACGACATACGTACTAATAATAAAAGATAATAAATCTCAGTGGTAATTGTAAAAGTTATACATTTATGAAGAATTATGTCGGTGCTACGCGTAAGCGCAACAAAAAATAAATAATTTTGGAATTTTTGTCAGTCTTGTTTACACTCACAATCAAAAACCACAGTGCCTATTTATTGAATTGCGGTTTAACGGTTTATTTACTTACTGATCGTCTACCAAACATCTGACAAATCTAAGTTATCAAAAAAGTATAAAAGACAGTTGGGTTTTTAATTTGAAGTCGGCATTATCTGGTGTTACGGGTGTCAATGGGCGATGGTCATCGATTTCCAGCATGTGATCCATTTGCTCGTTTGCAAAAAAAAGTCCACGCCGACGGAGTCGCGAGCAAAAACTTGTCAAATAAAAATACTTCACTTAATTTCCATTATTATTGTACCAGTAATAACATTTTCCGTTCTGTCTTCACATCAAATGCTTTCAACTTGAGAAAACAATGGAATTTTCTTCGATTTCACTTCCATCATAGCTAAAATGTTGCCAAAACTAATTTGGTAAAATAACAATTATGTGTACAACAATATCTTTTATCATTTTCTGTTAGTGATTTCCTAGACTTTTTGTGGCCTCGCCCGCTATTTTCTTTAAAAAAAGTTGTCGTTTCGGCTTAGATTTCAAAAGATCATATCGTAGTATGTACTCGAAATGTAATTTCTTTTTTTGGATATCTGGAACGGATTTGTGTGTAAATTCTCGAGACGTAGCTGAGGCTGCACTTTGTAAAGTCAGTACCCTAGAGATGGATAACATACTTGAAGATTTAATAACAAGACATACAACAGTAATTTCTGGCGTTTTGTGCAACAGAAATACGAGATATGCCACCCAATTTAGTTACATTATTTGAAGATCTATTGTCGACTTATTCTTTCTTTCTAGTCGTATCCTCATGACCGAGGGACGTGACCACCAAAATTTGCTTTATGGGATAGGGTTCTCCACTACTTTCTGTTCTTGGCCTGGTGAAATGCCTCTAACTTATATAATACTATAATTAAAAGTCATATACTTTCAGCTTTTTTTTTCGCAATTTTTCAGCTTTAAAGTTTAAACCAGCTCTCTTTAGCTCTAGCTAATACTCTATGTTACATTGTGCATTTTTCATTAAATCTATTTAAAGTTGAGGAGAATTTAATATGCAAGTATATTAAACTATCCGACTCTAAGCCTAGCTTATAGCGGTAAAAAGCTATTAATCATCCATAATACTTGTCGTCCCGGCCCTGGGAGAATATATAAGGCATTAAGAAACTTTTTGTAAACCTTCCTCATCCATAAAATTATGTTATCACGTTGTAAAATTCCATTGCTTGTTAAATTATTCCTTTAAAATGTAACCATCTTTCTAGTTTTATTTGAACATTAGTAGGAACATTTATATATGTATATCGAAATTAGTTTAGACTATCACGCCAGCTATAGAAAATCAATTGTTTGATCTAATTAAACGTAACATATTACAAACAATGGTGAAAAACGTTTTCAACAAACAAACAAACGTTTTTAAAAACAACTTTACGTTACATAAAAAAACTAGTTACTAAAAGATACTTGATGAGTATATCTATAATTTCAAATGTAAGTATAATAATGAAATAACTAAAATTAACATATCCATTATACAGGTACAATTTTCGACGACCTATGTGGCTCAATGGTTAGCGCGTCGGCGCTTAAGCCGGAGCTCGCGGGTTCCAATTCCGCTGAAGGGCCAAAACAGTTTTTCGGTGTTGTTGGATGTTTATTAAATATGTGTATAGTATAACAGTATTAAATATATTTCCGTTTTCTGGTACCTGCGATATAAGTTGTTCTGATGTACTAAGTAGTACAGGACCACGAATGACGTGGTGTGGAATCGTCCATAGATATTATTAATAATAAGAATAATAATAAATACAGATTTCTTATTCTTCGAGCGAAGTATCCTGCACTCATTAAATACTGTAAGGTGTAGAGTGCTGTAGGTTTTAAGGCGCTGAGTATAGTACAAATAGATTTCGGTGACGGTGGCCGGTTTCATTGAAACCAGGCTAGCTATGCAGGAGTTATTTTATAGTGCCCAAGTATATGCGCAGTACACAAGAGCACTCTCTTCTCCTTTACTCTCGTAGCCCAGTGGGACGGATAACCGACACGACTGGCGAGAGATCAGGCACAGGTCCGACTTTTTACATGCCCATCCGACGCATAAATCATCTTTCTTGTCAGACAAGTTAGTTCCAATGCGGAAATCGAACCCACGATCTTCGAGTCGAGAGCCAAGCTCTAACCAGTAGACCACGGAGGCTGTTGGTAATACGAATGTATACATTTCGTATGTTTACCCCTCATGTACACTGTACCTACAGTGTACACTATTCTCACAACATAGTCAGCCAGAGGAATAGGCGCTCAATACTCAAGAAAACCTCATAGTTTATATCTGTCTGTCCGTCTGTCTGTCTCTATGCCTGTCCGCCCTTCTAGCTTCTGTAAACGTAACTGTAACTATCTAATACTTTAAACGAGACGATATTTTATATATATAATCGGTATCTACTCTTACTCTTTGTATATATCATGGTTATAGGTTGTACACTCTGCACAAGGTTTCATAACGGGTGTCCCAATAAGAGTGCCCGATTTAAAATTGGTGCCATTTTTTTCTGAGCAAGTGGCAGCTCTGAAACTTGACAGCTGTCATCTATGATTGTTCCGATTATTAAATATGGAGCGTTACACAAAAGAACAACGCGTTATCATTGTGAAAACCCATTACAAAAATGAGGAAAGCTACGCTGAAACCGCTCGCAAGCTTCGCGTAATTTTCAGTTAGTGAAAGTGCACCAAATGTGTCAACAATTCGAAGAGTGATCAATAAATTTGAGGAAACTGGGTCGATTATGGAAGGCAAGTCTCCTGTGCGTCGGCGTACCGGTCGGTCTCTCGAAAACATCGCTGCTGTAAACAAGAGTGTCGCCTAAAACCCGGGAACATCAATTCGGCATCGTTCACAACAACTCCAACTTTCTAGGAACACCACGCAGCGAATTCTAACGAAGGACCTTCACTTTCATCCTTGCAAGATTCAGCTGACCCAGGAGATTAAACCAGCAGACTATGCACAGCGCCGACAATTCGTTGAATGGGTGTGGGAGCAAAATGAACTGGATGCCGATTTTTCGAAAAAAATCATCTTCACCGATGGCCTCATGGCGCACTTTCATTTGAACGGGTTCGTTAACAAACAAAATTGTCGAATTTGGGCTTACAAAATCCGCACGTGATCCAGGAGAAACAAATGCATCCCCAGCGAGCCACTGTTTGGTGCGGAAGTAGTAGGTTTTCACCGGGTCTGGATCAAAGGCAGACCCGGTGAACCCGGTTTGCTCCAGATTTTCGGCGTTCGATGGGCATCACCAGCTAAAAAAAAAAAAAAAAAAGAAAAAGTTTGGTGTCAAATTGGGGGTTTTTGCCCATGCCCGATCGATTGCGCTTATCCGCTTTTCAATATCTCTAACGGTTACAAAGATAGACTTTTGCAATTACTAGGTTCATTAAGCTCTATTCATTATTACTAATTACGTCATGCAGCGCGGTAAACAATGGACGGTGATAAGCTTAGGGCCATTAGTGGTTAAGTGAAACAATAATGGTATTGTAAGTGAGTCATTTTATTGTAAAATAACACAATTTCAAATCGTTGTTTTGTCAGGAATCGAGCAGATGGATCGTCTAATGTTAAGCGATTTCCGTCGCTCATGGAAACTCGCAACACCCTACTCTGGTGTTATAACCTGCGTTCCCAGTCATAAAAATCCCAACCCCTCTTGGACCTACGGTAAATCCGCACTCACACAGCGATACACAACGCAAGCGTTATTTCATATCGGTTTTCTGTGTGGCCGTGGTATTTACCCGATCGAGCCGGCCCATTCATGCTGAATCGTAATCCATGACCAGGAACACAGAAAAACTTTATGTTCCTTCGGCGGGATTCGAACCCGCGACCCCCGGCTTGGGCACCAACACATTCAATCAACTGAGCCACAGAGGTCGTCATTACACTTTTGTTTACACACCTGTACCCTAAAGTGTATCTACCTAGGTAACACTGAAAATGTTTAGAAAATGAAAAACGGCTTAATGTTGAAAGTTGTCAATACTTTTATTGTTTTTCGAAGTAATCTCCGTTCCTCTCTACACATCGTCGCATTCTATGGAACCACTGAAAAAAGCAGTGGACCCAGTATTCCTTAGGGGTCTCTTCTATGGTATTTTCGTACTCTTTCACCGCATCTTCAGGGCTCGTAAAGCGAATACCTCGAATTTTATCTTTAGTTCTTGGGAATAAATAAGTCACAGGGTGCCATGTCAGGGCTGTATGGTGGATGACTCATTATCTCGACACCTGCCATAGTCAAATATTCAACAGTCCGTTTTGCGGAGTGCGCTGAAGCATTGTCGTGGTGAGGGAGGATCCTGCTTCGAGGGCACTGCTGTCGAATTTTTTTCCAAGACAACAGGTAAACAGCGATTGACATACAGTCTGCTGTAACTGTAAATAGTGGCACGAGATGAGGCTTCATTAAGAAATGCTAATCGCGGTCTATCATAGCTTTGTTGTTGAGTAAGCCCACAACGAAAGTCATAATAAATCATGGACCGAAAATTTTTTCGCGTTAGGTTCATTTTCACGTATAACAAGAGTTTTAGATTTGCCACCAATTCATAAAAACAAATGACAAATGAATGCAATATACTAAATACATTAGGTTACCAAAGAGTTCTAAATTGAAATTCAAAAAAAAAATTTTCATTAGCAATGTTTCTAACTGGCCAGTTCTAAACATTTTCAGTGTCACCCACATATTAGGAAGCACTACACTGGTTTTTAAAAAGTGGATCTATAAGGAATAAAGGTGAACTTTTTTTCAAAGTGTATCTATGAGGAATAATTCTTTAGCAGAACCTCATAAAATCTCCAGTTTTAGAAGAAAATTAAATAGAAATTTTATATATTTTAAAGCAAACCTCATGTATATTTGACGACCTCTGTAGCTCAGTGGCCAATAGTTGCAAAGTGGAGGCGGTGCGAGTTTTCTATGTTCTTAGGTCGTGGATATGTATTCAATACTAGTATTAATTGCCCGAGACTTCGCCCGTGTGAAATTAGGTTTTAAGCTTTCATCACCTATTTTACTCACCTAGGGACTGAATTTTATAAAACGCTGAAATACGTAACTATTTTTTTTTTTTTCGTTCTCAATTCATATGAAGTATCATGTAAATATGTCCAAGGAATAAGAAGATTTATACAGGGATAAAAATTTTACCCCCTTGAGTGTTTAATTTAGAAAAATCCATCCTTAGTGGTTGCATACGCTATACCAGAAATACGTGTGCAAAATTTCAAATGTCTGGTCTTAAAGGTTTGGCCTGTGCATTGATACATCAGTCAATGAACTTTTCTTTATTAAACTTTTCGATGTGCAGGTCCTTACTGGCCCTACAGATACAAATGTATTATTATCGATAGGATGTTGTTGCCGAAATAATTTCCAGCGATAGTTAGGAATGGAATTGGTGTCCCCATTAATCTAATGATAATAGTCGTGATGAAATACAATTAACATTCTCTAAGTTTTGTTGTTATAAATAGTATTCTCCACTAACCACGGTATATTCATTTTGTACTCTCAAGATTTCAACAGTTTATTCACGGTCACCGAGCGAAGCCGGTGATGTACTAATATTAATACTAAAGTACTAAATAATTTAGATAGAAATAAATGTTAAAGGGTATCGTCGTGGGAGTAGAAATCGAAAGGGACCAAGAGATTCCGAATCAGAGAGCTGCATATTTTCTCATACTGAACAACTGTATATTTGAATATAAGCCTTTGAATAATATTGTAAATAAGACATCATGAATAGCGATACAGTTATCGTTGACCTTCAAGGATTTAAGGATATCAAAAATAAATTTATCGTAAAAGAATTTTCAATTGCAACCAAAGACTACACAGAGACGTTTGTAATTAAACCACCATATCCTTATAATAATCTTACAAGTGAAGAAAAGAAGCAAGTTCGATGGTTAGAAAAAAATCGTGGACTACGTTGGAGTGAAGGATTCATTGACTATCGTGAATTTCAAAGGACGATTATTCCCTACTTAAGCGGTAAAAAAATTCTAACAAAAGGAATGGAAAAGATTAAGTGGATTCATGAGCTATGTCAAGACTGTGAAATAATAGAATTAGGCGAAAAGGGTTGTCCTAAATTTTTAATATTGTATTATAAAGAATATTTTGAGAAAACAAAGAAAAAAGAAAATGACATATCGAATTGTGTTCATCACAAAAATATATGTGCTTTTAAAAATGTACTCTGTCTGAAAACATGGTATTGTGAAAATGCTAATTTGTTTTAATATTTTTTATCAAATAAAAAATTTACTTTCTTAATAAAATATGTCTATTAGAATATAATTTTCTTTAATTTCCTTTTATTCTGTTATAATAAATTAAACCAAGGAGAAAAAATCTACACTATTTAGTTTTTTTTTATTTGTTCAAAATTTTTTATATTATATTATACTAGCTTTTGCCCGCGGCTTCGTCCGCGTGACATAGTTTTGTTGGAGCAAAATCTACTTCGGCGAATAACTCTCTACTTACAGCAATATACTTCTGATACAATATTAAAAATGTTTTTAAGTTTACCCAATGCAGATGGTTTAAAATGGGACCCTATCACATCGACACGACATGCGCGATCGTTTGATATACATTTATCGCGCTTGAATATAAATTTTACGATATCTTAATACATATTAAAGACTATTTAAAAAAACCCACATCATAATCCGTTGCGTAGTTGTAAAGATTTAAGCATACATAGGGATAGATAAAAAAAAAAGAGACTTTGTAATATACTATGTAATGATAATGATTATACCGACTATAGTAAAGAAAGAAGAAAAGAAAATAACGTTTTGAATTGTGTCCATCACGAAAAGATATGCGTTTAAAAATGTACTCTGTCTGAAAACATGGTATTGTGATAATGCTAATTTGTTTTAAAAATTTCATCAAGTAAAAATTTCACTTTTTAATAAATGTGTATTGAAATATAATTTTATTTCATTTCCTTCCACTCTATAATAATAATTAAACCAAAAGAACAAATCAACATTGATATTTTTTCGAGATTTTTTATTTGCTTAAAATCTTTAGTAAAAATTTTACTTTTTAATAAGTGTATATTTTGAATATCATTTTAGTTTAATTCCTTTTTCTCTATAATTATAATAATGGTAATTTGTTTTAAAAATTTTGTCAAGTAAAAATTTCACTTTAAAAAAAATGTATATTGAAGTATCATTTTATATCATTTCCTTCTACTGTATAATAATAATTAAACCAAGGGGATCAAATCGACATCGATATTTTTTTGAGATTTTTTTATTGGCTTAAAATCTTTAGTAAAAATTTACTTTCTGATAAGTGTATATTTGAAGTATCATTTTACTTTAATTCATTTTACTCTATAATAAATAAAGCGAGGCGAAAAATCAACACCGATATTTTTTAGAGAATATTTATTTGTTCAAAATTTTTTGTCAAAATTTTAATTTTAAATGAATGTCTATGTAATTGGAGTATCATTTTATTTCCTTTTACTCTATAATAATAAATAAACCAAGGGTAAAAAAATCGACACCGATTGTCTTAGAGATTATTTATTTGCTAAAAATTTTTGATATTATATTATACTGGCTATTGTGAAAAACAAAAAAGCAAATAATATTTTGAATTGTGTTCATCACAAAAAGATGTGTTTTAAAAATATACTCTGACTACAACAAATTCACTGACCCTTTCTTCTGTTTTCGAATTTCATCACAACTTCATTCTTTGAAGAAAGGATGAAATCTTAGACATTTATTAAAAAGTAAAATTTTGATTTGATAAAACTTTTTAAAACAAATTACCATTATTATAATTATAGAGAAAAGGAATTAAACTAAAATGATATTCAAAATATACACTTATTAAAAAGTAAAATTTTTACTAAAGATTTTAAGCAAATAAAAAATCTCGAAAAAATATCAATGTTGATTTGTTCTTTTGGTTTAATTATTATTATAGAGTGGAAGGAAATGAAATAAAATTATATTTCAATACACATTTATTAAAAAGTGAAATTTTTACTTGATGAAATTTTTAAAACAAATTAGCATTATCACAATACCATGTTTTCAGACAGAGTACATTTTTAAACGCATATCTTTTCGTGATGGACACCATTCAAAACGTTATTTTCTTTTCTTCTTTCTTTACTATAGTCGGTATAATCATTATCATTACATAGTATATTACAAAGTATCTTTTTTTTTTGTCTATCCCTATGTATGCTTAAATCTTTACAACTACGCAACGGATTATGATGTGGGTTTTTTTAATAGTCTTTAATATGTATTAAGATATCGTAAAATTTTATATTCAAGCGCGATAAATGTATATCAAACGATCGCGCATGTCGTGTCGATGTGATAGGGTCCCATTTTAAACCATCTGCATTGGGTAAACTTAAAAACATTTTCAATATTGTATCAGAAGTATATTGCTGTAAGTAGAGAGTTATTCGCCGAAGTAGATTTTCTCCAACAATACTATTTCACGCGGACGAAGCGCGGGCAAAAGCTAGTATAATATAATATAAAAAATTTTAAACAAATAAAAAAAAACTAAATAGTGTAGATTTTTTCTCCTTGGTTTAATTTATTATAACAGAATAAAAGGAAATTAAAGAAAATTATATTCTAATAGACATATTTTATTAAGAAAGTAAATTTTTTATTTGATAAAAAATATTAAAAACAAATTAGCATTTTCACAATACCATGTTTTCAGACAGAGTACATTTTTAAAAGCACATATATTTTTGTGATGAACACAATTCGATATGTCATTTTCTTTTTCTTTGTTTTCTCAAAATATTCTTTATAATACAATATTAAAAATTTAGGACAACCCTTTTCGCCTAATTCTATTATTTCACAGTCTTGACATAGCTCATGAATCCACTTAATCTTTTCCATTCCTTTTGTTAGAATTTTTTTACCGCTTAAGTAGGGAATAATCGTCCTTTGAAATTCACGATAGTCAATGAATCCTTCACTCCAACGTAGTCCACGATTTTTTTCTAACCATCGAACTTGCTTCTTTTCTTCACTTGTAAGATTATTATAAGGATATGGTGGTTTAATTACAAACGTCTCTGTGTAGTCTTTGGTTGCAATTGAAAATTCTTTTACGATAAATTTATTTTTGATATCCTTAAATCCTTGAAGGTCAACGATAACTGTATCGCTATTCATGATGTCTTATTTACAATATTATTCAAAGGCTTATATTCAAATATACAGTTGTTCAGTATGAGAAAATATGCAGCTCTCTGATTCGGAATCTCTTGGTCCCTTTCGATTTCTACTCCCACGACGATATCCTTTAACATTTATTTCTATCTAAATTATTTAGTACTTTAGTATTATATTAGTACATCACCGGCTTCGCTCGGTGACCGTGAATAAACTGTTGAAATCTTGAGAGTACAAAATGAATATACCGTGGTTAGTGGAGAATACTATTTATAACAACAAAACTTAGAGAATGTTAATTGTATTTCATCACGACTATTATCATTAGATTAATGGGGACACCAATTCCATTCCTAACTATCGCTGGAAATTATTTCGGCAACAACATCCTATCGATAATAATACATTTGTATCTGTAGGGCCAGTAAGGACCTGCACATCGAAAAGTTTAATAAAGAAAAGTTCATTGACTGATGTATCAATGCACAGGCCAAACCTTTAAGACCAGAAATTTGAAATTTTGCACACGTATTTCTGGTATAGCGTATGCAACCACTAAGGATGGATTTTTCTAAATTAAACACTCAAGGGGGTAAAATTTTTATCCCTGTATAAATCTTCTTGTTCCTTGGACATATTTACATGATACTTCATATGAATTGAGAACGAAAAAAAAAAAATTAGTTACGTATTTCAGCGTTTTCTAAAATTCAGTCCCTAGGTGAGTAAAATAGGTGATGAAAGCTTAAAACCTAATTTCACACGGGCGAAGTCTCGGGCAATTAATACTAGTATTGAATACATATCCACGACCTAAGAACATAGAAAACTCGCACCGCCTCCACTTTGCAACTATTGGCCACTGAGCTACAGAGGTCGTCAAATATACATGAGGTTTGCTTTAAAATATATAAAATTTCTATTTAATTTTCTTCTAAAACTGGAGATTTTATGAGATTCTGCTAAAGAATTATTCCTCATAGATACACTTTGAAAAAAAGTTCACCTTTATTCCTTATAGATCCACTTTTTAAAAACCAGTGTAGTGCTTCCTAATATGTGGGTGACACTGAAAATGTTTAGAACTGGCCAGTTAGAAACATTGCTAATGAAAATTTTTTTTTTGAATTTCAATTTTAGAACTCTTTGGTAACCTAATGTATTTAGTATATTGCATTCATTTGTCATTTGTTTTTATGAATTGGTGGCAAATCTAAAACTCTTGTTATACGTGAAAATGAACCTAACGCGAAAAAAATTTCGGTCCATGATTTATTATGACTTTCGTTGTGGGCTTACTCAACAACAAAGCTATGATAGACCGCGATTAGCATTTCTTAATGAAGCCTCATCTCGTGCCACTATTTACAGTTACTGCAGACTGGTATGTCAATCGCTGTTTACCTGTTGTCTTGGAAAAAAATTCGACAGCAGTGCCCTCGAAGCAGGATCCTCCCTCACCACGACAATGCTTCAGCGCACTCCGCAAAACGGACTGTTGAATATTTGACTATGGCAGGTGTCGAGATAATGAGTCATCCACCATACAGCCCTGACCTGGCACCCTGTGACTCATTTATTCCCAAGAACTAAAGATAAAATTCGAGGTATTCGCTTTACGAGCCCTGAAGATGCGGTGAAAGAGTACGAAAATACCATAGAAGAGACCCCTAAGGAATAATGGGTCCACTGCTTTTTTCAGTGGTTCCATCGAATGCGACGATGTGTAGAGAGGAACGGAGATTACTTCGAAAAACAATAAAATTATTGACAACTTTCAACATTAAGCCGTTTTTCATTTTCTAAACATTTTCAGTGTTACCTAGGTAGATACACTTTAGGGTACAGGTGTGTAAACAAAAGTGTAATGACGACCTCTGTGGCTCAGTTGATTGAATGTGTTGGTGCCCAAGCCGGGGGTCGCGGGTTCGAATCCCGCCGAAGGAACATAAAGTTTTTCTGTGTTCCTGGTCATGGATTACGCTTCAGCATGAATGGGCCGGCTCGATCGGGTAAATACCACGGCCACACAGAAAACCGATATGAAATAACGCTTGCGTTGTGTATCGCTGTGTGAGTGCGGATTTACCGTAGGTCCAAGAGGGGTTGGGGATTTTTATGACTGGGAACGCAGGTTACAACACCAGAGTAGGGTGTTGCGAGTTTCCATGAGCGACGGAAATCGCTTAACATTAGACGATCCATCTGCTCGATTCCTGACAAAACAACGATTTGAAATTGTGTTATTTTACCAATAAAATGACTCACTTACAATACCATTATTGTTTCACTTAACCACTAATGGCCCTAAGCTTATCACCGTCCATTGTTTACCGCTGCATGACGTAATTAGTAATAATGAATAGAGCTTAATGAACCTAGTAATTGCAAAAGTCTATCTTTGTAACCGTTAGAGATATTGAAAAGCGGATAAGCGCAATCGATCGGGCATGGGCAAAAACCCCCAATTTGACACCAAACTTTTTTTTTTTTTTTTTAGCTGGTGATGCCCATCGAACGCCGAAAATCTGGAGCAAACCGGGTTCACCGGGTCTGCCTTTGAGCCAGACCCGGTGAAAACCTACTACTTGCGGATTCTTCGCAGGCGGCGTGATTGGGCCGTACTTCTTCGAAAATGAGGCTGGAAATGCTGCAACTGTCAACGGTTTGCGTTACCGCACCATGATAACAGAGTTCTTGTGGCCCCAATTGGAAGGACCTGGACCTGGACGATATGTGGTTCCAACAGGATGTCGCGACCTGCCACACCGACCATGAAACAATTCATTTATTTGAGGAAAAATTTCCGGACTGAATATTCTCCCGAAATTCCGATGTCAACTGGCCACCGAGATCTTGCGATTTAACGCCTTGCGACTTTTTCCTTTGGGGTTTTGTTAAATCTCAGGTATATGCGAATAAACCACGAACAAATCCCGAGCTAAAGGCCGAGATCCAACGCGTCATCGGTGAGATAGAGCCGCCACTCTGTGAAAAAGTCATGGAAAATTTCATGACAAGAGCAAGGGTCTGCCGCCAGAGCCGTGGGGGCCATATGCATGATATTCTATTCCATACTTAACGGAACATGTGTACTTTATAACGCAATGAAAATATCACCTCTCGCTCAAAAAAATATGTGTATTTCTTAAAATTAAATCGGGTACTCTTATTGGGATTAATTACATGAAGTTTTTACAAAGTTAACCGTTTTCGTATAAGCGGCCTCCAAAGTGGTTTGTTAGTTAGTACCCCCTCCCTGGCAGTTGTAAACTATAAGAAAGCTGATAGGTCATGCTAAAACCTCTGTAGAAAAGGTACATCGAGCGAAATCGGACAATAACTTGTTCTCTTGACTTGCACTAATAACTTGCTCGTTGATAACTACGGAACCCTTAGATTTACAATACAATATGTCCTGAAATATCCTTGGTTAGGTTATTTGGTTTCCTCACGATATTTTCCTTCTCCGTTCGAGTGTCAGCATGTGGTTCTTGAGAAATATCTTATACTATTCTCACAAACGATTTTTTTTGCGTCTGAGAGAAAACAATTTAAAAGAATTAAAACACTTTACGCTTTTTATATTTGGCCCATGCGAATATAGAAAGTATTATTTTATGTTTATACGTTCCATTTATTCCATTGCATTTTCTTTTAGGTCGTTTATCTTTATATTTTGAATGTTTATCACTTAGGTGGATTTTAGTGTTGAAATATATGCAATTCTATGAAGTGTTTTCGAACTACGCGTAGCGATCAGCGCGGACATTTCATATATGTCGGCGCTGACGGTCAGCGAGTGGTCAACGCGACGCGCCTTAATGTCCTTGCCAAGCTTGACACTAGTATTAATAACCTAACCAAGAGCATGACAGTACATGTCTAAGGAGGGTTCCGTAACTATAAACGCGTAATATATTTTTTTTTAATTACTTCAAAAGTTACTGTCCTATTTCGTTTAAAATAATTTTCCTAAATTTTAGCATGATCAATTAGCATGGAAAGTTGCAAGTTTCTAAGTCTCATAGTTTAGAAATGCCAGGTGTGGGACCAACTTATAAACCACTTTGGAGGCCGATTACTCGAAAATGGTTGACTTTGTAAATAAGTAATGTATGAAACCTTGTCTTTATTTAATAAGGCCTATTCAACGATACCCCACACGTGGGGTATAATGAAAAAAAAAATATCCCCACTTCACATGTATGGAGAGCCACCCCTAAAATATACAATTATTATAATTGTTTGATTCCAAAACCAAGATTTAAACACAGTATATAACTTTACCAAATTTCATCTATTTATATTCATAATAGGCTACTTGACCTTGTTTTTATTTATGTCCTTAAATGCTTCATAATTGTTTCACTGCACAAAAAAATTTACATTATTTTGAACCTAAAAATCTATTAAAAAAAACATATTATATTAAAAATTAAACTTTTAAAAAACCAGCGAAAACACTATTCGCCGTGTTGGTTGATAGACTATCTGTGCTGTGACGTCATACTAGTACTATTTTTAATCTGTGCTATAGTCCGTAATAGTAAAATGGCGGTGTTACGTTCCGTTTGACGTTTTGACATGAATACATTTATAAGATGTCATGAACTATTATTTACAGAACTACTACATATGTGTTTAGTGTGTTAGACGTTTGTGTCGTCACATCCTTGCCGGAAGTTACTTCGAGGTGTTTTCATCAGTAGAAATTAAAAAACAAAAATACTTATTTAAATCAACTTTATTTAACAATCTTAAGTTTTTAATTTATGATATCGCAGGAATACGTTATCCTAAGCCAAGTACTAAAGGAAATACTCCTTCAATGTATGAAATTAAATACGAGTCAAGTAGCCTATTACAGAAGCTAGAAGCGCGATATAGATACAGATAGACAGACGGACGGACAGAGAGAAACTATAAGGGTTCCTCATGTATTACGGAACCCTAAAAATTGACCACTTTAGATTCTAAATTTTTCAATTTTTGTCAATTCCGATACTAAAAAAATACAAACTATATCAGCTAGATCATATAAAGTATTTGTACCTTCAACATCTTTTTAACCCTAGTAGGTAATTAAATTATTACTAAAGTGATGATTGATGAAACTCACTTACCCATTTTCATGAACCTTCCTACATATCTACATGTCAGTTGGAAAATAAATTATTTACATTTTAGTCACTGAATGAGGGTTTTTGAATTCGTGACATCTGACATCTTTTTGACACGACAAGGACCGTCGGGCTACCAAGCGCCGCCTGGTGACAGAAAAAGAATCGAAAATTCTTATTGACCGTTATTGATACCACTCACGCCACCAGATGACGCTTTGTGTTAGCGTTGGGTCTGCACCCTAACAGCAGAAAAAATATCAAATAGCCTCATTGTACCTTATAATCCATTTTTAATTAATATTAATAAAAATAATTAATGTTAATTATTAATCCATTTTTATCCACCTTCGTACGTCGCGTAGGTACGCGACGTACGAAGGTGGATAAAAATGGATTCAGATTAATAAGGATCGAAAGGATTATCCTATTAATCCGAATCCATTTTTATGCATTATCAATATTATTTAGTATTTAGTATGTTTTATTATATACGATTATAAAAAAGATATCTAAACAAAAGTCTCAATAGCAAACTCAACCTTTTCCCTAACTTGAAAATTTTACCACCCCGTCCTTACGTGCTTGCATTGGAACAGTAAAATCGATGTATAGAAGGAGTTCACTATTTTGTTACTTATGTAGGTTATCCGTAATCTATTTATTAGGTCCTAGGTTAAAGGTTCATTAAGGAACTTTCAATAAGTGTTTAAGATTATATTATTATAAAGACTGTAAAAGTATGAAGTTATATATCATGCATTTTATTCAGTAGCAGCGGCCCCCCCTGGGCGACGTTGGGCGACCGCCCGGGGGGGGGGGCGCCGGATAAAAAAGTGCAGGCATAGACCAAATACATCTTCTATCTCTTTTTTACATTTAATTAATACAAAGTTAGAGTAATTTTTGACAGAGCCCAACCATGGGAGCGACCCTTATGTCGTTGGTTTGTAGCTCCTATCAGAGGTAAAATAACTTTAATCTAATCTCTAAAGTATGAAATATTCGGTACAATCCTTATTTCCGCCCTTATAACTTCTGTAATATAGATAGTAAATATAAATGAAATTTGGTAGATGTAGCGTACAGATTATATATAAATTATAAAATTATACAAATTTTATAGTTTAGGGTAGGGCTCTCCATACCATTTTGTGTGACCCTATAGTATAAGGTATCGTCGAATAGCTATTTGTAAATAAAGGCCAAGTTTGCATGACTTTTTACAAAGTAAGCCATTTTCGAGTAATCGACCACTTTTTACATGCCCATTCGACGCATGAAGCATGTTTCTAGTCAGACATGACGTGATCAGCCTGCATTATCCTAATCAGACTTGAAAACAACAATTTTCTTGTTCCAACCCCGGGAACCCACGACCTCCAGAGTCGAGAGCCAAGCTCTAATCCGCAGGACATCGGAGGCGTCAAAGAGGATAAATATATTAAATGTATATAATTTTTTTAATACAAATAAAGAAGTAGGTAATTGAAAGACCGAGCCTATAAAAAAAAAAGACTTTAACCCGACTACATAAAAACGGGTCTTAAAAGGCTAAAACAAGTAAATAATTCAGATAGAAATCCAGAAATGCATACGTACAAAAATGGTCAAGCTAGAGTCGTGGTCGCACCTACTAATGGCATCTAAGCACACACCGAGATGTGTCGTGTCTAGGAGTGAGCTGACCCTAAGGCCTAGAGAAGTTTCTAGAAAATATATTCGTCACACTCATGCATACCCAAGATAGATACAGACGGCTGCGATTTGACATCGACTGTTCCGAACCTTATAAAGTAGGTGCGACCACGGCTCTACCTTGACCATTTTTGAACCTATGCATTTTGGATTTCGATCTGAATTATTTTCTTGTTTCGCCTTTTTAGACCCCTTTTTACGTGGTCGGGTTATAGTTTTTAACTTATTTTTTTTATTTCGTATTTTTCCGTTTCCCAATCGAACATATTTTTGGAATAATATTAATAAGTAATAAATATACTTGAAATTAAAAATATCTTCTTCACGGGAGAGGGAGCCAATTTCTTTTCTAGATTCAAAGAACGATAATAATAAAAATTATAATATTAAGATAATCAAGAAATGCAATAGATATCATTCGACAGGCAACACTATTTCACTTGTTTACCGTATAATATTATGTAGTCGAATATTATATCCTCCGTCAAACACAACGATACTGCGATTGAGAAATATGTAAAACCCGTATATTGACATCTATTGAATATAGTAATAGAAGTGCTAATTATTTATTTCATCTGCATGTTTAAAAACGGATGAACCGATTAACCGATTTTAATCTAGTTTTTTTTTGTTTGAAAGCTGACATGATCGATAGTGTTCTTAGCTATATTTCATCATCATCAGCTCGTTCACTGTTTGACAGGTGAAGGTATATATATTTATATTGAATATATATTTATATTACGTAATTTTCGAAAATTGGACAACTGGGTTGTACGAATTGTACGACCGCATTTTAAACGTATATTATGACTTAATCGATATGATTTAATATAATATATATACATATTTGTAATGTGCTTGCCAATACCTTTCTTTTGAAACCAAAAACGTGATAATTATCTCTATTCAACCTATTTTTCTAGATGTAAGAATCTGAGGTCTCATTTTCAAAACACAAAATTTGGAATTTATAGAAATGATATATATGTTACCCGCGGCATCATTACGAATCTATTGACAGTTGACACATTATTTAATAAAATCTGACTAGTAGTTTAGATGCTACGAGGGAACAAACATACATACATACATAGACTGCGAAAATCATTACCCTTCCTTTTGGCTTCGCCGTAGTCGGGTAAAAAGCAATATAGAAGTGCAAAGACGTGTAAGAAAGATCATTAAAGGTACATTATAAATGACTCTGGTAGAGCTGGTTGAATGCTAATACACAAATAATCAATATTATTTTCCGTCGATGTTAAATGTAAACAAATATAATGTATTGTTAATAGGCCACTTGACCTTGTTTTTATTTATATCCTAAAAGCTTCATAATTATTTCATTACACACAAAAATATAATATAACATTCTTTTGATACCTAAAAACCTACAAAAAATTATTTTTTATTTACTTTTTAAAACCGCTGAAAACACTATTCACCATGTTGGTTGATAGATTATTATCTATGCTGTGGCGTCATACTAGTACTATTTGTAATCTGTGCTATAGTTCGTAGTAGTAAAATGTCGGTGTTACATTACGTTTGACGTTTTGACATAAATAACTATTTAAGACGTCATAAACTATTTATTTACAGAAACGTTCCGTTTCACTACTACATATGTGTTTAGTGTGTTTGACGTTTGTCTCGTCACATCTTTGCCGGAAGTTACTTCGATCAGTAGAAATTAAAAAGCAAAAATACAAATTTTTTAATCAACTTTATTTATCAATCTTAAGTTTTTAATTAATGATATCGCTATAATACGTTTTCTTAAGCCAAGTACTAAAGGAAATACTCCTTCAATGTATTAAATTAAATATGAGTCAAGTAGCCTATTCTCACTAAAATGGATCCCTATGCAACATAAACTACAACTTAAACCGATAATTACTTATCTTACAAAACAGCAACATATATTAGTGTATCCGTCGTGCAAATATTTTTATGAATAATGGGGGTGAAAGTGGATAAAATTCTCAACAAGTATTAGTAGTTTTGCTTTCCATTAGTGATGTGAGTTTAGAAATTGGAATAGTTTTGGGAATGGCGTTTCCCGGATAATTTCCGTTCCCATGGAACTTTCGCGAATACGTGAGACGTTTACCTGCATTAAAAAAAGACGAATGCCCGGTTTCTGTAGTTTTATATATTCAATAGCGCTTTTGATTGGTTAACACGTTTGCGTCACCCAATCAAAAGTGCTATTGAATAGATAAACTACCGACAAAAAAACGTGACGTGTACAGAGTACACATGGCAGAAGTGAAACTTCATTTATCATATAAAATCCAAAAATACTCTCTTCGTGGCTAAAGTAATGTTACTTAAAAAGAATAGAACAATTAAAATTTGAACGCCTAGCGCCATCTGTATACAGCCGTAGTTTTCAAAGTTAAATTGTTATGTAAGAAGTATAAATAGTTTTCACAGATATCAAAAACCGTGTCGTGACACGTGTCGTGACGTGACGCGCTTTGAAATCTCAGATCAACAACAACAACAACTCAACTCAACGACGCTAAACTTTCACTTTAAAACCCTCAGAATTCAAATCATAAATAGTGGATAAGTGTGTAAATTCTTAAAAGAAAATAACATTTATATAAAATAAATTTACATAAAGTATAAAATAGTAAGTAATCATGTGAATAATAGTAGATTTATCATTTCAACTTAGCACCTTTTAGCTTGGCAACATTATTCAGAATAAACAAAAGTGACAAAGCTACTTCCACCGGACGGCAAACGCGATGAACTGAAAAATAGCTATTCAATTTAATACGCCTGATGTTCCTAGTTTCCTTTATTTATAGCACAAATGCAAAACTTAGGGTTCTTCCGAGTTTATAATAACCTTGTAGTACCTGTAAATTGAGAGGATAGAACTTAATAACAAAGATGTGTCAGGTAGGAACAGATTTAATGACGGGTCTTTACCCGTCATTAAATCTGTTCGTACCACTTTTGCCCAAAGAAACCTAATTTAACGTGGGCGAGGTCATCTTGCGAATACGTCCTCTTGAGATTTTGTCCAGTTGCTACTATGTCCAGTTGCGGCTGCTGCGCCGGAGGGAAATATCAAATAAATAACTAAACCTACAATATCCACACTAATAACTACCACCTACACCTGGTGCCTAAACCTACAACCGACAGGTGATGTGTGAAAGAGATATCAACCACTGAGGGTTTTTTTATTCAATGAAAACAAACTACAGGCTTAATGCCCCTTACTTTTTAGCCAGATATGACAATTATTATGCTCAGGGTATTTATATTATATTTTTTAATCAAATCAAATCAAAAATATTTATTCAGATAAATAAATTGTGCATTATGTATTATATAAAATACCTAAAAACTATCTTATGATCTGACTTAAGATGTACCTGCCTGAATTAGGTTGCCCTGTGTTTCAGGCGATAGGGGCTAATAAATACAATAATATTAATATACTCACTGATAATATTAAGTGAACATATTTTAAAATGTTATTAAATTGAACTCTTAAGCTTAAGAAATAATATAAACTTAGGAAAACAGAGTAATTCATTAATATTATATACAAATATACAAATAACAACAATAATAAAAACATTTAAACATAGTTAAAATACATAACACAGTACTTGTTCATTTACAAACTAACAATAACTTCTCGGTGCCATCATAAGACACACTTTGTAAAATGTCAATTACAGTCTTTTTGCAATTGCTAAAATTTGTGGAAAAATATATGTTAATGCATTCATCCCCTATTATACAGATGTGGACCTAAAAATACGCATTTCGAATAAAATGCAAATTTAGTTACTTCATTGTACCGACAAGCTCTATCTTTTCGTCTTTTATTATCATGTTTGGGAGAATAAGAAAGAGCCAAATGTTGTTTTAATACTATGTTTAAAACAAATAGCTGTCGGACTTTACACGATGTGAAAAGCTGGTTAATGGGATACAGGAAAGGGCGGAATGTGGCCACCTTAAGTATAGCTCTTTATACTCTTTCTACCCTAAGCAGCAGTCTTACCCATTCCGCCCATGGACGTAATCCAGTAAATATATAGGTAATTGTTTACGAAGTCCATCACGGTTTTGGCAAACTAAAATCAAGGTCGCTGTTAACCTTCCTTCTCTTGCCCTTTTAATACCACCAGTGAGGGTTGAAACTTGAAGAACAACAAGAGAATCATAATCATGTAATTTATTTGCAGAATAAACATACAATTAGTTTTCAGTTACATACTACTCCGACCCATGTAAAGCATTTTGGGCATTAAAATATTCATTTCAAATTAAACCTATCTATTATATTATAGATTATACCTAATATAATCTATATTTCATTAATCATGGACTTTAGCAACAAGTAACAATCATTAGACAATTACATTTCAATCATTGTTATTACTTATTATATTACAGTACTAATGTCGCTATTAAACAATGGGGGATCGATGTTAGAAGGGTGAAAATATTATGTATTTTAATACCAAATCATAAAATAACTTAAAAAAAACCGTTTGTCTGTAAAGTCGGTTTACTGACGATAGTTGAACGTGACAACGTCAACAACAACAACAACAACAACAATAATAATAATAATAATGAGGTAAAGGCAATGCGAGGTAACGCTGGTACTTGGGTACTTGGTAACGGTACTTGGTTGGCAACGGGTAACAGGTAACGCATGAGTCATGTTTTTTCGTGCGTGCAGCCGGCTCCATCGATTTATAAGACGTTATCACGTCAAAAGTAGGCACGAATAACCCAACCAAGAGCATGTCAGGACATATTTTTCATGCCCACTTCACATGTATGGAGAGCAATCCTTAAAATATAAAATTATTATTATTTTATGATACCAAAACCGAGATTTATACACAATTTATAAATATACCAAATTTCATCCATTTATATTCATAACTACAGAAGCTAGAAGCGCGGACAGACAGACAGACAGACGGACGGACAGAGCGAAACTATAAGGGTTCCTTGTGTATTTCGGAACTCTACAAAATTGGGGTGGGTCACTCTTATGACCCATGTAGGTCGCAGAGGTATGAAAAATAGCTTAAGTCCAACCGATTCTCCTACCTATCGATTACACCTGAAAATTTTCATTTAAATCGGAGTTTCGGAGAACTGTAACAAACACTGTGACACGAGAATTTTATTAATTATTATAAGATCTAAAGCTTTCCAAGAATCAAGAAAGACTTACCGACATTAATTTCTTGAAATTTTATGAGAGAAAATATATTTAAATACATTTTACTTGTTATATTCGACAATATCTCAACTACGTTTTGTGTAATATTTAAACCTGTTTAAGTTTCCGCCATTATTAGGTAAAAGCAAGTGGCTCATGTGGCAAAGCTTAGATTTAAACAGATTAGTATTAATCAAACTACTTAATACTTATTTAGATATTTCATCCCTAAAAGGTATTTGACAATTGAATAGGCACTAGAATGAATAGTATTAGTAGCTAATTATAGCTACTAGTAATATAATATAATATATATTACTACCTACTAGTATTCTATAATTTATATAATTATTATATAAAACATTATATAAATATGATATAATATTCCAGATAACTTTATTTAAATTATTATGATTTTATTACTAATTTAAATTCAAATGTAATTTCATCTATGATTATTTTAATAATTAGCTTTTAATGTAATTTTTAATAAATAAGTATCTTTATCTTGTATATTATGTACTTTAGCTATAAGCAATGCAATTTTATGAAATGCCTATTATTACTATATATACATTTTTTTTATTAATACAATTTATTTCTTTATTGTTTTTCGATTTTGGGGGTTGTGATTATTTGTTATATACTTGTTTTATAATTAGTAATAAAGTAATTTAATTTTTAGTGTAAAATAGTCCAATGCATGTTGAGGCCAAATGTAATTAGTTATTGTATCTAGCTGTAAATTTGAATGTATTTTATTATTCTACGTTATTTTTGACTCTTACTGACTTTTTATTGTCCTCGTACCTAGTCACTTTTAGCTTGAACAGTAGGCAATCCTTAAAACTAAAATCCACATTCGGGTCGGAATATTGGAAACTAAATAATAACTCGTCGACCGTGATGGCATGCGCTTTCATAACATAATTACAATAGATATCACAAATATTTCGATGTTCGATTAGTCCCACGTGTAGAAAATATCTCCATGATGCCTGGGTATATTTTTATGGAATGGGGGTCTGTTCACACGGGACTCTTAAAATCCAGCGCCGCGTCGAGTCGCGTATCGTCACGGTGTAAATTGACCCTAAGACCGGCAAACGAGCAGACAGAGCGCCTGATGATAAGTCACTACCGGAAATGAAAAAAAACTCAAACTCGAATCAATTACTCGACGAAACACAACGCAAGCATTATTTCACGTCTGTCTTCTGTAAGCCTGTCCTGGCCCTGGTGTCTCCTTTGGTTGACCTCTTAACCTAACCTCATTAACGTTTATCAAAACTTAGCACCTTTCATCCTTTACATAATATTTTGTATAAAGAAATATTTTTTGCGAAATCCCTTTTGTGAAAAGCACTTTAAAACTCCGGGACGCTTTTGAAGTGAGTTGTACAAAATCGAGTGCATTGAGTAATACTTTGTGCTTGTGAACGTGTTCGCGTCGGGTCGCACCACGTGTCGGGACTCAACGGCAATGTCAATAACACGGGACACGTTGCACATCATCCGTTTGCTCGGTTATAGATAGGACTTATATTACACAAGTGTAAGTGATTAAGCCGTTTTCGATGATGACTTTCAAAAAAGTACGTAGTATATGATCTAAGACTGAGACATGTCGATCCATATTATAATTATTCTATATTAGATGTCGCCCGCGACTTCTTTCGCGCAAAAATTAATCTCGCGGAAACCGCATATTTTTCCGCGATAAAAAGTAGCCTACGTCCTTTCCTGTAGTCTACTCCATATCTGTGCTAAATTTCATCAAAATCGGTCTAGTAGTTTCGGAGCCGAATGCAAACAAACAAACAAAATTTTCCTCTTTATAATATTAGTAAATTATGAAGATTATGTCATTGTATATATGGTTGTACAAAATAAATTACTGATGTTTTGGGAATATGATCTACTGCTTATGTCAAGACGTTTAGGCTGAAAAATAATTAAACATTTCGATGCTGTTAGTCTGATACGTTGCAAAAGCCACTTGACAGACAAAGACGGCAAAATGGGTTAGCGTATCCGTGGTGTCCTAAATACCTTATTGCTGTTTTAATCAAAATAAAAAATGCATTACTTACAACATAAGAGCTAGCTTATTAATCAAGGCTTCGGAAAACAATTGAATGAAAAGGTCGCTGGCGTGATTGGTTTCCAACAAAAATATTACGAGCCCATGGGATTGGGCCGTGACCTTCGTTTAAACAGTATAAGGTCGCAATTTCATCCAACACCGCCTACGACCCACGCAAGATATGATACCTCCACATAAGCTTCTGTATCTCCATACGCGTAGAGTGTAATACTTGACTTCTTAAATCGTAGTAGAGGTCGCCCTGTAGACGAAATGGGCGAATTATAATAATTATAACATATAATATCATTTTAAGTTTAAACAGCATAAAAGGATCTTTTGTCTCTTGGATACAAAAAAATATAAATGTTGTGGCAGATAAACGTCAACGCGTAACAAGAGTGTATCTATTCTATGTATCTATAAACGCACGGTAGTGTGTGTTAATAATCTGAGGTAGTGTATGTAATTTTTATTTTTATTAATTATATGTGTTTCTAAACGTTATTTAAAAAATATTAGCTTTCTGCACACATTCCCCTACATAAAATTTAACTGTGCCAATTATTATACTCCTCCGCTCGCACAATTTTCGTAAAACAGTACTGAATGTTTTTACTTGACGCATTAATCGGTATATAAGGTTGTTTACAATCAATTACGGATATTTAAGGCGTATAATCTACTTACTGCTTATGTAAAAACAGCAAGTTTAGACAGATATTTATTTAAGAAATTATGTTTTCATAGTTGAATATTATTATTATTTTAAGATGCATTTTTTTAATTTCTTATACTAAAACGAATCGAATTAGCTATACAAATCATAATATCTAATTCTAACAACATGCATCGTCTATAATATATAGGTCTATGCACGTCAAACTTTATATAATACGAGGGGGTTAATGTTGCTTACACACGTACCGATTTGGTTTGGAGCAGACCATTATGACGGCACGACACTCGTGTGTTTGATTGTATTAGCACAGAGTTCTATTTACAGTGCATTACAGTGCATTCCTATTTTTGTGCAGTGTTCCAACTCTCAAGAATACTTCTTCCCAAAACTAATACTATAACAATGAAACGACAAGAAGTAAAATGCTATTTTAAAAGGAAACTAAAGCTAGCACGAGCCCCAATACACATAAATGGCATTCAAACCTCCGAGGACTAAGGAGACATCAGGATGAGTAATGAGTTGTGTGAAGTTTTCATACACAGTAGAGGCGAGGATATAAAATTTTAGTTTTTCAACGTCGGTACAATAATAATATGAATGGCGGGGCGAAGATACGCGCTCCGCTGAGCGTGAGGGCCACTGTCTATTAACTGGATGGGCTAATATGGACGGAATTCTGAAAAAATAATAACTCTCCTTGTCTGTCAAGCGACTTTTCCAACGTATCAGACAAGAACAAAATATTGTATAGCTTATCCATTGTGTAAATATTTTTATTAGTAAGGGGGTATCTTTGCAGCTTGCACCAAGTTAAACTTATAAAATAAAACTCCAAATATTTTACCGTAGCCATTTTCCATAGTCATAGGTTCCTAAGAAACAATTTTCATTAGTTCAATTGACCAAACTATGAAATAAAATATAAAGCTAAAATCATTATTAAACAAAAAATTAAACCGACTTCCAAAGTAAAAAAGCACAAAAAAGTATGATATAAAACTTATTTTCTAAATAATTCCCCTTTTAAATTTGGCTAATATTTTAAATGTTTCTCTACTCAATCTTCTTTATTTTGATGTCGGTACCAGCCCAAACAATATGCTGCAATATTTTACAGAACTCACATTCAAAGTTGCTGGTACCGACTTCAAAATAAAAAATATTTGTTAAATTATTATTAATACATTTTAAGAACATTTAAAATAAACGATCGAATGTATAATTGAATACGTGCCAAGCTTTTATTAGGGATTGTATATAAGATGATGATGACTGTAAGTTACATAATGGCGTATGCTTGCAGTTCTTTAAACAATGCCGAAATTTTCAAACTCGTATCTTTAAAGACTGAACTGAACACTGAACAGAACTCCTCAGAGTTCTGTTCAGTGCTTTTGCATCCAAGGTATACCTTGGTGCAAATCTTATTTTTGGTAGCATATGCGTGTGTTGCTTTAGAAAAAGCCAAAATCACTATATGTGTCCATATAAATTTCGAGGACTTCCCTCGATTCCTTATGGATCCCATCATCAGGTTTCCACTTTAGTGACTAAATGACCAATTTAGATTTATACCCTTAGCAACAACAAAATAATTTTGCAATTAGGTCCATAAACGGCAGAGTAATTAAACTGTGGGAGAGCCACGCTTCGGCACGCTTAGGCCGGCTTGACCGTATAAATACCACGACTTCACAGAAAACCGCCGTGAAATAACACTTGCGTTGTGTTTCGCCGAATGAGTGAGGATACCGGAGGCCCAAGGGGGGGATTGAGGGTTTTAAGGACCAGGAACGCAAGTGGCAACATCAGAGGAATACAAGTATAACTCCTCTGATGTTGTGTCCATGGGAGGCGGTAATCGTTTACCATCAGGCGATCCGCTGCTCGTTTCCTGGGTAATATATAATTACATTTAAAAAAAGTAATGTTCAAAGATGCCGGTGTAAAATACTATGAGTTAAGTACCTTTTATGTCAGCATAATGTGATGATGTATGGTGTGATGATGGTGGTGATGATGATGATTACTCTAATTGACATAGTGGCATATGCTTGCAGTTCTTTAAACAACGCCGAAATCCCCAAACATGTATCTATAAGGAATCACGAGTTCTGTTCAGTACTTTTGGATCCAGGGTATATATACCTTGGAGAGAAATCTTACTTTTTGGTGACATATGCTTGGACTACTTCAGAAAACTTTGAAATCTGTGTCCATATGTGTCCGTAAAAATTTCGAGTTCCCTCGATTCTCATGCATCCATCATCCCATCTCATCAGGTCACCACTTTGATGTCAAAAGGACCAATTTGGGATTAGAATATATAATTCGGCTGTAGGTATATAAATATACAGCCGAACGTATAACTGCCTCCTTTTTTAGAAGTCGGTTAGTAAAAAAATAAGTAGTTTCTTTATTTACCACACAAGAAGATACACATTTCATTGCAAGAGTTCGAATTTCGAACTGCACCGGGCAGCAAGCGCGGCGCGGCTCTTGTAATGAAAAGTGTATGTTCTTGTGTAGTGAATAAAGTTCTTTGAATTTGAGTTTGAATTGCTTTTTTTAAAAAGGAAGGCCACGTCGCGTCTCTTTTCTGTGTGAACTGGCGCATAGTTTTGGTGGGTACAATCATGAGTAATGATATACGGGAATCGTTGTGTTTCATACATCGTTTACTTCTATAGAAAAACGACAATTACCGAGGGACAGGAAATCAGTTGCACTATAGTATTTAAAGTGTTTCATAATTGTCTAAAACACAAAAATCTTAATGCATAAGCTGTTTCCATACTAACATATCTTTAATTTGTTCTTCTAGTCGATTTCACCTGGGCGGCATCCGCATGATCACCCTGAAGCGTGATTATAAAAATGTGAGATACGATTCTTGTATGTAACTCAATAACTATAGGGTTCATATTCCCTAATAGAAGTTTCTCCTACAAGTAGTTGTACTGAAGTGCTCTGTAACTAAAATAAATCTTAAATACATGTAGTCATTTGCATACATAATAATTGACCACATAAAGTGAAGAAAAATTGCATAGAAGCAAAATTAGCGTATAAAGTTGGCTATATTTTTATTTAAGATCTTTCCTTTCGCTTTAGAATACTGTAGGAAAAGTCAGTTTGTTCTCATTTTCATTGTGGACGGCGAGAGTCTTTTAAAACTTATAACTTATAGCCAATCAATTGAATTTCGCCTGAAATTCTCGTATTAAACTTAAGACTTTCGATTTACTTTCAATGAATTATAAATGAATCGTCCTGATAACATAAACTGATTTTGGAGTTAGGAACAATCAAAACGCGTTTGACGTTTGTTTGGCGTTTATGAGAATACCACTGCATGGAAACTGTAATATTGTAAGATTAATAAACAGATTCGACCTACTCATTAATATCCGAAATTAATAATACGGCTCTTAAATTATGATGTTTTTTTTTTCATATTTTCTGAACTTTTACTTGTAATTTTATAAACTTATATAAACTTTCTGAACTTTTACTTGTAATTTACTTGCATAAAAAATATATCCTAGCTATATTTTCTTTGAGTTACTGTGATATCCCTCCGAAATGATATCGCTGAGGAGTGTCTTTGAGACGTGATTTAGCCGAGGATAATTGACTTCCAACGTTTAGTCTCATTGTATTGTAACCGAAACCCTCAGATAACAGTAAAAAAGAAAAGATTTTCGGTAAAATTATAGCGGAAAATAAAAGAGCATTTGCTTTCTAATTTTCATTTTAAACGATGCCTTTTCTCAGATGGCTTCTATTGTATGCCCCTTGCCTTTCATTAAGTGCTTTCAATACGAATCTATATTGAGATTCCTTTGGACGAGACTTTTTTTTCATGCAACACATACATAGCTTAGTTATTGAGGTACGTTTAAAATGTGCTCCCATCTTCTTCTTCGATGGACTAGCTAATTGCTAAAAATTCGACGTTATTGAGGCTTAATATTCTCTCTATTTTCTATCGCTTCTTGAACTATTGGAGCGAAAGCATTCATCTAGCCTTATCAGCATGTTTCAGCCTATACAGGATCCTACCCTTATATCTATAGATACTACCACTTTATTACTTATATGGAGGATAGTAATAATCTTATATATAAAAAATAGATTGCAATTCCAATGTCTCGCTAAAACCCGAGAACGGCTGGACTTATTTTGGTCTTAAAATAATCGTATCACTTCAGGGAAGGTTTAAACGGTAAGAAATTTTGGAAAAATTGAGGGGAAAATATGAACACTATATTTATAGGTGCGACAGAACAACGTGTGTCGAGTGTTTGGGTCAACTACTCGTAGTATTTTATATAAAAATGGATTACAATTTGAATGTCTCACTAAAACTCGAGGACGGCTGGACCGATTTGGCTAATTTTGGTTTTTAAATAATCGTATCAGTTCAAGGAAGGTTTAAACGGAAATATTGGAGGTGTAGGTGTAGTTATTTATTTTTTCCAGTTCATAGTTAAGACAGAATAACGTGTGTCGGGACAGCTAGTATTATATAAATAAATTTGGTACAGACCACAGCCTTTTTTATCACGTCAAATGTACGGTTCCAGGGAGATTTCCTTGGAAAGTCTTGATTAATAATTTTAATGCTTTCCTTAAATTTTTATATAGTATATTTTGTATTTTGTATAAAAAATATTATAGAGAATACTGAATACGTATGAACAGGCATTATGAAAAGTACAAATACAATATGTAGACGCACACGAATTTGACTCCATGTATTATGAATCTGGCTTGCGATACGTACGGTATTCTATTATTTCCAAACATTTTATGATTGTAATAAAAGCCCTATATTAACTTCTCTATAGATTTTACATTTTTATCTATTCTTTGTGATTTTATTATAAGCGATAAAAATTATCGTTGAAACGTTTTGCTAAAGTGAACGAAGTATCCACGAACTCATCAATCGTATGTTTAGTTGCGGCCAGAGGGGATATATGGTGTATCTATTCTTCATTATTCATTCATAAGCAGATACACATAGTTTTTAAGACAATAAAACCGCTGTTTCCCGCAGCTCAACTCGCGTAAACTTTTTCGGGATAAACTACTACCATACCGAATTACATCGAAATCCGTTCAGTAGTTTTTGCGTGGAAGAGTAACGAACATCCACCCATCCATCCTCACAAACTTTCACATTTATAATATTAGTAGGATTGAATGAAAGACCAAATAGGTAATTGGAATCCCCAGACTATGGCTTAGGTAAATGCTAGGTAAAACCTTAAATATCAACAAACTTCTCGATTCTAAATGTAATCGTACTCGCAACATTAATTCGACGAAGGAAAACCTATATGCATCTTATTGTTTCGTCTGACCTTTGAATTTTATTGAAGACAATATGATTTTTATTTTCAATTTATAAACAATAATTAAATAACAGATTTATAGCACACTAAATATACTGAAATTGATACGGGAGGAGATCCGATCACTCGATCATTATGGGAGATTAAGTACACTCAATTTACGGAGCCTGTATGGGCAATACCTTCAATTACAGTGACTATGTCGGTAGTATATGATTTTTTTTTATTACATGAAGTACCTATTTAGGTATTTCATAAACATTAGAATCTAGCCTAGCTTAGGCTAATAAGTAGTAATAGGTAGTATATGATGAATTTAAAATTAATCAATATTTCTTTCCATTGTGATTGTACCATGTGTACCCGACACATGGTACAATCACTTGGGGAGACTTTATCCCCCTGGATCAAAAGTGCCCCTTCAAATATTTTTAATTATTGAATATTTCCACAGTGCTAAGATATAAAACACGAGAAAAGGTAAACAAGAAAGAGTGGCAAACCATAAAAAATGGCAGTTTAAAATATTCTGGTAAAATTAATGCTAAGACACCGCATGCGTTACAATAATAGGAATTTAAGCTTTTAGTGGTCTTGATAAATGAAGGTTAAACCAAAGTTTTTAAAAGTTGCAGGATCATGTGAACCTTAGTGGTTTTTGTTTTAGTAGGTAATATTTTTTTCCACTGTCACCTATTCTTTCGAAGATTCTTGTAGTTAGATAAATTCCACGTACCTATTCCAGTGCCTATTTCTTCTATTTAAAAAAGAACCTATTATGTAAGAAATAAAGGGTTAAAAAACACAAGGGGGATCAAGTTAGGTTTGAAATCAGTTTAGGTTTCTAAAAGTTTCATAGTCATATCAATGGATAATAAATTCGATAATTTCGATATGATTCCAGACAGTCTTGTCATAAAAATCCTTTTGATATGAATATTGAATACCTAGTTTAAATAACAAAGATTTTAGTAAACCTATTGGAACATGATTTTTTTACAATTTGCCTACCTTTTGATCGTTGATAGTATTTTGTAGTCTTCTCTTATATATAAAAAAGGTTGTCTGTTAAGTCGGTTTACGGACGATAATTTTATTTTGCAGCCTGAACGGATGCAAAATCGTATCGTCTGTGTGCAATTTCGAGATCGCATCGGTCGGCCGGACTGCAGCGATTCGTTCCAGTGTTGCCAGTTCTGTACTTGCGAAACTACTAAACTCGCGTCGATTTCTACTAAAAAGGCGGAACGTGACAATTTTTCGTGCGTTCAGCCGGCGGCGTTCATCGATTTATAACACGTTATCACGTCAAAATGGATTGCAATTTCAATGTCTCGCTAAAACTTGAGGACGGCTAGACCGATTTGGCTAATTTTGGCCTTGAAATAGTTGTGGGAGTTCAGGGAAGTTTTAAGCGGTGAGAAATATTGAAATAATTGCGGAAATAATACTAAAAACGACAAAAACGACGAATTTTCCTATACAAACTGTTTATACTGTGTTCAATTTGTCACTTGACTCTCAAATATTTATAGGTGCGTTCAGTTTACCTGATTGGTTTTATATTCAAAAAAATCGGCCGGCCCAGAAGGTTGGTAGGTAAAGGTGTAGATGTTGGTGTATGTGTAGCTATTTATTTATTCCGATTCATAACTCAGACAGAACAACGTAGGACAGGCAGTCATTATAGGCGAGTACGGAATTTGCCAAAAAACAAGGTTGATCGACCACGGTGAGCTGAAACGCTAAATAAAGTACACGATACCTTACGTGTTTTTGGTCGCTGAATCCGAATATGAAATTTATTTAGCTCTAAAGTAACAGCGTAATCGAGAAAAATTCACTTTTAGGGAAAATCGTGAAATAATGATTTTTTTTTAAATTGTTCAACAACTTGTTTATTGCACGGCGACCTTGTCATTTTACATTAAAATTTATACATTTTCTTGGAGATTTGTTGCAACATAATAAAAGCTAACGATACCTTGTTTAACATTTCATAAAACAACAGGATTCAGAGGTAAGAACCGATAATAATGGCGATGTTTTGTATCAAACGCAGCGCACACAACAACCGTTTTATATGTTAACAAAATAATAAATTATTAATAATATTAAAACTATATATATTAATTATTATTATATGTATATACAGACTGTCCTGTAAATCGACGTCAAGCCGTAAACCCGTGATAGGCCAAGTTACAATAGTTATCAGAAAAATTAAAAAAAAATCCAAGTAATGTGTCTCAAAAAATACAAAGCTTTTAAAAAAAATCGAAAAATCGACATCTTGTGGTGGTTTTATAGTTCCCGGCACTACAAATTTCTACTTTTTTTGTATTTTTTTTTTGTATGTAATCCTGAATAATGCTTTAGTAAACTGGTACCTAAAATTTAAATCAAACGACTCCGACTTGAAAGGAAATGAGGCTTTTTGCCCAAAACAATGATTCGAATTTAATAGTTTGCTCGACTTTAACTGACTGTACTGGAAAAAAATGTACTACGCTTGTTTGGCAGGTAATTTTGAAAGTTGGCGCAGTTAATAAGGATTCCAAAATGGTATGACACTTGCTAGATTGTTTCTTAAATTTTGGACAATGTTGATTTTTGTAAAGAATGTCAGTTTTCGACAATTTTTTCTTACTTACTTAAAAGGATTCAAGTGTACCCAGGACTTTCTTCTAAGTGATATTCTGATTAGATTCGGATAAGACGGAGAGAAACATTCAATGAGTGTAAGAGAGACAGATATTGACTCCACAAGTACCCGAGACGGGTAGACACAATGCTACTAGTGTGAGCGAGACAATGTCGCTATTGTCCATGTTCCCGACGTACAGCACACAAAATACAATATATCAGTACATTACTCTACTTCGTTTACTGCGCACACCGTATTCGTTCGTCTTGTCGTACATACCACTTTTTGCTTTGTTTATTGGACTCGATTGCTTGTGATTTGAATTTGGACTGTTTAGTTTCTCTTTCAACGACCTTTGCTTTCTCTTGGACTATCATTGATCGTGTGATTGTGTAGTACCACCATGTCGGTGTACACCGCACAGGAATATGCCAACATGCATCTCATTTATGGTGAATGCCGATGCAATGCTAGTGCTGCAGCTAGGCTTTACCGCCAAAGATACCATTTTGGAATCCTTATTAACTGCGCCAACTTTTAAAATTACCTGCCAAACAAGCGTAGTACATTTTTTTTCCAGTACAGTCAGTTAAAATCGAGCAAACTATTAAATTCGAATCATTGTTTTGGGCAAAAAGCCTCATTTCCTTTCAAGTCGGAGTCGTTTAATTTAAATCTTAGGCACCAGTTTACTAAAGCATTGTTCAGGATTACATACAAAAAAAAATACAAAAAAAGTAGAAATTTGTAGTGCGGGGAACTAAAAAACCACCACAAGATGTCGATTTTTCTATTTTTTTTAAAAGCTTTGTATTTTTTGAGACACATTACTTGGATTTTTTTTTAATTTTTCTGATACGAGGGCGGCACTGAAAATTTCGGGAATCAAGGAAGTGACACAACATTACTATTTAAAAATGTATTTATTGCTTCTCGAAGTATTCTCCGCGAAATTTGACACATTTTTCTATACGATGGAACCAATCATTGAAGCAACCATTCCATTCGGAAGTTGGGGTCTCCAAAATGGCCGTTTTGTAGGCGTCCATAGCTTCTTCAGGTGATGAAAATCTCTGACCACGCAATTTATTCTTTATTTTAGGGAAAGTATAGAAATCATTAGGGCTTAGGTCGGGGCTGTACGGCGGATGGTCTAATAATTCTATGATTTCTTGTTCTAAAAACTCTTTTGTTCTGTGCGCGGTGTGAGAACTCGCATTGTCGTGATGGAGGATGATGCGGTGGTTCTCTTTACGGAGTTCAGAAACGACCTGTGGCAAACAAATGTTAGAATACCATTCTGCATTAACCGTTCTTTGTCCCTCAAGAGGAATAGTCTCAACATGGCCGGTTTTGGAGGCAAACGTGGCCACCATTTTTTTTGCAACACTCCGTGAACGAACAATTTTTGTTGGCTTTAACTCATTTTCGAACACCCAAACTCGTGACTGGTTTTTTGTTTCGGGTTCGTACGCGTATATCCAGGATTCGTCACCTGATACGATGTTGTATACAGCATTTGAGGATCCTGCGTGGAATCTTTCGAGAGTTCTGACGCACCAAGTAACGCGAGCCGCTTTTTGCTCTTCACAGAGCAAATGCGGTATCCATCGGGAAAACAACTTTTTACACCTAATTGTTCATGCAAGATTATTTGTATTTGACTCCTGCCAATGTCTAAGGTTGCCTGAATTTCGCGGTATGTCACATGTCGATCTTCCTCAATCAGCTTACGCACAGCATCAACGTTTTCTTGGGTGACTGCAGTTTTTGGACGACCTTGACGGGGATCATTACTGAGCTTGACACGTCCACGTTGAAATTCAGCAAACGAGCGATAAATTGTGGTTTTGGATGGGGCTTCATCACCAAATGCAGAAATCATCCGGTCAACACACTGTTTTTGTGTTAAACCACTTCGAAAGTCATAATAAATCATCGCTCTAGAATTTTCTCGAGTCAATTCCATTTTCTCAACGAGTAAACAAGTTTGACAAGACCTTGTGACAAGACCGAGAATCTTTTTTTAAATAAATAAACGGTATTCGATTTTCAAAACCAAGGAGTTTTAAATTAAAACGATTTTAATATGACAGGAACAGTGGAAATATTCCATTCTCGAGACTTTTAGTGCAGCCCTCGTAACTATTGTAAGTTGTAACTTGGCCTATCACGGGTTTTACGGCTTGACGTCGATTTACGGGACACCCTGTATAAATGCCCAATACCTTAAACTACACGTCATAGATGGTATAATAACAGCTCCCACACCGGTTTCGGTGACGATAGATTTTCCGATTTCGGTTTCGCTGAAACCATTTCGTCTACGCATGAGATTTTTTTAGTGCACAAGTTTGTGCGCAAATGAAGAGAGAGTACTCTTTTAGTGTATTTTTGTGTATTTATGTGTATTATTTTAGTGTATTGTACTCTTGTGTAATCTTTTAGTAAAGAGCATTCTCTCTTCTTTTAAACTCATAACAAAGTGGGACGGATAATCGACACGACTGGCAAGATATCAGGCGCAGGATCGACTTTTTACATACCCATCAGATGCATGGATCATCTTTCTTGTCAGACAACTAGGTGTTCAGCCTGTATTATCCTAACCAAACTTGAAAACAAAATTTTTTGTTGTTCCAACAACGCGGGTATCGAACCCACAACCTCAGGAGTCGATACCCAACCATGGAGGCGTCTTCAAGATGCCAATAGAAAGTACAAGGTAGCATATAGTGGGTAGCATGCTTGCCTCACGCTAACTCTCTAATCACTCATTAATTAATAAGGATTTGTAATCACATTAAATAACTGTACCAGGTATAAACCTGGTGTTGGATAACCAACACCGTTATTACTTTAGTTTAGTGATATGGCTGGGGCTTATGGTTAATTAGTGATTACCTTAGAGACTACTCTTGACTATTATGTGCGGTAGACCTTAAGTTGTTATAAACTGAAGTTATTGCGACCTCTTTAGGAAGAAATGGTGGATTTTTGTTTGCCCCAACGCCTTTATAATTAATAGCAAAGGTCGATCTTGATAGCTCAATTAAACTGAACGTTAAAATATAGTAACGCTGAACAGACTTGACTCATACATTCATACATTCATGTTTCCGTGTTCACTTATGTACAGTTTTAGAAAAGAATACAGCTTATACGTGTAGGTAAAGATTATATATACAGGTTGTCCCGTAAATCGACGTCAAGCCGTAAACCCGTGATAGGCCAAGTTACAATAGTTATTAGAAAAATTAAAAAAAAATCTAAGTAATGTGTCTCAAAAAATACAAAGCTTTTAAAAAAAATCGAAAAATCGACATCTTTTGGTGGTTTTTTAGTTCCCGGCACTACAAATTTCTACTTTTTTTGTATTTTTTTTTGTATGTAATCCTGAATAATGCTTTAGTAAACTGGTGCCTAAGATTTAAATCAAACGACTCCGACTTGAAAGGAAATGAGGCTTTTTGCCCAAAACAATGATTCTAATTTAATAGTTTGCTCGACTTTAACTGACTGTACTGGAAAAAAAATGGACTACGCTTGTTTGGCAGGTAATTTTAAAAGTTGGCGCAGTTAATAAGGATTCCAAAATGGTATGACACTTGCTAGATTATTTCTTAAATTTTGGACAATATTGATTTTCGTAAAGGATGTCAGTTTTCGACAATTTTTTCTTACTTACTTAAAATGATTCAAGTGTACCCAGGACTTTCTTCTAAGTGATATTCTGATTAGATTCGGATAAGACGGAGAGAAACATTCAATGAGTGTAAGAGAGACAGATATTGACGCCACAAGTACGCGAGACGGGTAGACACAATGCTACTAGTGTGAGCGAGACAATGTCGCTATTGTCCATGTTCCCGACGTACAGCACACAAAATGCAATAGATCAGTACGTTACTCTACTTCGTTTACTGCGCACACCGTATTCGTTCGTCTTGATTTCATACATACCACTTTTTGCTTTGTTTATTGGACTCGATTGCTTGTGATTTGGATTTGGACTGTTTAGTTTCTCTTTCAACGACCTTTGCTTTCTCCTGGACTATCGTTGATCGTGTGATTGTGTAGTACCACCATGTCGGTGTACACCGCACAGGAATATGCCAACATGCATCTCATTTATGGTGAATGCCGATGCAATGCTAGTGCTGCAGCTAGGCTTTACCGCCAAAGATACCCAAACGCTGCTCGTCATCCCGATCATCGAATTTTTGTGAATGTGCACCGTTCACTCTCAGAGGGACGATTCCCAAGCCAAGTACACAGTGAAGGAAGAAGTCGCTTGCCTTACGATGACATCGTACTACAAGCAGTCGCAGAAGATCCAAGTACTTCAGTACGACAAATCGAAGAAAGCACAGGAGTGCCTAAAAGTGTAGCCCATCGAATCATGAAAAGTCATGAGCTCCACCCATACCACGTCACGCGAGTACAAACTTTACTACCCCGGGACTATCTCCCAAGAGTTACGTTTTGTGAAACGATGTTACAAAGACACCGGGAAGATCCACGATTCATAGACAAAATTTTATGGTCCGATGAGTCCACTTTTAAAAAAGATGGGTACATGAATCTACAAAACTTACACGAGTGGCATGTAGATAATCCACATTTGATGAGAGAGGATAGATCCCAGTATCGATTCAAAATAAACATGTGGACCGCGATTCTAAACGGGAGAATCATCGGACCTTTTGAACTGCCAGAGGACTTTTTAAGAAATCATTTACCAAATTTATTGGAAGACGTACCTCTGCACATTTACAGAGACATGTGGTTCCAGCAAGACGGCTGCCCGGCGCACTATGCCCGTTCAGTGCGAGATTATTTAGATAATGAATATCCAGAAAGGTGGATAGGGCGGTCTGGTACCATTTCGTGGCCAGCCCGTTCACCTGATTTAAATCCACTAGATTTTTTTTACTGGGGAGCTGTGAAAGAAAAAGTGTATACAAAGCCAATTGAAAATGTAGTTGAACTACGACAATTAACGCATGCAGCTGAATTAGTTAATAACGCCAGATTTGCCCGTCTGATAAAGCGGTCTTTTTTAAAAGATGTCGAGCTTGCATTTATGCTGGTGGGAGGCAGTTTGAACATTTGTTATAATGTAATAAAATATTTTAGACTCCAAAAATTTGTTTCAATTAAAAGCTTTCTAAAAAACACCTTTCCTAAAGCTAAAAGTAATGAGACACTATGGCCCCCATGGCCCGTGATATTCTTTTACTTCTTGGATTTTATCTCTCTTACACTCGTTGAATGTTTCTCTCCGTCTCATTCAAATCAAAATATCACTTAGAAGAAAGTCCTGCGTACACTTGAATCCTTTTAAGTAAGTAAGAAAAAATTGTCGAAAACTGACTTCCTTTATAAAAATCAATATTGTCCAAAATTTAAGAAACAATCTAGCAAGTGTCATACTATTTTGGAATCCTTATTAACTGCGCCAATTTTTAAAATTACCTACCAAACAAGCGTAGTACATTTTTTTTCTAGTATAGTCAGTTAAAGTCGAGCAAACTATTAAATTCGAATCATTGTTTTGGGCAAAAAGCCTCATTTCCTTTAAAGTCGGAGTCGTTTGATTTAAATTTTAGGCACCAGTTTACTAAAGCATTATTCAGGATTACATACAAAAAAAAAATTACAAAAAAAGTAGAAATTTGTAGTGCCGGGAACTAAAAAACCATGTCGATTTTTCGATTTTTTTTAAAAGCTTTGTATTTTTTGAGACACATTACTTGGTTTTTTTTTTTTAATTTTTCTGATTACTGTTGTAACTTGGCCTATCACGGGTTTACGGCTTGACGTCGATTTACGGGACACCCTGTATAGAGTACTGACGTAGTTTTAGGGAAACAATTTAGTGTTATCTATAATTTAGTGTAATCGGTTTAAACATTTTTCTTCATAGTCTAACGAGACAGATTTTCTGGGCTGTACTTAGAGTCTTTCTTTACAATTTCTCTAATTTGATGTAGTTTTGGGTAACCTAAAGTTAAATCAGTGGCAAGATAATAACCGAAAAGAGGTTCAAAACTCACACCTTTAATCTTTTTATTTTAACTGAAAGGTCAAATTGTGTTTAAAACTTTTGTCCTTTCATTATATAAGCTCCTTTAAACTTTCCCTTTAAGTTCGAGACCAAAGAAATGTTTACTGATAAATGTGTCTGTAAAATAGGTAAATTATTACTGGCTATAATTATTATATTATTATTGGCTTACCCAAAAATTTAAAATTAACCAATAACGTAAAATTAACCAAATATTCATGTGAACACGCCTTAACCACGGTTAACCAATTAAAATAGGCCACTTTGTCATTTTTGCACTTATGACTCACTTCAAACTTAACGCGGATAGACTATAAGGCCCGGACTCCACCAAGGCGGAGACGATACGAGATGAGAGCAGCTGTAAAACACAAACAGCCAATAGAAATTTGTCATTCACACATCTTGTCTCCGCTCAGCTTTAGTGGATACCTTCGATCGGAGATGTATCATATTTGGATGGCGCGATCGAGCTAGCGGAGATGTGAGCAAGTTTCGCGCCTCGCAAGTTTCGCGCGGGCATACATCTCCGCTACAGTCTGGTCAGTAGTCAGTACGCATCTCCGCTCAGTTTTGGTGAATACTCATTTGTTGATAAACATCTCTTCTCGTCTCCACTTCTAACATCTCCGCACATCTCCGCTTTGGTGGAGTCCGGGCCTAATAGTCATTCTGCAATAAGAAGTATTCTGTTATTACCTACTTAGTGTACGTTTACAACATTTTATCATCTCTCCTCAATTTGACGGCTGTATTTGACCGCTTTTATACCTATAGTAGGTAGGTACATCCAGGCTTATAAATCGAAGGGTTAGTTCACACCGAGACGCGACGCGGCGCTCAATTTTTAAGATTGCGATTCAAAATTGAACTTTATTCACTACACAAAAAGATACACGTTTCACTGGAAAAGCGCTACGCAGCTCGCAATTCGAACTCTTTCAATGTAACTTGTATCTTTTTGTGTAAATAAATGCGTTTTTGTGTATAATATAAAGTACAATTTTGAATCGCAGTTTGAACGTGAACTGACGCTTAGTAACTAAATACCCAAACCCAATACAGCACCAGTCAATCAACGGACGACTGTCGAAAAAGTTGATCCGATGGCCGATTGGCCGTTTTTAAAAAGAAGTAGGGCAGAGATCCCTCCAGGATCAACTAACTTATCATGTTGACAGTGCCGGATTAAGGTAACTTGGTGCCCTAAGCAATCTTTCCACCCATTCTATTCTATCCTCAGACCTTAGGTCAGGGATGGTGAACCTTTACGAATTAATGAAAATTTTCTAAAGAAATGTTTAATGAGGTTATAGACGTGCCATCAAATAATTTTTCTTGTGATTCAGAGGCGTATTTAAAGATTTGGCGTTCGGTTCATTTAAATTTGCCGCCCACTAAGTTATATTGGCGGATTTAACTATCAAAAACTTGTGTTTATTTTCCAAGTTAAAATCTAATTTTACTTTAAAACCTATCTGAAAGACTTTATACTTCGGAAAAATAAATTAAAATCACCAGTTAAAACCGAACGTCGCGTCGCAAACGAACCAAAAAAATGAGAGCGAGCGGAGCGAGAAATCAAAAAAAAAATTCTATTTTACCTGTCCAAACATGTTAAACTTACACTACACTTGGAAAAATGAACTAAAATCAATAGCCTAAAACTGAATGTCAGTACTTAATATTACAATAAGTATGTCTTTACGTTAAACATTTTACAGGATAAAGTATGTTCAAACTTTAAATCCTGAAAGACGTGAACTTCAGAAAATACAATTAAATCAACGGACTTAAACAGAATATCAGTACTAAATGATTATTATACTTACTGTAATGATACTTTTTTCCTACTTGACAGATTAAATCTGTTCAAATTTCAAACATTTCGGTTTAGAGGTAGGTAACGGAGGCTGTCGAAGCAAGCGAGAAAACTTTCGCTTCTCATAGCAATAAAAAATGAAGAAAATCCTATCTGAAAGTCTGTGCATTTAAAACAACTGTAAAAATATAGTGGGTTTCAACTAGATTTCGAGGCATTCCTTATTTTATTTTATACTTACTATCAACTCGAAACTCTTCATTTACTACAAAAAAGGAACATGTTGCAAAAAAATTATCATTTTGTAAATTAAAATAAAGTTAAATAGAAAATAAATAATTTGTGTTGTTGCAAATAGACAATTATCAGAATATGTTAGGTTTGTCAATTATGATATTATATCTACTTCACACTTTTTTCTTAGTACATATGTATGTACTCATAGAATTTTGTGATCGGTGACGTGCCCAAAATATTGTCGCGTGTCATTGATGGCACGCGTGCTATAGGTTTGCCATCTCTGCGTTAGGTGAACTATAATGAATTAATACTAAGTTGGCAACACTGATTACGCATAAAACGTGTCTCGTCAGTCGTTGTGTCGCTCCGGTCGCCGGAAAAGCGCGCGGATTTTAAGATTTCGTGAGTACATTTTTTTTATTCGTCTCATCCCTAGAAGGGATGCCCTTAGCAGTTGCTTTATTTGCTTATAGGCTAATCCGGCACTGAATGTTGATCATGGGCTGAGCAACACACGGCAGCCGCAAGTCCGAAGTAATAGTGCTCTTGCAATTTTAGTCTTTCCGACAAAAAACCGGCGCAATATTTACGTTTGTAATAAGTTTTTTTATTGATTTTATCAAAAATTATATATTCACATGTAGGTAAGCAGTAATTTAGGACAATGTCATCATCAGAGTCATCGCCAGCAGCCCTACAAGAGCTAATATATATGTTGATGACGTTATACTATAATATTACACGTAGGACCTTTTTCACAATAAATATACTGATTAGTGTCAGATAGCTTATTTGCGTGTTTTGACTCTGTCGCTCGATATAAAGTAAGCAGCGACAAAACATCCAAATAAGCTATCCGACACTAATTAGAAGATTGTGAAACAGAGCCTAAGTATTTTTAGAATTTCATTAGGTCATCGATTTATATATTATCCAATGCGTCCCACCTGTTCGTTAAAACTTACGCGTTTGCAATGACATAATAATGTTTAAACTTTCCACTTTGTACAGACTCATTAAAAGTTGGCCAATTAGCTCAAAAGATAAGTTTAATAAATGTGATTTTATCAGAACAATTATAGATTTTTTTGTTGAACATATAGGAAGGATATAGATCCTTCTTATGTCAATCTGTTCTTTCTTCTAACTTTTGTTTCTTATTTATACACATTAAAAAGTAGGTAAAGTTCTGCGTGAGCGCTCACAACTCGTGTAGTAGGTATTCGCGACCGAGCTTGTTTACGTTCACAGAGATAAGGAATAAACGATCGATAAGTGAATGGGGTATCTCCTGGTAACAGGAGACCTTTTTACCTGTAATTCAATGGGTCACATACCAAAGAACTGCAAACAAAATGTAAAACTTCCTCGTAATACAGAAACCAATAATAACGAAAACATTATTAACCCAGTAGCTGTTCCGCCTACTACAATGGAATCTTCAAAACTATATTATCAAGACCACCAAAAAGGAATTAAGCGAATTCATTCGGCAACCGCAAGTGAGACATCGAATATGGACGTTTTTAAAACGATTTGATAGGAGGGAAGATAGTGAAATTATGGACGAAACTGACGAATCAAGTAGCAATATATCGATAGAAGAAGGAAAAACTAAAATAAAGAAGAAGGCAAAAAGAAGTAATTCGAAAACAGACAAAGAAATGTGGAAAAATATTGAAAGCTGTATAGAAGAATTTAATAAAGATAAAGACTTCCCGATAAATTTGAACTAATTCATTAGCCTACTTGATAATTCACGCAGTAAACAACATGTAAATTAATTAGTTAGTTCCTATACTGATATTATTAGAGATTTAATAAAAATGTGTAATTCACTTCATTGTAAGACGAATAAAAGTCTTAAGAATAGAAGTTCAAGACTAACAAGAAAATTACATGAATCGTTACGGGAATCAGTCATGTAAAAATAGGTATAATTTATATTATATACATCTCTTATCTTTTTCTTCAACTTTTATTATTGTAATTTTTATTAACACTATGGATATATTATATTACAATTGAATGTGAACGGTTATTTTAGACGATTAGAAAATATTAAGTTATTGATAAGTCGCGTAACTCCAACTTGCATTTGTTTACAAGAAACTAAGTTCAATCGTTGTGCTTCTCTTAAAGGTTATGATGGTTTTTTCAAAAATAGAACATCGGGCAATAGGGCTAGTGTAGGTGTAGCCATATTTATTAAGCCACACACAATCGCAGAAGAAATACAATTAACAACAAACATAGAAGCTGTAGCTATAAAAATTAAAGTACCTATTCCTCTTACAATATGTAATATATATCTTCCTAATAACCAACAACTTAACCTACATGAATTAAATGATCTTATTAGATAAATTCCAGTTCCATTATTAGGTAATTTAACAGTCATCACTTTTACTGGGGTTCTCAAATATGCGACACCAGGGGTAGAATAACAGCTCAATGGATAGATGACAATGACAACATGATTTTATTAAATAATGGACAACCTACTCATTTTGACATCAATACTGGTCGAACTAGTAATATAGATTTAGCGTTAGCTTCATAAAATAACGCTTTAAGTACTTACTTTAAAGCGGCAACAGAAATACATCATCTATGATAACCTTCCCGACTCGTCGTCACACCAGTTATCACACCAGTGTGACAAACAAGAAAATAAAATTTGTTTGTCACACTACTGATTTTTCCACACCATGTATACTATAATTGTTAGTGCTGTACCTATGGTACACACTTGCATCTTTTTCGTAGTAATTAGTGCAATCTATGGCCTTGTGGATGTCCAGTGATTGATATATTAATAGCAGCGTTTTACCTCACAATAAAACGCTTATTAAACTACATACCTTATTCAAAACTTACTATTGAGATAGGCACATCCGTTTCCCGTCTACTTTTAATGATTTTACCGCCTTGTGACGTCACATCCGGTTGAAATCAGGTTCTCCCGCCATTACCAGGTGCTTTTGGAGCGAAGAATTTTCGCCATCTTAAATCATTGCGTCGAAAATCACCAGGCAGCAATAAAAAGTTAAGCTTTGAATAAGGTAAGTAGTTTAATAAGCGTTTTATTGTGAGGTAAAACGCTGCTATTAAACTACATGACCGTTATTCAAAGCTTACTATTGAGACGTGTTTGTTATCGCCTGGTGATGGCGGTGGTTTCCAAAAACGCCAATGTGATACTCTAAAGTTGGGTATAAAACAAAATGTTTAAATATAGCATTAAAATAATTTATTCTAATTGAAAAGATGTTGTGTTTGCACAACAAAAATAGAAATATAATAGCATCTTAATTATGATTTAAATTAATACTAATTAACAGGTTGAAATAAATTCGTAATGCTAGATCTAGAATTTGTACTCTTATTATAGATTTCACGACGATAATAATTTTTAAAAGTATTAGCAGATTTCCAATTCCCTCGCGCTAATAATTCATCGAAATCAACGTTGTCGACCCAATTTCTGGACGTCACAGCTGATCTGATGCTACCCGGAGATGCTGATATGTCAGCCTGTCGAAAAATAGACTTTATCCAACCGGCTATTACTGCGCGAGAGACTGGTTTGACCTCGAAGCGTTATAAATAAGTGAGACAAATTGTCTTCATTTCGACGACATAGAAACAAAGATATGGTTTTTTTAACACAGAAAACAGGATCTAATTTTTGACAATTAGAATTCGGTGATAGTCTCCAGCCTGACTGTCTATAAGAACTGCAATCTGTTTTTGACCCGAACTTAGGCCATAAATCTACAGTACTATTTACAGAAAGATAATGATTGGAATCTACACATAGTAACGTGAGGTCGTGTATGCGTCTACCTGAGCACAATAATAATTGAGCATACTGAGCCATTTGAAACAGATTATCAAAATCGACCAATATGTTATTCAAAAACACTAATAATTCATTTACATCCCATACTAGAGGCTTAGATATTTTAGGTTTTTTAAGTGAAACAGCTTTTAATATGTGTTTGATTAGAACGTGTGAACTTAACTGGCTTGAAAAACTGGCACTACTTAATGTTGAAACCACAGATTTATGTAAAAGTATAGTGTTGTAAGAAAAATTGTACTTTAGATAAAGGTCGGCTAAAAATCTTGCCAAAGTGGATGCGCTACACCCTATTTCACTAATATTTTGATTTCTACACCATTCTTTCCAGCGATTCCATGCCACCTCATATGTTTTAAGAGTAGATGGACGCCAAGATGATTTTAATAAATTAAGCTGTTCTGCATTCCAAAATCTTACCTCCTCAGACCACCCCCACATCTCCAAACCTCCAGGCGAATTTGGTCGATTTTCGGAGGCGGCTCTCCTGTGGAAATGTCTATTAGACAACGATTGAGGTTCAGCAACTCGAACGGAGGTGCCAGCGCCCGAGATTTCATGTCGGCTCGCCAATAAACCTTCTCCCACCTCGGGACTACCAGGAAGTAGACCCCGGACGACCGATGATCGGAATGATTGTTCAGCCTGCCAGGGATGTAATGAATTCGAAAATGAATATCGTATCTGTCTACTATTTGTAAAACCTGAAAAGTCAAATCGTTCAGTGGGGATGACCGAGTGCCTCCTTCGTTCCTTAGATAAGCTACGACAGTTTTGCTGTCGCACTGTATCAGTATGGAGCTGTTGCGTAGTTGCGCAGCTTTGGCTTGGAAGACTCTTAGGATAGCCAGCATTTCCTTCCGATTGCAGTGAAGGTTCTGTTTGGACACTAGCCACGACCCCGTTAATGACTGGTTGTCGAGTTGGGCACCCCAAGCTATGTCTGAAGCATCGTTGGTCAGGAAGTGATTCGCTGGGGGGATGCAAAATTGTACTGGCATGACAATTCTCTATCCACCAAAGAATTTCGTTCTTGACATTTGCAGGTAACCAATGCCGCATTTTTGGATCTTCTGTAAGAGAGTTCAGAAAATTCAAAAGAAAACGGTGATTTAACCTGCCGCGAGGAACTGCAAAGCTGGCAAAATTTAGGAGTCCCACCATGCTTTGTACCTGTTTGAAGGTAACGTACCTTTTCTCCAAGATCATAGACTCTGAATGATCTTGTTGCACTTGTCTTTTGGCAGTGCTATTCTGTTTTCCCAAGGAAACCACAGAATTCCCAAGAACACCAAGCTCTTTTGAGGAATTAGTGTGGATTTCTCGAAATTGATATGGCATCCGAGATGTGTTAAGAGAGCTATCAACATGTTTACGTGATTGCGCAGGGTGGATTGGTTTTGATGCGCTAATAAATAGTCGTCCAAGTAGACGACAATCCTTACACCTTGATTGCGGAGTACTTGAACTGTCCAATTGGATATTGTAGCAAAAGCTTTTGGAGCTGTGCTAAGTCCAAAAGGAAGACCAACTCGTTTTTGTAAATGACCTGCAGAAAGCGTCTGTGACATTTCGCAACCAGAAGATGGAAATGTGCCTCTGAAATGTCTATTTTGCATAGCCAGTCTAGTATTTCTGTAGAAAGTCCGGTATTCGGTGCATGTTTATTAATCCAAACTTGTCTGGCTGTATGTACCGATTGAGGTTTTTTGGATTGAAAATAGGCCGCATTGTTCCATCGCTTTTTGGTACCAAAAATATCGAGGAAACGAAACTTGGAGAGATTTTTGCTCGTTCTAGGATACCTTGGGATTTCATTATTCGTATTATACAAGTCATCTCTCTCGATTAGCTCGTATTGGCAAATCGTTTCCGCAAGGTTTGTAAGGCAAGTGGAGGTTTCTTTACAAAGGGTACCCGATACCCCTGAATCATCTCTAAAACTACATTTGGTGCGCCGATCGCTTGCCACCTGGGTAGAAATTTTTGTAACTGACCGGCCTGAAAATGTCTTGAATCATTGTCTCGATCTTTTAGAATTTCCTCTATTGGCAGAGGGAGAATAATGCCGCTTACGACCACCTCGCTGGGCTCCATAGGGTCTTGGACCGGGTCTTGTGCCTCTGCGACGAAAGGAATCGTTATGTCCTTTTGTATGCTTAGGGCCATTATAGTGATGTGGCTCCTGTTGATTGGGCTCTCCCGAAGAGCCAGGATTATGTGAACCACTCCCCGAGAGTGGACAACAATGATGCCTACGATCTGCAGGCATATCATACGATCTATAGTTACCACGAGATGGAGACCTATAAGAACCTGGTCCCCCCGAGGGACGATTCGATCGTTTACTAGTTCCAGGTTGTGAAGAGCGGGCAAAACCTGTATTATTATTAGGCCAAAATGTTTTGCGGACACCACCAGCTTTTTCTAAAGCACTAGTAAAAGCATCAGCATTAAATAAATGACTACAAGAGGGTGGAATCTTGTTCAAGGTCGATTTCATAAAAGGATCGCGAACATGAGCAAGAATGGCATCACGACGCATTTCAATACTTTCCAACCTATGACCGCATGCTAATTTTAATAGGTCACTAGAAACTTTATGGAATTCACCTTTAACAAATAACTCCTCAAGCTTAGTACTTAATACTTCAGAATTAAAGCCGTTTGAATCAGCCCAAGTAATCAAATCACGCAAATTATTTTGGATAATCTCGCGTTGTTTTAATACACAGAAGGTTAATGCTGCGTATGATTTATCGGAATGAGACATATGACGGTTTGAATCATACGCCTTCACCTCCTCGTTTATTTCCAGTTCGCAGTAACCTGGCATATGGTTGTACAATTTTTGCGTATCCGCATAGCGGACTTCGTTCCAACTTGAACTATCGAATCTTTGAATTTCAAGTAAATATTTTAAGTAACTATCTGGTGTTTTAGGAATAGAAGGTTCCTTTAATTTAGTTTCAATGTTAAAAGTGAATTCCGAAGAAGCATGCTCATTAAATGTGTCATTATAAAGATCACGGCTGATTTCAGAAGTTAAAGAAATATTATCATAGCTATTACTATCAATTTCAATGTGCTTGTTATTATAAGACACATATTTTCGTAACTCACCAATTTCCTTTGTTAATTTTTCAAGCTTTCGGTCGGTATTCCGACGGTGCTTACTTTTATTGCGACGTCCGCGACGGCGGTGTGAACGCTTACGCTTCCCTGACGATGAACTCGATTACGAACTCGATGACGAACTCGAACTATCATCGCTAGAGCTACTTGTTTGCCTTCGCGTTACAGTTTTTTTCTTAGCGCTATTATTCTGGTTCAAATCGTCACTAGGACCACTGAAATTTATATAAACTTAAACACTACACTAAATGTATTTGATACTTACGTATCAGCTTTAAAAGTTAAAGCAAAAAAATTAGAACGAAACAAAAATTATTACGAACGGAAACTCCGTTAAAAATAAGATAATAAAAGGAAAAACTTACGCATCCATGATGAAATACTTAATAAAATACTTATTAAAAACTTTTATGCTCACTATAAAACCATGAACTTATTTGCGTATGTTCAACAAAATGGCGGACTTTGATAAATTATAGCACTTTATGGACGCGTGTTCACTCGACGGGAATCGAAACGCCAATGATTTAAGATGGCGAAAATTCTTCGCTCCAAAAGCACCTGGTAATGGCGGGAGAACCTGATTTCAACCGGATGTGACGTCACAAGGCGGTAAAATCATTAAAAGTAGACGGGAAATGGATGTGCCTATCTCAATAGTAAGCTTTGAATAACGGTCATGTGGTTTAATGCAACCTTATCTAGTGCTGGCCGGTAGGAAACGCAATGTTTGTGATAATAATACAAATCAATATAAATAATTGCACATCTAAACATCAACAATTTTGCAAATTGTGCATTGGTTTACAATCGCTTTGTAACATGGATTTTTGTTTAATTAATAGAAAACGTGGACAAGTTTTGTTATTTAAGAGACATCAATACTATAAACAAAATGAATATAAAAATTTATCTCAGATATGGTTTTGTCGTAACCGCCGTAACAATATAAAGTGCTCAGGATCTGTCACAATAAATGTATGTACCATATTATATCTACGCTTACGTGCGTGATTTTGCCAATATGAATGCTTCGAACGGTAAATAAGCATAAGTACCAACATTTGTAACTGCTATGTGTGTCTGTCTGTCTGTGGGATTTGAAACTCGACCGCAGACGACACCAGCAAATGGAATCTAGAGATTTTTTATGGTGGTAGACCACCAGAGGGCGCTACAGCAGCCAAATAAGTTTAAATTTTAAACTTTCACTGTCACTATTATAACACTTATACATTTTTAACCGGTTTTTTTATATCACGGTAAGAAACCCGGTTTAAAATGTATAAGTATCATTTATTCATAGTCATCGTTTTACTTAACAGGGAGAAAAAGTTATAAAAACAGTCGAGCACAAAGATACATGTCAACCAAATGAGAACGATAATGAAATAGCATTTACGATCCACAAAATACATGAAATGGCTGGTACTTCTGCGGAGCTAATGCCTAAAATCTACGAGAAACAGAAGGTTAACAGTACCACCATTTGATAGCGTAAAGTGCAGCCTTTACAATGCACGAAAATGGAAACTAAAAGTCAGCAAGACCGTTTTCAAACATATTGAGGAAGTACAAGTACCCGTTACATTTGAGAAATATCTCGTTGCTGACTATCAATATGAGAATACCAGACTATTAATTTTTTGTTCTGAAGATGCAAAGGAATTATTAGAAAGTGTGAAAGAATATTTTGTAGATGCGACTTTTAAGAGTTGTCCAGAGCCATTTCCACAATTACTTTCTATACTTGGCGAATTGGGGAGCACAACTTCCGTGATACCGCTCATTCATGTGCTTATGAGTGATAAAAAAGAGTCGACATACGCTGCATTCTTCGACATCCTGAAATCAAAATTTCCCGACTGGTATCCCAATCTATTTCACGCTGATTTTCAGATTACCGTAGCAAATGCCTTAAGATATTTTTTTCCATATATTACGTTAAAAAAGTGTTAAAATAAAAAGCTTTGTCAAAGCTTATGGCGAAAAGCAAAATCAATTGGTTTAAAAAGTAAAATACATAAAAGAATTGTGGGATTATGTACTGCATTGCCGTTAACTCCGTTAGAAGATATTAAAAACGGATGGGAGTACATAAAAACAGAATCTAATGAATTGAGCGTTGAAACAGTTCATAGCATACATGGCCCGAAAATGGCTGAATGACGAAAAACATATCGCCGACTCGAATGTAGTTGGTCAAAGGCACCGAACTAACAACGTTTGTGAAAGTTGGCACACCCAATTAAATAAAAAGATTAATAAAAACTACGTAACCATACTCAAATTAGTAACAGAATTTGGTCGAGCCTTTATTTTTTTAATATTAATTTCCTTTTATATAACTGTTAAAGATAATTTTATAATTTCCTGCCAATTAAAACTTTTAGATGGTGAAATATCATTAGGACATTTTCTTGAAACATTACGTTGAAAATATAAGCTAATACATAATTTAAATGTTTCCCTTTAATTTAACTAACTAGTAGTATAACTTCTTCTGTAGTATAACTAGGACAACACTAGTTAGGAAATAAATGCAATAAATGGTGTGGAAAAATCAGTAGTGTGACAAACAAGTTTTTATTTTCTTGTTTGTCACACTGGTGTGATGACGAGTCGGGAAGGTATGATAATTCTAACTGTCTAGGCATCCACCCTAAAAAATTTAAGCCATACAAACTTTTTGCAGCTTAGGTTACCTACCTACTTTAAAAAAAAAATTATTTATTAGTGGTCGTTTTTAACATCTAGGTCATTTAACGATCACCTTAAATACAAATATTATTAAACTTAGATAAATTTATATACATTAATCACTTTTAAATATTTTAAAGTACAATCACAACCATTTCCATTCAAACACTGTTTTAAATTATTAGGTAAGTTACATATTCTTTTTTCTAAATGAAATTCTACGCAATCTATGAGTAAATGTAAAACTGATAAATCAGATCCACACTTGCACGTATTTATGTTTTTTTTAGTTATAAGATGAATATGGGTTATGTTAGTGTGTCCAATACGTAATCTGGTTATCACTACTTGGTCATTTCTACAATCGAACTAATTTGGCGACTTATCAAAAATTGATTTCCTATTTCCTAACCCATAACAGTTTTGATTAATTATTTTCTGTCCAATTATGATCCCAGAGATTTTTAATTTTGTATTTTACATGTTTCTTTAGATCCAAAGAGGAGTTAACAGAACTGCATATATTATTTTCGTTTGTTGCGTTTTTAGCTTCTAAGTCTGCTTTATCGTTGCCGACTATACCTTGATGACTTGGTATCCATATTATTTCAAAATTTATTTTCTAAAAGGTTAATCATTAATAATTTTATTTCTTTTATAACAGGGTTATTGTTAGTATCATATATTATTGCTGTTAAACTAGACTTTGAATCTGTATAAATTATCTAATTTTGGCTATTTGGACTATTTTTAAAAATTTCTAAAGCTTTGAGATTCTCTGTTGCTTCACAACTAAAGACCCAGAAAAACTCCCTAAGTCTATATCTGTAAAATTCACTGTTTTATACTATCGAACAACCAGATCTTCCATTTATGACTGATCCGTCAGTATATATTTTATTATAGTTATTTATTATTAATTTCATTAAATAGATTTATATATATATATAAATAGATATATATATATATATATATATATATATATGTACTGTGGTGTTTCTCCTTTCTGATATTTAGTCATTTCAAGGTTAATTGGCAGATCATGCTTATCCCAAGCTTTGAGAGGAAATATGGTTGCCTTAAAGAGTAGTGGTGCATCAATTCACATCAAAAGCTCAAATTTATTGGGAAGTCTTTATCTTTATTCAATTCTTCTATACAGCTTTCAATATTTTTCCACACTTCTTCGTCTGTTTTCGAATTACTTCTTTTTACCTTCTTTTTTATTTTAGTTTTTCCTTCTTCTATCAATATATTGCTACTTGATTCGTCAGTTTCGTCCATAATTTTACTATCTTCACACCTATCAGTTTTAAAAACTTCCATATTCGATGTCTCACTTGCGGTTGCCGAATGAATTCGCTTAATTCCTTTTTGGTGGTCTTGATAATATAGTTTTGAACATTCCATTGTAGTAGGCGGAACAGCTACTGGGTTAATAATGTTTTCGTTATTATTGGTTTCTATAGTATGAGGAAGTTTTCAATTTTGTTTGTAGTTCTTTGCTATGTGACCCATTGAATTACAGGTAAAACATTTTAATGCATCGGTAGAAATATATATCCAGTAATTAGTTCCTTCAAATGTTATTTGGATCGATTCAGGTAGGGATACCATTCATCCTTCGGGCTGGTATAAAATTGTCTTCTAAAACTTACGATGTGAGAGAATCCAGGTTCAGAGGTTTCAATTTTCATAAATGTCATCTGAGACGTAATTTTTATTTCTTCGAATTTTTGTTCTATAAAAGAGTTAGGTATTACCGGACAGACGTTAGATAAGACAATCCTTTTATTTCTTGTTACCAAAGGCTTAATTTCAAGGCTGTGGTTTTGGACATTAACTCTTTTTTTATTGTCGATTAAACTATCAGCTGTTTTCTTACTGTCGAGGTAAATACATATTCGACTGTTTGCAATACGAGATACAAATCTGATTTGATGTTTCATGTCACATTTGATGTCAGCTGTTGATGGTATTACTGAAGCTAAGGCTTCTCTTAATGGAATTCCTTCAATGGAGTCCAGTATTATCGCTTGATCCTTCTTGGGGTCACATGTGGATGACGTCACGTTGCATAACTTGAAGATTGACTGGATTCAATTGTAAAAATTTTCTCATCCGTAAACAAAATTTTTCTGTGTCCTCCCTTTGCGTACCGCTTCAGTAGTTGTTTCGATTTTACCACCCTATTCTTTTTTAAATTATCAGTTAAGAAATGACCAGTACATCTCTTATAGGCTGCAGGTCCTAAGTCATCTTTTAAAATACGCGACATGGTTCTAGGTGCTATCTTCATCTCCCGAGATAAAATATTTTGCTTTCAGACAGGATTTCTTTGAATTCTTTGCGTTACTGCTTTTTCGCACGAACACTACGTGGACGGCCAGATCTTTTTCTGTCACAAACAGAGGTCTCATACCTACTTTGTGTAATACAATCACAGCGATTCGGTTTTCTTTATTACCCCACTCCATTTTAATATCGCAAAATATTGTACAATGTATTGGCGCCAAAATGAAAAAACCCCATGAACAATCATATAAAAATGACAGATTCCAAATTCAAATGTAATATTTATATTTTGTTCATTTTTAATTATAACAGTATTTATGGTCAGACTAAGTATAATTATACTTACTTATTGTACATAATAAAGTAACAACACGTGGAAAGTAATCTGACCATTACAGTAAACACGTTAGTCTAATATTATGTTATTGAGTCTATACATAATATTATTATGTATACATAATATTAACCTATACATATTATTATTATGTATAGGAACCGACTTATTTAAATATAAGTAACCATGATATCCTGAATTTTAAAATTCTGTCAGAATTCGAAAATTCGTATTTCGTATACATAGGTACTACCTACTTAGAAGGTATTGTATGTGTCGAATACAATATTAGGTACCTAGGAACCTATGCCAAAAGGACTTTTGTGCGTAGGTATACCCGTACTTAACGCAACTCAACTACTAAACCTACTCGTTAAAAATTACTTACTTTTAGTATTTTTAGTACAGTTTAGCAAAATAAAATAAATAAATAAATAAAAATACTCCCTAGTCCTATAAGTCCCTTTGAACGTTTTGAGAATGAAGGTCATGTTTAATATTTTTCAGCAATATTATTATACTGTCCTAACTTCAAAGGATCTGACGTCGGTGTCCCTATTCAAAAAAATAAACTCTTGAACTTATGAAGTAAATAAGATCTCAGTAAATTTGTGGAATTTAATATTTGGCATAGATAAATAGTAATGGGGCTAAAGGTAAATCTTTACTGTAGCTATTAAGGCTTAGTTTCTTACCGGTGCCGGTTCGATGCCAGTGTCGAGTATTAACGAGATTTTTTCAAATAGGTAGGTGCAGTCGCTCAAAGTGTTAACGCACCGCGGTCTGGTCGCATCCACATCGGCTTCATCGGGCACTCTCACTACAACGACCGGTCAGCAAGCAGAGCACATCTCTCCTGGTCAGGACGTAGCATCGGCTCCGCAAGGCAGCCCTCCGACTCACTGGAGCCCGTATAGCAACTTCATAGTTCCGACTCAATGGTACTCTCTGGCGACTCATGCAGAAGCCTCAAGATTCGACCTCCGGTCTTTGAGGGAGTGATGTGGTGGGCCAATTAGTGCCACGATCCTGATCGCACTATCGAAGTTTTCACAGTTCGGCGCTATACATACAACTACTAAAATGCTTTCAAATGGGCTTCGGCCTGACCGAGCATACCACCTCGCTCGATCGGAGAATGTAGATCTCCCTCTGGGACTTCCACTATTCCCACATAATTATTATCTTTCCAATATTGTTTCAAATGCGTACCTATTGCATTATTTCTGCAATTGTAAATTAAAACACGGATTTTGTCGCGGTTCACAATTTACTTTCATTTATCCCGATTCCCGACGTTTCAGCTACTAGGACCGAGGTTCAAGTGTCCAATTGTTGAAGTAATTCAAACTTTTAAGTCATCTTTAAAAATACGCGACATGGTTCTAGGTGCTATCTTCATCTCCCGAGATAAAATTTTTTGCTTTCGGACAGCTTTGACCACCTTTTTCGTACGAACAATACGTGGACGGCCAGATCCTTTTTTGTCACAAACAGAGGAGGTCTCATTGTACCTATTAATAGCCCGTACACAAACATTTTACTAATACCAAGCGTATGGAGTTTTAAAAATTGCATTTGGCTCCCATACCTACTTTGTGTAATGCAATCACAGCGATTCGGTTCTCTTTATCACTCCACTCCATTGTAATATCGCAAAATATTGTACCAATGTATTGGCGCCAAAATGAGAAAACCCAATGAACAATCATAATATAAAAATGCCAGGTTCCAAATTCAAATGTAATATTTTGTTTATTTTTAATGGCAACAGTATTTATGGCCAGACTAAGTAATATAATAACGGTGAACTAACTTTTAATATTTCATGAGAACTAATGTCTAGACATCGACGAAATTAATAGCATCGAAAATCAATAATTTTGAACAAAAACTACTGGTTATATATAATTTAGTGCCTGGATGCATAGTTTATAAAATGTATAATGTACTTTACTATTACTGTGTAAATGATAATACTCGAGTATTATCATTTACACAGGGTATCTGACTCAACTCTTAAGTGTGCTAGTCAACGGCTCGAACTCATTGCAGCGCGCGAGGAAAATGTATGTTATTTGCTTTATCTAAAATCTGTGAAAGGATATACCCATAAAATAGTATAATATAATTATAAGAGAAGTTATAGTGCACACATTTATACCGCTTTGTAAAGTATTTTAAAAAAGGCGTCCTCAAATTACACAAATCGACGCACATGTTACTGTTCTTGCAGCAGCTCTTAGTGTGTTATGAAAAAAATATATATTATTATGGACAAATAAAAACATTTTATTCTCTGAAGTAAAGTTATCTCATTTGTCGAACAATCAAACTGTACGGTACGTTCGTTTTTTTATTTCCATTCTTCGTTTGTTTTAAACTAACGGTCAAAGTTGCGTTAAAAATCTGTTCAATTCTGTTCTGTTGTTAAAAATCAGATGTTTGGAAGCTATTATCTTCTAAACTAATTTAAATTTTAGAAATATAAGCACGTACCGACCTAGATAAGAGCAAAATTTGGGTCTAAAATGTTTGACTTTAGAGTTAATCACCAAGAGGGTATGGAAAAAAAACCGACTAGCGCAGCCTAAAGTGAGCCCCATAAATAAAATATGATGGGTCTCGCTCCAGCGAGACCCATGATGATATCTATGGACTATGGCGAGCTTATTTTTTCTGCCGCTAGGGGCAGACCCAACGCACACAAAGCGTCATCTGGAGGCGTAAGTGGTATCAAAAGTTCACCAGGGGCCGCTTGGTAGCCCGACGGTCCTTGTCGTATCAAAAAGCTGCCAGAAGACAAATTTAAAGACCCTAAGCGCGCCTGGCGCGCGTGGCAATTGTTCCAGTGTTTGACCGTTCATCATGGAAGCCAGTCGTGTACGAGCAGCAGCAGCTTTCGTAATTATTCACAGTATTATAAAGAAGAAAAAGGAGAAACGAAAAGTGCGTTGATGGATAAAAGAGCTGTACCGAAAAAGAATGCAGTATGGAGTGTCGCTTATTAGAGATATGCAGTTCGAAGTGGTAGAAGACACAATGAAAAACTTCACAAGAATGTCGACAGAAGATTTCTATTACTTGAGAAATTTAATAGAGCCAAAGGTGAAAAAAATAGACACCCGGTTTCGCGAATCTATTACAGTGACTGAAAGGCTGACAATAACTTTGAGATTTCTTGCCACTGGAGACTCATATACAAGCTTGCAGTACCTGTTTAGAGTTTCAAAGCAATCTATATCTAGGATTGTCCCAGAGGTTTGAGATGCTATCAGTGAGGTTTTAAAAGATTGGGTAAAGGTAAGTGAAAAACGCAATATTATTATTATATTAATTAGTATTATATTAATTATTTAAATTTTTAAAATTAAATTACTTATTTCTCGTTATCTTGAGTTGACGTACTGGCCAAAGAATCAGTATTTGAATTTGAGAGATTTTGAGGCTCTTGTGTTGTGTTATACCCATAAAGGGGACTGTATCTGCCTAAATCGGCTTCAAAAATAATATTATTAATTGCTTGTTTCACATATACCTATAAGAGTATGGCTGTCATATTTTCTAAGTTCATTTGCTATATGCTGGCCATAACTAAAATATGTATCAGTAGCTTGAGACGTTTCTGTTAATATTTTAAACGCTTCTGTCAACATTTTATCCTCCTCTTCTTCCTGTTTCCATTTCTTCGAGGACTTTTTTGTAGTTGTTTCCGGTGCTTTTTGAACAGTATCATTAAATTGTTCTTGTGTATTACAATCTTCTGAAGTTTTTTGGGAAAAGTCGCCTTCATTTTGTAATGTAGAGTCTTGAAATATAAACGTGCATTTAATACACTTATTAGGTATTTTATAATTATTTGTAATTTTACAAATCCCCACATCCGAGAAAGACTTGTTGGAAATTGCTCAAGAATTTCAAGAAAAATGGGATTTTCCTCATGCTATAGATGCCATGGATGGAAAACACGTAATGATACAAGCACCTGGTAACAGCGGCACGGAATATTATAACTACAAACACTTTTTTAGCATCTTACTGTTTGCTCTCGTAGACGCGGACTACTGTTTTAGATACGTCGACATTGGTTCCCAGGGGAGACTTTCGGACGGGGGAATCTTTAAACGCACTTAATTATACAAAAGACTCGAAGAAAAGTCCATGAAAATACCTCAGCCATCAATACTTCAAATGCCATACACCCTCCCAGTTCCATACGTTATTCTGGCAGACAAAGCATCAAGGAGCCAGAGAGGGCATCTCTAGAAAGAATATTTAACTATCGTCTGTCAAGAGGACGTAGAGTAGTGGAAAATGCTTTCGGAATAGCAAGCTCGGTTTTCAGGGTTTTAAGGAATATGTTACTATCACCCAATAAAGCTACAAAAGTAGTTTTAGCTGTTATACATTTGCACAATTTTTTGCGAAAGAGTTCTAGCCAGAAATACACACCACATGGATCTTTAGACACGGAAACAGAAACTGGAATCACACCAGGTAGTTGGAGAAATGAGGGTGAACTTTCATCATTTCTCCCTCTCACTAATGCGCCACGTAGAAGTGGGAATCATGCAAAGGAAATACGTTTTCATCTCGCTCAACATTTTGCTACTAATGGAGCAATACCTTGGCAAAATAGATATTAAAATTAATGACATTATTTACCTGCGTAGCGTCTGTTGTATCATTTGACGTATTATTCTCATTGTCTTGCTGCATAGTACTTATTGTAATATTTGGTGTGCACTTATCTTGCATAAAGTTAAAGTCATCAAAACCAAACCATTTTGATACATAAATACTGTCCCGACCTGCGAACAATCAGCCAATAAAATATTAAAAATATAGCGAATTCTTATTTATATATTCTAACCTTCCTACAAAGTTTAGTTAGTCCTAGTTTAGTTAATTTCTCCGTCAAATTATAATGCAATTACATATCAATTTTTATATAAAACTGTCTTTTTGAGGTTAACTGGGGTTTTTAAAAGATCTGTATAATAATTACCCGAGCCAGTGATTTGGCTTTTAGATATTCTCCATTTTTCTCTTCTGTACGACGATAGGAGTGCAGTCATCTTTTTCTTTAACTCCGGCACGGGGAGTCCCATTTCACGACTGATTTCATTCCAAGCATCCTCTCTAAGCGATTTATTGTGATACGAAGATATTTTAGTATTCCACGGTAGGTCTTTTGTACATGTGCCGTACAGTGTACATTTTTACAGTGCCGTAAATTAATAAAACATACAGTTGTATTAATTTACGGCACTTTTGGTTATCCATATTGGGAGCTGGGAGCGCAATAAACAAAAAATACAACGTGTCCGTCTCAATTGGCGCGCGCGCCACGACCTATGTGCGGTAAAAAACCGACACCCGACGGAACGGACCGCTCCGCGTTCGCGCGCTCCAACGAACACATTGGCGCGCGTTTCAAAGTGGTATCCATTTCGCGCGGCTGGAGCGCGCGCCAATGTTCGATCTCTTGGAGCACATAATCGATACGCAGCTTTAATATACTTCAAATGTTTGGAACGCGTTCCGCGGAACGCACTCTCGGCGCGGTCATTCATGGCGCGCGCGCCTGGAGCGCGAAGTCGATACGCAGCTTCATTACATTCAGTACATGTGTGTGATCTATACTTAAGAAATAAAACAAAAATTGGAATAAAACATTAATTTATTCAAGAAATGAAACCCTAACATCATTGTCATATTGTATGGAGCACTCCATACAGTCTTACAAACTACTTACACTAAAGTACGTCAGTACTGTTGGTTACATCTTTGTATAAATACAATGTTCCCTTTCGATTATTTGAAATCAGTGTTTTAAATAAATCTGAATGGAATGTTGATATTTTCCTCAATAACTTGAATGATACACTGACCTATCGAATGTACGTATAAGAAAATATTTTTTCTTACCATAACATATGGTACTACTCTTACTTTATAATAATATTTTATTTAAAAGGGACTTTATAATGTAATTCTAATATTTTTATCGTGCCACACTTGTCATTATATTTCTAAACTGTTGTTTAAAATAAATCGTTACACATTAAAGTAACATTGCAAAATATATAATTACAATCAAGGCCGATATTATTATACTCGGAAAAGAGCCAACGTCAAGAGAAAAGGTCATGCATATGAAATTAACGGACAACTAATAGGTACGGTAAACCTTAAAATTTTATACAGACGATGATCATATTATATTTTAAAAGCCATTGGCTTTAAATGAATTGTACATTTTTATAATAGGACTTAAGATTGTATGACTCTACTTATGTAGATATAAGCTGTTAAACGAACTTTAACATTATTGTAAAAGAAGGCTAAGGAAACAAAGTAACTAGTTTTGATCACTGCTGACTGCTCATATCATAATATCATGTCAATTCCAATAGTTTTTGATATTGTCGTAGTGTCTTGCCTTTGTTTACTAAATATTGCAATACTCACGTTTCTTTCTAATGTGTAAAATCAAATTAACGTAGGCAGGCCTAAAAAAATTGTTTCGACAAGTATTGCACCGATAAGAGATATTTAAGATTTCCGAAGTGTAGCTTTTTAACTGCAGTATGCTCATGAATTCTTCAACTCATCCACTGAATATAAACATAAATTATTACATATAACAATTGGGTATTTGCCATGTAAAAAATTAGTTTCTTTTTCAATATTGTTAATATAATATTGAAGTTGGAATATTTTTTTACAACAGAAGTGTAAAAAACCTACATAATTATTACTTACATCAAATACAAAAAGATTCACTATGATAAGTATGAACATTTAGTAAAACGCAAACTTCGGAGATATCAGAAAATTTGTGCGTTTGAAATTTCGTAGCGACTTACAGGCGCGAGACATCACCTGCTTGTACGACTTTTGTATGGGGCGTTTTCGCAAGACTCACAAACGTGCTTCAAGCAATCCGCAATTTCTTTGCAAATATTGATTTTTACGACACAATATTTTTTGTAAATTATTTATGTTACAAAAACAATTACAGGCAAATACCCTATACAGAAGTGTGTATGTGTGGTTGTCCTTAGTAATAATTCCAACAATTACGAGCCCTCCTGACAAGCATTCGCCTGTTTATTAAAAAAACATCGTGTGTAATATGCTTTGCTTACAAGCGAATGCTCCTGAAGCAGTACGTTAATTTTAACACGCTCGGGGCTAGTGTCTAGTGTCGCGGCGGTGGTCGCGGTCGCGGTCGCGGTCCCGGTCGCGGTCGCCAGCTGCCGTGTCGCGGTCGCGACGCTCGCGGTACCGCTCGTCATAGTACGGCGCGGCACTCGCCCGCTTGGCGGCGGTAGGATCCGCTGCGCCCGCGTCCGCTACCGGCTCAACTGGTGACTTGCGAGCCCTGCAAATTTATTATACATAAAAATAAATATCTCGTTCATATGAAGAAACAATATAGTATCTGTCGTCTCGAGGCTAAGAGATTTAAACAGCAGATAATAGGTTAAATTTTATCGACAAAACATCCCCCTTTCTGGCAATGATGTAATTTAAGTATTCCTATAATACTTTCTACAGCTGATTGTCAGTAGAAGAAAATATAACCTTTTGGCGATTTTTGTTGCTGTATTTTACGTCAAACACAATCACAGAAACTCTGACAATAAATGAAATTTTTGGGTAGACAGTATTTTTTTTATCGAAGAGAGAAGACAATATTAAAAAAATATTAGGAATACTATGAGACAGAGAAATTATTTATTTAGTTTTATTCGACGTGGGTAGGTAGTAACCAAAACCTATTATTATCAACTGTTAAAATCTCTCAGCCTTAAGACACTGTAGAAATAGCAGACGGGCGTCACGCTTTCTCGCTCACAAACAATCTGTGTGAGCAAAACGAAACTTAATCTTTCACATACCTGCTCATTATTTTTATGTTACTGTCGCCTAATAATAACATCTTTCTGCTGGTACGAATTTTTAATCCTAAGCAATATTTTAATATTTTGCAGTTATATTATAATAGTCACGTTAGCCGCATTCACTATATATTTTTTTTTTTACTCATAACAGTTCCTATTTAAATTTTACTCGTAACTTAATTGACCTTTCTTCCCGACTGTGTCCTCTGTTGTAGTGATCGGCACGTTCACGGTCTCTTGACCTGGACCTGTCTCGCTCACGTTCACGGTAATCTCTGTAGTAACTGTAACAAAAGTGAAATATTAATAAAATTCACCATGATATGCAGAACATTCTACACACACATATAGCCTTTCTTTACTTTTAGAAGGGAGTTACACGGGTCGATTTTTTATACTCTGAATATTTCGATTTTAATTGTCAACAAGCCTATAGTCATCCGTGTTAACCCCGCATTACTGTAGATACAATAGGAAAGTGCGTGTATCGAATCGATAAGGTGAAGCACATCGCAAGGCAAGCATCAGGCATGGTTACGAATCTACTTATCGAAACTTACGCATCACGCTCGCGTTCACGATCACGCTCTCTTGATCTTTCCCTGTATCTGCAAGCAAATATTCAGGTTAACTGAGAGAATATATTCAATTTTTATTATTTATTACCAAAAAATAACAGGTATATCTCGTTATACGTCTTGCTATAAATATTCCCAGATACCTACTTGCAGTTACTTGGCAATAAAAAAAAATGTTTAGTACATGTTGTATATTAAACAACTCTTTTTAATCAAACATCTAAACATTTTTATAAGTTTGTCTCTAGCTAGTTGAAGCTATTTTGTACAATTCGCCCATGACTATTAAAAAAGTCGGATGTGAAAAACAGACAGCGATGCAAAGTGTACCTTTTATGTAACTTTCTATTTATTTCAAGTAGGATCATGAAAGTTTAGAGAGTAATGCTGTATAAGTTATTTATTTATGTTTAGGAAAATATTATGAGTAGCCAGTATTTAATGACGTGTAAATATGAGAAAAGTCACTTGTGACCTTTTTACTGGGCATAAGTAATGCCAATTTGTCAGAAGTACATTGTTGCTTGTACAAAATTGATGATTGCATGTCGGAAATGGCATTTACGTCGTTGTTAAATTATTACTATTTATTTTAAAAGTATGTCGTATGTAAAAAATACTAACAAAAACGCCAAAAATTTAAATAAATTATATATATATTCATTGACTTTAAACTAGATAAAACTTAAAAACAATAACCTAAACAAAATACAAAATATTTCTTATGACTTAAATAATTCAGAAAATTAAATTTTCGTAGGCGATTAAGTAATAATAGCTCTTAGTTTTATTGAAAACTTACATAATTAAATTCAGATTAACTGATTAAAATCAGTATTTTTGTTCAAACATAGGTAATTTTTAATTTATTCATTGTGGTTTTTTATAGTTCTTCGAGAGTCTCCCATACCAGCTATTTTTCAAGATGAGCTAATTCAAATGCAAGTTTAATTATTCGGTGATATATTTAATTGATGACAATGATTTGATGACAAGATATCAGCAAATGAAGCGAATGTTACTGGGCCGTAACAACACCGGCACCGTCACCGCTTCCACCATCACCTCCTCCTCTATCACCAATTTCATTCACTTTTAAATTTATGTTACGCTGATTTTCATCGAGCATTTTAAACGTCATTTTTCATTGCATGGTACTTTTATCTCTTTGGCTGGTATTTTCTTTCCTCTAGCATTAATAAAACCTATTCCATGATACTTTGAACATTTTCTCTTATTTACCACCCAGTTTTCTTTATGCATTAGCCTTTCTTCCCTTTGACTGTTTTAAATGTAGATTGACGAGTTTGACTACTTTTAACTGACGTGGGGGTATTAAAACTTGTAATGGATACCGAAATATATGATATAGATCAGAGATAATGAAGAACAAGCAATTTAGTGTATCTCTCAAAGGAAAGCTATTCCACATATAAATTGGGAATATCCAGCAAATATGCTGGATATTCCCAATTTTGACTTATGGATAGCAGACATGGGCACTGACAAAATCCCAACAAGCTAAACTTCAAACATGCCAACGGGCCATGGAGAGAAGCATGATGGGAAAAAGAAAAATTAACTGAAGTTGAAATGGGCTGGCCACAAATAGAGCCAGTACATGGTTCCTTAGAGACGGAAAGAGAAGGAGAGGGAAACCATTTAAAAGATGGGAGGATGACCTGGTAAAGCTGGGTGGTAAAACCTGGACAAGGCTCGCAAGAGATAGACAGAAATGAAGATGTTTGGAGGAGGCCTTTGCCAAAAGGCACCCAGAAAAACAAAAAAAAAAATGATTGTATCCAGATAAACAAAGATTTTTCTGAAAAGAGCCTATAAATAAATATATGGATACCGCAGAAGGTGTCAGGTCGTCATTGGTCAAAATTGGAGGATTGTCGTTTTCAAAACAGGCACAAAATTCGATATCGCACTCATGTAGAGATTTGATGGTGATGGTGATGGCATTGGAGTTCTAGCATCACCAGTTAAATTGTTTTTTTGAATTTGAGAGTGAGATGTATTATTTAACATAACTTCTAATGAACCTTTGTTGTACATAACAGGTGGTGAAAGTGGTGATGGTGGAAGAGGTGATGGTGAAAATAGTAGCGGTGGAAATGGTGCCAGTGTTGTTACGGCGCCAGTAACATTAGCTTCATTTGCTGACATCTCATCATCGTTGAATATATCACCGAGTAAATCTTGGATTTGAATTAGCTCATCTTGAAAACTTTCTGGTATAGGAGACTCGAATAACTACAAAAAACCATGATTCATAAATTAAAAATTATGTGTGTTTGAAGATGTTATATTTATTAATTACATAAGCATAAATATACATTAACTGTGTAGGCGTGCAAGCACGCCTAAACTAAAACCTAAAACTTAATTTTCATACAAATATAAGCCATTTTAAAGCCTTTTAAGATTGTTAAGCGAGTCAAGTCTGCTATGTTTTGGATTCTAGTGTAGTAAATAGTACCACATCCATGTCATGCTGATAGTATTACTGACATTTTAACCCATCTAAAAACGTTAAAAAACGTCGAATGTGGCGTTACCGACATTTAAGTCATAAGAAAATCGGTAAACAACGACGGATGTAGTACTACCGACATTTTACCCATTTATAAAACTAATTAACAATGTCATATGTAGTACTACCGACATTTTACGCATTTGTGAAACCGATTAACAACGTTGTATGTGGCACATCCTACAATTTTAAATTTCGTTCATCCCGCTAACATTGCCGGAACTGGGAGATCATCCGCGTGCACCCACTCCCTCATCCCGCTAAGAACGTCAGTAGTTAATACCCGACATTGTTAGCGGGCTATTTTGATAATATATAATATTTTTAATGTAGCTATTTAAAAAACTATGCATAAGATATATGTTTTCTTTTCAGCTGATGATTGACTTGGCACATATTATGAAATAAAAAAAATATCGATTTTGCAGTTCCGACGATGTTAATAGACACTGACGAATTTCATAGGCACTAACCGGTCACGCTCCTCTCTGTCGCGCGATCGGTCGCGGTATCTCGACGCGGAGCGCTCGCGGCGTCTCGGTGCGCGGTGGTGCGTGCGCGCATCCCGTTCCCGTGACCGCGACCGCCGCCGCTCGCCGCCGTACGACTTTGTCTCCACGCCGTGTAGCGTGTCTTGGAGAGACGATATCAGTATCTTACATCTGTCATCGTGGGCTACCTATGAATAAATAAATAACCAACAAATCAATATGATGTAATTAAAATACAAGGTTAAATCAATCAAAACTCTTGTTTTTAACCTCAGTGTTACATAGTAAAATAACATACATTACACTTTATAATTTCAAATTGTAACTTTTCAATTGAATAAAAGACTAAGAGCCTATTTCACAATCATCTAATAAGTGTCGGAATGCTTATTCTGATAGTTTTGTCACTAGTTACTTTATATCGAGCGACTGAGACAAAACATGCAAATAAGCTATCTGACAAATATTGTGACCTAAAGTATTCAAAAAAATTCCCACTAATACTCTACTTCACTAGTACTATACCTTGCTCTGTTTGATGAGCGAGATGGCGGTGACGAGCGTCTCTATCGCGGACGCGTACTCCCCGGCAGCGGCATCGCTGACGGCGCGCGCAATGGCGCTAGACGACACGGTGCGGTTGCGGCCCATGACCTCCTCGAACTCCGCCTCGCTGATAGCGGGCATGTGCGCGTGCGGGTGCGCGAGCGGCGCGTGCGCGTGCGGCAGCGGACGCGGCTCCGCGCCGGCGCCGTAGCTCTGTAAGTAATGTTTGTGATTAAATTACGTGTATGGAATGGTTCCATTTGTATTAATTCACTTTAAAATACCAATAAAATAATTTGAAGAAAGTTAAACATAAGATAAAATCTTAAATAAATCATTTAAACAACAGTTTATAACAATAATTTGACAATAAATTTTCAGTACCTGTGGTGGTCGTCCGTAGGGTTGCCGGGCACCCGGTGGCGGCGCCTGCGCGGGCGGTGGTCCGCCGTGAGCCGGATGACCGTATGGTCCGCCTGGACCTACAATAAAATAATATTAAGATATGATGAAACATGTATTTGTTATTTTGTTCCTTGTGTAATTACATTTTGAATGGACATGGTTTTATAACTAAAACGTCAAACTATTCCCTGATTGTCTCCACTATATAGAAGCAAGTATGTAGTATGAATCACGGTAGAAATTTCTAGAAGTATACCTGGCGGCACGCTCTGCGGCGGCGGCTGCACGCCGGGTGCGGGTTGCACGGGCGGCTGCTGGTTGAAGAACGCCGGGTTCACGTGCGGCGCCGGCGCGCCTGGACCCACGCCTAAACAAAAACACAATTACAATCCGTACGTGTTAAACAACAACCACGCTGGTATGTGACTCCATGTCACATGTGATGCACAGTTAAGTCGTGCTGCTTTTTTTTCTTTTTTGAAAGGACTAAGGTAGCCAAAGCCCTAAAGCTTTAACAATATCCCGTCCGTCTTGTTCTTGGTGAACTTGGAGTATTTATGTCCCTATAGTCAGGATGTGCACAGATAACTAGTACGAGTTGTAGATACTTAACAAACATTAACAAGACAGCAACCAAACGAAAACAAATATTATCTAAGAGAAATTTATGTTAAAATATTAGTGAAATAACAACATGGATATTATTTATTTTAGTTTGACAACGACATAGACAGAGAAAGCAGACAACACATTTGCTAATCCTGAGCACCTATGATGATGTAGATTGTGGAAGTTACAGATTTGAAAATTAAACATAGATGTTAATATGAAATGAAGAGTCGAGACAACTGAAAAAAAGTTAAAACACAAAAAAGTAAGTACACTATACGCTCCACAGAGCTACTACAATAAACGACCGTTTAGAATTTTTTGGAAACCTTTGTCTATAAGCTGACCACTCACCATCAGGAGACCTGGTAGCGACTATTCCTTAAAGGACAAAACATATTATTGGGATATTGACCTCAATGAGAGATTTTATACATAATATATTATGTAAAACCTTACCAGAAAACATAGAAAACCTTCACTGGGACTTTATTTTTTATTGCAGCAACACTACGAAAAGTCTTCTTATGATTTGTTAAAATCTCGACGAATTAAAGACATTCAATTTAGTTTCGTGAATTTTCCGTAATATGGCGCGGTTTTTTTATGTTCCTAGTTAGGATTCAGTACACAATATTATTTTTATTACCTGGGTGCTGAGGCATCGGACCTGGCCTTTGTGGTGGCCCCTGCTGGTGCGGCGGCATTTGGTGGTGCGGCGGTGGCATGCCTTGGCCCGGAGCCTGTAAATTCAAAACATAATAATATAATATATAATAATATAATTACAACATGCCACCAAAATACAAACATTATAAATAAAATTGATGAAATGTTGAAAATAAAGGAGAAAAATCTTCAGTGCTGTGTAAAATACTGTCAACGCAAAGTACTCTAGCGTGATGGTATACATCTTAATCCTCTTACCGTAGATATCGCAATAGGGGGAACACTAACATTGCAGTCGACATCTACAATAATGATCAGTATTTTTAAAATAGCAACTTCTAGAGTTACACAAATGAACTAGTACAACATACTGCATGCGGCGGCGGCATTGGGTGCGGCATCTGATGTTGCGGGGGCCCGTACTGCGGCGCGGGCGCGGCCTGCATGTGCGGGGGCCCGCGCGCGGCCCATTCACCGCCGCGGGGGCCACCAGGACCGCCCGGCCCACCGGGCCCCGGGCGCTGCATTTGCGGCGGGCCTTGGAACTGAAAATTAAATTGCTTAAATTTAAAATTAGAATTCTTATCAAAGCGCATGTTTCATTTCACAATGTAGAGCTATTTGCTGACTCAAATATCAAACTTCGTATGTTTCATTGACACGTGAATTTTATTATGATTTAATTTAGCTATCAATATGTATGTCATCGTAAAATTGTAAATACCGTTAGATTGTAATATAACTAGCGAGATTATAAAATGTCGACAGATTGTGAAATAAACATTCTGCTTACAATTTTACGCATTATTTTCCGTTATATTATAATATAACGAACTGAAACTCGTTAAATTGTAAAACGGAACGCAGCTCGCGCGACTCTTGGTTGAACGGCATATGCCCCGCGCCGCTATATTTGTTGGCATATTCATGTTTTGTTATCAAATGTTAAGTACTAAACTTCAAAATCACATTATACGTTAAATAACATAAAAATATTAAACACGGAAAATATATTACAATTTAGTCCATGTTCGGCGACTAGCACTAAATAATTTATCATTAAAACTTTGGTCACAAATCACATTTAATTTACTTCCACGACAATTTTATTTTTTCTATATTTTATTTAAATTCTAAAAGTGAGGTATTTTAAAGAGGAAATCAATTTAAAATCACCAAAACACTGTTTGTTTACATTCGATAACAAATGAATAAACAAACAAGTGTAACGGCGACCAGGGCATATGCCGTTCAACCAATCAGCGCGCGACTTGCGTTCCGTTTTATAATTTGATGAGTTTCAGTTCGTTATAATAAAATAGAACGAAAAATAACGCGTAAAATTGTAAACATAATGTTTATTTCACAATCTGTCGACATTTTATAATCTCTCTAGTTATATTACAATCTAACGGTATTTACATTTTTACTGTGACATATACATCTTATTTCAAAACTTCTTTTAAATCATTAAACATACGAGACATCTGCTTATGGCAACTAATAACAAACCTGCATCGGTGGTCTATGCTGTGGGGGACCCTGGTGTGGTGGGGGCCCCTGGTGCGGCGGCATGTGGTGCGGAGGCGGTCCCTGGTGCTGCGGCATGTGGTGTGGCGGCGGCCCGTGCCCCGGATGACCTGGTGGAGGCCCGCGCATCTGGTGATGAGGCCCTGGCCCCGGCATCATCATGCGGGGCCCGTTCGGCCCGGGTCCGTTCGGTCCACCGCCAAAGAATTCTAGAAACGTAGAGAATAATACCTGGGAGGCCGAGTTTTGCTCAGAGTTCTAGTACATATTGCGGAAAAATACGGATTGCAATAGATACGTACTACCAACTATTGTATCAGGGTTATTTTATAAATTTTGCAGAACTTATTTCTGATTTAGTTCTTAAAGACATTTCGGACCTTGTAAATATTCTTTTTTTTTTCTATTTATCTGACTGGGATTCAAACCCGAGACATCAATTTGGCAACAACACAAAACATGAATTGAGTCGAAATTATTGCCAAATCGTTGCAAGACGAAAGAAAAAACATACAAAAACCTAAAAGTGCGCGGTTTTCCAGGGAACAGACCTAACTAGATCGTTTTTTCGCCCCCAAAACACCCTGTGTACTAAATTTCATGGAAATACTTGCAGCCGTTTCCGAGATTCTGATTTTACAGGTATGTGTTCCTAATATTCGGATTTCGCCTATCGTACTCATTTGAAAAATTCATCTTGTATATAATATACAAGAATAACTAGTTTAAAGTATAAAGGTAGCCATTTGATGTATGCGATCGCGACCTGCCATACCACCAATCAGATTGTCTGGACACGCTCACCGGTAGCGCATCGCGAGTCGCGGAGATTGTTTAGTGCTGTATTTAATTTCATACTAAGCAGTGGCTCTGCGACCCTATTTCGGTCTCGGGTCGCGGTCTCGCGTCGCGTGCATCGGAAGGCTATTAAGATTATCATAGACTAGTACTTTCAAAGGTTCCATATAAATATCAGTAATTAGAGTTGGTAGTAATATTTAATGGTAACACATTTCTGTACTGACATGGCCCTGCAAAACTTGGATTTGCATTATCTACAATGATTGGAGCAAACTGTCTTGAAGATGCTTCTAGTATTTTCTTTTTCTCAACCATGTTTTATTTAACAAAGTTTTTTAAATACAAATAATTGAGAAATATTTACCTCCGGGATGGGGGCCAGGCGGCCCACCTGGGTGGCCTCCTCTCATTCCGGGATTATTGGGTCCAGGTGGTGTAGACCTGGTCTTAGACTGACTCTCAAATTGGTTCAAGGCCTGGAATAATGCAAAATGTTGGTTGCTTTCTTATCAAGATAATACATTTTATTAGTTTCATTACTTTATTCATTTTCGCCCCATGCGCTACTTTAACACCTACTGTACGCTACTTTATTTTTAGGAATTTAATTATCTAAACAGAGTGAGAATAAGGCCAAACAAACTTAATTTTGTGAGTAGTGAGTCGCAGAATCGGTCGGCAGAAATTCTGCTGCATTCGGTTTAATAAAAGTCTAGCGAGTCGCAACTCACAAATTACGCTAGTTTGATCTCACCCTAAAAACTAAACGTACGTACGTCTTTTTTCCCAATTTTATTCTCTCGGTATAACTTTATAATCCCTATGCAAACTTTGTCTTATATCATGGTGGCATTTTTGGGCTAAAGCAGAACAAGTGCAACTAGTTGGTAAAAATAATCGCTTACTTTGCAATTACTTTGGTTTCAGTATGTCTGTGCATTTTTTTTAAGTTAGCACCTATACTCCGTTTAGATTCAAATCTTAACGTAAACAAAACTTAAATTCGACCAAATTAATGTGTTATTGTATTTATTTACTGCAATTTGTAAATAAATTACATTACAGGACGACTTTGTTTATTTTAATATTCAATTCGATCTGAACAGATTATAATATTTATTATTCGCCGATTTAAAATTATCGTATGAAAAATTATATTTAAAAATCAATATTTACCTGCTTGGTCGGCAATGTTACTACGGGATGCTGGCCTTGGATTTCCTTTTTAGGGAGGCGATCCATGACCATTCTAATAGATTGATCGGAGCCCAGTGATATAACGCAGAAGCCCTTCGATTGTCCATTGGCTCTGTTCTCAAAGAACTTGACATCTTGGAAATCCGTCACGCCAATATCGGCGATCGCGTTCGCTATGTCTTGATCTGTCGCCCACTGAAAAAAATCCATTTAACACTCATACGAGGACTTGCGACGCAAAGCACATTAAAATGAAATACTTAATGACATCAAGTGTTGGTGCAATGTCACATACCTCAGTTACACGGGAACATAAAACCTAGTATACCCCTATCCCTAACGTAACATCCCGACCCTAATACGCCGACAACCGTTATAAGCTTTATTTTTTAACTAGACGAGGAACGAAAATGATTAAAACTATTCGAACAATCATGATAGCTCGCTAAAATGTTGGAGTAATGATATAGCCTGAAATACACCTATTCCTCTGTAATGTTACTAATTTGCTGATACAGGAACCGTTTGGGTGGAAATTAAACAGTATTTTAACTTTGACCATTCTTTTATTTTCAAAAAACATCTGTGATCAAATATCTTTTTCCTCTTTTTTTTAAATAAGGCAGTCCACACACTGTCTTAAAATAACATCAAGTGACCTTTAATTTTGTAAAATTAAAGACTACAATATAATTAAGGACTAATTAGTCTAGAATTAAAAGAATAAATTTGATGAAATTTGACATCTTAATTAAATAACCATTTTTTATTATTTTATTAAACAAAAATTTTACTATAGCTGTTCAGCAAAACAACAGTTACAATGTGGGTAAAATATATTATAAGTAATCAACTAAATATGTAGTTCAAAAATGTTTGGAAAAAATATTGTTTCAAGCTATTTATTTAATAATGGAAAGACAGAAAAATTTAATTTCAATTGCGAAAATGTTATAAATTAATGTCTAATTTTTACCTCTGTTGACTAGTTAATTTAACAAAAATGATGTAAATAATATTTTATAGTCAAACAAAATAGAAAATAACAATAAGCATTTTTTAAACATGCCCAAAAACATAGTAAATATCTTTAATACATTTATATCATATTCCAAATGTACTAATTTTGAGGCACTACATATTCTTACTCAGACCCGTAGCATAAACGCTCATAATTATGTGAACAATCAGCTAAACTCAGTCATACAGCGTCCTAATCTTAGTGCGTACTTAGTATCATTACAACTTTGTTGTCACATAGATTGTTAAACAAGTCGTCGAAAGAACACAGAATGGGGTTGTCGTAAACATAAAAACAAAAATGTTATGAACATTTCCCGTCAGCTCATAATTACATTTGTGAGATCACACAAGTGTTTTAAAAAGTGTATCAACCAATGAATAATATAATAATGTACACAAAAATTAACACATCTACATTTCAATATTTAAAACATCTTACCTGGTGACAAACCTGATAAAAAGAAACGTTAGAACAAGGCAATATAATCATTACATCAGAACTTTTATAGTATATCCCATAACAATGCCAACTTATAATACTATAACATCTTAGGACACTGATGCGCGCGCCCCAGTCAAGTCCTTATTGCAAGATCTTTTATTATTGATTATATTTTTTACCTAACACAATACTTAGGAGCATAAAAGTTCAAATGTAGCAAAAGCACGAATAAAAAAAAAAAAATAAAAACAAAAAAAACATGTATGTGGAAGTCAGTAAAATAATTAACTTAAGAAAACTAAGATTTGTTAGTTTTTATTGTAGTCTTGTACTACAATTTTTTCTTAAATTAAAGATACATAAATACATATCTACATCCACAGCAGTTTTCAAACAATCAATCCATTCGTACGTCATCTTTTGCATGCAGATTTTTCTAATTTTATCACCCTAAAATATTTTTCCAATGAAACAGCAAAAATTACTTTTTAAATGTTATCACAAGAGAATATTAAATGTTACATTTAACACAAATTCTTAATATTGAGTTCTATGATGAATAAAACTACTAATTGTTTTGTTATTTTACCAATACAACCAGCACATGTTATGGATTGTATTAAGTCATTATACAGCTGAACTTTGAAAGCGAATTACTTCACATATTTGTATGAATAACCCATTATGCTATTTAAAATATATCACAAAAAATACTGTTTAAAATTCAAATATTAACAAAGTTTTGTAATATAATCTACATCACTGGTTGTTTTTCATTTATGGCATTAATAATAACACAACATAGCAATAGACTATTAATTCAAACCATAACATGATTATAATATTTAAGAACATTTAGAATTTTTTTAATAAAAATCTGTGAGAAATTATTTTGTATAATAGTATCACATCATAGGTACTAACATCCTAGAAATTATTATTTATAGGATGTAGATATTAATTCTACTTATGATAATCCCTGTACAGTTCGGCAAGGTAATTTAATTTTTATGTATTTGTTTTACTATATTATCATATAAATTATATTTAATATATTATTTTGTTTTACAGAAATAAAATAAAACAAAAATAAGTTTTAAAAATAAATAACATACCTACATACCAATTCATTAAACACTTTTTTAATCTCTAAAATGTGTCTTCTAAAAATTTATAATATATTTGTATAATTTCATTGAATACCAATATAATATAATGTAATCATTTCATTGAATACCAACACGGTATATTATTAGAACTTATTTTTGGTTTAATTTAATATGCATTAGGACATAATATTAAATGCACAAATAAAATTAATTGCTTCTATGAAATACTTGCTGTAAAAACTAAAATGATAATATTATGTCATAACAAGATATATAAATTAAAATATTGTATTCAAGGACCCCTGAGAATGTGTTAAATAAAACTTAACACTTCACTTCACACAGCAAATAACCAAATAAATATTAATAATAATTGATTACAATAATTGTAATAATTTAACCTCATTCAAAGCTGTTGTGGAATAAAATCTACTATATTTATCTATTTGGTTATTTACAGGACTGCCATCTTCCTAGTTTATTATTAATTATATTTGTAAGTCATATTAATGTTAACTTTATGATAATTTTTAAAAGAGCAAGCTAAGTTATTGTGATGTTTTTCAATGGAGCAAGTTATTGTTTGGATACTAATATTATAATTAGGACCTGTTTCCCCACTTCTGGTAAATTTTGTAGATCTTTCACAAGTTTTTTCACTTAATTTATGCCGAGTGACAAATCTTGAGAAAAAGCTCCTCAGTCCTTATCAGAACATGGTGAAATGGCACTTTATGCCTCAAAAATCAAGAAGGATATTGATATCAAACAAAATGGACAGCAAATTTATACATTCCATACGCAAACACAACCATCAGCACCTAATTAAAAATTAAATAATACTTTTCATATTGTCAAACATAAAATAAGTAACTTTATAACAATTAAACCAAAAATTGTTACTTATAACAATAAATTTTCTAAAAATGTTTTTTTTTTGTAAGTATTTCAATATTGAGAGCAATTGGAAGACTAAACATAATATTGAATGTTAATTAATACAAAATTAGGTTGTCTGCATGTATGTAAAATTAATTATGGAAATATCTTATTTGACAAAATTGATGAACTTGGTAGTAAATATACAAAACAAAATTTCATTAGAAAGACAATTTTGATAAATGTATATTTTATCTCATCTTCACTCCATAATCACTAGGCTCAGAAGCCATTGACCTATTCCAGTTCAAAATGGCAGTCCCATCGAGACATGAATAGGGAAATCATTCTAAATTGCGATAAATTATAGGTAAGTACTAAAACTAAAAGTATTTACAGATCTAAATAAACAGAATCAGTACAAACCCAAGTTAAATTTCCGACGTAAAGTTGAAAGCGGCGGCCATGATGTCCGTGGCTTGGTCCGTGATGATACGGTGCGTTGCCGTTGGTCTCCTCCGGCGGATGTGGATGCTGTTGAGCATTTGGAGGTCCGTCTCCATCATCAGGCTTCACTGGTGGTGCCGCTATTACGTCGTCATATAAATCTACGTTGTCGCCTCCAAAATCATCCTGCAACCCCATGTTATATTTCATAACAGATGCAGGTTTAAAATCATATTATGTACAATTTTAAACACAAAACTGATAAAATGAATATTCGATAACAACTTACCTGTCTATTGAAATCAGATTCTATATCATCAGCGTACAAATCTATATCCACGCCTCCATCCGCCATTTTGCGAATTGATTAAATTTACTTCAAGCGCCGCGGTCAGCGGGGAGGCGGGGAACCGGTAGATTTGATTTGACAGTTGACAATAGATAGTTTTTTTTATGTAGACTACTAATATACAAGTAAATTTATAGTCTATTATGCCTTACAAAAAGGATTTTCATAGAAGGACGTTCAAAAGTTGGTCATTCGGCTATGACTACTTAGTATGACTATAGCGCCGTAGGCACTATACTTACGCTCCAGCCTGCAAATCCGACGCCGCGGACTTGTAGGCAAAAAATATAAATTAATGACACTTTTAATTTTAAATGGCGGCCTTTACTACCGGTGCTAGATTTGCAGGCTGGACGGTAAGTATGGCACTACCCTCACCGTCCAGCCTGCAAATCCATTATCGTGGCCTCGAAACGGACTTGTATGCAAAATTAATTATTAAATGATTGACACTATTGAAGCTCGGAGCAATAACTATAACATAGAGATCCGGCTAATTTGCAAGAGGAACATCATATATCGTTCCTTATCCCTATACTACACATGCCAATGAGAAAGAAAGAGATATTAATTAATACTAATTGTTCGTTACATACAATTTTCGTCGGTGGCTCGAGTTTGTACACTGATCTGTCTGAAGCTGGTTACAAGTTGTATGATAGCATTTGACATCAACAGAATACTTGCCGTACCCCAGTGATGTCCTAGTCGGCGTTTTATGTCGATAAAAACAAAATGAAGAAGAAAATGCTAATCTTCATAATAAGAAATGAAATCATTGCCGCTTTCTGTTCCCTTAAATCAAAGCGAATGTAAACTACGTAATAAGAGTATCTCACTCCGAATAAAAAAAAGTATTCGAAATTTATGTGAATTTTGAAGTTTGAAATTTAAAAATAATTTTTCCTTCTATTTCTGAATCACCAATCACAGGTGAAGATTATAGTGTGAGTACACACATTATAAGAGCGAGCCAGTTATATGGTTTGCACAGAAGATATTTAGGTATAATGTAGAATTTCGAACTTACGATCTTACGATTCTAATAAAGAGTGTCCCAATAAGAGTGCCCGATTTAATTATAAGAAAAAAACACATATTTTATTTTATTTGAGCGAGAGAGAGAGAGAGATTCTATTCCATACTTAACGGAACATCCGTTAAGTATGGAATAGAATATCCTGCATATGGCCCCCACGGCTCTGGCGGCAGACCCTTGCTATTTTCATTAAATTTTCGATGACTTTTTCACAGAGTGGCGGCTCTATCTCACCGATGACGCGTTGGATCTCGGCCTTTAGCTCGGGAATTGTTCGTGGTTTATTCGCATAGACCTGAGATTTAACAAAACCCCAAAGGAAAAAGTCGTAAGGCGTTAAATCGCAAGATCTCAGTGGCCAGTTCACATCGGAATTTCGGGAGATTATTCGGTCCGGAAATTTTCCTCCAATAAATGAATTGTTTCATAGGCGGTATGGCAGGTCGCGCCATCCTGTTGGAACCACATGTCGTCCAGGTCCAGTCCTTCCAATTGGGGCCAAAAGAACTCTGTTGCGGTAAAGCAAACCGTTGACAGTTGCAGCATTTCCAGCCTCATTTTCGAAGAAGTACGGCCTAATCACGCTGCCTGCGAAGAATCCGCACCAAACAGTGGCTCGCTGGGGATGCATTTGTTACTCCTGGATCACGTGCGGATTTTGTAAGCCCCAAATTCGACAATTTTGTTTGTTAACGAACCCGTTCAAATGAAAGTGTGCCTCATCGGTGAAGATGATTTTTTTCGAAAAATCGGCATCCAGTTCATTTTGCTCCCACACCCATTCAACGAATTGTCGGCGCTGTGCATGGTCTGCTGGTTGAATCTCCTGGGTCAGCTGAATCTTGTAAGGATGAAGGTGAAGGTCCTTCGTTAGAATTCGCTGCGTGGTGTTCCTCGAAAGTTGGAGTTGTTGTGAACGATGCCGAATTGATGTTCCCGGGTTTTCGGCGACACTCTCGTTTACAGCAGCGATGTTTTTGAGAGACCGACCGGTACGCCGACGCACAGGAGACTTGCCTTCCATCTTCGAATTGTTGACACATTTGGTGCACTTTCACGACCGAAAATTACGCGAAGCTTGCGAGCGGTTTCAGCGTAGTTTTCCCCATTTTTGTAATGGGTTTTCACAATGATAACGCATTGTTCTTTTGTGTAACGCTCCATATTTATTAATCGGAACAATCATAGATGACAGCTGTCAAGTTTTAGAGCTGCCACATTTTTTTCTGAGCAAAAGAAAAAAGAAAAAATGGCGCCAAATTTAAATCGGGCACTCTTATTAGGACACCGTTACTTACGATCGCCAGTTGCGACCACCTGGCAAGATATTTAAAACTACTTACCGGATCTTTGCGGTTTGCAACCAATAGACAGAATGATTCAAAACTAAGGTATATGCGTAATGATCGCTAGTGATTTATAAATTATAAGTTGATCAAAAACGAAATGAAGCACTACTACAACTTAATTAATTTTGTATATTACTCTTCTTCCGTGTATTGAAGAAACTTAATGCTCTGAGGTTGACACTTATAGATCTTTAAATAAATATCTATTACTATAACTATAAATATTAACATCAAAAGTGTCATTAATTTTTATTTTTTTTATGATTTGCAGGCTAGACTATAAGTATGGTGCCTAAGGCGCTATATTCATACTAAGTAATTATAGCCGAATAACCAACTTTTGAATGATAATAGACAGACGGATAGACATACTGGCAAGTGGTAGACTGCGAAGTCACAATTATAATAGGGTACCGTTTTACCCCTTGGAAAACGGGGGAAAAGTGCCATCTATCAACAACTTTAGGTAACAAAAGTGTACTGCTGCCATCTATGATTTAGAAAATTAATTTGTGTTTGATAAGCAGGAGTGCAGCAACGGCAGCGGGCCGCCGCTGGGCCGCGGGGGAACAAAATATCCCTCCTCGCCAATCGCCATTTTCCGTCAAGCTCTATCAAGTTAGCTACTGTCAGTTGTTGTGTTTGTGTGTGGTGTTATGAAAAATTATTAGTACCGATGAATCTCAATGGGAAATTGTGTTGATTCCAACGCCAAACGATGGCTAGTTTATTGTGTTTGTGGCTTTAATGCACCGTTGGCTGAGTGATAATGGCCGAGTGAATAATAAAGTGAAGTGTTTTGTGTCGTATGCTGGGCTGCCGCAGCAACATCGGGCTCCATTCTCTGGATAAGTCGTCTACAAGACGAAATAAGCTTTCTAAACTGGAAGGACACCATGTCGGCGAAAAACATCCCTGGAGACAAGGTATTTATAATAGTTTTAGTTTTGCGAAACGAACATAAGGTCACCTTTTTGTTTGTACCTACCTACCTATCTCCTTTCTATTGGCAAGGCGTGGACTGCATTTCATAAGTTTCAACAGCTACGTGGAATAATATTGACCTCATTTAACTAAAAATATTTTATTCACTACTAAAGTCATTGACACAATGTTATCAACAAACAAGTGCCCTAATATCAAGGATATCAGAGAGCTTTTTTGTTGATACTCATTGTAATTAGTCACATTAATATTATAATAGGTTGTATTTACATGTTATTTATAATATTTTAACAGCAGCTGATAGCTATTTACGATGTGTACTAAGGTCTGATTCACAATTATTTTCAAAAAGTGTTGAATTACTTGTCCAGAAGTTTTGTCACTGCTTACTTTATATCAAGCAATAGAGACAAATAATGCAAAAAAGCTATCTAATACTTATCAGTAGACTGTGAAACTGGTTCTTAATGTAAAGTCATTACCTCTACTTATTACCATTTGTTTACTATTGTTTGTAGAAGCGTTATTGTATTATTGTAGTAAAAATGGTATTAAAATTTTGCTTAAAATAAATATCAGCAGAGTAGTGCTCATCATAACCTTTATATTAAACATGTTTTAGTGATTTAAAATATTTAAATGATCCAATGTTGTAAACTATATTGCTTAGACCAGGGATGTAGGGTACTGTCTTTATATTTGCTTTGATTAATTAGGATAGAAATTACTTATGAATATTACTAAAAATTACTATAATTACTAATTTTATTCTGTTTTTTTTTTACAACAATTAGATAATTATTATTTTATTTTATGTAAATTATTATGTTATTAACCAGTAAAGGAAGTAAATACTATTATTTTTTATACACATGTTCTATTATGTATACCTAAATATTAGGGAATTCATCATGGCTTATGGGTATATTATGTCCAAAACAAAGAATAGGCAAAACATTTAAGTACAGTTATAATGTCAAAATAGTTAGACTTCAGTTGGTTTGCCTCGTTTTGTACAATGGATAAGCTGTACAATGTTTTGTCATTGTCTGATACATTGGAGAAGTAGATTGACAGACAAGGACAAAACATTGCATTGCTCATCCATTTTGTAAATATTTTTAATTAGTAAGGGGGCTAAAGTACTACCAACTGTACTTTTTGCACTAGGCACCTACAAAAAAAACATATTAAAATATTATCTTTCCCGATTATGTAGTCCGAGCCTCAGGTGATCAGCCTGCATTTTCTTAGCCAGACTTGAAAACAACATTTTTTGTTGTTCTAATGTGGGATCGAACCCACTACCACTGGAATCGAAGGCCATTATTTTCTCTACACAATATGCAAATCATATAATATATTGTACAATATATAATAATAATATAATTTAAATTGTGCAAAGAACATAATTTAAAAAAAAAGCTACCTTGAACGCGAACAAAGTCCCGAGAGAAAGCTATTGTAAAATGAATGTTTTTACTTTTTACTTGACTTGATGCTATGTGGATAACGACGCTCAATGCGACATATCCACATTCTAATGTGCGTAACGGACGTGTAAGGTTATCTTTCGGGTTTCGGTTAGGTACGGGTTTCTAGTTGTTAGGGTTCCTTACCCAAAGAGTAAAAACGGGAATATTACTGAGACTTCACTGTTTGTCCATCCAGGCTGTATCTCCTTATGTGTATTTTGGTTGCCGCTATGACAACAAATGTCAAATATGTGTCAAATATGTATGTATATATAAAAGAAAGTCGTAAGTAAACTAATTGTAGAAGTTCAGGGAAGGTTAGAACAGTGACAGATATTGGAAAAATTACGGAGAACATACTGTAGATGTAGGTACATGTAGGTGTAGATGTATGTATAGTTATTTATTTATTCCAGTTCATAAGTAATAGTAGGTTGTAGGTGTATGTATAGTTATTTATTTATTCCAGTTCATAAGTCAGAGACAGAACAACGTGTGTCGGGACAGCTAGTATAATACACGTGATTTTTTTGCTGTTTTGTACGGAACCCTTCGTGCTCCCGCACGAAAAAAAAATATAAAAAATATAATTGAAACCCCGTTCGACTCGCACTTTTTTTATAACATAAAGTTTACTTTTGATGTTATGAAGATACATCCCGGAAGTTTAAAAAAAATGTTCTTACTATAAAACACACTTATAAGTTGTACGGAAACCTTCGTGCGGGGTTTCGACTCGCACTTTTTTTTTATAACATAAAGTTACGATTACTTTTGATGTTATGAAGATACATCCTGGAAATTAAAAAAAATGTTCTTACTATGAAACACACTTATAAGATTTAAAATAATTTAATTTTCATAAAACGATCTTCATAGTTATCTCTCCTGCTTGCCAAGGTGCTTGCCTATATTTGCTCTGTCAGTGAAATTCGCCACTGAAAAATTACACCAAAGTTGAACTAAAAGCTTCGACTATAATAGCTTTATAAAACTGACTGCTAAATCGGAAAATATTAAAAAATATATATATACCTATTCAAAATTTGTTGCTAACTAGTTGCCAAAGAATCTAATTTTTTTTATCTTGCCCATTTAAGATAAATCGTCAATTCGACATTGATGCCTATTGCCTGAAATTGTGAGCGGGGTTGACCAAGTCAACCCGAATTTGTTGCTAATGTAAGACCCTACTACATTCGATTTAAAAAAATTGGCAAATTAAAATTTGTATCTGTAATGCTTGCTTGACTCAATTTTTTATTTTTTTTTATAAAATTCTCCCTGAAGACGCCGCGCTGTAGTCTTCACGTTTCAAGTCACGTATTCCCAGGAAATTATATTTTTTTGACTGTATCAATCTGCAATGCAATATAATGTTAGATGTAAGGAGTGAGAACGCAGCCCCCAAGACGTGAGACGTGACGGTACGGAGGTGGGCGTTTGTATTCCATTATAAGTGTCAAAACAGTTCAGATTATAACCGCCTCGTTTTTTTTTGGAAGTCGGTAAAAATTAATGTAAGTACCAGTGGGTACTGATCACTACGGATGACCCGGCTGTAGTCAGTGGACTACAGCCGGGTCATCCACTATGTAAAAATTTCGTTTAGGTACCATGCCATCTGCCTAAATAAAAAAAAATAGTAGGTTGTTTAAAGTTAAATTAAAGCCTTATGAAGAAAAAAAATTAACTACTAAATCTTCATTATGGGAGATTATATGTTTTCATGTTTTCGAAAGCATTAGTGCGCAACTTAATTTAGAAACAACTTCAATGTTAATGGTTATTAATTTTTTTAGTAATGTTTTCTGCGTCATGTTTCCGAATGACGTCTTGCGTAAGCGAGAAACTTTTTAACAAGTTATTATATTACTTCAAAAGTTATTGTCCAATTACGTTCAAAATAATTTTCGAGTTTTCTAACTCTTGCCTATAGTTAAGAGTGAAGGTCCTGGTACAGGTGCCAGTTTATACAGTGTCAAATTATAAACCACTTTCGAAAAAAAATACCTATTCCATGATACCTGATACGATGGAGTAAAATGAAAAAAAGTCATCCCCACGTCACATGTATCTCCATACACCCATAAAATATAAAATAATATATATTTTTTCAATAAGATATATACACAATCTTTAACTAAAGCAAATTTTATCAATTATGTTCATTAATTACAAAAGTTAGAAGGGTGGCAGACAGACGGACGAACAGCCAGCAGACCTTGTAGTAGGTACTACCACTACAGAACCCTAAAAAAATATAATATAATAACAATATTATTTTATTGAGTACCTAAGATAGGACAAGATACAGTAACGGTAAGCATTGAAAGAAATGTTAAGTAGGCATGCAACTTACTGTGTGAGATATAATAATGAGATCGGCTTTCGTTGTTTACCTAGTGACCGCAACAAGCCACTGTCCAATACCAGCAAATATTTGCAAAATACCGTTGGTATGTCATCCATTGTTTCATCTCGTTAAAAAGACAATATCATATTTATAAAATAGTGAATATGCCTACCTGAAAAGTCCGAGGAGTCGGTGGATGCCAGCCGCAAGTTGTATTTTGTACTAAAGCTATGTCCAGCAGTGGATGTTTTGCTACTAAAAAGACGACGAAGCATATACATTATTTTTACCAGGGGCTATCTTACGCTAGAGTTTTCAAATGCTTCTTAAAGCTAAGACTTGAGAAGTCATACATTACATACTTTTGTTGTACATTCTGTTAAGCAGAGGTAACCTCTGATTTAAGATGCCCTTAAATATAAAAAGCGATGGAGAATTCGGCCGTTAGGATACTAGGTATTTTATAAATAAAATTAATCTCAGTCAACACGCAATTCGTGAGTAGGAAATGCATACTTACATATCCCTGAAGGTGACGTAGACGTTTAAGTACAAAAATGAAGTTAAGTGACAGCCGTGGGTTGACGCTGACTCACGACGATGGCTGAGGCCGTTCACATTGCCCACAATGCCCTCGTAATGACGAGATGTAATGATAGATCGGATCGGATCATAATGGATATAATGATCTATGATCGTATGATCCATCTTGTGTGTTCTGTATGGCTGGTTTAATTGTAATCTTTCATACAATATGCTTACAAATATGGTGTTATACGCTTCAAATAATTTCTTCTTGGTTATGTATGCCCTTAGCCAAGGTGCAATAAATGTTATTGACGTATCGCGCGCTATGTCACTTAGCGCACAATTTTATGTCAATCCCATATGTTTTCATTCGAAGTTCGTCATTGTTATTGTCGATGGCTAAGCCCAATGGGGGTCTAGTCAAGGAGACTTCTTTAATTACAATCACGAAGTTCGTTATAAAAAAAGTGTATGGGATTGACGTATTTTAACGATAAGTGATGTGACTACTCCCTATACATTTTATTCTTTACAAACTTACTTATCGTTTCAACATTGAATTTTGTCTAAGGATCCTGAAATCTTGGTCTTGGTAGTCCCGTAGTCGAGCTTAACTCAAACTTCTATAAATTAACTATTACAGGGGAGCTTTATGAACGACATAAAACCCAAAACAATGTTTTTTAGAGTTTTTGTCTGTTTGTCTCTTAATCTGTTGTATGTACGTTTGTACGCGCTAATCTCAGAATATACTGAACGGATTTTGATGAAATTTGGTATGTTAGTAGTTTAAACTCTGGTTTAACACATAAACTACTTTTTATTGCGGAAAAATGTACGGCACCAGCGATATTTGTTTTATATGCGGTTGCGGTTATGCGTTCGGCTGTACATATTGTGTTCAACAATTACTCCATCATCTGTGGACCGATTTTTATAAATTATATTTTTGACTGGCTGTTGCTCGCGGCTCCGCCCGCGTAAGTATAGTATCCCTCGGGAACACTACTTTTTCGGGATAAAAAGTAGCCTATGTTTTAATCCAGAGTCTAAACTACTACCATACCGAATTTCATCGAAATCCGTTCAGTAGTTTTTGCGTGAAAGCGTAACAAACATCCACGCTTTCACATTTATAATATTAGTAAGGATGTATGGTTTATAATCTCAAATTGGTCCTTTTGACATCTAAGTGGTGACCTGATGATGGGATACATGAGAAATCGAGGGAAATCCTCGAAATTCATATGGTGATTTGAATGTTTTCTGAAGTAGTCCAGGCATATACTACCTAAAATAAAGATTTTGCACCAAGGTATACCCTGGATCCAAAAGAACTGAACAAAACTCCTGAGTCGTTAAAGATACATGTTTGAGGATTTCGGCTTTGTTTAAAGAACTGAAAGCATATGCCACTATGCCAATTAAAGTAATCATCATCAATCACCGCCTTTATCACACCATACACTATCACATTATGATGATAATAGGTACTTCTCATAGGTTTTTAACACCGACACGTATATCTTTGAACATTACTCTGCCGTTTGTCGAAGCATTTATATAATCATTTATATAAGCACTATAATATTATATTTAATCTGCTACATTTTTTCCGCCGACTACTACGATAGTGTCTAATCATTATCATCACTGGTGGTTGTTTATTTGGTCCACAGATCGGTAATGCTTATTTGGGGAAATACCTCGCCCTCTCAGAAAACCGGCATAAAAAAACGCTTGAGTTTGTTTTGCTGAGAGAGTGAGAATACCGGAGGCTTTTTTGTATAAATAACTTTCTTAAAATGTGTTAATAATAATAAATATAACTAAAACGGGAAAAAATACTATTTTAAACTAAAATAAACTGCATCATAGTGCAAGAACACATTTAATCAAATTTTATTACGAAATTGCAAACTTTTTACATTTATTGGCAATGGAAAATAAAGGCTGGTTTATAAACACAAAAACAAATTCAAATTTAAATATGGTACTGTCACAAAAGAAAGAAAATATTCTATAGAAGAAATCTCGTCAATATACTAAAGATTAACTCGTTACGTTAATGTTGTGATTGATGGTTATTTATTTTTTTTTGCTACATGTTGAATTATCGTTACTAATTGTTTAATTGGTAGTGAGTTTTCATTTTAAACACGTTTTTCTCTCACGAATATGGACGTATCGTCCGAAAAATCCCGCACAAATTGTTGCTCTAGTGTAGCAAGGCCTAGACTAACTAACAATTGCTGCAGATTTAAATGTAAACCAGTCTCCGGTTTCCCGAGTTTACAGAAGGTTTATGGAGACAGGTTTATTCAAAAGAAGACGTGGAACCGGCAGAACTCGGGTGACAACGTCTCGTGACGACAGGCTTATTGTGACAACTTCCTTGCGAAATCGGTTTTTAACGTCTATAAGCACTAAAAATCAGCTCCACCAGGTACGTGACGTAGCAGTTAGTGCACGAACCATAAGAAGGGTAAAAGAGCGTGATATCTCAAGTCACACCTTTCAGACCCGCAAATGGACCAAAATTGTCTGCAGCTCACAGGCAAGCTAGACTAAGATTTGCTCGTGAACACTTAAATTGGACTGAAGAGCAATGGGCTTCCGTATTATTCACTGATGAGTGTAGGACTTGTTTGTACGGTGCTGATGGTCGCAGACTAGTCTACCGTAGACGAGGAGAGCGATATGCTCAAAATTGCATTGAGAAGAGGGTTCTATTTGGAGGTGGGTCTTGTATGGTTTGGGGCGGCATATCGATCTGAACTTGTGTTTATTGACGCAGACACGGCCGTGGTAACCGTGGTTTAACATCACATCGCTATACAACGGAGATATTAAACCCTCATGTGGTACCTTTTAGCGGATTTATAGGTGAAAAGTTCATTCTGATGCAGGATAATGCTCGTCCGCACGCAGCGAGACAAGTTGAGCAATATTTTACTCAGGTTGAGATTCGTTCCATGGATTGGCCAGCACTTAGCCCGGACCTCAATCCGATAGAACACGCATGGGGCAACCTAAAAAGAGATGTTTTTACAAGAAATCCGGTCCCAACAACGGTTGCGGAGCTCAGAGTTGCATTGTCACAAGAACTCCGCAAGATCTTTTAAAAACACTGATCAGGTCGAGGTGAAACCGACTTGAATCAGTTATTAGGGCAAGAGGAGGTAATACACCTTATTAAAAACAAAAACTTTTTCTTTTCTTAGTATATATTGTAAAATTTTCATAATAAAACCTTTTTTGTTCAAAAAGCTTCAAAAGGAGTAATTTGATTCTTTTAGTGAGAAATGTTGACCTACACACATAAATCGATTTTTTTATCAGATTAAGAACCAGTCTTAGCATTATCATTGAAATAAATCAAAATAGTTTGCACTTTTACTAATTATATTTCATTGAAAGTTATCCTTGCACTATGATGCATTTTATGTGTCCGCCAGTGTATTTCTCTACATATATATAAGAGTATATATATATATATATATATATATATATATATATATATATATATATATATATATATATATATATATATATATACTCTGTGCTATTACTATATTGCAGTAGGGATAGCATGTCGTAGCGCTGTTTTGACGGTGAAAACAAAAAGTATGTAGAGACTAGAGCAAATGGTATACCTAAATATTTGAAGAAGCAGTTAAAATTTTGGCGTTGCGTTTTTATGTTTAATTTATAAAAAAGAAAGAAAGATTAAACGAGGAGTGAATTGGTTTTCGTAAACAACGCGAAGGGAGCTTTCTCCGAAATTCTCTTTTAAAATATTAATATTTGCGGTGCCTCTTGTAACCTTATAACTGCCATTCAAGTGATACTCACCTTCTAAATCGTAATTGAATAGCGTAGCGTGTAATATGTAGTATGCCAATTGTCAGACCGCAAATCTGTACCTAATTAGCAGGTAATACGAGATAAACATTAGTATTGATGTTACATATTATGTAGTAGGTACCTATTAAATATCCTACTACTGTTGTAAATGTGAAAGTTTGTGAAGATGGATGGATGGATGTTTGTTACTCTTTCACGCAATAACTACTGAACGGATTTTGATAAAATTTGGTATGGTAGTAGTTTAAGCTAAATAAAAAAAAAGTACAGTGTTTGGCATACTGTATTTATTTTGGTGCCGCGGACAAAAGCTTGTGCTATAATAAAGAAACAAAAAAAACAGTAACATCAAATTTTCAAGTATTTAAAGACTCGATACTTTTTACAATTATAATATTTAATCAAAGGGTTTTCGGAGTTAAGAAAAATTTCAGCCCATCAGATGAAAAGCCTGTTTATCTTTGTATTGGCTCCAGATTTGAAAAATTGCAAGGACTCCTACAAACTGTACTGAATGAAAAACTTAAAAAAAACTATCAAAACTGTTTCTCGCATTTCTTTTATTTTCTCGGTATATAATGTTTACATGGTACCTTTTCTAGGCTTTTCACGATACCTTGTACGTATTTGAATACGAGCCCTCCCACTCCAAAGGGATAAAATGAAAAACCATCACGTTTTCTATGGGCGTAGTTACTTTGTTCGAATCATGCCCCACAAGACGGTCTCCACGTGATTCACGTTGCCTCGTTTTGAGTTCTCGCATTGTAGGAATTTCACTTAAAATGTATTTAATACTAGCTGAACCGACAAACGTTGTTTTGCCATATACATATTATTTTTATGATTTAGGGGTTGAAAAAATCGATTACGAGCGATTCTTAAACCTACCGAATATTCAGGGGGCCGCGGATGTAATCCTGTAGTTCCCGTAGCCCTCCGTTGTGTTGAAGTAGGGCGCCGCAGGGGTTTTAGTGGGTAAGAATCCCACATAACCTTCTAGTCTAATCCCCAGGCTAGAGGTATCTTACCGAAGATTTCCCCTGCAATAAAAAAAAAGACCTACCGAATATGCAAAAAAAATTCATAACAATCGGTCAAGCCGTTTTGGCGGAGTGTGTCCCCGAACACTATGACACGAGAATTTTATATATTAGATGTATCGTGTTTCCGTGTCGATATTATAATACCGATAGTCACGTTATCTGCAAACAAACAATTGGCGACGGTCCACTAATGAAACAGTGTGAATTTTAAAGAGCAAAGGTGGGCAGTATCAAACACTGGTCTCGTTATGATACATCCAATGCACTTTATAAGTTTTCGTACCCAAAAAACAGGGCCCTATAAATGAGACTTAGCTGTCTGTCTGTCTGTCCGTCTGTCTGTCACCAGCCCGTATCTCCTTAACCGTGATAGCTATTAGCTAGACTGTTGAAATTTTCACAGATGATGTATTTCTGTTGCCGCTATAACAACAAATTAATACTAAAAACAGAATAAAATAAATATTTAAGGTCCCAGACAACAAACGTGATTTTTAGGGTTCCGTAATACATAAGGAACCCTTATAGTTTCGTTCTGTCCGTCCGCCTGTCTGTCTGTCCGCGCTTCTAGCTTCTGTATTTATGAATATGGGCATTTCTCTACTAAATGGAAAATCGTTGTCCTAAGCAAATTTGATATAGTAAATTTGAATATTTCTCCGTTTTTTCTATGAATAACGACATATAATTAGGTATTCTTGCCACGCCACAGCTTATTCAGTAATTTAATAATGTAATATTTGATAAAATAAACCTCAAACACCTCAAAATACAGTCCCCTGGTATGTACCTGTTCCCAAATTACAAGTCTTGTTTTATATGAAATATTGTTTTCTTTTTGCCGTTGATAACTGTATAAAAAATATTAAAAAGCTTAAAAAACAGAAAGCATCTTTATGAATCACAATTATGTATTTACTATAAAAAAATTATCAATAAATCTATATGTGAACGCTGTCCTCAAATTATTTAAACACTCCCCTGATAAAATTTGAAAACCGCGCTTAAGTAATTTTTTTATTAGCACGAAACGTTAATCGTTAAACGGAATGCAATCAGTGTGAAGTTCGTTTGGGTGCAGTCTTGATTTTTTTTAGTGCCACTCCCTAGTCTGCTAGTGAACCACTTGTCTCGGTTGTAAGCTAATGTAGTCCCCTGATAAGCCATTTTTTACCATTTTAAGAGATTTAATTACAAATATTTGTTAAAAATAATTGATTATTAAGTATGTAGCCACATTTGTTTCGTTAATATAACAAGTTTAGATGATTTTGTTTTATTAAATTTATTTGTAAAAATTACAGTCCCCTGGCCGACAGTCCCCTGTCATTTCATAGATGAAGATGAGATTTTTGATGTCAGTTTTGTCTAAATACTGAAGAAGTTACCGCAGCCAGATCAGAGAGTACTCTAGAACGGAGAATATTATTTTATTATTTTCAAATATCCGTGTTTGAGAAATAAGTTAAATGTAAGTTTTTTTTTCTAAACTGCAATGTTAAGTCTGGTTTTCTGTAAGACATTGTGGCATGAATTCTAATTATTTTAACTACTTCAAAATTATAAGATTCAAAACATTTTTTGACTACCTACTTAGAATGTTGATTGTGATAATTATTTAGCAGAGGTTCTAAATATTAATATTCTTGATTTATTGAAATAATAATTATTTACATAAGTAATATTTAAGAATTACTTACAAATAAAATTTGATTACTTTCATACTACTATATATTTCATAATACTTGTTTTTGTTCATAAAAACATTCCCCTGTTCGATTACAACAGTCCCCTGTCACGATTCAAGATAAAATAGTCTCATAGTCTAACTCAAAAACCAGGACGAAAATCAGTGGACTTTTTAACGAGATATATTTAATTTAATATTGTCCTTCATTTTATTAACAAACATTCTCAACATTTAATAAAATTTGCTAAGGACAGTCTTGTATGGGCGAGATTCCCAAAAGCAGAGAAACACCCATATAAATGAATTTAATTTTGTATATTTATAGATTGTGTATAAATCTCGGTTTTAGCATCATAAAATAATAATAATTTTATATTTTAGCGGTTGCTCATACATGTGAAGTGGAAATGAAGAATATTTTTTCATCCTACCCCATCGTGTGGGGTATCGTTTTTTTTTTTAAATCTTTATTAGGGAAGAAAGGATTTTAATCTATAAAGATTATATCCACAAACAATAATAACTACATAGCTTATTATTATTTAAATATTAAAACAGAACCCTATTAACATTTCTTAGCTTTATCGCTGATTCTACTAGTTTGTATAGCATCTTGGCCTCGTCCGATGTGGGACAAGCCAAAATGCTATTACATATTTCATATTTCACACACTCCACCATCACGTGATAGGCTTCAACTTTGTCACAATCAATACAATTTCTGATATTTACTCTGTTCATCATAAACGCTAAGCTATTTAGTGGGATGTGCCCGGAACAAAGTCTCATAACAGTTACTATTGTATTCCTAGAAAAGTTGGACTTTGTAAACCAAGCAGACGATCGTAAGTTAGATTGTAAGGTCTTACACCAATACCATATCCCTTTAGCTTGAGAGAGGGCTCATCGAAATATTCATTCCAAATTTTTATACAGTTTTGTTTAACTAAGTATTATGTGTCAGTGTACTTATGACTACTTATGATTGGTACTTATGAGAGAGATGTTTAACACAGATACGTCTACACTACATATAGCCTTTTGGCTAATTAAAATAAACTAACTAGATAGGCTGTGCTTGTGACATCTGTCAATATATGACATTGATAGTTCTACTTCATAATACTGTTATATTATGCAACAGAAACACTTCATGTGCGAGTCCGACTCACACTTTGCCGGTTTTTTACATTAATCCAAAAGTTTCCGTAGAAGCATCAACACAAATTTTCGTTTGGAAATTTTCAAAAAATTTCCACTGTTGTATTCCATAATTATCTAATAAACGAAGATTAATATCCAATGACCCCAGGGAACATAACTCAAATAGGATTTGAGGGCGACGCATATTTGACAGGCCGTTAATAGGAACATTGCACCCTTGTTGATTCACATCCACCCCACGGGCTGCACTAAGAAATAAATATACTTTACGCCATTACCAACGAAAATATTGTTTTGGCTAACACTAATTGTAAGGCGTATGCGCCATATGGGCACAGAGTAAATAATATAAATACTTATGTGTGTAAACCTTCAAGCAAAACGTAGTGCGTATTTTAAATTAACAGTCATTATACACGAACTTCGTAGCACTTTTTCCACTTGCATTATTTCTGTGAAACATGAATTTGAACAAGTTTCAAGAACCTGCGGAACAATCATTAAAGTAGGTACTATCGAAAAAGTTGCCGCTCGATGTAAATGTTTAAAAACTGGTCGAGCAGGAGATTTGCCCATATTGTACATACATACTTAAAATAATTAAAAAAAAGTCTCAGTGAGAAATCCTATAAAAATTGAAGCTTAATAAAACAAATATTATGTGTTAATTACCTACATGTATTTAATATTGTTAACCTAGTTCCATTTATATGTTATGTTTTTCTTGCATGCTTTTTATTTATGTTTGTATTTTGACCTTTCAAGTTCCCAGATCTTCGAAATTTTATATAACTAAATTTAAATTGCGCGCTTTTTAGGCAATTTTTGGTGATAAAATAACATTTAAGTAAATGAAGAAACTGCTTAGCAGTTTTAGCACGTTTTGCTGTCGTCGGATAAATTTTAGCTACGACTGTTAGAAATAGTTAATTGCGAGATATTTTTATGTTTATAAGCACACTGTACGTAGTAAAGGTTTTTATTTGTTGGTACACCATACTTATTGCAAACATAAAAACAAAACTTCTCCATGAGGTGTTGGGTGTTTCTATAGCAAAGTAAACATGATAAACCTATATTTTATTTATAGATTGCAAAGAGAGCTGGTAACAAAATATGCAAATATAAGTGTAGCGGTAAAGTCGTATTATGAACGTAGGTGGGCTATATAAGAACAATTCCAAGATTCTGCGATAGGAGGCAGACGTATTTCCATTAGGACTGCCATTGCTTTCACTCAAGCCATTACGTCGCAAATGGATCGTGCAACTCCAATTCACACGATTATATGCTATATTCTAAATACGCTTAATGTTACACTACATTTTTCATATTCAAAAAGGATTGTGAGTGAAAGCGTAAGTATACTTTTGTATGTTTAGATTTGATAAACGTTACTCAACATTTTTCCTGCTGCATTCTTGCAGCAAGAGACATGAGAATTGTGAAATTTTATTACAGCTTTACATTTTAGTTTCAAAATATAACCATACTAGTTTTTTGACAAAAATAATGTCTGTGACAAATTCTAGTGTGCGTGAAAAATTGTGATGCCAGCTACTCGACTTTTGCCCGATTTAATGGGAAAAATATCTTATGCTGTGGTCTATTAGTTAAGTTATTGGTTATAAATGTAGTTAAGAAAATAATTAAAAACTAACATTTGGCCGCGGCTCCGCCCGCGTAAATACAGTATCCCACAGGAACACTCTACTTTTAACTTTCACATTTATCATTATAGTAGTAGGATAGTAGGATTAAAAATTTGTTAAAAGCAAATGTACATATCAATATTATATTATTCTTATGTGCTTCTTCTTTAGAAAAATGTTAGGTATGTATGAAATGAAATGAAATGAAAATATACTTTATTGTGCACAATCAACAGTTACACACACACATATACAATATAAACTATACACAGAACAAGACGAAAGTACACAAAGGCGGCCTTATTACTAAACAGCAATTTCTTCCAGACAACCTTTGAAAGAGAGGATTAAATTGCTGGAGAATGGTACTGTGCTTAAAGTATATCTAAAAATTATAAATATAGAGTATATATTAAAATAAAATACGTAAATAAAAATAAAAATAATAATCCATACATTACATAATATTATAAGAACTAATTAATATTTAAAATATTATATATACAATGTTAAACAATAAATATAAACAATAATTACATATCATGGATAAAAAGGTAACACACGTAACTACTTTCGACACATACTAAGGTAGTAGTCTGTAAGGGCAGATTTAAAAGTATTTAATGTTTTACATTGTCTAATTCGAGTAGGGAGAGAGTTCCATAGCAGGACAGATTGTACGGAGTAGGAGGAGTGGAAATACTTGGTGTGGTGGATAGGAATATCGAGAAGGAGATTTGTGGATGATTGTAGCTCTTGTCTGTCGGAGAGACGGAAACTAAAAGTTTCTTTTAGGTATTGAGGGCTGTTGGGATCGAATAAAATGGAGTAAAGGAGCGAAAGTACACGAGCATTGCGGCGAAAGCGAATTGGTAACTACTTGAGCTTGTGACGGTACTCGGATATGTGTTCAAATTTGCGCAAGCCAAAGGCGCTCAAGTTTGTTAAGTTGGTCTTTGGTCAAGTTAATGAAGCAAACATCCGCGTAGTCTAGAAGGGAGAGAAATAATAATTCGGCTAAGACCACCTTAGTAGGTACTGGGAGAACATACCGAAGTCGTTTCAAGGAGTGCCACGTTGAATACACCTTCCTGCTAATCTCTTTTAGCTGCTGTGACCAAGATAGATGCGCATCAAAATGAATGCCAAGATTCTTAACCACTTTACTATATGGTATCGGCGTACCGTTGATGAGTATCGGAGGCAACGTATTCCAGTCAATTCTGGAGTCCAGCCCCGGACTGCCAATTATTATCAACTGAGACTTAACGGGGTTAATGAGAAGTCCATGCTCCTTACTCCAGTTACATATGACCGATAAATCCTTGCTTACAACACTTACCGCCGCAGGCAATGTATCCAGAGTTGACTGAGTGTATATTTGTAGATCATCTGCATATAAATGAAAATGAGACGAAATGTATGAAGTGATGAAGTTAATGAAAAGGGCAAAGAGGAGATAAAACGCCACCTTGAGGAACGCCGGCAGTAGTATTGGCCCAGTCGGAAAAAGACTCAGAAATTTTAACTCTCTGCCGTCGACCCACAAGGTAGCTTCGAATAAAACAAATCACTGAAGGTGAGAGGTTAAAAGACCCTAACAGACTGATAAGAATGTCGTTGTCAATAGAATTGAAAGCGTTACTAAAATCAAGTAAAGTTTGGATTGTGAGCTTCTTATTATCCATGCCGGACCAAATATCATCTGCTACTTTGACCAAGGCTGTAGTAGTACTATGACCCGTCCGGAAGCCTGATTGATATGTACTGAGGAGATTGTTATGCATGATAAATCTTGTAAGTTGGTATAATGTATAAGTCGCTCAGGAACTTTAGACAAGAAAGGAAGAATAGATATTGGACGGAAACCAGAAATGACTTTAGGACGGTAGGATTTTGGTAATGGGATTATGTGGGCGGATTTCCAGGTATCAGGAAAGGTACAAGTTGATAAGCAAGAATTAGAAATGTGTAAAAGAATGGGAGCAATTATTTCTAGGATTGGAATAATCATTTTGCGACTGATGCCATTATCACCAACGGAATTAGATGCTATTGTCATGACATGTCTTTTAACCTCTCCTTCAGTAAATGGAACGAAAGTGAACGATTCGGAGTTTGAAGTTTGCAGAAGAGATATTTTAATTAAAGTTTGGGATTTTATAGCCGGGTCTAAGTTAGTAGAAGAAATAAAATGTTTATTCAACACATTAATGTCGATTTTGCAGTGGTCATTTTGATTTAAATTTTTACCAATACCAAGCGATTTTAGGAATTTCCAGGTTTTTGCTGGATCACCATTCTCGACCGATGCATGGATATATCGCCGTTGAGCATCTCGACACATAGTATTGCACCGGTTACGTAATTTAATGTATTTGTCGCGATGTTCATTGGTGTTACTTCTTTTGTATTTAGCTTTGGCTGTATGTTTGGCATTAATAATTGATTTAATATCATCTGACAGCCATGGAGCAGGCAGATGCTTAATTCTAATGGGCTTAATCGGGGCATGCTTGTCGTACAAAGAATTAAGTAGGGCATTAAAAATATCAACCTTGGCATCGACCGTTTCCGCTGCGTATAGTGCTGTCCAGTCAGTTCTGAGCGCGTCTTCCCTCAAGGTGTCTACATCTATGGAAGAAAAATTACGTTGCAGAAGTGTTTTGCGGTTTGGTTTAGATGTGCGAACATTATAAGCAACATAAATCAGGTCGTGGTAGGAAAAAACCTCCGCGGGACTCTGACCATGAGTAGTTACAGAGTTTGGCAAAGATACAATGATGAGATCAAGCAAGGAAGGACAGCAACCTGGAGAGCAGTGTGTAGCATTAAGTGGCAATAAACTCATATCACAGGAATCTAAAATAGACATAAGGTTTTTAGATCTTCTATCGTTCTTCAGCATACATGTATTAAAGTCACCCATTATAATTGAATTAATGTAATCCGGTTTGTACGACTCCAGTATAGTCTCAAAAGATAGAAAGTAATTATGATGCATCGATGGACAATAGAATACACCAAGAAGTATTTTACTGCAGTAAGACACTTCAATCGTAATGAGCAAATACTCCAGTGAGTCTGATGGCGTGGGCTGTGCTGACGAACTAATGACAGTAAAAGGAATATCAGAACGTAAATAGATTGCAACACCACCACCACTTTTCCCAATTCGGTCATTACGTATCAGTTTAAAGCCCGGTAGGCTGTAACAAGTTTATGGAAGGCAAGGCTTAAGCCACGTCTCCGGACACAAATATGGCATCAACATTAACTTGATCGAAGGAAGTCAGCATATCAGGATAATGAGCCGGAATGCTCTGCGCGTTTATATGAACTGCCTTAAAACATTTTTTAACTGTGGAAAAGATATTCATAATAGTATCTCTTAGCGGAGAGTATGAAGCACTCATAAAACTCTCATCGCTACATACTGAAAAAGCAGAGAAAAAGTCACCAGAAGGAGTATCGAAACTGTTATTCATGATGTTATGTATATATAACAATACAAATATATAATCTACTAAAATAAGATACCTATATAAAATATGTTTTATAACTTATAAATAGTTCAATAGATAATTAAAATTGTTAGCTACTCAAAAACACCTTATACCTACAGTGTCATGAGTTCAGTTCAAATATATTTAAACATGCACTTTTTATGCATTAAGCACTATTACAAAAAATCAGAAAATAACAAACAAAAGCGAAAATGATCAAATCATCACCCAAAAAGGGAAAAGAAAATAAAGACAAAAAAAAACAATAAAATAACCAATAAGTACAAAAAAAAAATAACTGACACCTAGCATCTGTCATTGTTGTCATTGTCGACTCCGACAGTTGACATTGTCAAAGTCATAATTTTAAATCAAAAGGTTTTATTAAAAAATTGTTATAAACATCTAAAATAATTGAATAAGCGGGTATAATTACCTACATTAACACTACATAGCATAATATAAGCAAGCAGTTAAAAGACAGGCATAAGAACATAAAAACAACAAAACAGCATGTACCTAGATACAAAGTATGATTGGTTGAAAGTTGCAACATGGACTACATGAATGATGATAGCAAGAACATAATATTGTGATGATATTTAAAGCATGATTAAAGAAGAAGGAAAACCAACACACATATAACTAAAGGTAATAAGAGAAAATAAGAAGGGAGAAAAAGCTAATAGAAGTGTGTTACTTTTTGGCTGATTTCTTTGTCTTTATTGCAGCTGCGTTTCTACCTCTGGTTACCGGAATGGATCTTTCAGTCGTCACGGTTGGCGTGTCAGGAGAAAAAGGCCCAGGAATGCCATCAAGTTCAGCCATGCTGTGGGCACGGACTTTGGAGTCATCAGGAGCAATTACTATTACTCAGTAATTGTAATTGCTCCTGATGAGTGCATTGTGTGTCCAAAATTTTGAAACTCCGAAACGCTGTCTGGCCGCCATAAACACGCCATGCCTCTTCTTTATAAGAAACTCTGATAGGGTATTGCCGGAGTTTTTCAGATTGGTTTTAGCCGTCTAAACCTTGTTACGGAGAGCAAGATCATGGAATTTGATTAAGATTGGTCGGGGCTTTGACTCATTTATACGTCCCAATCGATGACAATATTTAATAGATGATATGTCAACACTAGGAACTCTTAATTGTGTTGAAAATAATGAAGATACAAATTCAGGCTCAGCCTTTTTGGCTTCAGGAACTCCGTGAAGCAGCACTATCTTCTTCCTTCGTCTTATCTCAATTTGGTCATGTACATCCATCAGGGTTTCTATTTGGGACTGCAGTGACTTAAGTGCCTCCAAGACAAAGGATTTGAATAAGCTGAATTCCGATGCCAGTGCTGAAGTGGTACTTGATGTTTGGCAAGAATTCAACTCCTGCTGGAAATCAGTCATTTTGTTGTTGAACAATTCGTTCATTTGGTTGATGGATTGCTTCAAGGACTCCATTGTAATTTGTATAAATGACCAAGAAAAGAGATGTGCTTTTTACAGATGTTGATGGTGAAAGTGAAATATGTTTAAATACTTGTTGTTTATTATTGCCAACAAAGGAAATAGTGACACTGATAGGCACATGTAAAAAATTTTACATGGTATTATTTATAACTCTATTAAATAATTAATAAAACTGGGGAGCAGTTAAAACTATGTATTTACTTTTTGCACGCCTACCCCCAAAAATAAAAAATGTATGTAATAATGAAATATGTATATGAATGAATAGGCTTCATTTTTATTTATTTATTAGTCAAGACAGAATAACGTGTACGATAATAATATTACACATAATATATTTAATTGTACTGTTTTCATAATATTTTTCGACCTATGCTCCTTGCGAATAGTTATTTAGTTCCATGCCTAGAATCATAATAATTAGGTTAGATAAATGAAATAGGATATAATTTATTGTCATTGCATTTTATTGCATTATAATAAATTACAATGACAATAAATTCACATCATAAAAATATTGGAACTTGATTTTTTCATACGCGGCAACACTGAATGCCGTTTTGAGCTCATGTAATTTTATGTTGCAATTTCGAAATTATACGATACTTACTGATGATATGTGATCCCAGTGTCCACCTTATTTCTGGTCCAATTATTTTTACATACTTTTATTACGCAACTTTTTTTCCGATTTTAACTAAAACTAAATAAAATATTCGGGATGTACACCTGGCATAAGGCTTTCAATATGAATAGCTCGGGTAAGCCGACCTCAGCTGAGAATTTATTGCAGTATTTGGTTACTTCTGGGCGCTCTACCAGACCGAGCACGTCTGCTCTGATAGAGCGCCCAGCGAGACCAATGATTAGTCTATGGTCTGCAGATTTCGCAGAGGTCATAGTGTTTCGCTGGTAAAACCCGTTTTAACTTAAACCGAGTGAAGTCAGGCTGGGCACGTAGCTTTTCAATATGGGTACAGAAATCGATATAAAGGTTACTCTATCTTTTAAGCCTTATATTGTCCATAATCCATAAACCGTGCAAGTCACTATCTCCTATGTGCATAAAACTTACATTATAAATCGCACGCGGATTTTTAGTTTAGACGATGTGGCCGAAAAGGATTAGGTAACATTAAGTTAACTAAGTTCCAGTAGGTAGTTGTTAGTGATGATGATGATGCCGTTTAATTCGCCTTATTACGGTGCGTTACCAATTTTTCTATTATAATCGGAAGACCTCGTGGCTTACTCATCGATTGAGGTCACCTGACATTGGAACGCTTTTTCGTGTCTGGCCTTGAGCCGAATCCACTAAATGTGGAGCATGCGGCACATAACCAGTAAGCTATATGTTATGCTCTGATTGTATGGGGATGTTTTCGTGACATCAGTTTATTACATTATCCATTCACGAGTACTTGTGTAGATTTTAGTAAAACAGGAACAGTAAGCAAACCTGTCCAATTACCTACCTACAATAATATATTTTACTTATGACTTATTTTTCTCCTATTGAGATTCTGCACGTACCTAGTTGAAGTTCCTTTACTTCACACTGGCGAATCCTGCCTGATTTTCCTTCAAGAGCGGCTAAGTTTCGAACATATATGGTTTTATAGTATTTTAAAACTTATTATTTAAAAAAATATATTATATTTTAAAAATAAAATTACTTGGGAATAAAAATTTATGAATCTCCGAATATCAGATAATTGATGGACAAAATACGTACTTATCTGTGGTAATCGTTGTCATCATATCTATATAGTCTATGGTTATAATGCTGTAAATTGTCAATTTTAGGCGTAAAATCTCCATCTAGTGGCCCAGCAGATATATTTATTTTAGTTGGAGTATAATTTATTTTCTTTTTCTATAGCTCAGCAGTTTCGTTCTAGTTTTATGAAAAAAAATGTTACTAGGGGTGTGAAACAGTACCCTATATACTATTTATATACTAAGAAAAATAATGATTATGTTTTTGGTATTCATAACGTGAAAGCGACATCTATCATTTATCTATTAGCATATTAGCATATTGCATTTCCAAACAAACTAGATAATAATTTCATTACGTTATTGACACCGCAAATAATAGATGTCACTTTTCTGGAACCCGTCACTACAGCAATATATTGAACAATAAGTTAGGTTATATTTAATCAATTATCTTTTATCTCCCGAGTTTGACGTAAAATATTATTGTTTTTTTTGTTCATATGTTCATAAAGTACAACTTACAATAAATACTTTTTGTAGCCACGTGTTTTAATTACCAGGCAGTAAATGTTTGGCGAATTGCCGGTCTCCTTTGTACACGCTTTACATCTTCGTAAAAACCTCTACAACAAAATGAGTGTTCACAAAAACCATATCTTTGCACAGTAATTTGGCGTCGCTTAGTTAGAGTATGCGAAATTATTGCTCCAAACCCGAGTAAATTCTACAATTAATACTAAATTATTATTTGAATCCGTAATACGAGGGCTGCACTAAAAGTATCGGGAATGGAATATTTCCACTGTTCCTGTCATATTAAAATCTTTTTAATTTAAAACTCCTTGGTTTTAAAAATCGAATACCGTTTATTTTTTTTTTAAAAAGATTCTCGGTCTTGTCACAAGGTCTTGTCAAACTTGTTTAGTCGTTGAGAAAATGGAATTGACTCGAGAAAATTCTAGAGCGATGATTTATTATGACTTTTGAAGTGGTTTAACACAAAAACAGTGTGTTGACCGGATGATTTCTGCATTTGGTGATGAAGCCCAATCCAAAACCACAATTTATCGCTGGTTTGCTGAATTTCAACGTGGACGTGTCAAGCTCAGTGATGATCCCCGTCAAGGTCGTCCAAAAACTGCAGTCACCCAAGAAAACATTGATGCTGTGCGTAAGCTGATTGAGGAAGATCGACATGTGACATACCGCGACATTCAGGCAACTTTAGACATTGACATGAGTCAAATAGAAATAATCTTTCATGAACAATTAGGTGTAAAAAAGTTGTTTTCCCGATTGATACCGCATTTGCTCTGTGAAGAGCAAAAAGCAGCTCGCGTTACTTGGTGCGTCAGAACTCTCGAAAGATTCCACGCAGGATCCTCAAATGCTGTATACAACATCGTATCAGGTGACGAATCCTGGATATACGCGTACGAACCCGAAACAAAAAACCAGTCACGAGTTTGGGTGTTCGAAAATGAGTTAAAGCCAACAAAAATTGTTCGTTCACGGAGTGTTGCAAAAAAAATTGTGGCCACGTTTGTCTCCAAAACCGGCCATGTTGCGACTATTGCTCTTGAGGGACAAAGAACGGTTAATGCAGAATGGTATGCTAACATTTGTTTGCCACAGGTCGTTTCTGAACTCCGTAAAGAGAACTGCAACAGCCGCATCATCCTCCATCACGACAATGCGAGTTCTCACACCGCGCACAGAACAAAAGAGTTTTTAGAGCAAGAAATCATAGAATTATTAGACCATCCGCCGTACAGCCCCGACCTAAGCCCTAATGATTTCTATACTTTCCCTAAAATAAAGAATAAATTGCGTGGTCAGAGATTTTCATCACCTGAAGAAGCTGTGGACGCCTACAAAACGGCCATTTTGGAGACCCCAACTTCCGAATGGAATGGTTGCTTCAATGATTGGTTCCATCGTATGGAAAAATGTGTCAAATTTCGCGGAGAATACTTCGAAAAGCAATAAATACATTTTTAAATAGTAATGTTGTGTCACTTCCTTGATTCCCGAAATTTTCAGTGCCGCCCTCGTACATACTATGTACAATTTGTATTAAGTTAACACCACACAGTATTGGGTTTTTAAATCAGGCCGATCTAAAAATGATCACGTCACAGCTTTATGTGGGTCAGAGGTGACCCTTTGGCCAGTATATTTGCGAAACATGTCGACATTCCTCTTTCAGCCTATTTAAATTGGGCTCACAACCCTCGTAGATAATTTATTCAACCTTAATCAAACATTATTCCAACATGTGAAGATTTCCATGTATTAGGTAAGCACGTGCTCCTAATTTGTTTAGCGCGGGTCGATACTGCTACAAATAAGATTTGTAGAGCTTATCTAACCTTTCTGCTCTACATTTACCTACTTGGATTGAAAACACTACACTTTTATTCACTTAATAAAAGTGTTTAGTATAGACCGGAGATCTTACACTTTCTCACTGTAGATAGATATATATATATATTATTATATTGCAAGACCAAGGGTTTCCTATATTTTCCATAAAGGCGCGTCTCCTGCTCATGTTTTTTCGAAACATTACACAGAAAACATGAAACAAAACATATATTTTCATACACAAGCTGTCTCCAGCTATAGAAAATATTTTTGATTGAAACAAAACATTTTGTATAGACAAGATTATGAGTTCCGATCAGGAAGACGTAAGCACTCGTAGTTTTAGCGATTTCAGATGCAGAATCTAGGAGTAAACACAGGGTCTAAAAAGGCCATTTTAGGTGTTTCATATATTTTTTTCAACTCATATTATGTGCGCCATTTTATGCATTTCTATTGAAAACTGTCAAAATAAATGTTTTCTAATGATGATGATGAAATCAAATTAATCATGTAGCCATTTTACTATTTCACGATTTTTGTATGGAAAAAAATATATGAAACACCTAAAGTGGCGTTTTTAGACCCCCAGATTTCGAGTTAGGCCATATTTATTGACCCGTAATTTTAGGAGGATTTTTTTTTTTTTTATTTTCCGTATTTTTAATTATCAGGAGTTACGAATAGAAGATCGATTTGGGATTGATAAATAATTTCTTCCGTATTTCTATGTTTAATGGTCTGTGAGTGGTGTAACAGTTGATAAGAAATGAAACATTCCAAACATTCTCTCTACCCGCACGGGGAATGTTTTCCGTCCGTCTCGGAAGACAAAAACATTGTATATTCCTACACAAATGTGTATAGCCACGCCCCAATGTTTCGATGTTTTGTGTAATGTTTCGAAAATAACACGCACAGGAGACGCGCCATAACAGTGACTACTACGATAATAATTTTAAACGTAACGTTATAATTGGCAATAGAATCGTCATACGATTTTTAAGGCCACGAATTTCTCCTCACCTTTTCACGTATCGGCGTATCGGAATTGGATATTTAATTTTATCGGTAGTTTGGTAAGGACCGTGAACGCTTTGTGGGTGGGTAATCGGATTATTCTATCTTAGTTATTGGAGCTCCTATCTGATCGTGCTCTGAGCGGTCCCCCTATAAGCGGTAATCTTAGATTGCTACTTTTATTTGTTCCCTTTTATCGGCCTAACGTTAAATTTATAGTCTCCTCAATAATGTCCATATGGGGTCTTGAATGGATGTATTCAATTAAAGTTATAATACCAGAAAAGGCATTAAAATTATAAGTGGTATTTTTAGATGTAAAATAGAAAGTGGCCACTAGATCATTTTATCAATTCAGGAGATATGAACTCAAAAGTAGGTACCTTATCTACTAATTATTAATTTATATATGTCCAATGTATAACACTGTATCATCTTAATAAAATTGCAAATTGATAAAAGGTGGAACGGGTGATTTGATTTGACCTACTAAACCAAAGCTACAGTTATACTCTCAGCGTGATATCCGTCCATATTATGATATATTCAAAGCATTATGCAGATTTGCCGCTAACTGATTTCACTGTTTTCTTTGCGATATGTAAGAGGAAGAAATATTTTTAGAAGTGATTTAAAAAAAAAGAAAAAAAATGAACAAACTATGTGCAGTGGAATTTTCAAAATTAATGTCACTATGTGATGACATGAATAGAATTGATTGAAACATATTTATATCCAGACAAAAACGCCTGCAAAGATTACGACAGCTTATCGGGAAACCTAACGCTTTGTAAAGAGATATACCAATAATCCCTTACGATGTGTGAGGGTTTCGCCCTTTCTTTTAAAAGCGTACTTCTTTGCACAATGTAGCCCTTATTTGATGATGGCTAAAAGCTATTTCCAGCTGCTGGCAACAATGATGGGGTGCATATCAGAGTGCAGGGGTCTATAATTCGTAATAATGTGGCCGTGGCATGGCTCGTGCCTCGTATGATATAATTTTATTTCTTTTGTTTCCATTTTGTTTCATGTCCATTTTAATTGGTCTGGTGAAGGGCTACGGCTCCCAGACATTTCCTTTGGTGCATGTAGATTTCGATTCTTATTATACTTCCCACTCAGTGCCATTTCAGACATTAATGAAGTCATAGGGAAACATGTTTGAATAGAATTATTGACAAAGTTTCGTAATTAATGAAGTTTTAAAGTTTAACAATGTACCTGTGTTTTTCCTTCAAATATTGTAAGAGACATTAAAATGTTAGTTAAAGTTAACCTTCAAGTTACAACATATTACAATGCCGTGTGACAGTTTTTAACGTTTAGTAATACTCAAGGCACTCTGATAGTTTTGCTCTGTCCGTCCGTCTGTCTGTCTGTCCGCCCTTTCAGCTTCTGAAGGTAATTATGAATATAAATGGATAAAATTATGTAGTTATAGATAGTGTTTATGCACATTATTTTGAGCAAAATCGAACAATAACTTTTGTAGTAATTTAAAGCAAACGTTTTGCGCATTGATAGCTACGAAGCCCTCCATAGACGTGTCGTAACTCCTGATTCCTGGTTAGGTTTATAATTGTTACATATTGTACTTTTTTCTGTAGACCGTACCTACTCGAGGAAAATTTGCAATACTGCAGACAGATGTATGTTATATACACGGCGAACACATAAACTGCATCATAGTGCAAGATTACTTTCAATGAAATATAATTAGTGAAAGTGCAAACTATTTTGATTTATTTCAATGATAATGCTAAGACTGGTTCTTAATCTGATAAAAAAAATCAATTCATGTGTGTATTGGTCAACTTTTCTCACTAAAAGAATCAAATTACTCCTTTTTTGGAATGAAACAGTGAATAGATCAACAACGGCTTTTTTATGAAAATTTTACAATACTAAGAAAAGAAAAAGTTTTTTTTTTAATAAGGTGTATTACCTCCTCTTGCCCTAATAACTGTTTCAAGTCGGTTTCGCATCGACCTGATCAGTGTTTTTAAAAGATCTTGCGGAGTATTGTCCCATTCTTGTGACAATGCAACTCCCAACTCCGCAACCGTTGTTGGGACCGGATTTCTTGTAAATACAGCTCTTTTTAGGTTGTCCCACACGTGTTCTATCGGATTGAGGTCCGGGCTACGTGCTGGCCAATCCATGGAACGAATCTCAACCTGAGTAAAGTATTTCTCAACTTGTCTCGCTGCGTGCGGACGATCATTATCCTGCATCAGAATGAAGTTTTCGCCTATAAATCCGCTAAAAGGTACCACATGAGGTTCTAATATCTCCGTTATATAGCGATGTGATGTTAAACCACGGTTACCACGGCCATGTGTGTCTGCGTCAATAAACACAAGTTCAGTTCGAGCATCCACATGCCGCCATACCAAATATGCCAAACCATACAAGACCCGCCTCCAAATGGAACCCTCTTCTCAATGCAATTTTGAGCATATCGCTCTCCTCGTCTACGGTAGACTAGTCTGCGACCATCAGCATCGTAGAAACAAGTCCTACACTCATCAGTGAATAATACGGAAGCCCATTGCTCTTCAGTCCAATTTAAGTTAAGTGTTCACGAGCAAATCTTAGTCGAGCTTGCCTGTAAGCTGCAGACAATGGTCCATTTGCGGGTCTGAAAGGTGTGATATGACGCTCTTTTAGCCTTCTTCTTATGGTTCGTGTACTAACTGCTACGTCACGTACCTGGCGGAGCTCATTTTTAATGCTTATAGATGTTAAAATCCGATTTCGCAAGGAAGTTGTCACAATAAACCTGTCGTCACGAGACGTTGTCACCCGAGTTCTACCGGTTCCACGTCATTCTTTTGAATTAACCTGTTTCCATAAACCTTTGTAAACTCGGGAAACTGTAGACTGGTTTACATTTAAATCTGCAACAATTGTTCGTTGGTCTAGGCCTTGCTGCTCTAGAGCAACAATTTGTGTGGATTTTTCGGACGATACGTCCATATTCGTGAGAGAAAAACGTGTTTAAAATGAAAACAGACTAGCAATTAAACAATTAGTAACGATAATTCAACATGTAACAAAACAACAAAAAAATAACCATCAATCACAACATTAACGTAACAACGAGTTAATCTTTAGTAAATTGACAAGATTTCTTCTATAGAATATTTTCTTTCTTTTGTGACAGTACCATATTTTTTTTAGTATTTCGTTTTTTAGTTTCTAAACCAGCCTTTATTTTGCAATACCAATAAATTTAAAAAGTTTGCATATTTCGTAATAAAATTTGATTGAATGTGTTCTTGCACTATGATGCAGTTTATGTGTCCGCCAGTGTATATATGTAATATGTTTGTGACTGTGGGACTTTATAATCTTTAACTTTTAACAAGTAGTTAGTAACCGAGTATTATTTAGGGATCAATTAATGTCGATGTAGGTTTTTAAAGGAAAACGCGCAAATTCGGCTTGACCTCGTAGGTCAAGCCGAATCTGCGCGTTTTCCCAAAAAGTTTGCGTGTTCGAATATGCTAGCCGGCTAGCGGTAGATCCCCTGCCGTATTTCAGAATAAATTCGAATTCAAAAATAGTTTTCCCTTTTCGGGTCGATCGTCGATATAATCCTTCATGCGGAATGGGCAGTGGCTACATAATTCGTGGTCGGCGTAGCGCGCCGGGTGCTGACTTCACAGTGCGGGGCAGATAGCCATCTCGGGTGAATGCGGGCAGTCGGATATTTTATGTACGATTGGCAGCAAGGCGTGTTCCGTTATCGAAGATGAAGCGTGAAATCAGGTGTGCCCGTTCTTCAGGCTTAGGTGCTAGAGGCTATAAAGATATAATAGTGATGCCATTAATGCCTCGAAGGCTAGGCTTTACTATTGCTGATTGCTTTGTCTTTCGTCTAAACTACCACATAACCGAATGCAAACAAGCGAATAGATTTACTTAAAAGAAGTATTGGTAAATCATATTATAGGATTTACGGTTACCTACTTCTTTTATCTATATATTAATACGTGAAGCGAAAATGTCAAGTACATTTAATGAAAATATCAGCAACACACACTACCTTTGTGTGTTAGTTCACACATACACATGACAATAATGAATACGTGATTTGTCAATCCCTATGTGTTTTGACGTTCGGTTTCATCGTGAAAAACATGAGTGAAATTTTATTTTTCGTAATTATAATGGAACTGGACTTACTGACATCGTAGTGTGAGCTAACTGAGGTAGCGATAATAATTTTAAACTGGAGTTATAGTTTAAAATTATTATCGCTACCTCAGTTAGCTCACATTACGATGTCAAATCGCAGTCGTCTGTATCTATCTTGGGGTATAATTCTAAAAACTCGGAAGAAGACGCATCTCGGTGTGCACTGAGGCTTGGATGCCATAAGTGGTAAATTACGAAGTAAAATTACCTACTATCTTTGTTATTAAGCAAAATTTTAACAATTACCAATCTTAGAATTGTGAATTGTGCAATTAGTGAGTACAATATTAGTGACAAAAGATTTGTTGAAATTTCGTTTGAGCTTCAATCGTGAAAAAACTAATTCCCAACTTGCTGAGATTGGGCACCAAATGAAGGGGAGAGCGGCGAGGGTGTGTGGGGTGCTTTGATTCCATGCCGGATTATGTTAATGGTCGGAATTTGGCTGCTTCACGCTCCTAATCTATCTTAGACGATGCGCTTGCAAAACTCCGCTTTTAAATCTATTTCGCTTTCTAATCAAACTAAAAGGACATGATTGCTTCTATAGCCACTCACTGTAATTGAAAAAAAAAATAGAATGGTATTTGTAGATGTCGCTTTAATATGAATAAAATAGAATTAGTAGGTACATACCTAACTTCAAGCTTCGTATTTGTATCATGTTAAAAGAATGTTTTAACAATTAAATACTGCAATGAAGAAAGTGTATATTATGGACTAGCTGTTCCGCCCGCGTAAATACAGTATCCCACGGAAAAAATGTACTTTTTCGGGATAAAAAGTAGCCTGTTTTAGTCCAGAGCTCAAACTACTACCATACTAAATTTCATCAAAATCCGTTGAGTAGTTTTTGCGTGAAAGAGTAACAAACATCCATCCATTCGTCCATCCATATATCCATCCATCTATCCCCACAAACTTTCACATTTATAATATTAGTAAGATATATTTTTTTAATGAAATAAAACCAATCAAGCAGGCAGATCACATGATGGAAAGCGATCACCGGCGCCCATGGATATACTTACACTTATGTAAAATTATTTTGTATTTGCCGGTATGTTTGTGGATACCTAAGGTTATCCTTAGGTATCCACAAACATACCGGCAAATATAATTCTAAAAACATATTAAGCATGGCTTATAAGCAAGGATTCTAAGTTAAGCATTTCACTAAAGCGTTTAGATAGGTATTATCGGCCTATCTTAAAAGTTTAAGTGCAGAAATACATCCATGCACTTATCCTTAACGATATCAAATAAACACTTGAGAACATTTAGATATTATATTGCAAAAAATTGCCTATAAGCATAAAATGATTATTATTTGTGGAGATTTTAATATAAATATATATAAAAAAGCCAAAAACAATCGGACGATTTTACGCTGGCATTAAACGAGGTAACTAGAGCCTCTAGTAATACTTATATTGCCTAAATACACAAACTGCCTAAATTCATTGTCCTTATATAATATATACAACTGTAATGACGTTAACAAAGCTTTCGATGAATTTCATGATTAGTTTACATTTTTTTACAAACTGTGCTTTCCCTTATTAAAAATTAAAATCCATAAAAACGAAAAATCCAATTGGATTACAAAGGGAATACGAATTGGATTACAAAGGGAAATGGAGCAGGCAAAAAAGAAATTTTGTTTTCGAAATTTTGAAAATTATAGACCTATAGCTTTAATACCAATGCTTTCTAAAGTTTACGAAAAATTAATAAATGAAAATCTATACAACTATTTTTCTAAATATAATATAATATAATATGTAATATAATGTGTATATTTAAATGACCTGCCAAAAGCAATTTACCAACAAATAGTGCTATTTACCGACGATAGCACAGTACTCTACTCGGATATAAAAAATGACAATTTAAAATTCGGATATTATGAAATCATTAGACAAAATGATTGAATGGCTTAATAAAAACAATCTAAAAATAAATCTTGACAAAACTCATCTGATGTACTTTAAAACGTATAAGCAAGAAAACAAAATTATAGACTTCACATAATATATGAATACAAAATTGATGTTACAAAATTTCTAGGTCTACTTGTTGACAACCAATGAAATTGGAAAGACCATTGCAGCTATATTTGTAGTAAAGTTAACAAATATCATAAGCATTATAGATGGTGTAAAAAATTTTAAGCATACCGACCTTAGTCACTGCATATAATCACGCTCAAGTCGAATCGGTACTGCGCTACGGGATTATCTTCTGGGGAAACTACAAATAACGACTCGGTATTTAAACCTAAAAAAAAAATGCGTGCGAGCAATATGAAAAATAAAAAGAACTGACAGAACTGTAAACCTTACTTTATAAAACTAGAATTACTAACATTTGTATATCTTTTGTTCCCTGTTTGTATATATCTTTGAAACAATAATGTTTATAAAACGTAACTTAAATGACTATGATAGATTTAAAAGTATCAGAAACAAATATCGAATCTGTTATCCTCCGGCGAAAACAGCTCTGCTGAGTAAAAGCTATTTAGGAATATCGATTCAATTGTATAATAAATTAACAAAGGACATATTAGAAATAGAGGTTTTACAAAGATTTAAAAAGAGGGTCAATAGCGATATTAATTAGAAAATCTTATTATAATATAAATGAATTTTTAATTGACCAAAATGTTAAATAACGCACGGAACAAATAGAATAGATAAATAATTGTATTAAAAAATATAAATGTAATTTAATAATTTTAATGTAATAAAATCTCAATGCATAATGTAATAGAATCATTATTACAATATAATCAATATTTAAAATGTGTAACTTAATATATGACAATGACATTTGCATGCCTCGCACGGGTTAGAATAAGTTGTACCTCCATTAAAAGCTGTAACATCCATTTATGTGTATTTATTCTGCAAATAAATAATTTGATTTGACATTTAAAAATAAATAAATTATTTTATGATGATCTTTGCTTCGAATGCAATTTAACTTTAATGCAGTCAGTTAGTCATCTTCTTCTCCTTATAGATAGTAGGTACCTGGGTAACCGAGCGTTGCTCGGAACTCTAGTAGATAAAAAAAAAAGAATCACAAAAATATTTTCGCCCCGAACCCGCATTCCGAACTTCCGTACAACGCAAAAATTACACATACGCATACTAAACTGCCAATGGGACTGACATTTTAGTGTCGAAATTATTGATATATTATATCACGACGAAAGAAAAAAGATATATAATGCTCAGCTCAGCTCATGCTCATGCTCAGCTCGTGCTAAATATTGGAAAAATACTAAAAACGAAACCTGATTTTTCCCATACTAACTGTTAGTAAAATATCTACCTAAATTTGGGTCTCCCGTTTCACTGAACTGTCAAATATTTATAGGTGCATTTGGTTTATATATTTGGTTGGATACTGCAAAACAGTTGTTGTTGTAGGATGTTTTTTATTTATTCCAGTTCATACAGTTAAGACAAAACAACGTGTGTCGGGCCAACTAGGAAATTATAATTTCAAAGCATCAATCACAAGTTAGATTTATTTTAATTTAAACTACAAAAGTTCTCGTCTGAGTATTAAAAAACTAAAATATGCAAACAACGCGGAAAAATCTATAGATCTAAGGATCACACTTCAATTTATTATCAAAGGCGATTAAGTAGGATTTATTTTCTGGAACGTTTAATTTATATAAAGTTTTAAAACTCTCCCTCGTCTCCATCAAAGTGTTTTATTTGTTAACAAAGAAAAGGATTCCTCTCGTAGTGTGTCAGAGCCGTCTAAAATAAAAGCGGACAAAAGCTTTTAAAACAATTTTTCGTGTTGATAGAGCTGCGGCACTTTGCCGTCGTTCCGAGAAGTAGGCTGTTACTGACACAGCTTTTTAGTGGACCTATTCGATTGCTTCCCGGTGTACGGTTACAAATCTCAGAGATGGCTCCCATATGGATGGGATGATGGGCGCTATAAATTGTAGCACTCCTAACTGGCCGAATATATCGTTCTTGTTTTGGTTCTAATTTAAATTTATTAAATTAGGTATGTAATTCGTGTTTTTTAATATGCATTATTAGGTTAGGTAATAAATAATACGTTTAACATCAATGTCCAGTAAATTGCTGATATTTGCATTATAATATGTAGATTTAAAAATAATATTAAAGTAGGTATATATATAATTATTGATACATTATTAAAGCACTAAGCTACAGTTCACACCGAAACGCGACGTGGTGCGAACTTTTTAAGATAGTCGTCGCGTCTCGGTTTTAGCTGACCCTAAACTTTATTGTAGGTATTATTTAGTACCTATAGCTTCATGAATATTCTAATTTCTAGTTAAGAGTACGTGTTATGCAAGTATAATTTAATGAAGCTTCACTTTCTAATTATTATTATTGAAAAGTCTATATCCATACACTATAATGTGTCTTCGATGAACTAATTTGGTATGAGAATGTAATTTATAGACGGGCGGGAGAGTCAACATCTGGGTTTATGGACTATAAAACGTGCAGGGGCGTCTATTTACGGCGGTTTTTGTATTGGCGTTGATAAATATTAAAGTACACAACAGATATACGAAACAACACTCAGTCGGTAACCATTATTGAGAGCGACAAATTTTAGCGCCGACAGCTGAGTGTGATCCGGATTCGGGTAGTTTTTCGGCGCTAGTGCCAACTGTGAACAAAAGTATGCCTTATGTAAGTATGCCAATAAAAATTAAGAGGTAGGTATTCTTTGTGTAACATTATTTTATTTTTGACGTTTTTCTGGTTATTTTGTCGTTTCAAAAATATATTCCCAAGTAGAGGCCAATCGTAGACTGGTTACTACTACTGGTACTTATATCAGCGTAAAATGACTGCTATTATGTAACATACAAACTGGTGAACGATTTTAAATGTGTTCCAATAATGAACGTTAATTCCGTCCCTCCTATGAAGTTGAGGAGGGATCGTTGACTTAAAACATGTGTCACTCGTTACTTGTCTCAAGTTGACACTCCCCACGGAACGTCGACGTCCTTTCGTATCTATACAGCATAAGATGAAGATAGTTTTCGGCCCTTCGACGAAAGGACTCGTATTTTCGTCACAGACGGGCAGCGACCGTTTTTGGAGTCGCTTGACGCGTCACAGTAGTGTAAACAGCATTAAAAAGAATGTCTCCTATTCTAAGAGTTGAACGCTTGGTATCTAGAAGACCACAGTCGATAACTCTATAAGTTAAGGACACCTTAAAACGTGGACTTATCTAATAGTTGATATTTCTGTTTTGCTGCTATAATGGGGGTAAATAATAAACTGTCGGTTATCAGTCTTTTTACTAATTAAATTTTGTTTTATTAAACTTTTTATGATCAGCTTATATTGTAGTTGACTACAAGTATAATAAGATCGTTCGTTAATTTTTTAATAGCTCATAAACAGTTGTCATAAATGGTAATCCGTAATTGTTACAACACGTTCGCTCGAACAATGTAATGAAGTGTATTATTAAATAAAATATATTACAAGGTGGCCGTGGCAGCAATGCGTGAAACGTTTGCCCTTGTATCGATTTTAGGGATAAAGAGCGAAATCTCGACACCGTTGCTGCAACGCCAGCCTTGAAGCACTGCGCAAAATATAACACTCCACTTTGTAGCACAAGTCATAGAATATATTGTACCTATCTGTTAAAAATTTAATTGGAATCTTACTTTTGTGTCAAATTCATTTTTTTTGTTGGAACTGTGCCTAAGACTTATAATTTGACTAGGTACGTTATGTTTGTCGATATCTGTAATGTAAATTGTAATAGGATACCTGCATGGTGTTAGGTAGATTTGATATGCTGGTATGTTGTTCTACCTACCTTCTGCAAAATAATTACTAACACATCAGATATTGGTGTGCAGTTTCCAGCCACATAGATAAAAAAAATGCATTGTATTTAATAATAAAAAAACCCTGCCCCAATTACAAATTATTGTATAACAATGCAAGGAAGATTCACGGTGGTTTTAACAAGTTGTATCTCATTTGTAATTATTGTACGTGCGAGGCCGGAGTAAGGCTTAGCTTAACCCAGTTTACGTAGCTGTCCGACAATCAGCAGCCTGGTTTACTTAGACATTCTTATTGCCTGCTGTTACGCTGAAGCTAAACATTCTATGTTTGTTTCTGTTTTATGAGGTTTTTAGGATAATTCAAACATAATATCTTAATGAGGGTTTTTAAATTCGTGACATCTGACAGCTTTTTGACACGACAAGAACCGTCGGGCTACCAAGCGCCGCCTGGTGACAGAAAAAGAATCGAAAATTCTTATTGACCGTTATTGATACCACTTACACCACCAGATGACTAAGGTGCAGAAGATGTAATAGTGAGAAATATGAAAAATGTAAAATGAAATGTAATATGAAAAAGAGGCGTCAGCTTTCAACTTTTCAAAACATACCTATTATTATTAATTGTATCAATTTATTACCTAAATACGAGTACTATGGCATAACTGTCGCGATACTTATTATAATTGAAGTAGGAAGCAGCCATAATGTATTTGTATTTTGTTTCTATATAAAACCCAAAATAATAAAGGTTTCGATTGTTTATCGAACAATTGAATTGTAAAACAATACGGCCTTATCGGTATTTTTACCTTTTCCATTGTTCAGTTGGAAAATTAAATTAAAATAAAAGCTATTGAGCGTCTGTGCAGTGTTCGCGGGTAACGGCTAGATTTAAATCTTCGCTGACCTAGTTCCGGATAACCTAATTGAATAGATCACCCGCTCAGGATACATACACGGTATCCGGGATCTGTAGATATATGTTTTTAAATATCGTTATATTCTACAGCTTTCGGCATTGACAACTTTTGGCAGTGGATGGGATGGGATACAAATCGGTTAATGAAGAAAGTCGACGATGACATTGTCTTACTAATATTTTAGGAATCAAGCTACCAAATTTATTTTATCAAGTACCTATCTATTACCTATTGTAGCTCGGTGCTTAAAATGCGTAAAGTTTTACTAAGTTTTTGAAATCACAAGTGATTTAAAGCATAAGTTTAGATTTTGTAGCAATGTGAAATATCTTGCTCGCAAACTTAGATTATAAATCAAACATGTTAATGTTTCGTTTTAGTCCGATATATTGCGTTTTCTATGTAACGCAACTATGTAGTAACAACGCTATATATTTCCATCCTCAGTTCAGATAAATCTAACAGCAGAAAGTCTTTGACTTTGCATCTTGTAGATATAGAGTAGATAATAGTTTTTTTTTTTTTTGTTAAATCGAAGGTAGGTCATAATCGAACCCTGACGTCACTGCGACTGGATCTCCACTTGGGTCGGTATTGTGTATAGATTAATAGTATAAGACATAGGTACAATGTAAAATTTAGATGGGACATCTTCTTATACATATACGGAGTACCTACATTTCTAAAGCATTCTTGTTGATCTTATTTCATTTTAACGGTTGCAACTTAAATCGCATACTATCGCATTAGGGAGCTGTCACAAATCGAAAATTTTAAAAAACACTTTTGTGTTTTTTTAAATTTTATTGATATTACCTAATCCCATACTGGCATACATCGATACTATTTTAAACTCAGTGTTCGTTATCGCGATTAGCTTAAATATGGTGAAACCTGTTTGACGTAAAACGTCGACGCATGGACGCGTTCAGTGAGAAGTAAGTTTTATAAAACGAAGTTTTTATTGTGAATGGCGAAATTTATTAGATGAAGTACCTAAATATTTCTCAAATTTCAAATTCATCCTACGAAATATGTACCTATGTAAGGAAAAATGCCACTGCTAGGGCAGTATAAGTTTTATTGCTGTAACATCGGCGTATTCTACCAACGTGCGCGCTATAAAATCTGTATTTCGCTTTGATCCGCTGTTTAATATATTCGGCAGCACATTCTTAGACGACAGCTGTTACTAGTCATCTGTCGCCACTCGTTAATTTATAGTAATTTATACGTTTTGGCTTTGTTTGTGCGGTCAGCCGGTGAATGAAGACCTAGTTTCACCTATTAAATTCTAAATCATATTTAATCTAAAATAGAATGCTGTTTGTTGATTGAATTTATTTGTGTTCATAGTCATGGAAACGTGAATACGATATTAGTGAAAATAATTTTAAATTAAATCAATTGTGATTTAATTTCAATGTTTAAGGTTGTTTTGGTAAACTCTTAGAGTTTAGAATAATAATAACCAATAGGTTTCTGGATGAAATTTTTATATTATACATTAATAATGTAGTTGGTAGGTACAGTTTCTGTTAAACGTGAACTCGGATTAACTCATACAGTACAAATACACGTGGAAATGACGCTGAAACTGAACAACAAAACATTCTCGTAACCATATTGTACTCTCCGAATACACGTCATACAAGTGCAAAAGTTATGAGTAATAAAAAAGTTCTATTGAAAATTTCGTATGAAAACATAGTAGGCCGTCAGGTGTTCTAGTTTATGCACGGCCATTGTTTCAGTTACACAACCGACGCTCGCCGCCCGCCGCCCGCCGCCCGCGGTATTGATGAGGCGTACTATAAATCTCCCTACGTTGTGCCCGTGCGAATGTTTTTTTTTATGTTGTTTCCGAGTTATGCAACGAGAGTATTCCGTGGAACATCTGTTGAGCACTTGTATTCCGTACAAGAAATAATAAGCTTCCTACAATTGCAAATGATGTCACAAAGTTTCGTCGTACGAATTGTGTTAGCTATATATATATATCTAATAAGTATCGTAAAGAAGTAGGAACAAATATTGATTTATAACCGTGTAAATGCCAATTCGGTAAGGTCGCGAGTGACTAAAAGCAGCGAGCCCCAAAGTTGGGTATCATTCGACTTTCACAGCACGGCTTCAGCAGGTTTAGCAAATTCCTGCAATTTTAGCAAAATGAGAACAATATTATATTTTTGTAGATTGTATCGCAGATCTGAAAAATTTGCAGTTTTTATAATCTTATAAAATCTCCAGATTTAGAAGACAATTTAAAAAAATGTTTTTAAAACAAACCTCATGTATATTCGGCATGCTCTGCCCTGGGATACTTTTTTAATAGCTATTTAAAAGTTTTTGGTAGATTTTAGCAGAACTCGGTTATGATGTGAATTGCAGAATGGTCGATTTAATTTATTCTAGTCACACTGGTCAAACGCTCAGTTGCAGGCGAAAAATGGAAATGACAATTATGATAATATCATAATATCATCATTCATTCATATTCAAATATCTAAACAGAATACCTAAAAATATCTACTGAAAGAAACTACAAAGTAACACTAGTAGACGTATTTTGTTTTCTATTCATACGTTAGTAATACATTATTTGCCTTTATACAATAGCCGAAATTAATTAGAACTCATTAAAATTTTGATATTCTAAACATAACATATAAATAAATTCAAATTTAATATGACAAAGAAGTTTTTCACAATTTGTCATTTGTCATTTTTGAAGAAAGGTGACTAAGGTTCAGCTCACTCTGGCGCACATGTCTCGCGGGAACCGTACTATTAATTTTAAGAGATATTTTTTCAGACTTGGTAACACGATCGTACTCGCGCGTTTTTACTTTCTATGCTTTCTTAATATATAAGGTGACGATTTATTTACAAATCGATATTATTTATGTGTTTCAAAGTTTTAAAAATGTCTACTGAAAAATTTAGTGTGACAAAACATTTAACACGCCGTATAGTTAAAGTCTGACGCGTCACTACGCCCGAGTAAAACGCGGCGACGTGCGTCGACTACTACTCCACAAAAACGTTCCTCCACAATTCACCCCCCGTTTCTGAAAGGCTAATCAACGCCAAAATCAACTAATCAGCGGTCAAATCTCTTGTCAAGTGTAAATTGAGTTGCAAAAAGCTTGATCAGTCGTTTGATTTGATCAACGTATTATAGTTAACAAAACTAATGTCAAACGAATGATCAAACAACATGTCACGCGCTTTCCGGTTTTTGGAAAGCTATTTAAGGCTTGTATGTGCTTGTATGTGTCATGTCAATTTGATCAATGATTAGCAAATTTTTCACTAATCAGCGATTCAGAAACGGAAATTGATTTAACAACCCTGTTAACTTAAAAACTCGTTAGTTCATCAACTATTTGATTAGCCTTTCAGAAACCGGGTGTCAGTCTGCTTATTGTAATTGACAAAATTCTATGAAATCAAGATGGCGTAAGTTTTTCTTGTATGAAGTTTCTTCTGTCAAATGTACGTCATCGCCCAGCGGCCGGCCGGCTCGCCGCACGGCAAAAACCGACCCGTGTAAATGGCTCTTTACTTAATACTTCAGAGCTTAGTGCTAATTAAAATCGTAAGTAACATTGTAACGTCTGCATTGTAATTGGTAAAACTTTCCTAAGAATGACTGAAAATCACTCGGCGCGTTTTCTACTATTCATCAGCAGTATCGTAGCAGTATTATGACATAACAGTTCTCATGAATGGTAAAAGCATAATTAAACGAGTGAAAGTAACATTTTGCATGCTAATAACCTACTTTAAAATCAAACGGGCCGGCGGACCGAAGTTTTTCATACACACGGAAGTCGGAACTACGCGTTGTAGACCGAAGCAGACTATTTGACATAATTGTAGACGATTCATTTCTATCGTCTCTCTACGCGGGCTCATGTTCATTGGGCCCAGCGCGTAACGTAATAAGTATAGTAACAGTACTCAGTAGGTATGACATAGGTATTTAATTGATTTGTAGAATATGTTGCTCGACAAAGTAAAGTTTTTTTTGTTTCAAGCCTTAGTTCTATGTATGTTTACAAGTTAATGAAATGATTTTATCTATAATAAATGTTGCCCGCGACTTCGTGCGTGCAAAAACGGATCCCGCCTGGAACAGTAGGTACATTCGGCCGAAAAAAAAGTAGCTCCCGTGGTCTAATCTATATCTGTGCCAAATTTCATCAAAATTGGTCCAGTAGTTTTGGAGACTATTCAATGCAAACGAACGCAAAAAGTACAAACAAACAAATCTTTCCTCTATGATATTAGCATACTCGTAGATATATAATGTAACGTGGTATTACCTACTACCGCGTTACTAAATACATCCTAGGCCCCTAATTTGTGAGATTCAATATAGCGGGTGTACCGTAGCGAAATAAATTGTACCAATCACCGAAAAATTTACTATTTCTAAAATATGATGACGAGACTTATAAAAAATATGTACCTCTTCCGGAACGAAATTATTTCGAAACTTGAAATTACAACCTAGCTGAAAACAAAAGCTTTGGTGATACTTTTGATATTTGGTACATTTAATTTTTGCATTGTGATGAGGTAAAATCGATGACATTATATTGGACGACAAGAGAGTTAAACCGTTCTGTTTTCCATATGGATTTATTATATAGTCAGAATAAAGGTCTAAATGCTAAACTTACATCTTGTATGTCCCAGGTTTCAATTAAACTCTGTGTAAGTATCATCAAATTATATTCAAGCTGGATTCAAGTTAAAGGCCTCACCTGACCAGTTCGTATACATCCAGCGTTTAGTATTAAATATACAACAACCTGACCGTTTAGTACGGGCTTCGAGATGTTTACTTCAAAATTACAAAAAAATAATGATAATTTAAGCTCTACCGTTTTTTTTAAGTCACTTAAAAATAAGACCCTGTTTTGGTTACCTGTCAAAATAGTTTTCTTATGTTTTTATATAACACTAGATTTTGCCCGCGGCTCAGCCGGCGTGAATGCTGTTCCCCGGGAATACTGTTCTTTTTCAGGATAAAAAGTAGCCTATATGTTAGTTCAGAGCTTATTAAAATACTACCATACCAAATTTCATCAAAACGTTTTATTAAACCCGTAGCTTTTGCGTGAAAGAGTAACAAACATCCAACCATACATCCGTCCAACCTTTCACATTTATAATAGTGTGGGAATAGTAGAATCCCCAAAGGGAGGTCTCCGACCGAGCGAGGTGCTCGGTCAGGCCGAAGGTAGTGGTTTTCAGATGTTGTATATCTCCGATATAGCGCCGATCTTAGAAAATTTCGATTGCGCGAATCAGAATTGCGACGCTAATTGGTCCGCCACAATAGTAGTAGTAGGATATAATCGTATTGCATTTACTGACTCGACGCAATGTCGTGGACTAACAATACCTAGTTATACAAAACGCAAACTTTGCTTATAATTATGTATGGTTTTGTGACTTGACCAGTTAGGCGAATACTGAATAGCCATATACATCTATCTATATCATACCTTCTGACTGACTTTATAGAACTGCATGGTGCGTTTAGACTTAAGCGAAAAGAAATATACTTGTCTAGTAAGATTGTACCTATATTATATATGTACAATCTTACTAGACAAGTATATTTATTTTCAGCTATTTATCGTCTAGGCACTAACTTTCTTGTAATAAAGTCATTTACTTATTATGTGGATATTATGCAAAATACAAACGTGTGTATGTGTCGGGATATAAGGGATATTGTATTAATGAACGCACATCGCCACTCGCCAGAGAAATTAAAACAGATGCGTGCGGATGTTGTTAGTTAGTGATACGCCTGCATCATGTGTCTCACCCGCGGCGTACTTTATATTGTGTTCGCTATCCGACATGATACAGTATACAAAAAAAAGTACTAGAGATCCGTGTGGAATAAAATCACGTATAGTACAGGCTACACCTTTAATCGCCGACCGTTAACGACTCTACCTCGATACTCCTGAGACGATACTCGACGCTGCGTCGTTTTTTTTAAATTGTGATTCAAGATGAGAACTTTATTCAGTACCTACACAAGAAGATTCACGTTTCATTGAAGGAGCGGCGCCGCGCTATGCAGAGCGGTGCAGTTGACATTCCCACTCTTGCAATTAAACGTGTAGATAGGTACTTATCTTCTTGTGTGGTGAATAAAGTTCAATTTTGTAGCGCGATCTTAAAAGTTCAGTGCCGTGTCGCGTATCGTTTCGTTTCGGTGTGAACTGACCCTTATACTGTTGTCCATCACGCGAGTCTGCAGCAGGTTGCCAGATGCATTCTAATGTAAAATATTGACTTAAAACACAGTCTTCTGTTTAAATGTTAACATACTCTTAATTTTTGTTACAGGTAATAAATACCTACTGGTAAAAACTCTGCAAGAAAACGAAGAACAAGGAATCGAGTGAGCTGTTTTTCTTCCATTATCTGTAGGTAGTTATATATACTAAGTCTTTATCCTCGAATGTGCAAACTCTTCTATAAAATGTTACTATTACTAAGTACTATCCAACCTTTCTCTACCTAGGTAATGATTTATATATTCATCAAAATATGACTTACTCGGCTTCAATCGAAATTATACTTATCTTATATTTTAAACGAGACGATCTTGTATACATATAATCAGTGTCTCGAAAACGACTACAAGTATTACCATGAAATTTAGTACGAACGGAGTTTTGGGGTAGAAAAATCGATCTAGCTATGTCTTATACCTGGAAAACGGCACATTTTTAAGTTATATTATAAATGTAGATTGTGCACAGTGTGACTTTTGTTCGTTAACTTTGTACATAGGTACGTAATTTTAAACTATTGCAACAATTGCAACAATTCTACTTATTAGTAATATGCAATGCAAGAAAGTTCCAGTCTTTGTGCATGTAGTACTTAAATGTTGTTTCCGTGCAACTAAAACTCGTTTGTTCATTGGTTTTACCATATTCCACCTACTCTTGGCACATGAGCCGTAAGATATTTTGATTATAACAGTAATGCGGGAATTCAAAGAATAACTGGAAATAAATCCGTTCATTTAAGTTTATGTCACGCAAATTGGAACAGATCGTGATAAAGCCGTTATATGAATAGTTGAGCCGTTAGTGCAAACAATCGGTTAGGTGAAATGGTTTTGTTACAGTCGTATACGGAGCGGCAAGCCGACAAACATTTAATAGTAATTCTCTGAGGTCGCCCGGCTATCGAACCCGCACAGATTACTTCATTAGCATATAGACACGCTCGGAGCCATTACGACAGTTTACGTGCACGTAAACTGTCCAAGTCAATACACTCACTGTTTGGAGTTCGGTCGCATGTATTTTGTTTTATCATTGTTTGCCGATGTCGGTCAATGTCTGGTCGTGATACACAGCGACGGCTTCTGATTTTTGGTTTATACCTACTATGTGGCACGAACAGCCTGAGATGCGTTTAAAGTGTAGGGGTTCTCCTAAAAATAAAGTAGTAAAATCCGTTCTTTAAAATGAAATTTTACGGCACGAAAGAGTATGGAGAGAATCATAAATATATTCTTACATTCTTACTTATAAATCAACACACCGTACAACTTTCAATGCGTTTATTAACTCCGCATGTCTGTGGGCGATAGCTCGAAGCTGTTGCTGTTCGTATTAATTAAAACGTAATTTAGATAAAAATACACTATGTAGGTTCGTACCTTCTTCTATTTCGTGAGAGGTCATGTCGTTAAAATAATTCAGATTTCCATTGAGATCAGATCAGACGAATTACTTCTTGCATATAAAATAGAAATCGTTTTATATTAGCTAAACAGGCAAATTCATGATTCATCCTATATTGAAACCTATTTCGAAGATAATGATATATCGTCACTCGTCAGCATCATTAGCTAAGCGATTAGTTCATTACCGATACCTAGTTACCGGCTAGTACAAGATAGAGATAAATTATTACATTAGTCGGCAGTTAGCTCTTATTTACTAACACTATAAGGGCGCCAGGGGTGATATTAGGAATTAGGATGCGGGCGGATACCCAGCCTTCCATTACTCAAAATGCTCCTTAGTGAGTTCTTATTTACTAAAATCAATGGTCGTTTATATGACCAGTAACTTGAAAAATTCAATTGAAAACAATTTGAATATAAAAGAGATACCCAATGAAATTTCAACTAAAAGTTCGTGTATACAGAATTCTTCGAGAGAGTAGTAGGTAGTCAAATGAAAAACGCATCTATCGTCCGAATTGCCTCTTTCAAATTTCATCAGCGTTTCCATGACGAAGACAAACGACCAAATCGAATTTCATTCCATCGAGAGAAACGATTAATTTCAGGTTGTGATTTTTCTTTTTCATGAATGTATTTTACTTAATTCTGTGTCAGCTTCTACATCTACAGCGTTTTAAAATGATGCACAAGAATAAATAGAAACAATGAACTGTACAGTTACTTTGTTGTCATTTCAAAACATTTCCGGTGAGATATTTGTTTGTTTTTCTAAACATTTAGAGAACCGCATTTTGATTTTAGACCACAGGTTTGGTACCACCGTTATGGCCCCCGTCCGTTAAGCGCTTCGAGAGGCGTATTTAAAGCGTTACGTGGTCCAACCCACATGCACATTAACATGAATTTACTTTTATAATGCCTAATGACATTTTGATGTCTTCGCATTCTTATATTCGGGTCTCAAACAGAGATTATCTTGAAAGCAAACGGTTATTCATAGTAAACAACGTACTATACTATACTTTAATGTGCGTAAAATCGGGTGTCTGGTCTGGTCTTTGGTGTGCGTAAAGTCTGTTTAAATTGTGTTTTGCGTATTATAAGAATGACCCTAGAGTTTCTACTTGATTTATAAAACCTATTTATTATATGAATTCCGAATTTATAATATTATTTATTACAAAACATGACTAACCCGATATTGCGTTGGAAGGTAAACTAGTTTTTGTATTATTATTTATTATAAAATTCACAACGAACTGTTTTGCTTTAAATCCACAGGTATTATTGTTACATAATCTACATCTGAATATATTCTAATTGCCAGAGCGAGTTGTTGAGACATTACTGGTAGGTACTCACATCTAGTTTTTAGGATTCCGTAATAACTACAGGGAACCCAATAGTTTCGCTCTGGACAGAGTCCGTCCGTCCTTCTATCCTCCGAAGTTACCAATCTTCGGTAATTATGAATATAAATATTAAATACACGGAATTTTGTATAGTTATAGATTGCATATAGAATTTTTCGCGTCATGAAATAATTATAATTTTACAGTTTAGGGTGTACCTACATGTGAAGTGGGATCAATTTTTTTTAAGTCTAACCTATCGTGTAGAGTATTGTTGAATAGGTATTTTCAAATAAAGGGAGGTTTCATAATGTAAACCATATTTTTTGAGTAGTTGACCTCCGAAATGGTTTACAAATTACAAGTTGGCCCCCTCTGGCATTTCTAAACTGCAAGAGGTAGAAAAATACTTGAAAAATAAGGAATTGGACAATAACTTTTAAAGTAATTTAAAGGATGACCGTCCTAACCAAACTTTTGAGAAATTGATTGATGTATCGTGAGTTTAAATATTTCCCAGTTTTCCTTTCTCCTAATTCTGAAACAATATTTCAAACAAATTACCATTGTACGTCGATACCCGCATACATTTTCCACTCGATTACCACCTAAGTGGTTTCCTGTAAATTGCCACAGTAAACCGGTCACGTCAGCGTGTTATTGAGAAGTGCTCAAATATGCACTCTTAAAAGCGTTGCTCCGGAGTAAAATAACGTAACTTCCTGCTAATTTTCTACGCTACCATGACTAGCCACTACCATAGGCTTGCTATGATCTCCCATAACTCTGAATATTTCGGCATATACCTAAGTTTGAATTTCAACTTTATTTCTAACGAGATAAGGTTTCTATGATCTCCCACCATAACTCCGAATATATCGGCTTATAAAGAGATCTGTGATTCCAATATTCGTGTCAAAGCTGCAACGTGCAGCGCATAGATGTCACTTGAGTCGGTCTACATCGCGCTATCGCTAGTCCGATCGGACTTGTATAAGATATTATTGTTTTCCATAAATTAGTTTTGGCTGGAGGTCTTAATGATGTAATCTGAAAGGGAATCCGATAAGAATGGAGTTCTGTAGACCCTTCGCCACTGCAGTTTACTACTAACTTCTTCTATCTCTACTGTACAGATATAATTGTTTGTTCTCTCATTTTACTAACTGAGATTAAAAATCTGAGTAAAAAGTCTTACTAAACTATACTCAGTAAAATTACAGAACAAACAATTATATATGTACAGTAAATATAGAAGAAGTTAGTAATAAACTGCCAAGAAATGTCACTTAAAACTTAGAATAAATAAGATTCTAAATCAGAGTAAAGACTAGCTAGAAAATTATTAGACATCTAGCTTAGGTGCTGCTACACTAGCGTATGGTAATGACTGCCTGCCACGAATGTGGCTCTGCACGGCCCATCGGTCGCACACCTCTAGGGTGTGCTGGGCCCTGTCCTTCGCAATGAAAAGTAAAGGAAATGTAAATAAGTAGGTACTTTTAAGACAGCCACGGCTGGTTGAACTAAAACGGAAAAAGTGTACTAAAACACTGTGTCCATAATGTATTGTTCCGGAACGCGACTGCGAAAATAAATGACAGTGGTGAGCTGGCGAGTCGGACGAACGGCCAGCTAAACTGCTGGTTGCAATTTTTTGCACCGCTTCATAATAACTGACTTTCTAAAGTCGTGTTTCTTTGTTTCGTTTTTCAAAGTGCCAAGTTGCCACTTGACTGCCAAGTACCGTTTCCAAGCAAGAAGTTCTCATGCTTGATGGCTTGTAATTCGAGACACTATCGATTTCTTTTTCCTGTATCAGACCAGAATAAGATTTTATTAGAGTCTGTAATGAAAATTTAAATACTTTACTTAAATACAATGCGACAATATGCCTTTGTAGGTCGGAACTCGGAGCAGACAATGAAAGCATGATCAATCTCTGCCCTCACAAAGTGGACAAGACGTTGATATATCATGGGTTCGCACCAGCCTAATAGCGTGATTGATGACGTGATCAGTATCCTTTCTCATTTTATTTGACTGGAACAATCACGCCACACGCTATAATGTAGAGACCTTAAGCCCGGAGCTGCGTAGTCTATCATAATCTATAGTAAAAATGTTTTGATAGAGTTGAGATATGGTTTATTGTTAGACTTGGACTACGACGAAGTAGTGTGTTGGTTTCTCAGGAAGCAATAACAGACACTACAGTGTACTGTTCTGCTTCCAAGTATTTCATGAAGAGTCTGAATCTTTTTATGTCTTTCTTCATAAGATATTATTGTTGATCAAAATTATTCATATTCGCAAATCTGGAATAGTCTACATAATATAAAGATTTTTAGTGAATATAAAGCTACAATAAGTCGAGTGTGCAGTAATAAAAACTTTATTTATTATACTGGTAGAGGATTCGCAGTTATTTATAAAATATGTTGTATGTAATTAATATCCAGCGGACAATTCTGACAAACCTATATGAGAGTTGTGTCGGATTATAATCCTCAGTAATACATTCACTTCACAACAAATGGAGGGTTTGACAAACGTTCATATAAAATTACACAACCGATACTGGTATAGATTGTCATTTCCCTGATAGGCTTTATTACGGGAAGGTATACAATATTATGGTTTTAATACCACGACTCTAACACAATCGTATCAGAATGCGAGTAACAAATGTTTCAAAGTATCAAGTGTAGATACCCACGCTCTTGCAAATTTCCACGGTAATTTCCTCTACTCAAATGTAAGGTTTAATGCGCAAAACTGAGTTTCGTTCCGGCGGCATAGCAGGGCTAATCGATTTCAGAGTAAAGATCAAATATTTACGTGACTGGGTATCTAGGTCAATTTGTTTCGGATCTTAAATAATGTCGTCTGGTTGGTCCGAATAGCTGATATTAATGTACTGAAGAATTTTATTATTAGATTTTTGGTACGGTATTAAACTTATAGACAAGCTGTGGATTTGCACACACTCCAGCCAACTTGATTACTAGTTTCTAGGATACTATGTATATGCATAGCCTTACACGAGCTCGTGCGGTATTGATTTAGTAGAATTTAGTAGAAACCGGTATTAGTGCATCTAGCTTGCGGCTGAAAATCTAGCTTATGTTTGCGATTGTCCCATTCTTTCAAGGCCGTATACGTAGGTACGTCCTACACTATCGCATTATCGAACAGCGCTACTATACAGGAATGAGCATTGAGCATCAAATGAACTGAAGCCTCAGGGGGCTTCATTGGAAGCCGCATGGAGAGCAAACTCTACACCAGTGTTTGGTTTGAAATTTCGAACATCTGACACGAGCGAAAGTATTACTTTACGTCTCGGGGTATATTTGTAAGAGTAAATACACATAATAAATTTGACTTTGATAATGCATAATATTCTTGGTCTAAATTTGTACTCGTGCGGTACTGTCACATTTAGTTGAATAGCAAGTTGTTACTCCGAACCGTCCGACGTTCATAGATTATTCATCAACGTGATACGGAGTCTATGAATATTCATTAGACTTTCAAGTATCACGTTATATGAGATTACATTGAGGAATCATATACTTGAATTTGTTTTTTTTTTTTACCTCTCATGTCATACCACAATTGTGTCGAGTCGCACCATCTAGATCTGCAGTTAATCAGTAACTACAAAGTCCATGCTAAATCAGACAATTTACAATGATAAATGATAAACAAAAACAGTAATTAGACAAATCCAAAATATTTTATCCCTAGTGTGAAATTGTAGATAAATCATTTTAGAAACGCTAGCTTTTCTATAAGAAGGCTTAAGAGTTCGTGTTACCCAATCCGAAACTACTCTCGAGGAAATCAGCGTAACGTCGAACTATGTAGTCCCTCATGAATACTAAGTAACCGGTCACTATGTTGACCGAACACTTCCACCTACAATATAAGTATTTGCCCCAGTTGTTTGAGTGCGCTCCTCCATATTAACTCGACGCTTTGTCTTACTATTTCTATTGTAAAACTAAATTAAGTTTAATCGTGCTTGTGTGATGCGCTTATTTTGTATCTATATATTATTAATACGTGAAGCGAAAATGTCAAGAACAGTTTTACGAGAATTGTCCGTACGGATGAGAGTAAAATTTGGCACAATTAAAGTTTATGCTGAGGATGGCGTGCGAAAAGCTTAAATTTCTTAAAATAATGCTTAGTAATACATTAAACTAATGAAAATATCAACAACACACACTACCATGGATTTAATTCACAGATACACACACACACACTAGCTAAAGACATTTTGGACCCATTGTGTTTGAAATTAGTAGTGTTGTGCCCTTAAGAAGTTAAACCGATATTGTTGTCCCATCGAGAAAGTTATTAGTTGAAACCAAAAACAAAAACGAGTATTTGACAAAATAAATATATATCGATTTATGGTCGATTTATTATTGTCAATCCCTTTGAGTTTTGACCTTCGGTTTTATTATGAAAACATGAGTGCAATTTTATTTTTTGTAATATTAATGGAACTAGACTGGAATTATCGCTACCTCAGTTAGCTCACACTACCTACCATGCAATTCATATAATTTTATTACACGTTGACGTTTGTCAATCTGTCACAACATTTTTTCTACTTTTTTTTATGTAAAAGGGAATATAATAAGTAAGAAGGTATATGTTTCAATATAAAAAATAATATAGCTGTCTCTCACATCAAGCGACATCGTATAGCATAATGTAAAAACACTCTAATATGCGAAGCAAAAATCACGTTTTCACGGTTTGGGACCTTGCAGACTGGACCTTGAGGAAGGTAAGGGCCTTCCTCACGGTCCAGTCTACAAATCCAGCAGCCTGTCAATAATTTGTTTATATCTTTTCATCTGTTATCTGTAAAATAGTAGTAAATATAAAGGCAATTTACCAGAAGGCTGAGTAGGCCTAGAGCGGCAAATTTTAGGGGGAGACAAATGTGGCCTAAACATTTTTTTTGTCTTACAGAAATATAAAAAACATTATTATTCACATACACTCATTATTCTCGAAAATTACCAAAAAAATTGAAATTCTTAGTACTGTACAGTATACTTTAGGTACACTCTAACCATAGTAACTATTTATTAATCTGTGCTCAAACGTCTGAATACAAAAAATTACTCAACGCTCTGCTCTGTAAATTATACTTTTGGGGTTAATATACAATGCAAAATATAAAAGCGTTTAAATAATAAAAAATATAATTTATATTCAATATTTTTTAGATGAGAGCGGCGGGCGGCGGTGGATTCTTTTGGTATTGAGAAGATATGGCGACTCTACAGATTTTGACTGTGTGTAATTTGTTTTGGTCCATAGGGATTTATCCAATAGAAACATGCAAAATTAGAGACATTTTTGTTCGATAGAGAGAAAGTTTTGGGGGGGGGCAAAAACTAAATAGCCAATGGGCGGCAAAGCCTATGGGTAAATATCAGACAAAATTTGCACATTTTCATTGCGTATCTAAGAGGGAAAATAACCATAAAAAAATATATTAATTATGTTCGAATTTCGACCACAGGGCAATCTCTAGTTTACTTAATTAACTGAATAAACTTGAATGCTGTTCGCCTTACATAATACTGATAAACAATCCTTAACTGCAAGTGGATTTTTTTTTTAATTTTCAATCCTACCTTTTTTTGTCTATCAAGCGTGATTGTATCAAGCCTTATGGAACCCATTATGGAATATAGGACGGGGTTGTCCTGTAAAGCGTAGAGTGTGATAAAATATGAGCATTAGTTTTGCAAGTCTTAACTTAACTGCTTAACTTAACTGGAGGCTTAACGTAACTGCGTAAGCTATCCTGGATATCAGAAAGCTAACAAACCGTAACCGTAAGCCCCAAATACTGCAATCGCAGTTTATTAAATCCAACTGAGCGGAACATGTAGACCGTCTTCCCTTGACCCGTGTCAGGGCCCTCCCTATCCGGGGAAGTGAATACATTTTGCTACAACAAAGTTCCAAGATTTATACGAAGGCCGAATTTTTAATTTTTGCGCTCTCCCCTCTATGCAAAGAATGTAGGAATCAGTTTGCTTCAACTCTTAGTTTGACGTGCTTTTGAATGCTTTGTATTTTACAAGTTCGAACTATGTATATATTAAGTTGTAAGAGGCGTATCCGACTAATAAACATATTTGTCGACAGTGCAGCCCGCGATGGCGTGAAGTGTAACAATGACCGCCGGCCTTGAATGCAATAGCGGTATAAGTGGGCAACACGAGACCTCGCGGCTCGTGGGTCAATTATGTAATTTGCAGTGTTCGAATCGCCTGTGGACTGTTATTGTTACGTTCGCCGGTCGCCGGGCACCCATTTGGAGCTGTTGCGAAGTGCTCCGTTATTGGGATTAGATTGTCGCGAGAATTTATAGCCCGGCTCATTGTATGAAAAATCCTCGCTAATGCATTGATCTCTCGCGTTTATAATATACGTTAATGTACCATTCGACTCGACAATGCTAGATGTACCAGTGATAAGACTTAACAAAAAGCTAGATATACCAGTGATAAGACTTAGCAAAGTAAGTAAATCTTTTAAGGGCCAATATATACTCCTATACAATAGGATCACAGAAAACGTTCAAAACCTTTCTGTTAATAAATTTAAAAAAGTAGTCAAAGAAAGTTTGTGTGGTAAATCATAATATAAATTTAATGATTTTGTTAACGATTGCACACCTTGGGAATAAGATGCCACCCTGCAAGGCTGTCTCTATACTACTTTTGACTTTTGTTATATTAAACAGCCTCCGTGGTCTAGTGGTTAGAACTTGGCTCTCGACTTGGAGGTCGTGGGTTCGATTCCTGCATTGGAACAACAGCAAAAAAATGTTGTTTCCAAGTTTGGTTAGGTCAATGCAAGGCTGATCACCTTATTGTCTGACAAAAAAGATGATCCATGCGTCGGATGGGCATGTAAAAAGTCGGAACTGCGCCTGATCTCCCGCCAGAGAGTAAAGGAAGAGAGAGTGCTCTTGTGTACTGCGCACACACTTAGGCACTATAAAATGACTCCTGCGTAACGGGCATGGTTTCAATGAAACTGGCCACCGTCACCGAAACCGGTGTGGGGAGGTCATTATTATTATATTTAACATAGATTTAAGTTTACAATGTAAAATATACATTTCTTTTAAAAGAACAATATTTTTGCTAAAAGATGGCCCCGTGCGAGTTTCTTACGCCGGTTCTTTTCGGCGGGTTAGGGTTGAACCGGTGGTTGATTTTTCTGCTGACTTTCCGAAAAAAGTTTCATTTGGAAATAAAAAATTTCATTTTCAATGCAGAGTCCGGTGACTGCTATGATCGCACGATTTTATGGTGTAGATCTTAGAGGCAGGAGGAGTAATATATATGGGTCGATACTGATGGCTGGATAATAAATCGCGTGCTAAGAAATGTCACGAACCGCAATTTACCATTTTATTTATGTTTCGTTATTAACGATTTAGGAGGCGGTCGCGTTCGGCCATTAGCAAGAAATTATATGGCCTGCTTTTTACCCCGGATGTGCTCGAGGGCATTTCGGAAGGCATTACTCAAGTCGTATGAAATTAATAAGTAATCCCGTGCGAGTCGTATATTATGTTATTATGTTCGGTATTGTGTAACGGTTGGTTTAGCCTACACTAGATGAGTGCTTATAATGAGTTTCGTAACCAGCCAGGCCAAGCGGTTGAGTATCCACTAGACTGCGATATTATCTCGTGCGAGTTTTTTTTCTGTTGTTTAATCTGAACATTCTCTTTATCATTATACTAGCTTTTACCCGCGGCTTCGCCCGCGTGAAATAGTGTTCTTGGAGCAAATACCTCTTCAGCTAATAACTCTACTCACTGCAATATACTTCTGTATACAATATTGGAAATATTTTTTATGGTTGCGTACCCAATGGGTAAAAACGGGACACTATCTCCTCGACGCAACGTTCAAGACCGCATGGTATATAATATACGGCATATGATATATATTAAATGCACAATGTATTTAAGATACTTCATTGGATAAGGATTAATTCTGTATTGCTTATAATTGCTTCGTAAATAAGCCATTATTTCTCGTAAAAAGTAAAGGATAAAAAACGGTTATTGTGGGTTATCCCTAAGAGATAGACATATACCATCATGGACTTTTTTGTAGACCTTTTTAAGGTGTAAAATACTGTACCACATTATTTTGCAAAGCGCAAAAAAATATGTTTATTTACGACATTAGAAACCTCTCAAGTTATCAGTGTTTCTCTTCTAAACCTTCCACTTGAATCACTCTATCTATAAAAAAAACTCGCATCAAAATTCGTTGCGTAGTTTTAAAGATCTAAGCATACATATGGACAGACAAAAAAATCGACTTTGTTTTATACTATGTAGTGGTTAATACACGAAACAAAGACTTTCAGTACATTTTTACGAGTATTGTGGGAACGGAGGAGTTTGAAACTTGGCACAGTCACAGTTTATGTGGAGGAAGATATGAGAAAGCTAATATCTTTTTAAATAATACCTAAAATTAATTAAAATAAAGATACACACACTACCTCACTCACACTACCATGGATTTGTATATTAACAGTTGGCATTGGGTTGACAGTTGACAGAATTGTCAATCTATCTTTCATATTCCATAGACCCAAAGATACATATTTTTACCATTAAAAAGTTGAAACTTTAAATTGAAATAAGAATTAGGTATGGTATGGTCGAATTTTGACCACAGGGCGACCTTAAGTTGAGATTATTGTGACACACTTGCAATTACGTAATTAGTTTAGAAATACGTCTCACGTGGAAAAACTCAAGAACATAAAAATTTCCGATCAACAGTAACAGTGACTGTACCAATTTCGAAGAACTATTTTCTATTACGGCGGGCCCTGTTGTAATATTGTGTAACTTGTAATCCTAGGCTATTATTACACATGTTTTCCTCGACTGTCAGGAGAACAGTACAAAAACAGACAGACAGACTGACGGATGGACAGAGCGAAACTATATGGGTTGAGTACGACCGAACCCTAAAAAGGCCCTTACCATAAAATGGCAGTGAAAACGGAAAAAAATTAATCCTAATTATAGTCCCTTTTAATTACTTGTCAGGAAGTTAAGTAGTGAAAACGGAACAAGCCAACTTGTAAACAATATCCCCTTTCAGTACGAGGGCGGCACTGAAAATTTCGGGAATCAAGGAAGTGACACAACATTACTATTTAAAAATGTATTTATTGCTTTTCGAAGTATTCTCCGCGAAATTTGACACATTTTTCCATACGATGGAACCAATCATTGAAGCAACCATTCCATTCGGAAGTTGGGGTCTCCAAAATGGCCGTTTTGTAGGCGTCCACAGCTTCTTCAGGTGATGAAAATCTGTGACCACGCAATTTATTCTTTATTTTAGGGAAAGTATAGAAATCATTAGGGCTTAGGTCGGGGCTGTACGGCGGATGGTCTAATAATTCTATGATTTCTTGCTCTAAAAACTCTTTTGTTCTGTGCGCGGTGTGAGAACTCGCATTGTCGTGATGGAGGATGATGCGGCGGTTGCAGTTCTCTTTACGGAGTTCAGAAACGACCTGTGGCAAACAAATGTTAGCATACCATTCTGCATTAACCGTTCTTTGTCCCTCAAGAGGAATAGTCGCAACATGGCCGGTTTTGGAGACAAACGTGGCCACCGTTTTTTTTGCAACACTCCGTGAACGAACAATTTTTGTTGGCTTTAACTCATTTTCGAACACCCAAACTCGTGACTGGTTTTTTGTTTCGGGTTCGTACGCGTATATCCAGGATTCGTCACCTGATACGATGTTGTATACAGCATTTGAGGATCCTGCGTGGAATCTTTCGAGAGTTCTGACGCACCAAGTAACGCGAGCCGCTTTTTGCTCTTCACAGAGCAAATGCGGTATCCATCGGGAAAACAAATTTTTTACACCTAATTGTTCATGCAAGATTATTTGTATTTGACTCATGCCAATGTCTAAAGTTGCCTGAATTTCGCGGTATGTCACATGTCGATCTTCCTCAATCAGCTTACGCACAGCATCAACGTTTTCTTGGGTGACTGCAGTTTTTGGACGAGCTTGACGGGGATCATCACTGAGCTTGACACGTCCACGTTGAAATTCAGCAAACCAGCGATAAATTGTGGTTTTGGATGGGGCTTCATCACCAAATGCAGAAATCATCCGGTCAACACACTGTTTTTGTGTTAAACCACTTCGAAAGTCATAATAAATCATCGCTCTAGAATTTTCTCGAGTCAATTCCATTTTCTCAACGACTAAACAAGTTTGACAAGACCTTGTGACAAGACCGAGAATCTTTTTTGAAATAAATAAACGGTATTCGATTTTTAAAACCAAGGAGTTTTAAATTAAAAAGATTTTAATATGATAGGAACAGTGGAAATATTCCATTCCCGATACTTTTAGTGCAGCCCTCGTAGGCTTTATCTGCAAGGTAGTTTCATTTCACTTCAAAATTTTCAGCTGAACTTAGCTCAAGATATCGATTCGCCACGGTCATTGCAAGGTCGGGCATAAACTAAATATGTAAGCTAATGCTCTACAATCCACTAGAATCTAGATATTATTATTCATGTTTTGTGAGTCCTTGTACGAAGCTCACTTTCACGAATATCTGTTATACCCTGGTTAAATCATTTATGGTAATACATATTACGAAACATACGACACGGCCTGCACTTTTACTATTCAAAATTGAACTTTAAAAAAATTGAACACAAGAAGATATGGAACGTCCATTGTAAGAGTTCGAATGTCAAGTTGCACCGCGCTGCACAGCGCATGTGCAGTGTACATGACTGATGTCATATGAATCGTGTATCTTTTTGTGTAGTAAATAAAATTCAATTTTGAATAGCTATATTTAAATGCAGCGTCAAGTATTGTCTCGTTTCGGTGTGACGAGTTTACATTCATCTGTTTGCAGCTAAATATTTTAAAGATAGAGAAATTAGGTACTTTTCAAAATGGCAAAGTACACGTGTTCACGGATATTAATTTTTGTCCTCATTAATATTCTTCATAAAAAAAATTAATTCTCAAATTCTTTTCAGATCAAACAATTAAGATTTTTTTAAATTATTTATTTGAACGATATCTGGATTGAGATTGCCTTAATTAATAATTCGACGAAAAAACGAAAGTAGAATAGAATTTTTACGTAGTTTTCAAACGAATTCTTAAAACGCTGGGTAAAAGGTATTCATTTCGTTTTCTCCAAGAAAATGTTTCAAAGGATGATGGACCAATGGTAGGCTCGGGGCCATATGTAGCTCGGGACCGCGTTTTAAAAATGCATTCCAACCGTGAAAACGTGGAATACTCTTCTATTATACACATCACAACATAGATTTTGTAAAGACAATAAAATTATACAAAGTTGTACCTGTGAGATTTCATTTTTTCTTCACCTCAAAACGTAATATGATGCATTTTTTTTTGTTAACTAAGAGTGCTTAACATAGACAAACTTAAACACTATTATTTCCCAATCTTTGAAATTGACCGTCGTCGTGTTCGCCAAACAGGTTGGGTTGTAGTAATACAAAACAAATTCGCTCTTTCGACTGAAGTCCTACCTTAATGAACGCGGCAAACGGGAATAGTGGCATTATACGTGGCGTAGTTCTCGACTGGTAATACTGTGCAGTTTGCACGTTTTGTAGGAGCTTGAGCGTGTAGTTATTAGGAATGCGAACGGGCACACCGGCGACCTCTCGCGGATGTAGGTCACAGTGTCACTATTCACGCTACCGCACAAATTGCTAGATCGGTTCACGGTTTTATTAAATAAATCGCCACCGACCCACTGACCGGTCTCTAAACATTTCGTGTAAGAAAATATTTTTAATACGGGCGAGATTTAATTTTGTGTTTAAAGTTTAATTTTCCGGCCTCAAGACATGAAAAGGTTCGTGAAGTAGGTGCATGTAAGGCTATGTACTAAACTTTTACCAAGGTGTGTAGTCTATGTACCTACTTTTAATTAGGTATAACTTTACAAGTCATATTAATTGCTTCGCTATCGCTTTTGAAGATTTTCCGACCATCCTAGAGAGTGTGTGACTATCCATGAGGCGTAACCTAACCTATACCTATATTTTAGGTCTGTTTTAGTGAATTTGCACCTAAATTGATGTTATCTGAGGATAAATAGTTGCTACATACAAACGAAACAAAACAGTCAAACTCAAGGTTGTTCCGGCAATAGACGATTCATCGATACACGATTCATCAGTATTCCGCCAGCCCACCGCGCATTTCCGCAACTGATTGAAAACACTACCGAATGAAACAGATAACAGGCGTTCACGATAAATAATTCAGTGATGTTTACAACAAACGGCTCAATGTGCTACTCCCTGTTGAATCGCCATGATGCGAACTCTATCACGACTTTCGCCTGGCCAGCGTCTTGACAGCCGATACAACAATTAACTATAGTAATGTATAAATTTTAACAATTTCAAACAAAATTCTTAGCTCGTGGCAAAATTCATGAGAAATTGTTTGTTTTAATAAAGTGTTCATTTCCCCTTATTACCTCAAATGTAATTAATAACTTGACATCCAAAAAATATTTTTCCTTTTTCTGAACGAAAAATGCCAATCGAAAGCTAAAGACATCTCTGTTATTTTCGCCAGTTTTCCTGTTACTGTTATGGCGCAGAGAAATAGGGTCTGCAAAAATCCAAATAACCATCAAACAATGACATCTTCTATAATTGTTAGAGACGGAAATTACACAGGCCGATATAGGGCTGCCAGGTGTCAGGTTAAAGGAGTTTCAGGCTTATTCGATGTGTGTTCGTCTTCGTCCAAATGTTAAGTAGGTTTATTAAATGTGAGTTTTTATCTGTCATACAAATAAATATCAGGAATTCCTTGATTGACGAATAATGCTAATCGACAAATACAGACATACTAAAACTAAAAATAATAGAAATTATTTAATTTCTATTATTTTCGTCAGTTTTCCTGATATTCTTCTGGCGCAGAGACATAGGGTCTTCGCGCCGCCCACCTTATCTTGCATCGCCCCTGTTTTCCTTAATGTCCGGCTTTCGGTTTTCGGACTTGGCAACCCTAAGCCCGATTGGAAGCCTGGGGCTGTTTCGCTGTTACAACGCGATTTCGGAATTGGATCACTCGATAGTTTTGATTGCTTCTAGTGTAATGTTCGGGATTGTTTGTTTGCCGAAACGATTTTTCGCCAACTTCAATAGTGTTTGTAATTACAACGGTCCGCTGTTTGTGTTGCTTTGATTACTCGACAAGCCGCCAAGATGGATGTCCGCTACGTCAGCTATTCACAGTTGATGTTGTGTTCTTGATTTGAATGAGATTATTTTATTTCTATTGTTGACGATTTTTGATAGGTAGAATATGAATAATCCGCTATCTATAGTCTATAGACAACACAATGATTATTTATTATATTAATACGTGAAGCAAAAAATTTCAGTACAGTTTTAAGAGAATTGTGCAACTGGAAAAGTATAAAATTTGGCAGGTAAATTTTTTGAAAAACATTTTTTGTTTATATTTGTTAAATTTAGTTTATTATATTATACAATTATTATACAAATGAGATCTAAAGTTATACTATATAAATTAATTTAATATAAAAAAATATAACAATAATAATTCTATGTGTTGAGCTATGTTTAAGTAAAAAACTATGCTTTCGTTAATTTTGTAAACAACGATAAAGACAAAAAAATATTTGTTTTCCTTATTTTTAAATAGTCAAATTTAGTAAATAAAAACATAAATAAAATAATATGAACACATTAAAATGTCTAGTCCATTATACATTTTAATTGTTTAATTTTAACAAATTATTGCACCTACGTACTTAGGTGGACTTCCAACTTTCTCCAATGCATTAGATAATAATACTAATATTGATTTAATAGAATATTAATTTGATTAGTTCGTTGAAAACTTGTTCAAAGCACGTTTAGTAGACCGTGTTAAATATAAATAAGTAAATAGTTAAAACTTATTTTTTTACTTTATTATCCACGGTTATTTTATTATTTATATAACATTAATTTTTAGACATTCTGCCTATTACATAAGCTGACATTGTAGTTTTGCGATAAACGAAAAAACATTACAAAGAGCTAAACATATTTATAATATTTTAACTGTACTAGTTATGTGAACTTATATATATATATATATCTATATTAGCTGGACACTGCGTTAACTAGCGTTACCTAACGTTACCTGCGTTATATTACCTATTATACCGCAAATTCCACTTTGCACAGTAAAATCGCATTTCTCTTCATAATAGTAGCATTTTTAATCATAAAATATTTATAAAATAATTTTTCAGTTCATACCGCGAAATAAAAGCAGAAAGAAACTTTATACATGTTGTAGACCAAGTTGGCGAATTAAACCAACATACGAATTTTAAAACTTTTGTAATTAAGTACACTTTTATATTTTTAACCGCACTGGTCGTTTTGTCTACATATACCAACCAGGTCATTAGCAAGCGGAAAATTCTCGAATAAAAGTTTCATTTAAACTATGAATAATTTACTTGTTATGTACACATCAAAGAAATCACCACCCTTCGGTTTTTTGGGCATTTCTGTCGGGTACGGGGTATACCTACTTACTCAGACGGCGAAAGACCTCCACATTTCCAAACATTTTCCTGTGAGTTTTCTTTCCACTTACTTAACTTAATACCGGCCAGCTTTATACCTACGTGCCGAAGCGTACCTAACCCTCCCGGTACGAATATTGTTTGTCATTTAATATTGTGGTAACTGGTTAAATTGAATTAAAGTGAGTCAGGGCAAGGATTTAAGTCCCCAATCAATCAAGTAATTGTTACTTAATCCCTAGATTGCTGGGTTTAAGAAGTTATTATATCTGCCAGTTTCCAATCACCGAAGTCTACAACCAAGTCGGAGGATTATTATTTAGTAGATATTTATAATGTAGGTATAGACAATTATAAATATAAAGGAACTTTAAATTGGAAGATTTTAATAAAATAATTGTTATGTTAGGTATGAATAAAAGGTAAAGTAGGTACCTACCTGGGAAATAATAAAAAAACAAAAGAATTACAAAAATATTTATCTGACCGAGATTCGAACCCACCACCACAAAACTGTCAATCAGACTGACACAATAGTAACGAAATTATTGATATATTGTTGCACGACGAAAGAAAAAACATATTATACGAGGGCTGCACTAAAAGTATCGGGAATTGAATATTTCCACTGTTTCTGTCATATTAAAATCTTTTTAATTTAAAACTCCTTGGTTTTAAAAATCGAATATTTCCACTGTTTCTGTCATATTAAAATCTTTTTAATTTAAAACTCCTTGGTTTTAAAAATCGAATACCGTTTATTTATTTAAAATAGATTCTCGGTCTTGTCACAAGGTCTTGTCAAACTTGTTTAGTCGTTGAGAAAATGGAATTGACTCGAGAAAATTCTAGAGCGATGATTTATTATGACTTTCGAAGTGGTTTAACACAAAAACAGTGTGTTGACCGGATGATTTCTGCATTTGGTGATGAAGCCCCATACAAAACCACAATTTATCGCTGGTTTGCTGAATTTCAACGTGGACGTGTCAAGCTCAGTGATGATCCCCGTCAAGGTCGTCCAAAAACTGCAGTCACCCAAGAAAACGTTGATGCTGTGCGTAAGCTGATTGAGGAAGATCGACATGTGACATACCGCGAAATTCAGGCAACTTTAGACATTGGCATGAGTCAAATACAAATAATCTTGCATGAACAATTAGGTGTAAAAAATTTGTTTTCCCGATGGATACCGCATTTGCTCTGTGAAGAGCAAAAAGCGGCTCGCGTTACTTGGTGCGTCAGAACTCTCGAAAGATTCCACGCAGGATCCTCAAATGCTGTATACAACATCGTATCAGGTGACGAATCCTGGATATACGCGTACGAACCCGAAACAAAAAACCAGTCACGAGTTAGGGTGTTCGAAAATGAGTTAAAGCCAACAAAAATTGTTCGTTCACGGAGTGTTGCAAAAAAAATGGTGGCCACGTTTGTCTCCAAAACCGGCCATGTTACGACTATTCCTCTTGAGGGACAAAGAACGGTTAATGCAGAATGGTATGCTAACATTTGTTTGCCACAGGTCGTTTCTGAACTCCGTAAAGAGAACTGCAACCGCCGCATCATCCTCCATCACGACAATGCGAGTTCTCACACCGCGCACAGAACAAAAGAGTTTTTAGAGCAAGAAATCATAGAATTATTAGACCATCCGCCGTACAGCCCCGACCTAAGCCCTAATGATTTCTATACTTTCCCTAAAATAAATAATAAATTGCGTGGTCAGAGATTTTCATCACCTGAAGAAGCTGTGGACGCCTACAAAACGGCCATTTTGGAGACCCCAACTTCCGAATGGAATGGATGCTTCAATGATTGGTTCCATCGTATGGAAAAATGTGTCAAATTTCGCGGAGAATACTTCGAAAAGCAATAAATACATTTTTAAATAGTAATGTTGTGTCACTTCCTTGATTCCCGAAATTTTCAGTGCCGCCCTCGTATAACTTAAAAATGCTCTGTTTCCTAGGAATAAGAATTAGGTAGATATTTTTTTCTAATTTTCATTTTTTACTCAATTTCATGGTAATTGAAGCCATTTTCGAGATACCGATTATATACCTATAATATACAAGATGGTCTCGTTTAAAGTATAAGATATTTTATTGTTTGATTGGTTATAATAGTGACCATGCGATAAAATCTAAGTTTCGCAAGTTTTATACCTACTGTACCTAAACGTAGATGTGCCAATATAACGTCTCTTTATTTAGTTCGAACTCGGCCCTTCGAACTGATCCTTTTCTTCTTTGCATACAATATAGCGTCTTACGTCCTTTTCGGAATAATTTGTAATTGATCTAGGTCAAACCCTACTTCTCTAATCCTAGTTAAGCTTCTTTATGTATTTTAAATATATTCTATGACTACGTACTCCAAAAACTACCATTTAGAGTTTTAGACTAGGTATGTTATATTTACCCGCGATCCTTTACATGCGCTCAATGTACAATCGCGGAAACCTTCAGTCTACCACTTCTGAACCTCATTGACAATTGCCATTGTAATAAACAATAATGATGTGTGTAACGTACTTTGTTACTAGTCTATAACTGTACATTTTTAATTGAAAATTATTGTTAGTGATATGTTTCTAAAATTCTAATTCGTCTTGTAATTGTTTCAGGTACGGAACGTAGCGATACGGTGCTGAGTAACGGAATTGACGTGCTTGCGAAGGTTTATGCATACTAATGGGCTTAGAGGAAATTGTTACGTAATGGAAAATAGGGTTTCCAATCGAAACTGTCCGAGATCTTCGTATTAATCTCTTTTGGGCAGCTTGTGTTATGTAAAACTGGAGACGGTTAAGTTATGAAATTATTCGCTACTGCAAAACATACAGGCTACTTTTTATAGTAATACATATAAGGTATGTTGGTGTTTTGTAGATATATACAGGTGACCGTCGCTGGCCTATAAAATATCAATATAGTCTGTAGGCACCAGTGGCGAAGGCATAATAAGAGAATTAAAAGGTATAATAGGTAGGGATTTGGATAAAGCCTATAGGAATGGAGTCATAGGAACCCCACGCCACTGGGCCACCATACTGTGTGCCACACGTGCACAGGCACACACCATGGGTAGATTGATTTATCCACAACCGATTCTTAACGCTACGGGATTAGAGGTATAGCCTTTTAATCAAACAGGTCTAATCTAATAATATAAAGGTAGCTACTATGTAACGGTTCACATAATCAAATTCGAACTAAAAACAAAACAGTTAAGAAAGCGTAATTTTACTAATTGCCGTATAAAAGATGTGTACAAGACCTAAATTTACGTAATTTTATAGGCGCGGTAAGGAAGTGGTTTTATATTATGGTGTTCGTAAATTGTGGGCCCGTTGGCCGTATCTACAGTTAGGTAATACCTATTATTTAATGCTTTAAAATGCTTATTTATTACCCAATTCCGTTAATTATTTTTCCTTTTGGGAACATTACTGTACATCGATGATAGTAATAGGCTGTGAAGTAGATACTTGATGACTAGTTTAATTTTCTCCTAATGCTGAAGCCATCATTTCATTAATATCAATTTCACAAATGGAAATAGAATGCTTGACCTATTGTAATTTAATTTAAAAAAAAATATCAAAATTATTTTTTACATACAGCCTTTTTCTCTCTACACTGAGGATGATAAAATTATAGCAAATGAAGCAACTAAATAAACTACTCAATATGAGCACAGCTGTAAGCTGTTTACAGCACAATTGGATGTGGATACGGTTACGATTATAAACACAATATTATGTATAACGTTACGGTTATGTAATTATTTCGGATTATCTGCTAGTTTCGGATAAAAATATTCGATTTTAAAATCCACTTTAAAAAAGTAAAGTACAATATTTAGACTAGACTATATATTAGGTCCTTACATATGAAATTGGCGTTTTGTCGTACTGGCCACTTTGATCTCAAATACAGAGTGACCTGAAACTCGATACATTCCTTTGAAAGATAGAAAGTAGACCACATTTACAGTAATATTTTTCATGGCATCCCCTATCCGAAAGTTGATATTTACAAAGTTATTGAAATTTCAAAAAATTTTTCTTTATTTTCGACTTTTTGACTTTGACATGACGTATTTTTAAAAATGTTTGTCTTTTTAGTTGTTTTTTTTAGGTATTTTAACCGTCAATGAGTCAAATATTATTTTTAAGGAATAAATAGGGATAAACTAAGCGAGAATTTTTCATTATGAGACATGAAACAGAATTTTCTTTTAAGAAAAATGCACATTTTTCTTAAAAACAGGTGATTTTCTTTAAAAAGTTGTATGATACAATGCGTACAAATACCTTAAATAACTTTCTTACCTCATAAGCTTCCAAAAAAGATACAAATATGTACATAAAAATATGAACATGTACTAAACAAAGACAAAACAATCATCAGGTAACGTTATCTCAAGAATTACTCTACCTGAGGCGACCTTTTTTTTCAATTGTTTCCTTTGTACAAACTTCGGGATGTTTCGGCTACTGTCGTCGCGGCCCTTTGACAATGAGTTACCGACTGGCTTAAAGAGCAAATTTAGTAGCTAATATTAGTTTTAAGTCAACTATTGCCGTGTACGGACGTATTGTTGCTTTAAACTACAACCTTACTTCTACTTGTGATTTTTTTGTATCGCGATGGCTGCTTTTGAGTACGATGAATACGCTGACATCTTGTTTTGTTACGGACTTTGTAATGGTAATGCTGCTGCTGCACGAAGAACATACGTTGAAAGTTTTCCGAATCGACGAGTGCCAAACGTTAGTGAAATGGATGTAGACGCGCTGTGTGTACTGTAAACCACACCTTCCATTGACTCAATCCAAGTCTTCTAGATGCCGCTCTTGTAGAAATAGAAGGATCATTTTGAAAAAGTGTTAAAATTTCTTCTTCTTCTTAAAAGAAAATTCTGTTTAATGTCTCATAATGAAAAATTCTCGCTTAATTTGTCCCTATTTATTCCTTAAAAATAATATTTGACTCATTGACGGTTAAAATACATAAAAAAATCACTAAAAAGACAAACATTTTTAAAAATACGTCCCTGTATATATCTTCTTTGGTTAGGAATTCCAATTTCAAATTTATACCGCTATTTACTCATGCATTTGTGTTTCGAATTCATTTGTTTTTTCCTCCTTTGGTTTTTTCTTTGCGTCACTCTGTTTACAAAATTGAAAACTTGAATTATCGTATTATTTTCGAGTACGAGTTCCACCGTGGCACCAGTGCTGCAGAAACGACTCTAAGGATTAATGATGTGTATGGCGGCGGTGTCGCAAAAGAAAACACAGTTTTTTTTCCAACGTTTTCGTTCTGGATATTTCGACCTGCAGAACAAGCCCCGTGGACGGCCGGAGACCAAAGTTGATAATGAAGAATTTAAGGCTATTGTGGAAGCGGATCCATCGCAAACCACGTCCGAGTTAGCTGCAGGCTGCGGTGTTAGTGATAAAACTGTCTTAATCCACTTTAACCAAATTGGGAAGGTGAAATAGCTTGAAAGGTAAACCGACAAACGCGCATCGACTGCTGCGTTACATTACTCAACCGGCACAATAATGAAGGGATTTTAAATCGAATCATTACCTGTGATGAAACGTGGATCCTGTAGGATAATTGGAAATGCTCATCGCAATTGCTGAACCCTGGCGAACCAGGCAAAGCCTGCCCCAAGCGAAAAATGACTCAAAAAAGTTACTTGTGAGCGTTTGGTGGACTAGTGCCGGTATCGTTCACTTCAGCTTTCTTAAATCTGGCCAGACGATTACGGCAGATGTCTATTGCCAGCAACTGCAAATCATGATGGAAAAGCTAGCTGCTAAACAACCGAGGTTGGTCATTCGCCCTAGGCCACTGCTGCTTCAGGACAACGCTAGACCACACACTGCACAACAGACGGCTACCAAATTAGAGGAGCTTCAATTGGAATGTCTAAGACATCCACCATACTCGCCGGACCTTGCTCCAACTGATTACCATTTTTTTTCGAAATTTGGATTACTTCTTGCAAGGGAAATAATTCAACTCCGATGGGGCAGTCCAAATTGTCTTCAAAGATTTTTCTGATTCCTGTCCGAATGGTTTTTTTTGTAAAGGAATCAATTAAATACCTATGAGATGGCAAAAGTGCATAGATAGCAATGGTATATACTTTGATTAAATAAATATATTATGTTTAAAAAAATCGACTGTATGTTCTTCCTTTACAAAACGCCAATTTCATATGTAATGGACCTAATAAAAACACATGTCTAAATTACATTAAAAAAAAATATTTTAGAAATTAACCAAATTCGTTCATAACTATTTAATTCTAGACGACAACACAACGCATTTTATATTTACAGTTATGAAATTGCACATGCTCATATAACACTTTTTGTATTATGAGCATGTGCAATTCGCACAAATTAGCTCGCTTAGGAACACGATTATTGCATGAATAATGAATATCACTCTGATGTTCTGAAAATCTAATGTATTTCATAACGTAAACGTATTTACAGGAAAATCTAAATTATTCTGAGGTTTCGAGATAGGAATTATTTGTTTCTTACTAAGCTTAATACAATTCATCTGACAAACTTTAACTTTCTTTTGCTGTAATTCTACACATACTTTTTTACCTTACACATTCTTGCAAAATGATCATCAGGTGTCGTGTTTATACTTTGTCGAAACCGGTCGTGTAATATATTAAAATTAATGTAAAATACTTATTAAATTGGAAATAGTGCAAGAAGTCCTGTGTGTTATTACTGTGACACATGAATTTCCACCAAGAACCTACAGTACAATCAATAACATATCGCAAGCTTTACATAATTGCTTATTCTGATAGCTGATTTCTACTGAAAAGTTTATATCTCAATAAAATAATGTTTTGTTTTACGCCGAAATACTGATCATACTTTTTCATCAAAATTTTGACATCATCTCTCTCCGAATCATCTTTAAATTAAAACGTCTCATAGATGTCGAACCCTACTGATCCGATCAGATTCAGTAGTCATTCAAAAAGTACTGAACGGATTTTGATGAAATTTGGTATGGTGGTAGTTTAGGCTCTGGATTGAAACATATGCTACTTTTTGTCCCGGAAAAGTAGTGTTCCCGCGGGATACTCGATAGTATATTTACGCGGGCAGAGCCGCGGGAAACACCTAGTATTTTATAATTTTCTAGTTTTATTCCGTGTACAGTTATTTCTTCATAGAACATAATCATCTGATTGTAAATTTAATAATACAGCACAATCACCAGGTTGTTGTTATTCATCTTTGTGGTCTCTGAACGCCTATTCACTCACCTTGGTACGGATTTGTAACGGTTTAACTCGTATCGTAATGGTATCTATTATTCCAGCAAACTATCGAACCGGTTGCGGGAAACTAGTATACTTGACGTCTTCACTGCCATAAACGTCTTATACTTGTTTCGAAGCTTAGATATCTGTTGTACAAGATCGATGTCGTGTTGCTCGATATACCCTTTATTGGGTAATGGTTCAGACGGAACTTGCCTTTAGAGCTTGGAAAATTGATGTATGTGTGTATGTAACGGCTATCCTTTATATTAAATGACTTAATATAATCATAAACATGACCTGAAGACGTATGAATTATATCGGATGCGTTTTAAATCTATGATAATTTGTAGATACTATATTAAAAACCAAAAATTGAATTTTGTCTGGAATACAATGTGTAGTGATTGATTTACAGTATATACAGAGAAAGACCACTGGTCCGTAATAGGAATTAGGGACCAGTGGTCTTTACAATAAAAAAGTGGTCAATACAAGCATCTCCTACCACTACTGAAAACTGGCGTGTGAGATGCTTGTATTTTTTAACTTATAACCCACAAGCTATGTATGTGGGTATAATAAGTAATTGCATGCTAATTATATCACACACAATCATAAATCAAAAGTGTCTCTCGGAGTGACACGCCGCCAGCAGCAGCTGCGCCCGGCACTCGGTTTTTAATTATTATCGCCGTCATTATGGCAGCCCACTCCCACCAGACTCTGATTGTGCACCTATTTGTTGGTGCTTGTGTGAATAAATATGGTCATTTGTTTAAATACTTTCATGTTTTTTATGGGTCAAGATAAATGTAGCCTATCGTTCGTGTACTATACTAAATCCTTTGAAAATTCAGTACTGCCATCTTGAAGGTTTCTGACAATGCCAGTAACAATATAGTGACAAAGCCCAATACGAAGTAGGTACTAGGTACATAATTAGATAATACTTTAGTGCGTGAAGACGAGACGCGCTTTGATCTTAAGCAATCCGTCCGTCCTCATATGAGAACGATTACGCGACAAGCACCCGGTTTCTGAAAGGCTAATCAAAGAGTCGATGAACTAACACGTTGTTGAGTTAACAGGCTTGTTAAATTAATTTCCGTTTCTGAAACGCTGATTAGTGAAAAATTTATTAATCATTGATCAAATTGACATGACACATACAAGCACATAATATAAGCCTTAAATAGCTTTCCAGAAACCGAAAACAGCGCTTGACATGTTGTTTGACCATTCGTTTGACATTCGTTTTGTTAACTAACGCGTTGATCAAATCAAACGACTGATCAAGACTGCTGATTAGTTGATTTCGCGTTGATTATCCTTTCAGAAACCGGGAGTATGTGCGTCACCTCTTAACATGCTGATGTAATGGGAATCAGGTGTAATTATCACTCCGCTCAATGAGTTCAATTCGTTCCTATTGACAGACGATTTCTGAAGAGCTGCGATCCACTACCCAAAGCCCTTTTCCCCATATACCCATACACATTATGTACTATGTTCAGGATTTAATAACGACAGGTAGAAGTAGGTATTGCTTTTCGATTTACTAACATTTAAAATCATCAAAACAAGTTACTGCAAATGATTGAAAGGAAACCCAATTTTGACCCAATTCCATAAAGACGAATTCATCGAATTTAAATTAAGGTCTCATGGTCATAAGAAATTACATTCTACGTCACTGTATTGTAGATGAAGGCCAAAGCGGTTACGGCGCGAAGGAGCCACTTGTGTTTGTAGTTTATGTGAGGTTATCTTCGCTATATTTTTCAGTAATAGGCACAAGGATAGACTATGCCAATAACTAAAGATTATTTCGTGGTCAATGGCAGAATGATAAGTCTTTTAATAGCAGCCCAATAAATGTCGTAATTTCATTTTATGATTGTCTAATTACCCGACTGCCAAGAAGGGTTATGTTTTTTTTAAGATTGCACATTGTACTGAAGTATGTTAATACATTTCTGAAATAAACGTAAGTAATATGATTATTTAAAAATTAATGACTCAGTATGTGTATTGTGTAAATACACAATATCTATTTGAAAAGCTGTCCTGATTCTATGTAGATAAATGATCGAATGTACAACAAAGATAGCTTATACATTCGGTAAGCGGTCGTCAGGCGTCAAATCAATAAAGTTTGCGTTTGACGCTCTGTGACGAGGCGAGTAGGCGACGCGGGGTCTACGTGAGATAAATGGAAATCAAACAAAGCCACGATACCGTCATTGTTAAAGTCCGACAATAGGTTTCTAGTAGTATAAAATGTCGTTTTTTTGAAACAAATAGAGTTTTCAAGTTGTTATAATATCAAATACAAATTATTATCAAATACCTATTGAGACTTGTGGTCTTTAAATGCTTTAAAATACTGTAATGCAGAATATGCAGTGCAACGTCGCGCGATGCCGTGAGCAATTTCGATTTTGCATCGCTATTAATTTAATAATTTTAATAATTAAAAAGTGCGGCGTTTCGCATCCCAGTGTAAACTGAACCTTAGTGCGTAATATAATCGTCATAATAATACCATAATTTATCCTTGCCTTGCATCAGTGTGACCAACTTTGCAGTTATGGTACTCGTAACAAAGGATGAAATAGGTCAAGAACGCTATACAGATTTTGAACAATATTCAAAAAACAAAGATTGTGACAATATAGATATACTTATTTCATTTAAACTTTCACTTGATTACAAGTGGTACAGGTCGATCTCTCAATCTGTGATCATGTGATCGCAGGAAGACATTAAACGAAGTCGATTTGTGGCCGTGCTCTACAAACCGGAACGAACATTAGTCATTTCACTTGCAAATTGGCCGGTGTGAACATTTCACCTATAAACTTTCATTTTCCTTTAGTTTTTGTTGTGTTTTTATTATAAGCAAGTAATACAAGTTTTAAATTGCATTGCGGTTTGTTTGATGTTTCTATACTTCAAATTATTTTTAATAATGACTTCAAAGCTTTATTATTTGAATTAAATATATAATATAAAGCTCGAATATTACACTGCACTGAACACCGTCCCCCTTTCTTTTCGGCAGAAAAGCACTCCAATAGTGCTCTGGAACCAGTGGATTTTTAAAAATATTTAAGAATGGGAGAGGAGGAATTTTAATACTTATTGAATTTAGTAGCTCCGTATATAAAAAAAGAAGATACAATTTAAAGCCAGAGTGTAAGTGCTAGACAAAGACTGGTTGTCACATTAAGATTTCTAGCTACAGGAACCTCCCTAACCGCCCTCCGTGTTATTACACTACTCGATCGTAAGGGCAATTAGGGAAGGCTTGCCGGGACCGTCCGATCGCCCCAATTAGGGACCCTTACTCCAGGAATTCTACTACACTGCCCTAAATAAGGCTAAGGGTCCCTGAATACCGTGTAGTGTAATAGGCCTTTATAGTTAAGACAGAGGGGCCTATGTAATAGGCCCCTCTGTCTTCCCTGAGGAGCCTCTTTGGATACAAAGTGTCGGTTATTAAATCTAAAAAAAGCCGAGTACTCAGTACTTCCCATTTCAGCTCGCTCGTATGTATCCGGATTAACAAGCTCAGAGAGTCGTGCAATTGTAATTCGTCGCTACTATCGCCGTTGTGAATTTATGTTTGGAATCCAATGAAATGTAGCGTGCTTACTCTCTGGCTGTTTACGTTAAACTGAAACTTTAACGTAAACAGCCAGCTTTTAGCTAAAAACCTAGCCCTAGTAAACACACGCTAATAAAACTTTACGTGCACTTTTAATGTATAATATAATATATTTTATCATACTTATCGGAGTACGATACCGTGTCGGCCCGAGACGTTCGTAGATCGTATTTATCTGAGAACTCCTGCACTTAAGGTATTTTGTTCGCTGGGTATTGGCTCTCGATTTTCCTCTTTGAATTCCATGTGTCTTATGCGTGTACAAAATGTGAGCTCCTCAATAAATATATTTGACCTGCCATTTTTCTTTTGTTAATTTTATCGGAAGCTATTAACGTAAATCCTCGTTGTTTGTGTTTTTTTTATTTTTCCTTTCTGGAGTGCCCGCGAGTTCAATAGCTTTGTGTCCTTTGAATAATAACTGGACTCAAAGTTGTTTACTACGATGTCTCTTGAAGTTATGAACTTTTGAAGACGATAATCTGTCTCTATTACGCGAAACAATTGGTTCTCTTTGTGACAGCTATAAATATCGACTTTTGCCTTTTTTGAGATTGTCTGCATTCAGCCTTTACTATTGTGTTTGCCTTATGCAAATAATGAAAACAATTTATTATAGTGAACGTAATATTATACGGGTCCCAAACCCGTAAATCATCGTCGAATCGATTCCCCGTTCGTAGCCCCTAATTCCAATAAGATAATTCCCAAAGCGCCATGGACACAATAAATTCCTAAGTTCAGGCTGGGCCCGAGCAATCAAAATTCTTGGAGTTGTTTCACTGTCCTCGGGTGGGTCCAGCGTAAATTACCGACGGAAGACGCTCAATGTTCCAGTCACGCGCTCCTTTCAATAGATTCATAATTCGTTCATAGTTTTTTTATTCGGTAGTGCTATTGTTTAAGATGTTTACTGTCGGGATTGTAATTTTCTGCTTTGAATAATTCGTTCCTTGTTTTGATTTCAACATTATTCGAAAAGTTTGTGCGTTTCTTTTGGTTAGTTTCCTGTATATAATGTCACCTTTCAAATAAAATAACCTTTACATTTCTACAAGAGAGTCATATTTTGGCATATCTTAAAAGTAATTGAAAGATGTTTCATGTCATGAAATTTAAATTCCTTTTTCCGTCATATAAATGAAAGAAGTATTTCACATAATAAAGTTGAAATGTTCACGAGAAAATTTAATATCCGGTAGTCTTTCAAACAAACAAGTCTAACAAAAAGAACATGATAGAAAAGTTAAAAATATAGGACTATTTATATTATAATATATAGAGTATTATTTATAAGTATTTGATGCGTTATGCTACATATTTGGAATATATAATAAATAATTATAATTTACTAGATGTTGCCCGCGACTTCGTACTCGCAAATGGAAATCGCGCGGAACCATGCATTTTGCCGCAGTAAAAAGTAACCTATGAGCTTCCCCGTGCTCTATTAGTAATCCCAAAGTAATCCAAATAGCTGTTGATATTTCACTATACAAACTTTAGACCCCCATTTGAGCCCTTTAGGGGACGAATTTCAAAACTATAATACACGTACTTAATCATTTTTATTTATTATCTCGGATATTAAATTACATGAAAATCGAAGCAGATTTCAAATATTTTTCATAGAAATAATTGAATGTATTTAAGAACATAAATCTCAATTTTCATCGAACTCGGTGAATATTTAAAGATTTTTCATACAAACTTTCAACCCCTAATTCACCCCTTCTAATTTACCTCTTTCAGGGTGGATTTCTTCAAAATACCTTCTTAGTACGCGTCTACATTGTAAATTAACGGCCCGTTTCAATTACCTATCTAGCTATAACTATTTGTTAAAAACGTCGTCGTTCAATCATTTGACGGTTTTTTGCGATACAAATTTGACGTTTCTAACAAATAGTTATTGGTATATAGGTTATTGAAATGTGCCATAAAACTACTGTCCCACGTGTCTACTATTAGCGGTTACGGCTGTGCGAGCGTCTATACGTCAGTCAGTCAGGACATCTCCTTTTATGTATATATATATATATATCTTAGAGACAATTATGTGATTTTATGTATATATATATATATATATATATATATATATATATATATATATATATATATATATATATATATATATATATACATAAAATCACATAATTGTCTCTAAGATTTAGTAAAAAACACCACGAATAAAAAATAATATAGATATTACTGTTTTATTCGTGGTGTTTTTCCCCACTTAAATAGTGGCAAGAGGCCACTTTTGCCCAGTTTTCTAGGCGAATTATTATGTTATTCTACGAGAGCTACTCCTATCCCCAAGACATTAATAGTTTGTCCTACTTTGTGTCGGGTATCTTCTTACCTCATCGATAATGCATACCCTATTTGCATTCCGATTTGGGGAAAACTGTTTGAACTACATCCAACAAATTGTAACCTGATCCTGCAAGAATTTGTGGCGAATGCGAGAAAATAGTAACTAAAAAGACTTTGAACTGAAAGTTCAAATTACATAGAATCTATTATTTTAAAAGCTAGTTTGTGGGGATGAATAAATTTATCGATATTTACAGGCTATGTTGCCATTCTTTTTCCCTTGACAGTAAAAAGGTTTGATAAAAAGCCACAAAGACGTGATGATGGTGGTTACTTTTTGTCGCTCAAATGGTTTCGTGTCCCTGATAAAAATGGACGGATTAGAATCTACTGTCATGAAAACCTCCATAAAAATGAAAATAAAAGGAACTTCTGTTATCGTTGTAGTGGATAACGAGTAATAAAAAATAATGATAAATACGGCTCTACATTCTCACTCTCTAATATTGGCTTTAAAATTTTCTTTTAAACTCTATTTAAATATTTATTAGCAAATTGTGTATGAGAGATAGTCCCATTTATCACTTACACTGGTTACCGAGAAAACTATAAATCCGTGTCTGAACAGTGCCGCAGAACAAGCCACGCCATTGCCGTGCCCGTTTGAGGACGTCGTTAGTCAGCTGAATTGACGTACCAGATAGAGCTGGATCTCGCACCCCGTACAAAATTGGCACTAAATTATGCAACGATCAACGATGGTAGATAGCTTGAATTGCACTTAAGAGAGTCAGAGGGGTGGAAGTTCGATTCCCGGGCTGTGACGCGTTGGTTGGTGCCATGACTAAAACAATTTTAGGCTTAAATTATTACGATCCCCGGAGTGTCACGCGTTGGTTGGTACCATTGCGAAAACAATTTTAGACTTAAGTTACGACCCCCGTGTTATGACGCGTTGGTTGGTACTTGGTACTATAACCAAATCAATTTTAGGCTTCAGTTACGATCCCCGGGTTGTGACGCGTTGGTTGGTACCATAACTAAAACAATTTTAAGCCTCAGTTCAGAAATTGTCTGTATGATAACCCAAGAAAAGTTCTACTTTGCTTAGGTTAGCATTTACTGTGTATATTTTGAATGCAAATGAGACATCCCTAGTTATAGTACGTTAACGGTCAACAGGTTTAATTCTAGCAGCATTTCAATAACATAATTGATTACCTGCACTGGAAATTGGCTTGTAATTTTTAACTTTTTCCCTCGTTTAATCAGTGATACATCTATTTAATTAATGGTTGCTGTTTGACGAATTACTTAATCAAGTTTATTGACTTGCCTACTTTTTATGTAGTACCTTATGATTTATAATGAAACTGACACGTACACACACGTTGTAGGTATATATCTTATATTTGAACTGGAATAAATAAATAACCTACACCTACAACATACACCAACATCCACAACTACACCTACAAATAACTACCTATCTACCTACTAATCTACCTACCTATCCACATACACCTACAATTTCAACACTAAAAACTACACTTGCTACCTACAACCTGCACCTACTATCTTTACCTACAGCCTATTAGGGCCAGCCAATTTTTTTAAAAAAGAACAACGAAACAGATAATCTGAACGCACATATAAATATTTGACAGATAAGTGATCAAATGTTTGACAGGTAGGAACAGTTAGTATGAAAAAATTAAATCGTCGCGTCGTTTTAAAATGTTTATTCGACTTTCAAAAAGAAGGAGGCAGTTATACATTCGTCTGTATATTTTTTTGTATGTTCAACGATAATTCCGCCGTCTGTAGACCGATTTTTAAAATCCTTTTTTTTTATGTTAAGGGTATAATCCCAAGTTGGTCCCGTTTTCACCAAAGTGGTGACCTGGTGATCCTCCATGAGGAATCGAGGGAACCTCTCGAAATTTATATGGACTCATATGGTGATTTCGATTTTTTCTGAAGTAGTACTAGCATATGCTACCAAAAAGTAAGATTTTGCACCTACTTATAGATACATGTTTGGGGATTTCGGCGTTGTTTAAAGAACTGCAAGCATATGCCACTATGTCAATTACGGTAATCATCATCATCAACACCATTATCACACCATACATCATCACATTATGATGATATAATAGGTACTTCTCATAGTATTTTTCACCGACACGGATATATTTGAACATTAGTCATTACTTTGCCTTATGTGAACCTATTTGAAAATTGTTTTGTTGTTGTAAAGGCTATAATTCGAAATTTGTCCCTTAGTCACCAAAGTGGAGACCTGATGAGGGGATCCATGATATAACGAGGGAACTCTTCGAAATGTATATGGACACATATCGTGATTTCGACTTTTTGTGAAGTATTCCAAGCATATTATGCTATCAAAAAGTAAGCTTTTGTACCAAGGTATACCCTGAATCCAAAAGTATTGAACAGAACTCCTGAGTCCTTATAGATACATGTTTGGGGATTCCGGCGTAATCATCAACACCACCGTCTTCACAAAAAATACCAACATATTTTCACTTCATCATCAACATCAGAGTTTTGTGCACCGATATCAATGTCTTTGTAATTTTGCTATTGCTAAAATTATATTCGTGCTCATCATTATCACTATAATATATTTATTTAATGCTTATTGCTACATTTTTTCCGTCGTCTATTACAATAGATAATAATAATGTTTTAATAATATAGTATCTAATAATAAATAAATATAAAAGTAATTGCTTAGTAAGTCCACAGATAGGTAATGCTTATTTGGGGAAATACCACGGCCTCTCAGAAAACTGTTCTTGCAATTTTTCCAATATTTTTCACCGATCAAACCTGAATTTGAATTTAAATGATTTCCTGAACTTCCACGATTAGCCAAAACTCGACGACGGGTGGGGTCGTCCTCGAGGTTTAGCGTGACAAAATAACGGCAATCCATTTATTTTTTATATATATTAGGAGAAGAATTACCTACATTGCTTTTAAAATGTTTTGTGCATATGGCAAACACAAATTGTTATTTTAAGTGCTTACTGAAGAGTCAGCAATGCTTACTTTAGGTACTTAGTAACGATTTTGACAGAAAATATATGGACTTTAATTGTCTCATTTCGTTTTGATATCATAACGAAGTTAAGTTTAAAAGAAGTGTCATAGAGACATATTTTATGGATTCCCAGATCCCATTGCGAAGGTTCATAGAGGACTAAGCAACGATATTAAAATTAGCACTTTTCCGGAAGGACTTTGCAAAGCTTACAGAATGTAAAATAAAGGTGTTTTAACCGCCTTTTGATATGCCTGTATGATAGACCTAGTGTTGCATTGAGATTTGAGATCCTTAAAAATTCCCTACCCCAATATGTTTTTTTTTAACTGGATGTATTTTTCATAAAAAGTAAATTATAATAACTACATGGTTATTGCTGACGCCTATTTTCCATTAAGGGGTATTCACAGACCACCGGGCCCAATACTGCCTGCCCCGGGCAGAGGCCACCGAACCTCATAGGGCTAGGCAGAGGCCAAAAAGCATATCTGTAGTTCGCTTTGTCGGCTTAAAAATGACTTGAAAATATTATATATCACAATTGTACATTGTTTTAAACACTTACGGATTGTGTCGCGGTGCACTTTTCTTTTTTCCGACGTTTCGGCTACTTTCTAGCAGCCGTGGTCACGGGAGGACTCAACGGCTGCTGGAAAGTAGCCGAAACGTCGGGAAAAAGAAAAGTGCCCCGCGACACAATCCGTAAGTATTTAAAACAATGAACAATATTCGCGTAAACATAAGAAATCAATATCACAATTGTAGCTAGTATCAAAGCGCCCGTTAAATACGTATTTATGTGAAACCTACCCTTGTATGAAACAATAGTAAATGCAGCCTGGTAATCCGCGACTTTACAAACGATTTCAACCTGCACTGAAATATAGCTGTGCTCAAACAAAGGTTGTATAATGAAAACACGTCTGCGTTGGATCATAGATAGCGAGCCATTATAACAGTAGGTTTAATAGGGTAGTTGTCTATATGTAAAATATAATATAGTTTAATTTATATGTACCATATGTATAATATGTAAAAAATATCTAATTTTATGTGCAGTTTTGTAATTAGGTCTTAGACGTATATATTATATTATATTATAGACGAGGCATTTAAAGTATGGTGAAATCAAGATGGCTGACGTTTGAGGTATGGCTAATAGCAAGATGGCGTAATAGTTTCTTTTATGAAGATTTGTTCTGTCAAATGTACGTCATAGCCTGTCTTTAGTTTTGAAATCTTTGAATTAGGTGCATTTCAAAAATTACAAAAAAAATCGTTAATCATTGTGTATTTATTTACACAATGATTAGTGTAAAAACCTACAAAAACATTAATTATTAATGATAAACGCAATAATTTCGGAGATATTAGCATTTATATGTACTTGCGACCTATATATTTCATACAACTAACTGCAGGAACGCGTGACGTCAGACTTTGGTATGGAGCGTTTTCACGAGACATGCGAAGTTCTGTATTACAAATCGTACTTTACCTTTCAAAATATTTATCTTGATATTGATTTTTAATAATATACCGTTTCTTCTGAGAAGTTCCTGGTATTTAAGAGTACCTACTATTAGTTTAATTTATAAAAAAGTTCAGTAAACTAGCCTATTGATCTATGTTTGCTGGATCTTTTAATGTGACTTGAGAGCCTGTTAACTGAAACTATTGAGAATTTCGACTCTAGTTTAATTTTAAAAGGATGTAACTTATTTGTAAACAGTTTTTTAATTTGAGAACATGCTTAGCGCTCTTTTTATCACCGACACCATGCACAATTTATGTACCGTCCTCTTAGCACATGTGTCCTCTTATAAATATTTTTTTTTACACCACGGATACGCTTATCCATGTTGCTGTCTTTGTCTGTCAAGTGGCTTTTCCAACGTATCAGACGAAGACAGCAACATGAATTAAGTCTTTTTTTATTAATAAGAGGATAGAAGTATAAAATATCTCCTATTATACATCATGTATTGACTAAGTAAATGTATATTCTGTGTAAAACCATTATTTCTATGTTTTAACAAGCGTTGAAACTTGTTCGTTGAACTTTTATTGATATTATAATTAATTAATAAGCACCAATGCGAACAAATTCAATATCATTGATTTTATTCGTGAAATATTAATTTAATTTGCAAAGGATAATATTAGTTAAATAGGTTTAGCTTAAATAGTAATAACATATTGGTTATTTAACGTATTATAAATCGAAGTCTATTCGGGGATGCAAAATTTAGATTAAGAATAATTAATTAGCTGTAAAGATATTTTAGATAGCTTTGGGTAGTTCTGACCACATAAACAATAATATGATTTAACCTGTTTTGACATCAGGTTTTAAGGTTTCCCCACATATAGGAACCTGATACGATAGAAGATTTATTAATTATTATTACTGCAACAAAAACATTTATATACAAACAAAGCGGATGCTGATGTCATACATTAGTATCTTTCAAACGATGTTTTTAAATAGAGCCTAGGGATTTCCCTATTAACCGGACAAGCGAGTACTCCCCTATCTTTTGCAACAACTGCGTAATTTTTAATTTAACAGTGCTGTTATTAGGTTTGGCGAAAACGTGATCGTGACAGCGGCTATATGGGGCCTACATCCGCGTCAGGGGCATAGCAAACCAGAGTGTTAGGGGCTCCATAGGTCCCTGATTGGTAATTTCATTTTTTCATAATAATAATATCTATGGACGCTTACCACACCACATCAATCTGGTACTAAGTATCCGAAGAACTTTTATCACAGGTACCAGACAACGGAAATATATTTAATGCTTTTATACTATACACATAATAGGTCTTTACCTATGAAATTGCCGTTCTGCAGTACTGGCCATTTCAAATCAAAATAATTTTTGTTTGCCTAAGAATTCTAATTTCAAATTAATTTTATTTCAAAAACATGGAATTCTTTTTCCAAAAGTAGTCATTTGTTTATTGATTAGTGTTACATTTTCTTCGCATTTAAATCTTTTTCGTCATCATGGATACGTAAAAAATTCGAGTAATTATGGAATATGAGTACCTCCGTGTCAGCAACGCGGCACAAGCGGCACGCAACATCAACGACGTTTACGGTGCTAACACTACAAACCAACGCACCACCTGTTATTGGTTTGCTCGCTTCCGTTCTGGAAATTTCGACCTGAAAAATGAACCTCGCGGTCGTCCGAAGACTTTGGTCGACAATGACGAACTAAAGGCGATTGTGGATGCTGATGATACACAATCTACGGCTGGATTAGCAGCAGCTTTCGACGTTAGCGTCAAAACAATATTGGTCCATTTGCGTCAAATTGTCAAGGTAAAAAAGCTTGACAAATGGGTGCCCCACGAACTCAATGATCGCCAGCGCGAAGTACGCATCGAGACGCACTGCTCAACAGACACACAAATGAAGGAATTTTGAACCGCATTGTTACCTGCGATGAGAAATGGATTCTGTTTGATAACCGCAAGCGCTCAGCAAGTTGGTTGGATCCTGGTTCAGCACCTAAACATTGCCCTAAACGAAAACTTACCCCTAGAAAAGTGATGGTCACTGTTTGGTGGTCTAGCGCCGGTGTGGTTCATCACAGCTTCTTACCAAATGGGGTGAGCATTACTGCAGATGTCTACTACGAAGAACTGAACAATGATGGAGAAGCTGGCACATCTCCAACCAGCATTGGTCAATCGCTCGTCTCCGCTGCTCCTGCACGACAACGCGCGACCTCATACTGCACAGCAGACGGTCTCCAAGTTCCAAGAACTGGGGTTGGAAGCTCTCCTTCATCCGCCCTACTCACCAGACCTTGCGCCTACAGACTACTACTTTTTCCTGAATTTTGATAACTTCTTGGCGGGAAAAAAATTCAATACCCGAGAGGCAGTACAAAACGCCTTTGAAGAATTTGTTGCCTCCCGTCCAGCTGATTTCTTTAAGAAGGGCATCAATAAACTGCCACTGTGTTGGCAAAGATGCATTGATTGCATGGGTGATTACTTCGATTAATACAAATAAAAAATATATGAAAAAAATTCGTTTAAATTTTTTCATACAAAACGACAATTTCATTGGTAAAGACCTAATATTTAAGGTTTTTATTATGCCATATATATTATATATATTTAATACACATCCAATACCAAGGAACACATAAAAACTTTGTCCTTTCGGCGGGATACGAACCCGCAACCTCCGGCTTAGCGCCGACGCGCTAACCACTGAGCCACAGAGGTCGTCAATCTCAATTTTTGTCTTTTGTATTTTTTTAGTGAAACCTTTTTTGAGGGGTTATTTTCTTTTTAATAAGGGATTTTCTCAAAATTGCTGACAAAATTATGTTTTTGCTCACACAGCAGAGCCCCTTTAGCCCGGGGCCCGTATCAACGATAAACGATAGCTACGCCCTTTGGTCTGCACGTCGCGTAATTAAATTTAGGGGACGCTGTGGATAACGGTGATGAAATGTCCGGAAGTGTTTCGGCTCGGCCGCAGTACAATGTTGATTCAGGACGAACGGCCCGGCATTCGGACGAAACGCGTTATTGCGGTATAAATCTTTTTAAGTGCACTGTCCTGCGAATGCTCGTCCTATATACGTTAGCGTGTGTTCTATTATTATTGACTTTAAGCGGAATAAAAATTTACCATTTGGCCATAATAAAGTACCGAAAGACTTTGTGCTTTTTCAGTTTTATATATTTAGAAAAGTTAAGTTTAGTCCACGGACCACGTGTTGTATCAGTATATTTTATCATAACGTGTAAATGAATGACGCAATTAAAAGCAAGCGGCCCGTAAGACAATGGAGACTGTCGACGTTATCGCGCGGTTTCTTCACCTGTTGCAGAATATATGCGAGTCATTTGTGCGTTGTGTCATTACGTGCTAAAACAATAGAGATACGCAATGTAAGTTCAGACTAACCAAGTGGACAATTTCAACGATATAATGATATTTATATTTGCGAAATTAATGTTTGAAGTGTGAAATCTATTATAGGTTTATGGAGGGCGGATGCTAGCTACGAAGAAGGTATCTTACCACTTAATCGAGTTATCACTCGATAGTAAATGTACCAAAATTTTGATTCGAAATAGCACACAACGTAAATAAAAGTTTATAGGATCCAACGAGGCTTCTTCGGTGACCATGACAATAGGTTATTGTATATTGCAACTCGCCGCAGCACGAGCCACAATACAATATCAGTAACTATTACAGTGCAGTCGGTACACGGGTTCGTTGGCCGTCGTTTCGCTCAAACCGACCGCAAACAACGACGAGATAAAGTTGTCACCGCTTGCTGACATTGCCACCTTCCTTTAGGACACAGGCGACCAGCGGTTTGCGATTGTAAAAGGAATTTCTACTTTACTGAACGAACATTTTCAGAAGTTCTAGTTTCAAGTCGCTTATATTATCTTGCAGTTCTTGTTTTGTAACCAAAAGAAAACTCCTAAGGCTTCCCACACGTACCACAGCCACACCGCAGCGACGCTACGAAATGTGGTCAAGGTGTGGCTTATCTCTTGTCGTTGCGTTGTGGTATCGACAAAATGTCGATGTTTGTTATGAACTACCGGTATATATACTTGCGAGTCGCTGGTGGTAGCGTGGTGGTTGCGACGAGGTTCACACGTACCCACAGCTTGGCCGCCTTTTGTCGGTGTGGTGTGGTGGGGCCTTCCCCTAAGTGTTTTTTTCTCCGAGATTTTCTTCTTCAGATTCCTCGATTCTAAAGTAATGTAATATACCTTTGAAGCATACCCACAAGTTTTTAGGATCGTTAGCTTAGAAGTATATTGGTATCGTAATAGTAAGGACTTGATGTACGAGGGCTGCACTAAAAGTATCGGGAATGGAATATTTCCACTGTTCCTGTCATATTAAAATCTTTTTAATTTAAAACTCCTTGGTTTTAAAAATCGAATACCGTTTATTTATTTAAAAAAAGATTCTCGGTCTTGTCACAAGGTCTTGTCAAACTTGTTCAGTCGTTGAGAAAATGGAATTGACTCGAGAAAATTCTAGAGCGATGATTTATTATGACTTTCGAAGTGGTTTAACACAAAAACAGTGTGTTGACCGGATGATTTCTGCATTTGGTGATGAAGCCCCATCTAAAACCACAATTTATAGCTGGTTTGCTGAATTTCAACGTGGACGTGTCAAGCTCAGTGATGATCCCCGTCAAGCTCGTCCAAAAACTGCAGTCACCCAAGAAAACGTTGATGCTGTGCGTAAGCTGATTGAGGAAGATCGACATGTGACATACCGCGAAATTCAGGCAACTTTAGACATTGGCATGAGTCAAATACAAATAATCTTGCATGAACAATTAGGTGTAAAAAATTTGTTTTCCCGATGGATACCGCATTTGCTCTGTGAAGAGCAAAAAGCGGCTCGCGTTACTTGGTGCGTCAGAACTCTCGAAAGATTCCACGCAGGATCCTCAAATGCTGTATACAACATCGTATCAGGTGACGAATCCTGGATATACGCGTACGAACCCGAAACAAAAAACCAGTCACGAGTTTGGGTGTTCGAAAATGAGTTAAAGCCAACAAAAATTGTTCGTTCACGGAGTGTTGCAAAAAAAATGGTGGCCACGTTTGTCTCCAAAACCGGCCATGTTGCGACTATTCCTCTTGAAGGACAAAGAACGGTTAATGCAGAATGGTATGCTAACATTTGTTTGCCACAGGTCGTTTCTGAACTCAGTAAAGAGAACTGCAACCGCCGCATCATCCTCCATCACGACAATGCGAGTTCTCACAACGCGCACAGAACAAAAGAGTTTTTAGAGCAAGAAATCATAGAATTATTAGACCATCCGCCGTACAGCCCCGACCTAAGCCCTAATGATTTCTATACTTTCCCTAAAATAAAGAATAAATTGCGTGGTCAGAGATTTTCATCACCTGAAGAAGCTGTGGACGTCTACAAAACGGCCATTTTGGAGACCCCAACTTCCGAATGGAATGGTTGCTTCAATGATTGGTTCCATCGAATGGAAAAATGTGTCAAATTTCGCGGAGAATACTTCGAAAAGCAATAAATACATTTTTAAATAGTAATGTTGTGTCACTTCCTTGATTCCCGAAATTTTCAGTGCCGCCCTCGTATTGATTGGCATCGTTTCACTTGATTTGTAACCAAAACGAATCGCGCAATCCTACAACTTGCCCTACACTTCAGCACTTCGTCACATTTCCCTGCAACTGGAATCGCAAATGAATAGAATATCCTTTCTGTTTTGTCCTCGCTCCGCGAAGTTTCAATAGCGGCTGTACTGGAGTTTTCCCCCGGCCTCGCTCTGTGTCACTATTATGAGTGGCTTTACTAACTCGCTGGCGAACTATAAGGTGATGTAACGTTCCATTGACGCTATTGTTTTGTGACAGTTTTGCTATGTCTGTAAAATATTAACGGACTACGAAAATACACTTTGTTTTTGTGTGCTTAAATCCAAAGCACTTTGGTACAGGCGTGCATATCACTACTAAATACTAATTTGTTATAGCTACTACTAGAAGATACCAGTGTTGTATGTACCAGAGAAATGATTAGCGCAAGGAAATTGATTAATACTAAGACTCTAGATGCATGTTTAACAACCAAAGTTTTTAATTAATTCTAATTAAATCAAGGAGGTCATAACTCCTCATTCAATTACCAGGGCAGCAATTAAATCTCGTAAGGATTTTCAGGTTGTCCCGCTCACGCGCGCACGATTTGACGCATATGCGAATGTGTCAGCGCGTTGACGGAACTGAGATTATATTTAAAATAGTTACGAAAATCCTTCAGAGCAATTTTATGGGGCGTGAAAATCTAATCTTTATCAAAAAGGGTGATAAACCAAGCAAAATATGAAATTGAATTTCGTCATAGATTGGTACCCATTATGGGTAGCGAATAACCCGGTGGCAATTTCCGTTTCGACTTGCCCATTTTAAGCCAAAAAGTCAACCCAAAAAAGGTGACAGATTTTACCTGGAAAGATACGAGACATATAAATGTTTATCTGCCTGCGGGCTCTATCTTTTAACGTGAAATGATAAATTATTTTCAGTATTTCAACGGAATAGTTAGAACGGAAATTATTTTGAATTTAACTGGGAAATTGTGTTTTGATTAATTTTGGTGTGGCTTTTTACTGATTTCCAAGTATTGCGGTAGAGTCTTATAGCTTTGTTATTTACAAAAATATTATGATTTATTATATTTTGTAATAATTAAATTGTTGCTTTTACGAATTGCTGAAGTATTTTATTTATCTGTGCGTTGTTAATGGTTCATATTATAGTTTAAACGAGCTCATCGGCTTCGCCGCTTCCTTATATTAGGTCTTTACCTATGAAATTGCCGTTTTGTATGAAAAAATTTAAGCTAATTTTTTTCATGTACTTTTTATTTGTATTAATCGAAGTAATCACCCATGCAATCAATGCATCTTTGCCAACGCAGTGGCAGTTTATTGATGCCCTTCTTAAAGAAATCAGCTGGACGGGAGGCAACTAATTCTTCAAAGGCATTTTGTACTGCCTCTCGGGTATTGATTTTTTTTTCTGCCAAGTAGTTATCCAAACTCTGGAAAAAGTAATAGTCTGTAGGCGCAAGGTCTGGTGAGTAGGGCGGATGACGGAGAGCTTCCAACCCCAGTTCTTGGAACTTGGAGTACGTCTGCTGTGCAGTATGAGGTCGCGCGTTGTCGTGCAGGAGCAGCGGAGACGAGCGATTGACTAATGCTGGTTGGAGATGTGCCAGCTTCTCCATCATTGTGTTCAGTTCTTCACAGTACACATCTGCAGTAATGCTCACCCCGTTTGGGAAGAAATTGTGATGAATCACACCGGCGCTAGACCACCAAACAGTGACCATCACTTTTCTAGGGGTAAGTTTTCGTTTAGGGCATTGTTTAGGTGCTGGATCCAACCAACTTGCTGAGCGCTTGCGGTTATCAAACAGAATCCATTTTTCATCGCAGGTAACAATGCGGTTCAAAATTCCTTCATTTGTGTGTCTGTTGAGCAGTGCAAGGCACGTCTTGACGCGTACTTCGCGCTGGCGATCATTAAGTTTGTGGGGCACCTTGACAAATTCAAGCTTTTTTACCTTGCCAATTTGACGCAAATTGACCAATATTATTTTGACGCTAACGTCGAAAGCTGCTGCTAGTTCAGCCGTAGATTGTGTATCATCAGCTTCAACAATCGCCTTTAATTCGTCATTGTCGACCAAAGTCTTCGGACGACCTCGAGGTTCATTTTTCAGGTCGAAATTTCCAGAACGGAAGCGAGCAAACCAATAACAGGTGGTACGTTGATTTGTAGTGTTAGCTCCGTAATGATGACGAAAAAGATGGAAATGCGATGAAAATGTAACACTAATCAATAAACAAATGACTACCTACTTTTGGAAAAATAATTCCATGTTTTTAAAATAAAATTAATTTTAAATTAGAATTCTTAGCGAAACAAAAATTATTTTGATTTGAAATGGCCAGTACTGCAGAACAGCAATTTCATAGGTAAAGACCTATTATTATAATATAGACTTTGTGGAATTGAGTGAATTCCTCCAGCTGCCGAGCCCGCGCGGACTTTTAATTAATATCACAATTATTTAGCTCAGCATATGAGTTACGTGTTGGGGGTGGTCATGAAAGTATTTAATACGCGCCCGAGGAAATTCAATGTTTAGGAAATTGACACATGCTTCTGAAATTGGTGAAGCTAATCCCAATGTCATGTAATCGACACAAGCTGCCACTGAAATATGTAACTGTGCCGTGCCTACTTATTATTATTACTACCTAAATAACTTTTTAACTAGAGTGCTAAACATACCTTTATAGGTATGTTTAGCACTAGTTAAAAGAAAAAGTAGTTAAAAAAAAGAGTGCTAAACATACCTTTATAGGTATGCTTAGCACTCTAGTTAATAATTTCTGTTTCGTTTTTCCGCGTAAATTCTTTTTATATTTAACTTGTCTAATATTCTCCGATTAGTTTTTCCCCTCTTTTTTAACGCCGTATGACGTCAATAAACTATGGAACTGAGAGCAAACTTTAATCATACCTACCTACCTATATAGAAAGGTACCTATTTATATAGAGAGGTCAACGACTTTATGGGAGAATTTAAATATGTATGTAACAACCAGTACCTAACTATAGGGTTTGTGAATTGTGATCTAACTTCAACCGATTTTATTTGAGTTAATTTAAATATCAGGTATATTTGTTCCATTGACTGAATCACAAAACCACACTTTTTGCGTCTAGGTAGTGTTTTTGAAGCTGGCTGAACCTAACCAACTTTTTGTGGAGCGTATGTACTCCCCGATCAAGCAATACATCTAGCTACTAATATAATCCAATAAAGAATGCCAGAAATTGATTAATGTGTGTAATTGCTCAATATTTAGAAACCGATGGTATTCAACTTGCAAGCCACCAGATTCATCGGTAAAATATTTCTTTACATTTTCTTGTAGCATGCAACATAGTACCGCCAGATATTATTTAGGTATATATGCCCGATAAAACAAGAATGTATGTACATTAGGTTGTTTAAAATCAGTTGCGAGTATAATATGATCTCCTGTGTTACTGCTCTATAAAGTCGTTTAGGCAGAAAAACAACTAACAATTTCGGAAAAAAATTATACTAAATAAAAAATACATTGCGTTTTCTAAGTCGCTGAGGTCACTAACCTCACAGAAGCAGGTGATTTAAATGGAATGCAAAGACTGCCTAAATGACATCAATACGATCAGCTGTGTGAGCTCAATGACCTTAACAGCGCCATAAAGAGCGTAATGTAATTTTGGAAAGTATTTTTTTTTTAATTTTAATTATTTTTCAGCCTAAACGTCTTGACATAAGCAGTAGATCATATGCCCAAAATATCCGTAATTGATTTTGAACAACATTCTATAATTAAATATTAAAACATTTGCCAAATGAGCATACATATTAATAGTATGAACATTTTCAGCCACTAATGCATAATGTTAAAGATCTGCAACACAATCATGAATGAATTCAGGTTAACTTAATCTGTGAAGACTGAAGACGTTACTTAATCTGTGTGTAACTAAAATCCTACTACTATTATAAATGCGAAAGTTAGTGAGGATGGATAGATGGATGTTTGTTACTTTTTCACGCAAAAATTACTCAACGGACTTTAATGAAATTTGTTACGGTAGTTGTTTAAGCTTGGGATAAACACATAGGCTACTTTTTATCCCCAAAAAGTAGTGTTCCCGTAAATACTGTATTTAAGTGGGCAGCGCCGCGGGCAAGATTTAGTAAAAATAATACTAGCTTTTCCCCGCGGTTCCGCCCGCGTAAATAAGTATCCCACGGAAATATTGAACTTTTTCCGGTTTTTAAAGTACTAGCATAACAAATTTCATCGAAATCCGTTCAGTAGTTTTTGCGTTAAAGGGTAACAAAGAAACATCCATCCTTACAAACTTTATATATAATAGTAGTAGAATACTTTTTGAATGTTACGCGTTCGCGAGAGTTCGCGCTAGTACCTAAAATGCATAGTATATTTCATTGTAAATTAATTCTCCTCTATTGTTGCTAGTACGAGGCATGCCTTTTAAGTTTTGTCGTTTGAAGGAAAAAACACAACTAGAACCTTATAGTACTATTTATTGTTTTTCAAATTATTCACCACGTAGCTTAATACACTTTTTCCATTCGCTCAAACCAGTTATTATAACATTTATTCCACTCTAAAGTGGGGGTGTTCAAAATGGCTGACTTGAAAGCGTCGATTGCTTCTTCACCGGACTGGAACCTTTGACCACGAAGATTTTTCTTAATTTTAGGAAATGTAAAGAAATCGTTAGGGCTTAGTTCAGGACTGTATGGAAGATGGTCAAGAATTTGTACTTATTCCTGCTGTGTGAGTTTGCGTTGTCGTGGTGCAGGATGATGCGTCGTTTTGAATTAGATTTTCGAAGTTCGGCGATGACTTGTGGTAAACAAACTGTGGTATACCACTCTGCGTTAACCGTTCTACGATCTTCAAGTGCAATAGTCGTAACATGACCGGTTTTTTTCAACGAACGTGGCCACCATCTTCTTTGAAGTGCTTCGAGAACGAACAACTTTAGTCGGCTTTGGCTCGTCTTAAAAGACCCAGATTGTAGATTGTTGTTTGGAATCAGGATCGTAGGCATAGATCCAAGATTCGTCACCACTGATGATGTCGTAGACGTGATTTGACTCTCCTCGGTTGAACCTTTGCAGAGTTTTCTTACACCATCTGACGCGGGCCGCCGTGTGATCGTCGGAAAGCAAATGCGGTATACAACGGCAAACTAGCTTTCTCACACCGAGCGCTTCATACCAGATCTTCTGAATGGTTTTCCCTGAGATGCCTAATAGAGCCTCTATCTCTCGATACGTCACATGACGATCTTCGAGAATTAAATGAATGAAATGAAATGAAAATATACTTTATTGTGCACAATCAGAAGTTACACATACACACAGATATAGAAAATACTAAAAACACTACGATAGTACACAAAGGCGGCCTTATTACTAAATAGCAATTTCTTCCAGACAACCTTTGAAAGAAAGGAACAAATTGCTGGAGAGGGTATTGCGCTAAAAGTATTTATCTTGATACTATAAACATAAAATAAAATAAATAAATACATACATACACAATAATACATATACAATAACTTAAATAATAATATATGTAATAAAAACAAATAACGTTATTAACAATAATATATATAACACTATATGCATATCGTTACATCTGACACAGTCTGAGGTAGTACTCTTTTAGGGAGGATTTAAAAGTATTCAATGTTTTGGCTTGTCTTATTCGGGTAGGGAGAGAGTTCCAGAGTAGGACGGATTGTACGAGGTATGAGGAGTGGGAATACTTAGTGTGGTGGATGGGGATATCAAGAAGGAGATTTGTAGAGGACCGCAGCTCTTGCCTGTCGGAGCAACGAAAGCTGTAGGTTTCTTTTAGATATTGAGGGCTGTTGGGATCAAATAGGATGGAGTAAAGGAAGGAAAGTACGCGAGCATTACGGCGTAAGCGAATTGGTAACCACTTGAGCTTGTTACGGAACTCAGATATGCGGTCAAATTTGCGCAAACCAAAGATGAACCTCAGAGACAGATTCTGGAGTAGCTCAAGTTTGTTGAGTTGGTCTTCGGTCAAGTTAATGAAGCAAACATCCGCGTAATCAAGAAGGGAGAGGAACAACGATTCAGCTAAGGCTGCCTTAGTAGGAACCGGCAGAACATACCGAAGTCGTTTAAGGGAGTGCCACGTTGAGTAAACCTTTCTGCTAATCTCTTTCAGCTGCTGAGCCCAAGATAGATGCTCATCAAAGTACACACCAAGATTCTTTACAACCTTACTATATGGTATTGTTATACCATTGATGGACACCGACGGTAAAGTATCCCAGTCAATTCTGGAGACCAGCCCCGGACTGCCAAGTATTATTAACTGAGACTTAACGGGGTTAATGAGAAGTCCATGTTCATTGCTCCAGTCACATATAGCCGATAAGTCCCTGTTCATAACACCCACCGCCGCAGGCAATGCATCCAGAGTTGACTGCGTATAAATTTGCAAATCGTCTGCATATAAATGAAAAGAAGCAGAAATAAATAGAGTAATGAAATTTATAAACAAGGCAAAGAGTAATGGGGATAAAACACCGCCTTGAGGAAGGCCGGCAGTAGTATTGGTCCAATCAGAAAAAGATTCAGAAATTCTAACTCTCTGCCGTCGACCCACAAGGTAACTGTGAAGTAATCGAATCACAGAAGGTGAGAGGCTAAAAGACGCCAACAGACTAATAAGGATGTCATGGTCAATAGAATTAAATGCGTTGCTGAAGTCAAGTAGAGTTAGGATGCTGAGCTTCTTATTGTCCATGCCAGACCGAATATCGTCTGCCACCTTGACTAAGGCTGTAGTGGTACTGTGACCTGTGCGGAAACCAGATTGATACGTGCTAAGGAGATTGTTGCGCGTAATATATCTGTTGAGTTGATGAAGCAAGAGACGCTCTAAAACTTTAGATAGGAAAGGAAGAATTGATATTGGGCGGAAATCAGAAAAAAAATTAGGACGAGAGGATTTAGGCAAGGGGATTATGTGAGCGGATTTCCAGGTATCAGGAAAGGAGCAAGTTGATACGCAGAAATTGAAAATATGTAAATAGGATAGGTGCAATTATGTCAAGAATCGGGATAATCATTCTGCGACTGATGCTATCATCACCAACGGAATTCGAGGCTATCGTAGTGACGTGTCTTTTAACCTCACACTCAGTGAATGAAGCGAAAGAGAAAGGCTCGGAGTTTGAAATTGGCATCAGTGAAATTTTACTAAGGGTTTGTAATTTAATGGCCGGGTCTAAGTTAGGGATACATGTAAAGTATTTATTTAGTAAGTTAGTGTCAATATTGCAAGAGTCATTTAGATTGGAATTTTTGCCAATACCGAGAGATTTTCGAAATTTCCATGTTTTCGCTGGATCGCCATTCTCGACCGCTGAATAAATATGACGCCGTTGAGCATCACAACACATAGTATTGCAGCGGTTTCTTAATTTAATATATTTATCGCGATACTCATTTGTATTATATTTTTTGTATTTGGCTTTGGCTGCATGCTTGGCATTAATGAGAGATTTAATATTATCTGACAGCCATGGAGCCGGAAGATGTTTTATTCTAATTGGCTTGACAGGAGCATGCTTATCGTATAGAGATTTGAGTAGACTATTAAACATCTCTACCTTATCGTCAGCCGATTCCGTTGTGTACAGTGCTGACCAATCTGTGTTGCGTGCGTCTTCCCTCAGGCTATCTACATCGATGGATGAGAAATTACGCTGAAGAAGTGTTTTACGTTTAGGTTTAGGTATGCGAACATTAAAGTCAACATATATAAGGTCGTGGTAAGAGAACATTTCTGCTGAAATCTGGCCGTGTTTGGTTACAGAATTTGGCGATGATACGATGATGAGATCCAGCAAGGAAGGACAGCAACCAGGAGAACAGTGTGTTGGGTTAAGTGGCAGTAAACTCATGTTATAGGAGTCCAAAATTGACTTAAGAGTTTTTAATCTAGCATCATCTTTGACCATACAAGTATTGAAGTCGCCCATTATGATTAAATTTGTGTAATTAGGCTTGTATGTTTCAAGTAAATGCTCAAAGGTTGAAAGTAGTTATGGTGCAATGATGGACAGTAGAACACGCCCAGAAGTATTTTACAACCAAAAGCTACTTTACTAAGAAAAGCTTCAAAAATCTATTTAAAATAAATTTATTTTTCAACGTAGTTTCCTTCTACCTCGATGCATTTAGTCCAGCGCTTCTCCAATGCCGTTACACCAGTTTGATAAAATATTTTCTCCAACCCCTCAAAATACTCGTCCACGGCAACAATGACTTCTTCATTTGATGAAAATCTCTGGCCACCTAACCATTTCTTCAGGTGTGGGAATAAGTGGAAGTCGCACGGGGCCAGATCCGGGGAATAGGGTGGATGCGGTAGCAATTCGAACCGCAATTCATGGAGTTTGGCGACTGCAACCATTGACGTGTGTGCAGGTGCGTTGTCATGGTGGAACAAAATTTTTTTCTTGGCCAAATGTGGTCGTTTCTTCTGGATTTCTTTACTTAATTTTTGCAGCAAGCTTGCGTAGTACTCTCCATTTATTGTTTTTCCTTTTTGCAGATAATCCACTAAAATAATCCCTCGAGCATCCCAAAAAACAGTAGCCATCACTTTGCCGGCCAACAAAACCGTTTTTGCTTTCTTCGGCGCAGATTTTCCGCTCTCAGTCCACTGCTTAGATTGTTCTTTTGTCTCGGGAGTATAATGATGTATCCAGGTTTCATCGACTGTTACATAACGCCGCAAAAACTCATTAGGATCTCGGTTAAACAGCGCCAAACACTCCGATGAATCGTCCACTCGACGTTGCTTTTGGTCTACAGTGAGCAAACGCGGCACCCATCGCGCGCAAAGCTTTTTCATTCCCAAATGTTGGTGCAAATTATTAAAAACGCGTTCAGATGAAATGCTCACCATCTCTGCTATCTCTCGCAACTTTAAGCGCCGATCATTCAATACAATTTTGTGAATTTTTGTGATCATGTCCGGATTCGTGACTTCATTTGGACGGCCAGACCTGTAGGCGTCTTCGCAGTTCTGTCTTCCACGTTTAAAATCAGTTACCCAGGTGTGAATTGTACTCAATGCAGGAGCAGAATTACCTAAAACACTGTCTACCTTGGTTTTAATCTGGGTTGCTGTTTTCTCTTTTAAAACGTAAAACTTTATCACCGCACGAATTTCGTTTCTTTCCATTGTTAAGAAAATTTACGACACAGAAAGTTCTATGTCCTCTCAAACAAATTCCATCAGTTCGATTAAATTCAAATTTGGCGTTCTATTTTCAAAAAGATGCCAGAATATAATGTAATATTCCTTTTTTGCGTATCATTTTTTTAAGTTCGTCGTTTCGGCCAGTTATCAATCAGCGCAGGTATGCTTTAAAAATACTTCTGGCAGACTTAGAAATTTCAAATTTGCTGCCAGGGTAGGTTATTAGCTACATATAAACTAAAAATGTGGGAAATAAAGTGATTTTAGATTTTTAATTTTAAGAATTCACAGGTAAAAAATGTATGAATACTATATATTATACTGATAACTTTGATATCGTTATTTATATAACAAATCTTATAAATTGAGAAGTGGTAGGTTATTTTAGGTTACAGTAGATTCTTCGGGACGAATGGACCCACTCGACCGGATAAATAAGACGGCCTCACAGAAAACCGGTGGGAAATAGCACTTGCGTTGTGTCTCATTGCATGAGAAAGATACCGGTGTCCCAAAGTGGGACACTGGTACCTTCCTCGTGCAATGGTCGCAAATGCTCTTGTAACTCTTCTGGTGTTGCGGATGTCCATGCGCGGCAGTAAACGTTTTAATTATTGAATAGATCTGGACACGAGCAATCGGATCGCCCGTTAGTATGATATTGTAATAGGTTCTTACTAATTAATTTGAAAACGAGCAAACCGATCTCCTGGTAGTTAGGAATTGTTATAATTTCTCAGAGGTTGATGGTTTTAAAGATTGGTAACGCACTTGTAACTTTTCTGGTATTGCAGATGTCTATGATGGGCGGTAATCACTTTAAATATGGAATAGATCTGGAAACGAGCAAACGGATTGCCTGATGGTATGAAGTTTTAGTAATTTATTACCATAAAGTGATCCGTTTGCACATTTATGCGAAAAAATAGGAAACCGTTATCACTATCCCAATAAGGATTCAATATTGGTACAATGCGGGTTATCCGTACGTTAATTTCGAAGATTGTTGACCATTTTGAAACTTTTCATAGTAATGGTTAAGTTTTTTAATTTAAAAATCGTCAACACAATCTAGATCACAAATAATAGAATCACTGCAGGTAATAAGATGTTAGCACTAGCTTTAAGCGACTAGTAACCATAATATTTATATATTGATTTATTAAAGTGCTCATTGCCAAGTCACTATTTAATAATATAATAAATTGTAAAAATAAAATTTTCCACATATACGGTTACAATTTTTTATGAGTAACTAATTAAATGGACTATCTTGAAATTCACTTGGTCTCTACGACATCTCATAACTTTTTGCAAAGGAAATACTTGGCTTTTTTCATTTAAATAATTTTTTTTGTGGGATATTATAGTTTAAACTAGTGTATGTATAAAGTAGTTGATAGAGGTTTTAATACACTTGGACATGACTCATTCTTAATGATGGCGTAAACTTTGATGTCTGGCCACAATGATCTCTTATGATTTAACTAGTACTCCGGCTTGAAAATAAAAAGTTATTTAGTTACATAATACTAAAGACAAAGAAATGCTTGACGTCAATATCTTAAGCCTTTGTTCTGTTCACGGCCGAGTCATAGTTCACAGCGCCAATTTGTCATGTCAGCATCATTATTATTAATTAGAAGACGTCTATATAAAGCGAAATTGTTTGATCATGAATATTGAGCTATCGTAAGAATTTCGAGCTTAATTGCCTAACAGAATTTGTCAATAATTTGCATCTAAGTTTCATATATTATCGACAAGTTATTTGAGAAAGATACTTGATATGAAGAATAAAACGCAGCTGATTATTATTTTTAGGTCATTACATATGAAATTGGCGTTTTGTAAAGGAGGAACCCAAAGTCGATTTTTTTTAAACATAATATATTTATTTAATCAAAGTATATAACCATTGCTGTCTATGCACTTTTGCCATCTCATAGGTAGTTCATTGATTCCTTTACTAAAAAAAACCATTCGGACAGGAATCAATAAAATCTTTGAAGGCGCTTTGGACTGCCCCATCGAAGTTGATTTTTTTCCCTGGCAAGAAGTTATCTAAATTAAGAAAAAAATGGTAATCTGTTGGAGCAAGGTCCGGGGAGTACGGTGGATGTCTTAGACATTCCATTTGAAGCTCCACTAATTTGGTAGCCGTCTGTTGTGCAGTGTGTGGTCTAGCGTTGTCCTGAAGCAGCAGTGGCCTAGAGCGAATGACCAACCTCGTTAGCAGCTAGCCTTTCCATCATAATTTGCAGTTGCTGGCAATAGACATCTGCCTTAATCGTCTGGCCAGATTTAAGAAATCTGTAGTGAACGACACCGGCACTAGTCCACCAAACGCTCACAAGTAACTTTTTTTGAGTCAATTTTCGCTTGGGGCAGGCTTTGGCTGGTTCGGTTCGCCAGGGTTCAGCCATTGGGATGATATTGTTTCCGATTATCGTACAGGATCCACTTTTCATTACATGATTCGATTTAAAATCCCATCATTATTGTTGAGGTTGAATAATGTAACGCAGCAGTCAACGCGCGTTTGTCGGTTTGCTGCACTCAATTCATGCTTTTCAAGCTTTTTCACCTTCCCAATTTGCTTCAAGGGGATTAAAACAGTTTTATCGCTAACATCACAGCCTGCAGCTAACTCGGACGTGGTTTGCGGTGGATCCGCTTCCACAGTAGCCTTCATTATCAACTTTGGTGTCTGGCCGTCCACGGCTTGTTCTGTAGGTCGAAATTTCCAGAACGAAAACGTTGGAACCAAAAACGCACTGTTTTCTTTTGCGACACCGCCGCCATACACATCATTAATCCTTCGAGCCGTTTCTGCAACACTGGTCCCATGGTGGAACTCGTACCTACTCGAAAATAATACGATATTTCAAGTTTTCCATTTTGTACACAGAGTGACGCAAAGAAAATCCAAAAGAGGAAAAAAACAAATAAATTACGGTTTTTGAAACACAAATGTAAATAGCGGTATAAATTTGAAATTGGAATTCCTAACCAAAGAAGATATATTTGATATCAAAGTGGCCAGTACGACAAAACGCCAATTTCATTTGTAAGGACCTAATATTTATAATTTGATATGTAAATTACTAATCAATCGAAAAGTTAATGTAGTGAGCATAATAAATGTGCATAGTCTGTGTGCGCTTGACCAAGCCCAGCCGAGGCGGCCTTGAGTGCGTGCTAGTTACTGAAAACGTTGAGATAGGTCACGAGACGGCGCAGGCGCTTTGTAGTTTTAGCTAATTAGCATCTATTAACGGGCACGTAAAGCACGCCCAGCGCCGCCGGGTCATTAGTGTTACCAACTTGAATTTCATAATCGCTACATACACGGAAATCGAGCTAGATTCACATTTATCTCTAAACAGCGATAACTTATGCGACCTCGTGCTTGGTATGTTGAAAGTGCTGGCTTAGTCGCTAGTATTCTACTCCCTAGAAATGCTGGGATTTGGAAAGTAGCACCTTCGCTTTCGATGTCCCAACTGTATGTAGTCTTGTATTTCAACTTTCAAGTCGCCAGATGTTAGCATGATCTCAACGAATATCGCTATATCGGGCGACATATGGTAAACTGGCAACACAGCGGGTCATCGCTCGTCTGACTCACGTCACCGTCCGTCACAACTGCGACATACAACGTACGCGCGGGCATTGTCTGCCCGCGCCAGAACTGGTATTCGTGACGGTACGCGCCGTTCTATATTAGACGTCGAAAGTTGTTTTGGCCAGTCATTATGTATGAGGTTTCTCGTGTCGTTCGACGTTTTCACGTGTCACATTCTCTGTAACTTTTGTAGTAGGATCTTCCTTAAGTTTATTTACTACGAAACGCGTGATTAATGTTATTTAGCGCTATGTTATTGTCCTAGTTCCAACCCATATAAACTTTACAATAATGTGTTAATCTATCGAACTAGTGTATGTATTAAGCACATGGAGCAGATCTTTCTGTTCTCTATAGAGAGGAGATGGCATAAGCAGCAGTGCAGTGTGATTTCTACTCGGTCCTACTCAGGAGTAGTACGTCAGGACGTCATCACAATCGGCGTGGCCTAAATTAGTGTTCAATATTGTATTACAGTTTACAAATTGTTAAGCATAAACAATATTTTGCTTTCACTACATCGATTTGGGATGAAGTTCTTTTCAATTAGGAATCAATTGCAGCATTCATTTGTGTAATTTATGTTATTCTTGCTAGTTTCAAAATTCAAGACATTAATGTAGTTCGGCTTACATTGCCTTTAATATAAGATAGTAAAATGTGTTGCTACTCTACATTTTCTCATTCAAGTCGCGTAGCTACTAGTGACAAACAGTATACGATGCAATAAAAACATTTAGTGAAATGTACGTCTCGTGGTACGCAAATAAAGAATCGTGTACCTACAGAGTGCGCATTGATCGTTTGAAATATTTGCCGGTGCTCGTAGGCCGTGTTAGGTAACAAACAGGCGTATTTTACCCGCATGCTGAATTTAGGAAAAAAGATAGGTATCAGTATATATTTCAAAATAGAACAAAATAAAATAAAACATGCAGGTAAGTCAATATATGTAAGCAAACGAGCGATGAAATCTAAAACATTTTCTACATGACCCATCGATATTAATGTGCAAGTTAAATTAATGACTCATGTTTATAGATAAATAGTTATAGGTAGGTATGTTTAAAACAGATGCATTCTTTATACCACCTTTCCGGGAAATCGATATCTACTTCACATGATTTAGGATACGTATTATGAAATATGAATGTTATGCACATTCAAAACGGGGGGTACAGGGTACCCCTTCGTTACATTATACCTTGTTCTTGCGGCAAATAATTGACAAGCAGACAAGGGTTGAAATAAATTTACTGCCCCCTGTGAAACGCAGGGAAAAGTATATTTTCCTTTGTGGAGCGAAGCGTTCCAGTATTATTTATGACCACCATCTTAAAGCAACTTTGATAAAGTATTTTCAAAATAGTGACTGGCAAATATTTTTGGGATACTGTAAAGTGACCCTAGTATTAGTTTGCCCCAGGGGTTTGAAATCCCAATCCAATCAGTGTAGCAGCGCATGATTTTGTACACACGAAGAATAAATAATGTCCTCATATTTTTGACTAGCTTTTTCCCGCAGCTCCGCCCGCGTAAATATAGTGTCGGGTATCCCACAGGAATGCTGTACTTTTTCGGGATTAAAAGTAGCCTATATTTTAATCCAGAGCCTAAACTATTATACCAAATTTCATCGAAATCCGTTTAGTAATTCTTGCGTGAAAGAGTAACAAACATTCATCCATCCATCCATCCTCACAAACTTTCACATTTGTGATAGTAGTAGGATGAATAATTAAGAAAATAAAGGGATTATTTGAGCGATTAAAATTCATTGATCTTAGGCTATTTAATTTTGACGACGAATGTAGGATGTAAAAATATGTGCTAGCTTTATGGACTCAAATGTTCCATCAAGTTGAAAGATATTAAAGAACCGCCCACTGAAACATGTGTTAAAATTGCTCGGGTAAGATTTTACAGTGTAGCCAGAATAAGAGGTTCCGCTCGGAAAGTTTGCTCGGATTTGGATGACGAGCTCCGCTGAAGTTATCGAGTAAATGATGTTCATAAATCAAAGGATTATGCCAGATATCGATTTCATTAATCAACAAACAGAATACTGAATGAAAATGTTTCGGGGCATGCAGAGTGCGATTGTGACTTAAGTTTGAACTTGCTGTTAAAATTTTTTAGAAAACTCCACAAAGCTGTCAGTATTAAAATTACTGGAGAATTAAAAATATTTAATTTTTTATTTATAATAATTATACGTGAACTAAAACTTTTGTACCCCGTTTTTCGAAAATTATGTGAACGGAGGGTTATGAGATTTGGCACATAAAGTTTAAATGCAGTAAAAGTGATCTTCACTAATATTTGTTTATAATAATGCTTAAAAATACATTAAATTAATAAAAATAATTAATAACACACTACCTCAAATTAATAAGTCACACAACCATGCGTTAGATACGACTTTGTCACAAGTTCGCGTTAATGTTTGTCAACAATATGTCTTGTAATTCATACTAAGCAGTGGCTCCGCGACCCTATTTCGGTCTCGCGTCGCGTGCATCGGGAGGCTACCTTAAGAGGCAAAAGAACCCTTAAAAATCCGAGAAGATGGCTGGGTGCTGCCAACTAGTTGGAATCCAAGAATAAATAAAATAAAATTTAATTTGAAAAACACCGCTTCAAGATACTGTTAGTATGTTTTGCGTGGATCAGAACACAAATAATAATTGAAGAATCTTCGGGTAGTTTGAACAACTTCAACAAATAGGACAACTGCCACCTCAGTCCTCCCGTGACTACGGCTGCTGGTAACCCTTACAAAGTTCAAACTAAAAAGTTTAATAATATATGCGATAATTTCGACGACTAGATTAAATAAAAATGTTAAAAATAACTATATAGAACGTTATTGGAAACAAAGAGTTTATTTAAAAGAGCCTTGTATTTATTCTCACGCTATAGCGTTATTTATATTATGTAAAATGTTAACAAATAATAACAGTAAACACGTAATTAACACATGATATAAAAGGACATTTATTATGTAAACAGGCGAGATGTCGCGAGGTTAGAAAGTTCGGGCTTGAGCTTAATTCGAGTCAGCAACTGCAGCGGCTCAGCCGAGAACAAAACGAGCTAATTAAACTCACACAGACACACGCGTTAGTGCACTCGCTGTGAGGGAGCTTACTAACTACCCTGTTTTAATATGACAACTTGGAATTGAATTGTGAAATTCAATTTTTAGTTGTATTTTACGACCAACATCAAAACTGTTCAATGAAACTGAAAATAAACCATCCAGCTTTATGTCTTATCCACACCTTGATTAAAGTACCTGAAAGTGTGTGGAGGCATTAACATGACAAAGGAATATTTTTCACGTTACGTTGACAAACGTAATTTCGGTCAGGGTACGTCTGATGTGCGACCTTAATCCAGATTTACGAATTCCGATGACCGGTTTTTAATTTGCACCTGCAGACTGCAGTAAATACACCAAATTAAATACTAGTTCACCGTAGGACTTTTCGTAAACATCACATACCTTGTCTTTGCAACATTTTTTTTATCTTGCAAGATTCCTTGTGCTTAAGAATTTTCTGTAATATGTTCTTGAGTCTCTCTAAAAGCTCAGTTATGTAATAGTGTAGTAAAATGTAGTAATCGATTATTTCCTTTTTGTTTAAGCTTAATAAATTAATATACATGTATGTAATGATAATTGGAAAACCTGCATTGAGCTTCCATAAAAAAATGGGTCTCTCGTTACTACGGATTACGGACTCTGATAATTGTATTACACCGTATATTATCCGTTCGCGGCGGCCTTTGATCGCAGCTCGGCCGGAAACTCTCGTCAGCGACGCGTTTCAGAGATAACAACTATAGGTAGGTAATAGCTATGCCTCGATAGATACAACTAGGCTTTGTTAAGGCATCTCTATCAAAAATAGAATTTGTATTAGTTTCCATGCAGAAATGTTTCATTAAGTCTATTTTGGTACACTTATAGTTAGTTTGTTTTTGCAACAATATTATAATTTAGTATTGGATTTTAGTAGTACCTAAAAACAGCGTGAAAACATTAGAGATACCTAAGAAAATGAATACTGTTATTTCATCGAAAAGCTCGAATCTAATAATTTGGTAATCTTTTCCCCTAATTTGTTTTGTTGTCAAAACACAAATTAATCATTTATATAGTTATGATTTTACAAGAATCAGAGAAATACCGAATCAGCTCTAATGTCTGCGAAATTTTGTTACACGTATTTGATAGAAATATTTTTACATTCGCTTTCGAAATCCTTGAGATTCTTAAGGGACTTTAGATAGTGTTTTCAGATGCGTGCGTTCTATAAACGTTCAAAGAATATTTATCTTTTAATTGCATCTTGCAGCACGGTTAAATAGTTGTTGTATTTCATGACACATTTGGTAGGCATGTTTGGCAGGGTCGCCACGCAATGTGCAGGCTTGGGGAGTCCAATCAAGTATGTTGGGTTCGCGAATATCGTTTATTAACTCACCCATAAATGCACTTGCATTACAATATATGGGGAGGTGATACATACACTACACACAAAATTACTTTACCCAAAGGGTTAAAACGGAACCCTATTAATAAGACCCCGCTGTCCGTCCGTCTGTCTGTATGTCTGTCTGTCTGTAATTATCAAATCAAAACTATGGACTTTCTACTACTTTCAGAAAGCTGATAACTTTAGCCATAAAACGTTTTTTTTATTAAAAATCTCTAACTTGTATAGCTTTGAAAAAAATAAAATTTTATAAGTGCAGTAGTATTTATTTTCTTATTCTGTTTTTAGTATTTGTTAAGTGGGACTTCTATACCACAAACTTCTTTTTTTGACGTTTTGTACGGAACCTTTCGTGTCCGACTCGAACTTGGCCGATTATTTAAAATGTTATCAGAATTCTCAATAACAGTCTCAAAGTTGGGAAGCATTCGATTTTCACCGCACAACGGCCGGCAGTTTGGCCAGGTTTAGCCGAATCCTACGATTTTAGCAGAATTAGAATACAATTTTAGAGTTTTATAGATTGTATCGCAGATCTGAAAAATTAGCAGTTTTTAGGAGAATCTTATAAAATCTCCAGAGATACAATAAAAAAAAAAAATAAAACAAACCTCATGTACTTTATATTCGGCATGTTCTGCCCTGGGGTATGCTTTAAATCTCGAAAACGCTATTGTTAATATATAGTAGTAAGTATAATTGCTAAAAGTTTTTGGTAGATTTTAGCAGAACTCGGATATGTGAATTGCAGAATGGTCGATTTAATTTACTTTGATCACGCTGCTCAAACACTCAGTTGCAGGCCAAAAATGAAAATGACAATTATTATAATATCATAATAGGCACCCGTGTAAATGGGCTTGTGATGCGGCGAGGTGAGGCTTGTCAGACGGCTCGCCGCACGGCGAAAACCGACCCGTGTAAATGCTTCTTAAGGCTTCAAACAGAAGGTGCTTATAACGATTTCGAGAGATTCTTTTAAGCGGTGAGTCCACTTGGCGCCTAACGAAACCGCAGCCGGATCTCCGCGGTCTCTCGTGCAAGATCCAGGTCAGCCATGATTAGTCCTAGGTTTAGCTCGGTTCAGTTTTAACCCTTCAAAGTAATGTGGTCGGTTTAGTTTGAATAGCGCCAGATGCAAATCGTGCCGAGTTCGAAATTTGGGTCAAGACAGACTGAAACTGTAATGTTTACTTAATTTCATTATTCTCTAAGATTAGGGTTTATCTGTTTGCTTTAACGATCTTCTGTGATAAAACCAGAGTTTATAAACCTTCTGGTGCTCTGAGTTTTGTTTTGAAATATAAACTGAACTCTATGTTTTGCAAAATTCTTAATTAACTTCTAGGAGTAGTTCAGATAGTTGACTCCCTTATCTAATCCCCATTCTCCATTATGCTTTCAAAGACACGTTCCTTATTTTTGAAATTTTAAATTAGGTGTATTATTCCCAAAGTAGTAACTTATCTGCTAAATTGTGTTTAAAAAGTGGAATGTAGGTCATCGCTGATATTACCAGCGCGCGGCGCGTCTCGGAGGAGCGCAGCTCAGAGCTCGCGTGACGTTCGCAAACTTTTCGCCGCCGATATTGAGGCGAATTTTATTTCATTTCACTCGTCGTCGACGGGAATAATGTAATTTGATTTCGGCTTAATTCGTACCTCGTGAGTTACTGCTTTTCCTTATTCCGCCTCAGATTCTAATGGAATGTCTGAAATGTTTCGATGTATGCAGTATGATATTTCATGTCGTTTATTTGTATTTTTCTTTCCTAAATTAGGTAATCAAATAATCATTAGAAAATCTATTTGCAATCTGTATTAGTAACCAATATTTTACCTGCATATAATATTTGTTACCTTTACTTTGTACCTTTTTATTTTATTTCAAACGTAAGTATTGATTTACCGGTGGTAGGCATCACGTTAGGCCAATTCCGTAATTGTTATTATTAACCTATATGAAAAAAAAAAAACTTTTTGAATTCGAATTACTTACCTAAAGAAAATAATGCAATCAAAAAGATAACTTAAGTAGCTAATTGCTAAAATATCGAAATATGACTTACGAAGTGGTTGCAGTGCCCTTTAATATTAAGTCTATTTCGTATTCCTTTACCGGGGGACCATTACGTATTCATTCATTAATAAATACTAAAAGTTTGCGATGGGGAAATGAGTTTCGAGAAACTGTTACCTCTAACAGCCTTCTTCACTTTGACTCCAACTCAGTTGCCAACGGTTAAAAGGTTTGAGAATGAAGTTAATAGCTCATTACAACTTCTCCTAGTTTATTTTTGTATCTCATTTATCGAGGAACCGACGAAGTTTCGACCCACGGGTAACAAATTCTTCCCAAAAAAAGAACTTTCGAATATCTGTACATGTATCCTTTATACCGGTAGCCCTAATTTCAAGTTTTTCCTTTCGAATTCAACTCCAATAAAATTTGCTCCCAATTGATTGAACCCATTTGAAGGTGGGTACTGGGTAGGTAGGTATACTTTGTTTCCTTTTTCGTAAAGCAGGATTAAATTAGGAGATGCCCAAGCTAGTGCAAAAAAACTTCCTTAAAGAAACTGCTAACTATTTGAGCCAAAACCAAAGCTCGGTCATACAAAATGTTTAAATAATTCTCCCCCCAAACAATTCCGGTTACGAGTTACGTGACGATAGGAACACGCTGATAAGGACAATATATCAGCGCACCTCAAAGCTTATTTATATCCAGCTGGAGTACAAAACATCCTCTCATTTACATTCATGAATTAAATATTTCACCCAAACCCATTTACAAAATAAATGAAGCTAATTTTCGGCGTTTGTTTTAAAATGTGTTCGAATGTGAACCTGGTGATGATGAATAGAAATATGACCTAAAAGAGGTCTAGTTATCAAGGGTTGTTTCATTATAATATGAAAATTAATCATAACTCGTTACGTTGTGTACTATTTATTAAAATAAACACTAAATCTAGTTCTCTATCAACGATTGTTATTATTTTATTTGCGGATTCTAATTCTACTGGTTAGGTAGGTTTAGTGAAATTAAATATTGTTATGTTTATAACAACTTGTCACTAAATGGTAATATGTATCATGTATGTTATTTTATCAATTCGACTATCATACAAGAAATTTAGCTTCTCAATATTAAAATAAGCTACCAATTTTTGGCTCCGGCTGTCTAACTCGAAGAGTAATCTGTGGTTATACGCAGTCATTATGCCTGCTATTGTTTTTATTAACTTTCCTCTTTTCAGTTCAATAAACACGTTTTCTAAGATGTTTTGTTCTTTGTTACAGGTAAATTAATGGAGCGCGGTTCGTATTGTTTGATACAACGGCGTGCCTTTACATTAATTAAAATAAGAACATGAAACTTGAAACACCGGGAATTCACTCGGTATGTAACTCAGTTGCCATTGCACGCCCACTTAAGATTTATCAACTATAAATCCATGTGTACTGTCCATGTCTACTTCTATTTAAATTTCGATCCAGACGTGTGTGTATCCTACTTTAAATACATTATTTATTCGTATCGTTGAAACACTTTTTGTCATTACACCCCGTGCATTAATGTCTTACGCCTCTCAGAGAAACATCCAATCCAATTTAGCATTCCAAACGTGATTACGCTGAGCGCATACGGATTTAATGCAACTGCCAACTGTTACCCTGTCACTCGAGCCCGCTTCACAGTGCACGATACGTCGCGAGATACATCGTAAACAATGCGACATTATTGTGTCAATGCCACTCAATGCCAAGAGAATTATATCCATTTCATAGTTGAGCTTTTTAAAATTTGGTACAATTGTACTTTCTATTATTTTACTAAGAGCGTTTTTAAAGTAGTAAACGCTGATAGCGATAACGAACCGAAATAGCTCTTAAATGAGATAACAAACGAAAGGACTCAAAGTTGTATACGTTAACAGGGAAACTTGTTGAAGTTTCGACTGGGATTTGCATACAAATTATTGCTAGCTAGCTCGCTATGCATTCTACCCTCTACGGTGTAGGTGTTTCGGTCCCGCGTGGGCGGATCGCTAACCAGAACTGTCAAGTCGAATTATCTCGAAACTGGCATTCTGTTTTAAAAATACCTTAAACGCGTTAAATATATTATAAGCTAGGCTTTAAAATATTACCCATTTTGTACAAGCGCACAGTCCTTCTACATCTATATAAATAAAAATGATTTACCGAAATGTTTGTACGCACATAACTACCAAAAGACTGCACCAAATTGGATAAATTTTTATTTTATGTGTTAGTTATTGTCAAGAAAGGTTTGTATGAAAAAATTATGTTAAAAAAATTTATAGCAAATTGACGGCAAAAAAATGGCGGTACGAAGTTCGCCGAATCAGCTAGTAATGTATAAAATGAAGTCTGTTCCTTTTCTGTTCGCTCACATCTTTTAGATCACTCAACTGTTCTAATGTAGTTTTGAGTAACGTAGATGATTGCACCCGTGCAATTTGGGGCGGGTCGCTAGTGCAGAATATTTTGTAGAGATCGTTAGTTAGAACTTTCAGATAAGGCTAAAGAATATGATATAGACAATCGTACATAACTAAATTCAGAGTGGGAGTTGGATATTAGGTATGCTTTTCTCAGCCTTTCAATTCCCATTTTTTATTTCGTGAAGAAATATTTATTTATTGTTTTAATGTTAATCGAGGAATTCTCAGACTCTCCTGAGTCTGAGAATTCCTCGATTAACATTAAAACAATAAATGAATACTCGTTATTAAGTATTCGTTTACGAACCCTTTGCGCTTTTTCTTCACGATCAAACTTAAGTACCTAGTTCTAATTAAGTTTTTTGAAGTGAAATAGTTCTATAGCCGAGGCACTTTTTGGTAAGGGAAAAACTTATGGGTTCGCGTCACCGACACGCTCACGACTTGTTGAAAGTACGTTTAATTTTTTTTTACCTCCTTGACTTGACCTTTATGCCGACGACTTATGGATCTTAGTTTGTGATGTTTTTTTTTTCTTTCGTCGTGTAATACAAAATATAAGATATGAGTAATTTCCATTACTAATGTCAGATAGGCGTCGCGCAGTTACATAGGCGCTTGGGTTTTGCGTTGTTGACCAATTGGTCTCGGGTTCGAATCTCGGTCAAACCGAAATATTTTAATTCTTTTTCTTTTGTAATTTTTATTTTTCATCTTTTTTTACCATCGGCACTTCGGCAGTTCTATAACTGCCAACTTTTTTTTTAATTGAGCATAGATACTTTTATAAAATTAAATTGCCTTTGTTCTTAAGTCATTACGCCGAAAAATTCCTTTGTTCTACTCTCATCATCACTATTCACTACTAACGCGTGCCCATGATTTTAAATACATTGTAACGTTTACGACACGGGATTTTGTATTATTTCGTTTTCGTAAATAACAAACGTAAAGTGCTCTCGTTTCGATATAATATCATCAAAGACTTTAGTCTTTTTAGTCGTTTTTTAATTTATTAAAGCTCGCAGACGAAAGGCTTTTACTGTTGATGCCCCAATCTCTCGTGTAATTACTATAAAATCTTATGACGAGTAACTGCTCCATAATACAGTATATGAGTTGTGACTGTGACTTGTAACATAATATATGAATGTAAACCTAATCATAGAAAATTTTAAGACGAATGAAACCCCATCACATAGGCCAAATTTAAATATTTATATTTGGCCTATATCCGGGACATATCCCGGTATAAATTTTCTTTCTACGCGAACGTCTTGGGAAATGTGCTGATCCAAATTTATATAATATTATTTTGGATGAACCTATTTTCATAATGTTGCAAGTGTTTTTTAATTTATTAGCGGATCTGTTTCGGCGCTGCTTCCCGCGTACAATGATATCCATGGAACTCGTCGGAATTTGGTCAGAGCGCTCGCTTGGAATGAGCAGCATGTAATATATTATCTGGTAATTGGTGTGTTGTGTTTCGCGGTGGTGTTCTGTGTGTATTTTTATCGGGTTTGTTTATTGTTATATGGGTATCGCGTGCGAGGAGACCGCGCGCCGGTCGGTTCGCTCTACGGTTGTCAGTGTTAACGTACGACGTCTACTTTCGCTCCGTACACTGGCCCTGGGCACGAACTATGAACTCTAGTGTTAAATATACAATATGCATACTTTAAACTGCACCGGTCTTATGTCTAGGGGCTATTAAAAATATTGATTGGTACCTACATGTATATTAACAAAGCTATACCTAGGTTACTTCAGGAACTCCCTTGGTCGAAACATGCTTTAAGTTTGATGAATTGTTTTAATGTTATTTCAGCGGCAATTATAAGCAATAGGCAAAAGAACTCTTAATACACCTTTGAGCTTAAATTACTGCAGTCGATAGTCATTAACTGCAGTAAGCTTGTAAAAAGACTGTAAACATTTAAAAACATTACGGTGCTGAAGACCTATATAAGTCACAGTGTTTGTTGTAGAACTCCTCCGAAACGGCTGTAACGTTTTTTGTGAAATTTGTAGCCTACCCCATTTTTCGACATTTATTTTTGTTATTTTATGATTCAGCATAAAATACATATAACCCTTAATGTTCACCATTCTAACACCAAGCCCCATTTTTTAATAATGATATTAGTACTGTAATAATCTTCAACCCTCAGTGGTCGAAAACTCTTTCTGTAGTAGGTAGGTAGGTGTATGTGTTGGTAGTAAGTGTAGATATAATACATGTAGGTTGTAGGTCTAGAATCTAGATAGTATGTTTAGGTAGTAGGTGTAGAAACAGTTTGTAGGTATGTAGTTATTTATTTATTCCAAGAGGCCTTATCGAAATCGTCTACGAAAGAATATCGAAACGTAACGTTATCGAATGAATATTTGTATGGGCGCTGTCATGATTTTGACATATTTTCATACAATTCTCATTCGATAACATTACGTTTACGCCGCTGTCAAATGTTCCTGCTAGGCCCACAGTTCATAGTTAAGACTGATTCACGACTGTTGGGTACAGCTATAGTATCATAGGTATTTAGATACTAATACGCAAAAACTGGTGGGTGTGTAATTTGGCACAGTTAAAATTTATCAGTAGGAAAGTGTGCAGAAAGCTATTTTTTTTAAATGCTTAGAAATAGGTACGTACATAAAATTGATAAAAATAAAGTCATATAATTAAACTACCTTATTCACACTACCATGCGTTTGCATTTGCATAATTTTTGTTTATTAGTTTTACTTTTAATACGTTGTTATAAATAGTTGGTGCCAAGAGCAAGACATCCGCTTTGGCATATACGTCAGTAGTTGAATGTCTGTAGGGCAATTCTAAAAGAACCTTTAAGATTGTAGGTCCTAAAGTGCTACCCTGTGGAACTCCAAATGCGCCGTTATCGTTAAGACAATACTCAAGAAAGTACTTACGATGTTGTTTTAATTATTAGATCGTACTTAAGTACAGCTGCAGGTACGGCGTATCAAGTATAAGTGCGAACGTAATAATAGGTTTTTACGCCATTTCAAATCAAAATAATTTTTGTTTGGCTAAGAATTCTAATTTCAAATTAAATTTATTTTAAAAATATGGAATTCTTTTTCCAAAAGTAGTCATTTGTTCATTGATTAGTGATACATTTTCATCGCATTTCAATCTTTTTCGTCATCATGGATACGTTAAAAAGTAGAGTAATTATGGAATATGAGTACCGTCGTGGCAGCAACGCGGCACAAGCGGCACGCAACATCAACGACGTTTACGGAGCTAACACTACAAACCAAGCACCACCTGTTATTGGTTTGCTCACTTCCGTACTGGAAATTTCGACCTGAAAAATGAACCTCGCGGTCGTCCGAAGACTTTGATCGACAATGACGAATTAAAGGCGATTGTGGATGCTGATGATACACAATCTACGGCTGAATTTGCAGCAGCTTTCGACGTTAGCGTCAAAACAATATTGGTCCATTTGCGTCAAATTGGCAAGGTAAAAAAGCTTGACAAATGGGTGCCCCACGAACTCAATGATCGCCAGCGCTAAGTACGCGTCGAGACGAGCCTTGCACTGCTCAACAGACACACAAATGAAGGAATTTTGAACCGCATTGTTACCTGCGATGAAAAATGGATTCTGCTTGATAACCGCACTACTTTTTACAGAATTTGTATAACTTCTTGGCGGGAAAAAAATTTCAATACCCGAGAGGCAGTACAAAATGCCTTTGAAGAATTTGTTGCCTCCCGTCCAGCTGATTTCTTTAAGAAGGGCATCAATACACTGCCACTGCGTTGGCAAAGATGCATTGATTGCATGGGTGATTACTTCGAATAATACAAATAAAAAATACATGAAAAAAATTAGTTTAAATTTTTTCATACAAAACGGCAATTACCTAATATAAACGACACTCGTTACTCAAGTAAGCTGTCAAACTGTTATTTGAGACGCTGTTTCGTGAGTACAGTCAAACCTTGACTTGAGTACGGCTTGGAATACAGTACTTATACAGTATTATTTGTTGTGTTTTTGGATGTGTTACAATTATGTAAATTAAAATCTAATTACTTACGATTAGACAAACTCAAAATATTCACTACATACATAACACAAAATAAAGTTATGATTAAAAAGACGCTTGTTGATACTTATTCTTCTTCTTTTTTGGCAATCGCGGTTGCAGACGTTTTGCACCATTCGGCCAGTGTCGAGTATTTATAGAAATATTTTCGATTTTATTTATAAACATTAAAGGAATTAACTATTTGGTTTATAATGATAGCACTCAATACCTTAGATAAAAGTTAAAATAAAAGTGACTTGATTTGACACTTAACAGCAGAACTTTTTTTTCGCTGTCCAAAAAACCAACCCCAATAATTATTATATTATTTTATTGTTTATTTTTATTATTATTATTATTATTATTGTTTTTCCTACAATTCTTCGCCCTATCAACCTTAAATCTATTCTGTGTTTTGTAAATACTCCTTTTATTAACTTTATGTACATAATATAATATTCTTACTAACAAAATAAAACTGTGGTACTTACCCTAAATGTTTGTGTTTGTTCTAGGTTTTAGATTATTCAACAGACTTCATCCAGTACACCGTGCCCTTGTTTTTGATTTTATTCATAAAACCCACTCATAGGCAGAGTTTTCGTCAACACACTCCGAAATCACTAAAGAGCCATTTTAAAGAATAAGAAGGACTTTTTTTCGAATGTCAATGATCCGCATTCCGCATAGATATTAATATGTTATAGAATAATAAATATTAATATCTACGTGAAAATTAATGAAAATCAGTTTTTTTCAATATAAAAACAGACTAAACTATTATGAATTAAATACCATCTTGAGAAGCTTACTTGAGACCGTCTCAGCCAAGAAAGGTCTTGAGAACGGTTTATTACTACGGGCCATACACTCTGAAGTCGATTGGTCGAGTAATCCTTAAACCAGTTAACCAGTTTACCCTTAAACCTTAAACGTAAACCAAGATTTTCCAGTCTAGTCAAGAGGATATTAGGTGAGACTGTATCAAATGCTTTCTGGACCTCCAAGAAAACACCAATACACCTTTCACCACTATCCATAGAAGTGGCTAAAGCTGTAGTAAACTTAAAAACAGCATCCTCAGTAGACATTCTAGCCCTGAACCCAAGCTGGTTAGAATTAATGAAATTATTCTTCTCCAGCTATGAGATAAGTCGCTTATTAACTAATTTTTTAAGAACTTTTGCTAAAGTTGTAAGCAAGGAGATTGGTCTATAATTGATGGGATTATCTTCATACCCTGACTTATAAATAGGACACACTACTGCCCTTTTAGAAAAATAATCGAAAATTCTTATTGACCGTTTTTGATACCACTTACTCCACCAGATGACACTGTGTGCGTTGGGTTTGTCCACTCACGGCAGAAAAAATATCAAAAACTCTGTTTGATTGAAAACAAAAATTGTCAATCTTTCTTTCACATCGCATGGACAAATTTTTAAATATATTTTTATTGCGTATCTAAGAGGCACTAATTATAACTAGTACTTTATCAGTCCCAATATAAGCCGTATTATACTTTACAGTCCGCATTAAACCAGCTAAGGTGGATTTAATAGAAAACACGTTAGGTACGCTAATATATCAGCTAATAGCCTGCCCGTGCCCCTTTTGATGGGCTTCCTCAGTAATTATGATCCCAGGTCTCGCCCGAGGGTGTTGTGTTGCATGTTAATTAAATGTCGTCAATATTAGCTCGCGACGTGTCCCCATATGATTACATCATAACAACGTTATGTTTTTAAGGCGCAGGTATTTACTCCACAGATTTTATCTGTAAAGGAAAATTGTCATATCTCGATTGCGAACCTTCAGCAGTTGAAAGGCACCAAAAGCAGAACTCTTTCACGGAAAAGTAATAATTATGAATCTGACAACACTGTGCATTCTATGTGTGAGTACAACTGCGCGTTGCTCCGCTACTAATAGAGTAACAGCCGCTGTGGTTCAGTGGTTTAGAGCTTGGCTCTCGACTAGTGGGTTAGATTCCCGCGTTGGAACAACAAAAAATGTTGTTTCCAAGTTTGGTTAAGACATTGCAAGCTGATCACCTGATTGTCTGACAGAAAGATGATCCATGCGTCGGACCGGCATGTAAATAGTCGGTCCTGCGCCTGATCTCTCGTCATTCGTGTCGGTTATCCGTCCCACTGGGTTTAGAGTAAAAGGAAGAGAGAGCGTTTTTGTGTACTGCACACACACTTGGTCACTATAAAATAAATCCTGCGTAGCTGGCCTGGTTTCGATGAAACCGGCCACCATCACCGACCTCGGTGTGGGGAGCTGCTAGTGATTGCTACTGCCAGTCGTATTTCTTCATGTCAGTGCAACTTGCTATTGCTCGCGTTTGCTCACATCCGCTTTCGACAGTGGCAGTGCGTACGTGTAATTAATACGCAATGTGTACTACGATCTATTCTGACCAGCCCTTTACTACGTCAGTCGTCACTCGTCATATTAAGAGTCGATACTTGGTACACATTATGGGCGCTTTCTGCGTTTGTATTAAATTAAACAATAGTACCTGGGTAACCGAGCTTTGCTCGGAGTTGTGATAAATTAAAAAAAAAATAAAAAAGTCAGAAAAATATTTATCTAACCGGAATTCGAACCCACCACAATTCAAATTTTCGAACAAAACAAAAATGATACATACGTATACCAAAATTCCGATCGGACTGACTTAATAGAGTCGAAATTATTGATATATTGTTGCAGGACGAAAGAAAAAACATAATATATGACATAAAACTCGCAGTTTCTCAGGAAGAAAACCTATCTAGACCGATTTTTTCCCCCAAAACTCCATGCATACTAAATTTCATGTGAATACCCATTGCCGAGATTACGATTAAAGTATAAGATTATCATATCACATTAACAGCCATTTCAGGCGAAACGATTGAAACTGGATTATTTGGATTTTGGAGCGCACTCGACCAATATTATTCATTTAAATTATTGCAATTTCCACAAATTAAAGGTTGATATTTAAATTACTGTACAAAAAAAGTTTACTATCCTTTGTTTGTATATAGTAGGTATCAGTGGCGACTGGCGTGGGGTTCCTATAATTCCAATCCTATCGGCTTCTCTCACCACTTACCTTTTGAAGACCCTCATCAAAATCCTTACCTATTACACAAGCTTTTCACTACACACACACAGCACTAGCAATTCCCTATGAAGGAGAGCCAACCTTCGCCACATTACCTTTAAAAAGATTTTAAAGAGATCCTGTTTGTCTTAAAGTGACGCCGCATTTAACACAATTCAAGGCATAAAATATTCATACCGCATAATATTCTAGAAAAAGTAAACATTGTAAAAATGTCGTGATATAAAATTTATTTCACAACGTGTCCTAGGCGTTTGAAAACGAATAGGCTGCGAATTTAACTTTTAGTAAAAAATTTTAGCCAGAGCTTTACGAATGTGTGAGAATTATATTTTTTAAAGCTACATATTTTGTGGTATGTCGCCTTTTAAACGTGTACTCGTTGCCTTACGAAATTTATTTTTAACTAGTTGCTGCCCGCAACTTCTTAAGGAGTTAGGACCTTATGCCTCATGTCCGTCCGTCCGTCCGTCCGTCTTCGGTTTACCGTCCAAACGGTTAGTGCTAGAAAGAAGAAAATTTGCATGGATATTATGTGTATTTATCACGTTAACAAAGTGCTAAAATAAAATCACGAAAAATGGTTTTTCGTGGTACCTCCCCTACACGTAGTTTTAAGTAAAATAACCTAAGCAACATCATGTCAGGGGGCCTAACAGGAACATTTGACAACAGCGTAAACGTAACGTTAACATTAATCATGGATCAGAAACTGGAAAACGGAAAAATAAGGATCAAAACTGGAAAACGTGGTCGACTAATACGGAAACCTGGGCATTACATTCAAGCCAGCAAGTCCTCTCTCCTCATTCAACTCTCCTGTAAATTTTAACGGCCAATAATTTTTGCATAGTATTAATACTTAGAATAGTATTAGGTCATTACATAATATGAAATGGGCGTTTTGTAATGTATGGCGTGTTTTTTCATAAAGTAGATTTTTTAAAACATAATATATTTATATAATCAAAGTATATACCATTGCTATCTATACACTTTTTCCATCTCATAGGTAGTTCATTGATTCCTTTACTAAAAAAACCATTCGGACAGGAATCAATAAAATCTTTGAAGGCGCTTTGGACTGCCCCATCGGAGTTGAACTTTTTCCCATTCAAGAAGTTAGGTCCGGGGAGTACGGTGGATGTCTTAGACATTCCAATTGAAGCTACTCTAATTTGGTAGCTGTCTGTTGTGCAGTGTGTGGTCTAGCATTGTCCTAAAGCAGCAGTGGCCTAGAGCGAATGACCAACCTCGGCTGTTTAGCAGCTAGCTTTTCCATCATGATTTGCAGTTGCTGGCAATAGGCATCTGCCGTAATCGTCTGGCCAGATTTAAGAAAGCTGTAGTGAACGACACCGGCACTAGTCCACCAAACGCTCACAAGTAACTTTTTTTGAGTCAATTTGGCTGGTTCGCCAGGGTTCAGCCATTGCGATGAGCGTTTCCGATTATCGTACAGGATCCACTTTTCATCACACGTAATGATTCGATTTAAAATCCCCTCATTAGACGCGCGTTTGACAGCTTGCTGCACTCAATTCATGCGGTTTTTTCCTTTCAAACTTTTTAACCTTCCCAATTTGCTTCAAGTGGATTAAATAAGTTTTACCACTAACACGGCAGCCTGCAGCTAACTCGGACGTGGTTTACGATAGATCCGCTTCCACAATAGCCTTCAATTCTTCATTATCAACTTTGGTCTCCGGCCGCCCACGGGGCTTGTTCTGAAGGTCGAAATTTCCAGAACGAAAACGTTGGAACCAAAAACGTACTGTGTTTTCTTATGCGACACCGCCGCCATACACATCATTAATCCTTCGAGCCGTTTCTGCAGCACTGGTTCCACGACGGAACTCGTACTCGAAAATAATACGATGTTTCAAGTTTTCCATTTTGTAAACAGAGTGATGCAAAGAAAAAAGCAAAAGAGGAAAAAACAAATGAATTACGGTTTTCGAAACACAAACGCATGAGTAAATAGCGTTATAAATTTGAAATTGGAATTCCTAACCAAAGAAGATATATTTGAGATCAAAGTGGCCAGTACGATAAAACGCCAATTTCATATGTAAGGACCTAATATTAATATAGGTCTTTACCTATGAAATTGCCGTTTTGTATGAAAAAATTTAAACTAATTTTTTTCATGTATTTTTTATTTGTATTAATCGAAGTAATCACCCATGCAATCAATCCATCTTTGCCAACGCAGTGGCAGTTTATTGAAGAAATCAGCTAGACGGGAGGCAACAAATTCTTCAAAGGCATTTTGTACTGCCTCTCGGGTATTGAATTTTTTTCCCGCCAAGAAGTTATCCAAATTCTGGAAAAAGTAGTAGTCTGTAGGCGCAAGGTCTGGTGAGTAGGGCGGATGACGTAGAGCTTCCAACCCCAGTTCTTGCAACTTGGAGATCGTCTGCTGTGCAGTATGAGGTCGCGCGTTGTCGTGCAGGAGCAGCGGAGACGAGCGATTGACCAATGCTGGTTGGAGATGTGCCAGCTTCTCTAGGTGTTGAACCAGGATCCAACCAACTTGCTGAGCGCTTGCGGTTATCAAACAGAATCCATTTTTCATCGCAGGTAACAATGCGGTTCAAAATTCCTTCATTTGTGTGTCTGTTGAGCAGTGCAAGGCACGTCTCGACGCGTACTTCGCGCTGGCGATCATTGAGTTCGTGGGGCACCCATTTGTCAAGCTTTTTTACCTTGCCAATTTGACGCAAATGGACCAATATTGTTTTGACGCTAACGTCGAAAGATGCTGCTAATTCAGCCGTAGATTGTGTATCATCAGCTTCCACAATCGCCTTTAATTCGTCATTGTCGACAAAAGTCTTCGGACGACCGCGAGGTTCATTTTTCAGGTCGAAATTTCCAGAACGGAAGCGAGCAAACCAATAACAGGTGGTGCGTTGGTTTGTAGTGTTAGCTCCGTAAACGTCGTTGATGTTGCGTGCCGCTTGTGCCGCTTTGCTGCCACGACGGTACTCATATTCCATAATTACTCTAATTTTTAACGTATCCATGATGACGAAAAAGATTGAAATGCGATGAAAATGTAACACTTATCAATAAACAAATGACTACTTTTGGAAAAAGATTTCCATGTTTTCAAAATGAAATTAATTTAAATTTTATTAAAAAATTAGAATTCTTAGCCAAACAAAAATTATTTTGATTTGAAATGGCCAGTACTGCAGAACGGCAATTTCATAGGTAAAAGACCTATTAGTAATGAGTGTCGTGCGTTGAGCGCTATAGAACGGTCGCGCTCCGCATTACACACGAAGCAAATTTAATTGTTTGCGAGTCGCGCGGCTGCTCTCGGACGCGACACGACTCTACACGACCTTGAACATCATACAATATAATATGGTGCTAAATTTCCATTCAAAAAAACTTGCACATCTCACGTCTAGCGACTAGGGCTTCCCTCTGAAGTAAAACCACCCTTCGCCACTGCCCTTTACATCATGTAATTTAACGCCCGAAATTAATAATCAATTTTAATCTCATTTTAGCTATCTGAGATCAAGATTTCAATACATTTCAACGATACTAGGATAAACTTCATGTCAGTTTACGTAAATTTTTGTTTGAGAATCTAAGATTGAGATCTAAGATCAATCTAAGATTTTAGATGCGTTATTAATTTCGGGCGTTAATGAACATTTTCGAAGATATTAAAGATTTCAAATGCAGGGATATAGCGGTTGCGTCGAAGGCCGCGCTTCGACCTATAGCACAGCAGTCTTTATGATTCGCAGTAAAAATCGTAAGTACAAAAAAGTACAATCTTCCCGTGGGATAATGTATTTACGCGGGCGAAGCCGCGGACAAAAGCTAGTAAAGTATAAAATATTCTTCGGCAGTTGGATAAAAAAATATGAAAATCTGGGCCACAAGCTATATATTATTTGACAAAGATATTCCAAGTTACGGCGTATAATGCGTTATTGGCTATAAACAAATCGTAAAACTCAAATTGACCGATACACAGAATTACATACAAACTTCATGAATTTTACGATTGCGATTTATTATCTGAAAACGTTCCGAACAAAGATTCATCGATTTGGTTCTAAATCTACGTTTGTCGTTTAGTGATTATTTTTTACTTAGTACAATCATAATATTATGTTTTTGTCATTTTTGACAGAAAATTCTTCTGTCTAATCATAATAATGTCGATTATTGTTTCTCTAAATTTTGTGACTAAAGTTTTTTCTTGCTATTTAAATTACAAACTATAATTCGTAGTTACTACCTCTATAATCCTAGCAGGATCCTAAAAAAATAGAGTCGTTGGTATGTTTGTCCTACAAAGTTTCGTCCTAACAGGACGAAAAGACGATATGTTTTTTCATTTGTCAGTTCGTCCCATTTTTAACCGACTTCTAAAAAAAGGAAGCTGTTATACGTTCGTCTGTATATATATATTTTTTATTTTTATATGTTCAACGAGATCTCCGCCGTCTGTTGACCGACTTTCAAAATTATTTTTTGATGTAAAGGGTATATTGGATCCATGAGGAGCGAGGGAACTCCTTAAAATTTATATGGACACATATAGTGATTTCGACTTTTTCTGAAGTAACCCAAGCATATGCTACCAAAAAGTAAGATTTTGCACCAAGGTATATGGATCCAAAAGCAAACAGAATTCGTCAGACTTTAAAGATACGCGTTTGGAAATTTCGACATTGTTCAAAGAACTGCAAGCATATGCCATTATGTAACTTACAGTCATCATCATTATCATCTTTTATACAATACCTAATGAAAGCTTGGCGTATTCAATTATCCATTCGAATGTTTGAAACTTATTTTATAAATAATTCCCCTTTTAAATTTGGCTAAAATTTTTACTATTTCTCTACTCAATCTTAAAAATTTTGAAGTCGGTACCAGCCCGAACAACATCCTGATAAAACAATATTTAAAATAGAACTCACGTTCAAGTTGGCTGAATTATTTAGAAAATAAGTTTTATTTCATACTTTTTTTATATTCTACTGTTTTCTAAAAAAAACAGTTTTTGTTTATTTATTTAATAATATCTATGGACGCTTTCACACCACGTCAATTTGGTCCTGTACTAAGTATCCGAAGAATTTGTATCACAGGTACCAGACGGAAATATAATATTTAATACTTTATATTATATACACATATTTAAGATTGTTATTATACTATACATATATTAAATACACATCTCAGAAAAACTGTTTGTCCCTTCAGCAGGATTCGAACCCGGCTTAAGCGCCGACGCGCTAACCACTGAGCCACAGAGGTCATCGTTATTTATCGTTTATACAATTTGTTGTACCTTGTAGTTTAATAATTTTAATAAACTTATAATATTTATATTACCATTAAAGACGCTAACTACGAAAACTAAGTCGTACCTAGTACTAGAAGATTTAAAAAAAAACTATTTACTAATATTTTATTTTCTTTAAGACATATCTAAAAAATTTATTTTTTAAATAGTGGCTGCTTTTTAAAGCAGCCACTCTGCAGACATCTAAGCTAAAACAGCTATTCAACGAAATAATAAAACAATTAAGGATAACAGCAGAATGAACGGTGGAAAGCTTAGAGACATAATTTCAGATAGTAGTAAAAAGTAACTACGACTTAGTTTTCGTAGTTAGCGTCTTTAGCGTCATTAATGATATTATTAATAATTAAACAGCTTATTTTTATATATTAGCTATATATACAAAACTATAAAAAACAAATAAATCAAAAGCACAAATTTGGAAGAAATGGAGAATAAAAAAAACTGTTTTTTTCTTAATAAATTTAAAGGCCCAAAGTCTAGTAAAATATTAATTTTGGAATATGGGTTTCATTGAAGAAAATATTAGAAATGATGGGAACTATATGATACATCCCCTTAAAGGATCAACATCGACTTAACCCATTACCCTGTATTTGTGATTGATTTTAATAATAGTTTCTTTACAAGACTGATGTTAAGGATTTTATCTAGTCAAACGCTAAACTTACGTTGCAAACCGTGCTCACTAAAATTTAAAAGTCACAAAAAATTATTATATTGGACGAACTGGCGAATGCAAAAAGTAATAAAAATTGAAAGTCACCTTTTCGTCTTATTAGGACGAAACTTTTAGGACGAACAGACGAAGTACCTTCAAAATATTGCCATTTTGCGTTGAACGTCACGCAAAGCCGGTTTTATTTTTACATCTCTCTGGGCGATACATTTTTACGTCCCCGGATACTTCGTAACGAGCTACGAGCCTCCCCCGACATTGTCTCCGGGCTTAGTCGTTCCCTCTTTATGTCGCAATAATTCCCCTGCTTTTTACACACAGGGGATGTTACTTCAGCATGTTTCGTTGTTTTACCTACAACCAAAGGCGAAATTTATCATATTATACCTTGTGTGTAATGGCATCTTATTTAAATCTTATACAGTCATCATTGTTATTGTGGTTAATCGGGTCCGATATGGTACGGGTCTGTGCCCTCTCGATGTCAATTGGTCATTGCCCTTACGTTTAGTGTAACGTTGCGTCAAGCGAGCCCACAATTGAAACATTAAAAATCGCCTTGGGCATTAATAGGGTTATTGTCTTTATACGGTAATGAGCTTGTACCTTGTCTGGTTTCTGTTCCATGAAAAATCTCCTTAAAAGAAGAATGTATATTTTTTTGTTTCCATATGATAGCTATCTAATTACAGTGTTCTTTCTAGAATATAGACGTCTACATTGTTGATATTTTGTTCACTACCTAGCAGGGGCGTGCGCTCCATATAGGCAGAAATGCAGTGCTTTACTTGTCATTCACAGATATTTTAATAAAACGTTCGTACGTTTTAGATGACTTTAATTAATAGTAAATAAATTAATTTAAAAAATATAATAACTTTAAAACGCCTAATATTTTATAAATAGCAACTCATGCAGTTGCTTTGTGCAGGAATAATCATCGCATGTATGTGTAATTTTCATACTTCGCAAACGCACACACCCATGAATATCGACATGTTTATATAGGCGTAACTCATGCGGCATGAGATGGCCTTCGGCTTCGGGCGCCCGTGGCGCGAGCTTGGTACTACAACGAGTTCTATGATTGTCAGTATAATGTTATTTACTAAGAAAACTTACTAGATGGCACTTTACGTGGAAATTATAAATGACACTATTTTCAGAGAACGAACATAACCAAACATATCTAAGTATATTATTATCTACGTACTAACCTAGTATATTATTATCTCTGTACTATAAAGATAAATTGTTAAATAAGCGCCCATAGCGCCGTCTGCGCGTTGCGTCGTCGTTTTAACTAGGCCGCCATCTATCGTGAATTGACGATATTTAATTTGAAGAGTTCCGTAGTGCCGATGTACTTTATCAATTCAATTTTTAAAAAAGAGGGCGTTGTATGAATAAAATATTGTTATAAATTCATATTTTATTCAGTAATCATTGAAAATTTTGAAGAATAAAACTAAATAAATCACTGACGTAAAACAAAACAAGTTACATGGCGGTTTAATTGTTCTTTTAATGTGATTTACTTTTCCATGGTTCACAATGCTTACAGCAGTCGTAGCGACATCTTTACGTACTGAGCATGTACTTCATTAGATGTTAAAAGTTATGAAACGTATAACTGGCTGTGTGGTTGTGTACACACGATTAAATTATATTGTTTTCCTTGCATATTATTTAGTAATTTACATCGGGATATAGTAATCTCAAGTAACAGGAACCTTGAATATGTGAAAATTGAAGCTGACTGACTGGTGAGTAGTTATAATATTTTAAAACATGTTTATTATTTTACTTATTAGAATTTCTTCCGCCGCGACGAACGATCGCTGTTTTGTCTGCGTTGCCGTAGAAGATGTACATGAATAGTAGTACATCTAAGACTTGCTCTGTTGGCATGGTTTCGACTTAGAGATCCGTCGCTTGGCTAAAAATATGATATGCTAAAAATCTATAAACGAACAAGTTTTTGTGACCGAGTACTTCGCCGCATATCCAGTGTCATAATCCTGTGCACGCTACTGCTACCTAGTGACATTGTATAAAACTAAATAAATTTTTTTTTTTTGATCTACGCACGTCATATATAGCTAATACGGCTCATTTTATAGCTAATAATATTTTTCACGTTATTGAATATTACTTTATAACTTTCTTAGAAGAAAATCGAAAAAAATATTTGAATATTTTCAATTCGTTAAAATGACATACATAACACCACCCCTTGGGGCCAATAAAATTAAACCTTTCTCCTTTCTCGAAGCATTTCGCGGCTTTTTCGTGCCCCCATATTTTCGTTTGTAACAAAGCTAGCGGTCTGAATTTTTGTCGCAGAGAAGTCGTTAGCGGCACAAGCTAATATTATAAATTTCATAAAAATGGAGTGCATTGTTTAGTAGATATTAAGCGGCAAAAACGCAATTTTGAAAGATATGGATAGATGGAGATAGGTAGGATAAGCAAAATTAAGAGCATACTTCTAGCAGACTTAGAAATTTCAAATTTGCTGTCAGGCTAGGTTATTAGTTACATATAAAGGGAAAATATAGAAAAAGTAAAAGTTCTGAAAAATATAAAGATTTTAGAATTTTTAATTTAACGAATTCACAGGAACAAAATGTATGAATACAAATTCACTGATAACTTTGTAATCCTTATTTATATAACAAATCTCACAAATTGAGAAGTGGTAGGCTATTTTAGGTTACAGTAGATGCTTCGGGACGAATGGGCCCACTCGACCGGATAAATCAGACGGCCTCATAGAAAACCGATGGGAAATAGCACTTGCGTTGTGTCTCACAGCATGAGGAAGTTACCGGTGTCTCAAAGTGGGTTACCAGTACCTTCTTCATGCAAAGCTCGCAAACGCAATTGTAACTCTTCTGGTGTTCCGGATGTCCATGAGCGGCGGTAAACGTTTTAACTATGGAATAGATCTCGACACGAGCAATCGGAACGCCCGTTAGTATTAAATCGTAATAAGTTTTTACTAATTAATTTGAAAACGAGCAAACCGATCGTCGGGAGGTTAGAATTGTTATCATTTCTTACCATCAGAGGTTGGTGGTTTTAAAGATCGGGGACGCACTTGTAACCTTTCTGGTGTTGCAGATGTCTATGATGGGCGGTAATCGCTTTAGTTATGGAATAGATCTGAAAACGGGCAAACGGATCGCCTGAAGGTAAGAATTTCTTACCATGTTAAGGTAATATGTTTTCACACTTAGACATCTGCAACACCAGACGAGTTACAAGTGCGGTCAGATTGCCAAGTCACTATATAATATAATAAATTATAAAAATAAAATTTTCTTCATACGGTTACAAATTTTTTATCAGTAACTAATTAAAGGGACTATCTTGAATTTCACTTGGTCTGTACGACATCTTATATATGCCATCATCATAACTTCTTGCAAAGGAAATACTTGGCTTTTTTCATTTAAGTAATGGGTTTGTGGGATAATATTATGCTGTTCAATTTTCAGCCTCGAGACGATATGCACACTGTTTTAAAATAAAGAATGACAGAAGGTTATGTGCACCTTATACATATAGTAGGAAAAATAGTGCCTACTTTATATAGAATATCGTATTTTAAATAGCTTTAAAGTAGGATGCCCAACCATGACGGTAATTAATTAGCAATTCACTCTGTCCTCTATAAACAGTAAGCGAACTACAAAGGTTTGTGTTATTATAACAAGCAGCATCCATACTAACCCCACCATGTCATGTTCACATCTCCGTGAACCCCAACTGCACGGTTTTTATACTTCTGTGACATTGTACTTTTTCACCCATGCAGAAACTCGGCAGTTTATGTTAGTTTAATGTTGTTTTAATCAAAGCTTATGTACAGGACTGTATAAATTCACAGGGGTTCAACCGCCGGCTCAGATTAGACTCGAAGATAGCAAGGTTACACCGATTTGGGCAGAGCCGGGGCGATAATAAAACACTTATTTGAGGAGAACGTTTTTTCACTTTTTCGATTCGCTTACCTGGCTCATGGCAATGCCGTATAGAGAGCCCCGCCCGTACGCCTCTTTCGGGCCGATCTTCCATTTCATTTTTACCTCTCTATACGGCTATTTTCCATAATTTTCCCCATTTTCCATGAGCCAGGTGAAGCAAAACGCGTTGTGTGAAATACTTTATTATCATAACCAGACATATAAACCCTTATATACTAAACATCTTATTCTATAGAAAAGTTATTTACATTTTAAGGTTCAACTTATATGAAATGTTGTACATTTTTACCACTGTTTTCGTAATAATTTCTTAACCATTTATTATATAACCTTAAGCGCTATACTACACGTTATGTACTACGTTTATTTATATAAATCAAAAGAAGCTACGTTAAAATTAGCTTTAGTTAAAAATATATAATCAAAATAACCCGCACTTGATAAAACACCATTTTAACACTATTTTTCCACACTGATGCCATATAAATCTATACATATAGTCACTGAGTGTCCACTATTCTAGTTTTACGTACCGTTTTAATTACACGTTTATTGTTCACATTAAAATTCACTCATGTTTTTCGTTACGAGGCCGCTGTCCTTAACATCCTCCCCCCGGCGCAGTAGCCAGGGTCTACGCAGCCTCCTCAGGTGACTGCGGGCTCGCCGATCCCGCCGTGGACTGCTCCGGTGACTGCGAGCTGCTCGTGCTCGCTGTAGGCTGCTCCGGCGGCGACTGCGGGCCGTCCGCGCCCGCCGCAGACTGCTCCGGCGAATGCGAGCTGTGTGAACTCGCTGCGGGCCGCTCCGGCGACTGCGAGCTGTCCGTGCTCGCTGTAGGCTGCTCCGACGCTCGTTCCGCGCCCGGCGCCGTTCCCGGCGTCGTCCGCTCCGCTCCCGGCTCCGTCTGCTCCGCCAGCGGTCGCAACTGCGACTGTGGCGCCTCCTCCAGCACCGCCAGCTTCGACGTCGGCCTCCGGAACACGCCACTGCGCGTGCGAACGTCCGCACAGCGCACTTGTCCGTCCTGGCCGGGGTAGACTCGATGCACGACCCCCCGCGGCCACGTATTACGCGGCAGCGTCGGGTCGACCACGACAACCAGGTCCCCTGGTACAAGGACTCGGTTGCTCAGCGGGGCCCCGTAGCGTGGTGTGAGCGTGGGAAGGTATTCCTTCACCCAGCGCCTCCAGAACTCGTCGGCAAGGGCTTGCGCGACCCTCCATGTTTTTTTGTCCGCCGGCACACACGGTCCGACGTACGGCAGTCCGGTGGACGACCCGAGGAGGAAATGATTCGGTGTAATCGCCTCCGGGTCGTTGGGGTCCACCGATACGTGCACAAGCGGTCGAGCGTTCACTGAGTACTCCGCCTCGGCCATCAGTGTCTGGAGTACCTCTTCCCTGGGCGACTTCTCGTTCAGCGTGGCTAGCAGGGCGGTTTTCACCGACCTCACCAGTCTTTCCCAGGCACCTCCTTGACTCGGCGCCCCGGGCGGTGTAAACTTCCACTGCATCCGATGAGTGAGGCCCAGCTGAGCCATAGCCGGCGCCCACTCGGCGTACGCCTGCCGCAGCTCGACGTCCGCGCCTCTAAAATTTGTCCCATTGTCGCTGTACATGACTGCCGGCCATCCTCGCCGCGCAGCCATTCTTCTCATTGCCATCAGTGCAGAGTCCGTCGACAGCGAAGCCACCAGCTCCAGGTGGACTGCCCGCGTCGTCAGACATGTGAAGAGAGCTCCCCACCTCTTCTCGTGACGTCGGCCGATGGTGACCGTCATCGGGCCGAAACAATCGAGACCACAGTACGAAAATGGTCTCTGGAACGCCCCCAGGCGCTCGGCTGGCAGGTCTCCAGTTGGCGGGGTCCTCGGGTGTGCCCGTCGTAGCCGACAGAACGCACATCGGCTCATGATAGTACGCACCGTCGGCCGCACCTTCAATATCCAGAATTTCTGCCTGAGGTCGTTCACGACTCTCTCGCGGCTCCCGTGTCCCGCTCTGGCGTGCTCCCTTGCCACCAGTAACCTTGTGAAGCGATGTCTTCCATCCAGGATGATAGGGTTTTTCATTTCGGCCGGCACCTGCGCCGCTTTGATCCTTCCGTCTAGTACGAGCAGCCCGTCCTTGTACACCGGGTTGAGCCGGTACAAGGAGCTCCATCTAGGCACCGTCTTGCCACTTGCCATCTTCTCGATTTCTTGTGCGAAGCTGTCTCGTTGTGATTTTTGATACCACAACCTCTCGGCCCTCTCCAGGTGTCGTACGTCGAGGTGGGCCCGACGATCTCGGCACTTCTCGACGAACAGCAAGACCATCGCCGTGCATCTTACGAGGCGCTCGTAGTTTGAAAAGCGCGTCACATCTGGTAGACAGCTCAGCTCGCTCGCCTCCGTGGTGTGGAAGGCGACGTATTCTTCTTGATTTTCGATTCTAGCGGGACTCTCCGCGGGCCACTCGTTCATCGGCCTGCGCAGGAAGTCCGGCCCCCGGAACCAAGGGTCCTCGTCGCTCTTCGGAACGTAGCCCGTTCTGGTGGCTAAGTCGGCGACGTTGCTCTTCGTGCTCAGCCATCTCCACTGGTGAACGGACGTCAGCTCGGCAATCTCCCCTAGCCGATGCGCGACGTACGGTGTGTATTTGCGGCTGCCGTTCTGTATCCAACACAGAACCACTTGTGCGTCGATCCAGTAGAAAACCGTGTCCGTTTTCCACCTGTGTTCTGCTGCGACTGCGTTTCCCAGCCTCGCTCCGACCAGGGCAGCCTGTAGCTCCATCCTTGGTATTGTCTGTGCCTTCAGCGGCGCCACCTTGGCCTTGGCGGCGGCCAACACGACTCGTACTTCCCCATTTTCTTGTTCCAATCTCCAATAGACGGCTGCGGCGTATGCGTCCTTACTCGCGTCGCAGAACACGTGCAGCTGTCGGCCTCTCGTCGGACTCCCCCCGTTGTAACTCCGGGGTAGCTCGAGCTGACTGATGTACTCCATGTCGGTCAGCCAACGGGCGAAATCTTGGGCTGACTCAGCGGGTAGCGACTCGTCCCAATCCAGCTTCTGACGCCACAAGCCTTGTAGGATGACTTTGGCGGTGATCGTGTAGCAGCTCAGCAGTCCCAGCGGGTCGTAGATGCTCATCACCGTGCTGAGGGCCTCTCTCTTTGTCGGTGCGCGCTGTAGCTCGCGAACCTCCTTATGGACTCTGGAGAGCGACGTGTTGAATCTTAGTTTGTCGCCTCGGGAGTCCCATAGCATGCCCAAGGTCTTCTGCTCGTCTTTGGTGACACGCTGTGTAGTGTCCTCGGCCAGGCGGTCTTCAGGCAGTCCCTCTAGCACCCTCCGGTCGTTGCTCGTCCAGCCTCGTAAGTGGAAGCCACCTTTCCTATGTATTTGGTCCACTTGTTCCACGGTCTGCATGGCCTTCTGGTGGTCTGGATAGCTGTCTACGTAGTCATCCATGTAGTGGGCTTCGGTGATAGCGCGATGAGCTTCGGGATGCGATTCGGCAAACTCTTCCGCGTTCCGATTCCGGGCTGAGTGTGCCAGGAACGGTGAACACGATGCTCCGAAGATCATTACCACCATCTTGTATGTGGACGGCGGTTCGCCTTCGTCTTCTCTCCACAGGAACAGCTGGGCCGGTTGGTCTTCTTTCCTGACCTTGACACGAAGAAACATCTCCTCTATATCGGCCTTCACAGCGACGGCTTCCTCTCTGAACCGGAACAATATCTTCGGCAGTGAGGTCAGAAGGTCAGGCCCCTCTAACAAGTGATCGTTGAGGCTCACGCCGTTTGTTCTCGCTGCTGCGTCGAAAACCAGTCGCAACTTGCCCGGCTTGTTTGGGTTTTTAACCGGGAAGTGCGGCAGGTACCATGTGATGTCACTTCCGGCCTCTGTCCCGTCGCATTTTTCCGCATATCCCTTGCTTATGAGATTCTTCATCTGTCCATGATACTGCGCCTCGTCCATGGGGTTCTTCTTGAGCTTGTGTTCCAAGTTCTTGAGCCTCTTTAGCGCAGTATTGTAGCTAAGAGGTAGCTTGACGCCGTTCGTGCGCCACAGAAGTCCCACTTCGAATCGACCGTCTTCCGTTCGTTTGGCCGTTCTGCCAAAGAGGTCGATGGCTCGCTGCTCCTCGTCGCTCAGCTTAGCCTTGGACGCTATTCCCAGTGCGTCTATTTCGAAGTGTTTCTTCACCATTTCCTCCAGTCGTTCGCCTCGGGTCTCGATCGTAGACACGTGCAGGATGTTCTCGTGTTCTTCCTGCTTTATGAGGCGTCTGGGGATGCTTCCATGGATTACCCAGCCAAGCTTCGTCTTCGAGGCTGCAGGCTGGTTTCTCTTGCCGATCCTCAGCTCCCTGGATACAATGAGCTGCCAGTTGTCCGTGCCGATGAGAAGTTGGGGTTTCTTGTCTTCATAGCATATCTCTTCGTTCTTGAGATCATGCAGGTGAGCAAGTCGAAACAGTGATTCCGGGACGGACTGAGTAAGTAGGTTCAATCCGGCCACGGTTCTCGCAGTGACGTCATATCTGGTACCGTCGTGACCCCGTACGCCAAGTTGTACGAGTCGGCTTTTTTCTTCCCTTCTCTCGGCATTGATCCCATGCATTCTCAGCACCTTCGGTGGGCCGTCTGCGCCGATAGCCTTCGCGACGTCTTCATCCAGTAGTGTCACTGTCGAGCCCTCGTCGAACAGCGCGAAGATATCCGCTTCGCCCCGTGGACCGACAACTTGAATTCTTCTCATCTTAAGTTTCACCGCACGGTCGGAGGTGACCGATGCGGTAATCACGGCGTCCTCTGTCTGTGGGGCGCCGCCGGACCTGTCTTCGTGCAGCAGCGCATGATGAGGCAAGTTGCAGCCCTTCACGCCGCACGGCTTCGCCCTGCAGTTGTATCTTCTGTGCCTGCTTCGTATGCACCGGAAACACAGCCCTTCCTTTTTGACCGTGTCCCATCTCTTTTGCATGCTCAGTTTCTTGAAAGCAGCGCAGCGAAATAGAGCGTGATCTTCGGCACATATCGGGCACTTCGTTGACTCCTCGCGTATTCTCTTTGGCTGGCTGCGACTCGGCGAATCCCTGCCCTCGTCTGCTATCGCGAAGACTGGCCTTCTCGTTCGGGCTTCGTTCTTGTTAGGAGGTGGACGCGGTGTTTCCTTCTTCGGTGCCGTGCTGAACCCGTAGCGCAGCGCCCTGTCCGCTTCTCTCATTAAGAATTCAGAGAGAAGGACGACATCGGGCTCGTTCCTGAAGCGCGACGTCTCTTCTGCGTAGTCGTACCACTTGCTCTTCTCGTATGGGCTGAGCTTCTCGAGGATGTCTCTCGTGAGCAATGGGTTAAAGAGATACCCGTGCCTCAGCTTCCTCAGGATGGTTACCATGTTCTGAATCTTCACTGCAAATCGGTTGAGTTCTGCCGCCGAACCTCCGAGCCTCGGTATCTTCTTCAGATCTTCCATCATGCGATCGACCATAACCTCGGGTCGACCGAAGCATTGTTCCAAGGTCTTCATAATTTGTTCAGGCGGCGTCGCGACGCTCAGCAGTGGTGCCACGGCTTCTCTTGCTTCTCCCCGTAGGCAGCTTCTCAGACGAGCTAAGTTCTCGATCGGCTTGAGCTTGTAGAACGCAGTGGTGTCTTCCATGGCTGCTTTGAATGGCAACCATTCAGTGGGAGCGCCCGAGAATATGGGCAACTCCGTAGTGTGGCGCGGCTGGCGTTGGTTCAGCAGTTTATCCAATGTTTCGGCAAGTTGTTCCACTCCATTAGCCCTAGACGTGGGCGGTGTGGGTGAGCGTGGGCGGCGTTGCTGCGGCCACTCGAACCTCGTCTTCTGGGCTCCCTTCGGTGGCATGTCTTCTGGCTTCGGCGTCTCTCTTTCTTCCATTGATGTCGGCTCTTGTCTAGCCTCTTCGGGTTCGGGACCCTGTTCGCTTAGCCAGGCTCGGACACGTTGCTCCACCTGTTCTGATGGCTCGTCGTCGTCGGGGCTGCTACCATCTTCTGCAGCGGCGACGTCAGCGGCGAGCTTCTTCTTTATAAGTTCTGCTTCGATCTGCAGTTCCTTCTTACGAAGAGCGGCGAGTTTCTCCTCCGCCTCGTAATGCATACGCGCGACGACACTTGCTGTCGATCGACGCGATCTAATTGAAATAGCCTTCTTTCTGGCTAGGGTTCGTACTTCCGAGGATGCAGGCGCCTTGCTGGTACCTGGTCTCGGTTTCAAAATAGTTTGAAGCAGATCCGCTCTTCCCTCGGTCGGCGGCGGCTGGCTTGTAGCGGCAGCGGACGGCGATCGTGGCGGATCCGGAAATCGATGTGGTTGCTGCTGGTTCTCCTCGGCCCCACTCTGACTTCTTGTTATAACCATCTTCAAATGTTAATCTTCAAATGTTAATCTCAAATGTTAATCTTCAATGTTAATCTTCAATGTTAATCTTCCATAATAATCTTCCTTTTCAAGAATCTTCGGGAGGTTTTTCCGATGAAAAATCTGCGAATCCTTGCTTCCGTTCGCAGCGGTGTATCCTTGTATCCTCGAGTCCGATCTTCTGAGTCCAATCTAATCCCTGGCGTTGATTCCCGTTGATAAATCTTGATAAAGTTTCCAATGTTCTGACTTGAATCTTCAAAAAATTTCTATGTTCAGAACAGCTGACGAAAATTTTCAAGTCCAGTCTTCAGTAAAAATTTCTATCTTGATTCTTCGGTAATTTTTCTATGTTCAGAACAGCTGACGAAAATTTTCTAAGTCCAGTCTTCAGTAAAAATTTCTATCTTGATTCTTCGGAAATTTTTCTATGTCCACAACAGCTGTTCAAATTTTTCTAAGTGCCGTCTTCGTTATTTTCAACTTGATATGGACTTCGAATTTTTCTTCGATCTTGAAATCCGGCTCGCCAAAGGACCGCGCACTACTGTACAGGACTGTATAAATTCACAGGGGTTCAACCGCCGGCTCAGATTAGACTCGAAGATAGCAAGGTTACACCGATTTGGGCAGAGCCGGGGCGATAATAAAACACTTATTTGAGGAGAACGTTTTTTCACTTTTTCGATTCGCTTACCTGGCTCATGGCAATGCCGTATAGAGAGCCCCGCCCGTACGCCTCTTTCGGGCCGATCTTCCATTTCATTTTTACCTCTCTATACGGCTATTTTCCATAATTTTCCCCATTTTCCATGAGCCAGGTGAAGCAAAACGCGTTGTGTGAAATACTTTATTATCATAACCAGACATATAAACCCTTATATACTAAACATCTTATTCTATAGAAAAGTTATTTACATTTTAAGGTTCAACTTATATGAAATGTTGTACATTTTTACCACTGTTTTCGTAATAATTTCTTAACCATTTATTATATAACCTTAAGCGCTATACTACACGTTATGTACTACGTTTATTTATATAAATCAAAAGAAGCTACGTTAAAATTAGCTTTAGTTAAAAATATATAATCAAAATAACCCGCACTTGATAAAACACCATTTTAACACTATTTTTCCACACTGATGCCATATAAATCTATACATATAGTCACTGAGTGTCCACTATTCTAGTTTTACGTACCGTTTTAATTACACGTTTATTGTTCACATTAAAATTCACTCATGTTTTTCGTTACGAGGCCGCTGTCCTTAACAGCTTATATATAATTACTATTCAAAAAACAACTACCTGTATATTTATAGAATACCTACTAGATGTTGCCCGCGACTTCGTGCGCCCAAAAGGAAATCTCGCGGGTCCCGTACATTTTGCCACAATAAAAAGGAAGCCCATGGCCTTCCCCGTGCTGCAATCTATATATGTAGCAAATGTCATCAAAATCGGTCCAGTAGTTTCGTAGCCTATTCATTGCGAACAAACAAATATTTCCTCTTTATAATATTAGTATCGGTAGTGAAGTGGTAGTGATGCAATAATAATAAAAGCTCCCCCACAGCGAGTTCGGTGGCGGAGGCTGGTTTTGTTGAAACCAGTCCGGCTACGCACTACGCAGGAGTTATTTTATAGAACCCAAGTGTATGCGCAGTACACAAGAGCACTCTCTCTTCCTTTATAACAATCGTAATCCAGTGTGACGGATGACCGACACCACTGGCGAGAGATCAGGCGCAGGACCGACTTTTTACATGCCCATCCGACGCATGGATCATCTTTCTTGTCAGACAATCAGGTGCATTGTCCTAACCATACCTGAAACAATATTTTTGTTGTGTCCAACGCGGGGATCAAACTCACGATCTCCGGAGTCGAGAGTCAAGCTCTAAACCACTGGACCACAGAGGCGTAGTGAGGCAATAATCCTCCCGAAAATACCAATTTTTGCAACGAAGCGACAGACGTATATTAAAATACAATTTTCCACTCAAATAATACCAAAAGGTAATTTTTAATTAATCAATACGGGAATAACAGACTCTATAGCGCAAATAAATCCATTATTTCAGTCGCGTGCCCTTTGTTAGCGGTGAGTGATCGTTATGCCAATACATATACATTTGGGCAAACATCGCCCATGTTTACGCCTTCACATAAAATACGTATATTATGTACGCATACATAATTAATGAATAGGTATAGAATATCCGATCGCCTATTTGCCGCCGGTTTTTGCCGAACCATAGGTAGTATGTAAACAACATTACAGATTTAGTTTTCTATTTTCAGTTAAGCCTTAATGGGAAGAATGGTTGGTGATAGATAGGTTTTCAAGAGGAAATTTGTGAACCTTTAAGGAGACGTTACGCTAGAGGTCGCAAATATATGGTCAAAATTAGACCATATATCATATTTTAATTTTTAAGTATCAACTTTTTGGGGTTTTTTGCCTCTTAGATACGCAATAAAAATTATTATGTAAATGTTGTCTCTGGAATATGAAAGGAACATTGACAATTGTGTCAAACCTACTGTTAAAATGCAAACGCATGGTAGTGTTAGAGTGTGTGTAAATTTTATTTTTATAAATTTTATGTATTTCTCAGAATTATTTAAAAAAATATAGCTTTTGCACACCTTCCTCCACATAAACTTTAGCTGAGCCAAATTTCATAATCCTCCGTTCGCACAGTTCTCTTAAAACTTTACTCAAAGTTTTGCTTCACGTTACCTTCAATAAGTCCTTATTAATGGAGTTGCTCTGATAACAGCACCTACAACTGTTTATCATACAACTAGGTCAAAGGTGCTGGTCTAGTTGCCAGCAGCGCGGCGCTCGCAGACATAGTTAATCACAAAGAGCGCTTATCATCCGCATTACTCATGCCAAGCGCTCTCGCGATGGCAGGATGAGGCTAGTTAGCGCTTCAATGTTTGGCACGATAGTCTATGAGTCATTAATGATACAATTTAAAAATTACTGGAATGGATGTGAAAGGGCTTGCATGAGCGGTATATTTAGCGTTTTCAAATGTATTACTTAGATGAAGTATCAAGTAAGGCCGGAAAAAACAATTGACACCTGTGTTCGATTCTCATACTTTCTAATTTTTGATACACTACTATCTCTTTGGTTCCTAAGAACTTGTTGTCCTTATTCCTCCAAGTATTTTGATAGTTCAAATATTTCTTGGTAATATATACCTGAGCTATTGTGCGGTGTGCCATCGCGTCGAGATAAAAACTGTTTGTTTTTTCGCAATCTGTAGAAGGATAATGAAACAATACAGTGGCCGCTGCGTACTCTGCGTCCCCGGGGAAATATGCAGCTGAAGTATTTATTAACTTGGTTCATGCCATTGTGCTCTAGATACGCTCAAGGCTGTCGCTAAATAACCAATAATCCTCGATAACCTGATCATGAAGTTTATGGCCCATCAGTGGAGTTTGGAAAAAATCTGCATAGGTACATACGGTAGGTAATATGTATGAAAGTATATAACTACTAACGTAGTTTAGAAGTAACTGAGCGACGATACACTGCAAGTGTATGTAGAATGCTAATTGTGGCAACAACAATGATCCAACCAGTGATGATGCCCTTCTATTATATTACAGTCCTTGTGCGTATCTAAACTCTACCTATTCATAGTCCCTACCTGTCCCTGTCCATAATCCTAATGCGCTGAGTCATTTGCATACGCGGCGGCATTCATGCGAGCGCGAGCGGGACAGCCTGAAAATCCAAACGAGATTTAACCGACAATCATTACGAGAATATTGCCCCACAGATGTGATCCCCGAAGACCAACATTGTAAGTTTACCTAATACATCACATGGCAATGCTACATTCAAATTACATAAAACATTGTTGTATATTTGACGAGGAGACGCATAAATTTCAGACGTTTGCAACAGTAAATTATTATTCATCAAGGCAATTTTCTACATGGATTTGCTTCTACGTTTGCAATGCATATTGTTCAACCACTGACTGAGAAATGCGACAGAGCTCTTAATATTGTCTAGAAATAATGTCTCCAGATATGTATTATGTTGTTCTTAAAGTCAAGTTGTGCTGTTGTTGGTAATAATGATTTTAAGTTTTTGTGATTACAAAATTTTCTTAACCATTTCATTAACGAAATCAAATCAAAATAATTTATTCAAAATGGGTTTACAACACACTTTTTTACGTCAATAAATATTAAAATACAATTCAAGTAGGCAATAATGTTAGTAAGATAGTATGAGTATCTATTAGCAACAAAATTACAGTAATACTAATCAAGACAACGTATATCATAATATTAGGTCATTAGTCATTACATATGAAATTGGCGTTTTGTAAAGGAGGAACATAAAGTCGATTTTTTTAAACATAATATATTTATTTACTCAAAGTATATACCGTTCCTATCTATGCACTTTTGCCATCTCATAGGTAGTTCATTGATTCCTTTACTAAAAAAAACCATTCGGACAGGAATCAATAAAATCTTTGAAGGCGCTTTGGACTGCCCCATCGGAGTTGAACTTTTTCCTTTCAAGAAGTTATCCAAATTTCGAATAAAATGGTAATCTGTTGGGGCAAGGTCCGGGGAGTACGGTGGATGTCTTAGACATTCCAATTGAAGCTTCTCTTATTTGGTAGCCGTATGTTATGCAGTTTGTGGTCTAGCGTTGTCCTGAAGCAGCAGTGGCCTAGAGCGAATGATCAACCTCGGTTGCTTAGCAGCTAGCTTTTCCATCATGATTTGCAGTTGCTGGCAATAGACATTTGCCGTAATCGTCTGGTCAGATTTAAGAAAGCTGTAGTGAACGACACCGCCACTAGTCCACCAAACGCTCACAAGTAACTTTTTTTGAGTCAATTTTCGCTTGGGACAGGCTTTGGCCGATTCGCCAGGGCTCAGCCATTGCGATGATCACCACAGGTAATGATTCGATTTAAAATCCCTTCAATATTATGCCGGTTGAGTAATGTAACGCAGCAGTCGACGCGCGTTTGTCGGTTTGCTGCACTCAATTCATGAAGTTTTCAGCTTCACTTTTCAAGCTTTTTCACCTTCCCAATTTGCTTCAAGTGGATTAAAACAGTTTTATCACTAACACCGCAGCCTGCAGATAACTCGGACGTGGTTTGCAATGGATCCGCTTCCACAATAGCCTTCAATTCTTCATTATCAACTTGGCCGTCCACGGGGCTTGTTCTACAGGTCGAAATTTCCAGAACGAAAACGTTGGAACCAAAAACGCACTGTGTTTTTTTTGCGACACCGGTGCCATACACATCATTAATCCTTTGAGCCGTTTCTGCAGCACTAGTGCCACGGTGGAACTCGTACTCGAAAATAATACGGTATTTCAAGTTTTCCATTTTGTAAACAGAGTGACGCAAAGAAAAAAACAAAAGAGGAAAGAACAAATGAATTACGGTTTTCGAAACAGAAATGCATGAGTAAATATAATATTTATTTATATTTAAATAGCTGTATAAATTTGAAATTGGAATTCCTGATTAAAGAAGATATATTTGAGATCAATGTGGCCAGTACGACAAAACGCCAATTTCATATGTAAGGACCTAATACAACAAGACAACCAGTGCAGGAAGAGCATGAGCAGACTTACACACCTTTACAATTTACATCCAAACATCTTTGTCATTTAAGTAGTGGTTAACTTTGTAGTAAGCTTTCCCGATTAGCACTTTTTTAATTTGCAGTTTATTTTTATTTCTATTGTTTTTACTATGGTAATCACATTTTTGTTTAAACAAGCTTATATTTTACAGGTACATAATAATTTCGTATATATATATACAGTGAGGGTAAATTGAGAATTTTAATTTCTTTCAATTTTTCTCTAAGCGATTCACGACAATTCATTTCATAAACAGCCCGCACTGCTCTTTTTTTTAGATTTAATTTAGATGAAAGATTTTCAATGTGACTGTTCCATTGTAGTTTCAAGTCTATATGAATGCCTAAAAAAGAAGTTGAATTAGTCAAATTATTTTTTTCTGTGTCAATAATGACGTTGGATTCAGATGGTTTTACATTAGGTAAAGAAAATCTAATACATTTTGTTTTTTTAGCATTAAGAACATGATCATTTGAATTGAATCACGTATAAAGTTATTTTAATGTGTTGTTAACGTGCAATAGCTGCCTATCTTTTCGACCTACCTTGAATATTACCGAGGTATCGTCTGCAAACAATACTACGTCATCAGATTCGCCTATCATGTATGGAAGATCATTTATATAGACAATAAATAAAAATGGGCCAAGTATAGAGCCCTGAGGAACGCCAATTTGAACTGATGACCCTGACGATATAGCGTCTTTAATATCTACACATTGTTTCCTATTAGATAAGTAAAACTTTAACAGATTAGTGCTGAGTCCCGTATTCCGTAAAAACTAAGTTTCATAAGTAGTAGTGTTTGATAACCAGTAGTGTTTGATGGTCAACGCAATCAAAGGCCTTAGAGAAATCACAGGATACACCAATGGCATCCTGTGAGCCCTCTCATGCCTCCAGTATCAATGATATCACCTTGGCTCCGGGGTGAGTTGTAGATCTCCCTTTAGTAAAGCCAAACTGTCGGTTATGCAGAATTTTGAATTTGGTAAAGTGTGCTAACAACTGGACGAGCATAATTTTTTCATTTTTAATATAATTTTGATTAACTGACGTAAAATTGAAGTCATGTTAATATCAGTACGCTTACAATATTAACATTATTTTCCAATAACTCTAAAGTAAGGCCAACGAGACGAGATAAAAAACGTAAATAAACGGACCGCTACTGAGTTGCATTATGAAAGTGAGTTAATATTATATCTGTCCTTATCACTCGTATGCAGGGGCGTGCGCTCCATATAGGCAGAAATGCAGTGCTTTACTTGTCATTCACAGATATTTTAATAAAACGTTCGTACGTTTTAGATGACTTTAATTAATAGTAAATAAATTAATTAAAAAAATATAATAACTTTAAAACGCCTAATATTTTATAAATAGCAACTCATGCAGTTGCTTTGTGCAGGACAAATCATCGCATGTATGTGTAATTTTCATACTTCGCAAACGCACACACCCATGAATATCGACATGTTTATATAGGCGTAACTCATGCGGCATGAGATGGCCTTCGGCTTCGGGCGCCCGTGGCGCGAGCTTGGTACTACAACGAGTTCTATGATTGTCAGTATAATGTTATTTACTAAGAAAACTTACTAGATGGCACTTTACGTGGAAATTATAAATGACACTATTTTCAGAGAACGAACATAACCAAACATAACTAAGTATATTATTATCTACGTACTAACGTAGTATATTATTATCTCTGTGCTATAAAGATAAATTGTTAAATAAGCGCCCATAGCGCCGCCTGCTCGTTGCGTCGTCGTTTTAACTAGGCCGCCATCTATCGTGAATTGACGATATTTAATTTGAAGAGTCCCGTAGTGCCGATGTACTACGGGATTTTTTCAATTTTTAAAAAAGAGGGCGTTGTATGAATAAAATATTGTTATAAATTCATATTTTATTCAGTAATCATTGAAAATTTTGAAGAATAAAACTAAATAAATCACTGACGTAAAACAAAACAAGTTACATGGCAGTTTAATTGTGCTTTTAATGTGATTTACTTTTCCATGGTTCACAATGCTTACTCGTAGCGACATCTTTACGTACTGAGCATGTACTTCATTAGATGTTAAAAGTTATGAAACGTATAACTGGCTGTGTGGTTGTGTACACACGATTAAATTATATTGTTTTCCTTGCATATTATTTAGTAATTTACATCGGGATATAGTAATCTGAAGTAACCGGAACCTTGAATATGTGAAAATTGAAGCTGACTGACTGGTGAGTAGTTATAATATTTTAAAATATGCTTATTATTTTACTTATTAGAATTTCTTCCGCCGCGACGATCGATCGCTGTTTTGTCTGCGTTGCCGTAGAAGATTTACATGAATAGTAGTACATCGAAGACTTGCTCTGTTGGCATGGTTTCGACTTAGAGATCCGTCGCTTGGCTGTAGATATGCTAAAAATCTATAAACGAAAAAGTTTTTGTGACCGAGTACTTCGCCGCATACCCAGTGCCATAATCCTGTGGACGCCACTGCTCGTATTCAATAATGACGTCAGTTGGTCGACGACAGCTGTCGTAGCGTGTTTCGTGGTACAGGAAAGCGGCCAGTGCCGCAGTTGTCAACATTTGGTCCGCCAAACAATTGTGAACAAGTTCATTCCTGTTTGGATTGCGTTCGAAGTGATACATATTTTTTCGTCTCCGTATTTACTTGGTTTTTTGTTGATATTATTATTATTATTACATTTAAATTTGAAGATGTGAAAAAACTGCTACAAGAGTGGATCCAACGTGTATCTGCTGATAAATGGCGAAATTGTGTGGATGTTATAAAAGTCGAGGACAATTTTTATAGCAATATTGACAACATGATTGATAATACAATAGATAGTTTTATCATAAACACATTAGTGCATGATTAGATGAGGTCTGAAGATCTTCGGTTTTTTTAAAGGGTACTTTAGTGAAATACTCCTAAAAAGTATTCTGCCACTTCTAGTTTATCTGAAATAATAGCATTATCAATTACTAAGTGAATAGATTCATCGTTATTTTGTAATTTACCTGTTTCAGTGTTTATAGTTTTCCAGGTGGCTTTAATTTTATTAGAAGACTTTATTATGTTATGGCGAATATAATTTGCTTTAGCTTATAAGAGCATTTTTTTTTCTAGTACTTTTTAATATAATCTGCAAACATCGTATCTGTCTTAAATGCCTTTTCACTATAAATCTTATACAACCTGTCACGGCTTTTTCTCAATACTTTAGTTGCGAAATCACTAAAAATTTTTTTCGAAAGGTCTGTTATTTATATATTTCTTTTTGTAAATATATTTTGAAATTCACATTTATTCTATTTCATAAATAATTAATCAATACGGGATTTAAATCTTTTTAATCTTGCTTCGGTTAAGTCTTACGCTATGTACAGATTGCTTTTGACTTATTGTAAGAGGTAATTAAATTTTTAGGCCTTTATGGTCTGATCTCACACCGTTAATTACTTCTTTTTGTAAAACATTACTATTAGTCCAAAAGTTATCGATAGAGGTAGCTGATGTTGGTGTAATTCTTGTTGGCTCTTTAAGTAAATAATCTCGATTAAAAGACTTAAAAAGTGACAATAAATTATTCCTATGCGTAGATTCTACTAAAATGTCAATATTGATATCACCACATATAATGAAAGATTTATTACTTACAAAAATTTTGCGTAATATATCCTCAATAAAAAATCATAAATGATTAGCTGGTGGAGGTCTGTAAACACATAAAAATAAAAAGTCACAAGTTTCTGCGCATGCTACCTCACATACCCTCTCTACAGAATAATTAACAATGTCATAACATTCTTTGTATTTAATATTATTTTTAATAAGTATTAAGCAACCCCCACCCTCTGATGAGATCCTATTAAATACACTGGCAATCTTGTAACCGCTACATACAAATTCATTCTGTCTTGCTTAAGGCATGTCTCCGTAATACACATTAAATCAATTTCATATTTACCAGACAAATGTTCAATTATTAAATTTTACCAGAAAAACGGTTAACATTTTGATGAAAGACAACTAATTCATTCTGCCGCTTTTTTGTTGTCCTATTTATTAGTTTGGAATCGGCATTTTTTACTTCGATGACTTGCCGTCCTGGTGATAAATTATAATCTATAGGTGATGAAACTGATCCACTTCGAGTTACATGTTCCAATATGTTTGGTTTCTTTGGAGCTGATCTGTGTATTTGGTTCGGTGATTTAGTTGGCGAGTCCATGATATCTCTTTTTCTTTTATTCTTGTCTTCATTTGACTCTCTTATAATCAATTTATCTTTAGTAAAATAGCAAATCATCAATTAATATATACCTAATACTTATCTACATAATATTTATATTGAATAATAAAGCAGTTTATTATTCAAATTGCTTTCTGATCTACGAATCAAGGGAGTTTCCTAGATGGCCCTCGAGTATAATTGAGTATGAATTGTCGGTATAAATTATACACCCAGCCTAAAAGGGCCTTACTTGTCTCTGTACCGTGAAGAGACAGTAGTATTCGTAGTAAACGACCCACCGTTATAATGCCAATTTGAATTTGAAATGAGACAGTATTTGTATAAATACATTGCTTCTTAAGCTTTTTATCACGTTATTATGTAAATTTTTACGTAGCTAACGATATCACATTTTTCTACAGCTACCACACTGAATTTGCGGACACAGTCCTAAGATTCCTTGATCCTTTTACTGATAAGAGAAAATAAATAGTCTCGCATGCTCATTTATTCGTAATCTATAGAAACTTTTACTGTCTGACTGTACTTACACATTTAATTCAGTTTTATTCTATTTATACTGCTTACTTAACTATCAGAACATACCAGTGGAATTAACTTACCAGTCCTTCCGAACCTATTTTTTAATGAGCAACTTTATAACATTTTTAAATTACTTATTACGTTAATTCGCTAAGGCCCACTTGCACATATCTGGGTTAAAGTTAACCCTGGGTTAAAATATCATGCCTTCCCTTTCATAAATACGAAGAACGAGAGAGATAACATGATATTTAACCCAGGGTTAACTTTAACCCAGATGTGTGCAAGTGGGCCTAAAGGGCTTAAATATTTGTAGGTAAGGCTCTAGAGTGGCTCTTGACTCACCACGCGTAGTACAATGCATTATGCACGATGGTTTGAAGTTTGCCCGTCAAAGTAGCTGGAGCACCGAGCTGACGTTACCGCCCTCTACATGCAGTAATGTACTCCACTCCACATTAATGTTTTTAATTAATTCACTACAGCGTGTATACGCCAATGTAATATTTATTGTGTTGTCATAAAAAAATGGATTCAAAACCCATTGTCTGTGGTAAGTATCAACGAGTTATGAAATGGGTTTTGCCCAGACATTGCTGCGATTTATTTAAAATTCATCAAGGTTAAAATTGAAAATAATTTGGCTTCCCTGAAACTGAGTTTTCCCTAAAAATTACGTCATTTGGTTATGTATTGTAGATTATTATTATTCTTATCTTTACTCTATCGTTACTCTTATGCTAGCCATACACGTAACGGCCATACCTGTCAGGTTTGCCTGTACAGGTAAATCGGGGCGTATATGTTACACAAATGTGCAGATTTCCACACAGTATCAGCTCAAACTTACCTGACTTGTCCAGGCAACCCTGTCAGATTTAACCCTTACGGCTTACGGGTACGGCTTATGGGTATTACGTCGTATAATTTGAGGTGCCATTGTGTCGTTTTATCTATGCCAAATCCGGTAGACGGGCGACAATTCGACGTATTTCGTGCACGTCTCCGTTTCATATCGGCGAGCAATCGCGGACGTTTTCGACGACATTACAAATATTGAAGTCGAGAATTGAATTTCAATCGGACTTGGAATATATTTAAGTATGTCGTCATTCAATCGAACCATGTTTGTGCTTGTAACACACGTATTAATTGAAGTTTTCTTGTTTTCAGGTACGTTGCGAGTTGCGACATACTTTTAGAAGGTATTAAAGAAGGAGGAAGTTTGAAAATAAATTTTAATAAAATCAAATCTTATTAAACATAGAAGCTAAAATAGGCACCTACAATGTAAACCTACAAGCGAGCAAGGTTTTGCAGTCTGAGAAAAGCAACAACCTTCTCAACAAATTAAAAACTATGGACAATATCTGAATTTCAAAAGAAAACTTTCTACTGTAACCAACCAGCATTAAATTACAAAAACCGGCCAAGTGCGAGTCTGAGTCGCGCATGACGCTGTGTACTAAACGGTAGAAAAATCACATTTGTTGTCCATACAACAAACGTGATTTTTCTACCGTTTTTTAGAATAAAATAAATATTTAAGGGTGGCTCATGGGAGAGAATAAAATAAATATTTAAGGGTGGCTCATGGGAGGTGTTTTTAGTATTTGTTGTTTTAGCAGCTACAGAAATACCTACATCTGTGAAAATTTCAACTGTCTAGCTATCACGGTTAAGGAAATACAGCCTGGTGATAGACAGACAAACGTAGGTGGACAGACAGATAGACAGACAGCAAACTTTCAGTAATAGGGTCCCGTTTTTGCCTTTTGGGTACGAAACCTTAGAAAGTTAAATTCGAAATCAAGTTACTTACATATACATATATTAGTAACTTAACATTCGACATAAAGAATTAGAGGTTGACTATTTAGGTATCTGGTATACGGATCCGACTGTACAATAAAGGAATTAGGACTGCTATATTATGTCGAGTTGGGAACAAGTCGGAATTCGATTAAGACACGAAGTTGACAGTGCAAATGGAAAAGCTCACTCGTCCTGCGTCGAGTTAGTTCGAAGAGTAGGTTACCCGCTCGATATTGAGATTAAATTAAGCTACTGAATTATGTATCCGGTCCGGCCAAACGCGCTACCGACGACCGCGACTGGTCGCCACCGCTACTTAATTGTCAAACATATTCGGCAAGTCGCCGCTAGTCGCTACCTATCCCAAGCGATTGTGTGACGTAGACGGTTTCGGCATGTCAAAGTGTATGATAGTTGTGTGGCGGTGACTAGCGACCAGTCGCGGACGTTAGTAGCCCGTTTGCTCAGAGGCCTTTCCAAAAAGAGGCCGTTCTTCTGAGGGGAGATGGGGGACCACTTCGCCTCGCCCTTCGATTAGTATCACGGTAATTAACATTTCTTAATAGTCCCCGAGCTGTTTCAACACAGAATCAATTTGTTTTTTTCTCTATCTTGACAAGTAACTGTCTGTAGAATTGTAGATCTTAATCTTATTGCGTAACAGAGATTTGTTGATACACTAATAACGGATTTACGGACAAAGTTGTTTTTGGGGATTAGTCTAAACTTAGGTAATCAATTATATTGTGTAGTACCTACATAGAGTCAACACGTCAATTTACGTTTGTAGGCATGTAGGTATTACTAATCTGGATGCATTAGATAATAATCTTTGTTGCCTAGTGCCTAGGTTAAGAATCTAGGCTAAAAATTCAAATTATTGATTATATTCGCAGATTTATTCATGAATATGGAAAAGGGATTTAGAGACTGATGTGTCGAATTACGAGCCTACTTAGAGTTACCTATATCTTAGTAAACGAGGTATTATTAACTTCACAGTTCTAGGTATAGAAAGATTTTAAGCGGTATCTGCCTAATTCTAAGTAGCTGCATTAACAGTCACTTATCTGTAACTATATTTTTGAAGCCAGTTTTGTAAAAAAAATCTACAACTTACATAATTTATGGGAAAAAGTTGACATCTATGATTGTATAGAAACAAGTCAAGACTCAGATCATAAAGATAATTGTTTTTTTTTTTTATTAATTCGATACGGTAGCATTTAATTGCCTAAAATGATTCGTTCTGCGTTTATTTTGTTGAGAAATCGAAACCTTTGCTAGTAACAAATTACGTCGGCAAGGTTTATAAACAAAACGAAATTCGAATTGTGTAATTACGCAATGACTTTATTCTTTTCGGGCTCAAATAATTACAAAGTGCACTATTATAATCGAATCAATAACAAATGATATTTTGTTAGAAATAAAACCGCTAAATATTTTTGCGTATAAAAGAATCCGTGTAATCATCGATAAGTAAATTAGAAAATACCGACAAGAAACCAACAACGTATCGTAAAACTCAACACATGAGTCTGTCACCGAACTCTTCATAGAAGCAAAAGAAACAAAATGTGACGTCGCGTAAGATAAGTGGATGTGCTCTGTCAAAACACCTGACCTCAGTGCCAAATTCGGCGAAACGTAATTTGCCCCGCTGACGGCACATTTTGTGTAGACTCACAAGCCTGCATTCCGTTCCTAGAAATAACTCCCCTAACGTTTAAAAGTTAGGGGCTAAAATTGCGTGAATGTATTTCTATAGAAGTTATACGTGTACCTAATAGCCAACCGTACAGTGTACACGAAACGCTGGATAAGAGTCGGGTAATGGCTTGAGAAGTTGACATCTGTGGAAGAAATTCGTATTTTATGTGAATTAAAGAGCTTTCAGATACTTAGTCACAAACGAGTAACCGACTCTACCTATCGCGCGCTACCGCTACAAGAAACATTTGGATTTGCAGCGGGGTTAGAAAATATAGTTCGTTAAAAGATTTTCGCTGGCCACCCAAAAGCCCGTCGGTTGCCTGTTTGCGCCGACTCGAAACTTATTCTACAGCGGTTTTGCTTTTAACGTTAATAAGCAAGCGCGGAGTATTATGGAGCGCCGTTGTAATCCATCAAGCCCGGGATGTTTGTGTTGGACTTAATAACTGTCGCGCGGTTTTATTGAAGACGCCCATCATTTATAGCCGGGCTCCATAAATTTCGTTATCTGCCAATTTATCACTGACGCTATCAGTTACTCGCACGCAATTAGCTCTAAATTAGTTCTTTCGATGTTAGATTATGTTATGCCCTGCGGTTGAATTATACATCATAATTTACATCCATCGGATATTATGTAATTTAATTTACAATTATGGGGTAGAGCTTGAAGCGTGCGAGTTTCAGAGAGGCCGAACGTACTTTTTTTTGGCAACTTTTTTTACACAATCAAAACCTACAGGGTTATATTATCATATTATCCGATGTATGTATTGATTGTGTATGTTAGGAAATTGGGAAATTCCATTTGTAATTATATATCTATATAATTATATTTTTTAATACAATAAATACCTAGTTGATTTATATATTAGCTTGATGTTTTGTAGTCTAATTTAGAATTTTATGAGAGCAACTACATTCTTCACAAGAATATTTTCTCCGTTTAGAAGCGCATCAAGAGAAATTGGCGGCTATTGTAGTCCAAGACTATTATAGACACAAGGGTATAAAGTCACCACTCGTGTGGCAAAGAGATGATTAAATAAAATATAACGCTGACACAGGAAAAGAGAGACAAGGGCGGCTGAGAGCCGGGCAGTAGGGTAGCCCAGTGCCCTAGTTGGCCGCTCGCGAGCCCTCGAACACTCCCCCCGTCCCCCGCGCCCGCGGGTGACGTCATCATAATGGTCGCCCATCATTGTGCAGCTCTGCACCGTCAGCACTCAGCGCTCGTCTAGCTTGATTACATTGTTGCCGTTTTGGTAGTTGCGCGTTTCGCTGAGATACACCTAGCTTAACTAAATGAGTTTTTATATTCCATTATCCGCCGTTATTAGTTCAAAGCTTCATAGTAATTACAACGTATCAAAAAAAAGTAATTTGCTATTTCAAATTAGGTTTTTGTAATAGGGGTGCTAAAATTTAAATTACATGCGAACTAAGTCGATAATAGGTTACTGCTAGTATTTTGCATTTGAATACGTATTTTGTTATTTAAACAAAATACGTATTCAAACAACATTCAAACTTGGGGACTTTTGTCGCATAAATTAATGAGTGAATTGCCAACGTTCACAGATGAGGTTAATTCGAGCAAAGTTTTAATAAGCTTAATTAGTGGCGTTGTATATCTGCGTTTGAGCTGTTATTTGCACTTATGCAATCTGCCGAAGTTAGGTTACCATAATGTCAAGTTATAATAGTTTAAAAACATAGCATTCGCCTTATATTTATACCTCTAGGAGTTGAGAAAAATGAGACTTTTGACCAGTGTTGTTGGCTGTTATTTCTTAGCACTAACGAAAAAGTGATAAGGCAAATCAGTAGCTTTTAAAATAATGTGCAATAACTAATAAGATCAGAGCTCGGACCGTTGCCTTGCCTGTTTTATTAAGACTTACCGGTCGCCAAGTGGTCGAAATTCGACCATAATTCATATTTTTATTAAAGTTTCAATTTCATTAGCGTTATTTTGCCTCTTAGATACGATACATATAAAAACTATGTAAAATATGTTGTCTATGGACTGTGAAAGAAATATTATATGGAATTGTGTCAAACCGACACCCATTGTTATCATGCATGGCAAGCACCTAATGTGAGAGTTACTAATCTGAGGTAGTGTATGTAACGTAATTTAATAACAATAATGTATTTCTAAGCATTATTTAAAAAATATTAGTTATCTGTGCACTTTCCTCCACATAAACTTTAACTGTGCCAAAATTCATATTTTTTGTAAAAATGGGTAAGAAGATTTCCCTTCACGTAATATTATATTGATTGATAAATACATTTTTGTAGTACTTTAGATTATAGGCCGAGAACACTATTGATTCATATTGTAATTATTGGTATCGCACAAAAACTTCAAATGAAATTTTGAAACATCGTCCTTTAGCTGATAACCTATTTAAAAGATTAATTATAAATCAGTTCGGTATCATATTGCTAAATGCTAAGTTTTTTAAATAAGAAGAGTTCTGAAAATCTATAATACATAGAAATGTATAGTCATTGTAATTATATCGTTGAAGTGGATGAAAGCATAAAATTACAATATTATTTAACAATAATTACTTTGGAAATGTTTAAAGTCTCAAGGCGCCTGCAAGACGTGAAACACCTAAATCTTACTACTATTATAAATGTGAAAGTTTGTGAGGATAGATGGATGGATGTTTGTTACTCTTTCACGCAAAAAATACTGAACGGATTTTTATGAAATTTGGTATGGAAGTACTTTAAGCTCTAGATTAACACTAAGTTATAGTCTATTTTTTTCCAAAAAAGTACAGTGTTCCCGTGGGATACTGTTTTTACGCGGGCGGAGTCGCGGGCAAAAGCTAGTTATTTAATATCTTGTGCAGACCAATTGTATGTCGATGTGGTGGAGAGATAACCAGTGTCAAACTACCTACTACCTACTCGCAACAGTCAACACCCAGTCTGATTAAAATACAAAGGGTCTGTAACACAATCTACTGATAAGCGTTAGAATATTTGCATGTTTTGTCTCTGTCGCTCGGTATAAAGTAAGCAGCGACAAACAAACAGCAGATCCGGATAAGCTAATCGTCACTTATTAAGCGATTGTGAAACAGTCCCTGGATGTTGTACAAAATAGACTTTTACCATAAAACGTAGGTAAAATGTGAATTAAGTTATTATTCTCGCAAGTTCCACAAAGCAAATTTGCTTAGGGGATCTGTGCCCGCATTGAAAATCTGCATTCTTATTTTATATCGAAAGCCGGCGAGTTTCTTGATTTATAAGAACTCTTTTTCTGAATTCAATCTTTTTATGTGCTATGCAGGAAAATGCTTTATTGCCATTGCTATTTCAAGAGAACTTAAAATAATGAAGTTTCCTATAGAATCGCTACTTTTCTGTAAGTTCTCTTCAATGCTAGTAATCATTTCAAAAACAATTTTATATATTATTAATTACTTTAGAAATAGAATCATAGGATTATTCTACTAAAATAAATTTCTGGCTAAGTTTGTAAACAAAAAAAAATGAAATTAAATGTTGCACAAAACAAACCGAATGCGAGAAGAAAACCCTTGTTAAAATGCCCTTAGTACACCGACGCGTTCGCATGCGTCACCGAAACTGTGAAAAAACTGTAAGTAGTATGGCAGACTTTCACATGTGTTATGTCTCTCTCTAGCACGAAGCTTGAGGTTGCATCCTTGTTATTATAGTTTCGCAACAGCGAAATGCCCGTTGCGAAAAAAAGACCCGGACGTTCCGCTAGTGCAAGTGGTGTTTCGCATCGCAAGGCGTCCGTATTCAATATGTCGGCAAGGACAGTTTTCGCACCATGATAACCGAAAATATTGCATTCGATTCGAAATTATCCCGTATTATATGAAGTTGGACACGCAGATTATAAAAATGCGTACGAAAAAGAGGTGGCATGGAGGAAAGATCAAGAAAAGAAGGAAACTACAATTACATTTCTTTGGGATAACTCTGCAGTGTAACGTTTCGCAAGTGTACCGCAGTATTTTCGCAGCGACTCGCTGCCGCATGCGAACGCGTAGGTGTACTAAGGGCGTGAAGGGGAAAAGCTATTAGCAAATGGGAATAGATATTAGATAGCTAAGGTCGAATGTTAAGTAAAACAGAATGAGTTGCTAATTTGAGCTCAGGCACATTTGCAGCCCCCAACAATTTGTTATTTAGTTCGTGCGGTGACTTCGGCTTCATATATCACTGCCGAATGATATCAATCATGCCGTGCCTCTCCCGGAACTCCGAACATCTCGCAATATTAACACGTACACAGACCACGTTTAATGTATTTATGACTATTGAAAAGAGAAAGGAGAAGAAAGATGGCTAAACAAGTAAGCAATTGATGCGGTAAAATAAAAAAAAATATATATCGAATAAACTATTTTTTTCTTATACTCTAACCCCCTTACTAATAAAAAGATTTACACAACGGATAACTTAAATAACGTTGCTGTCTTTGTCTGATGCGTCGGAAAAGTCACTTACACATAAATAAACAGACAAAGATAGCAACGTTGCTTAAGTTATATATAAAAACAAACAATCCTACTACTATTATAAATGTGAAAGTTTGTGAGGATGGATGGATGAATGTATATATGTATGGATGGATGGTTGGATGGATGGATGGATGGATGTTTGTTTGTTAATCTTTCACGCAAAAACTACTGAACGGATTTTAATGAAATTTGGTATGGTAGTAGTTTAGGCTCTGGATTAAAACATTTTTTATCCCGAAAAAGTACAGTATTCCCTTAGAATACTATATTTACGCGGGCGGAGCCGCGGGAAAAAGCTGGTAAGTAATAAAACACAGTAAATTTAAGTGATTGGGAAAGAGTAATTAAGTCTGATGTCCTTAATTTCGCGAACTCTCGGAATCGAAAGACGGAGACATGGTAGAGGAATCGAACGCTAGTAAAGCTAAAGACAAAATGAGTAAAAAGGTCTAATTGCCGTTCTGATCTACGGGCTATGGACCTGGGCATTATGAAGTTTTTTGCTTCGAGAATTAATTTCCTCTTTGTTCCCCACTTCGCCGTTCATTGTTGCCGAACTTTCTTTGAACAGCCGGCTGGATTTCCGTTTCCTACTCGCTCTCGTAGACCGGTAGTAATTCCTCCTTTTATTGTATGAAATGGATGATATATGTAGCCCGGTTTAATGTGTGACCATTTTTTCGTTGTCAATTTTATTTTTTCGTCTCTACGGGTCAGTGAGCAGTTTGAATGAAATTCTATGAGACGAAAGTATGGTTAAAAGTCGTGGTGTCTTACGTTTTGTTGATCCCAGAAACTGCTTTTGCAAATCTGAAGATTTACCTAACCTTAGAATTAAGATGCTCTGACCCTGATACAATAATCTTTATTGCACACCACAAAAATATACAACACATACAATATATACATAAAAGTATATAGTCAAATAAGTTACCTTAATATATGTCTTCTATAACGAGACGACAAATAGGTACATTACACCCTTGATATATTTAGGGGTTAGGATAATTTCTAACTAACAAATAAAAAAACAAGGCTTAGCACTTGATAGATTTTTTCCCGTTGTTTGTACTTGGTAGTTTTGTTCGCAACAAAGACCTAGTACAAGCAACGGCACTGATTATACACCGAGAATACACAACTTAGAAAACACAAGTAGTGTGTATCTTTGGAAGTGAAATAAATCGTCGCGACTGAGTTGTAGAAGACAAACATCGAAATACTAGAGCAGATCGGGACGTGCCGACGTATAGATGTCGAAAATCCCGGTGTACCGCATTTCAATCTTATCACTACGGCAATAAAGTTCAACGGTGGTACACCGGGTTTGTTGGCGACTGTACCTACAGAGAGAAATGATATCCAAATATTGTAACACCGCCTCGCACTACTTATATACATACACCGTATCGTTCGTTCTCAGCTGATGTTAATTAAGATTTTAACGAATGCAGGTAATGCAATTTACACAAACAATTAGTGCACTGATTAAAGTTTTTCTACCTGAGTCTGGGATCTCATTAAAAGATTTAATGCTGCAGTCTTTTACACTGGTGATTTGTTGTTTCCTATAGGTAATTATTATTTATTTAGCCAAAATTAAGGTCGTACAAAGAAGTAAGTCATTTTATTATCAAGCTGTAGTTTTCTTTGATGATACTAGGTAAATTCTTTACAATGTGAACAATTTTAAGTACACACGTTTTATATAAGATAAGTAAACAAAAGTAGTCTGCTCAGGAAATCTCTTAGCTATACATTCCGCCTCTTTCCCTGCGATACACTGAAATACTCTCTACGGCATTATCTTTGCTGCGAATTCAACTCACGTCTTTGTGCTATTTTCTTCATATTTTCAAAGGCGGTGCACCATTCAAACTGAAACTACACAGATGCGCCCAACTTGCAAACTTTCGTGGTGTACGCATCGCTTAAGTGCCATATTATGAAGTCTCTCTAAAATCAGTTTCTTTATAGGGTCAAGTTGTTGATCCAGCTGATGTTAAACTTGTTTACCTTCTAGCTCTACTTTATCCTCCGAACCACCTACATAAACATAAATGTAACATTTTACATAGTATCCGTCTATTCTAATATATAAAATTCTCGTGTCACACACTCCTCCGAAACGGCTTGAGCGATTCTGATGAATTTTTTTTTTTGTATATTCACTAGGTCTGAGAATCGGTCTTAATCTATTTTTTCAACCACGAACCGGTGGTAGGTATAAATCATCAAAATTTTGAAGTCGGTACCAGCCAACTTGAACGTGGGTTCTATTTTAAATATTGTTTTATCAGGAGTTGTTCGGGCAGGTACCGACTTCAAAATTTTGAAGATTGAGTAGAGAAATTAAAATTTTAGCCAAATTTAAACGGGCAATTATTTAGATAATAAATGTTATATCATTTAGTGCATTTTTACTTTGGAAGTCGGTTTAATTTTTTGTTTAAAATAATAATAATTCGACAAACTTTTTTATTTTTATATGATGTGGCATTAAAAATACATATAACGTAAAACAACGTTTGCCGGGTCAGTTAGTATTATATATACTACTCATGGCAGTAGGAGGGTAGGTATTAGGTAACAATAAGGTTTTTACAGGTTTTTTGGTCCAGTGGTTTAGAGCTTTTCTCTCGACTCGGAGGTCGTGGGTTCTATTGCATTGAAACAACAAAAAATGTTGTTTCCAAGTTTGGTTAGGACAATGTAGGCTGATCACCTTGTCTGACAATAAAGATGGGCATGTAAAAAGTCGGTCATGTGCCTGTCATCTCTCGCCATTCGTGTCGGTTGTCCGTCCCACTAGGTTTCGAGAGTAAAGGACTCTAGAGATAGTGCTATTGTGTATTGCGCACACACTTGGGCACTATAAAATAACTCCTGCGTAGATGGCCTGGTTTCAATGAAACCAGCCACCGTCACCGACATCGGTGTGGGGAGCTATTTTTTAGGTATTTAGGTAGAGAAACTTAATACTAGCTGCGATAAACAAAAAAAAAAAACAAAAAAGTCATAGAAATCTCCCATATTAATTTATCAAACAACACGTTTAATAACCATACATTTTCAACCACTGTATATTTGGAGTAAAATATAAGCATTCCGTTTATCAATCATCCATTATTAATTACACAGACCGCCTACTATTTGACAATTGAAGGTTAGTTTAATTATCATTTCCATACAGAGTACATTTGTGTTGACAAAATGGAAGGATTCGTTTGTTTAACGCCAAAAATAGAAGACCCGTCGTTCTCACTCAGACACCCTTATGCAAACAGCAGATAACATAACACCTCCAACACAAACAATCTGCATTTGCTGATAGAGGGATGCAAGCGTATAAAGTTAATGTCCTACACGGCATGGAGGTTTGACTGGTACAAAGAAAAGTGTTTCGAAGTATAATTAAAAATCTCAAAAGTGATCAAGAAATGCTAACACAATATTTTTTGAGTCATGTTTGTATGTAGGTCAATTCGTGTTGCTGGGCACAAGTTCGCGATGTTTCTTCACTCCATAAAGTTATAATATAATGAAATATGGCATTATTATTCCATGACATAGTAATTATTATGAAGGTACCTTCCAGTATTATTATCGGGTGATGCTTTCTGACGAAAATTGGCGTAACAATTAATTTGGGATTAATTAAAGGTGGAATATCGGCCATTAGTGTTGACGAGCTGTTAGTGTAATTCGATTAGCATGAGCAGTTATGTGTTGAATGCTTGTAGCACACACGTTATATGATACATGTCTAGACTCTAGTCGATACTGTTAGGGATCAAATTAAAAACATATCTTTCAGTTTTGATGGTTTGTTAGTCACTAGTGGCTGTAAGTAGTTACAGCACAGTTTTGATACCTACGTGATTAAGATTCATATTTTAACAAACTGATTGGGCCGATTAAATCAGCACGTTGATTTCACATTTTGATTTAACCCTAAAGAGACCTCCCAAATAATTAAAGATGGGTCATATATATCTCAAATGCTATACCTACAAAGTAAAAAAAAATAGTAATTTAATAAATCATAAATTAATCTATAAAAAATCAAAAGTATAAATGAAGTTGAGACTTTTGTATTTCTAACCCGATAAAAGTTAAAAAGTTAATCAACATAGTCAAGTTTATTTTCTATAGAAGGTTGCAAAGTATCGAGATGCTTTTAATGCACTTGTCTAAATCTCAGTCGCACTGCAGACTCTTGAACACGCCTGCCTCCCCCCCTTACCTTCCCATTGGAAACACTCCACTCAAGGCTTCGGTCTCGTCAGCCGATTTGCGATTAGTTTAATCTCAAGCCTCCTCGTATGGGAGCTTCCAATCATTAGGGTGCATCATTAGTTCGCACAATCATCATGAGCTGCACTGTCGTCACATCGAAATGATTACATTGTTTACTTTCTTAGTCTAAATTAAGTCAGTGTAGAAAGAGGAAAACCTCATGCCAAGTACTGAAGTACCCCTGTGGAAAAAAGCATTGCAAGTAAGTTCATTGATTAGAATTCATTGTGCCTTTGTTCGTGAGCATTTGCGTCCACATCAGATAAAAGGTTTTTTCTTTGTTGTCTCGGCTCGGTCAGCGAATTAAAACGGTTAAATGTTTTCATACGGGATTTTTAAGTTTGTAGCTTTTGTTTTGATTATAGTATTCTAAAATAACGAACATTTTATAACACTTTAATAGAATCTAAGAGCCAAAGCACACGGCGTATTTTAATCGCGCAAATGATGATCTTCAAACGAGATTCGAAATAATTTATATGTGCAACAATCAGAATCTACGGCGCGGCTTAAGCCTGCGTTCCTAAAATGCCGCGTTTAAAATATGCCGTGTGCTATTTCACTAAGCTAAATTACACGAACTATAATTAGCTTCATAGGTAATATTATGGTAACACTCAAGTCTGCCGTTTCTGAATTTACGAGAGTTGCTTTGTGCTATTATTTGATGACAAAAGCATTTACAGCTGTAGCATTTGGTGCTAATTACTTTGCTATATTGCTCGTTAATGTGCTACTGAAGCTTATTCCTTATGAATGTAATAAAACATGTTTCCCTAGTCATATGGGTTGAAATAAACGTTGCTATTTTAGATACATTTTTTTAAAATTCCAGTAACCCTAAGGGCGTTGAAAACTTGTCATCTTATTAAAACAGAGAGCTTATTATGTCGCAAGGGTTGATCTCTGTTTCGGAATTTTATTAACTTTGGCCCTTTTCCACTAGCTTCAAAGGGATCAAACATAAAGGATATATTTTACCATAAACTACGCACTTGACTCTAGTGGAAACGCGTAATAGAGTACAGCGGAAAGAAGTGGATAACCACCGTCGTACGAAATTGAACTGTATTTGTATGCATAGGGAAATGTTTTTTCTTTTGAAACCGAAACACGTCCTTGATGGCCCAATTCAGTTGGACGCAAGTACGCGCAGTATAGAGCCTATTTGATGCCTACATATTTGCAATATTGGAAATGATTCAATTTTAAAAGTATCAAAAAATTAATAGCAATGCATTTCTCTTGAAAATTAAACATTGAACTGTCGTAATTGTAGTGTAAAAAAATTAATAACATAAATTTTATCGTAACCAAAAAAGCTTGGTTTAAAAGTGTATTCAAAAGTTAGTTACTATAGATTCTAGGTACAGCTTTTCAATCTAAATTCTAGCTACAGCTTTTCAATCTAAGAATTATTACTTTATACAAATCTATTTATGGTTCGTCACTAATATGATACATACTTATGTACCTATTTAATTAGTTCGATGAAGAAAATATGGTAGATGTAACATTTTTTCTCTTCATCTACAGATAATCATCTATATCGGGTAATAAACGCAGAGGAGGATATAATGTCCTATTATATTAGAACAAATATCAATGGAGAGAATTAATATTAATAAAAACTAATTTGAAGTTGTAGTATCCTACTACTATTGTATGAAAGTTTGTGAGGATATGTTTGTTTCCCCGTTACGCAAAAACGGCTGTACGGATCTTAATGAAATTTGGTTTGGTAGTAGTTTAAGCTCTGGATTAACATAGGCTACTTTTTATCCCGAAAAGTACAGTGTTCCCGTGGTATACTGTATTTACGCGGGCGGAGCCGCGGGCAAAAGCTTTAAGCTAGTATCTAATATTGCGTATGTCTTAGAGTCTGTACTCTGTGTATATAAAATTTAATTAAAACAATATATATATATAAAACTTAATAAATCATTTTTGTACATTGAAGCTAAATACAATAATAACTTAAATAATAAAGTTAAGTAATAATAAAATAATATTCAATCCTATATATAAGCTCTCTTTATAAAGTTACTGAAAGCATCGCAAATATATTGATGTTTACTAAAATATCTCCTTTGTAACGTTGTTGGAGCATAGTAGATACGTAGTTGAAATGTTCAAGTCCAATGGGCTGTGGGCGGCAAATGTGCAATGTCTGGGCTGGGCGGGCGGCGGCGTGTTAGCAGACCTGTGTTTGACGCACTTGACTACACTTTTAATGTTGTAGACTTCCTGGAAATTTTATCTTGTCTTAAACGTGTATCTGTTTACTATATGCCTTAGACTCCTGTAAAATTGTGTTTTATTGGTTAGGTATATGGATTGTGGTCGCGGGTCATTCTTATTAAACTTCTTCCCCTTGAGATGAAACTGGCCAAAAAAATCCATGTTTGCCTCGAAGTGGACATGACGATGATGAACGAGATTAATTCTTTTACATGTTTATAATTTAATAGTTTCTTAATGAACAACTATAACTGCACTTACGGGTGGGTAAATGCATAATACAACTTTTAGCTTTCGAAATAACTAGGTGAATAGTAATGGCTATGAGTCTCTTTAATTAGGTACCTACTTTTAAAGTTTGATCGTAAACATTTTAATATTCTGGCTATCGCGACGTCTCGTGTTGTGTCAGTTCGAAATCGGAATTTGAAAGGAAGCCAAATAAATGATGTGGCAGGTACGGGCTAATTCCAGAAATTAACAGTAAAAATAAACTTTATTGTGGATAGACACGTGACAACTTTGTTGTGTCTATTAAATGTCAAGCACCTGGGAGACCGAGCTTTGCTCGGAGTTTTAGTAGAAAGTTAAAACATATAAAAAAATATAAAATAAATAAAAATGATCACAAAAATGTTCGTCTGACCGGAATTCGAACCCGTGACACCAATTTGCAAAAAGTCCGATACTAACCAAGCCGTCCCCGGACGTAATATAGAAATCGAAATTACTCATATACTTATTACGCGACAGAAGAAAAAACAGAATATTACACTTATAACTTAAAAATGCGCAGTTTGCTAGGGGAAAGATTTTTCTCCCCCAAAACTCCCTGCATACTAAATCAATGTCAATCCCATATAAGTATTTTCAAATTCAAAGATCCATTATATCATATTTAAATATGATCAGAATAAAGTTAGTTGTTATATTATAAAGCTTTTATTAAATGGTCTGTAATCCAAGTGCCCTTTTATTTCTATATCGATTGACCTTTATGTCATACACTATTTAAAACTTCTACATTATTCCTTGCAAAGGTTAAAGCGGCCAGTAAAAAAATACTCAAATATCAATTCTAGGGCTTGTAGTCACGTCTCACGTCAACTTGTATTACCTACTGCAAAAATACATTTTGAGTTAGGTAATGAATGATTATAGAACGAAAGAACGTTCTCTCGTTACGATGTTCGTTTTAAATGCCCTAAGCGACGTAGTGCTAAAGAGGTGATGATGATGATGATGATGATATATTTTATACGTCATGATTTTTAATACTTTCTAGTTCAAAGTTCAGTAACAGCGTAGATGCAGTACTCACGCTCGAAAACTTAAAATTCTTATTAAAACATGGCGTAGTTGATTGCAGTCACGATTTACGGAGATAAGCCGAACAAAAAACATATCTACCTAATTTACGACTCCATACTCGAAAGCTAACCTTGGCTGACGATGACATAGTTTGACAGCAGACACGCAGTCTGACAGACGACACGAAATACAACCAATGAGCCGACTGCTGACGAGTGACGAGCTCGACGCCTGTCAAATGTAAAATGATGTATTTAATTAGTAAGTGCTAGCCATTCGATGTTAATTAGGATATTTACGTGCCTCGTTCTGGTGTGGCAAAGTTTAGAGGACAAAGACAGTCTGTACTGTCGCAATGTGCTACCGAAACTTATTTAAGAAACATGTAACAAATACTCTAAAAACCTTAGTTACCTTAGTATTAACCTGATGACATAATGTTCTTACGTAATATTTTTGCATTAAAAGCTTAACTTTTTTCCGATAAGTGAAATTCATTTTGCGACGTTGTCGTCGTGCCGTCAGTTTTCGGCCATTTTATGAGTAAACATTCCTTTAGTTTCTTGTTTCTATTTAATTATCTCCGCGCTTTCGCGAGGAGTCTTGTTAAAATTCTTCGGGGGAAATTATTTCGGAAGCAAATATTGTTAGCCGAGTCGAGAGCTTTCGGGGATTTCGTCACTCCCCGGAATCCCCGAGGAAAATGTTGCGTGGAAAATATATCCGAGTAATCATTGGTAAAATTATGGCCGTCGAAAAATAAGAATGAGGTCAATAGGCGCTCGGGACACGCCCTGATTTATAGTGTTGATGCCGCTGCCCATTCTCCTCCGCCGCTTATTTGTAATGGACTAAATTGGTTTTGGCGCCAAATCCTTGTCTTTACATCTTGATGCCACTCGTTTGTATTCCGCAGACAAGTTTATGTGTTTATATGTCGTAAAGGGACTGTGGGAATCAACTTACTTTAGTTCTATTATTATGTTACTTTTGTGACATAAATTATTCCGCTGTTTAGATAGGATTATTTATAAAAAGCCATCGATATTTCCATTTCTATACAGTACAGAATACAGATATAAAATCTGAATAGGTTTAAAGGTACTATAGACGATTTACATAAGCGGTATTTTACATAGGCACTTTGCATTTGACCAACCGGGAATTTAACAAATGTTACCTACGTAAATCTGTTTCTGGTAGAACGCAACCTTAATGTTATGTAATGCATTTAACACGATATATCGGTGAGCGCATAAAAAGCCCAAGTTAGACCCAAAAACGGCTTCTGTTATTCACAAGTTGGTTGTTTCGCCCACTGGGGCGAATGGGGCGCTATCGCGGTCTGGCGCTCGGCCAGACACATGCAGGGCGCAAAGTTCGTCCCGGGCGTAACTCAGGGGCCGCCCTGACCGCAGTACAGGGTTATAGGTGTTTTTGTTACGCCAATGAGTGCCAAGTACAATGCAGGTTACTTGGGCTTGGACATGAGTGACCCGTGAGACACGATAGCTCTAGTTTGATATCCTGACGGACTTTATTTCGTTGAGTTTACGGGTAAACTGGAATGTTGCAAAACTGTGCAGGTTTCACACCTGTACAGCCAACCGATGGAATATGAATTTCGTTATTTTTTGCCCGTTGGTATACACCTGTGCAGTTGGACTATTCAGATTTCCGACAAAACTTATTATGGCGGTCGCCGGCATAGACTCACGGACGTCAGTTGCTCAGTGAGTGCGTTGTTACTGGTAAGAATATATTTGTATGGAAAGTGGTGCTATCTTACAACGGATACAGCAAACTATGTTCAGTTGAAACATTTAGATGGATGTCAGTAGGTACAAACATACAGTTCAAGTTATTGGACTTGAACTGTATGTTTGTACCTACAGTAGGTAATTTTCATTTTAAAATAATAAACCGAGTAACGCTACAGCGCGAGCGTCGAAGTAACCTGCCGGGGCCATGGCTTCAACAGAGAGTTTGTACCGGTTACCGCTGTATGTCCTCTACTCAGCTCAAGCTTACCCGACAACCGTAACTGTGCAGGCAAAGTGCAAACCTGTCAGGTACACCCTTATGTGTATGGCTACCTTGACACATACCTAATTAATTGCCTTTTATTAAACGATTTAGTAATAATTACTTCAAAGACAAACAGAAATTCTCGCTAGCAAATCTAAATCACAGTTCATCAAATCATCAAAGCTACAAATTATTAATTTGCTCCGTCAATGCCATTTGACAATTGGTTGATGAAGTAATAAAATATTAATTATATTAATTATCAGCGAATACCTTCTCAACAAAGAGAGCATGGTGAGGTACGAATTGATACAAATGTGCGGATGATGTTCGCGACAAGCTTTTAATTTCCAATGCAAATTGTATTGTTTTCGTGTTATCAATTAATATTTCATTTACCCAACCTGCACTGAAGCTCGCTACGTAACGTTTTGTTCAATAAACGTGATTAAAAAATAAAAGGTTCAACAATGAACATAATTTGTATGTAGGTACAAATTGTTGATATATATTTTTTCATAAGTAATATTACTAATTTATATTCATACTGAACAGGTTAAAATACTTTGTGAGCCGTCCCTCAGAGGATGTTAGTCAGTCAATGATATTAGACCGGGTCCAGTTGACTTACAGGCCCCAAAATAACGAATACCTAACTTCTTCATCTTCTTCTTTCATATTGGATTCCCTTAATAGGCCTAAGACTGTAGGTATTTGTCATCTGTGACTTTTTGACATTTATAAGATTGAATTTAGTTCATCGATTGCCCCCTAATAAATCAATAAAGTATGTATTTTATTGCCCTTTCACTGAACGGCGAAATGGGCCATTGACAGGAAAACAGTACACTGGCAATTGGCATCTTCCGTTTCCTTCGCGTTTGGTGCAATGCGGGCGCGGGGAGGCGCCTGGCGCGCTGCACTCGACCATGTTCATTCGTTCCTCCAGAATAACGGGACTTTCTTCGTACACGAATTCCTTGCTGACAACCTCGTGTATCGAGTACCACTTTCGGTACTTGATAAACGAGGTTGTATACAAGGAATACCAACTACTTTGTTACACAGATATGAACGAGTTTTTGTAAGGAACGCGAATTTAAGTTCGTTATATCAGGCATATACACGTATTATCAAAGACAGTATTTATGCTTAGGTACCTAATAACTTTGAAGACATTCTTCACAGAATAGCTTATAACTAAGGTTCGTCGTGTATTTTTTGAATAATTTTGCTAATTTGTCATTTCTCTGAATCCATAATATTAAATAAGACTGCGACCTGTGTACCTGGAATATAATAATTAGATCAAATATAGCCCTTGTTGCTCTCAGAGTTGGAAATTTGTATAATACATTCAGCTTGAGCACTTGTTTCGACAAATTTCACTACAAACAACGAAACTTCGCTTGTTACTTGTTACAATCTGCAAAACTTAATAATATGATTTTATTATTTATGTGAATTCAGGTAGGTACATCTAAAGTATTTCGTACTATGGGGCACTATAGGAGAATAAACTTTATCATAAGAGATAATGCTAAAAAGGATTTAAAATTCATTCATCGAAGGCAAACTATTGTTGACGGCCTCGAAAGAATCAAGGAAAATGGTAAAAACTAAAAACGTACTTTTTCTATCGTGCAATATATAAAATTTCTACATGAATCAAACATTGATGGAAAATAGGTCACGAGCTCTCCGACTATTGGCTGCGCTCTCAATTTATTTCCCAATTTTAAGTTTTTGTTAGCCGGAGACTGTTGGAACTTGGCTGAGGACAATCCAATTGTAGGGTCCGAGCCAGGTGATGTTTTGTTAGAGGGATTGACGTTTAGACGCGCGCAGTTTGTTCGCTACGACTGGGGAGAGTGGGTATCTATGTGTCAAGCGGAATATAGGACAAAGGGGAGAGGAGGCAACATTTTTTCGTATGTTACATCTATACAAATAATTAAAACTTAGGGACTTTTTGTAATTTTCAATTATCAGCTTTTCACTTAATACATATTATGAAAGTATATAAACGGTACCTACTTACAATAAAAAAACTTTTTTTAAAATTTTCGTCTGTCTGTCTATCTGTCTGTTTGTTTCGGCTGGTATGTCTGAAACGGCTGGACCGATTTTCACGGGACTATCACTGGCAGATAGCTGATGTATAATATATAGGCTACTTTATCATAGGGTTCTGTTTGAAAAAAAATAAGGTTCCGTTTCCGTTATTTCTACGCAAACGAAGTTGCGGATACTACTAAGAACTTAATATAATAATATTGTAAACTCACATATGTAGGGTACTTACTTGGAAATTAGAAATTACGTAGAAGTTACGTACGTACGTACGTACAATTTCACTTTAGTGCTAAAAAGAACGTCGTGCCGCCCTCACGTCACGAACTCCACACGTCGTAGTAAATACGTTAAAATGCCGTCTTGTGTTTTTAAACACTGTAAAAGTTGTTCCCAAAAACAAAAAAAAAAAAGATGGAATGCCATTTCACAGGTTACTTGATTATGTTGTTAGTTTAATTAATTGATTACAATATAACTTTGCGTTTCTCTCGGAACACAAAATGCCAATATCAAGCTGTCAGTGTTGCAAGTATTTAGACGTATCCCTTCATATGGGGAACCTACTCGTTGGTTCAATGTTAGCAATGTTATAATCAATTTCAATAAATGCAGTTACAATAACAATAATAAACGGATAATAATAATAATAATTGTTTTTTTTTATTTACAATGGAGTTTTGATTTGAGTACGTAAAAAGCGATTTTACTTTGCTTATAATATTATAAGTAGCTTTACTGTAAGGCCTACCCCACATTAGGCGTGCGCGTTTCTCGGGCGTGTCAGCGATGCGGGAGCTGCGTGCGCGCCCCGAGCGCACTGCGTGTCAGCGATGCGGGCGTTGCTCACGCCCGAGGAACTCGCACGCCTCATGTGGGGAGGCCAAAAATATTTGTGGGGTACTTCAGTTTCACTATTTCACGAATATTGCAGATTGCTATACAAATACCTACGTACAAAGGTGCAGGTAGATTTTTTCTGTTTCTGGTATCATTAGACGCACGCGCGCAGTGCGCGTGTACCGACAGTGTTACTCAAGTGCCTTACGCACCACATATTTAAAACGTGGTTCCACTCTTTTCGTTGCGTGCGTTCTATCTGCCTATTGTTTTATCATCTGAGTTTTAAAGTATACTTTCTTCATACGCAGACATCTTATAAGATGTCTGCGTTACAAAGATAATTGGAATGTTCCTTGATTTTCATTATTCACCGCCCCTCACTCGTGTGACAGAAATTTAATTATATGACAGCCGCTCGGCGACCGGCAAGAGCGGCAAACTCACGACAAAGTAAATATTAACTCAGACGCCGTGTCTAATTGTCTAATTAGCTATGCAAAGTGTAAAAACTTTCCAAATCCAATCTCTTGCAAATCTTTGGAGAGTAACTGATAACTAAGTTTCTGGCATATAGCTTCACTTTACAAAACTAGTCGGTAAATGTAAGGAAACTTTAATAAAAGCTAGTAAACTGATGTCAAACTAATTCAACCGTCTATCTTGTTATGTATTACGTCATAACTCTTAAGTGCTGCTGTAAATCCCCGCTAAACACTACTATAATAATTTAAGCCGGTAGTTATTCTTAAATTAAAATTATTCTATTTAGGTCGAATACGGTCTTATTAGTGGGAAATTGAATAAACAGGAAGCGGAGTGTGCTTGATAAATATTATCGCGACAGGGCAGCAGCGGCCGCGCAAGTGGGCGATTCTGACTAACGGTTATCGTCTATTTGCATTTGCTCTTCATTGATTGGGGCACACGAGATAAATGTAAAGATATATGCGTCTCTAAATAAGCAGTAGATAATGCGCCCAAAATATCCGTAATTGATTTTACCGGACCTTATATAATTATAATAAAATATAAATATCTTAGTCGTTGTTTTGAAGAAACTAGGTTACAAAACTTATGAATCATTTTTTACTAGCTGACACGGCGAACTTCGTATCGCTATATCTTTTCGGAGATTTTTCTAATTTTTTGTTTGTGTAAAATGTGTAAACAAATGTGTAAAATGCGCGTTTTAACGCACGCATTAAAACGCGCATTTTTTTTCAACACGTATTAAAATTTTAAATGTTAATAAACATTTAAAATTTTACACATTTGTAGTAGGTTTTTGAATACCTACTTGAATTATGAATAACATAATTAAAGATTCATTAATATTAATATTGTAACGTAAGTAATACCGTTATAATAACACGTTATTGTACAGGCATTTAATATTAATGAAATGTAATTTTATACAATAAATGGGTTCACCTGCATTTATTTTTTTAGAAGATATTAACAATTTCGTCTGTTGCAATAACTGGCCCTGTGGCGCAACGGATAACGCGTCTGACTACGGATCAGAAGATTCCAGGTTCGAATCCTGGCAGGGTCGCAAGTATTTTTCTTTACTGTCGCCGTTTTTTAAAACTTTATTTTTCATTAAGTTTTTTTTACTTTAGTTTTTTTTACTTTAGTTTAATTACTTTATTCTTAAGAAAATAACATATTTTTAAATATATTTTTATTATTGTTGCAGATAAACCTCCGATTGATTTTGGTGTCTGGTAAAACGAAGGAGTTCGTGTTCAGTCCGGTAGACTCAGCCGGCGACATAGCAGTTCATGTTTACGACAATTGGCCTGAAGGTACTTTTAATGTTGAATTATAGACAAATTAATTGCCTGGGTATTTCTACGATAAGAGGCCGCACGCCTCTATGGGCTAGAAATAGCCCATAGAGAGTGCGGCAAAAGAGAAAAGTTGGAGTTTTGTTATGAAACATATTAAATAATATTAAAGTTTTTAATCAGTTTGTTTACCACTTCACATAATGGCAAGTCATTTTCTCCATATTTTATTACTTTTTAGAAGGACAAGGAAATACAGAGGCCAGGGTAGAGACATCAAGATCTGGGTAGATACATATTTGACCAGGATAGAGACTGATGCAACAAAATAACAGTACCTGGGTAACCGGCTTTGCTCGGAGTTCTGATAAATTAAAAATAATAAAAAGAATCACTTAAATAGTTGACTGACCTGACCTGATTCGAACCCACCACATTTCTTATTTCCGTACAAAGCAAAAAACGTATATCAAACTGCCAATTGGACTGACATAATAGTGACAAATTTTTTGATATATTGTTGCACGACGAAAGAAAAAAAACATATAGCTTAAAAATGCGCAGTTTCCAGGGATAAGGCATAGCTAGATCGATTTTTCTCCCCTAAAACTCCCGGCATTCTAAATTTCATGGTAATTCTAGTCATTTTATACAATATATTAAGATTGTCTCCTTTAAAGTATAAGATATGAAAATCAACTTTTATTAAACATGAAATTTTAATGATAGGGGTCAAGAATGAATAAATAAAAAACATGAAACTTATAATCAGGCTGTTATTTTTATCAGACTATAACATAAATAACTTTGAATTAAGACTATCATTTAAAGTCTTTCGTCTCAAACAAAAGCATCTTTGGCTATTGTTCCACAAACTTAATGAGTAAACAACATGTAATCGTATATTTAACAATTAATAAAATATCTCGTATTATTAATACTAATTAAGTAGCAGACTAGCGCTTTTAGAGATAATCCGACTTTTTATAATCAGGATCATTTTTATGCTCTGTAGTTTTTCTTCACGTGTTAACTTTTTTCGTGGTGCCATAATCTGTGACAATATAATACTAATAACTATAAGAACTTCTTTATTTTTTTGTCATAAGATTTTCATTATACTGTGATTAGTCATTTAAAAGTGATTTTGATACATGTTAGATATTCTGAATTACTTCGTACATACATTTATGATAAAGATTATCTCCCCTGGCACTTCTGCTGCCAGGGGAAATACGGCAAGGGATAGACGTTTTCATGACAATTGTTGTAATTAACATTGGAAAGTATAAATTCATGATATATCACACTTTAATTATTGTAGTGTTATTAAATAAGAGCAGTAAATGCAAATAAATTAAGTAATATATATACTTATATTACTTAATTTATTTGCATTTACTGCTCTATACTATATATAATATTAAATAATATAATGTAACTTTTATAACTTACCAGCGGAGAGACGCAATAACCTACGAGACCACTACTCTTCACAGCTGCGTCGCAACAATGACAAAATGTCGGCACTTCATCGGCTCACGTGTTTAGTATAGCTAACTTCATGTCGATAAACGTCCTTGAGCGGTATTCCGAATATGGCCGTCTTATTTTTAAGCAGAGAGTAGCGGAACAAAATGTGCCAGGGTAGAGACACAAAAAAATTGGGACAAAATACAAGTAAAAAAATTATGGAAAATCAATTAATATTATTGTAGTTTTCCTTTAAAATACTTAAGTATATTTATTTAAATTTATATTAAACATACTTTGCTTGACAAACTGATAAAAAGAAGCTATGTTCTAACTGAAAGTTAAACTAAAACTGGCAAAAGGACAGGCCAGGTTAGAGACTAAATAAGTTTATGCAATTTGTTATAAAAAATACACTATACTAAATAAAACACCTACTCAAAAGTGATTGCCGCACAAGTTACCTCTTATCGTAGAACTACTCGTCTACACTTACGTTATAAGTGGAAAGATTTGATTGTTTGTTTGTTTGTTTGCATTGAATAGGCTTCGAAATTACTGGAGTCTGGACCGATTTTGATGAAATTTGGCAAAGGTACAGAGTAGACCACAGACTACTTTTTATCGGCAAAAAATGTACGATTCCTGCGAGCACGAAGTCGCGGCGACATCTATGAATAATAAATGGTTTAAACTTTAAACAGAGCTAATAATAAAATATAACCTAACCAAGAGCATGTCAGGAGTCGGAACATGTCTTAGGAGGGTTCCTTAACTATCAACGCGCCACAGGTATTATTTCAAATTACCTACTTCAATAGTTCCGATTTCGCTCAATCATCATCGATGAACAGACGGACGGACAGAGCGAAACTATAAATAAGGGTTCCTTATAATACTACGGTACTCTTAAATAAATAATATTGTTTAAACTTAATTCCAGGACTTGAGGATCTAACATTGGCTATTTTATCTTGAGGTAAAAAAAATAAGTTTAAAAAACTATAACCCGACTACGTAAAAAAAGGGGTCTAAAAAGGCCGAAACAAGAAAATAATTCAAATAGAAATCCAGAAATGCATAGTTACAAAAATGGTCAAGGTAGAGCCGTGGTCGCACACACTAATGGCGTCATCTAAGCGTCAGTTCACACCGAGATGCGTGACGTCTTGGTATAAACTGAAACTGCGGATATCGTCATGTACACATGCATACCCCAAGATAGTTAAAGACGGCTGCGTTTTGACATCGACTGTTCCGAACAGTAGGTGCGACCACGGCTCCACCTTGACCATTTTTGTAACTATGCATTTCTGGATTTCTATTTGAATTATTTTCTTGTTTCGGCCTTTTTAGACGCCTTTTTTTTACGTAGTCGGGTTATAGTTTTTTAAACTTATTTTTTTATTTAGTATTTTTCCGTTTCAATCTAACTATTTTTTTACAAATTATCCACAAGCGGGCAAATTTATTTACAAGGGCTGCACTAAAAGTATCGGGAATGGAATATTTCCACTGTTCCTGTCATATTAAAATCTTTTTAATTTAAAACTCCTTGGTTTTAAAAATCGAATACCGTTTATTTATTTAAAAAAAGATTATCGGTCTTGTCACAAGGTTTTGTCAAACTTGTTTAGTCGTTGAGAAAATGGAATTGACTCGAGAAAATTCTAGAGCGATGATTTATTATGACTTTCGAAGTGGTTTAACACAAAAACAGTGTGTTGACCGAATGATTTCTGCATTTGGTGATGAAGCCCCATCCAAAACCACAATTTATCGCTGGTTTACTGAATTTCAACGTGGACGTGTCAAGCTCAGTGATGATCCCCGTCAAGGTCGTCCAAAAACTGCAGTCACCCAAGAAAACGTTGATGCTGTGCGTAAGCTGATTGAGGAAGATCGACATGTGACATACCGCGACATTCAGGCAACTTTAGACATTGGCATGAGTCAAATACAAATAATCTTGCATGAACAATTAGGTGTAAAAAAGTTGTTTTCCCGTTTGATACCGCATTTGCTCTGTGAAGAGCAAAAAGCGGCTCGCGTTTCTTGGTGCGTCAGAACCCTCGAAAGATTCCACCCAGGATCCTCAAATGCTGTATACAACATCGTATCAGGTGACGAATCCTGGATATACGCGTACGAACCCGAAACAAAAAACCAGTCACGAGTTTGGGTGTTCGAAAATGAGTTAAAGCCAACAAAAATTGTTCGTGCACGGAGTGTTGCAAAAAAAATGGTGGCCACGTTTGTCTCCAAAACCGGCCATGTTGCGACTATTCCTCTTGAGGGACAAAGAACGGTTAATGCAGAATGGTATGCTAACATTTGTTTGCCACAGGTCGTTTCTGAACTCCGTAAAGAGAACTGCAACCGCCGCATCATCCTCCATCACGACAATGCGAGTTCTCACACCGCGCACAGAACAAAAGAGTTTTTAGAGCAAGAAATCATAGAATTATTAGACCATCCGACGTACAGCCCCGACCTAAGCCCTAATGATTTCTATACTTTCCCTAAAATAAAGAATAAATTGCGTGGTCAGAGATTTTCATCACCTGAAGAAGCTGTGGACGCCTACAAAACGGCCATTTTGGAGACCCCAACTTCCGAATGGAATGGTTGCTTCAATGATTGGTTCCATCGTATGGAAAAATGTGTCAAATTTCGCGGAGAATACTTCGAAAAGCAATAAATACATTTTTAAATAGTAATGTTGTGTCACTTCCTTGATTCCCGAAATTTTCAGTGCCGCCCTCGTACATAAATATTTATATGTAATAAAGTAACTGAAAAACTGATATTAAAATGAACTAACCATAGCATACACAAGTAAATGAAGACTTGATTCGAACTCGAAGAACGATTTATAAAATATAACTATTTACAATTTATATTCAATAAGGGTAACAGATATCATTCAACATTCATTTATTTCACCAATGCAATTGTATCACTTATTCATTTTTAATCGTATTTTGGTCTTATACAATAATTGTAGTGGATATCATAAACTTCTAAACACAACGATACCGCGATTCAGAAAAATTTAAGACTCGTATAGTGACATCTATCGAACGAGTGAGTAATAAAAGTGCTAGTAATAGATTTCATCTTCAATTTCTTATTAAAATCGGATGAACCAATTAACCGATTTTGATCTAGTTTTTTTTGTTTGAAAGCTGACATAATTAAGAGTGGTCTTAGCTATAATTCATCATCGTCAGATCGTTCACTGCTTGAAAATATAGGTGTTATTTAATTTTTTTAATTTGTTATATTTATATTTTATAGTCTATATTTATCGTCTGATTATACGTAATGTTAGAAAATTGGATAAATATTGTACGAATTGTATTTTAAACGTATATTTTTACTTAAGACTGCAATGTTAACACAATAATTGTAACGTCATTGTAACTATGAAATGAGAATAGTAGACTTTGCCTTGCATTGTCAAACTCCCAACGCGAAAAAGGTTCTCTTATCGTAGCTTTTCATCGAAAGTACAAACATATTTTTTGCGGTGGGATAATACTTCATAATTGATATCAAGGCATACATCATGGTATTCGGTATAATGCTTAAAGCAGTGTTCCCCAAAGATTGTTCTGCCATGGCCCGGTAATTTTCACACTGCACGTTCATGACCTACTTAATACTTTTAAACCCAAGCTTCTAGGTAAAATAATACACATTTATTAATAACTAACTTTTTCCCGCGGCTCGGCCCGCGTATATATAGTATCCCACGGAAATACTGCACTTTTTCGGGATAAAAAGTAGCCTATTTTTTTTATCTAGAGCCTAAACTACTATCATACCAAATTTCATCGAAATCCGTTCAGTAGTTTTTGCTTGAAAGAGTTATAAACATCCATCCATCCTCACAAACTTTCACATTTATAATAGTAGTAGGATAAAAATGTTTTATTAATAATATTTTGGTATCGCCTATTTATTAACTGAATATTTACGATGTACCTACTATTGTAATATGTGCTTCAATCGATAGTAGGTATTGTTTTTAAAACAAGGCGGGAATGTTGCGACCTGGTATTTTATTTTAAGGGTCCAGTACCGGGTCGCTACCCGATAAATCGGAAACGATGGTTTAGTGATGAGGAAATAATAGATAAGTATAGCGTTCAGATAGACCAGTCTTTCCCAAAGTGGGCGATAACGCCCCCTTGTGGGCGCTGGAGGCCTAGAGGGGGGGGGGGGTGTGAGGAGGCCCCTTACCTCTAGGCTTCCAGCGCCAGCTCCAGAAAAAATTGTTGGATGCTGATATGATTTAAGGGGGCGATGGGTGATTTGTAAGTTCAGTTACTTTTTAATTTAAAATTCACTGAAATTAAAATCCTCCTAGTTACTACACAACAACCATTTTATTACTTTATATTTATATCCTATTTTATGGTATAAATATAAACTAAAAAATATATTAAATATTCATTATATTTAATGCGTTCACACCGCTATTTATATAATAGGTCTTTACCTATGAAATTGCCGTTCTGCAGTACGGACATTTCAAATCAAAATAATCGCAACATCAACGACGTTTATGGAGCTAACACTGCAAACCAACGCACCACCTCTTATTGCTTTGCTCGCTTCCTTTCTGGAAATTTCGACCTGAAAAATGAACCTCGCGGTCGTCCGAAGACTTTGGTCGACAATGACGAATTAAAGGCGATTGTGGAAGATGATGATACACAATCTACGGCTAAATTAGCAGCAGATTTCGACGTTAGCGTCAAAACAATATTGGTCCATTTGCGTCAAATTGGCAAGGTAAAAAAGCTTGACAAATGGGTGCCCCACGAACTCAATGATCGCCAGCGCGAAGTACGCGTCGAGACGTGCCTTGCACTGCTCAACAGACACACAAATGAAGGAATTTTGTACCTCATTGTTACCTGCGATGAAAAATGGATTCTGTTTTATAACCGCAAGTGCTCAGCAAGTTGGTTGGATCCTGGTTCAGCACCTAAACAATGCCCTAAGCGAAAACTTACCCCTAGAAAAGTGATGGTCACTGTTTGGTGGTCTAGCGCCGGTGTGATTCATCACATTTCTTACCAAACGGGGTGAGCATTACTGCAGATGTGTACTGTGAAGAACTGAACACAATGATGGAGAAGCTGGCACATCTCCAACCAGCATTGGTCAATCGCTCGTCTCCTCTGCTCCTGCATGACAACGCGCGACCTCATACTGCACAGCAGACGGTCTCCAAGTTGCAAGAACTGGGGTTGGAAGCTCTCCGTCATCCGCCCTACTCACCAGACCTTGCGCCTACAGACTACTACTTTTCCAGAATTAGGATAACTTCTTGGCGGGAAAAAAATTCAATACCGAGAGGCAGTACAAAATGCCTTTGAAGAATTTGTTGCCTCCCGTCCAGCTGATTTCATTAAGAAGGGCATTAATAAACTGCCACTGCGTTGGCAAAGATGCATTGATTGCATGGGTGATTACTTCGATTAATACAAATAAAAATAGAAACAACTACAAATACAAATAAAAACGGCAATTTCATAGGTCATCATAATTAAGATATTAAGTATCAAACACTGAAATATATTCGTATTTTCAAGTGTCGCAGGTGAGGTCCCCTCCACCTCCGAAGAAGACACGTATTAAAAATAGGTATATCTATTATCTAACGCCTCCTGATTGGTCCAAACGTAACAAAATCAGTTTACGATAATAAGTCGCTTCACTTATAATACAACCAAAGTAAAATTAAAGTCTACTTTAAATACGAGAATTGAGGTTCAGAGCACTTGCCGAACGCGGGATTTTTTATGTACCTGATCTAGTGAAAATAAAATTGAAATTAGAAGGTTCAATTATTATAATTCACGTTTGGCGCGAACAAATATTTTACGGTTTATTTGTGCAATCCTAAAATAATGGGGGGTGCTACAAAATAACTGATTTTCAAAGAGGGCGTTAGACGGAATAAGTTTGGGAACCTCTGAGATAGACCGTAGACATTGTGTTCAATCGAGCGTTCAGTCCCTGACCTCGCCAAGGGAACTCCGCTCTTACGCACTATAATTTAGCACCGTCTTTGCGATATATCGAAGGTCATTCGATGCTTTATAATATTCAGTTCAAAAGAATGAAGTATATCGTGCTAACGGTCCAAAGAATATTTTATGATTGCATTAGTACGTAATGATTCATGTATCCCCGTTCTCAATAGGGCCTAGCTAGACGATATAAATTATCATCTAGTGTACTATAAAATAATATTATTAATTTCGCATTAGGGATGCTTCTAAATTTCTAGAGTTTTCAACAATTTTAAGAAAACATTTTAAACTTCGTATCCACGGGAATCTCTCAAAAGCAAGCCAATATTTACATAGTTTACTAAATTATACTTTCAACTGTTATGGAATAACGAGCTGAATTGAAGCCTTCTGCGCTGCAATATATTATTAATTATTCAAAACAATATGAAGGTTTAGATACAAAAGCTGGACCTCTGACTGAGGAGTGGAATATCATACTACACGCTGCATAGAGATTTTATTAACAAAAAATCTTAGGCCTTTTCATCCATTATTGGATGATTTATACAGTATTCTCCAAGCAAAGTAACCACTCTCGAAATACTGTAGTGCCTGGGACAGTTGGTTTTTTAAATGTCGTATGGTTACCCAAGCACATACGGCATTCTCACAACTGCTGACTGACTATCAGCCTAGTCCAGAGGAATGACTGATCAATACGTCTGGGGCCAACCATGTGCGGGTTTCCTCACGATGTTTTCTTTCACCGTTAGAGCGTCCGTACAATGTACTTTAGATCTGAAAAATTCTCATTGATACACGCCACAACCTGGGAACCGAACCTGCACTCTCTCGAGTGCGAATCAAACGCTCTACCCACTAGGCCACTGACCTCTTATTAACAACGGCCGCACGAAACTAACAAAATAATAAAAGCATTCCTATAAATATTTTCATCTCGTATTTCGAAACGTATGCGGAAGTTTATTTAAAAAGAGTCGAAAAATGTAGGATTTTTCGCTGGCAATACACGCTCATTGTGCGACGTGACACAGGTGAGCACTTGACGCTGGAGAAACGGCACAATGGAGCCTGACTGCGGGGTGTGGGTCACGGTGACGTATAATGACACATTTCGTCTCGTTTCCTATTCCCACTGAGATAGTGTCAGTGCTGATGTTTACACTGCGCTCTCGGTGAATGCTGGGTTTTACTGCGATGTTTCGGGTTGTAACGTTTTAAGGCTTCTTAGTACATTTAACCTAGTTAATAGTTCAGGAGAAGCATTAAAATTGATATAATGTCCATTCATTAAACATTTGCACTGAGGAGAACCGGCGAAGCTAACGTTATACAGTGGTCAATTACTCTTGCGATTAAAAGTCTACCTGTCAATGTAGAGAACACAAGTCAAGTCAATAAGATTTGAAATACACGAACAAACATAGTGCCTTGTGTTTATCAAGTCTCCATAAATCTCACATAGTCGATGCATACTCGAGTGTGTTGACAGTATCCCGGCCCACTTGAGCAGGATGCACGAAGACTCTAGCTCATATAAATTAAAAAGACGGATGTGGATCGTCGTACGGTACTGTGTACCGTTACGACTTCGTTACTTACGACCATATAGTTTAGTATATCAGCTTATGTTTATGGTTCTTATAGTTGGTTATATGTTTACAAAGAATGGAAAGAATGGAACGATTAATTTGATAACTTGGGTTTACGTGTATTCTGCGTGATCGTAATTGGCTCTTTGACAGCTTGTGAAGTGAAGAATTGAAGATGTAGAGTATTGTTTGTAGATCAAACGATTCACATTTCACATAGATCAATCCTTATAATATATCAGTCCTCAGGTACTGACACCTGAATACTGACTTAAAATGAATAAAGATCCTTGTTGATTGTTACTTTGAATTATTATGATCGAACTACTGATAGGTGCTTATCAGTGGCGTATGGTTCCTATAACTCCATTCCTATCGGATTCACTTCCCACTTACCTTTTGAAGACCCTCATCCAAATGACTACCTATTATACAGGCTAGGGCTTCCTTATGAAGGAGAACCAGACTTCGCCAACTGATGAATGAAATGAACGCGACGTTAATGAACAGAGTAATGAGATAAAAGAAGCTTTTATTTATTTTTTTTGTTTATTTTTCTTTACCGTTTACCATTACATTAATAAACAGTTTACAATCATAATAATTTTAGTGTCGCGTGCAATGTTACATAAACTAATAAAGCGTACATGATAGTCCTCATTGAGTAATGTTATTTAATTACAATTTATAGCAGTGGACCCCAAACTAGGCATAGCCTGTATCTTGGAGGTCCGGGTTTTACTTATCTATTAGTTTTACTTTTAAGCTGTAAAGTTTATAACACCTTTCAGTTAGAATTAAAAGGAAACTGTAAAACCTGTTAAAATACAATAGAGTTAATCTAAGTCCGCCGGCATTGATCTACGCTAGCTCCAGCTTCAAAGGCAGCTCACGTCGACTCTTGAATAGTTTGCCGCTTTTGAGCGGCACAAACGTTTTTAAATGCACTTACTGAGAGCAATTATGGAAGTTCTCGAGCAGGCAGGATCTGTTTGAGAAGCACTCTGTACGCGTGTGATCTTTGATCTACATCCTCTTTAACTGTTAAAGATGGTATTGTATTTGTGAGGAAATAATAACTCCCCCACACCGATTTCGGTGACGGTGGACGGTTTCATTGCAACCAGGCCAGTTACGCAGGAGTATTTTTTATAGTGCCCAAGTGTGTGCGCAATACACAAGAGCACTCTCTCATACTTTACTCTCATAGCACAAGTGAGACGGGTAACCGACATGACTGGCGAGAGATCAGGCTCAGGTCCGACTTTTTACATGCCCATCCAACACATGGATCATCTTTCTTGTCATACAATCAGATGATCAGCCTGCATTGTCCTAACCAAACTTGGAAACAAAAATTTTTTGTTGTTCCAATGTGGGAATCGAACCCACGACCTCCGAGTTGAGAGCCAAGCTCTTACCACTAGACCACGGAGGCTGTTTTGTGGGAAAATAATATAGAAGGACTGTACTCACCCCGTTCCTGGAAATTCTGGAAATATTTTTTGCTTTCAACTTCTTTCACAAATATGCAGCTACGAGGGCGGCACTGAAAATTTCGGGAATCAAGGAAGTGACACAACATTACTATTTAAAAATGTATTTATTGCTTTTCGAAGTATTCTCCGCGAAATTTGACACATTTTTCCATACGATGGAACCAATCATTGAAGCAACCATTCCATTCGGAAGTTGGGGTCTCCAAAATGGCCGTTTTGTAGGCGTCCACAGCTTCTTCAGGTGATGAAAATCTCTGACCACGCAATTTATTCTTTATTTTAGGGAAAGTATAGAAATCATTAGGGCTTAGGTCGGGGCTGTACGGCGGATGGTCTAATAATTCTATGATTTCTTGCTCTAAAAACTCTTTTGTTCTGTGCGCGGTGTGAGAACTCGCATTGTCGTGATGGAGGATGATGCGGCGGTTGCAGTTCTCTTTACGGAGTTCAGAAACGACCTGTGGCAAACAAATGTTAGCATACCATTCTGCATTAACCGTTCTTTGTCCCTCAAGAGGAATAGTCGCAACATGGCCGGTTTTGGAGACAAACGTGGCCACCATTTTTTTTGCAACACTCCGTGCACGAACAATTTTTGTTGGCTTTAACTCATTTTCGAACACCCAAACTCGTGACTGGTTTTTTGTTTCGGGTTCGTACGCGTATATCCAGGATTCGTCACCTGATACGATGTTGTATACAGCATTTGAGGATCCTGCGTGGAATCTTTCGAGAGTTCTGACGCACCAAGTAACGCGAGCCGCTTTTTGCTCTTCACAGAGCAAATGCGGTATCCATCGGGAAAACAACTTTTTTACACCTAATTGTTCATGCAAGATTATTTGTATTTGACTCATGCCAATGTCTAAAGTTGCCTGAATTTCGCGGTATGTCACATGTCGATCTTCCTCAATCAGCTTACGCACAGCATCAACGTTTTCTTGGGTGACTGCAGTTTTTGGACGACCTTGACGGGGATCATCACTGAGCTTGACACGTCCACGTTGAAATTCAGCAAACCAGCGATAAATTGTGGTTTTGGATGGGGCTTCATCACCAAATGCAGAAATCATCCGGTCAACACACTGTTTTTGTGTTAAACCACTTCGAAAGTCATAATAAATCATCGCTCTAGAATTTTCTCGAGTCAATTCCATTTTCTCAACGACTAAACAAGTTTGACAAGACCTTGTGACAAGACCGAGAATCTTTTTTTAAATAAATAAACGGTATTCGATTTTTAAAACCAAGGAGTTTTAAATTAAAAACATTTTAATATGACAGGAACAGTGGAAATATTCCATTCCCGATACTTTTAGTGCAGCCCTCGTATTGGTGGTTATTCGCATTTTTTTTGTTCTCCATCTCCATTTTCTAGAAAATTCGCAAAGGACTTAAATATGATTATGGAGCGGATGATATTGAAAAGTGATAGTCACGTTTGAGCCAGCAACTCAAAGAGCGGACAAAAACTCTCCGCTAATGAAGTGCCGTAATTGCGGGCCGTCTCACTCGCGAAATTAAAAATCGATGCCGTGTACCAGAAGCATTATGAGGAAAACTTGTTATGGTTGCCATTTTTTTTTCAAGAAAAATTCAACAAATGAATATAAAATGAAAAAACGCTATAAAATAAATAAAAAGGAGTAGGTATACAGCGGCAGCGCATCTGTACTAAAAGCTACTTTTTGAGTTCCGTACCCGAGGGGAAAAAACGGGACCCGATTACTCAGACTCCGCTGTCCGTCTGTCTGTCACCAGGCTGATCACACCGTGACAGCAAGACAGTTGAAAATTACTGTTCATGTAACAGATCATGTGTTACTGTTACCGCTATAAGTTCCTTGTCAAGTTCATGTTAACGGTCATTTTCCATGTCGTATTCACGTTTCGTTATTTTCTACTACGAGATATTACTAACATAATAGCGGAATTTTATACCTACAATACCAGTAGGTCGATTCTGCTAATTAAATCTTACAGTTTCGATGCAGCCTCGATATGATTAAACAGCAAAATGGTATTCTCTTAAAGGACAAAACATCGTCAAACGCGTTTTGATTGGTGTAAACTCAAAAAATCAGTTTATGATACAAATACAGTTTACTTATAATTCATTGCAAGTAAATTAAATGTCTAAGCTAAATACGAGAACTAGGGTTCTGAGCGTACGGAATGTCCAGAAAACCTGTTGTTTCATAAGAAACTGAAAATAAAAAAGAAGGATTTTAAAATATTAAGTTCGTAAAATCTAACAAGCTTTTTACTTATTTAAAACACACTGTCCTCTGTAAAAGTCAAATTATCATAACATTAGCACGATAAGCGATTAATCAACGTCCACGTATTTTGATGAAACAAATAAATGACTGAATTAGATGTCCTTTCCAGCTCCAAGTAATATAATTATTAATATTATATTAAACAAAAGTTATTTCTTTATTTATTATTTATAATTAATGTTAACAGGCTCCTAGTTATTGTTAAAATTACATAAGAAAAAGGTATTTTTCATATAAAATAGTAAGTTATTAAGTTATGGAGAGGATCGCTGAGTGCTGATATAAATATATTTGTGTAACATTATATTGTAATCCACTTGGTATATTGAGAATTATAGATAGAAAAAGGATTAATATTAGGTTTATCAGACTTTAGTTTTTCACTCGAACGTAATGTCTGAACACGATCTACCTCGGTATTTATTGCAATAAACGCCACCATTATTATTGCAAAAACGTAATCACTGATAGTGTCTAATCGCGCAATTATCCACAAATGAGACTTAAGTGTTATAATATGGTGCAGTTAAAGAGTTTCTCTGCGAGCCTATAATTAAAGTTATTACGGGGTATCAGGGCTTGTTGAAACTTCCAAGTGTTTGCTCGTTGCCGACCCCGCTCGTAATGAGTTAGTAATTTCTTATTTTGTACTTATTTTACAATCTAAGTATTTAAATTCAAGTGTAACCAATCTGAAGTAAAATTATAACTCGGGCGGATGGACAGATTTTAATGAATTGTAACCGAAATACTGAAACGCTGCTTAAAATGAGGAGTCCCTTAAAGCACACCGACAGAGACTCATCACTGTCGCTACTGAAGAAAGACCACTTCGTTTCAGTATTCGGCCGTTGAGCACACGCATATAGTTAAAGCCTAGACTAGGGCTACTTTTTATCCGAGGGTTAATGTTTTTAGCTCCCGTGAGATGGCTTTTTTATCCAGGCTTAATATTATTCCTAACTCCCGCGATAGATTTTCGTTCAAGGTGAATGAAGTCGTGGGCCAAGCCAATATTTTAACTCAGCTTTAACTACAGGGTCTGGACTCGGGAGACTTAAGTTTTACAAAAGAATTCCTTTTACAAAGACGGGGCTTTTGAGACCATAATGAACGCTAACAAAGGAGTTTTTTAGGATTCTAACACTAAAAAGGTGAAAACGACTTTTCAAATGTTTTCCAGCTTCATTTTTATAAAGCAACTTGTAAACATTCAGCAAACCGACCGGTTACCGCAAACGCTACAACTCGGCTTAATTATTAAAGAGCGCTAGGTTGCTAAATGAAAGGGCAACCGAACGGGTGGTTGCCTGGTTGTTAGAAATAAGTGTAACCAGCAGCACGAGTATCGTTATGTTTTTTTGACGTTTCGCTTTGACCTTTACAGTTTTTGTTTCCTTTTTGATATTGCAGCGATTGTGTAATAAGTAGTCGATATTTCACAAAATACGAGTATTTCATGGTTTTTCCTTTCCATATCCACACAGTACTCTGAGTTTATATTCATCATAATGCTTTGTATTCGTATTTCGTTCTATATTAAGTTATTTATTTTAATATTTTAATTTATTAAAATGCGTATAAACTGAAAGTAATCACTTCACCAAACATTAACTATGAAAAGGTAGGTAAATAACAAAGATAACCAAACTCAGTTGTCAACTAGGTCAAACGCGGATAATTTTAGAAAATTGTTCAGAAGGACAGGAAAAATAATGTTTTTAGACAGGTCACGATTCGCAAGTCTCAGTGAAAAATGAGAAATTATGTTGAAAATTTATTAAATATTTTCTAAAAATGAAAGTTATTTCATTGAAAAGATTTGTTTGTGAAAACGAAATCTAATAATTGCGTTGTCTTCATATCGTAATATATAAACTTATAAACACGGATTGAAGGTAAACCTGAAATATATAAAGATATGCATAAATATATTAACAAAGGTCGAACAGTGAACTTCTAAGGGTTACAAAAAATATTATGAATCAGCGCGTTGTAAAGCGCCATCTATATTGTGGTATTGGCAATCTGTTTTCCCAGAGGTGTTGGATCAGTGTGTGTGTTTGTTGTTACTGTGTACGGACTGCGGCATTCCGTCGCGTTGGTTCGTTCAATAGCAGTCGACACTTACACAATTACAGCTGTTAGCCTCCATAGCTCAGGGGTTAGAGCACTGGTCTTGTAAACCAGGGGTCGAGAGTTCAAATCTCTCTGGGGGCATAATCCTTAAGATACACATTTTTTGGTATTTTTTTACAGTTTTGTTATGTAGTTATTAAAACATATTTAAATTAATTCTGTTATTAAATAAATTTTTTGAGTCTTGATTAAAAGTATTAATTTATGAAATAAGAAAAAAGTCCGATAAAAATTTCTTTTTTGAGATTGAAATGTATTTTTTACCCGTTTACGGCGAAGCTAAAAGGAAGTGTAATGAGTTTGTATGTATGTACGTTGATTCCACCGTAGCGCCTCAACTACTGGTCCGATTTTAATAAATGAGGTGTCAATAGATTCATAATAATAGCCCGAATAACATTTTGTGTTTGCGACTGTTGTTTTGTCTTTGTGTTGGGTGTTTTGTCGATAAAATTAAACCTGTTAAAATCTCTTAGCCTCAAGACGACACACACTGTCATGTTGTTCACCACATTTCAGCGGACTGGGCGACGGAGCTGGTGTCCCGCGCGGAAATCCTGCGGCTGATCTACCAGGGGCGGTTCCTGCACAGCTCCGTGACGCTGGGCGCGCTCGGCCTGCCGCTCGGCCGCACCACCGTCATGCACTTGGTGCCGCGCGAGCACCTGCCCGAGCCCAACTCGCACGGTACGTCCACCGCCTACATACTGGGGCAGCTGCAGGCCACAAGCATTGCCTAGCATTAGATACGCATGAAATTGCTGATGGACGGTCTTCTATGCAGATATCCTACAACCCTTTAGATTTTATTCAAACTTGCTGGCTGCCGCTGGCTTTACGAATATTTTGTAGGGCAAATTTCTAAAAGGGCAGTCGCAAACTATTTGGATTAATCATCATTCATCAGATTGTTTTTAATAATATTCAAATCCACCTGAAACATATAAATAAATAGCTTAGTATAATAATATTACAATATGATATGACATTTTAAAGTTTTAATCACAAGTTACAAATTCCAACACACACATTTACACATAGTACATTTTATTAACTTGGACATACAATTAATCCAATAACGGCCGAATACTGAAACGCTAATCAAAATTAAGAGCCCTTCTATTCACAAGCTGTCGCTGTCTCTGCTAGCCGAAACGACAAGGACAGCACGTGACTTGAGTGTCACTTAATTTACCTATGGTTTCAGTATTCGGCCGTTAATGTTTCAGAAGTACGGTGGATGTAGCCTTTCCCTTCCTGATCCCTTCCTTCTCAATATTCCTGTAGTTTTTTAAAGTAAGTACTAAATCCATGACAAATATGTTTTACTTATCTTGCGGTTTTTTTTTCCAAAGGCCAATATGATGTGTAGTCATTTATTGCTACTTAATAAATTATTTGTCTATTTTAACCGTCACAGGGATTCAAATAATAATTTGATAAAATTGGAAGGTCAATGTTTTCTGTCAACGATATAAAAAATTTGAAAATTAAACAAAAATTTTGTTGTTAGATATATATTGTTTATTCCAACGACTTGAACGCTTGTTTATAAACGCATTAGAATAATTTGATGAACTCCCATCACTTAATTCAAAATTCTTGTTGGATATCACTTATCAGATAGCGAGCAATAGGAATTAGAAACCTTCTCCTACACTCCTATGTACGAGTATCATAAATAGATGCTTGCGAATTGCTGAGTAATGTTCCGTGTTTTTGTTTTCAGATCAACGACAGAAAAGTAAAGGCGGCTCGAGCAGTTGTTGTTCGGCGTCGTGCTGCATATTGTAATAGGTGCGAGCGGGAGGGACGAGGTGCGAGCGAGACGGGTTGTACGCAGGACTCATGTGTTCAGTGCTAAAGTCAGGATTCCATTCGCCCTAATTATGTAGTTAAAATAACTTGTGATGTTTTTTTAAAGACTCGCTTCTAGGTAAAAGGCGACACGTAGCTCACGATCGTTTCGTTTTAATTTCTCAATTCGCTAGCACGTTCATTTTCGACGCTACTTTATTAATGCACAACTTAAAAAATTAACGAAATTTATCAACGCACATCCGGAAGCGGTTCTTGAAAATAACCGGTAGGATCAAGTCGCTGCGACTAGCTGTGGTTATAAATCGAGAGTAGCTTAAGCAAATTGTATAGCTCACCGCATATAGATCACGATAGTGAACTGTGCTGACGGAAAATCGGGGTATCGGTATGAAAATTGAATTGTCGAGCGTAGAGTTGGGTTAGATCTGTGAGAGACCTCGCCGCGTGCGAGGTTTCGAAGTGTGTGCATGATCTTAGAGTGTATATGGAGGCTCGTGACGTCATCCCTGCAATAAAATACATTTTTTTAGTATTATATCAAGGCCATTATGAATTTATATAAAGTTAACGGAGATATTTATAAAATTTTAAAATAACAAATTATTTAGTGAAAAACCAGTACGGAGTATAAATTATTCTCGTTTGCGATGTAAATAGTGTATTCGTATAAATTCGTTAAGTGAATGTAACGGCTATATATTTCATTTGTGATAGGTTTACGTGGCGGTTTAGCAAGAAAGTGTAGAATGTTCTATGGATTGATAAACTTACGATGGAGCCAAGAGCATAGATGGCGCCACATTCTACTATTTTCTGCCAAGCTGCTCTAGGATTGTTTTTACATATTACGGCGCTAGATTGTAGTCCTGTATGTCGGACTCCTGCCCGCGGCTGGACGCTGGTCGTGAACCATGTGTACTGTACAGTGTACATGCTAAATGATGGATTCCTCCTTATCCCGACTGTCGTACATTAAAGAGGCATTCTCTTCTCGAACATATTTTCGCCTTTCTAAAGCTGTATTCCGTCATCCAATTTAAATTTATTAGACCTAGTGGTTCTAAAGTGGTGGCATTAAGTATATCCTTCATTATTTTATCACGGATGCGTTAAATTTTGTATATGACAGTCGCTATCTATGTTACTTTGCATATTGTTTTCGGTCCATATAATATTTTTATACTTTATTTATTGTTTCCTTTTACAGGTTTTATAATGCCTCCTAGCGTTAACCACCTCCCAAAATGCGTTGTAAATAATGGACGAAGCTTTTTTACTATTTTTTATTAACATCACAATGTGTACTGGCCATTTATTTACTGAGTTTTTGCTTAGTTGTTTAAGTACGTTAATTGGTTTAAGTTTGAGCTATCGACTAAATTTATTTGGCTAAGCCTTTACTTTTTGTTAAATTTTCGAGTTCTTAGCTGTCCATGATCTGAGTTTTGTGATATAGTACAAATACAAATGCATACTTGTCAGAGAATGTTTCTCAACAGTATTATAAGACTAAAGTAGCCGACTTGTTCATATGTTTTAGGTTGGCGCCAATTTGAATTAACTAAATATTCTATTAATACCCTTAGTTTAAAATTAGAAACGTACGAAATATAAAATTGAAAAAGTAAATAGAATACTGCATGAAGTTGCGAATTACTACAATGGCACGTGCAATAAATAAAATCATAAAAAGTGCGCCAATAGATTTTCACAATAGGTGTATATCGAATAAAACTGTTGCTACACCATTTCCGAACGTGTTACCAATCTTGCCAACATTCGATTACGATTCGAAAGGAAATCCGTTCATGGCAAATGTATGTGCAGCAACATTCTCCTGAACAGATGTATGAATGAGTTTTTTTTTTATTACTTTGGTTACTGTTTAGTTGCTGTAATCTGTATGTATGTATTTTGTTAAGTTGTGTAAAATACCTAGTTATAATTAAAATTTAATTTCAAACTGATTTTGCATGTTTTATTTTTTTGCGTACCGTTTCTCATCCTTGTATATAGATGTCGCTTTTCCTATTTTATTTAAATAGTATATACCCACCCGCTTTGCTAACTTCTCAATCCTAAATGTATAGACGGATTTAAACGTAGGCGAGTTCGAAGTTAAAGTGATATTGTAGGCCAGATAGTCGATGTCTTCATTGTATTTGATATATTTTCATAGACTAGGACTTAAACGTAATCGATCTATGATAAGTAACTATAGTTACTGTAATAACACTGTTATAATAAACTGGTAGCAGAGGTGTTTGCAAAGGAATATTTGCGCACAATATACTTATATTTTGAAACATATCTCTTTATTACATTACTTTAACAGAGCAAAATCTAATATTCATTTATATATTACATGATTTATACATTTAACACTTCATTTGTGTGCAATTCTTAATAATAATTAATTATATAAGGCAAAGGCTATGGCCTCGAACGAAATGTAAATATTGATATTCTTTTTTAGGTAAATCTAGTGTTCTAATCATAGCTTGACTATCTCAACTCCGTTGTATGTGAATGCATGTGCTGTTTTAACACTGTACAACAAAAGGAAATAGTCTTTAACATTTCGTATTCAAGTCCTCATTCTTTTCAGTTACACTACTATGATTTTTTTTAATTTATAGGTACCTACTATTTTAGTCCTCAACTTCAAGGTAAATCTTGTCAAATCTTTTGTTAATATGCAACATCTTCAAAACTTTTCATATAATATTTGTCTCTGTAGCAAATAAAAAGTATTTTCCCAAGGCAAAGTACAAGTTACGTTATTATATTAATGCATCGTCGATGAAAGAGCACATACAACGGCAAATTCTGTAAAACAAATAGGTGTCGCTGTATAACAGGTGTTTACTACGTACATAATTATATAATTGTTAATATTAAATCAATTATAATAATGTTGATTATTTGACTTTGGTTGGTAACAAAATTGGGTCAGGTGGTGTGGTGTGTCCGGAGCTGCTGTAGATAGATATGTTGTGTAATTATTAACACTATAGGTTGTATATTGTTTGAGCGATTGAGTTTCGATGGGGTCAAATAAAATTTTAAGAATAAAAACGTCTTTTATTGCAATGTATCTTCTATAAGTAAATGTATATTATGTGTGTATGTTTTTTATATGGACCCGTGAATCATAACACTATTTGCAGACTGTGTGTAGGAAATACCGGACATTATTGAGAGTGGTAATGTAAGTACTCACACAGCTACTTAGGTTATCTGGTAGAACCTGCTGTAAGCTGTAAGACCGCCTCTTTGTACGGTTCCTATACTTTTGTAATAGGCTAGGTATGTTTGTTTTTTAATTTCTGCTGATAAAAACACCTCGATGTAACTTCCGGCAAGGATGTGAGACGACACAAACACACTAAACACATATGTAGTAGTGAAACGAAACGTTTCTGTGAATAAATAGTTCATGAGATCTTAAAAAGTTATTTATGTCAAAACGTCAAACGGAACGTAACACCGACATTTTACTACTACGGACTATAGCTCAGATTACAAATAGTACTAGTATGACGTCACAGCACAGATAATCTATCAACCAACATGGCGAATAGTGTTTTAATCGGCGGTTTTTAAAGTGTATTTTTAAAATATTTTTTGTGTGTGTAATGAAACAATTATGAAGCAATTAGGACATAAATAAAAACAATGTCAAGTAGCCTATTATTGTTGTGCGTTTTAATTGAGAGTGCGCAAATAAACAGTTTTCTATTCTATTCTATAGCATGGTTAAAGGCGTCTTACTAATCTTAAAGAAAGAGACGGATATTGAAAATAAATTGTAACATAAAACGGTAACTAACAAAATACATACTTTATTGTTCACTCAGGATACATAAAGTACCAATTGATAATAAATAGTGATTTGTCGAGTTCAAGTTCCGCTACGCTGAGCTTTTTCAGTTGTTTCTCAACGCCCTGTAGAAGCGCCATTTCAGGAGGGGTTAAAGTTTCTAGCACCTGAAAATATTTAATTAGTATTAATGAAAATAACAATGTCAAAAAAATATTCAAAATAATTATTATTATCGTTTTCATCGTTTCTTGTACACGCGAAAGAGTAATTCTTAACTGTATTACTATATTTATAATCTCAGTAAATCAATTCAAATTTTCATCGCTTTCTTTGTCAATTAGAAAAGTAGAAACATGTTCGGTATGTTCCAAAACGACACTAGTATTTCAGGCCAGTTAGATTTGTCGTCATCGGGAGCCACCATACTGTTATCGCGTTCCAAAACGCTACCCCCCTTACTAATAAAAAGATTTACACAATGGATAACTTAAACAACGTTGATGTCTTTCGTCTGTCTAGTGACTTTTCCAACGCATCAGACAAAGATAGCAACGTTGTTTACATTATCCGTTGTGTATATATTTTTATTAGTAAGGGGGTTAATGTATACTGACCATACTGATATCGTATTCAAAAACGACATACTGGACTTTTTACAGATTGACAGAAAAATTACCACACGAAAGTACAAAATAGCGACCGAATACTGAAGTTCGATTCTGCTATTTTAATCCAACAATAATGCAGCTTCGATACTTTTTCGATACAGTCCGGATCCTATCAAACAGCAAAATGGTATTCTACTTAACTTCAAATGACGAATTTCATCGCAATGCAATTATTATTGTATCGAATCTTGATTGTAGATTGAGCGAACCACTTATCCATAGAAAACTACTCATATATTTTTATACTTGACTCCAATTTGACTCGAACCGAACCGTCAATCGGATTTTTTTTTTCACTTTGACATGTAGGGATGTCATAACATAAAAATATTTATTTTACGCACAAATCACTTTTTTCTTACTTTCCCTCTCTACCACCCGCGCGGGAAATGTTTTCCATTCGTCTCGGAAGACAAAAACATTGTGTATGCGTACACAAATGTGCATAGCCACGCCCCAATTTCGATGATTTTGTGTAATGTTTCAAAAAAACACGAGCAGGAAACGCGCCTTAACTGACAATAATTGGCAACACTGCATCGTACAAATGTCAAGCAACAGCTGTCTTTGTACTCGCTTTGAAAGAATTGTAGTCAATGTAATTTCAAAATGACTGTTGGGATTTTAATGTCTAAAATTATGTGGTAGAGTACCGACTTTCGGTCAATTTATGATAACAGGATGATTAATTTATAATAAATTGATGGTAAGTTAAGTTAAATACGAGAATCGGTCCACTGGTCTATGTTCTTGAATTATTTTAAGAACATGCACAAAGTTACGTTTCAGCTGTCATTTGACTGAGTATAAATCGTAGCTGTAGTACTCACGTCGTCAATATTCTGCTGCGGCTCGCCGCGCACGCGCATGCCGTGCACGATGGAGCGCACGCGGCGCTGCTTGTCCAGTAGGCGAGACTGCGCGCGCCGCAGCTGGCCCGCGTACCGCGACGCGTTATGCACCGCCTTCAGACACATGTCGCGCGACAGGTGCGCCACCTGACATTACAAAATATTTTAAATTGGTTCCCTATTTTTTCGCATAAAATCATGTCATAATTTAACGTCGCATAATTTAATTTGTCCTAATAATGTCACGCATTATATTAATTTGGCATAACTGTTTAGGAATTATTTTTTTTCACTTAATCATTACGCATACATTTATTTACGCATAATGATACTTAAGCATACTTTTACAAAGCATAAACATATTTAAGCATAATCTATACAAATAAATAAAATTGAATTGCCTGTTTGTAATTCTAAATCAACAGCTTTTTACTTAATGAAGATGAAAGTCAATAAGATACTTATTAGCAGATAGCTTGTGTTATAAGGTATAACACTATATACAGGCTCTGTCGTAAATAATGGATAACCCGTAAACTGCAGTTGACCGGATGTGAAACTGTAAGAAAATCGTATTTTCTTGCCAGCAATTCTAACCATATGAAAATGGCGTAGCATTTTATACTTTTTTTATAAATTTCGCTACTTTTTTTGTTCATTCCGTTGCCATTTCATCAAATTTAGGTATTTCTGTGTGATTTTTTAGTATTAAACTCCTGAAGACGTGTATTATTTAATTTTAATACAATTTTAGGTGTTTATAACGTAAACAATTTTCAAAATCATCTTTTTATGCTTTTTTTTAAACTATTTTTTTCTTAATGTCAACTTTGATCATTTACTGTGAAAAAAAAAGTATGGCGCTATAGCTGCCCATTATCTTAATAAATTGTCTAGTATGTGTAGTTTCTAAAAAGGTATTACAATGTGTACTTTACTAGCAATATTAAGTTACAGGAGCGAGATTAATATCAAGGTCAGAATTCAAAATTTTTAAGTATTGTTATAAAAGGTTATAAAACTTCGTCATAATGATCTTATTCTACCAAAATTCTTTACACAAACGTTATTGGGCCACTAATAAGGATTTTCAGAAGAACAACAGGTTGTTTTTAGTAAAAAAAATATCATAACTCCAATGGGCCTCTATTGTATTGCTGTCTTTGTTAGTTTTTTACCTGATGATCCTTTTTTCGAATAAACTTGTCGCAACATGTTTATCGCATGAAACATTTAGAGCACAACAATTTTAAATTTGAACACTTATTACATTATTACCAAGGAGTTATGATATTTTTTTTACTAAAAACAACCTGTTGTTCTTCTGAAAATCCTTATTAGTGGCCCAATAACGTTTGTGTAAAGAATTTTGGTAGAATAAGATCATTATGACGAAGTTTTATAACCTTTTATAACAATACTTAAAAATTTTGAATTCTGACCTTGATATTGATCTCGCTCCTGTAACTTAATATTGCTAGTAAAGTACACATTGTAATACCTTTCTAGAAACTACACATACTAGACAATTTATTAAGATAATGGGCAGCTATAGCGCCATACTTTTTTTTTCACAGTAAATGATCAAAGTTGACATTAAGAAAAAAATAGTTTAAAAAAAAGCATAAAAAGATGATTTTGAAAATTGTTTACGTTAAAAACACCTAAAATTGTATTAAAATTAAATAATACACGTCTTCAGGAGTATAATACTAAAAAAAATCACACAGAAATACCTAAATTTGATGAAATGGCAACGGAATGAAAAAAGTAGTGAAATTTATAAAAAAAGTATAAAATGCTACGCCATTTTCATATGTTTAGGAACCCTGGCAAGAAAATACGATTTTCTTACAGTTTCACATCCGAACCAACTCCAGTTTACGGGTTATCCATTATTTACGACAGACCCTGTATAATGGTATAAGGTATTTTTCCTTAGGGTTCCGTTTCTGTTAGTTCTACGCAAACGAAGTGGCGGGTGCCAGCTAGTCATATATAAATATTTAAAGACATTTTGAACGCGATAAAAAGTTCTAACCTATCCCAAAACCAGGCGTTTGTCACTCGCTCAAGGACGCGCGTTATTAACTTACCGGCGTACTTCGTTTACGAGAAAATCGACAAATTGCCGCCGCACGCCCACCAGACACTCGCACCGCACGTTTTCCGCGATTACGAATCGAAATGGCACGTAATTATCGTGCAGTGTATGGCTGTCAAAGCTAAATACAATAAAAAAATTGTCATTTTTTCATTGCCCAGAGACGAACAAAATTAAAAGTAGTATTTTAATTTTTAAAACTATCTTTACAAATTGTTACCATAATTTCTTTGAACATAATAATACTATTTTATATGGATAGGTAGATAATATATAAATCGTAAATTAAGGACTAGTTCAGTCCTTAATTTAAATAAAATCAAAAAAATGAAATCCTCTTATAAGCCCCTTTGTTCACATACATTTTTTAATCCTATTGTTGGAATTCATAACACATTATTCATAAATAGTGTTGTTTTTATAATAGCGACCATACCTAGCACCATAGCTAGTACTTATATATTACGCAAAGGTAGGTGTTTTTTCGTGGACCTGTTTATTTCGATTTTATATACTTACTTACTAATATTATAGTACAAAAGTTACAACTTCTATTTAATGACAAATAAAAATATGATTCTTTCACAACATTCGTTTTATTACAATATTCCTCATAGGAACAACCCTAGCGAATTCGTGCGATGGCGCGCGTAACTCAGTTGTAACGTGAGTCGCACGGCCGGCAACACAATGTCGACTCTTTGTGCGCGTACTTATGGTACATTTTTTCGCTCTGCTAAAAGCAAAGCAAGTTTATGAACCAACAAGAATATGTGAAACAACAGCTACTTGTATAGATAATATTTTCACAAATGTCACTCCTTTTAGGAAAGACATAATTAATGTACTTAACTCTGATCACTGTGGACAGCTAGCATCATTTGATCTTAAATGTGATAATAATCCGATAGAAAATATTGAGTTTATTCCTGTAAACACAAAACGTATTGAGAAATTTAGAAGTAAATTACTTTCAAGTTTTCAATGTTTGAATGAGTCAATTAATCCAAATGAAACTTTTAATAATTTATTTAAAGTAGTAAAAAACCAATTTGACTCTGTATTTACTTCTAAATCGGTCAGATTTAGTAATAAAAGAAATAATTTTAGTAACTGGGCAACTGCAGGTATTATTGTTAGTAGACAAAGATTGTATGACTTGTATAACGAGAAGTCAATGAACAGGAGTGAAGCTTTTAAACTATATGTCAAGAAATACTCGAAGATTTTCAAGAAGGTATGTCAAGCGGCGAAGGTTCTTCACAACAAAGAAAAAATTAAGAACTCTAAAAACAAAGTGAAAACCATCTGGAAAATAATTGCAGATGAGACTGGAAGAGTCGCCAGTCGCAACTCTAAATTTGAACTTTATATTAATGATAAAAAAGTTAGTTCTGACATTGAAGTTGCGACAGTATTTGAGAAGTTTTTTGCAGACATTCCGATCTCAACTACAAAAAACTTAAATTCATCACCTACAGTTGCCGAAAAATTACTTAGAGATAATGTGAAGGAATGTGATGTAAATTTTATTTTCAAAGAAATAGACTCTAGAGACATTATCAAGGCATTTAAATTACTTAATATTAAAAGTACAACTGATCTCTGGGGTATGTCCACAAAAGTTATAAAACCAGTAATTGACATCATTGCCCCTCACCTAGCATTAGTTTTTAATAATTGTATTAAAAGTGGCGTGTTCCCTGACTTGATGAAGCACAGCAAGGTGATGCCTCTCTTTAAAGCTGGGAATAAATCAGACCCAGCTAACTATAGACCAATATCCATATTACCGACTTTAAGTAAAATTTTTGAGAAAATTATTCTAAATCAATTACTTTTTCACTTCAACTCGAATAAATTGTTACATAGTAATCAGTTTGGTTTTACTAAAGGTCGGTCCACAACAGATGCAGGCATCAGTCTTCTGTGCAGTATATTTGAAGCTTGGGAGAGGTCACAGGATGCACTTGGTATATTCTGTGATTTATCCAAAGCATTTGACTGTGTGGAGCATGATACGCTGTTCAGGAAATTATACCATTATGGTGTAAGGGGCACGGCACTAAAGCTTCTAAGCTCTTATCTAATAAATAGAACACAGACTGTAGAAGTTAATTCCAAAAGGTCTAATGGTACTAAAATTAAACTAGGAGTACCACAGGGGTCTATTTTGGGCCCTTTTCTATTTCTCATCTATATAAATGATCTACCTTATCTAGTTAATGATAAGCATGAGATAGTACTTTTTGCTGATGACACTTCACTAATTTTTAATGTGAAGCGACGACAATCTAACAATGACGAGGTAAATAGTGCTCTCTCAAAAATAGTACATTGGTTTAATGCTAATAATTTACTGTTGAATTCTAATAAAACAAAATGTTTAAAGTTCAGCTTGCCAAATGTTACGCAGGCACAAACCAATATACTATTAAATAATGAGAAAATGAAATTAGTAGACACCACTGTATTTCTAGGTATAACATTAGATAGTAAGTTACAGTGGGGACCACATATTGCTAAATTGGCAGATAAGCTGAGTTCTGCAGCATACGCTGTTAAAAAAATTAGAGAAATTACCGACATAGAGACCGCGCGATTAGTTTACTTTAGCTATTTTCATAGCATAATGTCGTACGGCATCCTCTTGTGGGGAAACGCTGCGGACATTAATACAATATTTGTGCTGCAGAAACGTGCTATACGTTCTATTTATAAGATGTCGACTTTTGAATCTCTAAGGGAAAAGTTTAAAGAAATAAAAGTTCTGACCGTCGCATCTCAATACATTTTGGAAAATGTGTTATATGTAAGAAAGAATCTAAACAACTTCAAAAAGAAATGTGATAATCATTGTGTAAACACTAGAAATAAGAACAAGTTAGATATGCCAGTGTTCAGACTAAGCAAAGTTAGTAAATCCTTTAAAGGCCAATGTATACGCTTATACAATATAATCCCAGAAAAGGTTCAAAACTTTCCCATTAATAAGTTTAAAAAAGTAGTTAAAGAGCGTTTGTGTGCCAAAGCGTATTATAAAATTAATGACTTTATTCAAGACGGCACACCTTGGGAATAAGGTGGCTCCTTATCTTATCTTATTATTTGTTACATAGACATAAGTAAACATTGTAATAATTTTGATTTTAAAAGAATAATTTTCCATCTTTTTGGTAAAAGATGGCCCCAGACGAGTTTCTTGCCGGCTCTTCTCGCTGGGTTAGTTCTCGAACCGGTGGTAGGCATCACGTAGTATCGACGTTCAAAAAGAGTATTTAAAAATGCCAATTTTGAATAAAAAAATTTTGATTTGATTTGATTTGATTTGCAGATATTGTTATTAAGATTTCGTAGGTAATTTTAGCGTAGGTATTTTCACTTTTGTATGGGAGCGATGTATCTGTTACGTAGTAACTATTTATTAATCTGTGACAAAACTACAAACGTAATTTCACGCAGTGGTAACAAGGCCAACGGTAACGGCCAAAAAAGGTAAAAGGTCTTCGGAGTGGTAACCACTCCGAAGACGTTTTGAACGTGATAAAAAAAGACCTAACCTAAAACTACACAAACGTTATATTTCCACGCCAGATTAACCTATTATTACACTATGGTACCCAAGTATGCCAAGTAACAATGATGCCAAAGTATTGTTATGACAAAAAAATATGCCTAACGAATTATGTCACATTAAATTAGGACAAAAAAAATTAGTCCTAATGATAATTATGCTTAATGATATAGTATGCCAAGAAACAAGTATTATTATGACAAACAAAATTATGCCTATTGAGATAAGCGAAATTAAATTAGCTCAAAAAAAATGCGAAAAAAGGTGCCTTTTTTAATTTTAAATCTTATTTTAGTGTGAAAACTGCAAAGACTATATAAGTTATAATTCGAACAATCTGCACCATTTTGCGTCTAATTGCATATAACAGTTGAGAATTTCACAAACTTTTAAATTCGCTATTTAAAAATGTAGAATTCTAGAAAAATATTACTCTACTCTACAAAAAATATACTCACCTCCCTCAATTTGACGTTATATAAATAAATTGCTTTAGCCATGCCTCCAGCCGACGCCGCTTTCCGCATCGGCTGAATGCTTATAAAGTGCTGCTCTAACAGCTTGAATGTTAACTCCTTACATTCCTTGTTCGGTAACATCGCATGTTTCTGTATATCTTCTTCGTCGACATATTTTCTTGTTAGAATCAACCTGAAAAGTAACTAACATTACTATTTTGTAAAATTGAAACAATAGTAGGTTATATTTTCACTTTAAAATCAGATTTGAAAATGCGGATTCGAAACATTGAAAATATTTTGTGCAAGTCAACAGCAAATTGCGTCTTGATGTGGGCAACATACTTAAAATTATGCATCTGAAGTTACGATTGTCTACGGATTATGATAATCGCTTTTCGTGAGGCGATCGATATGCTCGTGTGCAGGTCTTACTCCTTTTAAAATTACCGGAATATTCTGGCAGCGTTGGAACCGAGGCGCTCCGTGACCAGATGGTCTAGCAACGCCCGCAGCATCGCGCCGGCGGCAGCGCGGCCGCGCACCGCCATCTGTCCGCCGCCCGCGTCGCCCGTGCGCGCCACGAACCCCGCGCCGTTCTCCTCTGCAACATTTACGGTGATAGTATAGTTTATAGTACTACTACACTCATTTTTAATTTCGGTCATTAAAATGACAGCCAAAATTATGTCTCCACCAATGATATAAGAAAGGTAGACCTACCTCTCTTTTATCAATGGTCTCCACTGACTTAACAAATGTGCCACGACGCGCGAACAAAAATATTAAATTCGTCCAAAATACTTTTAATTATTTCTTTATCGGACACGTAAGTATACAATATACATGGAGCAATGACTGGTGAAATCGCCATAAGCAACTGTACCATATTGTTTCTAAGGGTCAATTCACACCGAAACGAAAGAATACGCGATGCGGCCGTCTATGTTTAGGATAGCTATTCAAAATTAAACTTTATTCATTACACAAGAAGATACACATTTTATTGTAAGAGTTAGAATTTCAAGTGGCACCGCGCTGCACAGCGAAAGTGCTGTGTGTAACCGATGTCATATGAAACGTGTATCTTTTTATTCTCTAATTTGGAATAGCTATCTTAAAAATGCAGCGCCGCGTCACGTGTCGTCGCGGTGTGAACTGACCCTAATGTGGAAATTAAATCATCAACACACTGATATCGTTCTTCCCATGCACATACTGGTTAAAAACCACAAATTAGTTTATCTTCGATAGTTTAGGAAGAAAAGTATGAAATTTTTTGTGTTATCTAGTAAAAGTAACTCAATAAATTATTGTGTCGGCGGAAATGATGTAACAGTTGATACACAATATATAATGTTGATGATGGGACTAGCAAATGTTCAAAGGAATAATCGAATAAAATACTAAGAGAAATACCTATTTCATATTTCATCATATTATTATGATTATTTGGTGACAATGGGACCAACTTGGGAGTCAACCCTTTAAAATAAAAAAAGAATTAATAATTAAAAATAGGTCCACAAACGGCGGAGTAATCGCGTAACATACACACGAATTGATAGCCTCCTCCTGTGTTTTGGAAGTCGGTTTAAAATAGTTTTAGATAAAGTGTCTGCTTTCAATTATTGTTAAATCTATTCGTCACAACATTTCGAGCAACTTTTGCCTTATTGATTGTTCTTTAGAATCTTTCTAGAAATTAAAAATATTGTTGAAACCAATCGTTTAATATAATAATATAGTGTCGGTCTGTCCTTCCCACTGGGTTTCGAGAGTAAAGTGAGTGCTCTTGTGTGCGCACAAACTTGGGCACTATAAAATAACTCCTGCGTAGCTAGGCCTGGTTTCAATTAAACCGGCCACCGTCACCGAAATCGGTGTGGGGAGCTGTACTATATATTTCTTATTAAAAACCTTAATAAACGCGGACAAAGTTTACAAAGTTTATGTGTTATTCTTGTGTAATATTGATTTACCTATAACTTTAAGGTACTGATCCAAATACTGTTGCAGCAGCGGTCTGTCTGGCATTGTCCGCGCTCTGTCGCGAAGGTCAACAATGGGAGTGGGCGTGGACTCCGGCGCCCACGGAGACGATGACAGATACATCTGTTCCAACAGCAGCCTCATCACCTCGCCCGCTGTAGTAGGGAAAAGTCATGTCATGAAAGCAGAAACTTGGTTTACAAACGCAAAAGCGCCATCTATTGATGACCGTGAGAAACTTAGTAAAAGTAATATTTAAAAAATCAAATTAAGTACTTCTTCTATATTATAAAAATAATCATAATAAATACTCTACTAGATTTAACTAAATCATTTTTAAACAACACTACAATTCATTTAAAGTGTATAATATAAAAAAGTTTTGTTTGTCACATTACACATACCATTTTCATCTATTCGCCTTGAAATTGCTTTTATCATGATATCATCTCGAAAATCCAAGTCAAACCTATCAAAATTTACTCTCCAGTATATATCTGTAAAAAGAAGATAGTGTTTAGATGTGATAATATCATTGTGTTATTTTTTTAATTTTTTTTTCTTTATTTAAAGGCCTTACATCGTAAGATTAAGTGATTAAGTGATGTGATAGTATCATTGTGTTATTTGTATTTATGAAATTGAAAAAGCTTTAGATCATAATATTTTAAGATCCCTTTTCACAATCTACTTATAAATGTCAGATAGCTTATTTGCATGTTTTTGTCTCTGTTGCTCAGTATAAAGTAAGCATACTTAACTGGGCTGAACTTTATTGATAGATATTTAGATGATAGATATTATTATTTACATACTTACTATCCTTCACCTCTGCTAAGTTTGTGTTCATGGCTTGTATGAGGTCTCTAACATCAATATCTGGTACTATTGTGGCTACAGGTACTAATGTAGGAACATCACTGCCCTCCTTCAATTCTGCAACTGGAGACTGCTGTATGTATCCAGCAGTTGCCAGACTAATAAATGTGTCCTTAAGTTTAATTAATGATATATTTTTATCCTGAAATTTTTGACAAGTCCTTAGTTATTGTCATAATAATAAGTTGTTAAAATTATATTTGCATAGCTTGGCAAAAAACAGTATGACATGGTGACAGGTGGAAGTAAAAATATTTTCGACAGTATCATATTCTATCTTTATTAAATTGGAATTATATTATATTAGGTCATTACATAATATGAAATTGGTGTTTTGTAAAGGAGGAACAATCAAAAAAAAAAAATTTATTTAATCAAAGTATATATCTATGTTATTATTGCTATATATCATTGCTATATATGTCATTGATTCCTTTACTAAAAAAAACATTCGGACAGGAATCAATTAAATATTTGAAGGAGCTTTGGACTGCCCCATCGGAGTTGAATTTTTTCTCTTGCAAGAAGTTATCCAAATTTCGATCCAAATTTCGCAAGGTCCGGAGTACGGGGAGTTACTTAGACATTCCAATTGAAGCTCCTCGAATTTGGTAGCAGTCTGTTGTGCAGTGTGTGATCTAGCGTTGTCCTGAAGCAGCAGTGGCCTAGAGCGAATGACCAACCTCGGTTGTTTAGCAGCTAGCTTTTCCATCATGATTTGCAGTTGCTGGCAATAGACATCTGCCGTAATCATCTGGCTATATTTAAAAAAACTATAGTGAACAACACCGGCACTAGTCCACCAAAAGCTCACAAGTAACTTTTTTGATTCAATTTTCGCTTGGGGCAGGCTTTGGCTGGTTTGCCAGGGTTCAGCCATTGCGATGAGCGTTTCCGATTAACGTACAGGATCCACTTTTCATCACAGGTAATGATTCGATTTAAAATCCCTTCATTATTGTGCCGGTTGAGTAATGTAATGCAGCAGTCGATGCTTGTTTGTTGGTTTGCTGCACTCTATTCATAAGGTTTCAAGCTTTTTCGCCTTCCCAATTTGCTTCAAGTGAATTAAAACAGTTTTATCATTAACACCGCAGCCTGCAGCTAACTCGGACGTAATTTGCGATGAATCCACTTCCACAATAGCCTTCAACTCTTCATTATCATGTTTGGTCTCCGGCCGTCCACGGGGCTTGTTCTACAGGTCGAAATTTCCAGAAAGAAAACGTTGGAACCAAAAACGCACTGTGTTTTCTTTTGCGAAACCGCTGCCATACACATCATTAATGCTTCGAGCCATTTCTTCAGCACTGGTGCCACAGTGGAACTCGTACTCGAAAATAATACGATATTTCAAGTTTTCCATTTTGTAAACAGAGTGACACAAAGAAAAAACCAAATGAGGAAAAAACAAATGAATTACGGTTTTCGAAACACAAATGCAAAAGTAAATAGCGGTATAAATTTCAAATTGGAATTCCTAACCAAAGAAGATATATTTGAGATCAAAGTGACCAGTATGACAAAACGCCAATTTCATATGTAAGGACCTAATATTATAATTTCATATATTTAAATTAAATATGTCATTCCAATAAAATAAGGATAAAAGATGATACAGTCGAAAATGTTTTTAGTTCCACCTGTCACCGCATCATACTCCGCCTCATACACCGTACATGTGCACACTATGTGTTATAAAATCTTAAATCAAATATCACATGTGTATGACTTTTGTCCAAAGGCTTGGAAGTATTCAAGAAGTTATATATGCATTTACTATTCTGTAGACTTAACATAATTTAATGAAAATAATAATGTTTACCTTATCTTCTTTGTATTTCATTGATATACTGACTAGCAGCACTGTGGCTGTGCACGAGGCCTGTTGTAGTAATTCTTCAACAATAATCTCTGCTTCACTGCCATATTTGCCTTTGATTTGTAATAAATATCTGCAAAATAGTTACCATTTATTAGATTACATACTAATACTAGATGTTGATCTTTCTGCGTGCAAAATTGGCATATATCCTCCCCTGTGGTCTACTCTATATTTGTGCCAAATTTCATCATAATTGGTCCAGTAGTTTCAAAGCCTATCACAAACAAGCATTTAAATAATCAAATCTTTTCCCTTTAAGATATTAGTATAGATGTATAGATTATAGCTAAAGAGTTGAACATTTCTTTGATCGAACACACTAAATACCCATTTATTAATACAGACTATACAAAATACATTTAATTTTCTTTCTAACAAAAAACAATCAAGCACAACAGCTAGTAAAGTAAGGCTTACCTGGGATATCTAATGAGAAGCATAACATTGTCTGGCAGTAATTTGTAGTTCACACCGTGGTCCGACACCTCGAATGTTGCAAAATCAAACTTCAGCAATGATCTCAAGCTTTCTATAACCTTTAAAAAACAAAACAAAATGTTTAGATTTTAACAAATTCTTTCATGTTTTATGTTGTAGGTATAAAATATAAAAATAATATAAAAAATTATTTAGATACAAAATGTTACCTGTGTGCGCGGCAATTTAGTATTTCTAACGATCATTCCAATCGGCTTAGCACCATATTGGAACAAATCATCGCCGACTTTCTGTACTACTTCACCAAAGTATCTTTCTAGAATTTGTGAAACCGCACGACCGAGTTGACGGCTCATTTTTCCTCCCCTTTTAAAATCTTTTTGTTAAGTATTAAGTGAGATATTAAGTATAAATTAATTAAAGTAAACATGAAATAGGTTATATTTGTAAGAATCTATAACCTAAAATAATTAAATGTTACTTGCAAAAAAAATCTACTGTCGCTTTTATATTATTTTATGCTTAGAATGTAATAATATATTATGTAAATATTTTTAAAAATAATGAGGCTCATTTCATAAATAAAGACACATTTTATTTCGTATTTCGTTTTGAATGTTTTGGTTTTGCGAATTACGACAAATGACAGTCGTATGATATGACATGAATAATTTTTTAAATAATATTTTTTTTATATAAATAAAACTAGACTGGTGGTGACTCGTAGACAGAGAATATACTCTCTTTACGTGGTGACTAGACTTTGGACTTCACAATTTAGAAATACGGTGTTGAAAATTTGAACGAAAATTCTATTTCCCGCCTTTTTAACTTGACACTGGCAAATGGTTAAGCCGACGCCATATAATTAGTAAAGTATTTAAAATGACTGGATGATCTGACTTTATGTATTTCATGTAAAGATATTATTCAAGGTGTCAATCGACTTAGCTCTGCTGTGCTCTACTTAAGTGACTGGCTGGAGGATCATGGTCTCTCTATTTCTATTGAAAAGAGCTGTGTAGTGGTTTTCTCTCGTATTAGAATTCTTCCTAATGTTTCTATAACTTACAACAATATTTTTTTTCCAATCAGGGATAGTGTTAAGTATTTGGGCGTATATTTGGATTCCAGATTGTCTGGTTCTTACCACATTAATAATTGTCTTAAAAAGGCGGAAAGAAATTTAAATGTCCTCCGCTCCTTATAGGGAGTTTGGTGGGGCTCATACCCATATGTTCAGAGACTTGTGTATAATGCATTGATTCGTAGTCAATTGTTAATTGTTATTGTTACGGTTCTTATCTACTAGAACCGTGTAATAAAACAAATTTGAAAATGTTTGATAAACTTCAGGCAAAATGTTTACGGTTAATTATAGGTGCAATGAAATCATCCCCAATTAATGCACTTCAGGTAGAGTGTGTGGAGCCTCCTTTGGCTCTTCGTCGACAGTATTTATCTGATAGGTTTATGTTTAAAGCCTATCAGTGGTCCTCTCACCCTCTTATTAATAAACTTTCTTCTCTACTACAACTTTCATCTACTAAGTATTGGACACATAATTAAAAGTTTGACTTGTCTTTTGAAAAGTTATCAAAAACTCGTATCCTTGCCTTGTCCAGTAGCTCAATTCCCCATTAATCCACTGTTCGACTCTTCATTCTCCTCTCTTATATTTTCTCCAAATGTTATTTTAAATTTTCCCATTACAAAAGGTTGTCCTTTTGCTAATGTTAAATTTAATTCAATAGTAAGCAATCAATTTAAAGATTGGACTTATATTTACTGATGCATCAAAATCGGAATCTAGTTGCGTTTGTAATGCTGTCTGGATACCAAAATATAATGCAATTCTCAATAACAAACTCCCTTCTTTCTCATCGGTATTTTCTGGCGAATCTTTAGCTATCCTTGAAGCACTATCTTTATAGAATCTCACAGACTGAATAAGTCTATTATTATTTCGGACTCGAAAAGTTCTCTTGAAGCTATTTTGTCAAACCAGTTTCGGTGCAAATTTAAATCCCCTTTAATTATTAAAATTAGAGAGCTGTTATTTAAATGTTATTACAGTAACAATCAGGTTGTACTTGCCTGGATCCCCGGGCATAGTGGCATTACAGGAAACGAATGTGTAGACCTTTATGCTAAAGAGGCTTCTAAGTCTGGTGATTTAAGTAATGTTAAAGTTTATTGCCAAGATCTTCTATCTCTGGCTAAGACACATATTACGATCTCTGAGTGGAATATTATTTTTATTCTGTATATTATTTTTTATTAAAAAATAAAAAAAAAGGCTAAGAAACATTGGCTTTGCATATTATTCTGTTTTTATACTAGTAATTATAACTTGTATCTGCATGATGTGCCCATGAAGTCATTGCATGAGCCATTCCCTGCACTGTACGCCATCAGCTTTTCACTGAACATCTGCTGCATCACTCTGAAGTTGGCAACTCCTATTTCAGGGAAGGCTATGCCAAAAGAAGAAGAAGAAGTATTTAAAATATATTCATGTCATGTCATACGACTGTTATTTGGTTGATAAATATGTTTGGACTGATAAAGTTATATGTTTTGTTAATTGTGATAAATTTAAAATTATTACAATGAATATAGAAAATGCAGCAGTAAACATACTTAAACGAGGCGTTGAACTAGACACTAACAAAAGGTATACGGAAGCACTTGTTTGCTACCAAGAAGGACTTCAAATATTGGTAGATAAAATAAAAGGTAATTTCTATCAAAAACAATTAGCTTATTTTCTGCATTCCCTACTTTTAAAACAGCTGGTAAATAAATCTACACATTAGTACATGGAAGTAAATGTTTTTTGTCATATTTCTAGGAGAACCAGATGATTCAATCAAGTCATATTTACGAAAAAAAGTTGAAGAATATATGAAAAGAGCTGAAACAATAAAAAAAATTGTGGTCCACCAGAAAGAGACTGGTCAGTTTCATGAACAGGTGCACATAGAGAATAATTCGACTGGACATAGTTATAAGACTTTGTTTGGGAGGTTTTTAGATGAGGAGGTCCAATATGTACTTGTGGAGGACCCGTATATAAGAAGTTTTCATCAGGTAATGTGTTTATGGGTTCTATCATAACTGTACAAGCGAAGTCAAACATTAACGGTAAAGGCGCGTCTTCTGCGCGTGTTTTTTTCGAAACATTACACAAAACATCGAAATATTGGGACGTGGCTATACACCGTTGTGTAGGAATACACAATGTTTTTGTCTTCCGAGATGGACGGAAAACATTCCCCGCGCAGGTAGAGAGGGGAAGGAATGTTTTGTTACACCACGTAACAGTTGATAAGAAATGAACTAGTCACATGATCATTAAACATAGAAATACGGAAGAAATTATTTATTAATCCCAAATCGGTATTCTATTAGTAACTCCTGATAAATACTAAATTACGGGTCAGTAAATATGGCCTAACTTGAAATCTGGGGTCTAAAAAGGCCACTTTTTAGACCCCCAAATTTACCCCCATTTTTAGCCATGTTTCATATTGTTTCATATATTTTTTTTCCATACATACAAAATCGTGAAATGGTAAAATGGCTACATGATTCATCTGATTTCATCATATTAGAAAACATCAATTTTGACAGTTTTCAATAGAAATGCGTAAAATGGCACATATAATATGGGTTAAAAAAAATATATGAAACACCCAAAGTGGCCTTTTTAGACCCCCTGTGTTTTCTCCTAGATTCTGCATCTGCAATCGCTTAAACTGTGAGTGCTTATGTCTTCCTCATCGGAACTTATAATCTTGTCTACACAAAATGTTTTGTTTCAATCAAAAACATTTTCTATAGCTGGAGACAGCTTGTGTATGAAAACAAATGTTTTCGTTACATGTTTTCTGTGTAATGTTTCAAAAAAAACATGAGCAGGAGACGCTCCATAATATTGTGTAATATTATGGAGTATTAACTATATTTTAATGACAATAAACACTTTGAACACAGTGACCTGCACTGCTGTCGTCATTCCTTGAGTTCAGATTTTTTTTGGACTTAAGAACAACCAACATCAACATTCCTACGTAACTGTAACATGACATGACATGGCATACAGCTGGTTGTATGAAGTAATGCTATTCATTTTTTTTTTCATTTTAGTGTCAGAACTTTCTTCGCGTTTGTGAATTACTTGTAAGGACTTGTAGTAATTTAAGACATATAGAACTAACAACAGCAAAAGATGGAAAATCAGAGAAGGACCAAAGGGAATGGTTTCAGAACCTTCAAAGTGATTTGCAAAAGTACAGGATACTGCTCATTGTCAAGTATTCTGAGACTTTACATGACAGACAGATAATGTAAGGAAATACTTTATATAATCCTAACTATTAATAGGCTAAATGTAAAGAATAATTCATATTATTTACATTTGGCTTATTTATAGTAAGTTTTTATATTGCAGATTAAGTTCCGGCTGGATAATTAAAATTGGCAGAGGGCTAGACTTTTACAAGGCACCAGAAAACAAATTCTGCCTGGGAGTATATGACTTAGATTTAAGACAGTGTCATGAAACAACAGTAGATATTGTACATTCAAAGAATGTGAAACAATCATATGGCTGACTAGTCTGTGATAGTTTTTAGCAGATTTTATTATTTTATTAATATGAAATATTTTATAAACAATCTAAAAACAGGACATTGAATCATTTTTTTATAGTAAGTACTAAGATATCATAAACTGTTGTGCCTTACATTTTAAATATAAAAGAATGTGATCATCAAACCTTTGTTTTATAAATGATTCCTATGTAGTTAGCATGATGGTCATTAGGAGCAAACAAGATATTTTAAGAAAAAACTTAAAATAAAATAATAATAATGAGTAATATAATTTATTTCATAAACAAAAAGTGGAGTATATACCACATATCATTTCATTATAAAATTTATTAGTATACATATTTTGTTACAGAGTAATTATAGAAGTGGTATCAAATTACACTAAATATATAATTTTGTAGAGGATTTAAAAATGTAAATGCTGGTGCACTTTAAAAGGACTTGCTTATTTTGTGAAATTCATACATGATATCCAGAATAGATTGACAATTTGTTTATTAAGACTAATGAAATAAATGATGGAACTATAACTTCATGAAAAACTAGCATGAGTTATGATAGATAGATAATATCCATATAACTTTAGTCTATTCGCGTTAAGAATGCAGTGAATCATCAATACAAATGTCAATATGGCTTCAATTCAATTCATTCAGATGGGTACTGTGAACTCAGCTTAAGCGTCATTTGTCAATTTTGATATTTGTACTGACGTTTTACAGCATTCTTAATGCAAATAGAATATAAAAGTAAGCGTATATGTAAACGCCATCTAGCGTCAAGTAGTAGCACTCTTGATAATGGAAGTATGTTTATTTGTTTTTAAATAAAGTTAATACCTAAAAGTCGTTGGGTTTACATCATTGGGTAATTGAGTTTTTATGGACGTAGTAAACAATTTGGTTCAATAAGGCTAATAAATATAATATTAAGTATGGCATCTAGTTTACCTAATAAATAGAGCCTACGCTTAGTAATATATTTACATAATTTATTTTCACAAAGCTACATACTAAGATTTGCTTAACCATAGAGCAAGTGGAATGTATGACACTTGTATATTTTAAAGCATAAATATATTTTATTTGTCATAATCATACTGAGTAGGTAACAATAGAACTTCACAAGACACTTCAAGTTATATAGGTAGTATAATAATTAATACTACATATGTAAGTAGAATAAAGAATTTCCATTAAATTATCCAATACCTAGACAACAGTTTTACGAGTGTTAACTGATTCAAGAATAAGGTATTGAGTGAAATAAGGTAAAACTTTGAATGTAATTCTTTCCTGCGCATAAATGCTAGAGCTACACATAACTTTCTTGCTTTGCGGAAAACAACATCAAGGATTCCATTAGATGTGGTCTGATCATGTCATTTACGTCTTTTGGGTCGGTGAATGCTTCAGGGTGGTGCCTGTGTATAGTGCGCAGTGCCTTCAGCGCGTGTATTAGTGTTTGGTCCGGATTGTCGTCGGCTTGGGAGCATTTTCTCTGCATCCTAACCAGACGGATAAGATGAGGAACGCCCTCTAGTTGGACGATCTGGTGAGCCACATCCGGTACTACCGCCAGTCTGGAAAATAAGTTTCAATTGAACAAGGTATTAAAGAATATTATACGCAATAAGTGTCTACGTGGTCGAAAATGTATTTTAGTATCTAATAAAGAAGTGAAAAAATAATTTTTGATAAACTAGTTTTAGTATGGCAAATGTATCGTCTAGGACAGGGGTCTCCATACTACGGCCCGAGGGCCACATCCGGCCCGCGGACAGATTTTGTCCGGCCCGCGGAGAGCTAGCATACTAGAAAACTCCTTTTAGAGAACATATTTTTATAGCAAATTAAATTTAGTTTACATACTTCAGTAAATTTTATGTTGATTTTAATTTTATGTTGAATAATTATTAATATGACATCTACATTGATATGGTCATGGGCTAACTACTCATAACATTGTTGTAGGCTTATTGTTATTGTTTTTGTGATAAGTTGGATAAAGAAACAGAATTGTAATGAGTAAAGACATGTATAATATGCAGAAAATTTAACTTCAGTATATAATAAGTAACAAATTATTGAAATGAATCCAACTAACATTTTATACATTTAAAATAAAAACATAACTTATAACAAGCATAATGACATATGAAATAGGTACTAATGAGATTTATGTAATTGAGATTTTCCACTGACAATAGTTTGTAATTGTGGACTAATTTTACTTGTACCAATTATTAGGTATTTACCTATGAAATAGCCGTTTTGTATGAAAAAATGTAAACTAATTTGTTTCACGTATTTTTTATTTTGTATTAATCGAAGTAATTTATTTATTTTTATTTTATTTATTTACACTTAATGCACAAAAACAGGTACATAGGCGGACTTAATGCATTATGGCATTCTCTACCAGTCAACCTTTAGGCGTACAAAAGCAAAAAAGTAATCACCCATGCAATCAATGCATCTTTGCCAACGCAGTGGCAGTTTATTGATGCCCTTCTTAAAGAAATCAGCTGGACGGGAGGCAACAAATTCTTCAAAGGCATTTTGTACTGCCTCTCGGGTATTGCTTTTTTACCCGCCAAGAAGTTATCCAAATTCTGGAAAAAATAGGTCTGTGAGTAGGGCGGTTGACGGAGAGCTTCCAACCCCAGTTCTTGTAACTTGGAGACCGTCTGCTGTGCAGTATGAGGTCGCGCGTTGTCGTGCATGAGCAGCGGAGACGAGCGATTGACCAATGCTGGTTGGAGATGTGCCAGCTTCTCCATCATTGTGTTCAGTTCTTCACAGTAAACATCTGCAGTAACGCTCACCCCGTTAGGTAAGAAGCTGTGATGAATCACACCGGCGCTAGACCACCAAACAGTGACCATCACTTCTAGGGGTAAGTTTTCGTTTAGGGTATTGTTTAGGTGCTGAACCAGGATCCAACTCAACTTGCTGAGCGCTTGCGGTTATCAAACAGAATCCATTTTTCATCGCAGGTAACATTTGTGTGTCTGTTGAGCAGTGCAAGGCACGTCTCGACGCGTACTTCGCGCTGGCGATTATTGAGTGGGGCACCCATATGTCAAGCTTTTTTACCTTGCCAATTTGACGCAAATGGACCAATATTATTTTGACGCTAACGTCGAAAGCTGCTGCTAATTCAGCCGTAGATTGTGTATCATCAGCTTCCACAATCGCCTTTAATTCGTCATTGGCGACCAAAGTCTTCGGACGACCGCGAGGTATTTTTCAGGTCGAAATTTCCAGAACGGAAGCGAGCAAACCAATAACAGGTGGTGCGTTGGTTTGTAGTCTTAGCTCCGTAAACGTCGTTTATGTTGCATGCCGCTTGTGCCGCGTTGCTGCCACGACGGTACTCATATTCCATAATTACTTGAATTTTTAACGTATCCATGATGACGAAAAAGATTGAAATGCGATGAAAATGTAACACTAATCAATAAACAAATGACTACTTTTCGAAAAAGAATTTCATGTTTTTAAAATAAAATTAATTTGAAATTAGAATTCTTAGCCAAACAAAAATTATTTTGATTTGAAATGGCCAGTACTGCAGAACGGCAATTTCATAAGTAAAGACCTATTATTAAAAGAGATTTAAGATGCTCATCAGTTAATTTAGATCTGTAAACATTTTTTGTGTACTTCATTTTGGAGAAGGTCTTCTCACACAAATAAGTAGTACCAAAAACAGAAAACAGCCCACGAGAAAATTTATGCAAATTATCAAATTGTGTCAGTGGAAAACCCTTAAAAATTCCAACAAAGATGAGTTTTGATATTTGTTCTTAATTATATCACTGCACTGTAGATCAATCATTTCTATTTGAAGTTCCGGGGCTAGGGTTTCAATGTCAGTATCAAAAGGATTCTGAAAAATCTTAATTTTATTCGCATTGGCATCAAAGTCCGAGAAACGAGTATCAAAATTTATTTTCAAAGCACTCAAAGTTTCGATTGCAAAATCGATAGGAAACTTAGTCTCAGTGGTGTGGCTGAATATTTCACATGTTTTAAAATATGAAAAACATTTACTTCGTAGTTGTGATTGAAACAGTATCACTTTCTTCCGGAATGATTTGATATTAGTGTATAAATCAGGAAGATGCTGGTTTTCTCCTTGCAATCTCAAATTCAGTTCGTTCACATGTTTTGTCAAATCAACATAGAATGCTAACTTCCACAGCCATGCGTTGTTTTGTAATTCAGTAAGAGGGCGATGCTTTTCATTCAAAAAAATTTCGATCACTGCTCGAAGTTCAAAAAAGCGCTGAAAGACTTTCCCACAACTAAGCCAACGTACGGCAGTATGATAAGGTAAGTCATTTTCTCCAATCTCTTCAATAAATTGTCGGAATTGTCGGTGATTCAGCCCAAAAGATCTGATAAAATTAACAGTTGATATGACTGGTTTCAGAACTTCAGACATATCCAAACATTTTCCGCACAAAGACTGTTGATGAATGATACAATGTAAGACTAATGGTTTTGAACCACCGTCATTTTCTTCAGCCTTTGACACAAGAGCGACCACTCCTTTATCTTTCCCACTCATGTTTTTGCCTCCATCAGTTGTAATACATTTCTAGTTTTTCCATCGAAGGTTCTTTTGATTAATGGCCATTTCAACTCCTTTAAAAATATCTGTACCAATAGTTGTGCCATGAATACTATACATATCAAGAAGTTCTTCATGCACTTCATAGCTTTTATCTACTCCTCAAATATAAATCAACACCTGAGCAGTATCTCATCCGTTGACTCATCAAAGGCCAAAGAAAACACTCAACATGTCCATTTTTGTCGAACAGTTGAGAGGATATATTTTCAGCGTTGTTTTCTACCCTTCGAGCCACAGTGTTTGCTGACATACTGACAGTTTTTAATAAATTTACCTTTTCAGGGCACATTTGCAATGCATTCTTGCATGCATTCTTTGATCATTTCTCCATCGGTGAAAGGTTTTTCACGTTTTGAAATTTCAAGAGCCACACGAAAGCTGGCACGAGTTGCAGCCTCTTGTTCAGTTTTGAGTTTTGTAAATGAAGATTGCTGCGATTTCAATCCGCGCTCATAGCTTCTAATTTTTCTGTCCGCAAACTTCCTGTATATTTTGAGTAATTTTGAAAATGTTTTGTTTCATAATGACGTTTAATGTTATATTCCTTGAGAACGGCTATGCTTTCATTGCAAATCAAACATAGCGCCTTGTTACTGGACTCAATTACGAAATACTGAATATTCCACTGATCTTTGAATTTTCTGCATTCACTATCAATTTTTCGCTTCTTTTCCATACTACTAAATCACACACAAAAGCAACAATTCAAATCAAAATATTGTTACAATGTCTTAAACACGCAGAAACACGTTTTAAGGAGGTACGCACTATTTTATTTCACAACAGTGTCATAGGAACTAACTTGTGGTTGCGCCACTAGCCTTCTTATATATTCCAATTACTGCCATTTAGAAGTGAGTGGAAGACACCAGAACTTTCTCGAACCAACGAGATTATTCTGTACGTGCTATTAGCGCCATCTGTTAGCGATAGAAGGTACTACCTATTTCCGCTTGTGTCCACCAGATGTCGTGTCACGTTACTCCTCATGGCTCGTACTCTACGACTAATCTAGAAATTACAGATAATGACAGGAAAATTAATAATATGCAGCGTTGCCGTTTTGCGGACTTTAGTCCGATTTACAGCCTTTTTTAAACGTTGCGTACTTTTTCGGACTTTTTTTTTCATCAGTGGACTATTTCACTTTTTACCACCGGCAACAATGATAATATGGTTTTGGCCCTCGGAACTTACAAGAGTAATCAGTATGGCCCTAAGGCTGGAAAGTTTGGAGACCCCTGGTCTAGGATATTATATTCAGATTGCCAATATCTTGTATGTATGTAGGTGTAGGTGTGTTTACTCTAATTATTATAGAGAGTATAATATAACATACCTAGAGATGGCCTCAGCAGCGTAGCAGTGTAATCTAGCGTGTGCACGCAGCTCGGCGGGGCGTGGCGGCGCGTGGGGTGCGTGCGGCGCGGCGGCGCGCGTGAAGCACACTAGCGCCACGCTTGCCGCGCACACCCCGCTCAGAGTTAGCACGCCGCGAGGTGCACGAGATAGTGTCATCAGCAAGCATGCTGTCTGCTCCTAGTAGTGCAATGTTCAATCACTAGTATTTGGTGTAATGAGGTTTAAAGTTATACAATGTCCGAAAAGTTTATTTGAATTTTAATAGCGGATAGCTAGCCTAACAATATCATTAATAAAATCAGCATAATTATTTCTAGTTGATAAATGACTTTTGTGTTTTACTCTTTTCAACTTATATTTTCTAATGTATTATAATTTATAATATGCATTTATTTGCAACTTACTTGTAAAAAGACAGATATATTAGGCCCTCTTCTCTTTACGGCTTCTAGGAGCTTGTCAATAGTACGATGTTGTGTAATCAACTCGACGATTTCCGATTTCCTCTCATTATCTTTTCTTTCCAACTCAAGTTCACGTACTAAGTTTACCAAGCAGGCAGTACATAGTAGTAAGAGCTGACAGCATCCAGTGCGGGATAATATTCCTAAAATAAACAGAATAAAATTTTATAAGAGCGCAATATTTTGAAACAAGGAAAATGTTAAATATCAAACAGCAGTTTAGTGCACCCTGCAATTATTAGGAATAAAACTACCAAGCTGTTCCGCTAGAGGCGCCACTAGAACGTAAACAAAAATTATATTTGAATTGTTACTATAAGTCTGCATCAACAAAAGAGAAAACAGGAAATAATATGCATCAGTTATAAAATTACATAAAATAAAAGTCTAAAACAAAACACTGTTGGATACTTTGGAATTTTACCACGCTACAAAATACTATTTACGTTATGTTTAGCTGACGCCCTCTACGATTAGCTAAGAGTTATAAATACTTGGCAAGAGATGGCGATCTCTAAAAAGTGTATTGACACTTCAACAGATGTCGCTGCTAGTTCTAAAGTGAAAATATTCAAGTGTAAGCATTTTCTCAAGTTCTCCGAATGTTATGCATCATGGTTAGCCGATGGCATGCTGCATAGTTTATCCATATTTATAGATTTTATGCATACTTAATAGTTGGCATTCTTATCCTACGTTTACCATTATGTAGGATTAAGCAGAGAGTAATTTGACTATCTAGAAAATTATTGTTCTACTTACCTCTCGAATTCAACAATAATATTTATTAATAAAGGCTAATAATATATAAAATGTATCAAAATGTTGTAAATAAGTACAATTTTTTATTGAATTGAAAACTATTAAGGAAATTAAGTCTAAAATAGTCATTTTACAAGACGCTTCAGTTATTATTAGAGTTTTTATATCAGGTATTGCGTTTCTAGTCAGCAAAAACAGTGATAAATATTATCTCGCGGATATGAATTTCGACAAATTCTAATCTCGTCCTAGCCTAAGGAGATTTAGCGCCAAAATCGCCTAGCGGCTAACTAATTCACCATCTTCTACACCTAATGAAGATAACATACTATATAATAGCTTTGCTATTTCTCGTCTTTTTCGTTATTAATTTCTAGATGAGTCTTATCTTTAGATAAGTATATAGCCAACCTGTAACATGTTCGACGATGGTGTTGAGGTACAGATGTAGTTGTGTGAGGTCACAGTGTCCGCGCAGCCAGGGTGCAGTGATCTGCGTCAGGACTGTGATGGCCTCTCTCATCTGCGGCTCAGGGTTTGACCGATCCGAGAGTATGTCAGCAAGAATTTCTATACCGCCTCCCTGGAAAAATAATTCAGGCAGACTAGGATTTAGAATTCTAGAACTGCCTTTAAGACATCTTGACGAGAACAAGACGGCGAGTAATGCTTCGCTCGACGTCGAGATGCGTTATTATATAGCCTGTACTTATTTACATCAAATGATCTATTTAGCACTTAAAAAGTAACTAGAGTAAAGTATAGAGAGGTTAGAGGATTTGTGTTGTTTACACAATTGTGCGTGAAGTTTTTTGGGGATCATTAACCTTACTTGCATGCCATGGTTCAACGCATTTAAGTAAATACCGTCGCGCCTTCTTAATCCTTTACTTAATCGTTGGTTAATTTCGTGCAATTGTTATTATAGGTAAGAACTTTTTTTGCATAGGTAACTCACAGGCCTTCATTGTTCTCAAGATTGTGTGAAAGAATAGATTTTAGATCACGTTTATAGAGCAGATGGAAAATGAAAGGTTTACTGTTTAATATCTGTCTACGTGAGTGCGTAAAATACCAACGGGAAAAACTGTTATTGTCTCATCCCATTGACCTGACTTATGATGTCATTAATTAGTTGTTTATATATACCTATTAGGTATTTAAAATAAAATTGACATTTTTATCCTTATAATAATTATTATCATTGTCAGAGTAAGTCCTTTATTAAAAATAATTAAGTCAGTTTAAATAATAATGTAAATACACAATAATTAATTATTTTAATTTACCTCTTCAAATTGTTTGACGGCCTCCCCGGTGACGCAGACGGTAGCCAACGCCCTCAAGGATAAAGCTTTTATAGAACTCTTCTTTGTTTCAATAATTGCTGTTAATAAGGCACGGGGAACGCCGCACTCAACGAAAGGCAGTTCTGTTATACTCTTGATGATCTTGGCACATTTGTCATGAAGGGAACCTCCAGTGTCTTCGCTTAACATCGCAAGATGACCGATGGAAGTCAACGTGCTCTTAAGAATCATATCCGAAGGTGGTTCCTCGATTATTGAGACGAGAGTCTGAAAAGTTACCAAAGAAATTAAAGTGGCAGACACAAGGATTTTAATTTTAAAATATCAGTAACTTAGACAGAATTCTTTAAAAAAATAATGTTTAACTATATTTTAGTATTTACAAGCACAATGAAATAACCCTTCTTACTAATAAATAAATTTACACAATGGTTAAGCTATACAATGTTAAGTCCTTATCTGTTACGTTGGAAAAGTAGCTTGACAGACAAGGACAAAACACTGTATAGCTTTTGCATTGTATAGTAAGGGGGTTAGAGTATAGCAATTAGCATAATTAGTATCTTAAATAGCAATACAAGCATAGGTACCTTCATCTGTTGAACAAGAACAGCTTTCGTCGTCTCAAGGAAGATTTCAATCAGTGTGTTCAAATGTTTCTGTACTAAATACCACTCCGGCTTGCTTTCGTTCATTTCCAGTTTGACGTCTTCACCGATATCTATAAGCTTCTGAAGATACATCTGCAGGGATATTTTGATTTTGTCCCACCTCTCTGGTGTTTCTCCCGGGGGTTTAGTGTTTAACGTGATACTGTGTGCTAGTACAAATTCGTTGATGTTTGCTACTAGCAGGCATATTTGATCCTCGCCAACATTCTCTGCTTCCATTTGTCTAAAAGATGAAAACATTTTTATTGGATTATTGAGAAAAGACAATGATTATTTAAAAAGGTGTTTAGAATGACATAAATGTGTAATAAATTTCAAGAAAATAGTTAATCATAATATAATATTATGTAGAACGCATGCTTAGTGCTCACCTAATCACATCGCTGTATTGGTGAACAATAATTTGGCCGTGTGTCTGAACTTTTTTAATATTTCCAGTTATTGTAGCTGAGCTGGCTGACACCATAGCCTTTATTTCTGTACCCAGAGGCTTGCTTTGGAAGGTAGTCATACATTCATTCTCACAGGAACCAACCAAATTGCACAGCCAATATTGCACTGGTTCGGGTTTTCTGTCGCATAAGCGCTCTAACGTTGTATGATCTATACTTCGCTCCCTATACAGTATTTCATCTCGGTGATTCAAAACTAATCTTAAAAATAGAAAAAAGATGTTATTAATATTTAAGTAAAGTTATTCGTGTAATATCATAGCTATTTAGTATTATTTAGAAAATGGCTACATACCCACTGTTAAAATTTTCTAGTAGATTAAATCTTCGTGTTGTTTTCTTGTTGGTAGTTTGTTTCTCTTTCATAAACTCATGGGGAGCGAGCATTTTTGGTGTGGACATACAGCCTAAATCCAGCTGTACGTCCATGAAATTCATATCATCATCTTTTAACTTTTCCCTCTTTGTGTCGTGGGTTAAATTATCCATTCCGGAATCTGCATTACGTGGACTTATTTCTTTGTCTTGAAACTGCGGAGGTGGTGTGAGCCTGGTAATTTTATCATCTGTGGTATTTCGTTCAGCAGCACCTTTGTTCTTCAAATTAACGTCGCTTTCTGTTGCCACAAGCCTCTCGTTGTAGCTTGGTATTAATAGTTCTTGATCTGCCGGATACCCCACGATTACCCAAGAGTCTTGTTCAGTTGTTCTAGGCAATCCTAATGCTGGAACACGGCTGCCGTCTAGAATGCCTCCAGCCTTGTTCACAACCGGAGTGGGTTTTTCTTTTTTTGCAAATAGTCTAAAAGTGTCTTTAGGTTTGTCTTTTGTTGTCATTCGTTGCTTAGCTTTAGGACCTACTTTTTTTGATGGTTTTAAGTGAAGACTATCCATTATGTTTTTACCAAGTATAGCTTTGGTGGGCTTGTGAATTTCCTCTGTATTATTTACTAAATCATCTTTTCTCAATTCATCTTCATCAATATATCCAAGCGAATGATAACCTTCGTGAATATCTAATATCTGTTGATCCAATTTCTGAGCTTCAAAATTCAAAGATTGATTGAGCCGGTTACGTTGGAATTTTGGTGTTGTGGTTACTGCGATATTTTCATCATTAGATAAACTTCGTTTGTATTGTATTTTTGACTTTGATATTCGTTCGGTGGGAACGTATGATATATTAGAAATAGGAGTTCGGACTCGTGGTTGGTTGTTTACTGCTATTTCATTATCATTTGATAATTTTATGTACTCCATGCTATCGTCTGAAACAAGTTTACTGGTTTCTAAGTCTTTAACTTTGGCAACTTTACTTATTTTTGTGCTGTCACTATCGTCACTAGAAACGAAAGATTTTTTAACGGGATATTTCTTAGACGGACTTAAAATATTAGTATTCTTAGGTGATATATCTTTGGGATCTGTAGGTATTGCACTTGAGATTGGAGGAGGTGTTACCATAATACTTATGCTATTAAAACTGGATATATTACAACTATGATTATTCGTGATTTTGCGGCTCAAATCTGATTTAAAACTTTTTGATAATTTATTATTGCTAGTTTCATGATTTATATTCTTAGGCGTAGGATATTTAGATTCAAAAGAGTCATCCGCCTCATCTTTCTCTTTTAGTAATTCCAAATGCTCTTCATCTTGATGGATTTCACAATATTTCTGTAAGTCATAAGGCGTTTGAATAACGCTACTACTCCGTAATCGTGGTTTTGGCACAGGAGTCACACAATTAGAACTAATTGATATTCTTGAGGTATCAACCTCATCTACATTGTTTCTCGTCACTTGGAAATCGATGGCTTGTTTGACAGTGATATTATCATTGTTATTAGAATCACTGCTGCTCGACGATTTATTCTTATCAGACTCAGGTGATGGATAGTACTGTGATACTGGTGGCGAGCTGTCCGAATCAGAGAAGCCTGAGTCTTGGCTTTTATGACTTCCTGGACTCCCATGACGAAGCGGCCATTGATTATGTACATTTTGCTGAACGATATTATCGACGCTGTTGTTCCTTTGCTCGGGTTGATTGGCTATCCAATGAGGCAGCTGAGGTTCCCAGTCGCGCTCGTCTCGGCGATTGTCCCCGTTACAGTTGGCTTGAGCGACGGGGCTGTCGATATTCGGTGGCGCGTCACCCCACCAGACCTTGCTTCTTGTTCGTTGAAAATTCGACATCCTGTGAACAAAACGCGATTTAAATGACGTGGGAAAACTGAAGGTGTCGGGTTTAATGATATAATGACGTAACGTGTTGATCGTTACAGAGTTATCATTGAGAAGTGTGGCGCATGATGCGTGACGGAAAGGTGAGGTTAAAGAAGCCAAACACGATCACCCATATGTAACCCTTTATAAGTTAACGATACAAAATCTATCAAGAAGGGGCGTAGTAAGTAGTATTTTACCAGACTATTCTAGAAATTATCTTGAGGTATTGTGGCAGTTATTCTGTGACTATTTTTACAATAAAAAAATCATCCATCGAACGGCAGCTGCACAAAACCGTTGCAGATTCTATTGTGTGTAAGTACAGCTACAAGGGTACATATCTGGGGGTCACCATTCAAGAGCGTGACCTCTGATTTGGATTACGTGCGTGGACCTTAAAAACCTTGGCAGTGAAATAAACCTGATTTTTAGATCCATGAGATAGTGACCTTAAAAATGTTGGAGATTTTGAGCGACCCTTATAATTACACGCATTCTTAACTTCTCATGGGCGGCAAGACATAATTTTTAATTAAATCGAGATAGATCCAATTAATTCGATAAAATATTTTTATTTTCAAGTTTACTTTTTAATTTGTATACCTACCACTTCCTAAAAATTGCCTTGAATAGCCTCTATATAATCATCATCATACTTAAATATCACTTATATTATATACATATCCTGATATGTATATAATATAATAATATCTATGGACGCTTTCACATCACGTCAATCTGGTCCCGTGGTCAGTTCCCGAAGACTCGTGCTATGGGTACCAGACAAGGGAAATATATTTAATACTTTTTTTACTATACTTATATTTAAGATTTTAATTATATTAATACACATATTTAATACACATCCATGACCCATTAACCCAATCCAACACAGAAAACATTTTTGGTCCCTGGCGGGATTCGAACCCGCGACCTCCGGCTGGAGCGCCAACGCGCTAACCGCTGAGCCACAGAGGTCATCGAATGTATAGTGTACTGTGTACATATCTGTAGGTATATCGGTCAACTTACTGTTGTCAGTGACTCAATAGTGAATCACAATGTGGATGCAGTTAACATAACATTTACATTTGCGACGATCATAATTATTGTAATATTCAAGTTAAATTAAGAATTTATTATAATATGTAGAGAGTGGTTTTTATATGTAGCAAAGGAAGAGGTAAAGCTCAAAGAACCGAAATATAAAAGAAAACTAAGACTTGAAAATCTAAACTTGTTAAAATACAACCAAGAACTTTAACCTTTTCTATCTTGTCATTATGTTCTTTTACGCTGTTAATAAAAAAATACTTCAGACTGTTCCTACCTTAGTTCAACTTAGTGATGTAAAATTATGTGTTTCGATGCAGTAACTTACGAAGTTATTGCATAAAAACACAATTTTACATGCAAACAATATTTAAAAATAGCAAATGATATGTGGCTAAATAGATTAAACTAAAATCGTTAGACGGTACTAATCATCAAAGTGATTTAAATAATTTAGACGTATTCATGTATTTTCTTAGAATTGCGTTGTCAACGACAGTATTTTGTACCTCGTGAATGTGTCTCAAATTGAGTAACATTTTCATACTCACTCTAATTGACATGCAATAGAAACTAAATGGTGTTAATGACTAAGAAATATTCAAAGAATGGACGGTCACAAGTTATGACACTTTACCAAGTTTTATTTTTTTTTAAGTTCCAAAACAATACACAATACAATTATTATCATTTTATGAAATGTACCAGGAAACGAGCAGACTGCCGGCCCACTCGTGCCGGAGCGTGGCTCTCCCATGTTGAAAAAATAATAACTTATTTATTTGCCAGTAACATTCACTTATCGAGAATAACAAACACTTGTGTAAAATGTATGAATTAATAATGTCGTTGTAACGAAACAACTAGCTGGCTCTATCGCCGAACTCTACAATGACAAGTTTATAGGGGATGCGGGATAACGTAAAGTCGTTGATAAAATATGTTCACCTCTGATACCAAGTTAGTAAGTTGTTATTATTTTAATACCAACTCGGAGTATTTATGTTACCTTTTACCTAGACATGCCCCGTCTATATTATATAGTATGTATTATAGGTCTGTTTTTCTTTGTATTAAAATATCTCAGTAAGCAGCGACAAAACTTCCAGATAAGCTACTATTAGTATTAGTCAGATAAGTCACTTATTAGGCGATTGTAACACATGCCCTTAGAATTGGTAGCGCAGACCACATTCGAAAGCTCAGAAAATTGTAGAGCAAAAAATTACAATGTAAGTAGATTGTTATAATGTAAGATGTAGACCGATAAGTGTTTGATTTTTTTTTATAAATTTTTATTTTTTATATATTTTCTAAGTTTACTGTTTACGTTACAAAGAGTTTATCATTAAATGCCAATGACCGCTACTGATATGCCACTTATAAATTTCCTCCGTTTTCCGATTTGCATGCGTAAACGCGTGACACAAAGCGATGGTTTACTGCGTGCATGGACATTAACTTTTCTTCTTCATCAATGATTCGTCTTCATCGGTGATAAAGTAATCAGTATCTAGTAGGAACTGGTAAAAAACAAGCATGATAACATTCGGTCAGGTCCAATGATATGTACGGCAGTGTATTATTTAGGAATTTCCAAATAAAAACATCGGAATGCTATGTTCCAAAACGTAATCAATTTTAATTAACGACTCACTTGCCACAAAAAGCAGCAAACGGCAGACATCGCAAAGCCTGTACTGTCCGTAAACAGCGAATTATCGTGAAACAACGAAAGCATGACAGAATTGAAGAAATGTATTACGTTTGCGCTTCATTAATGATGAGTCCGTGATCATTAAGATGGATAATTATCTATCATTAAATTCATAATTTAAGGGCGTGACAGACGGCGAAGATACTATAATATTTTATCCACAAGGTCAGGTTCATCAACATGCACATTTTTGTAATGCGTATTATCGCGTCATGACCTAGGTCATCTAGCCTCTCGGGTCCTTACCCATTTGTACTAAGCTAATAAGAATGGTATGTCGCCCGTCAAAACAAGTCCATCAACAGCTTATAATTTTGGATGTTTCGCGAGACGTCTCGTATAGTTAACTAGTCTAGTGTGTAATATGGATGGTCTCAAACTTAATACGTAGGAATATGGTGCAGCTGGCGTAACGGTCGCGTGTCATCTGCTCGTCTGCCATACGCCACGGTTGGCTGTACAGCACGCGCCCTTACCCTTGTATCCTATATCGTTCGTATTCATTGCAGTTCGATTACTATGAATGGAGTCAGTGTGCTGTGTGCGAGTTTTTGTCACTACTCACCGTGAAGAAGTTAACTACAATTTGTATGGCATCGAACTAGTTACCATTGTTTGCCACTAGGGGCGCTGTTTCAATGCCATACAAATTGTAGTTAACTTCTTCACGGGGAGTAGTGACAAAAACTCGCACACAGCACACTGGTTACATAATATTAAAACCGTTGAAATAATGATGATGAATTTCGGACCGTCGGCGTCAGTTTGTTCTTGATAGGCTAAGTTCCTACGAGCCTTTTTTGGTCGCGATAGAAAAAACTTTTCTGTAAATAAAACTGTGCGCTGTCGCGACCACAAAAATCTCTAGTATGTACGAGGGCTTAGGATAACGCGCTGCGAAAGAGGCGTCACGACGCCAAAAAAATTACTGCATTGGATGTTTCCCACAAAATGTTCTAAATTTTCTTTTGGATTTTGTCTTAAAAGTTTTTGTTAATACTTTGTTAATAAAAATACATAACTAGATATAACTCAGGTGTTGTCATGTGTCAGCCAAGACCGTTTTCAATCGATGAGCTATCGGTGTAGTGATTTGATCGCTATGGTTACAGCCAGGTGTGAGCGGTTCTGCTGTGAAGGGTCAGCGGTTTGGCGCCCCTTATCGCCCCTAGTTCGAAGCGCCTACAGGATGATTCCCATCTATATTTAAATTTTTGTGTTTATTGACTAACTTATGTGTATAACACAGATAGAAAATACTCGTAGCACATTTACTTACAAGCTATATACATACCTACCTATTACCTTTCTATTTTAAATGTTTTAAAATTCTAACGTTTTGTTGTTACTAAATAAAAAATAGAGATGTTATAAACTATAAAGTTTCTTTGTTAAATTATTCTTAACTATGCTAGCATAAAAAAATTTAAGACATAATTTTCCTGTAAATCGTCTTAACGACGTTGGTTAAGACTTCAGCAAATATACATTTTAGTTACCCTCGTCATTTAGAATATGTATCATCATTCACCAATCACCATTGTTACAATTTGAATAAATATGATATCACAATTTGCTCAGGTGTTAATTTATTATTATTAAACTTGTCTTAATATTTAATTTATGATCCATTTAACTTTGTAATGTAAAACTTTGTAAAATTTAACTATGTAATGCTAATTATTATGTAGATATGCGAATCTATTACATGTGATCGGAATTCTTGACTCTCTGTCGATATTATAATTTGTATTATAATAAAATTCTATTATGCCATGCTATTATTTCCACTACAAAAGTGAGATTTGTCTTTTAATTTTTTTATAATAATTAATTCTTAAAAGTTCTATCGCTAAAAACTTCAGGACAATTTACTTAATATGCATTTCGCGTCATATATATTAGGCAAAAAAAAAGGTAGAGCACGCTGTATATCGAAGACGGGTGTTTCTTTTCCCAAACCCGTAAGTTACCGTTCCCCTAACATCTGCATGTGCATACTTCGACTGTACCAACTGTCGATTTGCGACGTTATGGAGTTTTGGGCGACCTATTTAAAAAGTAGATTTTTCTTCAATACAATAATTATGTAGAGTTGATTAATTCTGCCTTATTTCGTTATCAGTTACATGTGTAAGTACTCTTAAAGTGATAATTATAAATTGCAGTCAACCATACGGTCATACTAATTAGTCCAATTACCCACAAAGCATAACATTTTCAATTATGCTCATTGTATTATTATATTATAGTTTTTATGCGGTACCTATTTTATTTATATGTTATTATTGTATTATTTATACCTATGAAATTGCCGTTTTGTAAAAAAAAATGAAACGAATTATTTTCATGTATTTTTTATTTCTATTAATCGAAGTAATCACCCATGCAATCAATGCATCTTTGCCAACGCAGTGGCAGTTTATTGATACCCTTCTTAAAGAAATCAGCTGGACGGGAGGCAACAAATTCTTCAAAGGCATTTTGTACTGCCTCTCGGTATTTAATTTTTTTCCCGCCAAGAAGTTATCCAAATTCTGGAAAAAGTAGTAGTCTGTAGGCTCAAGGTCTGGTGAGTAGGGCGGATAACGGAGAGCTTCCAACCCCAGTTCCTGCAACTTGGAGACCGTCTGCTGTGCAGTATGAGGTCGCGCGTTGTCGTGCAGGAGCAGCGGAGACGAGCGATTAACCAATGCTGGTTGGAGATGTGCCAGATTCTCCATCATTGTGTTCAGTTCTTCACAATACACATCTGCAGTAATGCTCACCCCGTTAGGTAAGAAGCTGTGATGAATCACACCGCCGCTAGACCACCAAACAGTGACCATCACTTTTCTAGGGGTAAGTTTTCGTTTAGGGCATTGTTTAGGTGCTGAACCAGGATCCAACCAACTTGCTGAGCGCTTGCGGTTATCAAACAGAATCCATTTTTCATCGCAGGTAACAATGCGGTTCAAAATTCCTTCATTTGTGTGTCTGTTGAGTAGTGCAAGGCACGTCTCGACGCGAACTTCGCGCTGGCGATCATTGAGTTCGTGGGGCACCCATTTGTCAAGCTTTTTTACCTTGCCAATTTGACGCAAATGGACCAATATTGTTTTGACGCTAACGTCAAAAGCTGCTGCCAATTCAGCTATAGACAGTCCGATTGTCTTCGGACGACCGCGAGGTTCATTTTTCAGGTCGAAATTTCCAGAACGGAAGCGAGCAAACCAATAACAGGTGGTGCGTAGTGTTAGCTCCGTAAACGTCGTTGATGTTGCGTGCCGCTTGTGCCGCGTTGCTGCCACGACGCGACGGTACTCATATTCCATAATTAGTCGAATTTTTAACGTATCCATGATGACGAAAAAGATTGAAATTTGCGATGAAAATGTAACACTAATCAATAAACAAATGACTACTTTTGGAAAAAGAATTCCATGTTTTTAAAATAAAATTAATTTGAAATTAGAATTCTTAGCCAAACAAAAAATATTTTGATTTGAAATGGCCAGTACTGAAGAACGGCAATTTCATAGGTAAAGACCTATTATCAATTTTATCCATAAACGGTCATTGAAATTATAAATAAAGTGTTTGCATTTTGATCTCACGATAATAATATTAATTAAATTTTATTATTTGCATTTAATGATTTTTATTTAGATAAAGTGTACTTTATAATAATAAATATAATACTCTATAATACTATCTCTAGTAAGTTTTATACCGAATGTTTTAAATCTGACAGTAGCAATTACTGTAGACACTATATGTGTAAATTCGACAATGTTACATTGTAAAATGTAAATAGATTATGCTGATAGACCATCAGCTTTTCACTTCACCCTTCATAGTTCTCTATACTCTATTATTGTTAAATGACAAAGGCTAGGACTACCATCAAAAATATTTTTTATTATTAATATTTTTACTATTCATTATTAAATCCTTTGTAAGTTAGTGACAAAACTATGACTGGATAGTTTTTGACGTAGAATAGAATCATTTTGAATAATAAATAAAAAAATAATTGCAATTGTAATTATTATTCTTTTGCAATTTCAATATGGCTGTGCGACGCTGAAGTAAGGTTTGTCGATTTAATACATTAACAAAAAGTTTACGTGTTCATAATGTAAAGTACATTGCAATGTTAGGAAAGTGACATTACATAATGCGATATGTGATAAGTGTAGAATAAATATTAATGTTTGCATTCGATATGTGCCTGTGCTGAAATAGAAAGCTATGCAAATATGTGTTGGGTATTAGCAAGTTATTACATTATCTGTTTGATATATATTTTTTATTTATGGGTATCTAGTATGTACTATTTTAACATTACGTATTAAATGTAAAAAAAGGGAAAATAAACGTAATAATAACAATAATAGTCGATTACTAAAATTTTATAGGAAAGTACTTTACTAATAAGAAGTTAAAAAACATAACATCCTGTAAAAAATATTATATTGCTGGACAAACTTCAACTAATGAGTTATTGAGGAAAAATTAAATTATTAAAAAACTCACCAGTTTCTTGACAAATTATGTAGTAAGGTAAAAAGGTTGCATACGGTTGGGTGAATACAGGGTGTCATAGGCCACGCGCCAACGCCATATGGCTGATAAGGCGGCAAAAACGTGCCAGAAAAAAGGTATGCCACGTGGCACCCGTTTCGTGTTTGTTTTAGAAATTACCGTTTATTATAAAACAGCCAATATTTTTTTCTGGGAACCTAGAAAGGAAGCTTAAGTGTTTACTTATCATGATGTTATGATTGAAGAATAGGCTACTGACTCATATTTAATTTCATACATTGAAGGAGTATTTCTTTTAGTACTTGGCTTAGGAAAACGTATTCTAGCGATATCATAAATTAAAAACTTAAGATTGATAAATAAAGTTGATTTAAACATAATATGTATTTTTGTTTTTAATTTCTACTGATGAAAACACCTCGAAGTAACTTTCGGCAAGGATGTGACGACACAAATACACTAAACACATATGTCGTAGTGAAACGGAACGTTTCTTAAATAAATACTTCATGACGTCTTATAAAGTTATTTATGTCAAAACGTCAAACGGAACGTATCACTGCCATTTTACTACTACGGACTATAGTACATATTACAAATAGTAATAGTATGACGTTACAGCACAGATAATCTATCAACCAACATGGCGAATAGTGTTTTCGGAGGTTTTAGAAAGTGTATTTTTAAAATATTTTTTGTAGGTTTTTTTCACAATAATGTTATATTATTTTTGTGTGTAATGAAACAATTATGAAGCTTTTAGGACATAAATAATAACAAGGTCAAATAGCCTATTCAGTAACAACGATGATAAAAATGTTTCAATTTATAAAGATGTGAATATTTTTTATAAGACACGTTTCTACTTACTCACATTTAGGCGATAGAGAATATAGCGACCGACCTTACAACACTTACTACAAGGAGAATTCGTTATCATGTTAATGAAATTGCGTTTACCTACATTAACACGGTTACTTTAATCAAAATAGTTAATTAGTAAAACATTACAGACAGAAGATAACTTCTTTTATATTTAAATCACAGTGTTTGTTAGAGAGCTCCTCCGAAACGGCTTGACCGGATTTTTATGAAATTCTGCAGTTGTATTCGGTAGGTATGATAATATGTTGTATGATATTTTGTATACACCTAAGTGATATGGGAGGCGCACCCCATTTTTTTTTTATTTATTATTTTTTTATTATTTTATGATTTTGCATTACAAAATTAATATTATAACTTTCCTTTTCATTCTTCATTAATGTAATACCAACCCCATTGTTAAATATCGGTATTAGTAGTTATTAGTTAATACTGTAATAATCTTTAACCCTCAGTGGTCGAAAATTACTCTTTCACACATCACTGTAGGGGTAGGTAGTAGGGTGTAGGTTGTAGGTGTAGGGAAGTAGCTGTAGGTGTAGAGTAGGGAGTATATGTAAATTGTAGGTGTTGATAGAGTAGGTGTGTTGATAGAGAACGTGCAGGTTGTAGGTGTAGGTAGTAGGTGTACGCAGGAACTAGGTAGTTAATTATTTATTCCATTTCGAAGTTATGACAGAACGACGTCTGTTGGGTACAGCTAGTAAAATATAAAATTAACAAAGTATATCCAGTATAGAATATAAAAAAAATAAAGGCAGAAGAAACTTAACAAGGAATTACTTAGGTACGCAGTGTATCTCATATAACTAATGAGTCAATGAGCTAAGATAAAAGATCGGTGTTCGTCAACTGCATGAGTCTACAAAATCGCCTCTGTGTCAATTAATCTTTACCAATTTGACCTTGTGCGGCTTAGCCGACCAATCTTCAATAGGTTTAGCAAGCTGAGTGGAGTCCTTAATTTTATTGGGCAATCACTTGGATTAAGACAAGTCCCCTGACGACTTAGGTATTCTTCGTGAGATACAAGTTACAACCATGGTACAAACTAACTCGAAAGTTAGTAGAAATCATCTTTTTCCCAAAATTACATTCCTGTTTGTGATTCATACTCATTCTTAAGTGAGCAGCAATCACAGTTGGTTTTTCAATACGAGATATCTTAGGATCAAATCCTTTTCAATTGTAACATGAGCTTATGTAAATTGAGCTACTGATACAATCTCATTGAAAGTTGCTTATGGGGCAGAAATTTTGTTACATGTTGAGCTCCACCCATATCCAACACAATAATCCGTATGCAGGAAATTCCAATTGTATTATTAAAAAGCGTACTTTCTAAAATAAGCTGAATCTTGAATAGTTCTCGAGAACTTTAGAAACTTACAAAAAGTCTGATATGGGCCTTAGATGTCATTTACTAGAATAGTGTGTGCGAGGCGTTACGTTTGACATTTAGTGTTGCAGCTGCAAGTAATTCTTTCAGCAGCAGATGCGCATTCTATGATGGTAGCCGTTTTATTTTTTCTTAATAGCTAGTGCAATTGTCAGTTACAGGTGGCAGTAACTTAAATGGCAAAAATGCCGATGCATTAGTTAATAAATTAAAAACATAATAAATAAGTAGTAACAACGTATACTGAACGTAACTGAGTGTAGTTAAAGGTAAATTGAAATTAGTAAATTGTTTCCTATAGTACAAGGGAAGCCAGGTTTGTGCGAAATATGTTAATTAATGTAAATAGTCAGGAATAATCCTGCTAGTTTAGAATGTTACCTTAGAATTATTAAATCTATTGATAAATAAATACATTTTGTAATTGAGGGCAAATTATAAGAAAAATATCGGTCGAGAGTAGAGAAAGTAATTATTTTTTATGTAAGTAATTTTGATACACGCAACTGAAAGTAGGTCTAGATTGACATAGATTTCCTTTAATAAAGGCAGCTGGCTGAGGTTGCTCTTTTTACTTTAATCCAAACAAGGCAGCATATCCAATTTTTTGTTTGGCTTCAACTTATAACAAGATTGACACATTTACTGTGGGATAATTGCAGAGTTCAAGACACCTTGAAATTGGTTTTATTAATTGGGATATTCTTGGGAATGGTAGAGAAAAACGTTAAGCCAAAATCTATTTTATTTGGATTACCTACTTCTTGCATGAGAACAAATTGTCAGATCTGTGCAGAACAAATCGGTGTCAAAGTGAATACCCAATCCATTCGGATACAAATGTTTGCCTATTGTCATTGGTTATTAACGTTAACAACTAGTTAACAATGAACATTACGATGATGTCATAATATACGTCACCATTCTCAATCTTTGTCTAATTGTGAGTCTCTGTTACTTGCACCGCAGGAATGTGCACGTGCATACGGTCTTATAAGGATGAAACTAATAAGGCAATCGTTTAGTAATCGGAATTCAGAAGTATTATCTCGTTTCTGTTGGATATCGCTGTCCTATACCTACCCGATCCAGTTGTAGCTGATAAATTTAAATGAACGACGGATTATTAACCACATTTTCTGTTAATTCGGTAACTGCGGTATGTGGATTATGTTTCTCGGGTATTGAACAAGTCTGAAGTCTCAAATCTCAATGGCATTTAAAGTAGCAACTAGTAATATTCGCGTCTGAATCTGAACGGTTAGATCTTTTATTCTATGCAACGGATTTCAATGGTTTTTTGTCAATAGAAAGAGTGATCCAAGAGGAATGTTTAGAGAATGCATATTTATTATTTTATGACTAAGGAGACGCGGGCCAAATCGATAATTATTCTGTAAATGTAAGTACAGTGCAGTTGCGGTGAAAGCAACACGAGCACTATATTGCCATGTTTTGCAGCGGATGCGTCGCCATTGTCTGAAGCGTGATATCATTTACATAATATCGTCACGACTATGGTTAAAAATTAATATAGAAAACTGTTGCGACCAGCAAGTGTGTCAGGTCCCTGCATTTTACTGTCTTTGTCTAAAGTTTTCAGTAGGAGATATTAGAAAGATACCTAAAGTATCGGCATCTATTTGAGTTTGAGATTTTTTCGTTTTCCTTTGATTTAAAACAATAAGAATCTTCTGGTTCTTGTCTTTGTGGATAATAGTATTTTTTTCTCTAAATGTGCAATTAGTGCAAAGTACCTGCTCGACCAGTTGCTAAACATTTTTATTTGCACTAGGACGCCTCGAAATATGTATTATAATAAACACAAAAGAAGTGACCGCATCGACTGCAGACGTGGATGAAGTCCTTATTTACACGTGAGTAATTCCTAGTGAGTACGCGCCCACGATTCATCGGAACTTTCATTCATCGTTTTTGATGTGCAACATCTTTTCTCTCGCTTTCTTGCAATTTGTGGGAGTGATTTCGTGAAATGGAAGGGAACTGTGTAACAGGAAGTCGCGGAAGCGCACGCTATTTTATTTGACGAATGAGCGTGCGGTGGTAGAGTTGGCCGTCGGATTCGAATAAAACATTTCTGTATTTAGCTTTTTTAAATTTTGACGTTGTTTTCTGTTATTTTTTAATGGAAAAGTTTCCGTATTTTTATATAGAAAATCGAACTAAGCATTGTGTTTTTTTTTTAATATTTTCATAAAAAGTTACACATCTCATTTTTATTTTTATTTTATGCCTGGTCAAGCAGCAACTTCTGCGATAATACCTAATACCTATACAAATAAATAGCAAATTTATCGCACTTCATGGGGACAGAATTAGATTTATCTATCCGTTGTTTTATCTTATCCGATCAAGATGCGACATATTGATATATGAAGGTTAATATTTGATACATTCAAAATATGATAAGTAAATACCTAGTAATATTGCTACATAACTTACCGAAGAGGATAATTTCAAGGAAGATGCAATAAAAAGTAATTCATATTAATTATTATTAATAAACAACACTGCGCACGCGCACTCTACATCTAACAAGTTATGGAAAATTGTCGCACACGGCACTAGTCATACAACATACAAACCTACGTGTGTGAATGTGTGATGGCGAACACCTGCCTCGGTGTTCTATGCAATAATTATGAAAATGACGCATTTCATAACCATTAGAATATATTATATTCTGGTTGCATAACGCTGGAGATTGCTCTGGTGCGAAGATTTACAAATTGATTGACAGTATGTCCGTGGATTAATTGAGTTTACGTAAGGATAAAGTACGTAAACTCAACTAACTGGTTGAAATAATCCCACCAAAAACATTTTCATGTAAAGTTATGCCAAGATCGCACTGTTAAAAAATTATCAGATCTCATGTAAAACCAAGCTTCTGACTCTACACGTATTAACTCTACAAGCCTAACTTCACAAACTCTACACCTTTGTCAAGTTATGTGGCCTGACCATTTCGTTACATTCGCTTGGGCGTAAGGAGAAAAATTTACGGACTGTTTTTCTATTGTACTTTTCTTATAGGAACGAAAAGGCCAAGTCACATAACTTGACTAAGGTGTAGAGTTTGTGAAAATAGGCTTGTAGGGTTAAGACGTGTAGAATCAGAAGCTTGGTTTTACATGAGATCTGATAACTTTTTGGCAGTGCGATCTTGGCATCACTTTACATGAAAATGTTTTTGGTAGGACTTTACTTCTTTTTTTAAGATGTTATGACAATATTTTTATTTTCTTTCTCAATTTATATGATATGTATATTTCTTGCACAACAGAGGCGCCTTATTACTGCTCACTTTCTTATCTTTGCCTATTTTCTTTGTTGGCTTCCTATTTATAATAAGTGACAGATGAGGGTGATTCTTGGCTCTTCGACTGTAGCTAACCATTGTGCTTTAATACTACTAGAGTCAATATTTATATGGTGAACACTTTGCAAATTAGTCACTGTAGAGAGTGCTACATAATCCTGCCCACAAGAGAACGTAGATGACCCAATAAATTATTTGATCTGTTAAGCAAAATTTGCCCATACAGGTAATGACAAAACGGTAGCACGATTCAGCAGGACATAATATATCGATAATTGATATCTATTGGCTACATTAACTAAACTGGAATTCTACATCCATTAAATAATGCAGTATCATCAAAGCGCCATCTATCGCGTGTGATGTGACGTAGAAAAGAAGTATGAGGTACTAGTATACTACAGGCCGGCAACGCACTTGCAACTCCATCGCGGATATTCATGGGCAACAGTAGTCGTTTTTCATCAGGTACCAAATTTCAGCACATTCAGAAGTACCATATAATTTTGTAGATCATCAGTGAGTCAGTGACGAATTCAGGGGTTTTTAGATATCAATAAAATCTAAAGTATAAGACCTATGCAATCAAAACTTTACATGTTTAATAAGTCCGCTACTGGGAACATATTCTGAAAATTTAATTTATCTGGTACAATCCAAACCCAAGTTATGAGGGTTTAAAAAATCGACGAAACGCTTCGAGAAAATGAGGTCTGGTAGTACCCTTGCGCTTCGATTGGTTATTATTGGTTGCTTGGTTGCCTATATTCCAGCATCCATAAAAATATTTCAATACCACAAAGTACAAGGTATCGAGTTTAAAGCCCAATATATTCTTCGATAGAGCTTGTTTCGTTCAGCATAATTCGAAATATCATTGTTATATTACTTACTTTTTTGCACATTGGCGCCCAAAAAGAATGCAGCACCTTCACCAACATATCTTGAGGTGCCAATCACCAAACTTTTTCCATTGGAACTTGAAAAGCAAGTCTTAAAAACTTTAAGATACGCAGTAGAGATTGCAGGTGCCCGTGATAAGTACACATCGGAATGTAAAGAGATCACTTGCCAGCTCCACGCTTAGAATGCTAATTCTTAACCAGTTAGGTCATATTTATCTCGACTATTGTGAGAGATTCTTACTGCATTTTATTTAAAACTATAATTTAGTACCTGCCGTCTATCTAAAATAGAAAAGAAAAAGAGAGAACCAACAAAATATGACAAATAGATAAGAGAGAAAGAAGAAACAGTTATATGTAACGACTAACGCTACTCTACAGACCTACGAGTACGTACTAACTACTACGCGCTACGTGACGTAGTAAAGAGTTCGTTCTGCCTTAAATTTTCGAATACTAAAATACTTACAACGGTTTTTTTTTTGTTTATGAGAAAAAAATACATTACACAGTAATATTTTAGTTTTACTACGAAATAGTTGTAAATTATTATTGTATAAATACCAATGATTTCAAAACTAAAGATGGGCTATGATATGAGTTATGACGTACAAATGACAGGAAAAATCTTCATACAAGAAAAAGTTACGCCATGTTGAAATCAGAAGGTTTTGTCAATGGACTGATTAAACTGCGGAAACCAAATGTCAAACCTTGACTGCCCCATACAACCATAAAAGTAGGGAAATAAGTGTGGTCACTTTTGCCTCGACATGCCTCGTCATTTAATAGGGAGGTATGTTATTCAGAATTTGTATAAAAATTCAAGCACTTAGAATTTGTAGCGCAGGCATTCGAAAGCTCAGAAAATTGTAGAGTATACAAATTATAATGTAGATTGTAGACGGAAAAGTTTTTAATGAAAAAAGGACACCTTTTGCCTCGACATGCCTTGTCTATAAATATATAGGTCTACAATAAATACGCAAAGCGCTGACGCATATTGTTTAATCAGAAGGAAAAGCAATAACTATTGTTGAATATGACATCAATACTTATAACTAATTATATAGTACATACGTACGAATCATTTACAAGATTGCATTGGAAACAAAGTTACGATCTAACCTTTTTACCCGACTACGGCGAAGCCAAAAGGAAGAGTTCAACCGTACCGCCCAAACTACTGGTCCGATTTTAATAAATGAGGTGTCAATAGATTCGTAATAATAGCCCGGATAACATAGACTAAAGTAAGGCCAACGAGACGAGATAAAAAACGTAAATAAACGGACCGCTACTGAGTTGCATTATGAAAGTGAGTTAATATTATATCTGTCCTTATCACTCGTATGCAATAATGACGTCAGTTGGTCGACGACAGCTGTCGTAGCGTGTTTCGTGGTACAGGAAAGCGGCCAGTGCCGCAGTTGTCAACATTTGGTCCGCCAAACAATTGTGAACAAGTTCATTCCTGTTCGGATTGCGTTCGAAGTGATACGTTTTTGTTGTTATTATTCCGTTTCAGTTAGTTTTATTTTTGATTTTTGCTGTTATTGTGAGTGCTTAGTTGTTGATTTTAATTATGGAATCACAGCCTGGCGTTGATAATACAATAGATAGTTTTATCATAAACACAGCTGACTCGGACTCTTCCGACGAATAATATTTGTCTAGTACAGACGACAGCAATTAAAATTCGAACTTTATAATAATTTATTCAAATAAAAATGTTTTGAACCCCTGAAAATTTGTTTACATTCTTTATCTCGTCTGGTTGGCCTTACTTTATATAATTTACGTAGTCGGGTTATAGTTTAAAAAAAATATAGTTATTTGGGTAAAAAAGGTAAGTAAGAGACCACCATCAGTATTCAGTAATCATCAGCGTACCTATGCACATATCCTTTTTTCTGATGATTCTACGTAGTGTCTAGTGTCTACCATCTATACCGCTTGTCGCGAATAAATTAAAAATTTTCTGGTAAATTCTATTCTCGACATGCTATGTTTTACATAAAAGCGGTGTTTATACAACGCAATAAAATTAATGTCAAAGTGACAGGCGAAGCGTACGCCATTTTAGAATTCCAATGAATCAGTTTGAATTCCGAACACGTAGCCATCGGCGCACGGTTGGTCGCTACTGCTCGACTCGTTCAGAAACGTTTACCAACATTAGTTACACGGAAGTTGGTTTTTATAACTCATTATTACAGTCTATTTAATCCATCTATCAAAGGCGTGTTACTTTACACGCGATGAAGACACTGATAAGTCTACCAAACCTGTATCCCTAATTTAACAGGACAAGTTAATAGTTTTGCCTAATCGAATGATAATAAAATTTATTATGAAATTGTAAAAGGCTACTTACATTGTATAATATTAAATATTTTTAACCGACTTCCAAAAAAAGGCGGTTATATGTTCGGCTGTATCAAAATTTTGTGATACAGATTCAAGACTAGATTATATTTAATCATGTATCAGTATTTTTGTTATCTCCCTAGTCGTAGCCCTTAAATTATGGTTCCACGGTTTCTGAGAGCCCGAATTCCGCCTGAAAACCTGTGGTCGTACCTAATGGTTTAAGGCCAAAATTAATAACGTTTCTAAAATCCTAGATTGACTTCAATCTTAGATTTTCAAACAAAAATTTACGTAAATTGACGTGAAGTCAATCCTAGGATCGTTGAAATGTATTGAAATCTTGATCTCAGATAGCTAAAATGTGATTAAGATTGTTTATTAATTTCGGGTGTAAGTGGTAATTTAGAACTTAAATCTTTAAGATTATGTTGCGAAGTAATCTAAATTTGCAAATCTATCTTAATATAAGGAAGGCTTACATTATACATAGCAGTAGTAAAAGCGTTCCACTACTATGTAAGTATGTGTTTATCTAATGAATTGTATAACTTTATGTATCCGTTCGGAATGATAATAAAATTTAGTCATAAATGTCATGCTCCGAATACCTAATTTTAATTGACGTAAATGGACATAGTATGTAGCACGCGAGGCATGTTAGCTTAGTTAAACACCGTAATTTATTAATTGATATTTAATAGCGGTAGTGTGATACTTGCATTACATTATAAGACTTCAAAAGTTTTACAAATTCTACTACTACAGCTTACTTCCATAACCCCGGAATGCTAACATTCGTCGCATCGACGACGCGGCTTCATGAAATTAGCCAAGTGCGAGTCGGACTCTCGCACGAAGGTTTCTGTACAAAAAAGGCAAAAAAATAATGTTTGTTGTATGGGTGCCCCCTTAAATATTTACTTTATTCTGTTTGTAGTATTTGTTGTAATAGCGGCAACAGAAATACATCATGAAAATTTCAACTGTCTGGCTATCACGGTTAAGGAGATACAGCCTGGTGACAGACGGAGAGACAGACAGACAGTTTCATCCCATGGGATGGGGTACAAAACGGTAAAAATCTCGCTAACTTCGTAGTCGAAACGACGAACGTTAGCATTGTCCTTCGAAAAATAACGTTAACATTTTCCAAATTTAATTCAGAAATTTAAAAAAATTAAAAAAATTCGGTACGTAACTAAATTTCAAATGTGCTTTTCAGAATCTTTATAATAATAATTTAATGAAAATTCTGAAAAGCGAAAATTCTATAAAGGATTTATGACAAGTTAGAAGTTAGAAGTTAGGTATTGCTTCGGTATTTAATATTGTCGCTTGATAAAAATATAATAAAATATTTAACTCACGTCAGTCAACTGTTATTTGGCATCCTACGTCCCTTGTCGAAGACCAGGGCGCCAATTCTCGTACTTTGAATCTATTACACTTCCGAGTAACATTCATGGACTTCTAAAATTCTAACCTATACCCATAGTAATTAATAACTGTTTTATCAATGGAATTGAAATTCGATTTTAATGATAATATTACTTATATTAAAGGAGATTGTCGAAACAATGATAGTTATGATATTTGATATTTGAAACTTGAAAATGGAGACTTGGAACTAGGACAATATTAAAAAATACTAGGCGAACTCAATATTTTAAATAAGTACCTATTAAATGATAAAAAAACACGTTTATATAAGTACCTATTAAATGATAAAAAACACGGGTAAATACTAAAGGTCAAGAGATTAAAAAAGTTGTTTACCTTCGTCGAAAACCGGTAATAAGAGTTCTCACGAAAATCGATAGTGTCATTTCCTGTCAATTACTTCCAAAGTGATCTATCAAAAATCCATTATCTACTTGAAAGTGTCACTATCCAATATAGTGACACTTTCAAGTTAAAGACGATGCTTATGAACCTATAATGATAGTCGTATAATATACGTAAACTATCACATTTCATGTTATTGATAATATGTACTTAGGTATGTTCTAGGTTTCACAATAAAATTAATATTGTGAAAACAGTTCCTATAAAACAACCTACTTTCTGAGCTAATTTACTTTTCTAATTATACAATTACAGATCATCATAATTTATAATTTTCTTCATAAGGAATATTGATACAAACAATACTGAGTATTATGGTATTACCGTGTACATAGTTTCAATTTGTTATGCTTCAGAAAAATATAGAAAACAGTTGGCAAACTCAGAATTATATCTATTCTGTTTACATTTTGAATATATCTGGTTTTTTCTAATGCAATATGAGAACCTTAGTGGGGATCTCATATTTGAACCTTTGGAGTTGACACTCTAGGCACATGGGGTCCGGGTGCGCACAAACCATTTCGAAAAAAACTTTTAGAGGCTACGCGAGACCCCAGAGCCCGTATCTATCTGGCTCAAAGAGTTAAGCATTACCATCCAGCGAGGAATCTCTGACCCCAATAGGCAATGCGGTACTGCCTAATTGGGACGACTTAGGGCTTTTTTTTATTTGTAGCCGTTAAAGTTTCTTGTAGTTTTGGTTTTTACCCGACTGGGTTATGTTTCTCGCGCGTATCTTGTATGTATGTATGTTTGTAAATTCCTTTATTCCCTGGATTTTTTCGGCTTTTTTTGGATTTGGATTTCGGCTGGATGGATTTCGACAGTTAAGGTTTCGTTAGATTTGTCGTAAGTATCCTTAGATAGCTAGTTCAAAAGAAAAAATACAAAATAGCGGATTTTGGCGCCAAAATGTTAGTAGTAAATTTTTTTTTCACCAAACCTACAAACAAGTAGGGTATAAAAATAAAGGACATTAAAACGAGATTTCAAAGATATAAATATGTCATGTATTTAAATTTAATCAGGAATAATTATAAGTTACAACCATTTTAATTAAATCATTCGATAGAATTTGTAATCAATGCATTCAAATAGTCGTATTTTTGCTTGAAATCGACCAAGTGTATGTTGGATAAACTAAAAAATCTAAAATAAAATAAATCATAAAAACATAATCACTTATGTAAAAAAAATATAATACTTAGTTGATACATTACTAAAATGTTTTGCTAATCTATATTCTTATCAATCATACAATTCAGAATCCATTCATTAGCGACAGCTCTACATTAGATTTTTACTTCTTAGGCTTGGCTTTTAAGCATACATATACGGCATACCATACCTATTTTATATCTGTAATCTGAATGAAGCTATTGTTAAAACCATCTATTATGATGACCAGATAATAGTAATTTGCGAGCCAACCTTGACATGCGCCTGCGTCATCTTGTGTGTAAAAAACCTATAAGTTTATTTTTTAGATCATGTTGTCTGATATCAACAAAAAAATTAATGGATCGGCAAATATCAAAAGCTTGTTGTCGCCCTTTTTTTAAAGTAGGAACATAATATTATCTATGACCGTAAAATTTACTTTGTGTACATAGCGTATTTTCTTTTTAAATTTATCAATTTCTTTAATATTAGTTTAAATAAAATGTAGACTACTTTTAAGCATTTAAAAATGCTTTTTTTGGATGGCTAATGGTGGATTTATTACATAGGTCGATTTTCGCCGTGCGGCGAGTCGCTTAACAAATCGTCTCACCAATCTGCATCGCAACTTGCAAGTCCATTTGTATTACACTGGTATATGGAGGATTAACATATTTTACACGGGTGGGTGGGTATGCCGCACGATTTCGGACCACGATTGACCAAAAATCGACCGTCTAATTTACACAGGTAGATTGACACGGGTGATTTACATTCCGCGCGATTTCCGAAAATCGACAACAATCGACCGTCTAAACTCTAAACTAAATGGCAATACCACCGTCGAAATTGACACTTATTCTTATTAGTCTTGTGTAATTTACATAGGCGGATATTCGCCGCACAAATTCGGCTAGGTCGCAAGGCAATTTTGCCAACAAAAGTGACATGGGGATTTGTCAAGCGACTCGCTGCACGGCGAAAATCGACCTATGTACGCATTAGTCATCATAATTTTGTATAGTAAAAGCAGATGAGTCACGACTCACGAGTAGTAAGAAGTTTTCATTCATAAAATAAGGTAGGCCTTGGAGAATGTCAGGGGTGTTCCCAGAAGTAAGTATCTCAGTTGAAATCCGCAATGACTCATAACGTGTCATGCCGCGGCCGGTCTGTGTAAAACAGGTAGGTAAAAAACCTAAAATGGCGAAACAAAAAGTTTGTTTTCCGTTTTCGATAAATCTTTTTATGTAATTTGTTAATGTGTGCCTATTCTGTTTAATGGCTAATAGGTTAGCAAGACCTGGAGCTCCGTGGCCTAGGATAGACCGTTTGATTCGCACTTGAGAGAGTGCAGGTTCGATTCCCAGATTCTGGCGTGTACCAATGAGACTTATTCAGATCTCAAGTACACTATACGGACGCTCTAACGGCGAAGGAAATCCGCACATGGTTGGCCCCAGACGTATTGACCAGTCATTCCTCTGGACTAAGCTGACTGTGTTGTGAGAATGCCGTTTGTGCTTGGGCGACCATACTACATTTTAAACCGCCTGTCCCAGTCACTACAGTATTTCAAGAGTGGTTACTTCGCTCGGAGAATACCTACTGTATAAATCATCCAATAACGGATGAAAAGGCCTAAGTTTTTTTAGCAAGACATACATAATATTATGTTGCATATTACACGGATTATATTATTATTATATTTGCTTTGTTTTTTAGGATCTCGGTTTATTCAGTTAATAAATAAGATACCTTTCCAGACCCATCGTATTGTTTTACTTGTCTACGTCTTGTTAAAATTTTGTATTTGTGAATTTTGCACCAAATATTAGCTCAAATTTTATAGGTGCAATAACCCAACACTTTGCACAGCACTAATTAGTCGCCTATTAGGTTATACGTTTCCTGCATCTGGTTTTTAGCGTTCCGTATTTCACGTCTCGGAACCCTTATGGTTTCGTCATGTTCGTCCGTCTTCGGCTTAGCGTCCAAACGATTAAAGCTTCGAAAACTTCGAAACTTTGCATGGATGTGTATTTGTATTACGTGTGTGATGTGTATTTACTACGTCGAAAAGTGATAAAATAAAATCACGACAAATATTTTTTTTGGGGTAGGTACCTGTGTTTGTTTAGGAGTTATAATGCGCTTTCTTGGAAAACTTCATACAAAAATAAAGAAATAATAAGTAAACATAAAATATTGGTATAATTGTACGGAACTCTTCGTGCGCGAGTCCGATTCGCGCTTGGACGGTTCTTTATCGGTAACCTTGTGTAGTTCAATAGCTCGAGCTAATGAGAACTACATAAAACCCGGTTGCCCGTGAAATTCCCCCACAGTTCTTTAGCTCCCAAAACATCTTAGCTTTAGTCACGCTCAGCAAAAGAGATTAACAATGCTTTTTTTAATAAAGTATTGTTTGTTGCTATTTCAAGCTGTTTTTGTTGAAACATATTACCCACCGATTGATTGATCGATGACAATTCTTGACGAACTTTTCACAACTTACCGCTTCTTTAAGTGCAACTAAAATTAAAATTAACCAAGAGAATTGTAAATTAATTGTTGTTTTAGTTTTCTTATTTATTTATATATTAAGTTTGTAAATATTTTAAAGTAGGTAGCTAGTCAGTAGGCATATTATTATTGTGTTAACTGTTTTATTACGTATTATTTTTATGTTTGTGAATAAAAAAAATTGTTGTACCAAGAGAAAATTTTTTGTGAAATCCCATGAATGCTATAACCAAGTCGGAAAATAACTTGAGAAATATTGTAACCGGGATGAGTTGGTACATGGTTGGACATAGAATAGGAAACCATAAAAACTAAAGCCGTATAAACATAATTTCCTAGTGTAATCGCTAACTAGTAGGTAACTAGTTAGGTTTCCTAGAAACATGTACTTTCTAGAATCTAGGTTCGTCGTCAGAGAAAAGTGATTTGCGCTCTTATTATAGATTTACGGCTAAGAACTCACGGAGCGGTTTTTTCCCGCGCCGCGCCCGCCGCGGTCGGGGAACTGCGGTTTTATTTCTAAACACGCGAGGCCGGTTATTTGCGCGGTCACGCAGCCGTCTCGGTAGAGATTATCGCCCGCAAACGTGGAGGGCGAAGATCGCAGGACGCGCGGTTGCAAAAAGGCAAATATTTACAAAAGAATTTCTGAATTTCGCACAATTTTGGCACAGCTCATATAGATTAGACCACGGGGAAGGTCATTGGCTACTTTTTTTCGCGACAAAATGTACGATTCCTGCGAGATTTTCTTTTACGTATACCTACTAAGTCGCGGGCTACATCTAGTATATTATAAATACGAATTTATACTAAAAAAGGAAGTCTACATAATAATTATGGCTGCTCTGTGAGGCTGAGCATAAAATACCTAAATGGGAATAACACGTGGTGACACTGGCGACTTAATTATTTAATACTTTGTAATAGGTTATAACAGTTACAGTGAATAGCGTAGTGTGCGCATACCCTTACCGTTAATAATGCATCTGGGTTCGACAATAAAATGACTCCGGAGTCCGGTAACGCTTCGATTGTATGCAGATTTGTATGAAGTAGTTCATACAACTAGTTATACTAATTTATATTACAAATTATTGTATTTAAATTTTATGTCAAATTTCATTAATTTTAATGTAGTCTAGTGAAAAAAAGTGGATACACTTAATTATTGTATTAGTGTTGAATGAACACTTGTTTTGTGGTTACGTAATTTTATTACGGTAATATAATTTTATTAAGTAACTTTCAAGGAATTGATGGAATAGTTTTTTTTTTAATGTTACGATGTTACGATTTTATCAAAATACTGGTTTAAGTTTAGATTTCTCTTTTACAGTGTTTTCCTAAACATTTACATTTATATTCCCTGAAGTCATGTTATTTTGCATTACGAAAGTAGCGCTTATGAGGGAAACAAAAAAAAAATAAACTTACTTACCTACATAATGTGAGTGCATTAGTACACAAACATCTAGCAAGCGCAGGAATATACATACATAGATGATAGAGATGACAAGTAGAAGAATTACTTTACAAGAAAGAAACATGCATTTCTATAGATGAAAAGATGAAAGCAGTACGCGTCGCCATATTGCAAATATTTTCCCACACTTTGCTCTTGGCAGGTACCTGGTGATAATATAAACAAAACTTATGGCCGGATGACAGAATACCACAGAATCAGGACCACCACTGAGAGTGTTTCGTTACAAAACATATCAAATTATATGCTGCTAATAGCTATGAGTAAGTCCACAGTCGCTGGACATTACCTGCTGCCATATTAAATTTATGTTTTCCTGTCTAAGTAGGTCGGTCTTACCTAGGCAGTAGGCACTAAGTAGGTACACACACACACAACATTTGAACACATAGGTAGGTTCGACAACCTCAGTGATGTGTATTAAATATGTGTATAATATAATAAAAATCTTAAATATATGTATAGTATAAAAAGTATTAAATATATCCGTTGTCTGGTAACACAAGTTCTTCGAGAACTTACCACGGGACCAGATTGACGTGGTGTGAAGCGTCCATAGATATTATTATTATTAAGAATGCACGTCTACTGTCAATTGTCATATATATTTAAACCGACTTCCAAAAATAGGAGGCGGTTATACGTTCCGCTGTATATATTTTTAATTTTGTATGTTCAACGATTACTCGCCGTCTGTGGACCGATTTTCAAAATTATTTTTTTGATGTAAAAGGTATAATCCCAAATTGGTCTTTTTGACATCAAAGTGGTGGCCTGATTATGGGATCCATGAGGAATCGAGGAAACTCCTCGAAATTTATATGGACACATATGGTGATTTCAACTTTTTCTGAAGTAGTCCAAGTATATGCTACCAAAAAGTAAGATTTTGCACCAAGGTATACCCTGGATACAAAAGTACTGAACAGAACTCCTGACTCCATATAGATACATATTTGGTGATTTCGGTGTTGTTTAAAGAACTGCAAGCATATACCACTATGTCAATTGCAGTAATCATCATTATCATCACCACCATCATCATATTATGATGATATAAAAGGTACTTTTCATAGTATTTTACACCGACACGGATATCTTTGAACATTACTCTGCCGTTTATGGACGTATTTGCAAAATTATTTTGTTGTTGTAAAGGGTATAATTCGAAATTGGTCTTTAGTCACTAAAGTGGAAACCTGATGATGGGATCCATGAGGAATCGAGGGAACTCCTCGAAATTTATATGGACACATATAGTGATTTTGACTTTTTCTGAAGAAACACAAGCATATGCTACCAAAAAAAAAAGATTTTGCATCAAGGCATACCTTGGATCCAAAAGCACTGATAGAACTACTCAGTCTTTAAATATACGCGTTTGAAAATTTAGACATTGTTTAAAGAACTGCAAGCATATGCCACTATGTAACTTACAGTAATCATCATCAACATCTTATTTACAATACCTAATGGAAGCTTGGCGCGTATTCAATTATACATTTGATAGTTTATTTTAAACGTTCTTAAAATGTATTAATAATAATTTAACAAATATCGCAGAAAAGGGAAAAGTTATTATTTTTAAACAAAAAATTAATCCGACTTCCAAAGTAAAAATACACAAAAAGGTATGAAAAAAACTATGAACTTTTTACTTTGAAAGTAGGTTTAATTTTTTGTTTAAAAATAATAATGTTGTCTTCGAAGTTAGGAATTACGATCTACGCGACTGTGTACGATATCGACAAAGTTCCTGCTTGACCAGTTTTAGAAATCATTTTCCTTTAAACTTTGCATCCGTTCCGATCAAATGACTATTATATTATAGAATATTTAAACGCAAATGAAGTGACCGCAGCGACAACTGACGTAGTTGAACTACTTACACGTGAGTACTGACTACTGAGTATGTGTGCGTTAAGGTATTATCATCTGCCTGGTCGAGCGGCAACTTGCTCGATAGTACATAGACTAGTAAATACATTTTACCACCTATCTGTGGTCGAAAAATGATTTATAACATTTTTGTCTGGTTCTTCCTTAGCAGAACCCCGAATTATTAGATTACAAGAATACGTAAATTTATGATTAAGTATAAGTTAAAACCAGTTGGGGTCAGTATTTAAATGTAACTGGTTGGCAAGCGTAACTGTCGTGTAATTAACATATTGTGTAATGGAGTAAGTCACACGTTTCCCTTTCATCGCGTTTATTGATTTGTTAGGCTTTAATCACTTTAATCACTTAGGTATTTGTACATTCTTAAAGATAATTAGTTCTAATATAATTGAATATAGGTATTTGCACATTTGAAAAATGTTATAAGTTTGTTTCGTATTAAATTAATTACTTGTAAAAATCAAAACTCGGTTATTAAAGAAACAAAATTAACAATTTAAAGTAAGCCCCGAACTGTCAAACAGTGAGCGAACTGATGATGATGAATAGCTAAGAACACTCAATCATGTCAGCTTTCAAACCAAAAAACTAGATCAAAATCGGTTCATCCTTTTGGTAGCTACGATGCCACGGACAGCCAGACAGACACGTTACACTTATAACACCCCTGTGTTTTCGTCGGGGGGTAATTACAAAGAAGTCAAAACAACAAAGTTGAAAAAAGTTATAAAAATACGGAAGTACGGACTAACATACTACTTAGCCCGAATTTCACCAACATAATGAAACGACGTTTAACACTGAGCTTCGGTTTAAGATAATTATGTCTGTCCCAACCTAATACTGAATGAGGGAGAGAGATCGAATCCGAGTTTAATGTTAAGCGCGTTCAAAGAAGTGTGGTGAAATCGGGGCTTAGTACTTACTAGGTAAGTAGGTAGGTACTATTACCTGAGTACAATATTATTGAAGATATATATAAGGTTTGGTAAAATCAACTACGGATATTTTGGGCATATGGTCTACTGCTTATGTAAAGACATTTAAGTAGACTGAAAAATAATTAAAAAAATTCGAATCAAATAATATAATGTACTAAATAAAATTACATTGCGCGTGAGGCGGTGAGGTCATTACACACCTCATAGAAACAGCTGACTTTAAAGCGTAAGCAAAATCATTGCCTATATAATATCAATTCAATCAGCTGTGTGAAGGCCGTAAAGGATGTAATGTAATTTTATTTCCTTTTTTCTCGTCTTTTTTTAATAAAATATATTCTATACAATAATATTATTTTATATATTCTTACTTACCTTATAATCGTACGTCGCGCGTCTATACAAAAACATAATTAATTTGTTTCTTCTAATTGTGGACTTACCTACTCCAGTCTCCAATATTCGTTTGACAAATCGAGACATTTATGGGTTAATTTAAATATTACGTCTAGTGCGTGTAACGTAACATATTTTCTCTTCGCTGCCAATGAACTCAGAACGATCTTCGTAATGGATAGAGAACGACTAGCAATAATGTTTGTAATATTACAAACGACCTTTCCAGCTGAGAATCGGTAAGAAAGTTCATCATTATATATTATAATGATTAATGTATCATGTAGTACACCGATAAGTTTATGTTAGGTCTTAGGATAATGTGAGAGAGTTGCACTTAGCTGTCACAAATAAACGTAATAAGAAGTAGAAATATTTTAGATACGATGTGCGAATCTAGATAATTAAGTTTTAGAATTATTATATCCAATGTCCAAGTTAATCTGCTTGATCTAAAAATTTTGCTCGCTCGCTTCTATAAACTGGATAACTATGACTAATGAGTGCTAAATGTAAGCTTAATTCGAATGTTTTAATTTGAATTTTGAAGTCATAATAATTTAATCACACATTATATTTAATAATACGTTACAATTACTCGAGGCTGCACGGTTAAACACGAGTAATAGAACTTGCTGCAGGCTGAATTAGTTATGTAATTTAAAAAAATACTCCTAAGGCGCCTCCAGTCCCGCATGAAAAATTAAAAATGTAACAAGTAGGTAGCTTATCTACCTCGACTATCTCGTCATTTTTCCTGATATTCTGTATTTGTTTAACACATATTGCGAGTTAATCAAAGTAGGTTACATATTTTCATCGATAATAGCAGTTCCTAACAAGTTGGGTAGTCTGTAAGAAAAACTGTGATATTTTAGTGTGATTTTAGTTAGGCTCTATTTATAATGTGTTGCTGTGATATTAGGTTAGTCTTTTACCTTGTGCCGTCGTTTTATTGTTGACATTTTAAATGGTTTTAATTGTATTTTTGTTGATATTTTTTGTAATTATTTTTATTCGAGTTATTTTATTTTATTGGAATTATTATTTTAATTGATTTTATTTTTACTGTATAATGGATATGTATTGAATTTTAAACAATTGCTCTTTTTTTATATATTTTATATTTCGCCGACTTTTGTAAAAAAGTAAATACATGACAAGTACATTGTACTCTATATTGACATATTTACTTTTGTAAGGAAATATAATCAGTGTAAATATAAAAATTAATTATAAGAAAAATGTAAAAGTAGAATTAAGAATATTAAAAAAAAGAAAACAGAAAAAGAATCAAAAAAGAGAAAGAATAAAAAAGATATAAAACAAGCCCTGATACCGTTAGGGGGATGGAAAAAAAAAACAAGTTGGGTAGTAAGTAGTAGGTACCTAACCATATTTTGTAAGATATAGGTATGTTTGATTTAGTATCCAGAGGCCCAATTCTCGAAACTTAAAGACGTCAATTTACAGAATGGTTCGAGCGACAGGGCATGCTGTCGCATTCGCATACTCATCAAAGTACACTTACACAATATGCCATTTGACTCGCGTGTGCATGAGTGTGATAGCACGGACCGTCGCTGGAGACAAACGGGAAATTGACAAGTTTTAGTTTGGAATTGGAATTGTCCCCCTTATCTTGAATTCCTCACTTCCATCAACTGGGCAGGTGGCAACAGTGGGAGCAAATGCTGCAGTACCGCTGATATGTGTCATTAGTCACTATTCATTACCTCATGCCTATTTAGAAGCTCTGTAGGTACTTACTACGCACCTAATAGTCATAAGACCCAATTACGTGTCTTAAACGGATTAGTTTGGCCTCATTTAGTATTGCACAGGAAGCCATCGTGTGGGTCAAGCAACGGTGAGGCCGACAATCATATAAGTTGGAACCTTATGTAAAAAGTGTACCAGCGTACAAGTGTACACATGTAAAGTAAAAGTCATATTGAATAGTTTGGATAAGGTCAAACGATTAGAGTCCAAATCGAACGTGAAGGCGAAGTAATTCTGTTTTGACAAGTAAATTGAGAAGTGGAATCTTTCGACATAGAATCCAAAAAAAAAAGTTACTAAGAACAATATTTACTTACTGTTCCTACTTCCTAGATCTAAATCGGATCGGAAGTCGGACAGCATAATTTTTAAAGGCCTGGTTCACAATCCTACTACTATAATTATAAATGTAAAAGTTTGTGAGGATGGATGGATGTTTGTTACTCTTTCACGCAAAAACTACAGAACGATTTTTTATGAAAATTGGTAGTAGGTTAAGGTCTGGAATAAAAAATAGGCTACTTTTTATCCCGAAAAAGTATAGTGTTCCCCTGGGATACTGGATTTACGCGGGCGGAGCCGCGGTAAAAAGTTAGTCTTCTAATAAGTGGCGGATAGCTTATCCGGAAGTTTTGTCGCTTACTTTATATCGAGCGACAGAGATATAACATGCAAATAAGCTATCTGACACTTATCAGTAAACTGTGAAAAAAGCCCTAATATGGAAGAAATACTGTCAACGTGGTCTACTAAAAATTTCAAACACACAAACAGCGTTGAGCACAGTTTTTTTTTCAAAGATGTGCTCTATGAACTAATAATGCTTTCTCCTCTGTGCCATTAGTGACATAACAACGATCGGACTATGTGATATAATTTTATGAGAATTTACATCATAGGAAGTGTAAAACTTGTAGCGAGTTATAAATAAGCGTCTGTTTAAACTTAAAAAATAATTGTAAATAAAAAAAGAAGATAGCTTTACATAAGCGATTAAAATAAATGAAACGCGCATAAAATCTAAGTTCTAACTGACTTTCTCCAAATCTTAATCACTCTGGTTTGTATTAATTTCTGGTAATAAAACCAGATTAAGAACCTTCTATACTAAGTACTTAGGTACTTGCCTAAATTATGAATGACTAGCTGTTGACCCGCGTAAATACAGTATCCCACGGGAACACTGTACTTTTTCGGGATAAAAAGTTACCTATGTGTTAATCCAGCTTAAACTACTACCATACCCAATTTCATCGTAATCCGTTCAGTAGCTTTTGCATGAAACAGTAACATCCATCCATCTATCCATCCTCACAAACTTACACATTTACAATAGTAGTAGGTAGGTAGCTTAGATTAAAGTAGGATAAAATAAGTCTTCGTTATAACTTACAATATCTCTATATATTTCAAGCTATCGAGATTCGAGGGTGACCCGGTTTCAACCCCTTTAACTAGTTACTGGAAGCTTATTGTTTGAAGTAAGGGAGGGATTATTTGCATTTGAAGAAAATAAAATGTTATATTATTTTATGTGGAGTTTTATAAAAGTAGGATTCGAGGCACTTTAATCCTTACTCCTAACATTAAAGTAGAATTATTTTAAGTTTAATGGTAAGTAAATCTTACCTAAAAACGTCAATATAAACATTTTAGTTTTAGTTACCTATAATTGAGGCAATTAACCCTAGGCCTAAGCGGCTTGGCGGCAAATGACGAATACATAAGTAACTACTTGGTTTTGTTAAGTGGTTCTGTCACCGCGCGGCTCACATACCTTTGGTGAATCATTGTTTTTGTGACGCATCTAACTTTTAAGTACCTACAAACTTAAATCTTCTATGGAAATAATATTTTGAGAAGTGGGTAACTAGTAACTACTATCTATATTCCCTAGTAGGGCTGCCAACGCCAAATTAAAAAAAACTAGGGTTTGAAGTTGGAAAAACCAGGACGATACCAGTTTTGAAACAGGACGCAGTTGCAACTGTTAAATTAATATGTAGTGAAAAAAGGTTAAATACTTACGTGTAATGCTTCGATCATTGTTGTTATATCATCGAAGATGTAGTGCTAAAAATCATATTTTATCAAGAAATAACGATTTTTGAAAAAATATGATTATTAAAATAAAGAACAAATTTTATTCAATAAAATTTAACTAGACAGAAAAATTGAAAAAGTGGCGCCACAATTTAAAAAACATGACCATAACAAAAGCGCTTTAAAAACCCAGGACGATGCTTTAAAATATCTAGGACACCCCAGGACACTGCAAAAACTAGGACATGTCCTGGGAAAACAGGACAGTTGGCAACCTTCGGTCTTAAGTTTGCATTCAGTACTTATTATGCTAAAATTGACCAATGACTTGTCGAGTTCAAATAACTAATTGAAGGAAGCCATTTTGACGTTTGCAGACTCACTGGAAACTTAACGCGAATGGACTAGTGACTCACAAAACTCACAAAAGGATTAAATAAAAATTAAGTGAACAAAACTTAACCTACAGGAAATAAAAACCTAATAAATACTACCCTTAATTCTATTTTCCAAACTTACTTACTTTTTTCAAATATAAAAGAGTAAGTTTGAAATGTTTAATACCTAAGTACCTACCTACCCACAATCACATTGAAAAAGAAATGAGCTTTCTGCGCGAATTCTTTGGCTTCGTTAAATCTGATTGTACCTAACTTAGGTAAGAAATTACTTGCTGATTATATTTTCAATCCTATACCTAAACATTATGAGCCCTATTACAAATCTGCACTCTGCCCGATTAGGTATTTGAAGCGTCCCCGACATTTCGCATTTTGTAGTAATTTTGCAGTTGTATTTATCGTTTTTATTGAAATAGGTTTGCATGCATGCTTTAAAATTATAAAATCTTTATTCCTCATGAAGTACCAATTGTTCTGGTATGATTTTTGCATAATAATATAATCGTAGTAATTCACAGTTAACTTAAAGCTATTTTCGAAGTTATTTTTGGTTTAGATTATGATTTTTTTCTATATTAAATCAAAGGTATTTCAAAATTCTCAGGCCGCTACGAACTATACGACTACGTAGGAGATAACTTTCTCATTATATTATTTCATTTGCTTAGAACAGTAGCTCTTCAATCCAGGAACCAACATTTTTAAAACAAAGCGAGTAATTTATTGTACCTATGAACCTCATATCTATTAAAGTTAAAGATATTTCCACACTTACCTTCTTATTTAATGTGAGTAAATCCAATCAATTTAATATCGTAAAATAGGACTTGGGACACACGTATAGGTTCATAATAAATTTTCTTTATGTATAATGCATATCATTCACACTTTTTTGTAAAGAACTAACGCACTCACGCAACAATCGAAGTGTTTTCGCGGGACATTGCCTTCACTAGTGTAACACAACCAGCGCACACACTATACGTTTCGTATATGAGAATTTTGAAATGCCCGGTGAATACAAAACAGCGTCTCAGTTAGAGTCGCAAATTAAAGCGACATCTGTTGACAAATAGAAATGAAGTAACAGGCTTTAGAGTATAGACATCTATTGACAACTAGTCTAGTGGTACTAAAAACTTTTTGTAAACGACAATACAACCAAAATTACTACAAAATGCGAAATGTCGGGAACGCTTCAAATACCTTATCTCGCAGAGTGCAGATTTGTAATATCTCTTACGATTTAGGTATAGGATTGAAAATGTAATCAGCATCTGTAGACGAATATTGGTACATTCAGTAGTAGTACTTATCATTTATGATTGGAACTATGAAAACTCTGTTATCTATGGCTGTTTCTTGATGACGTTCGTTGTCAGACGTCAGTACCTCAAAATACCTATACGTCAACTTTACATTCGTCTATGAGCATTCTTTCTCTGTCAAAATGGCTGCCGCGCAAGAGGTGCGTGCTAAAATAAATCGTAAAATTTAGTTTCAAATACTTTTAAACGTAATCTTCATAATCAATAATGAATGGTTTTTTGGTGATTTCAGGCGAGACGTGAACCAATTCAGGCCGTTCAAGTTTTCGGCCGTAAGGTGAGAACTTTTATAAATATCCACACGTGTTTGTTGAATTTATCGCTAGAATTCACTAAGTTCTTGTGTTTTTTGTTGCTTTAGTGTTGCGACGCAAATTCTTATAATATTTTCTTGATAAATTCCAGTATTTGACACCCTTTTCTGCCTTTCCCTGTTGTAACCTCTTTGGTGCAACGGTCTATAAACGAAAAGGAAACTAAATGTTTTTGTTGTACCAGCCGTTCTAGGAAACGTTTTCTAGACCGTTCTGAATGAAAACGACAGTCCTGCTTTCTTATAAAAATTTCCTAAAAGCCCAAAAAATCTCACTAAATATTATTGTAAATAAGGATATTGTATAACCTCAAAACTTGTGATGCCTGTAACTTAGCAATGTTTGTTGTTTTTATCTGACTTCCAAAAAAAGGACGCGGTTGTACATTCGGTTGTATTTTTTTTTCTAGAAAACCGCAACAGCAGTGGCGTACTGCAAGCGCGGCAATGGAGTCCTCCGTGTCAACGGTCGTCCCCTCGACCTGGTAGAGCCCCGTCTGCTGCAGTACAAACTGCAAGAACCAATCCTATTGATTGGCAAGGTAACATGTCCATGATTGATCTGGTAATAAATAGTGCCTATACTTTTATTTATTTAAACTATGTCCCACAAACCAGCTAGCACAGTTCAGTATGTAGCTATTGCTAAATTTTATTGCTCTAACTGTGAAATAAGGATACTGTAATAAATTTTTTGTGAAATAGTAATTTGATATCGTATATAGTGCCATATTAATCAGATTAGATTTTTTTTAATTACCCGGATGTAAGTGTATTCTAAATCTATAGGCAAGTAAGAGACTTATGTTCAGTGGTAATAGATTTTCATCAGGTTGTCTTCATGATGAACAACTCTTATTCCGAACCTGATCATTTGATATGAAGTCGAACAATTTTCTGATTGTTAAGTACATTCAAATTACTTTTAGAACAGCAAGGATTACAGTAATATGTGATGTTTATTATTGTAGGAAAAGTTCTCAGGTGTGGACATCAGAGTGACTGTTAAGGGTGGTGGTCACGTAGCACAGGTTTATGCTATCAGACAAGCCATCTCAAAGGCCTTGATTGCCTTCTACCAGAAATGTAAGTACCTACCCATTTATGCATTTTATAAAGAAAAATGTTTTATGGCATCACGTCTGGCCATAGCCATAATTATCATTTTTGTAGCTTGTGTTAAATATCAGCTATTTACACCACTTATTGAGAAAGCCTAATAAGCTCAGACGGCCAATTTTCGTAATTGAAAATATTCAATTCTTGCTGTGATTCTTGCAGTATATTTTGTCTTACTGATGCAAATGTGTCTGCTTACTCAAGTTTGAAGACTACTGCAAATTGGAAATTTTTAATTATGAGGTCGTTTTGATGCTGTTAACAATAAAATATGGATCATATTCCTAGGAATCCCCTTCTTTCCAAAGCTGTCTTACATATTGTAAGATAGTCATTTCAGGGAAGGGAGAAAAATCTGTGCCATTACCAAGCAGTCGGTGTTTTCAATACCTGCCTAGTTTGAAATGAACACTACAAAATAATCCAAATACAAATTAACTTTAATGTCAATTCTTTACAAGAATTAAGTTTTTAGTAATAATTGATTAAATGCCAATTAATAACTGCCTTCTAACACTTATATCTCTTATTTACAGTTGTAGATGAGGCATCAAAGAAGGAAATCAAAGACATTCTTGTCCAATACGACAGAAGTTTGCTAGTAGCAGACCCCAGGCGCTGCGAGCCCAAGAAGTTTGGTGGTCCGGGAGCCCGTGCCAGATACCAGAAATCTTACCGTTAATTCATTTTTCCGTTACATCTCTTGGTATTACATTGGTATGGTACTGTCAGTGCAATATCACAGGGTGAATAAAAAATAAAAAAACAGTATCCTCTTTTATTTTACCATCAAAAACTATCCAAGTAGATTTGAATCTTGTAATAGATTTTTATTTTTACAAATGGTATAACTAAATTTATTAGGGATATAATAATTAATCTTGCGATCAAAAAATAAGTTGGCGACTGTACATGAGTATACTGTATTACTGAACGAATTAATATGTTGGTGACTAAATTACTAAACTGGCGAAAGCACTCGGGTGACAATAAATACAAAAATCGGCAGATAAAAGTGGCGCAATTTAATCCAAATTGGAACTGAAATTTATAAGTTGGTGACTTAATTTCCGAGTATCGATCCGACTATTATACGAAGTAAGCAACTATAAAACCAGATTAGGTTGATAATTTAATAGCTGCTAAAAATTACAATTTACAGACAACGGAAAATCTCATTTTTGGATACTGTTTGAGTATGTTTTCCTTTGGTATGGGTGTCGTTTTCAAGGTTTTTGGGGGAGCAGAATAATATGAAAATTAAATCTATTTTGAAATTCCAACATGGCGTACATTTTTTTCATAAAATATAAAATTGTCTTCCAATTTCCAAAATGGAGAATTTTAATTTTTCGTAAAAATTACATGAGCACTAATTTAAAAGTTGTTGCGGATGCTGATTAGGATTGATGATTATTAAAACAGATGTATGCTAATATAGTACCATCAGCTATGTAAGCTATAGAATTTTTTGGAAATTCAGGATTTAAAAAAAAACATCACAAAGAATGCTCTATTTTGAGATACGAACGATGTATAAAGCTATATGTAGATATGTTATAAAATTCAGGATTTTCAAATTTCTTTTTGTCCCATCATGAAAGAAAATATGTGGTTGCAGGGTTACTAAGGGTGAGGAAATTTTTCTTTATTTTTTCGGTAGGATGCACCGTTTCCGAGATAGAAGCGATTAAAAAAATATATATGGCAATAGCCAATAAAGCTATAAAAAAGGTTGGAAAATTATGAATTTTCAAATTTATTTTTTTCCTATATTGAAGAAAATATTTGGTTTCGGGGTTACTAAGGGCGAGGAAATTTTCATTATTTTTTCAGTAGGATGCACCGTTTCCGAGTTAGAAGCAATTTTATAAAAAAATTGATACCTATACACCCAAATTCATTTTATTAAAAATAATGGTTCGCTATCTTTGAAGTTCAAAATGGATATCATTCAAAACACCCAAAAACCTAAAAGACGACAGCCGTATCAATTTTACAGAAAAATAATTATTCACCATTTTGGGATTTCAAAATGAATGTATTTTTGTAATCAGTGACTCCAGAAACCTAGAAAAGGACACCTATATCCATTATTTTAATGTCTACTATCTTGGAAATTAAAAATGGATGACATTTTTGTAATCAGCATCCCCAGAAATCTACAACCTAAAAAGGACACCCATATTAATTTATATAAAATGAAGTAGGTATGTCCGCCATGGAATTGAAACCCCCAAAAACCTGGTAAACGACACCCGTATCTGTATGTTTTTTGAATTACGTACATCAGGGAAAATATATGTGCCTATTCTTAAATTAAGTGTGTACTCTGAAATTGTCGCCAAGATGGTTATTTGTGCGCTAAGATATATATGTCTGCCAGTTTGCCGTTTGGTATATTCAGTGAAAAAAGCTGGTATTAATTAGTCACAAGATTTGAAATTTTTTGTTCCCTATATTCTTTCGCCAACTTGGTAAGGTAGTTTAGTATTCATATTCGGTTTTTTCAAACCAAAAATTTGATTGTTATGACAGAAGTTTAAATACATGCCATTTATAAAATGAAAACCAAAATTACACTCGGCGAAACAACGGGAACGTCAATAAACTATTAACGTTGGCGTTGTTTTGCTGAGCGTAAACTTTGTTCATGTGTGTTTGGATAAATATAATGACCAAGACTTTCAAACTATAAATTTTATTCAAATAATAATTCAAAATAATATTACAGTTAATACTCCAAACTATGCTTTGTTAACAATAGATTAAATGCAACTTATATATACCTAGGTTTTTATTGTATACATTTTTCATTTTTCTATAAGTAATGGATATGTTAAGTTTTCTATTAGCAGGAAAATAATTATCTAATTAAAAGTTAGTCCTTAATCCTTACATTCGCTTTATAAAATTATGGAAAACTGTTGAAAAGATTTAGCCTCTACAACAAGACGTATGAGATTCATAAGGTCTAAGATCCGGTATAAGAAATATATTATACACTCATCTGTTATTCATTAGTGATAAGAAATAAATGATAGACAATATTAATATTGACACATTGCAAATAGGTTGCCTAGGGCCGATAAATATCAGCGGAGTGGCGAGCAGCATAACAGCTGTCATATATGTACTTAAATTTTAAACTTTAACTTCATTACTTTATTGACGACCTCTGTGGCTCAGTGGTTAAGCGTGGTGGTGCTCAAGCCGGGGGCCTTAAGCCTCAAGCGTGTATAATATAATAAAATCTTAAATATATGTATAGTATAAAAAGTATTAAATATATTTCCGCTGTATGGTACCCGTAACAACTAACACAAGTTCTTCGAGAACTTACCACGGGACCAGATTGACGTGGTGTGAAGCGTCCATAGATATTATATTATTATTACTATAAAACAGTATCGCTTGAGACAACCGCCGCTGCTCACACCGCTCACGGCCGCTACGGTCGCTAGCGGCCATCAGCGGCATAAAGTTTAAAATTAAGTATAATATGACAGTTATGTTGCTCGCCGCGCCGCTCCGCTGACATTTCGGTGTGGATCGGCCCTTAAGGCGCAATTAACTAGTTACTAGGCAACCTATTTGCAATGTGTCAATGTGAATATTATCTATCATTTATTTCGTAACACTAATAAATAACAGATAAGGGTGTATATTTCTTATACCGGTTCTTGCACTAATATAGAAGATATAACTTTTTTGAATTAAACAAAAAACACACATTGGAATTTTGTTATTTTTCATCATTGGTAAAATTATCAAATTGTTAATCAACATTAATTTTTCTAAGTAACTCCCTTGAGTTTATTTATTATTACTTATTTTTTTAATTATAAAATAAGGAGGAGATGATTAAAGTAACGTTTTCTGACATGAAAAATACTTAAAATTGGTTTCTTAATTTTTCCAAAATGATGGAAGGGATTTACAAAACTTTCTTTTGTTCTGGGATATCGTCAAACTTGGCGCCCATTCTTTTTAACGCTATAACAGCTGCTACCGCTTTGGCCCACCTTTTCTTGATGACGTATCTCTTGAGTTTGGTCTTGGTGACTCGCAGCTCCGTACATAGCGCCGATTGAATTAGCCAGGGATGTGTAAGAGTTGAAGAAGCTGGCAGACGATCTCTACAATAATTTTATTTTATTTAGACTTGTCCGGTAATGCAACATCTAGCGGTACCTTTTCATTCGATGTTAGGCTTTTTAGTTATAAGTTACAACTTTCCCTATTAGGGACATTAGATGGCGACATAACACAAAAGGATAACTTTATACGGCAGCTGCAGGTAGAGATTATTTTAAGCAATGAAAATAAGTATAAAATGAAATAATAAATTCACCCTTTTCAATCATGTCTATATAGTTTGTGCTATGTAAAGGTGCTCCACACTGGTGTTAGAAAATGTTTACTAACTTTAGTAAACATTTGTTTACAAACATGTTACAATGTTAAAAAATGTTTTCATGTTAGGTAGTAATGGACTGAGATCCTAGCCCCGCCAGACTCCCCTTATATTCTTACTGATAAAATGTATTTCATATTTAATAGTATTAGTCAATAACAATGAACGTATGCATATCCGCCAGAGAGTGCCGTGGGCCAATTTTTAGGTACAAGGCGCTGTAGTTGCGAAACATCTTACAGTTCCGAACAAAATGTAACATTTGTTAGTAAAATATGTTTTAGTGTTAGAAAATGTTTGGAAACGTTTTCTAACGGCAGTGTGGGAGCACCATAACAATCCTAAAACTATGTAAGTACCAACAAAAGAATATAAGATAAACAATTATATTCTTTTGTTGGTCTCATAGTTTTAAGTTTTTTTTATAATATAATAAGTAGGTACTTACTAACGAAAAGTGAGCACCATAACTATCCTAAAACTATGTAAGTACCGACAAGAATTACATTTTTTGTTGGTCTCTTAGTCTCAAGTTTTTTTATAAGTAATATAATAAGTACTTACAAACGATTGGTGCATGGATATGGTGTCTAAGTATACATATTTTGTACTCAAGCATTTTTAAAACGTATGGTTATCAAATGTAAATCAATGGACAGTAAATAAAACAAATGATATTATAAAGCCTTATATTTTAACAACGTACGCATAAAATAACAATAAATTATTATTAATGTTCAATACAAATTACAATACACTTAAGTACATACCTACAAGGAACAAAATTAGAGTAAGAGTTATGTTATAAAATATCGACGATATTTACAAAAAAACGTACAAAAAGAAATTATGCGCTATTGTCAATGTAACATCGAATTGCCTCAGTCTTGTGCTGCGTCCGGTAGCTTTGAGAATGCAGACTAGATTCGTAGATAATTGTCATTTATAGTTATCTTATAATCATGCCTCACTTTGGTAACCTAGAGAGCTATTCAGAAAGATTAAAATTATACACCCCTACCTACTCCTGCTGAGTAAACATGATGTGGTTTTATGAAAAATATAGTTTGTAATTAAACAATATTTTATAGTAAGTTTAGCATGAGATCAAAATATTCTTTAATTCCAACGTCAAAAGATCTAATGAAATTTTGTATGGGTTAAGTACCAACACATATATACAACATTTAACATAGAGCTATTGAAATAAGTACCTAAGTATTTTTTTACACCTGAACAAAAGTTTGAAATTTCATTTTATAAAAAATTCATCAACTTATAGAATGATAAAATTCGAACTTCGGAGTAAGAGGGTTAGATTGTCATAAACACTAGATTGACCTTTCTGAACAACACAATGTCATGGCACAAAGTCTTTGTCTCACTTATAATCATTTAGAATTTGATATGTCCCTGTTTATGCTTTTTCGCTGTATCTTTTCCTGTGATGATTGTCTTTTGAAGAAGGCGTGAAGGCTGGATATTGAGTTCTGAGCTAGCTGGTTGGAAGGCGACCACTCTAGTGATATAGACTGATGTCTCCCGCCATTCGAAGTGCCGCCCGCTGTTCTTTCTGCCTCTACATCTTCATTCTCCCCCCATTTCTCGAGTAAATGAAGAAGTAGATCTTTAGTTCTATGAGCATTATTCTCATCTCCGCGTCTGTAGGCGAACTGTCGCCCGTTTTCTGTGTTGCCCGCGAGTTTTTTGATCTCGTCCCGTTTTCGATCGAACTCCTCGAAGAAGGTTCGACGCCTGTCGATCGGTTGGTCGGGCACGTCTCGACTCGTGGTCGTGACTCGCTTCGATCGCGGCATTTTAACCCACGGCATTTTGCTGGTCATCGGCTTCTCCTGTTCTTTTTCCATTAAAAACGTGGAGTTCACTCTGTGGCTGCACTTCGTTGTGAATATTTTCTTCTCGGTGCTCGTCGCGGTGCCGTTTGTCGTGGATTTTGTGATCTTCGTCTTTGTCTCCTTTTTGAAGCCGTTCGGAACTTTTTTGGTCTCTTTACCTGTTGTGGTAGACGATTCTGTGACGTTTTTATCAATTTCCTTGATGCTATTATTATTGGTTAAGTCTGTGTTCATGGTGGATAACATGAAAAGGTGGTCTGATAATTTTTTGATTTCCTCAGCTAGATTTTTCCTGACGAACACATCGTGTTTTTTGTGTAGAAAGCAGCTGCTGTCGGAGGCTCGTCTTTCCACGGGATTGTACCTAGTTTTAGCACTAGATGGTTCCCTGAGATCTCTCAGCGGCGGGGGTTCCAAATCGTCCTCATCGAAGATTAAATCTGGTGAACTGCTGAGCGAGCTTCTCGGTGATGGGGAGCAACCACCGATGGAGGATTTCTCGGTTCCGCCGGCTAAAGATACAATTTCTTGGGCCTCGTTGTCGAACACGTAGGGGGAGTTGGGGTGCTCGCTCCATCTTTCGACGAACAGCCGGAGATTGTCCTTGGTGACGTCGAGCTCGTGCTTGGGCGTCGGCGGCGGCCGCGGCTTGTCCTTCTTCGCCGGCGGCCGCTTGACCAGCCACTGGTGCCGTAAACACTCCGTCGCGCTCGGCCGTGACCTGCGACAGAGACCCCTGTTACTAACCCAACACCACAAACGACACATTTTCATCAATGTCTACGATATTGAATGAAACTATATACATATACCGACTATAACAACAAATGACTAGGTGAGAACAATTAAGGTTTGACCACAGCAATCAAGTCTTTGATTTGTATCTGTGGTTCTCAGAGATTGTTGAATATCTCTGTGTTGGTAAGAGTAACAGAGGGCCTTTATCGACAAGCTGGCAAGAACAGCTTTCATGCTGTCTGTGTTTTAAGGATTTTGGGAATGCTAAGGGCAAACGTGTAACGGTTTTACGTAATAGATACAACGGGTAAATGTTGTTAAAAAACGAGCTAATTTTCTTATTTTAATTAACTCTACTTTTATGTCATTGAAAAGGTAGAGTTTTATTATTTTTAAAACACTTCTACAACTAGAGCCAAGGCTTACTACAAACATATAGGGGTGAGGAGTCAAAAACTTACTCTTTGTCTTTCACGAGTAACTTCTTTATAAAATCTTTGGCGTCGTCGGATATTTCATTGAAGGCTTCGTCGTCGAAGTCGTACTTGGCGATGGTCACGTTAGCCATTGTCTCTATGTCTGTCTCTCCCATGAACGGCGATAATCCAGATAGGCTGGAATTAATAATTATCTAAATTTAGTAAAGTTAAAATAGTGTATACTTATTACATGTACCATTACCTAGAGGAAGCAAGACTGACGACCTCTGTGGTTAGCGCGTCGGCGCTCATTAGCCGGAAGTCGCGGGTTCCAATCCAGCCGAAGGAACTAAAAGATTTCTGTATTCCTGGGTCATGGATGTGTATTAAATATATTGTGTACTAGCTTTTGCCCGCAGCTTTGCCCGCGTGAAAGAGTGTTCGTGCCAAAAAACTTCTTTAGCAAATATACCTACTGCTAATATAATAATAGCACAGAGTAAAAATATATACTTATAATAAATTTTCACACATACTTTTTATATTATTAAAATTTTATGTAAGGATTAGGTTAATAAATACTTAATATTGAATCCGTCTATATAGATTCGGAAAATAACACATTATTTGTGATCATTTTTTAAAATTAGAATGGGTATAGTATCTATGCCGACCGACTTTAAAATACGAAGATTGAGTAGAGAAAGAATTAAAAATTTTGCCGAATTTCAAAGGGGAATTATTCGGAATAAATAAGGTTTATTTCATACTTTTTTGTGCATTTTTACTTTGGAAGTTGGTTTACATTTTTTGTTTAAAAATAATATTTTTTTTACTTTTTAGTTAGTTAAGTATATATATTATTATTAACACATTCTAAGAAAGTTATTTATACAATAAAAGCCTCCGGTATTCTCACTCTCTTGGGAAAACAAAGTCAAGCGTTATTTCATGCCAGTTTTCTGAGAGGCCGATCTGTGGACCTACTAAATAATCACCGTGGGATGATAATGATTAGATACTACATTATTAAATTATTATCTAAAAAATGATTATCTACTGTAGTAGTCGGCGGAAAAAATGTAGCACATCAGCATTAAATACAATATATATAGCAAAATTTCAAATACATTGATATCGGTGTACTAAACTATGAGGAGTACCTATGTCACCATAATAATATGTTGGTGTATCGTAAGAAGATGGTGGTGATGATAATGATGATTACTGCAAGTGGTATCTGCTTGCAATTCTTTATACAATGCTGAAATTTATAAACGTGTATCTTTAAAGACTAAGGAGTTCTGTTCAGTGCTTTTGAATCTAGGGTACACCTTCGCACAAAATTTTAATTACTATATAAGTCGAAATCACTTCAATCACTATCACAATATCCTTATAATTTTGTGGAGTTCTCTCGATTCCTCATGGATGCCATCATCAGGTCTTCACCTTGGTGACTAAGCTAAGGGACCAATTTAGAGTTGTATTCTTTACAAGAACAAAATAATTTTGAAAATGGTTCGACAAACGGCAGAGTAATGTTCAAATATATACGAGTCAGTGTAAAAAACTATGAGAAGTACCAGTGGCGAAGGCTGGTTCTCCTTCGTAGGGAAGTCCAAGCCTATATTATAGGTAGGGATTTGGATGAGGGTCTTAAATAGGTAAGTGGTAAGTGTATCCGGTAGGAATGGAGTTATAGGAACCCCACGCCACTGAGAAGTACCTATTATCATCAGAATGTGTTGGTGTATGGTGTGATAAAGGCGGTGATGATGATGATTACTTTAATTGGCATAGTGGCATATGATTTCCGTCTATCCGCCTTTGGAGCAACTCCCATATCCTCTGTTTACTTTACAACATTTTGCATAATCCTCGCTCTCCTTGTTCATGCAGTTATATTGTGGAACTCGCTTCCTCACACGATTCGCGACAGTTCCACCATTGATGTAAGTATTTAAAAGACGCTTGAAAGAGCATTACCGCAAATCTATACGATATAGATACCGTTATTATATACACATATAGTATTTTTATATTATACATATAATAATATATTATTATTTTTAATATTAACTAGCTATGATTTATAGTTTTTAAATATATATATTTAGTTTATAATAGTATATTTTATTTTATTATGAAATGTTGAGTTATTGTTTCTGCAATTGTGCAAGTCACATCCTAACTTTTATATTTTATCCCATTTCTCTCCGTAGGGCTGCTGGAAGAAATTTTTTTTTAGAAATAAGAAGTGCCTTTGTGTCATATTTCTTTGTTAATTGTGTTGTAATAATTTTCTGTGTGTGCAATAAATTGTTAAATAAAATAATATAAAAATAACGTCGAAATAATGATTAGATACTACATTATTAAATTATTATCTAAAAAATGATTATCTACTGTAGTAGTCGGCGGAAAAAATGTAGCACATCAGCATTAAATATAATATATATAGCAAAATTTCAAATACATTGATATCGGTGTACTAAACTATGAGGAGTACCTATGTCACCATAATAATATGTTGGTGTATCGTAAGAAGATGGTGGTGATGATAATGATGATTACTGCAAGTGGCATCTGCTTGCAATTCTTTATACAATGCTGAAATTTATAAACATGTATCTATAACGACTTGGGAGTTCTGTTCAGTACTTTTGGATCCAGGGTATACCTTGGTGCAAAATCTTTATTTTTGGTAGCATATGCCTGGACTACTTCAGAAAAAGTCAAAATCACTATATGTCCATATAAATTTCGATGAGTTCCCTCGACTCCTTATGGATCCCATCATCAGGTCACTTAGGGTGTCAAAAAGATTATACCCATTACAGCAAAAAAAGAATTTTGAAAATAGGTCAACAGGCGGCGGAGTAATCGTTGAAGACACAAAAAAATATATATAAACCGCCCTTTTTTTGGAAGTCGGTTAATTAAATTTTAAGTGGAGAGGAGTAACCAAAATGCATTTGTGAAAACCGCATTTAAATCGGTTAAGTCGTTGACGTCGTACGCGGAAAAACAAATATCACGGGAACCGTACATTTTTCCGCAATAAAAAGTAGCCTATGTGTTAATCCAGAGTCTAAACTACTACCATACCTATAAATTTCAACAAAATCCGTTCAGTAGATTCTGAGATTACGCGCACAAACGTACAGACAAACAGACAAAAATTCTAAAAATCATTGTTTTGGGTTCTATGTCGTTCATCTTTATGAACTGAGGGGCTTTCCCCTCTGTAATAGTTTTTCTTATATATCTTCCATATACAGACAGCTACCAGTTACGATTTTACTATATGTATTATAGAAGATATGGTAATTTAAAAAAATCACAAATAAGTGTATATATAGTATTTAATATATTTCCGTTGTCAGATAACACAAGTTCTTCGGATACATATCAAGGGGCCAGATTAACGTGGTGTGAAGCGTCCATAGATATTATTATTATTAAGTAGAGTCTGCCTATACAAGGTATTAACATGGAGGAATTATTACTAATTAATTATGTAAATAGCATGTGTGTGTTAATAATACTATGCTGAAATCATTAACTCTAAAAGTTTTGAAAAAAATATGAAATTTTAAAAGTGTAGTAGGTACTTTACTTACAGCACATAGCATATAACACCAATAGACCACATGTCGGTGCCGTATCCGATCTGGTCGAAATTCACCACCTCGGGGGCGACGAACTCGGGCGTACCGAACAGCACCTGCAGTTTCTTCTCCGGGTCGTAGAACCTGGCCAGGCCGAAGTCGATGATTTTTATCCGGTTGCCAGTTTTCGTGAGGCATAAGATGTTTTCTGGCTGTAAAATGAAGTGTTTACGTAAAATAACTATTTATGAGGTATTTATGACATCGTGAGACAAATATTAGAGCTAGATCAAGTCAATCTATCAATTTGTTCTAAGTTAATAAGTAAAGTTATAATATCTAAATTCAGCATTTGATAATAGATGCACCGGTGTACGGACAAACCTTCAAGGTTTTTGTGACACCGAGTTTGTATTGTACCTTGCTTTTAAAATTTGTTATAAATAAATAAATAAATAAATGAATAAGTGAATTTTTGAGATTTATATTGTTATGTTTTTAAAAGATATACGCAAAAATTGACCTGTTTCATTTATTAAAATTGTTTATACTTAGAGCGTGGGCTGATGGTGACGTTGGAAAACAATAGTGGAAGTTGTTCATAAAAATCAGAATGAGGTCTGTATAATGATTTCTGTCGCCTTACCAAATCCACATAAGTGGTTCATTTGTCTTCTAATCTATTCTTATCTAAATCTAAGTATCGTAATAATATTTTATCAATGTTATAGTATTTTTAATAAATACGCATTTGTCTATTATTTAAAAAAAAAAAAAAAAACAAAAACTGTAAAAAAATAGTTCTGTAGTTCGTGAGGAATTTTTACGAGTAGCTATCGTACCTATACCTATAACATAGAGCACAATAATTATTATTGTAGAGTACTTTTACAAGTCAATTTAACAACTGCAATTTTCCAGTTTAAACAAAGGCATTTAAAGTTAAATTCATATTTACAGCATTATATAATAACGATAATTTTTATGGATTATACCTACCATAAAAGCTATCGTTATTATATACCACCTACTGTTATTATATACCACGTAGGGAGATAAACGGAAACTCTTGCCAAAATAATAAACTCATAATGTCGTGTCATATCCTACATGTTGTTTGTAGGTAGACTCGTGTAGTATTATTTAAAGTATTTTAATATTGAGACTGAGTCATGTAAGTATTTTTATACTAGCTGCTTATACTATTTCATGAACTGTTCGTTATTTTTAATAGCGTTTGTAGGTACTCGTTTATTCTCTTATTAACAAAACATCAAAAAGTAAGATTCTGCACCAAGGTATACCCTGGATGCAAAAGTACTGAACAGAACTGCTGATTTCGGCGTTGCTTAAAGAACTGCAAGCATAAGCCACTATGTCAATTAAAGTAATAATCATCATCACACCATAAATTATGATTGGACCGATTTTCAAATATTTTTTTTTATGTATTGGGTATAATCGGAAATTGGTCTCCAGTCACCAAAGCGGTGAATGATGGCATCCATGAGGAATCGAGGGAACTCCTTGAAATTTATATGGACACATATAGTGATTTGGACCTTTTCAAGCGTATGCTACCAAAAAGTAAGATTCTGCACCAAGGATCCAAAAGCACTGAACAGAACTCCTCAGTCTTTAAAGATTAATTTTTTCGTGTTTGGAAATTTCGACATTGTTTAAAGAACTGCAAGCATATGCCATTATGTAACTTACAGTCATCATCATCATACATTCGATCGTTTATTTTACACGTTCTTAAAATATATTACTAATAATTTAACAAATATTACTAAGAATGGAAAAATTATTATTATTTTTAAACAAAAAATTAAACCGACTGGTACCGACTTCATAAATTATGAAGATTGAGTAGAGAAATAGCTAAAATTTTAGCCAAATTTAAAAGGGGAATTACTTAGAAAAAAAGTTTTATTTCATACTTTTTTGTGCATTTTTACTTTGGTAGTTGGTTTAATTTTTTGTTTATAAATAATTTTGCAATATTAGACAATTGCTAGGGTGGAAAATTGATATTAGGTATATATATGGAACTATCTAGAATGTCTAGATATAAGAAGACAAATTTTGCGACGACCAAATTAATCAAATAATATGATATGACTTTTGTCATTACAACTTCCATGTTTAAAAAATAAACATGAAATTTTTGCGGGCTTTTCCGCCATTGTGATAAACGATTTGGAAAAGAATCAAAAGATCTCGAGGTGAAGATGTCGTCTTGTTTGTAATATTTTTAACTAAACGACTAGTATTATATCATTAGATTGTATAATTTTGTTTCGTACTTCATATATTCAAATTTTAAAAATATTGCTGCTGTGTAGGTATGAATAGAAAAAGTTTTTCTATAGGCTATAGCATTATAGGTGGTATCTAGTTTATTATATTTATGTTTACTTTTGCTACTCTTCACGTATCTTATAAAATGTTGAGTTATTTTTATTAGGGCTTCGTAGTAACTACAAGGAAACCTTGTCCCTTATAGCATTGTCTGTCCGTCCTCCCTTGCTAACTCTAAATATATGAAATTTCGTACATATTAATAGTAGTACATTGCATAATATTATATTATACTCTTCTTTGGCATCATAAAATAATTATTATAATTTTGTTTTGTAGGGGGGATGATTTTTTTAACGATATATATTTTGATGCGTTCTTAAACTAATCTGAAAAATGCTGAAACTAGCTCTATCCTCAGAGAAATATTAAAAAAAATTTGTCACAAATTAATTTAGGTTTTTTTTTGACCCGGGTAAAAAACTAAAATCCCGTATTTTTGGCTTATATAAATAGTTGTCCCTTATAGGCCCAAAAAATCTGGCAACCACTATCCACTACGCCTACTTCTAGTTATTTATTTATTTTACTTTTTATTTATATAATTAGAACACATACAGTCGTTTTTTCTTATATATTTTGTTACAAACATATACTTAAAAATAGGTCATAAGTCATAATAATAGTGTAAGTTAGGTAGGGATATGCTAAAATACGTAGCATACGTACTAGAGCGCGGATCCCAGTTTAGTGTGTGGTGTGTAGTATGTGTGTGTCTGTTTAGAACCAGGGTTCGTGTTGATGAATATGAGGTGTGCAAGTGTTTGTAAAGTAAATAGAAAATTGAAAGAGCGGTATTACCTTCATATCTAGATGCAGTATGTTCTGTCGGTGCACGAAGTCTATGCCCTCGCAGATCTGTCGCATGAACACGGTGCAGGCGCGCTCTGTCAGTACGAAGTCTTCGTCGATCACCCGCTCGAAGAGTTCTCCACCGGTTATCCTGAAATATTGGTATTAAGTTTTAGAATTTAGATCGACAAATAAAGTAAAGGTGCGCTTGCACGGGCAACAAATATTTACCAATTATGAACAATAATATTCAATTGCGATGTGACAAAATATCAGGCGATTTACGGCAACGGCAACAAACATCAATTTGGGAAAATGTTTTGTAACTACGATATTGAGCGATAAGGAGCAACTGCAAGAAACTAGACAATACTTTCATACACGAGCAATTTAAAGCACGAGAAGAAGAGCAAATCGTATCAGCGACATTGAGCAATATGGAATATATGGAGCAACTAGAAGCAATATTGTCGTAATAATTGCTGAATATATTTGAAATTGCTTCACATCGCTCCACTTATTGCTCCAGATTGATCAATCCGTGTTGCCGGGCAATTATTGCCCAAAAAATTGTGCATACAAACTCACAATTACTTAGTAGTTAGTAGGAAGTGTCAAGCTTAGAAAATTAAGGTCGAACATCTCAGAGCTCCTGTTAGGAACTCTACATTTTTGACGCGAGCCGTTGATTAGTTTTTCATAATAATTTCTCAATCCTTTGTCTTTGCCTTTATTTTTAATTAAATAATAATACAGTACAAGGATTATTTTAAAGTACGTACCTATATTTGTATTCATGGTTTAGGATAGTTTTTCTGAAAATAGTCTCCAGAGTGCCAGTAACTTCTAAAATTACGCATTTCATAGACATGTATGATGGGTGTTTGGCAAGTGTGATTGGCTTTGGTACTTTAATAACGTTTTTCTCTTTGGATGTAACCCAAAAAAAAAAATTGTATTGTTATATATCATTGCTGTTTTGTACTTCCTATATCAAAATTGATGATATAATTAAATGTTTTTAACTGAAGTGTGTAATTAACGTTTAAAAAAGTTTAAAAATAGTTTATTATAAGTTCTAAAACACGATGAAAGTTTAAACTTATTTCACTTCATAACTCGATAACGGCTTAGAAATAAAATTGCGATCATAAATAAAATATCATAGCAATTAATAACAAACTTTACCGTATGAGAGTTTGTAACAATACCTTATGAGTAGTTGTTTACGAATTTAAAAAACTTTTGACCTAATCTTGAAATTGTGCCAAAACTATGATATTGTTAAAAAGTCCGTAGCTTCGTTAAAAATAAACATCTAGGTTAAGATACAAGGTTGTGTATGAGATTATTGCCTTGTTTATGTGCAGATATACCAAGAGTTATGTCGATACTAATACGACGATGATTAATATAATAGTTTATGTCGGTATAGGCGTCTGCGGTTAGCATAAATAAATAATTTAACTGTGTAATATATGGTAACAGTCGCCATATTATCCTTAATTATGTCTGTTCTAGTTCTAAAAAAATCGGCAAGGTGCTAGTCGGACTCGCGAACGAAGGATTCCGTACAAAACTATCGTCACTAGAAAATCCCCAATCATGAACCGTGACATAAATCATTGTTCGTAGACGAATCAACGCTGGACAATTTATGGGCGACACAGCTCCTATAATAGGCGTCAGTACACCCCGGGACGCGAAGTGACGCGGCGCGGCGCGCACTTTTTAAGATGGCCATTCAAAATAAACTTTATTTACTACACAAAATAATACACGTTTCATTCATTGCAAGAGAGCGCGTAGCGACCCCAAATGACGAGAATAATTAAGTTAGATGAACTTAATATAACTAACGTAGGCCATTATTAATAAATATATTCTTTTAATTTACGAACATATTATAATCAATTATCAACTATAATATATTGAAGCTTATATACACTAGAAGGTTTACACATAGTTTTGTATTAAGTATTATGTGCTGAGCACTACCATTTAATGGACGGCCGTTAACTATTTTATGGTTTTGACGACCTCTGTGGCTCAGTGGTTGAGCGTGTTGGTACTCAAGCCGGGGTCGCGGTTTCGAATCTCGCCGAAGGTACAAAAAGTTTTTCTGTGTTCCTGGGTCATGGATGTGTATTAAATATGTGTATAATATAATAAAAATCATAAATATATGTATACTGTTAAAGTATTAAATATACTTCCCGTTGTCTGGCTGGTAAAAATCATAAATATATGTATACTGTTAAAGTATTAAATATACCCCCCGTACCACAAGTTCTTCGAGTACTCAGCACGGGGCCAGAACGTCGATTCTGCTAATTAGACCCTGCAATAATAAAGTTACTTCCCAGCCCCGATATTATGTTAAAACTGCAAAATGGTATTCTCATAAACGTCAAACCAACGTCAATCTCGATTGATTGGTCCGAACTCCAAAAATCAGTTTATGATATCAAGACGATTCATTTATAATTCAATAAAAGTAACATGATATAAAAGTTAATTAAGAGAATTGGGGTTCTGACTTCTGCTTGACGTGGTGTGAAGCGTCCATAGATAGTTATTATTATTATTGTTATGGGAATGGTCATCCTTCTTTAGGACACTTAGCTATATCTCCCATACTGTAGGTACCCACCTACAATATGATATTACTTGGCTACTAGTATATTAACAAAGAATTGAATAAATCATCATTCATCACCTAGAATAATAATTATTATTGTCATTTGCGCATAAAGATTCCTAAACACAAGTGGCTTCTAGTGCCGTGTGCAATATTTATTTTGATACACAAAAACCTTATTAAGTCGGACATCGTTTAAAATATAATGTTTTTTTTTTTTTTCAAAATGGCGCCACTCCCACAGGATACGCGTCATGTAAACGTCTCTCCGCGTCATGTGGCGACTAATGCGCTAAGGTCGCCCACAGCGAGCTATTTCATAGCTTTTGCTCTACTATTTAGTTAGTAGAATAATGCGGTACTTTGCAGAAATCCATAGCATACAATATAATTAATATTACATCTAGCAATATCCCGTAAAATAGTATCCACAACCTGCAAGCAAATGTGTGAGTGCACGATAAGCATAATTATGTAAAGCACCTCCCTCGGACCTCGTCCCAAACAGCTTTCCTTGTCTTGCGTTTAACGAAAGAATGTTGAGTTATTAAGGCGGAAGTTACTTAATATCTACTTAATAGCCTCTGCAGTCTACGGCTAATGGCTATCTTAAGATATTTCTTCATGGGAATAGGTCAATCAAGTTTAATGTCTGACAAAAAACACATGATCCATATTTATGATTTAGATTCGGGAGACTGATTATAGACGGCAATACTTAGCAGAGGAAATGTATTTCTGACTGGATAATGAAAATAAAGTAGGGCAATTGCGAGTATACCTCCTACACACTGCAAATATTTCGAACCCAGCCCTAAACAACTCCGTTCGATTGTTACGAAACGTGTGATTTGTGATATATTCCGTGTCAGTGAGCAGTCGACTTAAAATATATGACGTCTGCTTTCCATCCTCAGTTGTGTAAATTCAAGCGATCAATTCAACGGGCAGATATTAATTGAGATTCCTTCGCTTAAAACAATATTGAAAAACATATCGTGTATTACAAGACAATTTATTTTTATTTACATAGGGAGAAGAACGTGTTATTCTTATGATGACATTTTAACGTGCATTTTCATGGTTTATGATGTGTTAGTGAATTGTTAGTTAACATTTATTTTTAGATTCACATTTCATTACATATGAAATTGGTGTTTTGTAAAGGAGGAACATAAAGTCGATTTTTTTAAACATAATAAATTTATTTAATCGAAGTATTTGCTATCTATGCACTTTTGCCATCTCATAGATAGGTCATTGATTCCTTTACTAAAAAAAAACCATTCGGCCAGGAATCAATAAAATGTTTGAAGGTGCTTTGGGCTGAATAGAGGTAAATAGAATAATAATAATATAGCAGCTTACTCCCCATCGGAGTTGAATTTTTCCCTTGCAATAAGTTTTTTAGTTAACCAAATTTCGAAAAAAAAATGTTAATCTGTTGGAGCATGGTCCGGAGAGTACGGTGGATGTCTTAGACATTCCAATCGAAGCTCCTCTAATTTGGTAGCCGTCTGTCGTGCAGTGTGTGGTCTAGCGTTGTCCTGAAGCATCAGTGGCCTAGAGCGAATGACCAACCTCGGTTGTTTAGCAGCTAGCTTTTCCATCATGATTTGCAGTTGCTGGCAATAGACATCTGCCGTAATCGTCTGGCCAGATTTAAGAAAGCTGTAGTGAACGACACCGGCACTAGTCAACTAAACGCTCACAAGTAACTTTTTTTGAGTCAATTTTCGCTTGGGCAGGCTTTGGCTGGTTCACTAGGGTTCAGCCATTGCGATGAGCGTTTCCGATTATCGTACAGGATCTACTTTTCATCACAGGTAATGATTCGATTTAAAAACCCTTCATTATTGTGCCGGTTGAGTAATGTAACGCAGCAGTCGACGCGTGTTTGTCGGTTTGCTGCACTAAATTCATGAGGAACCCACCTTTCAAGGTGTTTTCACATTCCCAATTTGCTTCAAGTGGATTAAAAAAGTTTAGCAGACCGAGTTAGTGCAGCTAACTCGGACGTGGTTTGCGATTGATCCCCTTCCACCATACCCATTATTCAATTCTTTATTATCAACTTTGGTCTCCAGCCGTCCACGGGGCTTGTTCTGCAGGTCGAAATTTCCAGAACGAAAACGTTAGAACCAAAAGCGCACTGTGTTTTCTTTTGCGACACTGCCGCCATACACATCATTAATCCTTCGAGCCGTTTCTGCAGCACTGGTGCCACGGTGGAACTCGTACTCGAAAATAATACGATATTTCAAGTTTTCCATTTTGAAAACAGTGACGCAAAGAAAAAACCAAAAGAGGAAAAAACAAATGAATTACGATTTTCGAAACACAAATGCATATTTGAGATCAAAGTAGCCAGTACGACAAAACGACAATTTCATATGTAAGGACCTAATATAATTATTATTTCTACAATTCGCAAAGTATGCTGAATGTATAGCATTTATTTCTAGAATTCTAGCTGATTAAACACTCTAATGGCGTCATAGTCACAACTTATTCATTCATAAAATGTCTTAAAATGAATGAATACTACATATTAGGTATTCGCAGCTCGGTTGAGTTTTGTGATGGGCCATAAGTCGATCAATCCTGGCACAAATATCCCGGAGCTGTCCAATTATTACTGGCATGGCGGCGGGCCAACTATGCGCAGTAATATCTGACCGACCAGTTGACGCCACTCGCCGCTGCTAAATATCAGAGATCCAGAATAAAGGAGCCTTGCCACTAGAGATTGCAGCGCGGATCTCGCGTGCACTTAAGTTATACGGCGCGGTGGTCGCACTGCTAGTCAATGTGAAGTCAGTGTGAAGACATCTACAAGTTTTTAAAAATATAGGGCATGTTCAGTCGTCATAGACACAAAACCATGGTTGGTGCTTCTGTTCAGCATTCTCTTGCTATAGACTGGTTCCTGGAAAGAGTGTGGTTGACTCTTTTTTTACGAGAGGAGACACTACTGGCCGCACAATCGCTACGTCTCATCCTAGGGAACGGCAAATGTCTATCGTTTTAACCTATATTCAAAAAGGAGAAGGTTATAAATATCTATGGTCCGCTAGAAAATAGACGTTATGAACTAGTTTCGCTAAGCATTGTAGTATACATAAGTGAATAAAGCACATTTACCACGCGTTAGAATCTACAGTTGACCGCACGAAAACCTCGTGTGCTCGTCGTATGTTTATTTAACTGTGATGCTTCATACTTTCGACATTTTACAGTAATGACTCAGCATGTGAGAACACTTAAGTCCAATTTCTTCGCTCTCGATATTTTGTTGTGCCACTGAGCCGTGGCACACAAATAATTTGAAGTGGGTACATCAAATTATTTACAAATTTTTCTTTTTACAAATAAAAATTAATGTAGAGTTGAGTCGATACAAAGTAAATAAATATTTGGATACTCGTTATACATACTTCTCTGTTTAGTAGAAGACATTTACGTCAATCGACGTGTAAAAAAAACTTTAACGCATTTTTTTTAACATGTAGTTATCTGTATCTACATACCGCAAGGGCAAAACTCTACATTTGAATAGAGCCCAATATAAGTTGTTCTTACTTCTTAGGTTTCAGGCTGGGCCTTCGCTGTCATACTTGAGAATATTGTATGTAATCGTTGACCTTCTGAATAAAAGTGAAGATTCTATATTTACTGTACATTAGGGCGTCGGCACCAGCTGTTCCGACTGTTCTGTCAACGCCCGACCTAATTATCGCACCTGTGTTACTCACACTTTGTCTATTTTTACGAATTCAACGTAATATTTGGGAAATCCGTAGTAGAATTAGCGCAATTCAAACTTTCTAATTCCCTAAAAGTTTCAAATTATGTTGTAAAACTGAGAAAGAATCTTCGCCAGTCGCGAAAAATGCAATTGAAACATAGATACGTGGAATAACAGTGGTAAAAAGTAAATCATTGTATATAAAATGTGGTTAATATGAGAAAATAATAATAGAATCGCACTTGTTTACAAGTCATATCTTACAAAAAATCTGTTCAAGTTTAAAAATGAATAACAACTGCCTTTCCGCGTTAATTAATTATGTGAACATTTTGCGACATTTTGCATCGATTCGATCGGTTCGAATGCGGATATTGGTATATCGATCATTTCGAACGCGGATATTCAAATTCGATCGGTTCAAACGCTTAATATCCGCGTTTATCCGGTTCGCATGGAAAATGTTATTGTATCGGATATGATAATAAGCTACATAATATTTAAAAATACATACTGCACTCTTTCTGTTAAGGCGGCCGTTTTTTGCGAATGACACATAACACCGGTTTAGGTAACACCACCTTGGTATTTCCAAGATTTTTGTTTACAAATACCTGACAAGGTGAAGTTTGAGTCAAACTTCTATTAGGAGATCGATCCGAGAAATCGCAGACAGCAGTACAATTTATGGATTTCCTTAAAATATACATTTTATTAATATATAATATTAATATATACATTTTAAATTATCGATTTTATAATTATTTAATAGGGTGATTGTGTATTAGGTAGTGTATATACTTGATACTACATTTGAATGCGACGGAAGTAATGGTGCTAAATAATATTATCATTATGAAGTCTGTTGTATGTTTTTCTCGTAAAAATAACACTCGTTAATCCAAATGCGTAGAAAAGCATATGTGGAAAACATGAATGAAATAACAAAATTCTAATTTTAATACTAATACTAATACGTAAACTCGTGAATTTCCACGTAAAATGGAACGACTTTTCCATTGTTTCACGTCACACGTGCTCTGCGAGCATCCGTACTAGAGGATTGCGTGATTTGCATACCAAACGTACGTCGCCGACATACCCAGTGTACCACATTTCGATTTTATTACTGTAGCAATAAGGTCCAAAAGTGGTAGGTACACTTGGTTTATCAGCGACCGTACCCCGATACAGATCTGTAGTAACCGCCGCTTTATATGACAAGCATGTTTTCTTCCACGAAACCTTTAGCGTATGTACAGAATGCACCTGTGCACATTTACCTACTTTTCATGTGAAAAATGTGACTAAAATGTTTAACATAATTGATTGCTAATAAATAAGCCGACTTCAATCACAATTTTATCAACGATACACTTGCAGATAGGTAATAATTGTTAACCGCTAAGGTATAACCTAGCTAGAGCAAATAAAATACCAATTAAAAGGTGAAAGTTGAGGAAGATATATTCTGTGTTTTCATTAAACCAATTTTCATTAAACTATAAGAATTCACGTAAAACTAAAGTTAAACATAACAGGAAAAGAGTGCAAAACAATCTATATTCTACTCACAAGACTCATTCATTCAGAACTCCCTAATAAAAATAAACCGCAAGCCTTAGGGAAAACGTACGTCAGCTAATGGCCAAACAGATCGGAGTCCGTGAGCCACAGTTCAAGACCGCAATTGGTCTGTTTGAATGAACGAAACGAACGACCGAATTAGAATGCACAAAATCCGTGTAGCTGGGATGCGTCGGCGCACCTCCCACACCCGTGACAACGGTCAGAGTCAGCCTTGGGGATGTGCAAACGTCAAAGCTACCAATTATTATCACATGAAGCTATATCATATCAACTTGAGGCTGCGGAAAAGTTTTAGGAGTATCAAAAGAAACATTTTCCAATATTTTTGCAGCACGGAAGCTGCTTACCTAAAGCACAGATTATGAAATAGTTATCTAAAGTAAATAATATATAGTAACGTAAATACCGCTGCCTAAACCAATGACTTTGAAATCTGTATCTAAATTAATATTCTTTACAATGGCGTCAAGAGATTTGCGATGAACTTAACTACTTATTACAATAATACGCAAAGCAAACTTTCAGTACAGTTTTACGAGAATTGTGCGAACAGAGGAGTATGGTATTTGGCACATTCAAAGGACACTGGCGAATCCTGCCCGATTTTCTATCCAAAGCGGCCAAGTTTCGAACATATGTGGTTTATAGTACTTAAAAAGTTATTATATTTTTAGAACTTAGGAATAACAAGTTATGAATCTCCGAATATTAGAGAATTCATGTGCAATATACGTACTTATCTGTGGTAATCTATGTCATCATATCTGTATAGTCAATGGTTATCATGCTGTAAATTGTCAACTTGAGGCGTAAAAGCTCCATCTAGGGGCCCAATAGATAGATATATTTTTATTGGAGTATAAAGTTATATTTTCTTTTTTTATAGTTCAACAGTTAAGTACTAGTTTTATGAAAATAAAATGTTACTTGGGATGTGAAATAGATCCCTCTATACTATTTATATTGTAATATCAAGAAAAATAATTATTAAATTTATGGTTTTCGTAACGTGAAAGCGACATGCATCATTTATCTGTTTCTTTTGCGTTTGAATTTTGTGTTTTCAAACAAACTAGTTATTAATTTCATTACTTAATTGACATCACAAGTAATAGGTGTCGCTTTTCCGCAAACCACCACTAGGACAATTTATTGAACAATAGGTTAGGAATATTTAGTCAATTCTTTTACCGGGTTTGATGTATAATATTATTCCTATTTTTGTTTCTATATTCATAAAGTACAACTTACAATAAATATTTTTGTGGCTACGTATTTTAATTACCAGGCAGTAAATTTATGGTGACTTTCCCATCTTTATGTGGAGGAAGGTGTGCAGAAAGATAATATTTTTTTAACAAAGCTAAGAAATACATCAAATTAATTAAAATAACAACATCACACACTTTTGTACACGTTGACGTTTGTCAATCTGTCAAACCATTTTCATTTTTTATAAGAACCATTATAAAGTTCAAATTTAAAAATTATAATATGAATTAAGGGCGAATTTCAAGCACAGGAGTCAGGGCTATATGAATAGAAGCACTAATTAAGTAATCTATGTATGGTATGTTCCTCTGTAAGCTGCATGAGGCATATGCTGCTAACATTAGTTCCGTTATTCCTATAGTTCAGGTAGGTATGTCTGTTGTGTATTAATTGTGAATGTATTTATACACTCATGTATCATACGCAAAGAATGTGCATAATATTTCCGTTCCGTAGACAATATTTCGCATCACGAGACTGAAACTGCTAAGCCAAATTATATTTAATGTCAATTCTTAGGAAACGGCTATTGCCAGAAGACTACTACTCACTCGTAAATATAAAGATGTGAATTGTTTCTAGAATTAAACTTTTGAAAACTAACGATATGTGACACGCAAAATTGAACTTTATTCAGTACACAAAGGGATACATGTTTCTTTGCAAGAGCGCGCCTTCGACATTGTCTTCGATTGACTTGACATTCGAACTCTTACAATGGAACGTGTTTCTTCTTGTGAATAAAGTTCAATTTTGAATAGCTATTTTTAAAATGCAGCGCCACGCCGCGAATCGTCTCGTTTCGGTGTGAACTAACCCTGAGCCTTTTAGTTTAGGACAACGGCCTACTTAAATATTAGGTATATATTATGCACATTGCATAGTGTAATTTATACCTAGATTGATAAAATTATAATATCCATAATATTATTATAATATATTATCTTAATACGTCTAGGCTGCTTCCTCTAGACGCGACGCGACCCTGGCATTCACGCGATGTATCGTGTATTACATAAGTGATAAACATTATTTTTTGATTGTGCATGTAATGCGTTGCGATTATTAACTAGACTATTAACTGATCGGCCCTTTTATACAAGAACTTTGTGCGTTATAAATTATAACACCCGGGTCACACAGTTAAGGCTACAAATTGCCAAAAGAGTTTAGCGCTTTGTACCTAAAAATTGTCCTACGGCACGAACTAGCGCGTATACATACGTTCATTGTACACACTGATACTAACAGTATGATATAAAAGGCGGACCTGGGATGAGGGATCTCAGTCCAAACTTAAAAATTATTTCGTCACGACACACGGCTCTCGAGGTCCACGTATCCAAAACGTTTATTATTCAATTTACACGTTTACGTCAGTAAGTGCATCGTTCGATATACGACAATGTAAATATTTACCTAAAACATGTTGGGTTATATGTAGTGAAGTACGATATGAGTAGCTAATAGGTTATATTAATAATTTTCCTATCAGTTATCACGAAAATTAATTAGACAATAAATCAGGATGATCACATGCATTTTATTAAACTAGTTTTTATCTTTATTGCTCCATTAAAAATTAGAGATCGCAGGTAACGACGAAGTTAAAAAATATGGTGAAATAAACGTTTCTCATTTCTCAAGGCATCTTATCGTCAAATAATAGTAGCATCTGTGAAATCCCCATTTAATTACGCTTAAATTAGTAAGACAATTAAGTACTATTTTGACGTGATAACGTCTTATAATTTGATGGAGCCGGCTGCACGCACGAAAAAACATGACTCATGCGGCGTTACCTCGCTCTGAGGCGTTCCATTTAAGGCTTGAAGTGCAAGCGAGAGCGCGGAATCTGTCTCTCTCCTACTCGAGTGAGCGATCCATCAGTATTTTCTTATGACGTTGTCACCTTCAACTATCGTCAGTAAACCGACTTTACAGACATATATTTTTTTACTCATAAAGGGTCAATTACACCGAAACGAAACGATACGGGACATGCCGCTGAATTTTTAAAGTAGCTATTCATAATTCAACTTTATTCATAACATTACGGTCAGAATTAGCGATAGAGATAGAGCTACTAGTTTCGGTCCAGCTGTCATATTATGTTACGACACTATTACTTATGAGTTTAGACTTCTAGAGTATGATTTATTTAGTAGCCGACACTAGATTTTATACGGGGAAAAATGCCATAGCCCTTTTGTAGGAAACAGCTGATTTTTTTTCCAAGTAGGAAAGATGATACCATAGTAAAAGTTGCGTATATTCAAGAGTATATTCACTTCTGAAAGTTTGGTCAATGATTGAAAAAACACCCCGTATTTTGGTAGCGTTTGGTGACACAATTCACTAAGTTCATACGATAGAGCCACCAGCAGCTTTACCTATTGTACTTTCCTTTACGCAGTACGGGGCTTAGACGCTATTATTTAAACTAGTGGTCGAATGTCATATTTTAAATTTTAAATTTCAACTTTATTAGGGTTTGCTTCTTAGATACGCATTAAAATATTAAATATAAGGGTGTCTACGGAATGTGAAAGAAAGATTGACCATTGTGTCAAACAAACACTTACTGCTATTATACAAACACATCGTAGTGGTGTAACTTTATTTTGATTAATTTTATGTATTTCTAAGCATTGTTTAAAAAAATATAAGCTTTCTGCATACCTACCTCCGCATAAACTTTAACTTAAATTTAATACTTCTCCGTTTACATAATTTTCGTAAACAGGAGTAGGAAGTTTTCGTTTCACGTATTAATATGATTAGCATATGTCGTCTACTCACAGTTCCAGCACGACGCACATGCACTTCCCCCAGTCGTAGGCGTCGTAGAGCTGGATCAGCCGCGGGTGCCGGAGCCTCCTCATCACCTCTACCTCTCTCTCCACGTTCCGTCTCTCGTCCCGCCGGTTGACAGACACGAGCTTCGCCGCCAGCTCCAGCCCTGTGCTCTTCTCTCGACATAGGTACACTGTGCCGAACTTGCCACTGGAAGGTTAAAGAGTGTTAAGCCTAGGTTACACAGTGCGAGCTGACGTGCGAGCTGGCCAATGTAGTACAGCTACTGGTATTGTGTGACCTCATCAGTAGTAGCTCACATCCGAGTTAATACAAACATTTTTGATTTTACTCGCCACACGCCTTCTCCCGCCGGCCATCACGCACAAGCAGGAAATCGCACGCGATTCGAACGTCGGCAGGCACATCTTTGCATGCATGAGAAGTCGGAAGGCGAGTACACGGATACAGTAGCCGTCTATCCTTTAGAGAGATTTTTAAAATGTCCTGACCTACGCTTTAGGATTTTGACATGACGAAAATGAATATTATCTATATTTTTTTAAATTTGATAACAAGACTACCTAGAATCAGCAAAGTAAGATTGTGAAACTGGATGAAGCAAAAGAAGTTCATATTTAGATTGCACTAAATTATGGAGGACTGTAGTCCTTGCCTATGGCCTACTAGCTTTTGCCCGCGACTCCGCCAGCGTAAATACACTATCTACAATGTACTTTTTCGGGGATAAAAAGTAGCCTACGTTTTATTCCAGAGCCTAAAATATTACCATACCAAGTTTAATGAAAGTCTGTTCGGTAATTTTTGGGTGAAAGAGTAACAAACATACATCCATCCACACAAACTTTCACATTTATAATTTAAGATGAATTAAATTATACTTTGCCTATCAGTAATAACTACTGAAGTTGTAGGTATCGAATTAAGTCATGATTCGTACTCACCGTCCAATCTCCGAGAGCATTTCAAAGAAGTCGTTGGCGTCTGTGTTTCTCTTGATTGTGACATCTCGGTAGGGGAATGGCGGTTCTATCTCTGTAATCAAAATTTAAATTGTACTGTAAAATTAGTCAGTCTAACGCACGTATTCCTTACTAAATTCAGACGCCCTAATTAGGACCATAAAAGAAAGCTAATTAGAATTTAGTCAGTCAGAAGCCACGCCTCTTACGATTTAGGATGCTAATTGGAAATTGGGATCCTAACTACCTAAATGTTATTTCACTTGACTCGAGACGTCCTAAATGTTTCAGTTACTGAATCATTTAGAACGTCTGAATTTAGTGAGGTGGAATACGCGCTTAAAGAATTTTTGGAGTTGTGTTAAGTGAAGTACGTAGGCGTTGGTAAGTGAAGTAGAATGCTAAAACTTTTTATAATATTATGTGAAAGTTACAATAATTGTAATAACTAAAACTTAGGCCTTTTTCATCCGTTATTGGATGATTTATACACTATTCTCCGAGCCGCCACTCGGTAGTGGTAACCACTCTTGAAATACTGTAGTGCCTGGGACAGTCGGTTTCTAAATGTCGTATAGGCAACTTGGGCAGCCGCCCAAGCACATTCTCACAACACAGTCAGCCTAGTCCAGAGGAATGACTGGTCAATACGTCTGGGGCCAACCATGTGCGGGCTTCCTCAAGATGTTTTCCTTCACCGTTAGAGCGTCCGTATAATGTACTTGAGATCTAAAAGGGTCTCATTGGTACACGCCACAACATGGGAATCGAACCTGCACTCTCTCGAATGTGAATCAAACGATCTACCCACTAGGCCACGGAGCTCATTGTAATAAGCAATCATTTATTCGTTAGCAATTTTTTTGCTCTGAAATTTGCAAGCGGAGTGTACAATATGAATCGGAGATAAATCCAATAGCGTCCACCGGTTTTGACTATTTAAAAGTTCACAAGGAACAATGACAGTTGACCGTTTGGCAGAACTTCAAGCATGTTCATTGTTTGGTCTGGGCTGGGGCGCCACTCACAACGACGTGCAAGATGCACTTTTTTAATCTCTTTCATCTTTATTAATCTCTTTCATCTTTTACAACTTGTTTATTAATAAAAATTTAATAGATGCTACTCGTTTTTGGCGATGAAATTTTGCTTTTGCTGTTATGAAATGTGAAAATATTACAAAGTTTCTCATTTAGGAATAAGTGCGGTACTGTTATAAACTTTGGTCTTAATCCCCTTAATTGGAAACAATATTTGTGTACCTTTACTCTTTCAACATCTAAGATTAATGAGTGATCTGATTTCAACATAGATTTGCGCAAACACCATTTTATTTTTGTTGAAGTTTTTGAAATAGCGCATTTTATTCGCATGCCTAAGATCAAATATGTATTACCGCAGACGTCGAGTGGTGAGTAAAGAGTATTTATTACACTTCGGCGTGAGACGAACTACGCCAAATGTTAACAGCCGAAAGTAATTCGGGTGCCATGATGCATGCGTGTGTTGACGGTGCTGAAATAGCACCGGTTGTTCTATCGTCTAACGGTCGGTTTCAATAACCTATCTGCCAATAACTATTTGTTGAAAACGTCAAATTTGTTTCGCAATAAACCGGCAAATGATTGATCATTCAAGATAGATAGGTCATTGAAACGGGCCGTAAGTGAATCATTATTATTTTTGCATACTCTAAATAACGAGATCATAATTTGAAAATGTGCGCTCCTTAACGTTGTATTCTTACTTTATTCTTGGCATTTCTATCGATTGATATGTTTAATATTTTTTACCCGACTACGGCAAATCCAAAACGAAGGGTAATGATTTTGGCAGTCTATGTATATATGTAGGTATGTATGTTTGTTCCCTTGTAGCGTCTAAACTACTGGTCCGATTTTAATAAATGAGGTGTCAATAGATTCGTAATGATGCCGCGGGTAACATAGGCTATATAATTTTTTTTAAAATTATGTATTTCGAAAATTAAACCTCAGATTCTAACATCTAAAAAATTAAATCGAGATAATTATCACATGTTTGGTATCAAAAGAAAGGTCTTGGCAAGCACACTACAAATATTTACATAATCTGTATATATATTATATTATATCATATTGTTTAAGTCAAAATATACGTTTAAAATACAATTCGTACAATATTTGTCCAATTTTCTAACATTACGTATAATAAGACTATAAATATATAATTTATATATTATGTTCCTTCATAACATTTTTATTTCATAAATATAATTTTTTACAGGCAATACATAACAAATTAAAAAAAAAAATAACACCTATATTGTCAAGCAGTGAACGAGCTGATGATGATGAATTATAGCTAAGACCACTCTTAATTATGTCAGCTTTCAAACAAAAAAAACTAGATCAAAATCGGTTAATTGGTTCATCCGATTTTAATAATAAAATGAAGATGAAATCAATTACTAGCACTTTTATTACTCACTCGTTCGATAGATGTCACTATACGAGTCTTAAATTTTTCTGAATCGCGGTATCGTTTGTGTTTAGAAGTTTATTATATATTCCACTACAATTATTGTATAAGATCAAAAGGTTTTGGTATAGTTGGTATTTTGTCACAAAAAATGTGTAAAAAAATTTGCCCGCTTGTGGATAATTTGTAAAAAAATATTTAGATTGGGAAACGGAAAAATATTAAATAAAAAAATAAGTTTAAAAAACTATAACCCTAGTCGGGTTAAACTGGGAATAATAATAATAAACTGAGAATAAATAGAACTGAGAAGTATGTGCCGAAGAGCAAGGAGACAGCGAGCACATTCACTGTTCTCGCGGCTTATGGATAAATATTATTAAAAAAAAAAAAGTTTCTATAAACCCGACTTCGTAAAACCCGGACGTCACGAATAATCCAAATCCACGGTGTAAACTTACTAGGATGCATGCGTCATCAATGACTCGGGATGAATGGCGGGCACCCTTTACATAATAACACCTCGTAAACATAGCCAGCTGACGTAACACTGATCATCATTAATATAAATGATTCTTTTGGACAGCCCAATGTTGGACTGCATCCAATATTTCAAGTTTCTACGGTTTCGGATGGAGCTTTGTTTTTGTTTGACGTCGCGTCGGTCGGGTTGCGTATCGGTTTATTTGCTACTGCTAGTTTAGTGGTGGAGTTAAGACACATTCCAACAAAAAAAAACCTCACGGATTTTAATACAAAAACTTTTAATTTCACGGTAATCTGTATTTAAGTAGGTAAGTTCCTAAGCATTATTATAAAGGATGATGTTTCATACAATACCAAACACAATCTCTAGACTGTGCAATAATTGTCGATCGGTGAAGCATCTCCTTGATGGGCTGCATTACAAAGCCATGACGATCTCTGCAAGATGAATTTTTTGCCCTCAAGCAAAGTGACTAATGCTCGTGCAGATATTTCAAACAAGTTTCCTTAAAATTATACTGCCTTTAATCACCTTGGGCACTTAAAAGTTTAAGCAAACGTAAAATAAAATGTTTAAGTACTGAGGTCAAAAATTGTGATAAAGAAAGTAATAATATAATCTACCCCCAGTGATTGCTGCGTAGGTCGTTCACAATTAATTAAACTGATAAATACCTATGATATTGGCCTTGCTGGTCTGCTGACAAAAATTGTCCGAGCAATGCATCGAACGATTTGTTATTACAATTTTCTAGTGTTGTGACTTAATTTGCTCTTCACGCACGTGTAAGTAATCAGTTGACAAAAGCGATCGTCTGAATGCAATTGAATAATTGCATTCAGGCGATCGCATTGGCATGTTCCGAAGCGACAGAGACGTGGATTTTTATAAATTTTCGGGTGTCTTCGGTATCTTCAAAATTTAAACTGATAAAGTGTGACAAATGAGCGTCGGGGAGTCTGCTGTCATTGTAAGTAACACGTTCCATCTGAGATAAGTCCGAACAGAATTCAACAGCCGAGTCGAAAATAAAGAGGAATTCCATTCTTCTGCCAAAAATCAAATGTTTTGTTTATTTTCTTTGAGCCAATCGTCTTTGAGCGGGTTATATGGATTATATTCCGTTCCATATTTAAATTGCAGTTTAGTAGGATTAACTTTTACGTAAACATTTTAATTACTCAGTGCGTTATGCTTTTTATTTTTAAATTCACGCCTCAAATTTTGCAGTAAAGAAGATACGAGCGGTACCTACAAATTGCAGAGGTGGTTAAACGCGTTCAAGGCCTATTCGCATTTGGCGTAAGGTCTCATTAATATGTTACGGTCTACGTTCGCCGCGAGGCAGCCAAAATGAAGTTATTTCTAATTAATTATGCAATAAATCCATCTCCTCTCTTAAAATACAGGCAAAATTATTTAATTTGCTTGTTGTCACCCGGATGTGCAGTCAGCGTTCACAATATAAGACATGTAGGTAGTATGATTGTCTTTAGAATGTATTGGCAACGTTGAAGACTATTCACGTGTCATTTAATTTATTGAATGATAGAATTGTTAAAACTTTTACTATCTGCTTTTTATCGGTAAAAGGCACCCTTTAATGAAGAAGTTGGGCCTACACTTGCCACTTCTACTTCTTGCTTTACCTGCAGCAATTAAAACCATGGCTCTGACAGTACAATCAGTTTGAATTTTAAGTTCTGTTTGCTTTGTAATAAAAAAAAATTAAATAAAAGTCTCACCTCCGACGGGATCTGTTTCATCCACGTGGATCATCTCGAACGATCTGCAACAATAACGTTTGTTTACCACATTGTTACTGTCAACTGCCGAAGTTCAACATTTTACTGAAACATAACGAAGTTAAATAAATATTTTTATTGAAGAACGAATTCTGGTTTTGAATCACACACACAAGGTTGTGTTTTGGATGAGAATTAAAATGAACTGTAGAGCGATTTTCTTGAAACAGACATGGGAATGAAAGGTGAAAATGCAATGTGGATGTAAAGACATAGATTCTACATTAAAATCTTGTCCTATATTTGTAGAAAACTGTTTGTTTTTCGCCAAAGATGAAAGGTTTTCCAATAAATATTTTATCTAAACAGAGAAGAAAGTATTAATTATGCAAGAAATAAGTCTAAAGAAAAGTTTTAGTTGTATCCGTGTGTAATTCAATAATTACTCCAAGTAATTGATATCACGATCGTAAAAGTCGCGGGATAAGTTATACGTTAAAAATTATACGCATATCGATGTCAATGTATGGTTCACTGCGTTCTGGTCACACCATTCCGCTCTGCAGGAGAACTTCAAACAAATCCACATTCGTCAGTATTGTATTTTATCTTTCGATTGCAGTGCTCAGACCAAATTTTTATTTAGGGAAGACAGAGTTCAGCGTACCACACAGTGAGGCCGCGCCGGTCCAAATTACGCCTCGCCGTGTATTTACACAATGTCACGCAGCACACACACACATGTAACGAAACTACGCCTTACCTTGTAAGGCGAGCTGTCGTGGTGTGTGGTTTTTATGTATGTAGTGCGTAGCTACACCAGCTTCAGTTTTTGTTTGACTAAGTTTTGTCTGCACTTTTTTATTTTGTCTGAGGTGCAGTGTTTAAAGATGAAATCCATGAACTAGAAGTATTTGTTGACTACATATAGATAAAATCATAATTCCTAATTAAAACCGCGTTACATATAAAATACTTCAAAACGAAAAATATAAGATTTATATAATGATATTTTTTAACTAACCGACATCGGCATAGCCTCTTGATTGCGCAGTAAAAATATTCTTTATTATTTATTATACTTATACCTATTTTAAAAATATTGGGATTAAAATCTAGTCAACCAAAGATTCAACTTTCGACGTGTAAAGCAAGGACGTATTTTGTTTACGAGTAATAGCGTAGTAAATACTGAATATAATATGAAACTTTGTATTTGGGTCATCTATTTGAGTAACTCGGAGAGCGGGACATAGATGTTTAGATCCATGGCAGTCTGACTGGGGAATGCACCGTGTATGCATATAAGTGGCGAAGGCTGGTTCTCATTTAAAAAGGGAAGCCCTAGCCTATATAATAGGTAGAGAATTGGATGAAAGTCTTCAAAAGGTAAGTTGTAAGTGAAGCCGATAGGAATGGAGTTATAGGAACCCCACGCCACTGGTGTATATAGGTATGAACTTCAAAATCTTAAGTATGTCTTACATTACAAATTCACTGATATAGAAAAGGGTCGTTAGTCATTTCGCACCGCAAGGATTCGAACCGCGGTGTGAATCGCCCCAGCACTGTTTTTGAATGGGTCGATTCGCACCACGGTTCGAATCACCCAGGACGTTTTTAGAATGGTTCGATTCGAACCGCAGTAAAACATTCCTTTTTTATGAATAAATTTAGACGATAAAATATGCGTATTACAATCATGCACAAAATAACAGAAAAGTACAAAATCCTACTAATATATCCTGAAAGTTTGTGAGAATGGATGGATGTTTGTTACTCTTTCACGCCAAAACTACAGAACGGATTTCGATGAAATTTGGTATGGTAGTAGTTTAGGCTCTGGATTAAAACAGGCTACTTTTTATCCCGAAAAAGTACAGTGTTCACAAGGGATACTGTATTTACGCGGGCGGAGCCGCGAGCAACAGCTAGTAAGTAATATGTTACTCCATTCTGAAAAACTGCGATTTTGGTAACGATTGACTCCCAATAAAACGATCATACCGTAGTTCAGTATATGGTTGTCTTTCGAAACCATAAGTTTATTTGATGGAACCGATCTTTCGGCATCGCCACCAGGACCGTTGAAATGTTAGAATACTTATTATAAGACTTTAAGCGACAAAACATTGGCTGAAACCTTCTGTAAGTACATTCCCACAAAAAAAAGTCCAAAAATCACTCGCTAATAATATGCCAAGACTAACTCAGGATGAAATTTGATAAAGAATGGATATCGCTCCCATCGTCCCCCAAACACTAATTATTGGCTTTAGTTTGAAACGAAGAAAAAAAGCCTACCTTTTATTTTTACTTAGCGCACAGGTAAATTCAACCTTTTTGAACTCCACCATTATTTTTCAATAATAATTTACTCAAAATATTATGATTAAATTGACTTAAACTATTCCTAACTAATCAATTTACAAAGTTCAGAAGATCAAATAACCCATAACTATCAGAAAAATAAGGCCAAGGCGAAAATTAGCAATTTTCTTTGTCACCCTTGTTGTTTTTTTTACTAAAGACATAAGTAAATTAAAGTGTACATTATAACCTGCGATTATCAAACTCTTACAAAAAAAAGTTGAATAAAGGTTTGAACAAAAGTTATTCTGCGACACAATCTTGTTTTAACACTTATTGAAAACAGATGTGTATTATTGCTATGAATTTTGCTCAACTGATCTTTAACTTTCTGGTAGTAACATGGATAGTATATAATAAATCTGTGGTTATACCACACTTAAATTGTACTTACATAAATTGTATTTAAGCGTAGTATAACCACTTTTAATATAATAATGATTTGCCATTTTTTCACGGATCACTTTACTACTCGTGTTTAAAGATTTCTAAGTATTCTGAAATAAATATTTCAATCTGTTATCTGAGCCGACTTTTCCAAAAAAAATCTGGGGCGATTTACACCCAAATTGTTAAACGGTGCGAATCGACCCATTCAGAAACAGTGTTGAGGCGATTCACACCGCGGTTTGAATCGCGGTCCGAAACGCCTGACGATCCATAGAAACTAATTAAAATAATGAATGACAAAACGAAATGTTTTTTTATATAATATTCTGTTTTAAATAATTAAAGCAGCAGGACGCGTCACAAGCAGCGTTTAGACTTCACTCTACATACAGTAATTATTTTTATTACTACGTAGTTAATAGATTAGTTAAACGAGTATATTATAATTAAACTATTATAATAATTGTTCTTACCTATGTAACTTATGCTTTAGAAAACCGATACGCAGTGTGCTGCGTAGTTTACTTATCGGAATATTAAAAGTGAATTATTCACTAGGGTGAAGGGTAAAAAACTAAATCGGACCTTTCGTTTAAGATCTACGATGCCTCGTACAGACACACACACACGTCAAACTTATAACAGCCCTCTTTTTGCTCGGCGGTTAAACGAATGCTCTACTCAGGTCTACTTGTTTTATTTTATCTAAGCTTATTTCATAAGCCGCATGTAAAAGAGTGTTACATTTTGGTCAACTACTGTATACCCATATTCCACCTTAGATAATATCATGAAGCTGTATGTAAAACTTACTGTACCAATAATAGTTGGCTATAGACTACAACACTATTACTACAATAACCCGCTTAGACCTAGGTCTCCAAAAAGAAAGGTCTCAACATGACATTTGGTCGTCTCACCTCGCGCGGCGGACGGGTCGACGAACGCGCTTTCCAAACCGGTCCGAGATAACTCGCGCGGCGCTGCCTTTTTTGCGTCCAACAATGAATTTTGACATTTGTCGTTCGAATGTTTTTGCGATTCGCTAGCGGTGATAGCGCGAGCGGCATGATACTCGGTTATGTTGTTTCTACACTCTTAGAGCAAACAGGTTATATGTTTGAGAGAGACGAAGACAAACTACTTAATACCGATATAGCGATCGTAGTAGGTACCTATGATACGTCATAGGTACCTACTACGATCGTAGGTATTCCTAATTAAAAAAATTAAACTTGAGCAAGATTTTCAAATAAGTTCTCGATACTTTCTTGAGGTTAAACAATATATGTCATATGTATGTTTGGATCAGCAAAGCCATTTAACGGGTGCGTGTTCAATAACAAGACTATCGGTGACTAAGCTTCACATATAATTTTTTTATTATATTAAAAATAATAAAATAGAATAATTCTACATAATGAGCTGGCATTGCGCCTCATTACTGCCTCAGCCAGATCCTGTATTTAACATTATATCAGCACTCACACAGAATTCTAATAGACTGTTATTATACACATAATCATATGTTAAAACATTTAGTACGTATGTTGCATTGTCTTGACGTGCATTCAAATTTATTGACGGCTTGATGCCAATAGAATATAGACGCTATAGCCGCTTCCTTAATTATCTCTGCATATTTTGTTCGCCTAGTAGGTACCTCTGTTGTAGGTATAACGCAATAATAATATATAGGTATTATGGCTCATGAGAGTTTTCGATGCACGCGGTTAGTATTAATAATTTTCTTTGTCATCAATAGCTGTACCTATTTTTAGGGTTTCGTATTAGTACAAGGAACCCTTATAGATTCGTTCTGTCCGTCCGTCTGTTTGTCTGTCTTCGGCCGTTCTGTTTTTTGACTAAGTAATATAATGCTACGTTTATTTATACCACCATCAGATTAGAAAACTATCTCTTGTAACAAATAATAATTATAAAATAACAACTGGCCGGCAGTTTATCATTTTTAGACATAGAGTTATAAGAAAACTACTACAACATGTAAAGTTTTCGATTAAGTTAAGTCGATAGGATATAGGTTAAGTCGATGTTGATCCTTTAAGGCCCAAGGGGTTGTAGTTCCCAGCATTCAAAATATTTTCTTCAAAAAAACCCATTTTACAAAATTGATATATTACAAGATTTTGGACTTTTAAGATTTTAATAAAAATTTACGACTCTTTTCTCACTTCAATTTCTTTTCTCAACAATTTTTTTTTTTCAAAATTTGTACTTTTGATTTTATTTTAATACTTTTTGTAGCTAATAAACTGTATTATTATTTTAAATAGCATTATTGCCGCTTTCTATAAAATTAAGTCGTAGTCGAAGATCTAAAAAAATCTATTTCTTTAATTTTTATTTTAGGCATATCTAAAAAAATATAATATGGCAACTGCTCTGCAGATATGCACAGAAATATCTACGCTTAAACAGCTGTCGATCGCTACATTAGAAACGTGAAATTTTTAACCGATTTGAATGCGGTTTTCACTAATGCGTTTTAGTTGGCTCCACCTAAAGTTTTATGTTTGTTTCATTTAAATCGGTTCATAAATTTTAAAAGTTATTTCAATCTAAAGAATATAACATCAAACCCTATAGAATAAGTGATCAGTTGAATTGGCTGAAAGTTTACGTAGGTATTACCTATACATTGATGTATATTAGGTCTTTACCTATGAAATTGCCGTTTCGTATAAAAAAATTTAAACGAATTTTTTTCATGTATTTTTTATTTGTATTAATCGAAGTAATCACCCATGCAATCAATGCATCTTTCTCAACGTAGTGGCAGTTTATTAATGCCCTTCTTAAAGAAATCAGCTGGACGGGAGGCAACAAATTCTTCAAAGGCATTTTGTACTGCCTCTCGGGTATTGAATTTTTTTCCCGCCAAGAAGTTATCCAAATTCTGGAAAAAGTAGTAGTCTGTAGGTGCGTGTAGTGCGCAAGTTCTGCTGAGTAGGGCGGATGACGGAGAGCTTCCAACCTCAGTTCTTGCAACTTGGAGACCGTCTGCTGTGCAGTATGAGGTCGCGCGTTGTCGTGCAGGAGCAGCGGAGACGAGCGATTGACCAATGCTGGTTGGAGATGTGCCAGTTTCTCCATCACTGTGTTCAGTGCTTCACAGTACACATCTGCAGTAATGCTCACCCCGTTTGGTAAGAAGCTGTGATGAATTACACCGGCGCTAGACCACTAAACAGTGACCATCACTTTTCTAGGGGTAAATTTTCGTTTACGGCATGCTATAGTATGTTTAGGTGCTGAACCAGGATCCAACCAACTTGCTGAGCGCTTGCGGTTATCAAACAGAATCCATTTTTCATCGCAGGTAACAATGCGGTTCAAAATTCCTTCATTTGTGTGTCTGTTGAGCAGTGCAAGGCACGTCTCGACGCGTACTTCGCGCTGGCGATCATTGAGTTCGTGGGGCACCCATTTGTCAAGCTTTTTTACCTTGCCAATTTGACGCAAACGGACCAATATTGTTTTGATGCTAACGTCGAAAGCTGCTGCTAATTCAGCCGTAGACTGTGTATCATCAGCTTCCACAATCGTCTTTAATTCGTCATTGTCCACCATAGTCTTCGGACGAACGCGAGGTTCATTTTTCAGGTCGAAATTTCCAGAACGAAAGCGAGCAAACCAATAACAGGTGGTGCGTTGGTTTGTAGTGTTAGGCTCTGTAAACGTCGTTGATGTTGCGTGCCGCTTGTGCCGCATTGCTGCTCATATTCCATAATTACTCGAATTTTTAACGTATCCATGATGACGAAAAAGATTGAAATGCGATGAAATCAATCAAAAATCAATAAACAAATAACTACTTTTGGAAAAAGAATTCCATATTTTTAAAATAAAATTAATTTGAAATTAGAATTCTTAGCCAAACAAAAATAATTTTGATTTTAAATGGCCAGTACTGCAGAACGGCAATTTCATAGGTAAAGACCTATTATTAATACCAGGAGGAATAAGTGAGAAGTTCTATTATGGTTGTAGCGCTAACTCACATTAAGCAACGCCGGTCGTGGATTCAAATAGGATGGGTGACCACAATTTCAAAATTTTAAAGTCAAAATCTACATAAATCTAATACATACGTTAGTATACATTAGGCGCATAGATATTGATTATTCAAAAGATTTTCGAAATCATTAAAACACGTCGACGAAGATATCCTTACTGATAATATTATAAACGCGAAAGTTTAATGTATGGATGTTCGTTACTCTTTCACGTAATTACAACTGAACTGATTTTGATGAAATTTGATATAGTAGTAGTTCAGTCTCTGGATTAACACATAGGCTGTTTTTATTCGCAGCAAAAAGTACGGTTTTCCCATGATTTCTATTTCACGTACGAAGTCGTGGCTAAAATCTGGACTATACTAATATTATAAAGAGATAAAGTTTGTTTCTTTGTGAGATTTTGACTTACCGAGATTGTAAGGGGAACATCTCTGGGTCTGCTTCAACTGATTTTTTAAATTCTTTTACCAATAGAGAGCCACATCATTTGTGAGTGTCACAGGCCCTTTAACCCGAAAAATGATAAGTCTTTTCCATAGTAGTCGTGGTACAATAGAGCTGAAAACCTAACACATAAGTGTCGAGTCAAATGTCAAATCAAATCAAATGTCATTGTCATAATATTATTATGACAGCTCGAGACTTTGATTTTTAACTCTATTGTATTAGCGCAGAGTTCTATTTTCAATGCTCTGAATTGTCCCTAGCCTACCGGATTCCGGACAATGTAGTCCCAGCCTAAGGTCGTGCGTGCTTGCCCGGACCCGCCACGCTAGATAGCTAGCGGACTTTGGGAACATTAAAATTTTCGAAACGCAAAACGCACACTTTCGACTTTTCTCTAAAATCTGTTCCTATGTACGCTTAAATTGATTATAAATTTAAGTCCCCCGCCGTTTGTCTGTCTTATATTCGCTTTTGCCCGCAGATTCGCCCGCGTGGGAGAGTGTTACTGGCAAAAAACTTATTTAGCAAATATACCTACTGCAATATAATAATAGCCCAGAGTTCTTCCACGCGGGCGAAGCTTCGTCATTCTTCTATTACTTCTATTACTTTATTGTAATAGTTTACAGCTTTGTAAACTATTATAATAAAGTAATTTACAATAACACACCTTTAAATTTTGTCAGGGTAAATAAATAGAGTACGTAGCACGCGCGTAGCGTCCTCGCTACGCGTGTAGCGGCATCGTAGCATACCAGCCCCCTTTTAACCCTTTCTGGCGAGCAGGAGGTTCACAAAAATTTGCCAAGAAAGGGGACATACCGACCACTGTGAGCTGAGTGGCTAAAGTTCATGATACCTTACGTATTTTTGGTCGCTGAATCCGAAAATGAATAAAATTATTAGAGAGAACATGAATTCAATTTGATGTCAAGCATCCGTTAATGTTTAAAATTTCATCTCTCCGGTTTTTTTTACACAAATGACCTCATATTTTTTTTTAAAACAGTTCAAGAATACACTGTTAAAATTGCATTACAAAAGAGCAATAACTGTAGAAGTAGCATCGAGTTGAACACGGAAAATTTGAAAAATAAGCATTTCGCGATTAGATTTATATTAAGAGTGCATTTTTATCGATGAAGCTGTTACTTTAGAGCAAAATATTTTTTTTATTCGGATTCAGCGACCAAAAATACGTAAGAAGTCATGCACTTTAGCCATTCAGATCACCGTGGTCGGTCCCCACCTTAGTTTATGGCTACTTATACTCGTCTAAATTCAATAAACCAATGAAATGAAATAATTTTTTTACGTAATCTGTGAGAAATCATGTAAAATGAAATGGTACCAAGGTTCGTACAACAAATACATCTATTTCTAATAATAGATGTTATTATGTTGCTGCGGACTGCGGTTGCTTCAAAGCGCGAATTCCTCAAGATGTGGCGCAGATTGCACCTTGAGCTATTTGATATCCAGGTGCATTAGGTCTTCTTCGTGTCTATTATATTTCTATGTGAAGTATTTTTATTTTATTTCTATATAAAATATTCCAGACATTACTGACCAGTCATTCTTCTGGACTAAGCTGACTGTGTACCATAGTTGCCCAAGCACATACGGCATCCTCACAACCACAACCATACGACATTTAAAAACCAAATGTCCCAGGCACTACAGTATTTCAAGAGTGGTTACTTCGCTCGGAGAATACTCTGTATAAATCATCCAATAACGGATGAAAAGGCCCAAGTTTTTATATAAAGGATTAAAGCATGTTTCGTGATACTTCCAAATATACAGGGATCAACAACAGATTTAGAATTTCAAATATAAAACGAGTTTTATTTTTAATTTACCTATTTAAGTATTTCATATTGAATACCACGCCTACTATTACATTTTATAATTTGACTTCCATCTCAATCAGCAAAATTATTACCATCCAGTTTTTTTAAAAAGATTTTAAAGTTAGTTACGGAAACTTAAAGTCCAAAGAGGAGACAATATTATGAAGTCTGCTTAATGCTACGTTAAAATAATCGTAATTGATTTAAAAGCTATAAAGATTTACATTCTAAGCTGAGTTGACCTTGTGCTATTTCTTAAGTTCGTTTTATGAAGCGTTAGATTACGGAACTGTGCTTCTATCGAATTTTTTTTAACCGACTTCCAAAAAAGGAAGCGGTTATACATTCGGCTGTTTTTTTTTAATGTTTAACGATAACTCCGCCGACTGTTGACCGATTTTCAAAGTTATTTTTTTAATGTAAAGGGTATAATCCCTAGTTGGTCCCGTTGTCACCAAAGTGGTGACCTGATGATAGGATCCATGAGGTATCGAGGGAACTCCTCGAAATTTATATGGACACACATAGTGATTTTGACTTTTTCTGAAGTAATCCAAGCATATGCTACTAAAAAGTAATATTTTGCACCAAGTTCTAACCCTGTATTCTGTAGTATGTGAAATTCAAGATGGTCAATTTAATTAGTTACTCATAAAAAAATTGTAAATGTATGTTTCCACATACGGTTTCAATTTTATTTTTATAATTTATTATATTAAATAGTGACTTGGCAACGAGCACTTCATCTGATGGTAAGAAATTATAACAATTTCAAACCACCAGGCGATCGGTTTGCTCGTTTTCAAATTAATTAGTAAGAACTTATTACAATTTCATACTAACGGGCGATCCGATTGCTCGTGTCCAGATCTATTTCATAGTTAAAATGTTTACCGCCGCTCATGGACATCCGCAACACCAGAAGAGTTACAAGTACGTTTGCGAGCTTTGCATGAGGAAGGTACCGGTGAACAACAACTACACAACGCAAGTACTACCTTCCATCGCTTTTCTATGAGGCCGTCTTATTTATCCGGTTTCGTCCCGAAGCATCTACTGTAACCTAAAATAACCTACCACTTCTCAATTAACAAGATTTGTTATATAAATAACGATTACAAAGTTATCAGTGAACTTGTATTCATACATTTTGTTCTTGTCAATTCGTTAAATTAAAAATTCTAAAAACATTTTTATTCAGAATTTTTACTTTTTCCATATTTTCCCTTTATATGTACCTAGACTGACAGCAAACTTGAAATTTCTAAGTCTGCTAGAAGTATGCTTTGAGTTATGCTTATTCTCCCTATCTCCATCTATCCATATTTTTAAAAATCGCGTTTTTTGCCGCTTAATATCTCCTAAACTAGTGAGTGCATACTCATTTTTTATAAAATTTCAAACATTAGCTTGTGCCGCTAACTACTTCTCTGCGACAAAAATTCAGTTGGGGTGGCGTGTGCCTAGCTGCCTGTGCCCAGTTTATTCTTATTATTATGTATGGTATTTTCAGAAGCTATTTAGACGGATACAGTATGATCCTTATTAAATTAAATACGTTACTCACTTTCAGCATTTTATACACATTATACTTAGTAGCCCTTTAAACCATACAGTTTAAATTAATATCTTATATTTAGAAGATATCGTAAAATTTATATTTAAGCGCGAAAAATATATATCAAGCGGTCTCGCACGTAGCACGTCGCGTCGAGGTGATAGGGTCCCGTCTTTACCCATTGGGTACGAAACCCTAAAAAACATTTCCAATATTGTATACAGAAGTATATTGCAGTGAGTAGAGTTATTAGCTGAAGAAGTTTTTTCTCCAAGAACACATTCCACGATGGCTAAGCCGCGGGCAAAAGCTGGTAATATGATATATAACAAATAATATGATATAAAACAAAAAAAGAATTTTGAAAATCGGTCCACAAACAACGGAGTAATCGTTGAATATGCAAATAAAAATAATTTACGGGTCGAATTTAAACTCCATTTTTTTAAATTCGGTTAATACTTGTAGTGTAGCTAGTATCAATAGAATAAAGTATGTTTACAATGAAATCCATAAAATAGGGTTGGGAATGTGTTGATTAAGATTTTAAAGTAAATCTTTATGACAAGTCTGGGCTGGAGATAATTCGTGAAATACCTAGTTAGTGGTTATTGATTACACTGATAGTTACTCGTAAAACCAATATTATGTGTAGTTATAACATTTTATAATATTTCTCTTTTCATCCATACCTACTCTTCTGAATTATTTCTAATAACTTTATTTAAAAGTGCATATAAATAATAACGTACGACAATATCAATACCTAGCTGATATCCCTCATGAACACTTTCCGGGATAAAAAGTAGCCTGTGTTTTAATCCAGAGCCTAAACTACTACCATACCAAATTTCATCGAAATCCGTTCAGTAGTTTTTGCGTGAGAGAGTAACAAACATCCATCCATCCTTACAAACTTTCACATTTATCATATTAGTAGGATAATAATGTTATCGTACGAGGGGAAATTCTCATTTTTACTTATATACTTTTTATATCTATACCTATTATGTAATATTACAATTCTACATATTTTGAAAGGGTATTAATTTGCCGACTAGATACTCTACATTACTCATAGTACATCAGCACCATGTATCAGTATTTAGGTGAACCAATATGCTTGACATATAAAACAACCATACAGCAGAAGTAGGTGAACAATATGTGTGTGGATGTGTCAAGTGTCAGACGATAGCCGTCACTGAACTAAAAAGTTCACTCGCAAATAGAAGGAGTAGCTACATCTGATAATCATTTAGGATTTATAGGAAGTAAAATCCTTGTTAACTATTGCAACGGTCAAGAAAGAGGTGCTAATGCTGTTCGTCATTATTGTTTTGGTAAGCCACAACAAGTAAGTAGTTAAGTTGTCAAGTCCATAAGGCACATAATATTTTGTTTACGTGATGACTGATGTGTCACAGGTACGTGCTTAATCTTATTTCTTGTTGAACTTAAACAATTCTAAGTAACCAACAGGCATTCCTTTAAACTAAGCTAAAATATTAACCCCCTTACTAATAAAAATATTTACACAATGGATAAGCTATACAATGTTTTGTCCTACTCTGTCAAGCGACTTTCCAACGTATCAGACAAGGAAAAAACATTGTATAGCTTATTCATTGTGTAAATATTTTTATTAGTAAGGGGGTAAAGGGTTTTGTTGTAGGTACTATAGCGTTATGTAGAGATACTACATAATCAAGGTAGAGTTAAGAGTAGGAAACTATAATCTGTAAACTATAAAAAATAATTTGTTCACGTAAGTTTTTAAAGTTCAATAAATTTCAAATTATAAATAAGTATAGCTCTATAAATAAACATCTTAATCATCATAAAACTTACCTGCCTACGTTCATTCTGTTATCAGATTAACAACGCACGTTGCATTTAATTGATACCAATTACTTAGCTGGGATATCCGAACAACATCATTAACGAAATCACGTGTACCTACTAGAAACACCACGTAAGTAAACCTACCGATATTAGCGATCGAAAAAAGGTTGACTTTCGGACCTTATTTGTAAACTCACCTTTGCAACTTTTAGCGCATGGATATCACAGAGCGTGCACAAATATTTAATTTTTCGCTCAATGAAAACACAAAATATACATGCACAACACGATAAAATCACTGGCACAAAATCGTATTCCTTAGCACTGATGTGGACGTAAAAAAAAACAATATTGTGATTGGATTTGAATTTGGAAGCGCGATCCGCCGTCGCGTCGCGAGCGCTGGATTGCGACTAATGGTTGCGCAGGCGGTTGCCAGCAAATCTAATTTTATCGTGCCAGTAATACGAGATAAAGCCGTTCTTTATTGAGGAATCTTTTTTCTTTTTCTTATATTTGTGAAATTGAGTGGATAGCCTCTTTGGCTAGACAGTTAAGATTATTTCAAATCTAATATTTCTGCGGTTGAATGATTTAGTATTTACCTAAATATTTATTGTTTTCTTATGGTTGTTTAATGGTTTAAAAAAACGGAACTCAACTGCAAAGTTTGTTTTAGGCCATTTAACGAGAGTGGATTCTTTAAGTTAAACATAAGTACGGACAATTTATACCAAACACAACACGGCACTTTTGTATGCAAAGCAACGGTTCTACATAATTAAAAAACTAGCTGGGGTGAAATAAAAGACTTACACGAGTTTATTGATAACTCTTTCTCTCAGTTTGACCGAGCCCTAACTTCCAAATAGTAATTAGGTAACTAGTTACTTATTATTCGTATACGAATAACTGCAGACGATTAAGTAAGTCTAAAATGCCGGGACAGTGATAGAGTTTAAACGTAAAACAAGAGTAATGGATATAAATACAATGAGCAATAACACGATAACATTTTCCTCTGTTTATGTTTGGAAGCGCCACGTTTCGTGTAAAAATTGAAGCGCTTGTGTCACGCCTTACGCCCATGACGTTAGTCACACAACCTTCCATTGTGATAACGTCAATGTTATCCGTTGAATTAATTAATATATTATTTTAGTTATTTCACGCTTAGTTATATGGTTTTGCTAACATAATTTAACAGCGATTCCATACGTTTTGAATCTATAGAAGCAATATTAATTTGAATATAATACTGACTTTGATACGGAGTTGCTAGATTCTGTCTAAGGGCCAGCTCACACTGCAACGCTGCTTTTTTAAGATAACTATTCAAAATTGAACTTTATTCACTACACAAAAATACACGTTTCATATGATATCAGTCATACTCTGCACAATGCAGCGCGCTGCAACTTGAAATTCTAGCTCTTACAATGAAACGTGTATACTCTTGTGTAATGAATAAAGTTAAATTTTGAATAACTATCTTAAAAAATGCAGCGCTGCGTCGCGTATGGTTTTGTTGTGAATCGACCCTTAGAGATAATTGTCTTACATTAAAATTGACTTAACTGTGTTTATTAACCGCAATTTTAACACAAAATATAAAGCGTTGTATAAGTAATTTTGTCTTTCACTAGATCTTATTCCGATTTAGGCAGAGTCGCATCCTCAATATTTTAAACTGTGCTCTGGCACAATTTGGTTTTTATCTCGAATACCTACCTACTTCATGTATAAATGGTAATAACTAATTTCTTAATGTCCCTCGGCAATAATCTATTTTCTATGTAAATGAATGGCAATGTATGAAAAACGACGATTCTAAAAGGAATTAGGAACGTAGGTACCTATTCGGTTTTACGGTTTAACTGCATCTATAAATTCATCAGTAATGTTTGCAATTCAAAAGGTTCCTGATAGTAGATACTTTTCCTCATTTCGTTTTTCGATAATAAATGCTTTGCCGGATGAAATAACTACATTTCCGCTTTTTCCTACAGTATAATAGCCGGTAGGTAGAATGCTAAACAACCTATAAATTTTCATGTAAACACTGCAGCTCTTGCCCGTAATCACAGTTTCAAGGCAAATTAGCTCGCAGTAAAATCAAGTAAAATGAATTCGGCCTTATTACATTCTCTTCCTTATGGCGATATGAATTATCGTTTTCGACCTTTACATCTGTCTGTCGTCGACTTCACTTTCCTATGTCGCTTTGTAAACTTGCCTTAGCATCAAAAACAATCTAATAACGTCTGATACACGTCTGATTAATCATCATCAGGTGCCAAAATTGATAGATAATTGTTACTTCCCGAGCAACAAATTCGAGACGATAGGTACCAACATTTTCGATTTGTTGTAAAAAGATTTGATGAAAAGTTTCGATGTAAAAAGATTTTTGTATTTATAAAGGTAATTATTTCATCTGTGTTTCATTTAATTTCAACTAAAGCGAATAGGTACTAAATTTAATGACAACAATTCATAGCAGGTAAAGACCATAAACTAGTGAACTATTATTTTTAATATTAGTAATAATACATAATATCAATATAATATAAAACTTAAAGTATCAATGAAATCAACAAGTGTTTAACACTTATCGAAGATTTTTAACTTTTGCTGTCAGATAACGAGGTCGATTTTCGCCGCACTTTTTCCGCAGCACGGCGAAAATTGACTGTGTAAATGACAATTCGACTAGGCAATGAGGGTTTTGAATATTTTTTCTGCCGTTAGGGGGCGGACCCAACTCAAACAAAGCGTCATCTGGTGGCGTAAGTGGTATCAAAACGTTCAATAACAATTTTCGATTCTTTTTCTGTCACCACTCACCAGGCGGCGCTTGGTAGCACGACGGTCCTTGTCGTGTCAAAAAGCTGTCACGAATTTAAAAAACCCTCATTAGTCAAGCGAATCGCCGCACGGTAAAAATCGACCCGTATCATTGATAACTATGGATACGTTATATCCCTACAAAACTGACAAAATTTTTGTGTCGCGACACATTGACATTTTTCATTATTGTTTCATTTCACTCACATAACAACAACGCAAACATTCGTGAAAGGGATGGCACGCTTAATTCAATAGCAAAGAATAATATGACTAAAACTTTTAGTGTTTGTCACTATTAATTAAGCGTATTATTAATTAAGCGCGAATATTCAAGTTTGGAATCTCTGCCATAAAAAATACTTTACTGATATTAATAAAATTTGTCAAGTTACATGTGGAATGAAATTCCTTGACTGTAATTAATTTTTTACTCTTTTTATTTCTTTTTATTTTTCACTCACATAACAACAACGCAAACAACATGCAAACATCGTGAAAGGGATGGCACGCTTAATTCAATAGCAAAGAATAATATGACTAAAACTTTTAGTGTTTGTCACTATTAATTAAGCGTAATATTAATTAAGCGCGAATATTCAAGTTTGGAATCTCTGCCATAAAAAATACTTTACTGATATTAATAAATATTGTAAAGTTACATGTGGAATGAAATTCCTTGACTTTAATTCATTTTTTGTCATGGTTTTTACTGCTTTTATAGACACACGATGGCATTTTGTGTACAGGTGCACGGGACGCGTAGTCCGTGATACTCGTCGACCGGCTTGTCGCATACTAACAACAATATGTCCGACATCGGGCAGTTTCGAGTCTTCACTGTTGCGCGCTCATACCATATTTACCTCTTAATAATATAATTTATCTATGACCCGTATCAATCTGCCGTCATTCATTGTTGTTCAGCTTAGTAACCATAGCAACCACTCTTTGCGTCAATAACTCTAACCTATAATACCAGAGCATCCTATAGTATTAAATCTAAATATAAATGCTACTTAATTCATGTATCTAATTGTAATATTCTTAAAAAGAAAACAACATAAAAGGTAACGTGGGTTACCGTAAGTAGATAGTAACAAAAACGGAACAATGGACCTTAATATAATGGACAAGCTTCGTCTTTTAAAATTAGACACTGAGCTCCGACCGCAAATAAAAATGAAACCTATGAGTCGTTACTACTTTACCATTTCAACAAATCCTGGGGAACAATTCTTCGTTTTCGCCTCCGTGGCTGCATGGCTTATCAGAAAAACAGGTAAACAGTTCGATCAACCCAGTGAGGAAGATGACCCGAATTCCACAGTTGCGCTTATAATCGATGCTTTACGCGAGATGGGTATGAATTCCGACTTCTCAACGCACAAACTGAAGCAGGGATATGGAGACCAGGTTTGTTATATTCTTAACAAATTAGCAGATGAAGCGTTAAAGAAAGAAAACTTTGAGTGGCAAAAACCAGTGGTCGATGTTCCTAATGCCGACGAATCAGCTGAGGATGTAGATCAAATTGAAGATGAAACCGAAATACTTCTAGACAAAGTCGAAGAAGAAATGGAGATTTATTCTGATGCGTCAGAAGGTGCGTTAAATGAAGAAGAAGATAAGGAACCCTCAAGTTTATCAAACAAAATTCAAGATTGGGAGTCTTGGAAATTGGAATTAGAAAGAGTGGCACCAGCATTAAGGTTAAAGATCACTGCAGATGGAAGGGATTGGAGGGCGAGGCATGCCCAAATGAAAACATACAAGGAGAGGAATTGTTCGAAAGATTCAAAAGTACAAGCACTCAGTTAAACAAGGTCCATAGTAACATCTCTTCTGCTATGGACAAGATTGAAGCTAGAGAGAACATATTGAACGAACAATTCGCGCCCTTAATTCGCGAGTACGGATCACTTTTAGATGAAATGAAAAGAGTGAATGACGAGTACAAAGAAATTAACTCAGAAGTTTCAGAGAAACAGGAAATGTTAAATGAATTGACGGCTAAAGTTGAGAACATAAAACAACGCACTGAATCGCGAGGATCGTCGATGAATGATAACTCCCCTCTGGTTGCAGGCAAAAAGGCTGTAGAAACCCTGAAGAAAGATATCCAGGAGCTGGACTTTCAAATTATTATTTTACTGTGGTTGCTTATATCTAAAGAAAACCCGAAATCGAATTTGTATTTAACGGGCACTGAATCAACAGTTGATAATGAATTATTGTATTAAACATTTTTTGTCGACTACAAGAAGAATTTTGAAACTATTATTACTTAATCAAATTTCAAAATAACACAAAGCATACAGTATAACGAATTTTATTTTTTATAAATAACACACTCAACATAAATTATGTAAATAACTTAGAATATAATTTTGGTTTCAAGAAGGAACTTAGTTTCTTAATATAAAAAGATTATTACATTATCAGAATTATATTTCATAATTTTATATATTTTTAAATAAGATAAAATAACAATTGCTCAATAGAAGTTGTAACTCAAGCATCTCTTTAGTTCAAGTTACATTAAATAGTTTATAGTAAAATAAAAAAAATCTTTGTTCTAAAATATACAATAATTAAAAATGTAAAACGAAGATTAATTAAACTTACGCACCTATATCGAAGTGAGTAACATATTTGAATAATATGTAATAATACGTGATTAGCTTTTTATACATATGATTTGCCATATAAAAATATTTTGGGTAATAAAATAATTTTATTGATGTGCGGAACTTGCTTTAAACGAGCCTCTATATATGAATTAATAAAATAAAAATATAAATTCTTACTCGTGACGCTCTATTTTGGTTATACGAATTTATTTTGGTAGTTTTCGTGTTATATAAAACTCACGACGCGAAACGTAGGCAAGGGGGCTACTTGGTTTGCGCAGGCGCACACATTCTGTCCGTAGACAGGACTCAATACTCATACTATCTTTATAATTAATGTACTTATACATTGTACGTTAAGGATACCCTCTTGCGAGTAAAAGTTATTTAGGTATGATTATTTTCCGCAATCCAATGTTCATCATATTAAATACTTTTCCATACTTGTAGGTTAATCAACTAGCGTACAATTTTTTTAATGGCACCATAATATAGTAACCAATTTAATTTACGAAAATTTATATACTTATTTATATTGAAAACAAAGTCTTTGAAGTTCGAGATCAATTTTTTAGAATAATTTTGACTAAATACTTTATTTTTGAAAACACTACTATGACGTAGTATTTTTAAAAGAATACCTATAAAACATGTAGGCCGGTAGTCGTGACAGGTTAAACGTAGTTTATACCTATGTCTTTACTGTGACTTTTGCGCAGAAGCTATAAAAAGTCGACAAAATTACATCTTATTAACGATGCCAGGTGAGTGAACAATGAGCGATAACATTTACGTAAAAAAATAACAAATTTTTGTCCAGGTACAAAAATCTTAAAATAATTAAGCTTACAATATTTTGTACATTGGACAAAGAATCCGCTTAGATCCAACAGCCAATGTTTTATCACAAAATATATGAATCATACGTAACTACGTCTTGGGTTGATCGTCCAAAGTCACGTTGTATTTTTTCTTCAAGTCGTCGATGAATTCTTGTTTCAATAGCGCCAAACAACTGTAAAAAATATAGAACGGTCAATACTCAGGAATTATTATTTAATTATTTTAAGATGTGACTAGTGTGACTAGTAAGAAAGAAATATCGAGGGGTCACCGGTAACGGACGAAGTGAGACCCGTCCTCAATTTAATACTAGTCCAGACGCAGCTTTGATAGAGCGAATTGGGTAACCTGTTTAATAATTAAAATGACAGATTGAAGAAACTTTAATACCATTCGGAGCAGAATAGGTCTTATTGTAAGGCATCAACGTCGATGCATCTTCGCCGAGTATGAGCACAAAATGGCCACTTATGACAGCTGAAGTAGAAACGTTTTCATAATTCAATGTCAAATAGTTTCTTTACGTTCAGTCATTTACCTGTTTATTTGTTCGTTTTTGACAGAAGATTTCCCGGCAGCCATTTTAAAAATATCTGTTTAGAAATGTTGACTTCTATTGACGACCATGCAATAAGAAATATTTTGGGTAGAATATTTCTTCTTTAAAATTATTTCTTCGGATCGCCATGCTAAGCCCGCAGGACTTTCGTTCACGAGGCTGGCCGCTAGTAGTTTCGTGCTTTGTCATAATTGATTGATAGATTTGCCTGACGCGACGTTTAAAATTATTTCGGTGTCAACCTTAGACTTACGTCAATATTGCTGACATTCGCCGGTGCTCGAGCTGTCATTTGTAGAGTGTCGCCCCTGTGTCGAGTGGAGACGTAAGGTGTCGGTGATGATGATACTGATACCCACATGCGGTAGCGCGGGTCGGCGCGAAAGGCGGTGATGTCGCGGGAGGGCGCGTGAGGCGTGTGCAGCACGAACGCGCCCGGCAACACCGCCAGCCGCCAGCCCTGCGCGCGCAGCTCCACGCTGTGCGACACCTGAGCGACAGAGACAATGAGTGTGAGAGGGAGAGAGTGTGGGGAGACAGAAAGAGACAGAGAATGTGTGTGTATGTGAGAGAGAGAGAGAGATTCTAAAATGGTCAATGAAACATACATTACTCATTTTTAATAGCGCAACAAATGTATAGAAAGTGGATGACCTAATAAACATTGTGTAAACTCTTAACCGAATCTAAAATTCATGGATAAAATTGCAGTTTTCAAGTGCACTTTTAAAGTTGTGTCCATAAAATCGAAAACAAAGACCAACCTTATTCCACCCAAATCCGGAAAATCGTTCGTCGTATTTAGGCACAGAACGATGCACTACCAAGTAAGGTTCGTAGTCCGACTGCCATTCAACCTGAAATATCAAAAATTACAATGACCATCCATGTACAAAAGATCCCTGCAAAAGATGGTTCGATAATTTGTTACCCAGGTTTGCTATAGGCGTTAGAGAGAAAGTCACGAAGTCGAGCTTCAATTTGAATACACAAACGATATACACAATCGTCCTTAGAAGCGAAGGTAGTTAACAAAGATGATAGCTTGTATAGTCCATAAGTAACTTAATAAAATTATACGGCGGCGCTTACGAATCTTTATTTTCGATCAAGTAAATGTGTGTGAACGTGCGATTTGTCTTACTTATAAGTTATAACCTAGAATCTAGATGTTGAATAAAATAGAAGAGACGCCTACATGGCAAATATTTAGTTTAATTTATATACTCAGATATTGAGGTATTACTACTTGATAAAAGTAAAAAATATATAAAAAATATAATATTTTATGCGTAGTTTAGTAATTAGATACATCAAAGATACAAAAAATTTGCAATATTTTTTGGTTAAATTAGTAAAATAACCTATATCATTAGTTTACTCATATCACATTACAAAAACATTAATTACATTAAGTATGAACTTAAAAATCGTTGTACCTTTGAAAATATTGATTTTTAATATACCTGCTGTTTCCTCTGAAGAACTTACTCATATTTAAGAGGCATATTACATATCGACTGAGATTTTTGCGTAAAATGGCCAATTGTGGCGTTCTTGATCTCAGAAACAAAGATACATTAACAATTTTGACATATTGAATAGTGCAGAATAGCTATTGGCCTAGTTCGTCGCGGCCTGGCTTATTGTAAATTTTGCTTAACTTTTTAATTAAACCCAAAATTGCAGAGAAATATTTTCAAAAAATGCGCGAGGCACATTTTTGAGCTCGTGGATTGAACTACTGGTCTAAGAAAATGAAATAATAAAATGAGAATGTTATCTCGTATATGGTCGTATAGTTCGTAGCGGCCTTAGTATTTTGAAATATCTTTGATTTAATATAGAAAAAAATCTTATTCTAAGCAAAAAAAAAACTTCGAAAATAGCTTTAAGTTATCTGTGAAATACTCCTATCTACGATAATATTATTAAGCAAAATTTATACCAGCGCAATTGTTACTTGAGGAATAAAGATTTTATAATTTTTAAGCATGCATTTATTAACCTATTTCAATAAAAACGAAAAATACAACTGCAAAATTACTACAAAATACGAAATATCAAGAACGCTTCAAATGCCTAATCTCGCAGAGTGCAGATTTGTAATTGGGGTCTTAAGAGTACTATTCATTTATGCAATAAAAAAAATTTCTCGTCTAGCCTATAATGTTAAATCAAACATAATATTATCTTACCTCGTAGGGCGCGGTGGCGGTGGCCCAGCGCGTGTAGTTGGTCGGTCGGTGTCCGCGCGGCCACTCGCGCGCCCGGAACGGCGCGACATCGCCGGCACCGTTCATTCGCGCTACCAACTCCGCCTTAACGCGCGGCGGCTGCGCGCGGTAACGCTGGGTCTCGAACGCAGCCACTACTAGGCACTGAAATTATACAGTGGTGTTACAGAAAACCTACACGAATAAACGCTTTTTGTGGTCCGAGCGAGTGACCATAGTTAGGGCCGCAGATACTTTCACTCGCTCCGCAATTAAGTGTTTTGTAAAAAAAAACGATTTCCATATCCAAAACGCATATTTCGACACTTAAGGGAATCAAAATACATTCATTCATTCATTCATTCAGGTACTTCTCTTTGACATAAAGCTATGAAATATGGGAAGTAACATTGAAATAATATACTAGTGCATGGAAAAAATCTGAAAACTGCATATTTAATTAAATTATAAAATATATACTTAGTCTAAAGTTCATGTAAATTTGGTATCACATGAAAGGGTTTTATGTTTTCTAAAATTTTATTTATTTGTTACGATGTTTTAGTTAAAATGAAAAAAAAAATTACTTCTTCATACAAACTTTCATCGCTCGACATTCAGGCTCGACAAAAACTGCGAGAGGCGATTCCTGAACTATTTATGATGTTCCTACTTTATACGGAGCCCTCGGTGGGCGAGACCGACTCGCTCTTGTCCGGTTTTTATGTTTACCTTCTTCTGAGGGTACGGGTTAATCAGTTTGATGGCTGTACGCAAGTGGTCGTACAGACCCACCATGGGCACGAAGTCGGCATCCATCAGAAACACATAGGGCGTGTTAACATTCTCCAGCGCTACGTTACGGAGGTAGTTCACTGGGTAGTGCACCTACAAACGTTAAATAGACATTTACAAAAAGTGATTTTATTTCATTTTTATTTAAAAGGAATAAAACTGCCAAACTATTCCGCTAGAGGCGCCACCGTAGTTTAACGTTGTTTACGTTTTTGAGATTTGATTTGTTACTATTTGTCTGCATCAAAAAAAGAGAAATTAGAAATTGATATGCATAAATTATTAAAATAAAACCAACGTTTAAAACAAAACACTCCTGACACTTAGGAATTTTACCGCGCTATAAAATACTGTTTACGTTAAATTTTGTTGGCGCCCTCTACGATTAGTTTTGCGTAATATTCCTAATTGGTGCCACAATCCTGAATCGCGAAGTCGAAGTTTTCACAGGTTGGCGCTATTTATACAACATCTGAAAACTACTACAGAGGGCTTCTGTCTGACCGAGAATACCAACCGCTCGGTCGGAGATCTCCCTCTGGGGCTTCCACTATTCCCACAAGATAATATACTTTCTACATTTTGTATGTTAATTTCAAACGCAGTCGTGATGTTTTGATGCGTTCGAGATTTTCTTTATTAACCAAAAGTTATATGCAACGTATTCACGATCGTTGTATGTTCGTGTTCATGTCCGTTTTTAATTTTTACTAAGTTATTATTTGACTGCCTTATAACTTACCGCATCATGTTTAAATACTAGATGATATCCCACGTTTTTTCTGGAACTGAGTGTCGTCGACCAATCTTGTATAAAACTTTCTAATTTCGTTACCTCACAGTCTGACAAATATATAGCAGCACTCAATGGACCTAAAATATTTCATACGAAATTAATAGATATGTATGTACTTAAATACACATACTCAAGGTAAATACAAGGGGTAATGATCAGTTATTTCCAGTGCGCAAAAAGTAAAAAAATAATCTACTACCTACGGTATGCCCTAGTTAAGGATAAAAAATCATGTTAATAGATCTCGATTCCCAGAGCTATATTAATTTGAATATAAACAGTCTGAGAAAATTTTACGAAGACAACACTGGCTCACAAAGCTGAGCTGCCGTGACTATCGCGACTATTCAAGAAGCGGTCTTTCGAACTTGTGGAACTTTTATTTTATTTATTTTTATTTTACAATTTATGTACACACAATAAATAGGTTAACAAACATAACTTAAAAATAAAACATTTTGTACAAAGGTACATCTTATTTCAAAGTGGAATGTCTTCCAGAAGACCTGTATCATAAAGGAATAGGTCGACTAATGAAAATGAAAAATAAGCGTGTACTCTTACAACTTTAAAATAACTACTTAATATACATACAATAAAATAAATAAATGAATAGATATTAATTAGTTACAGTTTCGACGCTGGCTATTAGGGAGCCATTTTAATTTATTACGGTTATCTGAAATATGATAATACTTCTTTAGCCCAAATATAAATCGAATGCAAAGATTCTGTAAGCGTTCCAGTTTATTTAAATTCTCTTCAGTAGCATCTAAACAGCAGACATCGCCGTAGTCAATTATAGGCATTATAATGCTCTGCATTAGTGTTATTTTGGTGGAGATGGGTAAAAAGTTTTGCAGGGCTTTAAGTGAGTGAATAGCGCAGTGTACCTTACGACTGATGTCGCTAATGTTGGCATTCCAAGAAAGCGTTGAATCTACAATAATACCCAGGAATTTAGCTGACTCTGAGTAAGTTATTTGTACACCGTTTAATGTGACTAGGGCCAGCGCTCTTAGGTTAAGACTTGCACGCAATCGTCTGCTACCTATGACTAATGCTTTAGACTTCTCAGGATTTACGAGGATGCCAATTTTTTTTTATTAAAGTTTATTAAAAATTTATTAAAGTTACTGCCGACATCGCGTCAGCCAGGGTAAAATGTTGATAGATTTGCAAGTCGTCTGCATAGAGGTGATACTTGGACGTAATTACTTTATTTATCTCATTAATGAAAATAGAGAAAAGGAGGAGGGACAGCACTCCCCTTGCGGTACGCCAGAGATTACACCAGTTTTAAATAGTGACATTAGTCTGTACTCTTTGCGAGCGGCCACGATAGTAGGAATCAAACCAGGCTAATACCGCAGAAGATAAATTAAGAGATTTCTAAATATCAATAAGGATGTCAAAGTCAATAGTATTAAAAGCATTACTGAAATCAAGCAGGATGAGGATAGTCAATGTTTTGTTCTCCATGGCTAAACTTATGTCGTCAGTAACCTTTAATAATGCCGAACATGTGATGTGACCTGGACGAAAACCCGATTGCATCGGGCTAATTAAGTTGTTACTGTACAGATAGGAAGAAAGTTGCTTATGAACAATATGCTCCAAAACTTTAGAAAGTAAGCGTAATATAGAAATTGGAAGAAAAGAGGATAAAGATATAGGATTTGAAATCTTAGGCAATGGAATAATATTGGCCTGCTTCCGTGTTGAGGGAAATGTATTTGAGGATAGGGTATGTGTTTAGTATGTGAGTGAGAATTGGTAACAAAGATAGAAGTATCAATTTGATAATTTTTGAGCACAATTGATCACAGTCGACTCCTTGAGATGAAATTGATAAGACCGCTGTTCTGACATCTGATTCAGTTGCATTAGAAAAGGAAAAAGGTGGGGCTGTTATAGGTAATTTAGATATTTGATTTAAGGTTTTATCTTTTATACTAGAACACAAAGTAACAGGGGTTTTTGAGAAGAAGTTATTTAGTGCATCTAAGTTCAAATCGCTGGGTAAAGTGGTGGAAGATTTTCCAATACCGATAGACTTCAGAAACTTCCAGGCGTCAGCACATGTACGATTTTCAAGAGACGCATAGAAGTGTTGCACTGGTTTCGCAAAGTTTTATAATTTTTAACGTTCGTGTCGTTATGTTGGTTCTTACATTTTCTTTTAGCCTTGTCTCTAGTAGCCATTACGTCCTTGATGGAATCTGAAATCCTTGGAGCTGGGTCATATTTTATTCTCACCTTTTTTAGTGAAGCGTGTCGATCAAATAGATCTATAATTATTTTATTAAATGTGTCAATTTTTGACTGCTTTGTACAGATGACCAATTTATATTTAAAGCGTCTCGCTGTAGCGCATCCTGATCAATATTTCTGAAACTGCGAAGTAGTACGGATTGAGGCTTTCTTTTGGGGAGAAGAGGAAAGGAAAACAAGATCATGATATGAAAATGGGGCTGTAAGTTGACCGTGAATAGAAATATTATTAGGTGAAGAGACAGCCATTAGGTCTAACTGAGAAGGGATAGAATTTGGAAAATGATAAGTAGTGGATGTTGGAAGTACGTGGAGATTATATGAAGATAAAAGAGACTGAAGCTTAAAAGAGCGAGAATTATTTTTAAGTAAACATGTATTGAAATCACCCATCATTATAACGTGACTGTAGGACATACGATGATCATTAAGTAATTTGTCAAGGCAATCAAAGTAGTCAATGTTCATATTCAAAACGACAAGAAGTAATTTGCTACGGTGTGACGTAATTTCTAGGACAAGATATTCGGCTGATTCAGTGTAAGGAGATGGAGACATGTCAACAATTTTATGCTGAATATCAGAGCTAAGATAGACAGCAACCCCGCCACCACCTTTGCCAATTCTATCGTTTCGTATGAGAACGAACCCTGGAAGAGATAACTGAGTAGATTTTAGACTAGGTTTCAGAAAAGATTCCGAAATCAGAATGGCATCAATATGTGTTGCACTAAAGTATGCCATGATATCAGTATAGTGGCTGGGAACGCTTTGTGCATTTATATGGACAACATTGAAATTGGATCTATAGTTTTCAAATACTGATGAAAGTTCATCATTTAATGTAAGAGGAGTAGAAGAAGACGTACTGTGAGCACTTTTGTAGCTGCAAGAGGAAGAACACGATACAAAACTACAATTTATGTAATTCAAATTATCATCACTGTTATCCATGATATGTATTATTATTATAAAAAAATATATATATACCTAATATAAATAAGGTTTCTTATTATCTACCTATAGACTTATATAATACTAATTGCAAGAACTTACAACTCATAGTATATGTTTATACGCATGTCACAACATAAAAACGCCTCACTCGCGGTCCAGCATGCAAATCCAACACTGGTACTAAAAGCCGTCTTTAGCGTAATTTATAACTTTTGCCTACAAGTCCGCGGCCTTGAATTTGCAGGCTGGATGGCGAGTATGGCGCTAAGGTTTCTAGCTTTATTAATTAAAGAAGACAGATATTTTTATGAGAAAGTATGAGGCATTCAAGTGTCAGAAGTAAAACAAAAAAATTATTAAAACTAAGAAATGTGTATGTAAAAATGTAAGTATTGTAAGTTGTAAGTTAATGTTTTTTTATTCCCAGCGAATACTTTCTCTTTCCTCGGCTCAAGGAAAGCAAGAGGGGTCCCGGAGGCATAAAAATTGCCGACTTAGTGAGCCGGGGTCTCCGGAGGCAAAACAATTGCCGACTTTGTGAGCCGGGGTGCTTTCTTGGTGAAACAGCACTCTCTTCGACGGTTTGTATTCAAATGAATGTTCCTCCGAGAATCGTAGCCTATTAATATATTTTTTTTTTATCTTGAACTAGTGGACACCTAAGCTAGCTGAAAACATTTATTTTGTATATTTGCGAGAATTGAATACAAAAGGTTATCGTTACTTTTGGATCAACCTTAGTATCAGAGTTATAATGAACTTCATAAAATCAAACTTACCTTCCCAATATTTTACTAAGCGTTCTAAAAATTGCATTCTGTCCATAGAGAGCTGTAAGACTAGGGTCACGTCAAAGCTGTCGATATTCACATAGCTATAGTCCATATAATACAAGTGTGTACGCAGCTTAACGCGCTGTGCCGCTCTGAAGCTTAAACAGAGATCTGAATAATTCATCTGAAACATTAAAACACACACAATAGGCTAGTTGACTGAATTTTTATTGTATAAGTACTCTTAAATATGAGTGAAACGTCTCAAAAGAAACAGTATTTTCTAATAGGGGAGATGACTACATCTAAAATATCTAGTTTCATTGATATACTCAGAAATATTGAGGCATTACTACTGGGTAAATGAAAAAAAAAAAAATTATGTGTAGTTTATTAATTAGATACATCTAAAAAGTACAAAAAAGTTTACTTTTTTTTGATAAATTAGTAAACAAATACTACATAATTAGTTTACTAACATCGTATACAAAAACATTCATTATGATAAGTATAAACTTAAACGCACAAATATCGAAGATATTTACAAATATGTTCCTGCGGCCTTACTTCATACACTTTTGCCTAGGCGTGACGTCACAGCTTTAGTATGTAGCGTTTTCACGAGACTTGCGAAATTTTGTATACAAATCGCTGTATCTTTGAAAATATTGACTTTTGATATACTGTTTCTTCTGATACGTTACTCATATTTGAGAGTACTTACTATTCATTTATGCATTAAAAAAATCAGTCATCTAGCCTATTATATTTTCTAAGGTACAGCGATTTGTAATATAGAATTTTGCAAGTCTCGTGAAAATGCTCCATACAAAACTCTGACTTCACGTGTTCCTGCAGTTTTATAAAATAAATAGGTCTCAGGAACATAATATTTGATAATTCTACGAAAGTATGGCGTTGAAGTGAATAATTACTATAGTAAATGTTTATGTATTTCAGGTAAGTAAACTGTAGGTTTTAGTTTTGAACATGAATTATGTAAAAAATTTTTTTAATTTTTATGTAACTTTAAAATGCACCTAATTTGTGACTACCCTATGGGTGCGACATAAAGTCTCCATCCTTTTTGCTGCACTAAAAATACATTTTGTCATTTGTCATCAATATTTGAATATTGAAGTTGTAGCAATTATTGTGTTAAAACTGAAATGGCTTTTGATTTTGACTCACCTTGTAGGTAACAATTTCAGTTTTGGAACATCTATGAAGTTTCTCTCTCAATAGGTTCCCATCAAAATTAACATATGACAGGTGTATGTTTTTAAAAAGTCAGCATCCCTAATTTTTATGTTATATTTACTTGGCGAATTCCAATGCACTATCTGCAATAGAAAACTCTCATGATCTTTTTTATTCCACATTAAGCAATAATACGAGCCACAAAAATTATGCTTACCTTTACATTTTTCACATCTTCTCCATAACAATTTTTTGACAAAGTCAATGTAGACATCTGAACATTGTATTGGCAGCTCATATTATAAACAATTTGTGGATTATTCTTAATAATAGCATTGATAACATCTTGGTCTGCCAGTGATGTCTGTTTGAGGGTTTTCAAGTTTTCTTCAACAGTTTCATGCCATAGTGCCCTCCAATCTACTTTAGTACGCATTTTTTCCAGATCTAATAACATGACACCGGTGTTGTATCCACGGCCTAATGCTGGCCATCTCCCTGTGGAGTAGTACCAATTACTCATGTTCTCCACTAAACCTAAATACTGAAAATAATAAACCACCACGTATTAAATTAAATTATGTGATAAATTTGCAGGACCTACTTGACACTGGTCAAGTAACACCCAAGACTATCATAATCTCATAACTATTACTAAATGCCACTAGACATATTTTAAACTTAAAAAAAAAAAGAAATTACATTTAAAACTTTTATTTCAACTAGTCCTAAGAAATGTGTATGTAAAAATGTAAGTATTGTAAGTTGTAAGTTAATGTTTTTTTATTCCCAGCGAATACTTTCTCTTTCCTCGGCTCAAGTAAAGCAAGAGGGGTCCCGGAGGCATAAAAATTGCCGACTTAGTGAGCCGGGGTGTCCGGAGGCAAACCTAATGTTTGACATATTGTATATTTTTTAATATTCTACAGTAAACTACTTGCTACTTACTTTTAAATATTTATCTGCTTACCTGTTCACTAGTCATATTTCTAAACAAATGCCATAGCTCAGCAATATCACAGAGGAATGTCAAATCCGAGTCTAAAACTATAACTTGGTTTAGAGATGGGGGCAAGATTTTCGGGAACAACAACTTAACAAGTCCGTAGATACCTGAATAATGGCTATTTGGTATCCAACGCACTTCCGATAGGCTTCTTTGTGCATCATAACAAGTATACTTAACTGAAACAAAAAAGTCGTTAGTTTTTAGTCAATAAAATTTTACAAGTACTATTCAATAATTTAAAGACAATTTTGACTTACACCTTAATCTGTAAACATTTATATAAGATCTAACCATTTTAAGTCTATACAGGAATGGGTAGGCCGTAGGAAATAAATAAAAACAATCTCTTACCATCAGGCAAATCCCATGTATCAAACAGCTTATTTAAAGTGTGTTCAGAAGAGGCATCCACTATGAAGTGAAAGTGAATGGGGTTTTGTCGGTGGTGCAGTATGGATTTCAGCATGGGAGTTATTAGTCTTGTACATTTCCCCATACACACCAGCGATACATGCACAGACTCACACAAGGTTCCAACAGAATCAGGTATCTGTAATTTATTTTATTTTATAATTTCAACCCCTACAGCACAATAACTCTTAGTGTAGGGGTTGCGCACTTAATTTTTGTTAAATTGGACAATTCTTCTGTGTTACCCAAATTTATACATATTATTTAGTTAAGGAATAATAAGTTGTTTTTATTACTTCATGTGCTATATTAATAAAGATTGTTAAATATGCACCTTTTGAGATGCATTTATGATTTGTGGGTATAACTATGAAAATACATAAAACAAAAGACAGGCCAACATTTAATTCTTGAAACTAACCTCTGGTATTTGATAGCTACTTTCGGAAACTGGAGCCTCATGATGCAAATTTATTGAAAGCTGTTTTTTAAACACTTGATTCTCAGTTTCCAGTACATTAATTCTTGATATCAACCACCAGTAATACACAACAGAGACTGCTACCCAGATACCCAGTGGTACCCCTAGCCAGGGTCGAAAAAATAGGCAGTTAAAAACATTTTTTAATGATATATTCATTGTTAATTCTTCATTTCAACTTTTAAAGATTTCATCATCTTATAACAATGTTTTTCTTACAGATTTCTTAAGTCCAATTATTTGTTGTGACATTCATCTCAAAGTTTCTGTAATGCTATATAAATACATTATTTGTAGACAAAATGGAAGATTGCCCAGATTGCCTTATTTTTGTAGGTAGGTGAATTTTTTGATACTATTAAACTTGTTCGTAAGTTTTGTCATATTAAATGCTTTAATTAATGCAAAATGTTTTTTGTGTCATTTTAGTAACGAACAAAAATTTTTTGCATAAAAGTAGCAAGCAGGATCTCATAGTAGCCCACACCTCTAGCCTCATGTTAAGAACTTAAATATTTTTAATAGCTAACAACTCAAAATAATACGTTTGTTATTACAATCACATTCCATTTTAAATGTAGAAATTATGTTACTCATGAATTTAATTTTTGCGACATTTTCAATAAGAACCAAAACCAATTTTACACAATATATTACCTGGGATTTATAGTAGGGCCAATTAATTTTATACATACACTTTAAAACGGTTTAAGCCGTTTAGTATTTAATTTATAAAATATTAAGTATTTAATTTGTCATTATTTATATTTATAATTTAAATTTTAAATTGTTTCACAATCTTTGACAGCTGTTTGATGAAATTTTCCTTCTTTTTATATATTGTTTTTATATGGAATTTATATCACAAAGGCCTACATATAAGTCCATGCAGTTTCTCTTAGATTAAAAAATAAATGATTCTCTTTTTTAAATTTATTATAATAAATAACATAAAAAATTGGAAATGGATAATTAATCACTAAACCATATAATATATTTTTGTGGCAGTAAATACATAAATTACTATATTATAATAAAATAAAACGTCATCTGTGGGTAAGCACTTCAACACCATTCGATGTCTTAGATTTTGTTTTATTATTATTATTCCCATTGGTCATAGATGGCACTATAACTTCAGTAGTATTACTTATCATCTATGCACTATAATATTGAGCTCTCTAACCTAGGTAAGTAGGTATTGTGTTTATTATATCTATACTAAAGTTTTGATTGATTTTCTTTAACTTTTTAAGTTTTTTATTGAATTTAATTATAATTATCCGAATTTAGGTAAAGTGAAATAATTAGCTATATACGAAATAGAATAGCCAAAAGTTGCTTCTTTAGCTGCCAGTACTAGTATACAGGGTCTGTCGTAAATAATGGATAACCCGTAAACTGGAGTTGGTCCGGATGTGAAACTGTAAGAAAATCGTATTTTCTTGGCAGGGTTACTAACCATATGAAAATGGCGTAGCATTTTATACTTTTTTATAAATTTCGCTACATTTTTCGTTCATTCTGTTGCCATTTCATCAAATTTAGGTATTTCTGTGTGATTTTTTTAGTATTATACTCCTGAAGATGTGTATTATTTAATTTTAATACAATTTTAGGTGGTTTTAACGTAATCAATATTCAAAATTTTTTTTAAACTATTTTTTTCTTAATTTCAACTTTATCATTTACTGTGAAAAAAAAAGTATGGCGCTATAGCTGCCCATTATCTTAATAAATTGTCTAGTATGTGTAGTTTCTAAAAAGGTATTACAATGTGTACTTTACTAGCAATATTAAGTTACAGGAGCGAGATCAATATCAAGGTCAGAATTCAAAAATTTTAAGTATTGTTATAAAAGGTTATAAAACTTCGTCATAATGAACTTATTCTACCAAAATTCTTTACACAAACGTTATTGGGCCACTAATAAGGATTTTTAGGAGAAAAACAGGTTGTTTTTAGTAAAAAAAAATATTTATTTTATCAATAACTTAAACTAAATGCTCGAAATGCCCTCCACCGACAGCAATACAAGCTCTACATCGCCTAATAAAAGAAATCGTCCTTTGTTCGTCGTCGCGTTGTGCACTCTAATGAAGACACGGTAATCAGGATGTCGAGCATTTGGATATTTTTCACGGTAAACACTTGCTGCTTTGGTAGCGTTGCCATTACATAAACCATAAATGTAATGCATGTTTGTGTATTCAGACGACGTGTATTGCTGAGGCATGATACAAAAACTTCAAAACAACAAATCCAATCGATAGCTAAAACAATGTCCGTAAATGAGAGCTAAGTCGTCAGTATCACCAGGTTCTCAAGTCCAAATCACAAGGCAAATCAAAGTCCGATATTAGAAAGCAGTAACAAATTGACGAAAGTAACGAAAACAAGGGCACATGCGATAGTCAAAATCACACTGAGATGTGTACTGTACACTCTACAATCAGGAGCGCGCCCTAAAGGCAAAAACATGCTAACCTTTTCACACACCGTGAGTTTGAAAGGGACAGTGTGCATCTGTCTAGTAACAATGACCATCAATCGTCCTTTTCACGCATAGAGGCCCATTGTATTGCTGTCTTTGTTAGTTTTTTACCTGATGATCCTTTTTTCGAATAAACTTGTCGCAACATGTTTATCGCATGAAACATTTAGAGCACAACAATTTTAAATTTGAACACTTATTACATTATTACCATGGAGTTATGATATTTTTTTTACTAAAAACAACCTGTCGTTCTTCTGAAAATCCTTATTAGTGACCCAATAACGTTTGTGTAAAGAATTTTGGTAGAATAAGATCATATTGACGAAGTTTTATAACCTTTTATAACAATACTTAAAAAATTTGAATTCTGACCTTGGTATTGATCTCGCTCCTGTAACTTAATATTACTCGTAAAGTACACATTGTAATACCTTTTTAGAAACTACACATACTAGACAATTTATTAAGATAATGGGCAGCTATAGCGCCATACTTTTTTTTTTCATAGTAAATGATCAAAATTGACATTAAGAAAAAAAAAGTTTAAAAAAAAGCATAAAAAGATGATTTTGAAAATTGTTTACGTTAAAAACACCTAAAATTGTATTAAAATTAAATAATACACGTCTTCAGGAGTATAATACTTAAAAAATCACATAGAAATACCTAAATTTGATGAAATGGCAACGGATTGAACGAAAAAAGTAGCGAAATTTATAAAAAAGTATAAAATGCTACGCCATTTTCATATGGTTAGAAACCCTGGCAAGAAAATACGATTTTCTTACAGTTTCACATCCGGACCAACTCCAGTTTACGGGTTATCCATTATTTACGACAGACCCTGTATATCTGTTTAATCTGTGGCTGCCAGATCTACACTTATATATAATCAGACTTCTGAGCAGATCAGTATTGTAAGACTGTAGCATGGAGAATAGAGGTACTGTAGGTACTTTAATTTGACATCCTTTAGGATATCAAATTCAGGTCGGTGGCCAGGTTTCCATACAAAACACGAATCGAATGGCCCATTTTCCACACACGTGCTGAATCGTTAGGCTGGGACTATTATGATCCGGAAACCGTAAGGTCGGAAAAAATCGGAGCACTGAAAATAGAACTCTGCGCTATTTTATTGGAGCTGAAAATCGAACACATGTGTCGAGTTAAATGTCGATGTTATTTAAGACAGCTCGACACTCGTCAGGTCGATTTTCCACCCTATTAAATTAGCGCAGAGTTCTATTTTCAGTACTCTCAATTTTCTCGGGATCGCCGGATTTTGGATAATAATTGCGGCGGTGTCGCAAAAGAAAACACAGTGCGTTTTTGGTTCCAACGTTTTCGTTCTGGGAATTTCAACCTGCTTAACAAGCCCCGTGTACGGCCGGAGACCAAAGTTGATAATGAAAAATTGACGGCTATTGTGGAAGCGGATCCATCGCAAACTACGTCCGAGTTAGCTGCAGGCTGCGGCGTTAGTGATAAAACTGATTTAATCCACTTGAAGCAAATTGGGAAGGTGAATAAGCTTGAAAGGTGGGTACCTCATGAATTGAGTGCAGCAAACCGACAAACACGCATCGACTGCTGCGTTACATTACTCAACCGGCACAATAATGAAGAGATTTTAAATCGAATCATTACCTGTGATGAAAAGTGGATCCTGTACGATAATCGGAAACGCTTTGACTCAAAAAAAGTTACTTGTGATTGTTTGGTGGATTAGTCCACCAAATGCAGGTTTCGTTCACTACAGCTTTCTTAAATCTGGCCAGACGATTACGGCATGTCTATTGCCAGCAACTGCAAATGATGATGGAAAAGCTAGCTACTAAGCAACCGAGGTTGGTCATTCGCTCTGGGCCACTGCTGCTTCAGGACATCGCTAGACCACACACTGCACAACAGACGGCTACCAAATTAGAGGAGCTTCAATTGGGATGTCTAAGACATCCACCATACTCCCCGGACCTTGCTCCAACTGATTATCATTTTTTTCGAAATTTGGTTAACTTCTTGCAAGGGAAAAAATTCAACTCCGATGGGGCAGTCCAAATCGCCTTCAAAGATTTTATTGATTCCTGTCCGAATGGTTTTTTTAGTCAAGGAATCAATGAACTACCTATGAGATGGAAAAAGTGCATAGATAGCAATGGTTTAATTTAATTTTAATTTAGTTTCAATTTTGATTAAATAAATATATTATGTAAAAAAAATCGACTTTATGTTCCTCCCTTACAAAACTCCAATTTCATAAGTAATGACCTAATGCATATGTACTTACGTGTGCTCCCAGGCTTAGTATTTGTTTCATCTACCCTCCATACATCTATTTTTCAAAAATAAAATAACCATTTTTGTAATATTTTTTTTTTTTTTTGCATTAAAGTATTATATTTATTTTATTAAGATGTTAATTGTCATGTACCATTAAATACAAAAAATAGAAGAAAAACTAAATTTACGAATAATTACAATTTAAAATATTACAACGCATTTCTGGTGGGATAAATTATTCAGAATAATAAACTTGCTCATTATTTTTTCTCTCATTTTTTTCCCATTTCTAAGAACCTGGCGTAAATTAAAAATATCATATAAACGATGATAAACAACACTTATTACCTGATATTTCATTAATAACTAATTGTTTGACGAAATATAAACTTTTAATTCAGTGCAATAAAAAAAAATAGTTTCTATAGGAAATTACTTATACCAAAGTACTTTCCTGTTTTTTATTAAGCTAACCTAATTTGTAAGTATACTATTATTATGCTACTGATCTTAATCTAAATAAGTAGATATAAGTTTAATTAATTTCTGTTTCTCCCGACCACGCCCTGGCTTGATTGTCCGTCTGTGTAGTTGGGTAGGGCTGGTACGGGTAGTTGTTGTCATTCTCAGGTTCGTTGTCGACAACTTTGACTGGCTCCGTGGGCTCCGGACTGTCCTCCGTGATATCTTTCTTGTAGGGAATGGATTCGTCGTCTGAATTAATCTTCAAGGACTCGTCTGGATCTATCGGTCGGCTCCTGAAATCAAAAGTTATTGTTAATATTAGGTAGGTGATCTTATCAACTAAGGTTGAGTTGCAAGTGGAACATTTAAATTGACACATTGAAGTCATCCCGAAAGTATCTATGAAGTAGTTATTTATTTTATTATTTTTATTTTACAATTTATGTATAAAAGATATATAACTCCCCACACCGATTTCGGTGACGGTGGCCGGTTTGATTGAAACCAGGCCAGCTAAGCAGGAGTAATTTTATAGTGCCCAGGTGTGTGCTCAATACACAAGAGCACTCTCTCCTCCTTTACTCTCGTAACCCAGTGGGACAGATAATCGACACGACTGGCGAGAGATCGCGCAGGTCCCACTTTTTACATGCCTATCCGACGCATGGATCATCTTTCTTGTCAGACATAAGGTAATCAGCCTGCATCGTCCTAACCAAACTTGGAAACAACATTTTTTGTTGTTCCAATGCGGGAATCCCTCGACCTCCGAGCCGAGAGCCAAGCTCTAACCACTAGACCACGGAGGCTGTTTTATGACAAATGATGACAATTTATGTACACACGATATAAAGGTTAACATACCTACATTACTTAAAATAATACAACACAATAGTACTTTATTAAGTACTATTTTATAGTTGTATTAGTATGTTATACCTATTAGGTAAGGAGTACATAGTTATGTTGGGGAGCAGTAAACTTCTAAGTGATTAATTAGTACTTACTTTATTGTCAAGAATTCGCTTTCCTCTTTCTCCTCCTCCTTCCTCCTCTTCAGGATTCGCCAGCCGATGCAGATCAGTACGATGACGATGGGCAGCATGACTGCACTTATTATGCCCCATGTCGCCCCGAGAGTGCGGCTTGAGTACTCTTGTTTCCCTGTAATTTATATTTTTTTTTTATAAATAGATATGTACTATAAATTAAATAATGGTCTAAGCACTATATTATTCGTCTGATACCTAGCTACTTGTTTAAAACAAGAAGAATGTTATGGAAAGTAGAGCAGATGATTTGACATTTAAAGATAATAAAATAAAATGCACGTAAGCATATATTATGTTTACGCTGTGCCTATAGTATATTTATTTATGGTAGGTACCTAATGACGACATCTGAACAAGATTACTTGACGAAAATTCGTTTCACCAAAATTAAGTGACGATAAGAATTGTAATCTAGCGCTTATCAATAAAGAACACACAAAATATTACTAACCTGTTTAGCCATGGTATGACCCAAATATTTGTGTACACAGGGAGATAAGAAAGCAAGTAATAACAGCATTGAAACACATCACATGAACGAGAAAATTTCTATTCCGCGGATTGCGTTAGCTTTATTTCTTGCTTTCCTATTTCAGAACCAGAAACAAGTCACGGGAAGTTATTCTACCATAACGGAACAGAAATTTCCTCTCTTTGTGAATATATTAAATATATTAATACTTTATTTTTCATAATTTAAGTACATAAACTTTTCTTAGTATAAAGTATAAACTATGTAAACAAAACAACAACGGGAATTATCTAATAAATACGAATACACTAAAATGTGCAAAAAATCTTTTACTGTGCAACATACAATAACACGACAGCCCCCAGTCTCCTTAAATTGTCATATTTTGGGCAGTGGGAAATCTTATTTCTAATTATCATCAGTGGGATACTTTTAATACTATCAAATAAGATAATTTACACCATAGTAGATTTACTACTAAAGGTTGGCATTTCTGTAGGCGGATCTATGAGAGTTTCTACAGATTTGCCTCTTTGAGGAGGGAGAGTGAAAGTTTTTATCTCCGTCGGCGGAGCACTTTTTGGCGGTTCTGGCAGGCCGGTTGTATAAGCACTCCTCGGCCCTAGATCAGACGTGGGACTGATAGGAGGCGAATATATTTCGGAGTACGTGGGAGAATACTGAGATGGTATTGGACTGTATTGTCCTCCTTGGTATCTTTGGGAGTAAGGATCCTCGGAACCGTCCTTGGTGGAGTAACCGGAGTCGCTGGGCAACGCGTGTCGCCCGGTTTGACGCGGTCGCCCCATGTATTTGATATCGTTTGCGGGACGGGTAAGAGTCGAGTCCCGATTGGACTCAGTGTCCGAAGGGGACGTGAGGGATAGTAGATCCTCCTCAGAGAGATCCCATGTTTTTTCCGGGAACTCCACATCTGGGGCGTTAGGTAAAGGTTCGTTCGTTCGGTACGTTTTGTCGTAGGCCCGTCGTTTCTTTGCTTTGTCGGATTTGCTAGAATCGCTTTTGTTCGAATCGGTGTAGCCTATTCCAGAACTTTCGCCGTCTAAAGGTTCGGTGGGTAGAGGTGGGGCTGCGCGTGTAACGGTTGGCTTAATGGGAGTTTCCTCGGTAGGTGTATCGGGTAGTTTAGGTTTAACGTCGGAATCCTGACTACGTATAGTGGACGATTTCATCGTGTCCGTAATGTTTCCCATTGACGTGGATCTTAGATTTAAGCGCGACGCTGACTTAGACCGGGGCAAGTCTTGGAAGCGGAATACTTCTTTGCCCTCCGACTTAGGTTTGTGCCAACACCAGAACCATAGCAGGCAAATGAGAAGACCTAATGGTAGAATAACTGCCACTATGATGCCCCAAGTTAAGAATAGGGCACGTTGTGAATACTCCTGGTTACCTGTTTATGAAAAAGATTCGTTTTACTTTTTGTTCTACGTTACGTCCTACTATAACAATATTTTACTTTTTAAATACTGAAAAAATGTAATTAAAACCATAGACATTAATAAAACTCACGTAAGCATTCGGTGTAGCCGTAATCAGGTAAGTTCCACTTGCCGTTGTCTTCACACACTCGTCGTTTGTCTCCAATCAGGATGAAATCTTGATTACACTCAAAGTTAACCTACACAATATAAAAATGTATTAATATTACAAGCTTAAATTTTCACAAATCAAAATTATATGGGAAACAATGTTTATAACACAATTAAGTAAGCACAGGCTATAGCAACTTTCATTCCATGAATAAATTTTGTTTTGGGGTGGAAGTTTTACAAGGCTTAGGGTTAATTCACACCGAAATTTCATTGCGCTGTCTAAAGCGCTGAGGTCATAAACCTCACAGTAGCTGCTGATTTTAAACCGAAAGCAAAGTCTTTGCCTAACTAATAACAATTCAGTCAGCTGTGTGAGGTCAAAGGCCTACGTAGCGCCGCAACAAACGTAACATAACTTTAATTAGTATTTTCTTTTTCTAATTTTTAAATTATCTTTCTGCCTAAACGTCTTTAAATAAGCAGTAGATCATATGCCCAAAATATCCGTAATTGATTTTACCAAACCTTATACATATTTTTTATATTAAAAATACATGTAATGAAAAAAACATCGTCTTTTTTGCTATGATGAATATCTTATCGTATCTAAGATAAGAAAGCAAAAGAAAATATTTTATTTCCGTGTAAAACTTTCAAATTTTAATAACCTTAAAAAACCTTAGAAAAAAAATCTATCACTAAAAGACAGAACCACCTAAATCTACACCATATTATGTCCATTTATTAAATCCATTACAGAAATTTTGTGCTGCATATTATGATTTACTGCTTAGTGCTTTTTTTACATTAAGGCAGAAAAATAATTGTGAAACTCGAAAAAAATAATTATACAAAATAAACGAACATTGCACTCTCTTAGACACTCAGAATATGATTGACCTCACACAGCTTATTTCAAATGATTGAATTGATATTAAAAAATATTATGAAATCAGCTGTGAGGTCAAAAACCCTAGTGTCGTTGAGAGTGCAATGTTATTTTATTTTGTATATTTTTTTTAGAGTTTCATAATCATTTGTCTGCCAAACGTCTTTACATAATCAGTTATTCATGTGCCCAAAATTTCTGTAATTGATTTTGCAAAACGTTATAAGTCTATGAAAGTTACTTTTTTATTAGCTTTTATGAATCGCCATCTATTTATACATAATATACAGTTAGTACTTACCCTGGTGCCAGGAGTGAAGAAGAAGTTACTCTTTCGTCCAAATCGCGGAGTCTCCAAAATACCACAACTGATGACTCGTCGCGCGTTTTGTTCTTTAATATTCGTCTACACAGAAAAACAAACTTTTAGTATCCTATTACTTTTGTTAATATATACCTACTGTCCTAGTTTCTATTTAAAATAATTCGCAATGACCATAAAAGTACGTTTTCTCATGCAGCTAGTTGGCGTACTGCAGAATAAACGGTCTTTTAAAACTTTAAAGCCTTGAATGATTCACTATAATCATCTGTAATTAAGTAAACAATGGACATCATAATATACAAATGCCCTCTGAGACACGCGAGACATAAAATATATTCTTAAGTAAATATCTACCTGTAACTATTTACATGTTTAAACGCTTGACCGTTGAAACGCCCGGGTTATGTCTTCAATAATACCTAAGGTGAAACGCCCGGGTTATGTCTTCAATAATACCTAAGGTGAAACGCCCGGTTTATGTCTTCAATAATACCTAAGTATTATTGAAGACATAAACCGGGCGTTCAACGGTCAAGCGTTTTAACAGTCAGTTTAGAAAATGTTTTTAATTTTTTTATGATAACATACTCGTAATAAGAAAAGCAGTAAAATATTTTCTTTCGTAAACAAGGAAAGGGCAGAAAACCTTGACTGAATTAATTTCTTCTTCTTCGCCTTCTTAATTTTTAGGATTCCGTAACCAAACGGGGCCCTACTACTAAACTCCACTGGCCGCCCGTCTGACCATCTGTCTGTCTGTCACCAGGCTATATCTCATAACCACACTAGCTAGACAGTTAACATTTTCGCAGACGATGTATTTCAGTTGCCGCTATAATAACGTGTTTTTTGTCATTTTGTACGGAACCCTTCGTGAGCGTTTCCGACTCGCACTTGGCCGGTTTTTTAAATAATAATATTATTAATGGAATTCAAGTTTATTTATAACAGTAAGAACATACCAGTAGGTACCATAGGCTCTATATTGAATCATGGAGATTGTGAGAATGAAATCTTTACTATAAATTAGCTTACAATATAACGTCGGGGTTTTCCCACGTTTAAAATCCTCTATGTCATCAGATTTCGTCTTTGACATGACTGATATGACTCATGACTGACATGACTGACACATGACAAAACATGAATGTTTTAATGATATTTACTATGAAGGTTCAAGGTTGTGACCTACAATTTTTTAATATAATTTGGTAGATCACAACATAATGTTAGAAGACTGTTAAAATAATTACTTAAGATAAGTAACTACTTAGCCAACTATTGGCAAAAATGTAAAGTATGTGTAGAGCGTCCGTACTCCGTAATATTTTTAGAGAGAGTCAGCAGAAATGTAGAGCTATAGAGTAGCTGTCCAGTGCCACGGTAAACAGAGAACAGTAGAATATCTTCATACAAACGTGCCGCGATCGGTTTGAATGTGTGCGTGCGCGTCGGGCGCCTATCCACATGTCGCACCACGCATAATGAATGATAAGGCGCTCTCAGTGTGGGCTGTGCCGTGACCGATCGCGTACGTACCGTGATCACGTACATTGAAGTATGACGGCTCGCGTTAGCCTGCATTATTTTAGCATTTATTTGACAGCCCATGCGCCAACCTTAGATATCCTACTGTTCTCTGTTTACCGTGCCAGTGACCTCTATACCTCAAAAAAAAAAACATGACATGTACTCTGTAAACAGAGTACTCGTGGCAGAAGTGAAACTTTCATCATTCATCGTCTAAAATCCATATAAATAAAATATAAATAAAATCATTTAAAATCCAAAAATACTCTCATCGCGCTTATAGAAACTTTACTTAAAAAAAATCTACACCTCGCCATCTTTGTATTGAGCCGTACGTTAGAAAGGTAAATGTAAGAAGTGATGGCATTGTATCCAAAAGGGTGTCATGATGTGACGCGATCTTGAAATTTCACTCTCAACGCCCGCGCCGCTAAAGAAGTTTCACTTCAAAAATAATATGAAATACTTACAATAGACGCCAGGTAATTTTTAGTAAACTCCGCCATATCCCTATTTAGGGTCATTCCGTAATCGTATCGACACTGGTACGAGTCCTGACAGATGTCTATCGCCCGCGCCACGTCCTGTGACCGGTTCACCGGTAGGAAGTCAGCTGGTTCTCGTATGAAGTTCGGCAGGAATTGGTTGTCGTTGTAGTACGCCGCGGTTCGACCGTATTCCCTCACGAACAGCGCTACTCCTATGTCCTTTTGCTCACGATCCGTGAGTTGCCCTGGAAATTGAGGCTCATTAGCTATGGTAGTGTCTTAGTTCGACTCGTCGCATGTCGCATATTTAGGTGGTTCAGGTCAAATTATATGAAAATCCTGTACAAGTACCTATTGCTATTTGTTGAAAGGAAATTAGGTACTTACAATGTTGTGAAAAGTCTCTATGTGCAGCTTGGAAGTTGTTGAGATCAACAGGTGCCACGATGCCGTCGGGTCGAGTGAAGTCGTCGTTTATGTCCAGGGACCAGTTGCCGAATAGACCTCGTGTTTGATTCTAAAAAGAGCACACACAACGTATTTTTTTATCATTTGCTTTCTCCCTTTAAATTTTGTCTACGAAATCCAAATCTTACTACTATTATAAACGTGAACGTTTTTTGGATGGATTTTGGGATGGATGGATGTTTGTTTCTCTTTCATGCAAAAAAGACTGAACAGATTTTAATGAAATTTGTTATAGTAGTAGTTTGAGCTCAGGATTAACACATAGGCTACTTTTTATCCCGAAAAGTACAGTGTTCCTGTATTTACGCGGGCAAATCTAGTGTTAAAATAATTGCTTAATATTTGATAGCAAAGGTCGCGGGCCGCCGTTGGTTGCGGGTGGCCCAGGACCGTTCGTTGTGAAAATCTTTGGGGGAGGCCTATGTCCAGCAGTGGACGTCCTATGGCTATTAATGATGATGATGATGATGATGATGATAGCAAGCCTTTAAGGATATAATCTATTCAGCGCTATTTGATATTGTGATAGGTTAACAAGTAAGAAATTTTTTTCATTTTCATTGTGCTTACCATATAGTTCCATGGTAAATAAACTCTGGCCGACATAAATCCTTTGTTTTCGACCACCTCGATTCCGGCTCCAGATGAGAACATGATGACTATCTCTGATTGATTCAGGATATACATAGGCTGATAAACCGTGACACCTGAAGTGTAAACACATAGTATGTGTGCAGTTTACTTTTTTTTAATTCGTTATACTCATATCAATGTAAATTGAGGAGTGGACTTAAATTACACTTTGAATATATTATGTATTTAAGAGTTTTTAATTGGAAAAGAATGAAAAAAGTAGATATAAAAAGTATAAATGTGAATGGATGTTATGTGTACGTACCAGGGAAATATTGCACCCTCAAAGCTGATCTGTCGAAGTACACCCTCTTGTTGTCAGCGAACACGTCCAGGCGGTACCTCCATTGCGCGTGTTGAGGTCGCAGACGGACCTAGACAAAATTAAATGAGCGAAAATTAAGTAAATACTTAAGTAATAAATAATAATGTATGGTAGACATTGTAGTATCACAAGGAGCAACACCGTTGATTGTCGCGATTAAGATCGTTAGTAGAGCCACGACTTAGCGGCAATCATTCCATACAAATAATAGTAAAAACCGGACAAGTGCGAGTCGGACTCGCGTACGCGTTCCTTACAAAACGGCAAAAAAATCAAGTTTGTTGTATGAGAGCTTCACTTAAATATTTCTTTTATTCTGTTTTTGTATTTGTTGTTATAGCGGCAACAGAAATACATCATGTGAAAATTTTATTAACTGGCTCTCTAGCTGTCACGGTTCATGAAACACATCCTGGTGACAGACAGACGGACGAACAGCGAAGTCTTAGTAATAGGGTTTTACCCTTTGGGTACGGAACCCCAAAAATTAATGGAATTTTGATGTAGTACAACATTAGTAAACTACCTCAATAGGTACGGAGTTGTTGGAGGCCGCCACGATGGACGTGAGGTGCGTGGCGTTGACGCGCCCGTAGATATTGTTGGGCACCTGCTCAAATCGGCCCTGCACGTCCAGTTTCAGCTGCGGGTGGTCCACGCGGACCAGCACGTATTCACCTGGAAGATTTTAAGACTTTAGAAAAAGTTTTTAAGCTTAGGAAATAAATAAAGATAAAAATAACCTAACCAAGAGCCAGTCAAGATATGTCTAAAGAGGGTTCCGTAACTATCAACGCGCAATAAGTTTTCTTTGAATTACTTCAAAAGTTATTGTAATTAGTAGTTAGTGTAATTTGAAAAAATCCTATTACGCGGTGATAGTTACGGAACCCTCCTTAGACGTGTCCCAACATGCTCTTGGTTAGGCTATCAAAAGGTATTGAGGTGAACCTACCTTTGCCGTTAAACGTGTATTGCAGATCATCGAACGTAATAATGTGCGGATCACCGAAGATACCCGCGACGCCTGGGGATTGGTACGCCACACAATCCTGAGATGGCCGTCGTTCGAATCTGAAATATTTCATCACGTCATTAATTAATTTTAACTAGTAGGTTTTAAACATATTGTTTAATCTGAGGTTTAAAAGACAAATATAGAACCTAAAATCGTTTAACTGACTCTACCGCTACCTATAAAAAATAATAGAAGTCGAAGTAGATAAACTACTATTATAAATGTGAAAGTTTGTGACGATGGGTGGATGGATGTTTCTTGCTCTTTCACGCAAACACTACTGAACGGATTTTGATGAAATTTTGTATGGTAGTAGTTTGAGCTCTGAATTAACACATAGGCTTTTTATCCCGTGTGGATAGTGTTCCCGCGGGGAACTGTATTTACGCGGGCGGAGTCTCGGGCAAAAGCCAGTTCTGTATACTTGCCTGAAAGTTTCACAACCAACTGCTTGCTCCTCTTGCCACATGCAGCACTGATAGAATGGAATCATATCGTGGAACCAATGAGATAGAGATGGCACCTGAAACCATGATTGTTAGGTACATTATTTGCTTGGTTTCGGGGATGAACAAATATAGTTAAAAAAGAAACTACTGTAGGAAAATGCAATTTTAAGGAAAAAAAAACCACTTTATAAAGTTTAACGGTCACCATTAATATTTTGTTGCAATATCTACCTTATTAGCCTCGTTATAAGGCGTAAATCCGAAGTCGTGCGAGCGGTGCGGTCGCGAACCCCACATCTGGTCGTAAGACAGCATCAGGAAACCGTTCTTGTCGTAGCAGCACTGCTGGCCGGAACCCTCCGCACTGAAATTAGTGACCCATTTGTTACGTCTCATTTAGGTACGAAATTATTAGATTCTTAAGGAAATGGAGACCTCAATTAATTACTTAATGCCTCGTCCTTGGTTACCCCTTAAAGTTTCCACTGAGTAATTTCATTGACTTTCTTACATTGAAATTATATTTTGGCGAACTGTTTTATACAGGGCTGGTTACATACCTTGGCCCTCCGCTCCTTACGCAATGTACACCACCCCAGTGGTATCTGCACGTGGGATTTATATCTTTGTCACATTCCAGATCAGGCATGAATCTTCCTTTGTCCAGCAGCGCATGCTCCAATGTACAGGGGCAGACTGGGACCTGTGCCGCGAAGTTCTTAAGGAAACGGTCAGTACGGAGCCAGTTATTGCACATGGAGTTAGCCCATCTCTGTCCATGCAGTCTCTCCCACTGTGGCGCGAAGTACCAGGCGAGGGGAATCGGTCGGCTCCATAGTACCCTAAAAGGAAAATGAAGAAATTATCAGCTAAATCTTTACATATTCTGCGCTTAAGTTCTTAGGCCAGGAATATATTGTTTAGTGCTCCATATAAATTCATACTAAGCCACTGCGTGGCTCCGCGACCCTAATTCGGTCACGGGTTGCGGTCTCGCGTTGCGCTTCGCGTGCATCGGAAGGCTACCTTTATACATATAAAAAAAAGTTGTAATCAGGCAATTTTAAGAAATTGGTTTTATAATAGAATAATATACAACAAATACAAAAAATACTTACGGTGATATGGATATACCGTTGTGTACAACAGGCGTCGTCAAGTTGATCTGAAGGAAACCAAACTGCATGTCATTGTGCATGAAGTTCTCTCTATTCCTAAAGTTCTGAGGGTTGATGATGTATTCCCCAGTATTCGCGACTCCCACTTCGATGATGTCGATGTATTCTAACTGTGGACGGATGGTGACTTCCTTGTAACCCCAAAGACTGATCTGAAGTTGGACATTCAGGTTGCTTGTCAAGTTGAATCTGTCCCAGGTAATCTTGACCTCCGGGGGATATCTCTCGTGGATCGCGTTATCGGAGAAGAATATCTTTTCGGTAGCCGTTGCAGGTGTTTCTGAAATAAATAAACTTTTTTCACACTGGTCCGAAGATCGTGAAGTTCGTTCCTTCGTGAATAAACAACTGATCAGTGGGTGTAGCAGGAACATTTAACAGCAGCGTAAACCTAACGTTATCGAATGAGAATCGTATGCAAATCAGTCAAAATCATGACAGCGCCCACACAAAATTCATTCGATAACGTTACGTTTACGCCGCTGCCAAATGTTCCAGCTAGGCCCTCTGAAAGTTTTTCGTAAAGTTTTATATATTCATTAAAAATAATCCATAAAATAATTATCAATACTCTACGCTATTTAAAACGAACGAATTGAAAAACTTTCAAAAATGTAGGTAAATAATAATATCCACCACTTACCAACGAAGAACTTGCCCTTCCACTTATACGGTTCGTTATTGATGGCAATCTCGAATCGCGCGTACCCGTTGTGCCAGAACCGCGGTTGCACGCACACCGCGCGGTTGACGTCGACCACAGCGCCGACAACGGCCTCGGTGTCAAACCGGCAGGTGATGCGGTCATCCGGCTTGAAGCACGGTCCGGTTATGTTGACCACCGTACCGCCGAGCATGCTGCCACTCTCCGGCGCGAACATTAGCGGGAGGTTCGCGCCATCTGTTGAGTGGGTTTGGTTAAAATGTAGCAGGTAGTTTTTTAACGTAAGTAAAAGAATAAGTAACGCAGAAAAATAATTTAAAAAATTCTAATAAAATATAATATAATACATAAAATTACATTGCGTTCTCTAAGGCGCCGGGGTCATTAACCACACAGAAAGAGATAACTTTAAGCGAAAGCAGTCTTTACGTAAATAATATCAATTCAACCAGCTGTGTGAGGTCAATAATGTAATTTTATTCAGAAAATCTGAATAAAATTTATAGAGTATTTCTTAATTATTTTTCTCCCTAAACGTCTTAACATAGGCAGTAGATCATATGTCCATATGATATATAATATATATATATATATATATATATATATATATATATATATATATATATATATATATATATATATATATATATATATATATATATATATATATATATATATATATATATACAGGATGTCCCGTAAATCGACGTCAAGCCGTAAACCCGTGATAGGCCAAGTTACAATAGTTTTCAGCAAAATTAAAAAAACTATTAAATTCGAATCAATGTTTTAGGCAAAAAGCCTCATTTCCTTTCAAATCGGAGTCGTTTGATTTAAATTTTAGGCACCAGTTTACTAAAGCATTATTCAGGATTACATACAAAAAAAATTACAAAAGAAGTAGAAATTTGTAGTGCCGGGAACTAAAAAACCACCACAAGATGTCGATTTTTCGATTTTTTTTAAAAGCTTTGTATTTTTTGAGACACATTACTTGGATTTTTTTTTTAATTTTTCTGATAACTATTGTAACTTGGCCTATCATGGGTTTACAGCTTGACGTCGTACGGGACACCCTATATATATATATATATATATATATATATATATATATATATATCCGTAATTGATTTTACCAAACCTTTAATATCGACGTTTGAAAAGCTGTTTTGACAACTTGGTTTGTGAAACTAAAATCCGTAGCGTCGTAGCCGTAGCATTTACGTAGCGCAAAAATATTTTTTTGAGATTCTCGTTCATTTAAATGGGGGAGAGCCACGATTCGGCATAAATGCGCCGCCTCGACCGGGTAAATATCACGGCCTCACAGAAAACCGGCGTAAAATAACGCTTGCGTTGTGTTTCGCCGAGTGAGTGAGTTTACCGGAAGCCCATGGGTGGTTGGGGATTTTAAGGACTGGGAACGCAAGTCGCAACACCAGAGGAGTTACAAGTGTAACTTCTCTAGTATTGCGAGTGTCCATGGGCGGTGGTAATCGCTTACCATCAGGCGATACGTATGTTCGTTTCCTGGTTCATTTCATTAAAAAAATTTAAATAATATGTGTGTTTAGTACTTACAAAAGCTACTATTTGAATTCAATAATGTTATGTAAATAATTTGGAATTTATTTTTAAAACAAATACTATAAATATATATATATATATATATTAGTTTTTAAAATAAATGAAATCCAATGAAATTTCACAGACAACTTACCAATATCCTTGTTGCACGTCCCCATAAGTATTTTCTCGTCGATCCTGAATATGTGTCTTCCCGGGAATCCGTTGGCCCAGCCTCTGCCCGTCAGGTCCCTGAGCACGGAGGCCTGGGAGTAGGGCTTATACTCGTAGCTCTGAGTACCGTTACCAGCATTGAAGCCAATCTGTTCATCGAGTTAAGTAATTACTAACTGTAACTATATAGTTAAACGGCGCACATACAAAGGATTCCGTTTATAACTACAATGTTTTCTAAAAACTATAAAAATTCAAGCAAGGGTAATGCAAATTTCCAAAATCATTACCCTTGCTTATGGCTTCACCGTAGTCGGGTAATAAAATAGGGGTTGAAAAACTCAGCTCGTAACTAGATACTCGTAATAGAAAGGAAAGTAAAAGAACATATTTCAATCTTTAAATCGCGATTAGAATACCATTAATACCATTAGACGATACGTCTGGTCGTTTGTCAGAAAAATAAATAAAGAGTTTTTACTTTTTAGTCATTACATACATAGGCCGGTACACCGCCCTCGCCGCTGGTGGTGTCGCCGCCCGCTTCGGTGTGCGAGCTCCAGTTGATCTCGAGGTAGTTGAAGATGGCGTACGTGAACACCTCGTCAGTAGCCAGCACCATTTGGAACGTGTTGGTCTGTAAAAATTATATTAAATAAGTATCTATATAAGAATATACTACATACTGTGGATCCGAAAGTAGGTATTAGACATTATGTTATATACGCTGATAAAACCTTTTAGGTATCGCTGCAGCTTTGCAGGTGTTAATTTAAATAATATATTTCTATTCATTCCTCTCTCGCTTTCATGTTTGACCATTAATGTAATAATCAAAAGTTAAAAATAATCAAAAGAACCTATTGATACCTTATTCATGAAAATCGGACCACTAGTTTAGACCCTACGATGGAACAAACATACATACATAGACTACCAAAATCCTTAATCCTTAAAACCGCTTAATATATTAACGCTACTTCGCATGTCAATTTGTTTTCAAATGATCACGAGATTCGAAAAAACCTTACTGAAAAGAAAACAGATACCTAAGCAACGCACTAAAAGACCAATACAAGATTGAGGAAACAGAGTTCACTATGAGCTGAAAGCCTTACGGCCCGTTTCAATAACCTATCTATCTATAACTATTTGTTAAAAACGTCGCCATTCAATAATTTGACGGTTTTTTGCGATACAATTTTGACGTTTCTTATGTTGTTATTTATAATGTTTCTATTTATTTTATTTTAGATTTTTTAGTTTATCCAACACACACTTGGTCGATTTAAATTAAAGCAAAAATACGACTATTTGAATGCATTGATTACAAATTTATTCGAATGATTTTTTAAAATGGTTGTAATTATTAAATTTAAATACATGACGTAAGCATATTTTTGGAATCTACTTTTAATTTCCTTTACTTTGATACCCTATTCGATAGGTTTAGTTAAAAAAAAGGTTTGAACTGCTTACAATTTGGCGCCAAAATCCGCCATTTTGTATTTTTTCTCTGAACTAGCTATCTAATGACACTTGGGTTTTTGAGACAAATCTAACGATACCTTACTTGTTAAAATTCATCGAGCCGTTTGGAAGATACGTGGGTATGAAGGAATTTACAAACATACATACATACAAGATACGCGCGAAAAACATAACCCAGCGGAGTAAAAACAAAAATTAAGTGGCACCAAACTCACCATATACAGCGAGTTGTCGATACCACCGGCGAAGGACATGTTCTTCCACGTGATGGTGACGGCGTGCTTGGGGAAGAAGGTCTCGGAGCCGATCACTCCCTCCCTGATGTCCCAGGTTATACGCTCCCGCATCTCCACTCCTAATTGGTCTGTTCTCGTCTGAAATATTGAAAAATTTGATATTATATTATATATATATCTATCTAAGAAACAGTACAAAATATTTGAAATCTTTGCTGAACGTAGAACACGTGACAAACTTTTGTACAACGTAACGTATGTAATGTGTACAATGTAACGGAACCCTAACATAGACATATTGCCTAAGTTACTTCTTATGTTTTCAGCTATCTGACAGTGAAAGTCCCATTAAAATCGGTCCAGACGTTTCAGAGATTAGGCGAAACAAACTGACAGACAGAATGACAGACAAAATAAAACAAAACGATTTTTTTATTGGAACGACCGTATAAAGGTATATACGGTCGTTCCAACTATCTATCTACTACCTACTTTCATGCATGCATGCATTTAGTGAATACTGAATAGCTGTTCATTTAAAATTACAAACTGACACTTCAATTTTATTTATATGTATAGATTTTGAAATTATTGCTGCTGACCAAAGAAATGTAACCAAAATCTTTATATTATAAATAAAGTCAGAACCTATGTAAAATGAATTTATGTATTTAATTCAATAGCATTAATTTTTTTAAATTCATTTGTCGACAACTCAAAAGGAATATTTTAACGCACCTGCAAATCTCTGTCCATTCTGAAGTACACTCCGGGCCGCCTCTGATCCGGGTCTTCGGGCCTCACGCGGCCGATACGGCACTTGCTGAAAAAGATGCCGATGAAGGACGGGTCGTTGACACTAGGCCAGTCCCGTACGGGGAACGACAGCGGGTACGTGTAGTGATCTGGTGGGTCGCTGAAGTACAGGTAGCCGTTCATGGATAGCTAGAAAATAAAACTCAGTATTTTAGAAGGTGATTTTAACTCGAATATTTTCAAAATTCGATTAAATATAAAACTAAAGTCGCTTATAGATTTTTATTTGGGTGCTACGTCACTGCTACGAAAATAAATGAATTCGAGAATTACATTATTTTAGGTACTGTAGAGTTTCTGTTTACATGACTTGACTGTTGGGTCTATTGGTGGTTGGATAAAGTTCTTTTTACAAGTAACAAGACTTAGCGTCAGTTTACACCAAGACGCGACACGGCGCGGAGTTTTTACGACATCGCTTCAAAATTAAACTTTATTTATTACACATAATACCTGTTTCATTGCAAGAGTTCGAATTTCGAAATTCGCCGCGCTGCGCAGCGCGGTGCCGCTCTTGCAATGAAACGTGTATCTTTTTGTGCAGTAAATAAAGCATAATTTTTAATCACTACCTTAAAATATTGCGCGCTGCGTTGCGTCTTGGTGTGATCTGAGACTTAAGTAGTAACTATTTAGTAATCTGTGCCCTTAGGCTTAGAGGAATATTTTGAATTATAAAAATTAAAAAATAACAATTTGTTTTTGATTTGCAAGAAACCTTTGCGATTCTCATTCTCGTCGCACTGTAGACGTCTAATATCGATGATCTTTTACTATGACTTTAATTTTGTTATCGTTAAAAAAGTGTACTCACTCGTGTATAATTAAACCTAAACCCAAAGAATGGCAGTTGGAAGTTGAAGTTCTTGTGTATCTGCGGCGTGGACGTGTGTATGTTGAACTGGTAATCTCCGTTATTATCGTCCCCGCCCTGGTCGTAGAACCAGTAGAGAAAGTTCCCCCGGATCTGCTGGAGACGCTGCTGCGTGATGATGTACGGCTGCCCATTGTTTTGGTACGTAGTGGATGGGAGCACGCGCCCGTCAATGTGAGCTGGAATAATATGGAATGTCATTGACGGAATTATTATTGGTGAATGTTGTAATTTATTCAGTGCAATAAAATTTGTATAATAATTTGCTCTCTACTTAGTTAATAAAATCAAACGTTACTTTGCGGAAATCCATAGCTTACAATTTAATTAATAATTTTTCACAGGACATTGCTATAATATATAATATTAATTAAATTTGCTCTCTATTAATTATTCTCACTTTTTTTTTATTTCTAAAAATTAACAATATGAAATTGGGTAACAAAAAAAAGTGGGCTATCTATTGTTTGTCTTTGTACAGTCGCTGACAGATTTGGTGTACCATTTTTGAGCCTTATTGTTATAGTCATATGATCAAACTGTGGTACACCCAATGATTTCAAAACTAAGGATAATGCTATGACGTACATTTGACAGAACAAATCTTAATAGAAGAAAAAGTTACGCCATCTTGTTTTTACCATCCCTAAAATGTCAAAATGGCTCCAAACAACTCCAAAAGTGGGGCCATTTACGTGGGGACAGTTTTCAAGCGACATACTCGTCTATAATATATCCTTCTATGCCTACAGGTCCATTATACCTACATGTTACAGTAAGTTATGTGTGTCGTAGTAAATACGACATATTATTTCGTGAAACAAAGGGCTTAGATGACTGACATCACCGCACAAGAGCTTATCCACCTGATACGATATCAGCTATCGGAATTGTCGATATATGTATTGACGCTATGCTTGTTTTAACGATATTAATACATTCATTAGTATTATAATTCTATTACTATTTGAGAAATATATATATATATATATATATATATATATATATATATATATATATATATATATATATATATATATATAACTCAAATCTTATGTAATAGGTACTCCGTTGAAGTTACAGGCAACTGCAATTCTTTTTACTAATTTCCTACACCCGAATGGTATTTACCTTACAGTTAATTCTGTTTACAGTTTTTGGATATGGGTAAGTAAACTATGTACGAAACACCGCATAGGCGTAACCAATATTATCTAACTTAATAGAGAAGATAAAATTTTCGTAAGAAAAGTTATGGGATAAGCACATGAGAATATAGTATGCATATTGCTTATCAATACAAAAGTTTAATCCAGTAGTCGTCACAATTTTCTGGTGAAGGGCCGCATAGGACAATGTGATGCATCACTGCGGGCCGCCGCACACTTTTAACGAGGGGGTGGGGGGTAGCGGCCATGTCGTAACTCACTTGCGCAGATGTCGACCACTAGTGGTTTCATTTATACTCTCTATGTTAACATTATAAAGAGCAACGATTTGTTTGTTTGCAATATGTATTGAATAGGCTTCAAAACTACTTGGCTAATGTTTATGTAATTTGGCACAGATATAGAGGAGACCCCAGGGAAGGACATAGACTACTTTTTATCCTGAAAAACTACAGTGTTCCCGTGTGTACTTTTGCGGGCGGAGCTGCGGGCAACATCTAGTAAAGAGATAAAGATCTATATCAAATTTTAAGAGGTTCCATTCGATTCAAAACAGGTATCCAAGCTATTAAAGCACTAATCCATTACCTAATCATTGAGCGACATAAAACACACTATATACATTTATGTAAAATACGTCACTCGCATCAAATTTATTATAAATACTCCAAGGCAACATAAACGATGTGGGTTATACTTACTTATATCACTCTGATTCCAATTATAAAAGATAAGGGCCGTATTTTATCAGGTTTGATAAACAAAATGTATCAGGTACCTCGTGTTGAAATTTACAGCAGTTAAAATAAGAATGATTTCATCGAGTTTGTTGTAGGATAATTTTTTGGGTCACACAGACGCACATTTTTAACGAAGCGCCGAGATAACAATGTACTAAATCTTTAACAGATTCAAGAAGATACAGGAGATGAATAATGTCGCTATATTATTGGTAAATCAATTGTTTCCTATGAATGGGTGAACTTTTTAAGTTCACCCATTCCATGTTGAAATCACAAAATGAAGTGTTATTATTATTAATTATTATTAATTTTAAAATACATTATTCTTAAAAATGCACCAAAAAGTATGAAATAAAACTCATTTTCTAAATTATTCCCCTTTTAAATTCGTCTAAAATTTTAACTATTTCTGTACTCAATCTTCATAATTTTGAAGTCGGTACCAGCTCGAACAACATCCTGATAAAACAATATTTTATAGAACTCACGTACAAATTGGCTTATGAAGATATATTATGTCGATATAATTAAAATTTTAGCCGAATTTAAAAGGGGAATTATGTAGAAAATGAGTTTTATTTCATACTTTTTTGTACATTTTGCTTTGGAAGTCGGTTTTCATTTTTTGTTTAAAAATGTTAATTTTTCTCTTTTTAGTTATATATATTATATTATTATTAACACATTTTAAGAAGGTTTATATAAATACAAAAAAAATTGGTTGTCAGTAAAGTCGGTTTACGAACGATAGTTTAACGTGACAACGTCATAACAAAACATTGATGGAATGATTGCATACTAACGTAACGGGACAGAGTACCGGGACAATGAGTCATCGTTTTTCGTTCGTGCAGCCGGCGTTCATCGATTTATTAGACGTTGTCACGTCAAAAATTGGTTGTCTGTAAAGTCGGTTTATGGACGATAGTTTAACGTGACAACGTCGTAACAAAACATTGATGAAATGATTGCATACGTATTACGATTGTAACGGGACAGAGTACCGGGACAATGAGTCATCCTTTTTCGTGCGTGCAGCCGGCGTTCATCGATTTATTAGACGTTGTCACGTCAAAAATTGGTTGTCTGTAAAGTCGGCTTACGAACGATAGTTTAACGTGACAACGTCATAACAAAACATTTATGAAATGATTGCATACTAACGTAACGGGACAGAGTACCGGGACAATGGGTCATCGTTTTTCGTTCGTGTAGCCGGCGTTCATCGATTTATTAGACGTTGTCACGTCAAAAATTGGTTGTCTGTAAAGTCGGTTATGGACGATAGTTTAACGTGACAACGTCATAACAAAACATTGATGAAATGATTGCATACTAACGTAACGGGACAGAGTACCGGGACAATGAGTCATCGTTTTTCGTTCGTGCAGCCGGCGTTCATCGATTTATTAGACGTTGTCACGTCAAAAATTGGTTGTCTGTAAAGTCGGTTTATGGACGATAGTTTAACGTGACAACGTCGTAACAAAACATTGATGAAATGATTGCATACGTATTACGATTGTAACGGGACAGAGTACCGGGACAATGAGTCATCCTTTTTCGTGCGTGCAGCCGGCGTTCATCGATTTATTAGACGTTGTCACGTCAAAAATTGGTTGTCTGTAAAGTCGGCTTACGAACGATAGTTTAACGTGACAACGTCATAACAAAACATTTATGAAATGATTGCATACTAACGTAACGGGACAGAGTACCGGGACAATGGGTCATCGTTTTTCGTTCGTGTAGCCGGCGTTCATCGATTTATTAGACGTTGTCACGTCAAAAATTGGTTGTCAGTAAAGTCGGTTTACGAACGATAGTTTAACGTGACAACGTCATAACAAAACATAGATGAAATGATTGCATACTAACGGAACGGGACAGAGTACCGGGACAATGAGTCATCCTTTTTCGTGCGTGCAGCCGGCGTTCATCGATTTATTAGACGTTGTCACGTCAAACATTGGTTGTCTGTAAAGTCGGTTTATGGACGATAGTTTAACGTGACAACGTCATAACAAAACATTGATGAAATGATTGCATACGTATTACGATTGTAACGGGACAGAGTACCGGGACAATGAGTCATCCTTTTTCGTGCGTGCAGCCGGCGTTCATCGATTTATTAGACGTTGTCACGTCAAAAATTGGTTGTCTGTAAAGTCGGTTTACGGACGATAATTTAACGTGACAACGTCATAACAAAACATTGATGAAATGATTGCATACGTATTACGATTGTAACGGGAGAGAGTACCGGGACAATGAGTCATCCTTTTTCGTGCGTGCAGCCGGCGTTCATCGATTTATTAGACGTTGTCACGTCAAAATCCTCCGGTATCTTACTTTCTAGGTAAAACAAACTCCAGCGTTATTTTATGCCAGTTTTCTGAGAGGCACTTTGGTAGGTAAAAAGTAAGCTAAAGCTTACTACTTAATTGGTCCTTGGTTAAAACCAAGGACCAATAAAAATATTCCTCCTATGCTTTAACGAAGCTAAATCTTATTATTGATTGACGATATGTGCAGTATTTGTAGAATAAATAATAATGTGTATCGCAAATATTATGTGTAGTAATAAAGTCAATAGTAATTAGGCTTATCATTGTGTAATGTGTGTGCAGTGATTCACCTGAATACTCTCAAATGACTCACCATCTAACTACCTGTCTGTTTTCCGCGAAAGTTTCTCATGTAACTGCACAAGGCTCTAAAATAATATCCTACATAAAACGCTAATTGAAATTTGAGGGTTTACTTCACTTCTGAATGTGAGTAGACTCTTTACTATGTTTTGTTTCACCATTAAACGTCAGCAAAATGTACTTGAGAAAAATTACATTTGTTCACGCTTTAGCCAAGGTGGATTAATATAGTTGACCCAACCTTTAGTCAAAACGCATTCGATAATTTCGACGGCGAAGTTCGAAATAAATTTTTTTGGGATTTGACATAAGTCATCGCTAAGTGAAATGTTGCTTGCGATGCCTTATGTCAAATACCATACATTTTGTTTTCAAACTTCGCCGTCGAAATTATCGAATGCATCTTAACTAAAGGCCCCGTTCCGATATAGTAAAACTGCAAAATGGTATAATCTCATAAACGTCAAATCAATTTCAAACCGGTTTTGATTGGTCCAAAGTCCAAAAATCTGTTTATATCAAGACGATTCATTTAAATGATTCAATAGAAGTAAAATGAAAGTGTCAGTTAATTACGAGAGTTCAGGGATCGAACGTGTATTGTTTTGGGTGCAGACCAAGCGATCCACCACGGACGTATATTCAAAAGATTAGTTTGTATTTAATTATTTTTTGTATTACCATTCACTTATGAACCGCGGCAGATATCATGGCGGGAAGTCTATTGATACATGACATTTGTGCATCCGTTATCTGAGGCAAAATGTTAAAAACAACTTTCATTTTAAATTGATACTGTAAAATTCGTATTTTAAATCTCCACATTAGCACTATACCTAAGCTTTTTTCAGTCAAAATAAATACATTTGATAAAGCTTTTTTTGAATTGTAAAATACTTATAAATACTAGACCTGCGACACTTCTCTAACTTGGAAAAACGATATTTTGTTCAACATAAAGAGAGTTAGCTACTTATAGATGAATACAACAATGTTTTTGAGATGTTTTATATTTCGGAATCTTTAATTGATACCTACCTAACCGAAGGTTGATAAATAAATAAAAAATCAAATGAAACTTAGCAAGTTTTTTTCGGAATGTCAACAGAAGAAGCTACCACCGCGGCACCGGTTCAACCCTAACCTGTCGCGGGAACTGGTGAAAGAAACTCGTTAATAATTCGAACATCTTACCGTATTCAGTGTTTGTAACTGAAGTGGTGCTTATGAGCACCTGTCGCTCATTCTGAACATCACCAGTGTTGAAATCCACGGCTTCCAGGTTAGTCGGAGTGTCTCCCGACAGCGCGTCATCTAGAACCTGATATTTTCCACTTTTAATTAATAACGTCTCTTCTTCCGGTACAGTTTCGATGGGAGCAATAGCAATCTTGTCTTCTCTGACGTCGGTGATGTCATCACTTGTTTCTGGCTTTGGCGTTTCACTAATTATACTCTCAACATCTTCCACTAAAGATTCTTGTCCTATAACACTGCTACTTACAACTAATAGTACCGCTAACACTAGTTTAACTTTGACACCCATTGTCCGTGTGATTTTGATTACATTATTTTCAGTCCTTTGATCCCGTTATCTCATTGATAATGTTTTTTGCAGCGGCGTGAGGTGCTATAGTATTGTAGTCAGAGACTGAGCTGCAAGTACATTGTGTGCTCAATAACAGGTCGTTATCTACAGTAAATATGATAAGATAGCAAATAGGAGCGAGGTGTGCCAAATTCTTTGTCCACGTAGCCCTGCGCCCTGTAGATTCATTAATTTTGGCCGTGATTAATAAAAAAAAGGGGTTTTATATAAATTGCAAATGAATCTGTTCTACCCATGGATTACAATACTAACGGCCACACTCAGTGACATTTTATGCTTACATAAGAAGCTACTTAGTACAGACTCTCTGAGTGCGGCCGTTAGTCATTTAATTGAACTAATTGGATGCCTACTTATACCAAATTGAAAGCATTTTTGGGAACAGGTAGCATTGATTTTCATCATAATGTTATATAGCATGCTTGCACTTTGCCATTTGTGAACATATTTGCAAAATTCTTTTAATGTTGTCAAGGTAATAATTCGGAATTTGTCCCTTAGTCACCAGAGTGGTGATGATGGGATCAATGATGAATCGAGAGAACTCTTCGAAATTTATATGGTCACATATAGTGATTTCGACTTTTTCTGAAGTAGTCCAATCATAAGCTACCAAAAATAAGTTTTTGTACCAAGGTATACCCTGGGATCCAAAAGAACTGAACAGAACTCCTGAGTCCTTGTTGTTGACATGTTTGGGGATTCCGGCGTTGTTTAAAGAACTGCAAGCATGTGCAAATTTTGCTATTGCCAAAATTATATTCGTGATCATTATCATCACTATAATATATTTAATGCTTACTGCTACATTTGTTCCGCCGACTACTACAATAGATAAACTTATACTTTAAACAAGACAATCTTGTATACAGGGTGACCTGAAATTCGATACATTCCTTTGAAAGACAGAAAGTAGACCTCATTTACAGTAATATTTTTCATGGCATCCCCTATCCGAAAGTTGATATTTACAAAGTTATTGTAATTTCAAAAAATTTTCCTTTATTTTCGACTTTTTGACTTTGACATGACGTATTTTTAAAAATGTTTGTCTTTTTAGTGATTTTTTTATGTATTTTAACCGTCAATGATTCAAATATTATTTTTAAGGAATAAATAGGGACAAACTAAGCGAGAATTTTTCATTATGAGACATGAAACAGAATTTTCTTTTAAGAAAAATGCACATTTTTCTTAAAAACAGGTGATTTCCTTAAAAAAATGTATGATACAATGCGTACAAATATTCTAAATCACTTCCTTATCTCATTAGCTTCCAAAAAAGTGCAAATGTCTACATAAAAATATGACGTTGTAGTAAACATATTAGAAGTAAAATGAAATAATGTCTAAATCGATTTATTTGCGATAGGCTAAAATAAAAGGAAAAACTTGAATTTAATTACGTTTATTGTGTTTAAAAAACATCAATGTTTAATTAAATTTAATAATAAATATTCTACTTTAGGTCTTGTTCAAAATGTGAACCTCTGTTTCTGATACAGGCCCGTAGTCTTCTCCGTACCTCTGTTTTGATTATTCTGGTAGTAAGACTAGTTTTGATTTCTTCTGCTGCATTTCTTATGCGGCTTCTGAGCTCCTCTACAGTAGTTATGGGTGTAGTATACACCAAAGCCTTCATATGACCCCAAAGATAAAAATCACACGGGGTCAAATCGGGACACCGTGCTGGCCAAGGAATTGGCCCGCCTCGACCTATCCAGCGATGTGGGTAAGTTTGGTCTAGCCACTGGCGTACGCCGAGGCGGAAGTGGGCCGGGCAACCATCATGCTGGAAAATCATATTACGACGAGTTGCTATTGGCACATCTTCCATTAAACCAGTAATATCCTCTCTTAGGAAATGTTCGTACATTTCACCATTTAAATTTTGAGGCAAAAAATGAGGTCCAACTAAATTATTATTAATTATACCCATCCAGACATTTAGACTGAATCTGGTTTGATGGGCCCTTTCTTTTTTCATCCTGGGGTTTTCTCCTTTTGGTGCCCAGTAATGTGTGTTGTGGAAATTGTTTATCCCATCACGGTCAAATTTCGATTCATCCGTCCACAATATTCTTGAGAAGAAATTGCGATCCTCCATGTCTGCATTTATCATAAAACGGCAGAATTCCATTCTTCTAACCGGGTCTCCCTCTTCCAACGCTTGGACAGGTGTGTAGTGAAATGGATGTGACGCGCTGTGTGTACTGTAAGCCACACCTTCCATTGACTCAATCCAAGTCTTCTAGCTGCCGCTCTTGTAGAAATAGAGGGATCATTTTGAAAAAGCGTTAAAATTTCTTCTTCTTCTTCTGGAGCATACAAACGAGGTCTGCCTGAATCGCCACGTCTTCTATCAACACGGCCGCTTTCCCGAATTCGTCGAAATGTTGTCGAAATTTTAACGTTTGGCACTCGTCGATTCGGAAAACGTTCAACGTATGTTCTTCGTGCAGCAGCAGCATTACCATTACAAAGTCCGTAACAAAACAAGATGTCAGCGTATTCATCGTACTCAAAAGCAGCCATCGCGATACAAAAAAATCACAAGTAGAAGTAAGGGTGTAGTTTAAAGCAACAATACGTCCGTACACGGCAATAGTTGACTTAAAACTAATATTAGCTACTAAATTTGCTCTCTAAGCCAGTCGGTAACTCATTGACAAAGGGCCGCGACGACAGTAGCCGAAACATCCCGCAGTTTGAACAAAGGAAACAATTGAAAAAAAGGTCGCCTCAGGTAGAGTAATTCTTGAGATAACGTTACCTGTTGATTGTTTTGTCTTTGTTTATTACATGTTCATATTTTTATGTACATATTTGTACCTTTTTTGAAAGCTTATGAGGTAAGAAAGTTATTTAAGGTATTTGTACGCATTGTATCATACATTTTTTTAAGAAAATCACCTGTTTTTAAGAAAAATGTGCATTTTTCTTAAAAGAAAATTCTGTTTCATGTCTCATAATGAAAAATTCTCGCTTAGTTTGTCCCTATTTATTCCTTAAAAATAATATTTGACTCATTGACGGTTAAAATACATAAAAAAATCACTAAAAAGACAAACATTTTTAAAAATACGTCATGTCAAAGTAAAAAAGTCGAAAATAAAGAAAAAATTTTTGAAATTTCAATAACTTTGTAAATATCAACTTTCGGATAGGGGATGCCATGAAAAATATTACTGTAAATGAGGTCTACTTTCTGTATTTCAAAGGAATGTATAGAATTTCAGGTCACCCTGTATATATAATCGTAATCTCGGCAACGGCTGCAAGTATTTACATGAAATTTAGTATGCAGCGATTTTTGGGGAAGAAAAATCGGTCTAGCTAGGTTTTATTCCTGGAAACCGCGCATTTTTTAAGTTATATATGTTTTTTCTTTCATCATGCAACAATATATCAATAATTTAGACTCTATAATATCAGTGCGATTGACAGTTTGGTCAATTTTTGCGTTCTTCGGAAATTCGGAATGTGGTGGGTTCGAACCCCGAATTGTGATTCTTTTTTTTAATCTACTAGAGCTCCATGCAAAGGCTACTCGGCTACCCAGGTACTTATAATTGTTTAATAATATAGTAAGAATAGCGAAGGCTTTTTTGTATTTATAACTTTCTTAAAATGTGTTAATAATAATATACGCTTTTAAAATCGGCTAGGATTTTAACTATTTCTGTACTCAATATTCATTATTTTGAAGTCGATACCAGCCCAAACAATATCCTGATAAAGCAATATTTTATAGAAATCACGTTCAAGTTGGCTGGTATCGACTTCAAAATTAAGAACATTGAGTAGAGAAATAGTTAAAATGTTAGCCGAATTTAAAAGGGGCATTATTTAGAAAATAAGTTATATCTCAAACCTACTTTTTTGTGCATTTTTACTTTGGAAGTCGGTTTTCATTTTTTGTTTAAAAATATTATTTCACAGTGTTATAAATCATTCAGAAGAATATTATTAGGTTCAGGACTATACTATAGTAAATATTATTATCAAAGATATAACTTTGATAACAATTGTTTCATGATAATCGTGTCCGATTCGGAAATTCTAGCATATTTCAATGATAACAACATTAATCACAACCGTTTTCCGATTGTAGACTTTATTGTTAGGGTGATAATGGTGGAAGTCGTTTGCTCCAGGAAAATTCGTAGTAACTTTTCTTCAATGACTAATAAATGATGTTTATAGTTCTAGTGACAATATCCGGTAGACTACTAAACATTAATCATACATGTTTCTGAGAAGAAAACATAAAAGTATTGTATACTTAGGTATCTACCAATTAAATATTGTTACGAAAATTAAAACACCTCAAAAATTGTATTAACAATAACTATTATTATGTAATGATTGTAATGTGTATTGTGCATTTAAATATACTAAAAAGAAGGTCTCCGTGGAAGAAGAATACTAGGTCTCCGTGGCTAAAAATAATTATTGTTCCATAGTCAAATTTCCAATGTCCTTTTAGAACCTCAGTTTCTCCAGGGTCAGTGGGTCTAGCAGGAATGTTGGACAGCAGCGTAAACGTATTACGTAACGTTATCGAATGAAATTTGTATGGGCGCTGTCGTAGCGAGTAGACACTAAATAGTAAGTAGATAATATGTTGCAGTCATCTAGTTAAATTAGCCAGCCAATTCGACGCCTAGGCCGTTTATTATACGTCGGTATCCAATGAAATGTGTAGACCGACGTCATAGTTATTTGAACTTGAATCACGCAATAAAGAATCACAAAAATATTTATCTGACCGGGATTCGAACCCATCACATTCTGAACTTTCGAACAAAGCAACAAACAGCCAATCGGACTGACATAATAGAATTGAAATTATTGATATATTGTTACATGACAAAAGGAAAACATTCATAGCTTAAAAATGCGCAGTTTCACAGGGATAAGACCTAGCTAGATCGATTTATTCCCCAAAACTCCTTGCATACTAAATTTTTTGGTAATACTTGAAGAAACAGCTTCAGAGAAACCGATTATATATATACAAGATTGTCTCTTTTAAAGTCTTTGATATAGTAGGTAAAATGCCTTTTAAAATAATAGGTGTACGGTTTAGCCTTTGCAATAGGCAATATTGCGGCGAGTATTTTAGTAGGCGCTATTTTATTTAAATAACAAAATATTATGATAATAAATACTAGATATTTCCCACAACTTCGTGCGCGCTAAAGGAAATCCGCGGGAACCCGGTGGCTTACTCTGAATCTTTGCCAAATCTCATCAAAGTTTGTCTAGCAGTTTTAACAAATCTTTTCTCTTTAAAATATAAGTGTAGGTAAGTAACTTTAAAATAAAGTGTAAGTAAAGTAGTAAGCAGATAGATTACTATCATCTTATAGATACATAATAGTACAAAGAAGTTACATTGTTATTCGGAAAATTAGCGGAAGACTGATTCTCTCGGACGGAGGAACCATCCTTTTATGGTGCTAAACAAAAACCCAAATTTCCCCGCTGTTCCGTGTTCCGCTAAAAAGTTACTCGGGGTAAAATCACAAAAAAAATATTCGCCTAGGTAGGTATATAGTGAATCTACCTATAAGTTAAGTCGTTGTTGATCCTTCAAGGGAATGTAGTGCCCGTCATTTCTTATATTTTCTACATTGAACCCATATTCGAAAATTAATATTTTACAAGTTTTTGTACTTTTAAGTTTTTTAATTAAAATTGACTTCTTTTTTCGCTCTTGTCCATTTTTTTCGAAATGTGTGCTTTTCTGCTTAACAACCTTAATTTTTTTTTATAGACCTATCTAATGATACTGTGGGGTACGATGCGGTAAAATACGATCTTATAAAAGCTGTACCTACTTACGTCCAGCTTGTAATATTCCTATTAGTCACTGAATCTCAGAGAGTGAAAACAATCTTATCAATTTAGTCAATTGAACATTTATTTGAAGTACTTAACAATAACTGACCGAGTGCAAAACCATTGAAGAATGAAATTGCCCACGGAGTGCAATTTTCAGAAAAACGTTTCTTTTAACAGTATACAATTTTTTTCAATCCACGTTTTATAAGTTGTTGTTGTTTAAAGAAAAAAATATTCTAGGATATTTTTAAAGTAAACACAGATCCAGTTTTCAAGACGCATATTTTGTAATAGAACAATCCAAAAAACTAAGCAGCACTAATGCATAATTATGCCAACAAACCCAGCGTACCACAATCTGGTCTTGTTACAGTGGCAAAAGGTTTCGAAGTGGTACACGGCGGGTGTCTGCGACTGTACTTAATGTTAGAAAAAATAGTAAAATACATCTGCAAATACAATTCCATTTTTGAACGACTAGTCTCGATAAAATTATCGCAAACACAACCGCGGAGTATATAAACTACACGTCGCAGAATTCCGCACTCAGAGTCGTGCGAGCGATTGTGCAATCAATATTAAGTATTATACTAAAGTATTTCTTTTGTTTTATCCAAAATGCCTTGCGGAGGTTGTGGTGATGGTAAGGGAAAATTTATATCGTTTAATAACTAGGCTTTATAAACACAAAATAGGAAATTGTAATGTTAAATGTACAGCGGTAAATAACACGGAATTCTTAATTTTTAGATTTCTTCCATTATAATTTCATGGCCTTTAGACTTACATTAATTAACAAAATTCCTCCGTGTCGCTACAATATTATTTATGTTGTGAGTAGATTTAAAAAAAAAATATATTGTGGGATAGATGGATGCCCTAAAGGGAGATATTCGACCGAGCGAGGTGGTATGCTCGGTCAGGCCGAAACCCAATTGTATGCAATTCAGATGTCGTATAATATAAAGTGTCGATCGTAGAAAACTTCGATATCACGATTCAGGATTGTGGCGCTAATTAGTCCGCCACAATATCATATGGAGTTTCTATTTTTCTTCCTGTCTTTTCTGTCTGTAAAAAATAATATAATTAATTATTTTAAAGAGTAATTATATAGTAAAATCTAGAATATATCCAAAAGCTTGACGAAATAAAATAAGCGTGTAATTCAAAAGCTTTATCTATTTTAATTATAACAATTTCTTAACTGAAGAAAAATAGCCATAGATACATATTGTTATATAATATACTAGCTATTTTCATTTTCATCCATCCATCGTCACAAACTTTCGCATTTTATATTAGATAGTAGTGGGATAAACGACACCTTAGTAGGTACAAATGTTATAGGTGTAATATATGTGTAGTGTATTCTAATCATCGTAGATATTTCTAGAATCTAAACTCTGGAGTTTAGAGTAAACAATACATTGGCCTAGCAAAGGATATCCTTCAATTGTTTTATAACATCTTTGTTTGTAGCAAGCATTCGGCCAGTTTCGTTACCGTTTTGACTGCAATTATTATGTAGTTGATGTATTACCATTTACCAATTGTGTTTTGTTAGGCTACATTGAAGGTGAATGATAGTTCGTATAGTTAAGCATTTATCTGTATCTATTAAGAAGTGATAAATTTGAGACGAATAATAAATTAATTTTTAAGTATAAACCTTATAAGGGTTATTTTGCCTCTTAGAAAGAAAACATAAAAAATCTAAATTTTGTGACAGATTGACAAAACGTCAACACGTAACAACATTATGATTAAACTAGCTTATGCTCAGGGCTCCGCCCGCGTAATCACAGTGTCCCACGGGAACACTGTACTTTTTCGGGATAAACTGTAGCCTATGTTTTAACCCAGAGCCAAAAATACTACCATTCCAAATTTCATCAAAATCCGTTCAGTAGTTTTTGCGTGAAAGAGTAAATAACATCCATCGATCCATCCATCCATCCATCCTCACAAAATTTCAAATTTTTAATAGTACTATGCAACGCACTGTAGTGTATCTTGTTGTTATTTTATTAAATTTATGTATTTCTAAGCATTATTTTAAAAAATGTATACAGCCGAACGTATAACCGCCTCCTTTCTTTGGAAGTCGGTTAAAAAAATAGTTTTTTGCACACCTTCCTCCACATAAACTTTATTTATCGGCCAAATTTCATACTCCTCCGATTACACAATTCTCGTAAAACTGTACTGAAAGTTTTTGCTTCACGTATTGATATAATAATTATTGAAAATTACGTGTTTATTTAGACATTGAGATTGCGTCCGTCCTGACCTACGCAACCGTATAGTTTTTCCCGGGAATTGTTTTTAATAATTAATCTGTCAGGTACAATGTTCAGTAGAGCCGATAAGAACGCTGTTTTTGTTTCAGCCTGCAAATGCACTACATCCCAGTGCGGACAGAGCTGCAAGTGTGACTCCTCTTGCTCTTGTGCTTGCAAACGCACAACCGTCGTCGCTCCCACCACCACTAAGAAGTAGCCACGACTAATGTATTAACTATATTATAATCACTTGCACTTAATCATCCAATGTCATGGAAAATTAATCCGATTATAGCTCACACGTACAGTTCGGACCGCGGATCGCAATGTATTCCAAACCGCAGAGGGATCTCTGCCTGTTCAGAGACTGTCTGCCCCGCGCATTTACACGTTCGTATCGGAGCGCGGATTGGATCAGTGTGTGCTATTATCGCGGTCCGAACTGTGCTGTCTGACGTCTAGACAGCGCGTTATTGTGTATTAAAAGTAGGTACATATCAAGAATTATGTAACTTCAAACCTGTACCTATTAAATTCTAAAAGTATTAAATGGAATACCTAAATCTATAATTTTAGTTATGCTTATTACTTGTGTAACGGAAAAATAAAGAAATTATATTTTAGAAAGTTAAACTTTTATTTACGAAGGATCATAATTATTAAAACTCTTGAGGTTCGACATACAACACAAAGCAGATTACAGTTGTTAAAGAATTTTTTACACTTTTCAATACCTATTTAAATAATAAGATAAAAATTATAATATAGGTATTTATTAATAAGCTATTGATAACAAAATAACAATGCAACAAAAATTTGATAATATAACAAATAACAAAATAACAATCATCTGATATCACGATAAATATGTTATTATATTTTCTACAATCTTTCTTACCAACCAGAACTGTAAAACAATTACTTGATGCACGTTCCTGAAAAAAAATCGGCTTTTTAGTATAGCATGATTTGGGATTCGGTTATTTATATCCTTAGAGATGTTTGGGGAAGAAAATTTTAAAATAATTGTTTAAGTAACATACCGTCAAGGCTAACATCCTGACATTCATACCCAGGGACACATTCCTCAAGGTAAATCACCTGTCTCACATCTGCAATAAAATAATTATACATTAGGCGAAATCCAGTTAACTTACTTATTTATAGATAGTGTAAAGTTCCTACAACAATGACCTCGATGAGTCATTTTGTTTTAGGAAGAACCATATTTTTTTGCGCGGTGCACCCATCGGCCATCGCTAAAAAAGAAGTATAGCTTAACGTTATACTTTAAACGAGACAGTCTTGTCTTTATATAAAAGGTTTTTCGGAAACGGCTTTACCATGAAATTTACTAAGCAGGGAGAATTTACTTTTGGAGGAGAATAATCGATCTAGCTAGATCTGGATAAGACTATCCATGGAAAACTGCGCATTTTAAGCTCTATAATATGTTTTTTCTTTCGTCGTGCAACAGTATATAAATAATTTCAACTCTATTATGTCAATCCTATTGCCAGTTTGGTATGCGTATACGTATAATATTTGCTTTGTTCGAAAATTCCGAATGTGGTTCGAATCCCGGTCAGATAAATATTTTTGTGATTCTTTTTATAAACACACCGACATATTTAGCGGAACACAAAAAAAGGTCCATAATTAAAAAAATATGGTTTTATTTTAAAATCTACTTACTACACTTCTTTTGTTATTTAAAGTTTCATTTCTTTTACTTAAAATGAGATCACATTAAGAACAGATTTTGCGAGTAAAGGCTATTTGTGAAAAATGGTACATTTTTGAACTTTTCATGTAACCGGGAAAAGTGAAAATTAATATTAAAATAACAATTAATTAAATTAGAAAAATGGTGATTAATATCTCGTATTTCCTCCACGTGCTCTTATTAAAGTTTCTACCCGTCTAGGCATACTAAGAATGATGGTCTCCTGGGATAGTCTCCGCCATTCCTCAACTACGGCGATTCGCAGTTCACCCACGTTAGAGCTGGAATTCTGGACTTAACTTTTCTTTTCAGCAAGTCCCAAACGTGCTCTATTGGGTTCATATCCGGTGATCTCGCCGGCCACTCCATAACAGTGATATTCATATCATTAAGATAAGCTTGACTTACCCGAGCGGTATGCGGCCGAGCATTATCCTGCATAAAAACAAAATCGTCACCGATATATGGGGCAAACGGTACGACATTTTCTTCTAAAACCTCTCTAATATAGCGGTCTGCAGTCAGACTCCCTCTGTCAATCACTACCAAGTCTGTGCGAGCTCCCAAACAAATGCCCGCCCAAACCATTATTGATCCACCACCGTATGCAACTGTAGTTTCAAAATTTGTCTGAATATATCGTTCTCCTTTGCGTCTGTATATTCTTTGCCTGCCGTCAATTTGATTTAAGAGAATTCTGCACTCACTAATCAATAAACAATACCTTACTCCATTGGTCCGCGTTCCAAAGTCGATGTTCCTGAGCAAAAGTTAACCTGTTTCTACGATGATTTACCTCGAGCCTTGGAGCCTTGGCGGGCACAAATGAACCCAAACCAGCTTCTTCGAACCTTCTTCGTACCGTACGCTCACTTACGGTTACACCCCGCACTGCTTCTAACTCATGTCGGGCTTGGACGGCCATCAAACGGGGGTTCCTACGTACACGAAGCCGAATGAAACGATCATCCCTACTCGAAGTGCGTCTTTTTCTGCCTTGTCCTGCTCTTCTCACATAAGTACCGGTCTCCCTGAACCGTTGGATACTGCGATGGATCGTTGAAACTGGTCGACGAAGATCTCTGGATATCACTCTGTAGGTTTGACCATTTCTTCGCATTTCGAGTGCCCTGGCAATCTCCGTTGGGGCTAAGTCAGGCATAATTCAGTCCTCAACTCCAAAAAGATAAGCCATTAAAAAAAAAACTAACAAAAAACAGTATTTCAATGAAATTTTAAATCAAACTCAGAAAGAATAAGAATACACCTTATCTGGAGCGAACTTTGAGTATTTCTTATACTCAAAGTTCGCTCCAGATAAGGTGTATTTGAATAAAATTAAAACAATTGCATAAAATGTGATGTTCAGTTGTTTTCTTAATTTGAAAATATTTCTTTTTAAATTAAATGACGTATAAACCAGCCAGCAACCTTATATGATACTGATATCAAACCTTTATTTTATGTTCCGCTAAATTTGCCGGTGTGTGTATTTTTAAATTTACTCGTATCAGAACTCCGAGCAAAGTTCGGTTTCCCAGCTACTTATTTACTAATTTTAATACATTCCAAAGGCGTTCCAAACACACAAAAAATGATGATTTTGAGAAACCTTTGTACTTTTTCAATTTATAGGGCATTTTAACTTATACATCATAGCGGTCACGAGCTGAAGAGCCTAGATTGTAACAGTCGTAAACGGCGTTCGAGATCCGACCAGAAACTAATATTTTTAAATAAAACTTAATAGCTGTGAAGAATACAACAATCCTATTACTATTATAAATGTGAAAGTTTGTGAGGATGGATAGATGGATGGATGGATAGATGTTTGTTACTCTTGCACGCTAAAACGACTGAACGGATTATGATGAAATTTGGCATGGTAGTAGCTTGAGCTCTAGATTAACACATACTACTTTTTATACCGAAAAAGGACAGTGTTCCTGTGGGATACTGTATTTACCCGGGCGGAGCCTCGGGCAAAAGCTAGTCATAGTATATTTTTAAAGACAATATTTAAAACTAGCGACCCACCCAAGCTTCGCACAGCATATAAACAATCCTCTTGAGTCACTCTATCTTACATCTATACATTATGCATTATATATACCCATTATATATATACATTACATTACATATTACATCTATATAGATATCAAATTCCATTAAAATACGTTCAGTAGTTCAAAAGATCCAAATTTTAAGTGAACGGAAAGGAAGCGACTTCATTTTATACAGTGTATTATGCATTATATATATATACCCATTATATATATACATTACATTACATATTACATCTATATAGATATCAAATTCCATTAAAATACGTTCAGTAGTTCAAAAGATCCAAATTTTAAGTGAACGGAAAGGAAGCGACTTCATTTTATACAGTGTACAGATTCATGATGTGCTTACCGCAAAGGTTATTTTTCATTTTCTGTATATTATCTTGCTCTTTCAAAACGTCTTCTTACTTTGAACCAGAGATTGACAATGCAATGAATGCGAAAGAGAACTAGAATAAGCCATACAAAAAAACTTGCTACGACCATAACTTGACATTGTTCGAGCAGCTTAATCAGCTGGAACGAATTATGTGCATCAAGGATATGCTTACCTATTGTCCATAAACCTTGTTCGTTTTATAGTCTTTTTGGAGTTTAAATTCTGTACAATATTATTGATTGATGTAAGCAAGTGTTTTTTAATATGAAATTAACTAGGAAATGAACAGACGGATGGCCTGACAGTAAGCGATTACAACCGCCCATGGACACTCGCAACACCAGAGGAGTTAAACTTGTAACACCTCTGGTGTTGCGCATTTGCGTTCCTGGTTCTTAAAATCCTCTCCTCCACTTAGGCCTCCGGTAACCTTACTCACTCGATGAAACACGAAAGCCTTATTTCGCGCCGGTTTTATGTGAGGCCGTGGTACTAATCGGGTAGAGTCCGCCCATTGTTTTCCGAAACAAGTCAGAACGTATGAAGATTGACCTCACTGTAGTTAAGAAAACTGCTTTAGCCAAGTTGCCATCACCAATTACGACGACGAAGTTCGAAGATCCTTATTGTCAATACCCCATAAATTTTTGTTTACGAACTTTGATTTCGTAGTTAGCGATGACAACTTGGCTAAAGGCTCAGTAGTCTTTATAATTTTCTTAACCGTTGAGTACAACATAAGAATAAAGATCTATTAAGATATCATACACTTTTTTACTAGTTTTACCGGTACCTATAAATTTTTTTTGTTAATGAATTTCCGCTTCCGAATCTGCATCACAATTCGATATCGGTATCGGATTCGGTAGAGCAGCTTGCAGGTTACATTTTTTTTATAGCCTTGTAAATCTTATTGTATAGACGACAGGTATATAAACAGACGAATCCAATCAGTATACATAGTAACTGAGACACAGGCATCAAATCGCCATTCAAAATGCCTTCGCCCTGTGAGCCGTGCAAAGGTAAACTTTTGACTATAATATTATGATAGAGATATTGACGCGACAGACAGTCGAATTGTCGTTTAGAAGTAGTATCTATTTTGATTGGTCGGTTTTAATAAGACTCCTCCAGTACAACTAAAAAATTTTAAGTACTGCAATTTTCTATTTCTCATTTTAACAATACCTACCTTACTTAATATCTACTAGAACTATTACTGGACTATCTTATCGTTAAGAGATATAGATTAGAATATATCGATTGAAGTGGGGTAAAATGTAAATAGATACACATTCTATACGTTTATTATATTAATTGATTATTTTATATTTCTTGATAAGAGCATGTAAATAGTGTTTTTATTGTAAAAAACTGACTGATTTAGTATTTTGTTTCTAATATAAAAATGTATCGACGTCTTTCTTTTTTTAAAGAATCTTGCAAAGATGGCGCTGACTGTAAAAACGATTGTAGCTGTGATGACGACTGCACGGACTGCCCCACTACTGGTATATTATTTTCTTTTACTTTTAATTTTATTTAAATAAACTATCACTTAATATATAATAAGCAAGAGTTTGTGAACCTAAGTTACAAGCTCTCTACTTGGACTCTACATCAAAACAATGGCAAACTCGTAGTGCAATATTCATTTCTAAATTTCTACATGTCCCATTTTATTTTCTTCATTTTAAAATTGCATTATTTTTTCTTAAAAAATCAAACAGTACGACTACTATGTACAGTTGTTGCTAATAGCCCTCGGCAATCTTCGGTTTTCTATGGATATTATAGATGATGTAGAGATCGTGGTCGTAATGTACTTATTTTAAATTGTGTTAAATTTTTTTTTTTTATTGCAGGAAAATGCGGCTGAAGAGGCAATTTAACAAGAAGACATCATCAGTTACAGTAGTTATGACAATTTACTCGTTATTTAAAGATTTAATTGAATAAATTTTTTTTGCTTCAGTACGAATTTTAATACTTTACCTAAAAATCCTCTTTTATTGCAACAAGGATTTATATAGTACGTACTTTTCAATGTCGGTATTATATATATTATTTGACTTTTACTTACATGTAACACATTGTTAAACCAAATACTATTTAATAACTAATAATTAACTATTCCTTCTACTTATATATGTACAAAGTAAAAGTAACTATGAAAGCTTAACAACTACAGAATACAGTTTTTTCCAGCTCTTAATCGGTCTTATTAATGTAAGATAAGCAAAAAAAAGCAAAAAGCTCTCAGCAATAAAAAAAAGGGTTTTGGCGGTATTTCAAACGTGCACTTGCTTTACAAAACAGTGCGACACGAGTTTTTTTTTGAGGACAATTTGCTGCAGATCACGATAGTCATCATCATCCAGTCGAGCCATACCAAGCTATCTTCACATACATTGCTCTCTCACGATTATTGTAGTTCCTATAATTTTGGATAAACATTGGAGATTAATGACTTTTCTCTGCTTTTTAGGGGTTCTGCGCCTCTAAAAGAAATAACCTAACCAAGAGCATGTCAGGACATGTCTAAGGAGGGTTCCGTAACTATCAACGCGTAATGGGTGTTTTTCAAATTACTTAAAATGTTACTGTCCGATTTCGTTCAAAATAATTTCCCTAAAGAGTATTTAGCATTATCTATCAGCATGAAAAATTGCAATTTTCTAAGTCTCATAGTTTAGAAATGCCAGGGCAATACCATGCAACTTATAAATCACTTTGGAGGCCGATTACTCGAAAATGGTTGACTTTGTAAAAAAGTCATGTATGAAACCTTATGCCTTTATTTTAAAATACCCATTCAATGTTACCCCACACGATGGGGTATAATGAAAAAACATTTTTCATCCCCACTTCACATTTATGGACACTGGACAGCCACCCCTAAAATGTAAAATTATTATTATTTTATGATGACATAAACTTAATTTATTTATATTCATAATTACAGAAGCTAGAGGCGCGGACAGACTGACAGACGGACAGACGGACGGACAGAGCGAAACTATAAGGGTTCCGGAACAAACGAGTATTACGGAACTCTAAAAACGAAACTCTTATAAGATCACTTTGCTGTTCGTCCGTCCGTCCGTCTGTCTATCAGTCTGTCAAAACCCTTTATTTCGAGAACGCGTATAGGTATCGAGATGAAATTAAAACTATATACTGAGTCTAGGGTCCCTTCAAGCTATGAAAAAATCAGACATCAAAATTAATGTGAAAAAAAGATGCGGCGCTTTTACCACAAAAAACGAATATTTCAACTTCAGAATATAATAAACAATTTTAATAAGTTTGAGAAAAGTTCGGTTTCGATTACGGCCAAAAAAGCAGGTTCGGTCGCACTCTAGAAATATTTAATAACGTATAATATATGTTGAGTTGCATTTAAAATGTTTTGTAAGTCTTACAAGTCTCAAAACTGCATCAGTTCCTTATTCTTGTTAACATAACTCGGACCTAATTAACTATACTTACGACTATAATTTCTTTTTAATGTATGAATTAACTAGCATATTTTGCCCGCGCCATCGCCCGCGTGATAATAATTTAAAGTTTCATCCCGTTCATCCCTCCCCTCCCATCAATATTTTACCCTTCTAGAGGCAAAAATTTCAGAAAACGCTGAAATACGTAACTCATTATTTTTCCGTACTCAATTCATACGAAATTTCATGAAAATATTTCCAAGGAATAAAAAAATATATACAAACTGTTTTCTCCAATTTTGCCCCCTTGAGGGTTGAATTTTGAAAAATCCTTCATTAGTGGATGCGTACGTCATATGAGAAATACGTGTGCAAATTTTAAATTTTCTAGGCTTAAGAGAAAAAAGTCTGTGAAAATTTTTCTTATTAAACCTGTGACACACATACGGATTTGGTCCGGAGCAGACCACGGATTTGGTTGCCAACTTAGCAGTTTCTCCCTAAAATTATTTTTAGAGGTATGTATTATGTTATTGTGATTTAAATTAAATTTTTGAACTTTTATATCGACAAGCGATTTACAAAGATAACCTGTAGAAAATAAACTTTTAGAATTTTCATGTCTGTATAAAAGACATAATAATATTACAGAACATAATGTTTGATTATTATTTATCTGTTTATTTAAGTTTGGTGAGAAATATTTTTGATACCTAGTTGGATCACTGCACAAAAATCGGAATGCACTGTAAATAGAACTCTGTGCTTATACAGATGATCTGAATATGAAACACGCTGTCATAATGGTCTGCTCCAGACCAAATCGCTACGTGTGTAAGCATTCTTAATAAAGGTAAAGAGTATAAGACGCTTCACGCTTGTAGATCTTAGGCACTAGCCACATCGTAGCTAGAACCTAGCTCATCCTACACTAATATGCACTGGACTAAGATTTCATATCCTAGCTCTTACTTGATCTTAAGCATCACAAGTCAATGATCCGAGCATTTGTGAACTGCATAATTATTTAATATTGCATTGTAATGTATTACAACTACAGCCAAATACAGTCTAGGATCTAGTTGCACTCTTCTCAAATTCGGATTTGAAATTAAATTAAATCAGTATAACTATAACTTAAAATTATTTTATTTTCAACTACGCAGATAAAACATGGATTACTTAGATAAGACAGTAGAACAGGATGATAGTGATGAGGAACACAACAGAGAACGAAACGGGGAAACAGATTTTGAGGGAGTGTTCCACGGCCTCCACCCGGGTGCGGCGGTTGTTAGACTGATGTTCATCTCTGTCCATCTTAGCAGCAGCCTCCTGGAAGAAGTAGTAGGTAGATTAGAAACTAAAGAAAAGGGGAAACATACATATGAAACCCATACCAATGTAAATAGCCACATTACGTTTACGAGAAACGTAATGTGGCTATTTACTTGACTTTTACTACAGAGTGTTATGTGCTTGTGATAGTACCTAATATTGTAGTGTAGTAGTAATTATAAGTAATTTGTAGTGCTAAAAATATGACTATTACAAGACACATCTCTTATGATTTATTGCACATACTGATTATAAAGAAGATTGTATTACAGAAAAAACTCATTATTTACCTTTAGAAGAGCAGTCGTTGCAGCCCTTGTCTTTGCAAGAGCAATTATCTTTGCAAGCACCGTCTTTGCAGGACTCTGAAAAGAGATTAAATTTTATTAAAATATATTCTTTCAGTTTCAGGACTAAAATATATACATATACTTTTTGCTGCATTTATATATTTTCCAAATATTTTCATACCTTTGCAGGGTTCACAGGGGGAAGGCATGTTGATGTTGGCTGGTTGCAGGTTTTGTACAATGTGCTGCGTTTGATCTAGAATTGTCTTTTATATTGTGAGTGCCGAGACGAAAAAATGTAGAGCAAGGCTGAAAAAAATCAGTCTTTTGTTATCCGATAAAAAACTTACCATTCTTGGACAGAAGACCAAACGACCAATTTACTCGTAATATTTCAGATGTCAGTTTTCTCAAGGAGCGCCATATCTTATATCCCCCTTACTAATAAAAAGATTTACACAACGGATAACTTAAACAACGTTGCTGTTTTGTCTGTCAAGTGACTTTTCCAACGCATCAGACAAAGACAGCAACGTTGTTTAAGTTATACGTTGTGTAAATCTTTTTATAAGTATAAGTATAAAAATGGATTGCAAATCCAATGTCTCGCTAAAACTCGATTTGTCTAATTTTGGTCTTCAAATAATTGTCGAAGTTCAGGGAAGGTTTAAACGGTGAGAATTATTGGAGACTTATACGAGGGCGGCACTGAAAATTTCGGGAATCAAGGAAGTGACACAACATTACTATTTAAAAATGTATTTATTGCTTTTCGAAGTATTCTCCGCGAAATTTTACACATTTTTCCATACGATGGAACCAATCATTGAAGCAACCATTCCATTCGGAAGTTGGGGTCTCCAAAATGGCCGTTTTGTAGGCGTCCACAGCTTCTTCAGGTGATGAAAATCTCTGACCACGCAATTTATTCTTTATTTTAGGGAAAGTATAGAAATCATTAGGGTTTAGGTCGGGGCTGTACGGCGGATGGTCTAATAATTCTATGATTTCTTGCTCTAAAAACTCTTTTGTTCTGTGCGCGGTGTGAGAACTCGCATTGTCGTGATGGAGGATGATGCGGCGGTTGCAGTTCTCTTTACGGAGTTCAGAAACGACCTGTGGCAAACAAATGTTAGCATACCATTCTGCATTAACCGTTCTTTGTCCCTCAAGAGGACTAGTCGCAACATGGCCGGTTTTGGAGACAAACGTGGCCACCATTTTTTTTGCAACACTCCGTGAACGAACAATTTTTGTTGGCTTTAACTCATTTTCGAACACCCAAACTCGTGACTGGTTTTTTGTTTCGGGTTCGTACGCGTATATCCAGGATTCGTCACCCGATACGATGTTGTATACAGCATTTGAGGATCCTGCGTGGAATCTTTCGAGAGTTCTGACGCACCAAGTAACGCGAGCCGCTTTTTGCTCTTCACAGAGCAAATGCGGTATCCATTGGGAAAATAACTTTTTTACACCTAATTGTTCATACAAGATTATTTGTATTTGACTCATGCCAATGTCTAAAGTTGCCTGAATTTCGCGGTATGTCACATGTCGATCTTCCTTAATCAACTTACGCACAGCATCAACGTTTTCTTGGGTGACTGCAGTTTTTGGACGACCTTGACGGGGATCATCACTGAGCTTGACACGTCCACGTTGAAATTCAGCAAACCAGCGATAAATTGTGGTTTTGGATGGGGCTTCATCACCAAATGCAGAAATCATCCGGTCAACACACTGTTTTTGTGTTAAACCACTTCGAAAGTCATAATAAATCATCGCTCTAGAATTTTCTCGAGTCAATTCCATTTTCTCAACGACTAAACAAGTTTGACAAGACCTTGTGACAAGACCGAGAATCTTTTTTTAAATAAATAAACGGTATTCGATTTTTAAAACCAAGGAGTTTTAAATTAAAAAGATTTTAATATGACAGGAACAGTGGAAATATTCCATTCCCGATACTTTTAGTGCAGCCCTCGTACTTTAAACCATACAACGTGTGGCGGGACAGCTAGTTTTATATAAAAATATGAATGGATGATTGTCCGAATGCTGAATGCATATTGTAAAACGAGTATTAATTAAATTAAAACGTCCAAATGAACGATAGGTCTAGATATGCTGCATATAATTTTAAGAAAAGCCATATAAAAAATAATAATTGTTATTTGATTATTGTTATTCCTCAATAGAAAAAGGGATAAATAATAATAATTATTGTTCTGGTGTAATAACTTATATAATTAATAACTTTCTGCAGCTAATAACTATTTCGCAGTAATAGTTAAGCTTATTACTAATTATAATTTAGCACCATGTAGTAAGCTTAAAAATGTAGGTACCTATTAATTGCGTTCCGGAAAATCCCAATTTTCCGCTCGATTTGGTGTAAACAGGTGTTTTAGAGGAAAACCTTGTCGTTCCATTTCTTGGCTTTTTCCTCCTCGACCTTTGCCTTTGTCGTGAATGATATTTATATTTGATTTTTGTGTTATCCTTAATTAATTAACCATTATGGCTGCAACAGCTCATTTCAGTTCCCCGGAAAATGGTAAATAAAATTATTTTATTAAATTAATAGAAGGAAAAATGTAGTAGTAAAAATGATAATAATTATTGTGGTATATAAAACTTGTACTACCAAAAATTTATTTTGTCTTGTGGCGGACCACACAGCGCACAGTTCTGAAACGCGCACGAAAAAGTATATGAAGTCGCCGCGATATAGGTACTTATATACTATTTGAAAAAGACTACTAGTGAGCTTCGGCCTGACCGAGTATACCACTCGCTTGGTTGGAAATCTCCCTTTGGGCTTCCGTCTACCGTAATCACAGATTTGATTTGAATTGATTGCAGAAAAGAAGTTAGATGATATCCAGTGCCTGCCAAACTGTGAATGTGTGAAGCATTGTCCACCCGATTGCTCGTGTAAAATACGACAGAAGCATTTCTCGCTCATTTTTAATGCACTTGGAATAGTGTTCGCAGTGATTGCTATGTACATGATAGTAAGTACGGACTCAAAAATGTATCTTGTGTTCTGGGTAGCCTACTCTATTCTACGTCGGTTGATGGTCAAATCTAAGAAGGTGAAATTAGCATAGAAAATCGATAGTGAATGAATGCACTGTAACTAGACTGATCACTGTACATAAACTTAAATTGTCGGAATTGTAAACACAAAACTATTTATTGATTAGAAATAAGACCGCACTGCACTTGATAATAATAAAACTTCTGAAATTACCGTTTGATTTTATTTTACTTATATATTATATACGCAATACCCACAGCAGGTAGGTATATTGAGTACCAAGTATCTACAAGTAAGTATCTGACAATTCCAAATTTTTATCAGTTTCAGTGGCTTAGTTTCTCGTGACTCTTGGTCTTGAGTATTTAATTCTAATAATTTTAAAATAATTCAAGAATTCTTTAATTAACTGTAACATGTTTATTATGATCCGAAGACAAGCACGCCTTATACAAATGTACATAATAATGGCATTTTAATAGTTGCAATTAAAATTAATCTTAGATGTCTAAATATTTTATCCAAAAGTCTAAGCATGTAGTAGGTAGTAATATTAAATAAGGTAGGCTCGGTACTCTGCATATAAATTATTTACTATGTAGGCTTGGCGTTTTATGAAACCTATCAATGGCAACTTACATCACATACATGTTAAAGAAACTTTAGCGCGTAAGCATCCCTTCGTATTTGACTGTACATTGGCGTGAAACTCGTTACTTCGTCATGCTAGCCTTTAAAAGTTTTACGCCAGAATATCAAACCTTAGCTTATAACTTAATACCCTTGGGCTACACGGATGCGGCACGGTCCACGGGGTACGTTCCGCTCTGTAACGCGCGGGTCAATAGTTCCTTAAGTGGGCTCTGCTAAGATGTAATCTAAGTTTTAGTTGGATATAAACATTTTCAATAAATAAAGGCTTATTGATAAATCCCACTTAATTTTTAATGACAAAAAAGTTTACAATGCAATTAGACGTATTTACTTGACAGATTTTCAGGGTTCAATGAATATCGTAGATATAAGTCTCCACATGTCCACACGTAAATAGGTACGTGTGGATTTAAAATATAGCTGTATATGTTAATGTGCTAAAGTTGAGACATACTTCAGTTTTTACAACTTGACCCAGCATCCCAAGGACTTCTCATAGTAGTTCTTAGCCAAGGTGCATCTGGTAAGTGATTAGGTACTGTTCAATTACAGCTCAGTTCGCTTTGGACAGGGGGTCATATGTAACCTAACGTAACCATACGTCCTGATTAAGGCAGGACAGTCAGTCCCGCTTTTAGACTGTACCCGACAGACTGTGCCTTTCCCATTGTCCCCGGCCAGAGTAATAATGTGCCGCTTTTACAGACAGACAAGCGATAACTTGTCACACCTACATTCTACGTATAGGATATATTTATTACATTTAAACGTGCGAGCAGCAAGCAAGTTCCAAGTTCCATTCTAAATTGAAGTCGCGACCCGACATTTTGAAACTGTTTTGCTCCGTAGACAAATATTAAACAAAGGTGTATACAGAGCTTACACTGTAATCAAAAGTTGAATAATTTCCTTTATTGCGTTGTTCTCATGATCCTTTTTTAGGGTGCCGTACCCAAAGAGTAAAAACGGAACCCTATTACTGAGTCCGGCCCGGTGACAGACAGCGTCTGTCACCGGGCTGTATTTGCTTAACCCTAATAGCAAGACAGATTCTATTTTCACAGATGATTAATTTATGTTGCCGCTATAACAACAAATACTAAAAACAGAATAAAATAAATAACTATTTAATCCCATAGGTACAACGTGATTTTTTTTCTGTTTCGTACGGAACCCTTCGTGTTCAAGTCCAACTCGCATTTGGCCGGTTTTAATTTATTAAATACTCAGTTCTACAGTATATACCCATAATCTATATCCCAAATATTCTTGGTAGCTTTCTTGGGACTGCTATCCTCTGAGTATCTTTATCTTCTGAATAAAATACACATTACCTACATAGGAACTCAAAGTTATTTTATTACATGCCTCAATCAAAATACATCAATTCACCGCTGTCACGTAAGTTGCTGCCTCGAAAGATTACATCATGAAAACACCAAACGGGTGCATCGAACTCCTGGCGTGATGACGAGTACTGCAAAAACCATTATATCTACTCTGATGGCTTTTTAAGTAACACTTACTGATGGATGCGGCAAAATTTCGGCCTACAGGTATAACATTATAGAGTGGACCGATTTGATTGTTAGTTTGCAATGGACAAACTCAAAAAATTTCGATCTAAATTAAAAAATTATGTCACTATCAGAAAGCTACCTAGCTTTCTGATAGTGACATAAGATTTTCAGCAAGTTTTTTACTCCTGTGTCAGTTTTTTACGCGAACGATGTCGCTAGCACAATCTTGTCTAATATATAAAATTCTTGTGCCATAGTGTTTGGGGACACACTCCTCCGAAACGGCTTGACCGATTCTTATGATTTTTTTTTTTTCATATTCGGTAGATCTGAGAATCGGTCGTAAATTGTAATCTATTTTTTCAACCCCTAAATGATAAGGGTGACCTACGCCTAAATATTTTTGTTATTCTAAATTTTTTATTTTTATTTTTATTTTTACCTATATGATGTGGCATTAAAAAAAATATATAAAGGCAAAACAATATTTGCCGGGTCAGCTAGTTATTTATCAAATTACACTTCTGTGATTATTATAATGTAGCCGCTCCTTGTTCTGTGGCAAACAGACACATACAATTTGCCTGTCGTAGTAAATGATTAATAAATAATCACATACATTTTGTTAGACAAAGATATTTAATAATTCAGAATTTAGTTATTATTTTCCATAAGATCATGGTTACTAATATTATAATATTATTTTGATGATGAGTCAATTCACAGCGAAACGAAATGATAGGCGACGCGGCGCTGCGCAAGAGAGATTCATTGTAAGAAATCGAATGTCAAGTTGCACCGCGCTGCACAGCGCATATGCAGTGTACAGTGTATGAAACGTGCACCTTTTTGTGTAGTGAGTAAAGTTCAATTTATTATTTATTGAACAGCCTCCGTGGTCTAGTGGTTTAGAACTTGGCTCTCGACTCGGAGGTCGTGGGTTCGATTCCCGCGTTGGACTGACAAAAAATGTTGTTTCCAAGTTTAGTTAGGACAATGCAGGCTGATCACCTGATTGTCTGACAAGAAAGATGATCCATGCATCGGATGGGCATGTAAAAATTCGTGCGCCTGATCTCTCGCCAGGCGTGTCGGTCATCCGTCCCACTGGATTTCGAGAGTAAAAGGAGGAGATAGTGCTCATGTGTACTGCGCACACACTTGGGCACTATAAAAAATAACTACTGCATAGCTGGCCTGGTTTCAGTGAAACCGGCCACACCGATTTCACCGAAATCGATGTGGGGAGAAAATGAACTTTAATAATAATTTATTAAAGTGCAATTATTGAATACACTTTACAGATGCAGTGCCGCGTCGCGTATCGTCGCAATGTGACATTTCCTTTAATATGAAGTCAGTCTAACGCCGTGCCGTCTCTACAGTATAATTTGCCGTGAAGCTTCGCGAACCAAGACCGTTCACGAGATTTTCACACGTTGAACTTCATTAGACAAAAAATTGTATATCTCTAGTAGTCTACATCAGTAGTTCCCAACCAGCGGGGCGCAGCGTATGGCGTAAAGATCCAAGGGGGGTATAATCACTGAGATTTTGAGCCAGGTTAGGAGTTTTCACAACTTGAAGTGGCAGTGTGTTATTGCTAACTCGGTGGTCTAATTAACAGCAGCTAGTTGACAGACTTTCCCCTCTTGTCAGTTATGATAAGCGATATTTTTCATTAGTCACCACTCACCAGTCACTACTACTCGTAAGTTAAAGTAAACGGATGAGCCACGCAAAATATTTGTTTTAAATGGCATAGTGACCTATGGGACTAAATCGTGTTTTTGTTTTAACATTTCGCTCTGTACTTTTTATTTAAGAAACTTGAATAAAAAAAGAAAACAGTACAGAGATGAGAATATAAAAATCATGATTTAATTTGTGAAAGTAAATAATGGATAAGAAATCAATATGACGGAAGATATCAAGTTCTGTGGCTTCAACTGCACAATATTCGACAATCGATACTCGCACTTTCGAGCCTTTCTGTTCCTTTTTTTTCATCTATGATGGCGAAATAGTTTGAGGATCAATGTAGAGAATTGTAGAGGTGGCAATCTGCCAATTGTCAATTTATTGTTAGCTTCGCTGGACTTATTTCTTTTATTTCACTCTCTACTTACTTACCAACTGCATACTATGTACGTTTTTTACATCCTCTTGCAATTAAATAATCCTTAAATTTGTATAGCCAGTCATTAGAAAACATTCTAAAAACCAGGTGCGAAAAACTTGCACTCGGTGTCTAGAATTTAAAGTAGCGTTTAAATAAAAATATTTTTAGAGACAACATTTACTGTTATAACCGAATCCGTTATTTGTTTTTCACGGAAAAATCTACAGTGGTTTTTCGCACCGTTTTCTTAATTTCGCACCTTGTAGTTCACCTGTAAACTGTGGCTCGTGTGGCAGCCCCGGTCAACGACATATAAATTACATTTTGCGGTTTGAATCACCACAAAAAATGTAGGATACGAAACGCTGAGAAAATAATTACACCTTAGCTTACCTACCTGTAGAGAAGAGATAAGAGACATTATTATGGGTCTACAAACCAACCAAATAGATTCATTTATTCATACGGACTACGTAGTAAATCGATTTCATATTAATCTTAAAAAAAGTTATTTACCTTCACGAGTAAGTAGACGCATATATTATACAGATATAGTATGTAGATTTAACAAATTACAGCATTCAATGTTTTATTTTTATAACCCCTTTTTTCGATGCTTTTATTAACCTTAGTAGACGTAAAAGACATGTAAACACAACATGTTCAGAGACAAAAACTTTCAATATCTTGGTAATCCAAATACCTACTCTCGAAAGCAACAGATTTGAACATCTTTGAAACACAATATTTTCGAAAGTTACCACCAATCTCTAATCTAATCTGTTGTGTGTGTTGTTGTCAATTGGGAATGGCAGCGAGCGGCAGAACCGGTCGTTCGTGTTTTTGTTTAGGGCCAATCATTTTATTGAGCCAGTGCCAGCGTAAGTCACTTACCTATCTTATTGTGGAGAGGAGCTCGCGGACTATACTTATTACTTATTACTAATTAATATTGTTTGTAGAAAAAAAACCCACAACAAGCGTATGTAGTTGAATATTGCTTAAGTGATGTTAGAGATTGCCGGTATTAAATAATACCTGGATCCTTGGGTTCGTAGGTTTTAAATAGAAAACAGCTGATTCTCTTTTCTATTTAAAACCTACGAACGCATAAGTAAGATTTTAGGTTTAGTACTAAAGTAGAGACTTTAGTATGTACTAAACCTAAAATTTTACTCTACTATTCATTAAGTATAACAAATTACTTATTATGACATAAAAAATGATGTAAGTAATAAGGCAAAGTATCGAAATTAAATCATCTAATAAGCATAATTATAAGCGTGGAGACTCTACATGTCATGCCAACAGACGATCTCTCCGACCCCCGGCCCCGTTACGTTTCACATCTTTAAAAAATTGTAATTAAAAACAAGAGTACTTAATCCGTCAGCGGGCTCTTAGACTAAGCCAGTAAGAGCTTTGATCGTCTGATTCCCCCACGAACCACGTACCGGCTCAGTTATTGACCCGCTCTATAGATATCCGCAGTGCGCGCGCACTGTCTCCCACTAGATAGAGCCTAGACCGGCCGCGAAATGCCGGCACCCTGCGACTCCTGTAAAAGTGAGTATTATTTTAATATATAAACGAATTAATTATAAAATAATATTACGTTCAATATAAGCACGTGGTAATATTAGTTTTGGGATTTTGTGGAAAATTGTGGAAAAAGTTTGGTATCTTGAGTGATGACAGATATCATAGGGATATTGTATTTTAGCACATTTTCTATATTACATAACAATTAATTAACAACAAAAAAAACCAAAGTTTTTGCAATAATGAGGTTATATACATCAATATCACAGCGTAGAATATGAAAATGTTTTCACGAATTGCGAACCTATGACGCATTTAGATTGGACTAATTGGTGTAAGTTAATTGAACACCAAAATATATAGTGTTATTTTTTATTAATTCTTTCCTTCATATTGTTAAGTTATGTTTTAGTAATTCTCTTACATTAATAATGTTATCAATTCTCTACACGCCGTTCAATCGAGGTGATACAATGGTGTCTTTGAGTGATCTTTCGAGAAAATACCAGAGCACCTATGTATGTAGATAAGACGAGATGAGACTGTACGACATTATATATATACATATATATAAAAGTAAGTCGTGTTAGTTACACTATTTATAACTCAAGAATGGCTAAACCGATTTAGCTAAAAATTGGTGGGGATTTAGCTTAGAACCAGGAGACGGACATAGGATACTTTTATCCCGTTCCCGATGGACGTAAAAATTGATTGCAATTCCAATGTCTCGCTAAAACCCGAGAACGGCTGGACCGATTTGGCTAATTTTGGTCTTGAAATAATTGTGGAACTTCAGGGAAGGTTTAAAAGGAGAGAAATATTGGAAAAGCTGTAGGTTTTAGGAGTAGGTGTAGGTGTAGGACTAGGACGTAGTAGACATTGCATTGTAGGTGTAGTTATTTATTCATTCCAGTTCATATTTAAGACAGAACAACGTGTGTCAGGACAGCTAGTAATTTATAAATTAGGTATTAATTTCATACTAATTTTGATATAAGATCATCGAATTATTAATAATATGCATTTCACACTACATAGTAAAAAAACAAAGTCGCTTTTTCTGTCTGTCCCTATGTATGCTTAGATCTTTAAAACTACGCAACGGATTTTGATGCGGGTTTTTTAATAGATAGAGTGATTCTAGAGGACGGTTTATAAGTATATAACATGCATAATATAGTAGGAAAATGGATGAACCCTACGAGGTAGATCAAGATAATGTACTAGAGTATTGTACACCTTAAAAAGTTCTACGAAAAAGTCCGCGATGGTATTGACATCTCTTAGGGATAATCCACAATAACTGTTTTTATCCTTTACTTATTACGAGAAATAATGGCTTAATTGCGAAGCGATTTTAAGCAATACAGTATTTATCTTACCTTATCCAATTAAGTACCTTAAATACATTGTGCATTTAATATAAGTAGATCAATATGGCCCTTTACATCATGTAATTTAAATGGATATTTTCGAAGATATTACAGATTTAAAATGCAGGGACATAGCGGTTTATTTAATAAAACTAGCTGCCCATGCCCAGTTCATGCTTATTATTATATATGGTATTTTCAGAAGCTATAAATAGCTAGCGTCTAAAGACGGATACAGTATGATCCTTATCAAATTAAATACGTTACTCACTTTAAGGATTTTATACACATTATAGTAGCCCTGTTTAAATTAATATTTTATATTTAGAAAATATCGTAAAATTTATATTCAAGCGCGAGAAATATCAAAAAAATCAAGCGGTCTCGCACGTCGCGTCGAGGTGATAGGGTCCCGTTTTTACCCATTGGGTACGAAACCCTAAAAACATTTTGAATTTTGTATGTATACTCCTTTTCTCCAAGAACACTATTCGCGGGCGAAGCCGCGGGCAAGAGCTGGTAACATATATACAGTCTCTTTCTTCAGTCATCTTTCTTTTTTATTGCCAACGTAGTGTTTTTTACTTTTTAACTGTGTGCAAAATTGACAAATAAGGATCAGTCAATGTAGAGTTGTATTTTCGAAAATTTGTAGTTATTGCGTGGAAGAGTAACAAACATCCACACTTCCATCCATCCATCCCATATACTACACATTATGAAGGATTCATATTTTGTAGTCGCTAGTCACTACTCAGTATTTATTTGACGTGTAGGCTACGGAAGGTATCTGTTACTACCTAATCTTAATGATGTAGGTAATAAGACTTTCTACGTACCTATCTACCTTTGCCGTACCTACTAATGCCTTAAAACGTATCGCCACGTCAGTACTTTATTCGAATTTTATTTTTTTATTTTATTTTTTATTATATATTTTATTTTATTGAATAAGTTTGTGTTTTACACTCCCATCTTCCAACGACAGCTCATTATGTCTGTTTGACTATCGCCAATTACAATCTTAGTGCTACCGGAAAAAACAATTTATTTTTTAAGATAGTAACCCCATTGTCAGTAAGCGAGCTGATGTTGATGAATTATAGCTAAGAACTCTCGATCACATCAGATTTGAAACAAAAAAAAACTAGATCGGTTCGGATCGGTTCATCCGTTTGTTGAGTTCAGAGAGACGCGTCAAACTTAAGCCTTTCGATGCACGCGACGCGAGACCGAATTAGGGTCGCAGAGCCACTGCTTAGTATGAATTTATATGGAGCACTTAACAATCACCGCGACCCGCGACGCGCGACTGGTGAGCGTAGCTAGAGAACCTAATTGGCTGGTAGCGGTCGCGGGTCGCGGTCTCGCGTCGTACACCACGACCCCTCTGTTAAGAAACTTCTCACCTGTTAATTGTTTTCTGCAGGCACTTGCGGCGGGGGCAAGGCGGCGTGCGGCACCAACTGCACGTGCGGGCCCACCTGCGCCTGCGGGGATGGAAAGCCTTCGGGTCTGTAGACATTCTCTCGCGTTCTTTTCCTAGTAGACCACTCCCTCTCTCTTCGTAATAATATTATGATCACCTTGTACACACTTATTAAATTCGGGAGGTATAATCAGCTAAGTACAAAACAAAAGCCAATTAAATGGATGTGAAGTTGATAATAATTGTTTTTTTATTACAGGTAACAAACCCTGCTGCCAGGGTGGAAAGTAAAATGGCCTTCAATATTCTTCTACTATAAACAGCTTGTTATACTTATATTGATAAAGCTACACCTAGATATAATATTATGAAGCTTAGAAAATATATTCAAGAAAATTATGTTTTTAAACTAGGTAATGTATTGATATTGTGTTGTCATGAAATAGATGTATTTAAATTATTTATTATAAGTAGCGTAGCTTTTGCTTGTAAGTAATATTATCACATTCAGTGTTTCTTTTGTAACATAAGAGAATACCAAGTACACATAATACTCATTAGTTTAAGCAAACGTTGGCACGCGCACATGCGTAAGCGCTGCGAGTGTATGATTTTTATAGTGGCTAAATAAATTGAAAAGGATAAAATTGCTTTTTTATTTATCTCATAATGGGTCTTTACCTATGAAATTGCCGTTCTGCAGTACTGGCCATTTCAAATCAAAATAATTTTTGTTTGGCTAAGAATTCTAATTTCAAATTAATTTTATTTTAAAAACATGGAATTCTTTTTCCAAAAGTAGTCATTTGTTTATTGCTTAGTGTTACATTTTCATCGCATTTGAATCTTTTTAGTCATCATGGATACGTTAAAAATTCGAGTAATTCTGGAATATGAGTGCCGTCGTGGCAGCAACGCGGCACAAGCGGCACGCAACATCAACGACGTTTACGGAGCTAACACTACAAACCAACGCACCACCTGTTATTGGTTTGCTCGCTTCCGATCTGGAAATTTCGACCTGAAAAATGAACCTCGCGGTCGTCCGAAGACTTTGGGCGACAGTGACAAATTAAAGGCGTTTGTGGAAGCTACACAATCACATGATACACAATCTACGGCTGAATTAGGAGCAGCTTCGACATTAGCGTCAAAACAATATTAGCCCATTTGCGTCAAATTGGCAAGGTAAAAAAGCTTGACAAATGGGTGCCCCACGAACTCAATGATCGCCAGCGCGAAGTACGCGTCGAGACGTGCCTTGCACTGCTCAACAGACACACAAATGAAGGAATTTTGAACCGCATTGTTAAATGCGATGAAAAATGGATTCTGTGTGATAACCGCAAGCGCTCAGCAAGTTGCTTGGATCCTGGTTCAGCACCTAAACAATGCCTGAAACGAAAACTTACCCCTAGAAAAGTGATGGTCACTATTTGGTGGTCTAGCGCCGGTGTGATTCATCACAGCTTCTTACCAAACGGGGTAAGCATTACTGCAGATGTGTACTGTGAAGAACTGAACACAATGATGGAGAAGCTGGCACATCTCCAACCAGCATTGGTCAATCGCTCGTCTCCGCTGCTCCTGCACGACCTCATACTGCACAGCAGACGGTCTCCAAGTTACAAGAACTGGGGTTGGAAGCTATCCTTCATCCGCCCTACTCACCAGACCTTGCGCCTACAGACTACTACTTTTTAAAGAATTTGGATAACTTCTTGGCGGGAAAAAAATTCAATACCCGAGAGGCAGTACAAAATGCCTTTGAAGAATTTGTTGCCTCCCTTCCAGCTGATTTCTTTAAGTATTGAGGGCATCAATAAACTGCCACTGCGTTGGCAAAGATGCATTGATTGCATGGGTGATTACTTCGATTAATACAAATAAAAAATATATGAAAAAAATTCGTTTAAATTTTTTCATACTAAACGGCAATTTCATAGGTTAAGACCTTATAATATGAGCCTTCATTTTAGATCCATCCGTTAGTTCCAATATTCTACAAACTATCACAGGTAAATTATGTCTCTAAAAGTAATGCGTCGGTAAAAAAACAAGGTTATCGTCAATAGTTTTTTATTTATACGACATTGTATACATTTACAAATTTATGGAAGCAACAAATGGGACTTTACTTATGCTAAATATATCAGGAATTCTCACCAAGCATCTATACAAAAATATTTGCCACGTAATCACTTCACATCAATAATGTCACATTTGTACGTTGTTACTTACGAGCTATGAAATACATTAATAGATCTGACTGATAGAATATAAAACAAGGGAGATGTATCGTTGGAGCTTAGAACGTATGTATTGGATGAATTGCTATTATATCAATGGTTTCTTTGTAACCCCTCAATGTGCGTAATTATCTAAAAATAAATATATTGTAATAAAAAATATAATTTAAATTGTGTTACAATAGGTTATTGAACCACGTGCGAGTATAACCGATTTTAGTAGTTTTAAAGCAAATGTTCACTACTAAAAACAAAGGATAAAATCTCACACAGACGTATTTCAACCTCCTTGTTTTATACACTATGCTTCTCTTTATTATATAGAATAACATATCTTTCTTGACTTCATAATAAACATCGATATTTCATAATAAAGATCGCTAGTTGATCATATTTAATAAATGTGGCATCACTTCGCATTACAAGTATAAAGCATACTTTACAACAAGGAAGTCTGTTCAGAATACAGTTTAATCTGACAACATACTCAGCTTATTACTTTGAAAATAACAAAGTGACGCCACATAGAATACATAATTTTATTATGTAAAATATTCAATTTAAAATATTAATAGTGTATCTCGCATACTTTGTTATATTTTTGGTAGTAATTGATTTGAATATATTTTAATTTATCATCGTTTATAAAAACGATTATCATCCTTATACCTTAAGAACTACAAAATCGAATATGTTAAGGTTCGTCCACATTGGTCTGAAGCTGTCATGTCAACCAATGTGAATGAAACCTTGCACGAGTATAGTTCTGATTTTTGTTTTTTATTTTATATTGTAATTATAAAAAACCATGCATAATTTTTTTATGACAAAATAAGTAGAGATCATACAACTGAAAAGTATTTTGTACATTTTAATATTAAAAAAAAAAAAACATATAGGTATAACAAAACTAGCTATTTAATTTTTAATTCATATTTCATATGTTGTGGATTACCACAGCATATGAAAAATGAGTAAATATACATATATAATAAGTCTGCATATTTATTTGTTAAATAATAAAAATCTCTTAGCAAAAATTCTTATCAAGCCCGAGCAAAGCTCTGCATGGATGCCCATAAAATATATTTAATAAAATAGCATCCCTAATTATTTCTCATGACTATACTTCGATTTCTGAAAACTACACGTGTCTTGAAAAGACACTACAAATAGCGTGTTTCAATACAATGTAATGTAACAGTTCACTACAGTCTAAAGTACATAAAATTCAGATTTTATCAAAATATATTATGAGGAGAATTTTAACAAAGCTTAGAACACTATTTGTCTCTGATATAGATTTATTACAAACGTTCGTAGATCTCTGCATAATAAATATATAACATCGACATGCACGCCACAAGCACAAAACACTAACAAATGCACTCCTTCCGCTTTCAAACAAAATATACCGTATAACCGTAAAAATATAAAATGGCAACCCTTAACTACTATAAAAAGAGTAGATATTAATAAATAACGCTATCGAACACAATCATGCGTCTACTAATTAATAAATAGACACATCGCATTGCCGCGTTTAACCTTAACAAATATTAATTCGATTTAAGAAATATATATTACCTCAAATTAATTCGCACAACAACGTTTGACGTTGTTTTTTGTTATTTTAACAACTTAAACAACAACAAAAAAATCAGTTAGATCACATCACTATCACTGAGTAACCATAAAATATAAATGAATAAAATCCTTTTGGCGGGAGATTATAGACTATGGCACGGGCTCCTCCTCCGTCCCCTCCTCGGAGTCGTACACTGGGGCGCCATTTTTCATTTGTATCACTGACTTCTTTCTATGACGACTTTCTTTTAAACCTTTCTCGATGTTCCTGAAAATAAAAGATAACTAAATGAAATATGTACTTATATACTTAATTTATTTATGTATACTTTGTGTATTAAATATTTGTACAATCGTAGACTTTACTTACTGGTAAAAATTTAACTCTGCAGGGTCTTCAACTTAAAATATTTTTATGTTTTGTTATTTGCTACTTTTTGTGAATATGTTACCTGGAACCAATAAGCGGATGTAAAGTATTCTTCAAGCTGGTGAATATGTACGGGTGCGTTCGTTCCTGCCTGGTGAGCAGTTCGCGAGCGGAGGCCAGCGGCTTGCCGAGCGGCTCGGAGAGTTGCTCGTGCAGCGAGTGCTTACTGTCGCACGCCTCTGATATGGAACGGTCCAAGGTCACGGATTTGCTGAAATAACAAATTAAATCGTAAGTGATATATGTACACTTAGTACATAATTACGAAATTCGCTACTGTATAGGGAATACCTTGCTTTTACTAAGTTTATCCTGGTTAACAAAAAAACATGTTATAATATATTTTGTTGTTCGAATATGATATTTAGTTAACCTGTAATGCAGTATAACGTCGATACAGCAGGCCATCTAGTGTGGTTCAGCAACATAATTATTTTCTATATTAGCGAGGTGACCGGCGATGCGTCGCATCGCCGCCTCACACCACATAGAATAATCTGACTACATAATTAGATATCTTACTACTATTATAAATGTGAAAGTTTGTGAGGATGGATGGATGTTTGTTACTCTTTGACCCAAAAACTACTGAACGGATTTCGATGAAATTATGCATGGTAAAGTGGAGTCATTTTAATACGTAAGTACGTCTGTCAGTTTTATCTTCATAGTGAGGTGACCTGCTTAAAAACATCGATTAAAGTGAATGAATCGATACGGACTTGAAACATATGTGAATTTTAAAAATCATCAGGCGAATCCCTGTCTCATTATTATTTTTTCTTTCGTAAATTTAAGGAACAAAATAAGACAAGTACATAATTTAACAAAAAAATTGCATTTATTCAGTTGAACTATCAGAACTGTTATTACTCTCTTGTTGTGTTGCTCTCTTCAAAATAATATCGTAGCGTTCTAGCAGGATTTTCCGCTTGTCAGATTTTTTAAATCTAAAGCCAATCTATTTCAAAACCTTTGATAGAGACGATTTACCGCCAAAAAATAAGCCTGCGTCTTTTAACGAACTCATTAGCTTTTCCCGTGTAGGATATTCTTTTCTCGTAATATTAGGTAGGTAATTTCACCCACATAATCAATTATTTTGCGTACCGCTTTGTTGTAACTTAAAACTATTTTTTATTTCCCTCTGATTTCAGTATGGCTTTGACAGTTGTCACCTGAGATTGTTGACATGTCAAGGTATGACGGATGTCTGTGGAGTGTATTCAGTTTTACGTTGCAGTATTTTACAAGCTTAGTTAATTATGTTTTTTTTTTCTTTTCTTTATGTTGTTTAGTTTTGATGAGTTTTTTAAGTATTTTTTTGTGTAATAGTGCTTATTGGTGCATGTTTAAATACATTTAAACATAACATATGACACTGTAGGTATGAGGTGTTTTTAGTAGCATAGTTAACTATACTATAATATTTTATAGTATACATGTTATTTATTTATTATTATATTAAATTACGTAAATACATTTATATTTTTAAATATACACTATTTTTGTATTGTTACTTATAATTATTTTAAAATCATTATCATGACTATCAGTTCTGACACTTCATCTGGTGACTTTTTTCTGTTTCTTCTGTATGTAATGATGAGAGTTTTTTAAGTGCTTCATTTAACCCACTAAGGGATACCGTTTTAAATAACTTTTCTTCAGTTAAAAAATGTTTTAAGGCCGTCTATATCAATGCGCAGAGCATTCCGGCTCATTATCCTGATGTGCTAACTTCCTTCGATCAAGTTAATGTTGACGCCATCTTAGTGTCGGAGACGTGGCTTAAACCCTGCCTACCATCAACTTGTTACGGTCTACCAGGTTATAAATTAATTCGCAATGATCGAATTAGGAGGGGCGGTCGCGGTGTTGCGATCTATTTGCGTTCTGACATTCCTTTCACTGTTATCAGTTCGTCAGCACAGCCTCCGCCATCCGACGCACTAGAGTACTTGCTCATTGAGATTGAAGTAGCTTTTGGTTGTAAAATACTTCTAGGCGTGTTCTACTGTCCATCATTGCACTATAACTACTTTTCAACCTTTGAGCATTTACTTGAAACATACAAGCCTAATTACACTAATTTAAACATAATGTGCGACTTCAATACTTGTATGGTCAAAGATGATGGTAGATCAAAAACTCTTAAGTCTATTTTGGACTCCTATAACATGAGTTTACTGCCACTTTACCCAACACACTGTTCTCCTGGTTGCTGTCCTTCCTTGCTGAATCTCATCATCGTATCATCGCCAAATTCTGTAACCAAACACGGCCAGAGTTCAGCAGAAATGTTCTCTTACCACGACCTTATATATGTTGCCTTTAATGTTCGCATACCTAAACCTAAACGTAAAACACTTCTTCAGCATAATTTCTCATCCATGTATGTAGGTAGCCTGAGGGAAGACGCACGCAACACAGATTGGTCAGCACTGTACACAACGGAATCGGCTGATGATAAGGTAGAGATGTTTAATAGCCTACTCAAATCTCTATACGATAAGCATGCTCCTGTCAAGCCAATTAGAATTAAACATCTTCCGGCTCCATGGCTGTCAGATAATATTAAATCTCTTATTAATGCCAAGCATGCAGCCAAAGCCAAATACAAAAAATATAATACAAATGAGTATCGCGATAAATATATTAAATTAAGAAACCGCTGCAATACTATGTGTCGTGATGCTCAACGGCGTCATATTTATTCAGCGGTCGAAAATGGCGATCCAGCGAAAACATGGAAATTTCTAAAATCTCTCGGTATTGGCAAAAATTCCAATCTAAATAACTCCTGCAATATTTACACTAACTTACTAAATAAATACTTTACATGTATCCCTAACTTAGACCCGGCCATTAAATTACAAACCCTTAGTAAAATTTCACTGATGCCAATTTCAAACTCCGAGCCTTTCTCTTTCGCTTCATTCACTGAGTGTGAGGTTAAAAGACACGTCATTACGATAGCCTCGAATTCCTTTGGTGATGATAGCATCAGTCGTGGAATGATTATCCCGATTCTTGACATAATTACACCTATCTTATTACATATTTTCAATTTCTGCGTATCAACTTGCTCCTTTCCTGATACCTGGAAATCCGCTCACATAAATGCCCTTGCCTAAATCCTCTCGTCCTAATTTTTTTTTCTGATTTCCGCCCAATATCAATTCCTTCCTATATAAAGTTTTAGAGCGTCTCTTGCATCATCAACTCAACAGATATATTACGCGCAACAATCTCCTTATCACGTATCAATCTGGTTTCCGCACAGGTCACAGTACCACTACAGCCTTAGTCAAGGTGGCAGACGATATTCGGTCTGGCATTGACAATAAGAAGCTCACCATGCTAATTCAACTTGACTTCAGCAACGCATTTAATTCTATTGACCATGACATCCTTATTAGTCTGTTGGCGTCTTGTAACCTCTCACCTTCTGTGATTCAATTACTTCACAGTTACCTTGTGGGTCATCGGCAGAGAGTTAAAATTTCTGAATCTTTTTCTGACTGGACCAATACTACTGCCGGCCTTCCTCAAGGCGGTGTTTTATCCCCATTACTCTTTGCCTTGTTTATAAATTTCATTACTCTATTTATTTCTGCTTCTTTTCATTTATATGCAGACGATTTGCAAATTTATACGCAGTCAACTCTGGATGCATTGCCTGCGGCGGTGGGTGTTATGAACAGGAACTTATCGGCTATATGTGACTGGAGCAAGGAACATGGACTTCTCATTAACCCCGTTAAGTCTCAGTTAATAATACTTGGCAGTCCGGGGCTGGTCTCCAGAATTGACTGGGATACTTTACCGTCGGTGTCCATCAATGGTACAACAATACCATATAGTAAGGTTGTAAAGAATCTTGGTGTGTACTTTGATGAGCATCTATCTTGGTCTTAGCAGCTGAAAGAGATTAGCAGAAAGGTTTACTCAACGTGGCTCTTCCTTAAACGACTTCGGTATGTTCTGCCGGTTCCTACTAAGGTAGCCTTAACTGAATCGTTGTTTCGCTCCCTTCTTGATTACGAGGATGTTTGCTTCATTAACTTGACCGACGACCAACTCAATAAACTTGAGCGACTCCAGAATCTGTCTCTGAGTTTCATCTTTGGCTTGCGCAAATTTGACCGCATATCTGAGTTCCGTAACAAGCTCAAGTGGTTACCAATTCGCTTACGCCGTAATGCTCGCGTACTTTCCTTCCTTTACTCCATCCTATTTGATCCCAACAGCCCTCAATATCTAAAGGAAACCTACAGCTTTCGTTGCTCCGACAGGCAAGAGCTGCGGTCCTCCAAAAATCTCCTTCTTGATATCCCCTCCACCACACTAAGTATTCCCAATCCTCATACCTTGTACAATCCGTCCTACTCTGGAACTATCTCCCTACCCGAATAAGACAAGCCAAAACATTGAATACTTTTAAATCCTCCCTAAAAGAGTACTACCTCAGACTGTGTCAGATGTAACGATATGCATATAGTGTTATATATATTATTATTATAACGTAAATTGTTTTTATTACTTGTATTATTATTTAAGTTATTGTATATGTATTATTGTGTATGTATGTATTTATTTATTTATTTTATTTTATGTTTATAGTATCAAGATAAATACTTTTAGCGCAATACCCCTCTCCAGCAATTTGTTCCTTTCTTTCAAAGGTTGTCTGGAAGAAATTGCTATTTAGTAATAAGGCCGCCTTTGTGTACTATCGTAGTGTTTTTAGTATTTTCTATATTTGTGTGTATGTGTAACTACTGATTGTGCACAATAAAGTATATTTTCATTTCATTTTATTTCATCCATAAATGTGGTTGCGAATTGCAGAAGCATCAAAATTATCAATGCCAACAATTTTCTTGTCCCTCTTTCTTTTTTTCGGTATACGTAAAGTATTATCTTCAGAGCCTGATGGTCCGTATTTCTCTTTCAGAATTTGAGTAAATGTCCTCTTTCCTATTTCCAATGCTTCGGCAACGCGTTCTCTCGGTTGTGTCAATGGTAAAAGAGGCCCATCGTTAACTGATTCACGTTCAAAATAATTGTACAATTTCACCACTAAACTCGGAATTATAATTCAATTAGACAGTAGCTAATTTGACATTATCTACTGTCATTTTGTAAAATAATGATACCACATACAGGGTCTGTCGTAAATAATGGATAACCCGTAAACTGGGGTTGGTCCGGATGTGAAACTGTAAGAAAATCGTATATTCTTGCCAGGGTTTCTAATCATATGCAAATGGCGTAGCATTTTATACTTTTTTTATAAATTTCGCTACTTTTTTCGTTCATTCCGTTGCCATTTCATCAAATTTAGGTATTTCTGTGTGATCTTTTTAGTATTATACTCCTGAAGACGTGTATTATTTAATTTTAATACAATTTTAGGTGTTTTTAACGTAAACAATTTTCAAAATCATCTTTTTATGCTTTTTTTAAACTATTTTTTTCTTAATGTCTTTCTTAATTATTTTAGATAGTTTTAGTTTTAGTTTTTCTTAATTATTTTAGATATATGTTTTTCTTAATTATTTTAGATTTTACAAGTGATGAACGATGATCCAGAAATGCCCAAGGTTTCCAAAGACACCCTCAGAAAAATTTTGAAGCATCTTAATTTTAAATTTGTTGCACGGTCACGCAAGAGCACACTTATTGATCGAAATGTAATAATAACATGGCGCCAGCGTTACTTGCGATTTATGTCAGTTTCGACGAGAAGGGAGACATATATACTATCAAGATGAAACTTGGGTTAACGCAGGTAAGGCTAACAATTTGAATTTATATACATTTTACATTAAATTTAATAGTAATATTGAATGTTCATGTACTATATTTATTTTTAGGTCATACTGTAAAAAAAACTTGGGTGGACAAGAAAGTCACATCATCTCGGCAAGCGTTTTTGGAGGGACTGACCACTGGATTAAAAAATCCATCTGGAAAAGGCAAACGTCTCATAATTAGCCATATAGGTAGTGAACAAGGCTTCCTGGAAGAGGGGCTCATGATTTTTGAAGCAAAAAAAAAATTGTGAAGATTACCATGATGAGATGAATGCAGTTTTTTTTGAGGAGTGGTTCGCTGGAGTCTTACCACAATTAAGACCAAACTCAATTGTGGTGATGGATAATGCACCTTACCACTCCCGAAAATTGGAAACGGCACCAAAAATGAGCTGGATAAAAGCTGCCATTCAAGACTGGCTTTTAAATAAAAATATTCATTACGAACCAGATATGGTTAAAGCTCCCTTTTAGAACTGATTCCACATAACGAGTCTTTTAATAAGTACGCTGTAGACGAAATGGCAGCACAACATGGGATCACGGTTTTGAGACTGCCCCCTTACCATTGCGAGCTGAACCCTATCGAATTGATATGGGCGCAGGTAAAGGGGCATATAGCTCAAAATAATAAAACCTTCAAATTGACAGACGTGAGAAATTTATTTGAGGAAGGCATTCAAAAATTACGGCTACCGAATAGTCTAAATGCGTATCCCATGTTGTAAAAGAAGAGTAAAAAATGAGTAGGCTAGATAAGTTAATTGAAAACATCACAGACACATTTATAATAAATGTTACAGAAAGTGACAGCGATAGCGATGACGACGATTTATAAAATAAAATATTACCATAATACATCTATTTGTTTTATTTCTCATGTTCCTTTATGATCAAATTTTTTTTCACATTTATTTATTTATTATTATTATTTATTTATTTCACAATTATTAAAGAAAACTCTCAGATCCTTAATAAAATTAATCGTCATAACTAAATCCGTTCAGAAATATTTAATTTCCTGATATACTTAGTTTCTATTAAAATAGTAGTTGTTTAGATATACTATATAAACGAGAGGAATCGATCCGGAAATATTCCATTTCCGTATCGAATAATTTCGCAACGTCACTATTTAGTACTTGTCATAACGTTGCAACACTGAAATTGTCAAATCTGGAATCGAATTAAAATTCCGAGTTTAGTTCGCAAGAGTGTCTGTTTAGCGTTTTACCCCGTTTCGACATGGTAAGACTGTAATGTTGTTCTTGTTTCCTAATCGTTAAGCAATCGAAGTCCAATTTATAGCCAGGTAAACGTAGTCAGAAATATCAGTCCAATAAAAAAGCCGGGTCAGAAGAAAATAAGAGAGAGCACACCAAAAACGCACAGTCACTTCGCACAACGACAAAAGACTGCGTCATGTAATGGTGACATGACATGGCGTCATCGACAGGCACTGGTGTTGCCAGCAACATCCCAACTAAATTGTACCTAACATCAATGATTTTTCTATTTAGTTATTTTTTGTATATTATTGTTATTATAGAATAATAAATATAATTATGTTTTATTATAATCACAACGTGGTTATTAATTTATGGTGATATTTCTTCACAAGTATGCACAAGTGCATTAGATTCTACTTATCAGCTTTCGATTTTTTAGAGTAACATCCCTAGTGTTTAAAAAGAATAAATTATAGTTTAAAAAAACTAAAAAACACGTTTTATAGAAAATCTAACTAAAAAATAAAAAATAAAATTTAATAAATTTGGATTAAGAATAGTGTAAATGAAAAATAAATGTTTATTATTGTAAAAAAGCGTGTCTTCACCTGTACGTTAGTTTGTATGTAACCGACTCCCGTGGATTTGATTTTGATCTACTTCAAACGGTCAAAAAAAAGAAGATCCTTCTCATATCTGCCAATAAAATGTTTATAACTATTGACACTATGCACAACATTTATTTTTCATTTACACTATTCTTAATCCAAATTTATGAAATTTTATTTTTTATTTTTTAGTTAGATTTTCTATAAAAGCGTGTTTTTTTAGTTTTTTTAAACTATAATTTATTTTTTGCTTTTTAGTACGATTTGCCAAAGAGTAAGCCTGGAACTGCACGCATGCGTAGTTCGCGCACTAGTTCTATCTCTCTTACTCTCATGCAAAGGATGCGGAAAGAAATTGATGAATCCTGGCGAATTTAATCAGGATAATCGGATATTTTAATCGAATTATTGCGGTCATCGGTCATCGGTCTTTGACAGGTGTGCAAAGTTTGAATTAAATCTGATCGTTCAAAGTAGGACAAAATCAAACCCAAAGGAGTCGGTTACAAGCAAGCAAACATACAGGTGAAACTAATAAAAGCGTTATAAAAAGGGTTAGGGTGACGCAACATCGTAACGACGTTCAGTTCTTTAGATCAGAAATTGTTTATTATGTTTAGAATTGTTTGTTAGTGAAAGCAAATCGTAAAATTACTCGTATCGGTCATTATTACAATAAATATGTAATCGGAATTGAAAAAAGTTAAGCAATTGTGCAGTTCTAACAAAACGAAAAAATATATTATTTTATGCCCGCCGTTACAAGGTTACGTTGTTGAATTTTGATGAATTGTCAAATGTTACCTATTAAAATGACTCCACTTTAGTAGTGAGATACCCGATACTATATTAGCGCGGCCGGAGCCAGTTTTCAAATAATAAAGGAATACTCACTCCTCGTCAGAAGACGGCGGCGAGTCTGGCGTGTCGCTGTCGGCGAAATTCGGCAGGCTGCGCGACCACGTGAACGCCCGCAGCGCGCGCGACCGCACGTAGATGAACGGCCGGATTATGCGGATGTTGTGCTCCCTGAAACGTGCATGTACACAAACACAAATAAGGAACTATAATCAGCTATCCTATTGGTTGTTGTTAAATTAAATTTTTTCGTACATTAAATTAAAGAAAGAACGGAGCGACGACGACTGTGACTGTTCTCAAAAAATACTATTCTCAATAAAATACTATTCGACAGACATATACAGGATGTTAATAGTAGAACGTATCCGTTTTTAAGCAAGTTCAAATTTTTTAAGCTAATGTTTTTCATGACAATGACATTCAAGACAATGCTGTTGTTTTGTAAATAAAACGATAAATGGAAGATCATAAAACATTTTATAGGTTTAAATCGTGCTTAGATTAGTTTATTATGCTTCTTTTATTACGAGGAAATTAAAACATTAACTATTGAAACAATTTTCAATGCTTTATTATGATCCGAACCGATCAGGTTTACACACTTTTGAAAAAGATACATAATCTCGAATATCTCAGAAAAGGTCCGATATCGGCCAAGCAAAGGGTGGGGTCAAATGATTTGTCTTCAACTCCCCGGATATATTTCACGGTTTTTTTTTTATTAACGCAAGGGCAAACGCAAGGGCAAACGCGCAAACGGACCACCTGATGGAAAACAATTACCGTCGCCCATGGAGACCCTCAACATTAGAGGAGTTACAAGTGCTGGCGTTTTAGGAAGTAATACGCTCCCTTCTTGAAGGTTTGTATCAACGGTGGCGAAAAGTTGCAGCAGGTATAAGTCCGAACAATTTCTCGGAGGACTCCCTGTAATATTACCGATAGAGGATGCAGAGCGATGCTACATCTCTACGTAGTTATAAGGGGTCAAGGCTAACTTGGCCTTACCCTCTAGATGAAGTCGGAACTGGACCTCGCTCGATATATATATATATCAAGTATTCAAGGAGACAGTTACGGGGGTGCTTTCAAAACGAGGATATACGATTGACTATGTTCTACCAAACGCCCTGTATATTAACACAGTGCTTAAACCATTAACTCGTTAAATAATATACTCGATATTCATCATGATAAATCATTATTACCTGACGCGATAGTGCGCCTTAGTGGACGCCAGCGCGCCGCCATATAGCGCGGCAGCTAGGAACGCGTGCGCGGCATTATCTAGTGACTGCGCAAGCGCCGCGACGCCGTAGCCGTGCGCCGCCGCCGCGCTGTACACGCGCCGCCGCACGCCGTGACACGCCCACCGCCTTAACTCCGATAGGTGCGCCCCGCCGGAATCTACCGACAGCAATATGTGGTGTATTATTATTTAATTTACGGTCAGAATTGTATATTATTTTATAATGATTTAATTAGATGAAGTTTGCAACTTTATTCAAGATGCAAACAGATGTAACTCTATGTGGGAACATCTTAAGCACTGATGCCTTTAACCTTTGTAAACTTGGGACTTATTGTGTGCATTGAGTCTTATGCCACCTGCGTGACAGGCTCTGCCTAGTGCACGGGCATAGGAAAAGATCCCTTTAGCTAACTTTGTTAAATAAACATTTTCATTTCATTTAATTTTAATTTTATTTCAAGTACGCATTTAATACGAAAAAATAAATATATAAGTTTAAACTGAATTACAATTCAAATAATAATACGAATCAATATGAATACGACACACCGATTATAATCGGTGCCGCGGTGTGTCGTATCCTAATTCCCAATACATACATACATACGTACATACAACATACAAAAACTCTCAAAAATAAAATAAAACTACTTACGTTGCAATTCGCTATGGTTCATTTTGTCTTGGTAAATGAATTTGACGCCCAGAGTTCTGCAGTACGCCATCAAATGGAGCGGATCGACTTTCGAGTCCGGCTCTTGCACAAACAGCGCACCTGAAAGTAAATAATTATGTTGACATATTATATTACTAATAAAGATAATCCGAAGATGATATACGCCTGATTGTAAGCGACTACCGCCGTCCTTGGACACCCAAATCACCAGAGAAGTTATCAGTAATTCTAAACCCTCAATCTCCTTAAGCTTCCAGTACTGTTACTCACTCTGCAAAACAAAACAAGCCCTATTTAACTCCGTTTTATGTGAGGTCGTGATATTTCTCCAGTCGAACTGGCCCACTCGTGCCGAAACATAACCGTCAGTAAAGTTACTCTGCTTACCTATGCTAAAATGTACGCCCTTAGCCCTGGCGTAGAACTGGTACTGGTGCATGGTGTGGAGCAGCGCTATAGAGTCTCTACTGCCGGACAGACAGACGAGCACTTTGTCGTTCGGTTTGATCATATGATGCTCTTGAATTGCCTGGAAAAATTACAGAATGAAAAATTGCGAAATATGAGGCGGCTGATTCTTATCTTCTATATACACAAATTTTCTAAGCTGCCGTTCGATCTGTATCGGTTTTTTGTTATCTGTACGGATCGATGTGGTGTTAAGAAATATTCTGCAGGTATAATTCAAGGAATATTTGAATGCACTATATACGTTGCTTTTATTATTTATTTAAAATCCAATCTCGTATACAAGTCAGTATCATTAAATTATGACTTATACGCCCTGAAATAGATCAAATTCGTTTGACAAAGGTGATGGTCAAAAATTGACCCAGAGTCGACAGCAATTCCATTGCTGTCGACTCTGAGTTCGCTTTAAATCATAATTGAAGTCACTAAAAGGGTAATCCCGAAATTCACCGGGTATACATACTACAGACATAGACACTAGTAGTATTTTAATTAGTGAGGCTAAATGTAATCATACCTCAACAGTAGCCTTCCACACGTTCTTGGGTGGGCAATGCCACTTGCCCTCGTCGTCGAAGGTGAAGTCAGTGAGAGAGACGTCACTACAGGCGCTGCTATCGTCTTGTTCTGGCTCCTCCCAGCAGTCTGACTTGAACAGGCGGCATTCCGACTCACTGGCGATGAGACGGTTGTATTTTGAGTCGTGTTATAATAATGATAAAGTTGAAATATCGTTATGCAATTACTTAAAGAGGTGGCTTTCCGACTCACTATTTATAAATATGTAGTTGTTTAAAAGGTAAGGTTTGTCATGTTTTAAAGGTAATAAAGTTGACATAATATGTTTGTGCAACTTATAGAAGAAAATACTATATATATATATATATATATATATATATATATATATATATATATATATATATATATATATATATATATATATATAGAGAGAGAGAGAGTAGCTATGTCAGTGTTTGAAAAATTTGACTATAATAAAAGAAAATGTTCTAATATGAACACCTAACAGGCAATAAATCTTTTTATAACTGGTATCATGCACACTAGAGATTCATTTAATGAAAAAAGGTTTTAGGAGAATGTAGACCAAACTTTTTGCAAATAAAAAGTAATGATTAGTTATTTTGACACTGTATATATAAAAGATGAAGAAATGAAGAGCGTCCAACATCTGGTAAAATAGCTTAGAAAAACCACAACGTACCTACAAAAATACGATGAAGGTATCTCTAATACGAATGGATAATTTTGCAACCAAAAATATGAGAAGCCCATAAAGAAAATGCCAATTGGTATCACTAGGAATTTACCTCCTATCGTTAAGGGACTCGTCATTAGAGACTCTGTGCGCGTCAGTCCCGTAGCCGCTAGACCGGGAGCTCTGGTCCGAGCAACTAGAGGACGCGTTCGAAGATCTACTCGACCGCTTTGAGTCCAACGCGCTCGTTGCGCTTCTGGAAAACGGTAGCATGTTCTAGAAAGTCGTTTCAATTTCCAATAATCTAGAAGGCTTTAAAATGTCAATTTAATGCAAACTATTAATGAGAAGGAATGCTTCTAAAACCACTTTAAATTAAGCAGGACCTATCGCGACTGTATACAGCGTATTTACATAGGAAAATGTAAACATTTCGAAGACTTTATACTATCGTCATAACTTTGTAACGTTTTTTTACTGGTGTGAAATCAAAGTAAATCTACAAAAATATGAACCTATATATTAATAATTTAATACTCGTAGATACGACAATATAATAAACATATTTACCGACTGTGTCCGTCGTCGTCTTGGATGTGAAAGACCACTCTTCCAGACTCCGTCTCAGTGTACTTTATAACTTGTTTGGTCGAGTTACTCGAACACACAGGAACGCCCTCTATAATATCAGGCACCTCATTTTTATCAGGGCATGAGCGCAGTCTACCTTGTAGTTTTCTTAATTTATTGTTGGTCGGATCTGAGGAAGTTCGCCATTTCGCTAAAATAGATGAACGAACAAAACATTGAAAACTAAGAAATCAGTAAACGAATAAAAAACAAAGAAAAGAAAAAGTATGTGCTCATACACGAGGGGTGGAAACTAAAAACGAAAAATGACATTATGGTCATGCTGAAACTAATGAGAAAAGTGAACTCACCGAAGTCACTAAAGGAGTCAGTTTCGGTAAAAGTCATGTTGATTCCGCTGTCCTGTGAACTGACGGAGGGGTTTTGGCACCAGGTCTTTTTTATGCAGCAGTGTCTGCAAATTGTGTCAGCACAGCTGACTTCATCGTCCGACAATTTATTCGAGCTCGAAGACTTGGGAAGATTAGGTGAATTTTGAGATGTGGTCACCACTTGAATTATAGTATCCGGAGTAGAGGTTTCGCTGGAATTAAACGAGATACTATTCGGCCCGGAAGTTTCATGAGAGGGTGTAAATTGAGCCGACTTGGGCGACTGTGTGGTCGGAGATCGTTGGCAAGAGCGACAGTCGTCCTCTAAAATGTGGGAAGTGAATAAAGGACTAGTAGGACATTTTTTCAGTTGCTGAGCAGTGTTCGACTTGGGAAGGTCTAGACCTAGACCTAGTTCTGGCCCGGATCCTATTCTTTTTCTGACAGGCTGTGGTGGAGAGCTTCGTCTCGACCCCAACGTGTTTAAGTCTGGAGAGATCATTTCATCGACCTGGTTAACCATTTCGCGAATTTCGTGCTTAACCTCCGAGGCCATCTCTTTGGACATACCCATCAGGTATTCGGCGACGTCGATAACGGACACTGAATTTTTATCACTCTGACTAGACGTTGAATTGAGACTTATATTACACTGATCGAGAGCATCAGAATTGTCGAGAATGTCGTCGACTCTCGAAATAACTTCTCGGATTTCTGACTTAATTTCAGTTGCGATTTCTTTGGTCATTTCTTTAACGTAGGCTTGGAGGTCCTCTGATGTATGAGAAGCTACGGATGCGGTGGGCGAGGTGCGTCCCGTCTGACTACAGTCTGAGATGGATGTGTTACTTTGTGCGCTGTATGGATATTTTTTAATGGGTGACATAACTCCGTCGTCTAGGGACTGCAAGTCTGTTTGACTACCGCAATGACAGAATGTGCTCTTCTTATCTATATGATGAATCGGACTAGCTTCCTTTACGCCTAAATTTAATTTCGTTTGTGTACTTAACGGAACTTGTGGAATATCAGATCCTAAGCTGTAGCATCTAGATCTCATCATGAGCATAGGTTTGACGTGTTGGGGAACTATACGTAGTGGCGATACCGATTCCCCTACGGCGAATTGAACTGGGTTCGCGGTCTCGGGGGATAAGTCTTCTTTATTGGCTTCTTTCAAACTCGATTCTCTTGAGTAGAACTTTTGTTTTTGCTTAAATCTTAATATTTGACAGTCGTCAATAGCTGACAGACTGAAGTGTCTCGCGGAAGAGCCCAATATTGGAGAAGATATATTCGAAGATCTTGAAATTTGCAAGCTTTTCCTGGCCCCGGTGTAACCAGATGGATCGAAGGGAACAATATGTTTCACGTTGGCCGATTTGCCAAGTAAAAGGTCGTGAGCTTCTTTTGGCAACATGAACCAGCGAAGATAATCTATCTTTGGGTTGAAACCGACTTCGGGTTCAATAATACATTTCATAGCTAATTTTCGTGCTCTGTTGAATAGATTTCTTGCGGTTTGTAAACACTCTGTGTACGATTGTGGGAAAATTCCTGGGCCTGCAAAAAAATATATTTTCTTTAGAATCAGAATATAACTTCTTTCTTCTTATTATTCTTTAAAAATAGAAAAAATATATAGATAGAAACTGGAAAATGCAAAAACACTACAAAGGAAGGAAATACTTACCAGAAATACGTCTTTCATTTGCACACATCTTGCCGTCGTTGAATCGTAAGGAGTGCAGGGATTTTCTGTCACGTAGGACGGAGCTTGAATGATGTCTCCATTGTCCCGTCTCGGAGTTCACGACGTATTGCGGCAATATTTTCCAGCCCTCGGTAGCCACCATTTTCAATGCCTCCAATACAAAGGCTAATTCACATTCTGACATGAAAAACGGTAGGGATATTCTGCAGAAGCCAGGCCGCAAGTGCTCATTGTGTATCGGGACTTCGGGCGACTTTATTACACTCAGTTTGCGAACTCGAGCTATTTCTTTCTGCCTGTAAGAGGAAATTTATGATTATTTCTATTTATGTATAATTTAACTTAGTAAACCAGTGATAAATGGTCAAGTATTTTGGAATTACGAGCGCAGTACCTTTATTAAAATAACGAAAACTTAAAATTTTGCATAGAATTTTCTTGCCAAAAGATTGACCTCAGTTATAGGGTTAATGTATGCGTAACTGAATTATTTGAAATATTGGAACATTAAGATTTGGCAAGAGAAATAACAAAAATGCTGGCGGACAGAAGCAATTGAATCTTCTGACGGAAATAAATGGTTGGTTCATTACAGCCGATTTCACTTAAGGTCGAAAATCACATTATAAAGATGAATTTCTTCATTTTTATAAACTCTTATTTATAATATGTCCAACATTGTCGGTTTGTCACTGGGATTAATGCCATGCCAGCATTAAAATTACTTGGTAAATGGTTCGCTTTCTTTTAAAACGTCGTTTCGTCATTAAAATGAAACTTTAAATGAGTCACCAGTAGTTGTGTCGACTTCCTTTTAGTAAATTATTCAACACTTTTCTTTTTTACCAGTCTATTATGTCACGAAGTACTTTTTTTCAACATCTGTAGGTATCATTTCTTTTAAACAAAAGTATCCTGCAATTGTGTAGGTATAAGATAGCAAACCGAAAAATTACTTACGCTTCAATATCCAGCAGCTTTTCATATTCTTCTCGAAGCTTATCGTCGATGCCAAGGATGTCGGATCCATAGTTCAAGTACCCACTGAGTCCCCCTCTCGCCTGTATGCCGAATACGTCGTTGAGTATGGCACACACGAAATTGTGATGGAGGAAGGTGCCTCGGGGATGTTTGACCATAAGAGAGAAGATGGGTAAACGCCTCACGGTCCGAGACTGCGTTCCCAGCAGTATCAGCTCGGGTATATTCTTGATATGGGATAGAACTTGTCTGTAACCAAAGAAATACTAGGCTATAGCAATTTTTGTATTATGTTTAGATTTTTGTATAAAGATCTTAACATAATAGAGATTATAAAGATCTGATCCAAGAACATAGGGTAGTTCCAGGAGACATGTCCCAGTTTGGATAGATGTCGCAATTTTAATTGCTCTAGCTTTGAGAATAAAGTTTCAATTATTGATCGAGAGACATTTCAGATACCACTAAGTTGACCTATCTCATATCTGTGTCATACATGGCGAGGTAAAATTCGATCAAAGTTTTTCGGGGATAGTTGTCCCGTTTCGGTATCAATTCTATACGGGATGGATCAGGCAACTATCACATATATGGAATAGTCACAAAATGAAAAGGTCCGCTGAAATCGCTACTACTCTGAAAATATTAAATAAAATTATTTTTACATTTTATAAATTTGTCAATGAAAATCCGAAGTGCCGGCTGGTTATACAAATAAAGCATTTTACTTTATTTACTAAGTGATATGGAGTGATTTCAGGAAGTGTGGCAACTATCCTGGTTTTCCCCTATTCTCCGTATTTTATGTCCATCACTGACGGACCTTTTTTCAATGGGTCTGTGAATAAGATACATATCAAATTATTATGACATTTACACACATCGCGTCAATGAATCTAGAGTCTGGCAAACTAAAGTTGAACCTGGGTTATTTGCAAACTTTTAAGTAATTGGCAACTCTATACGACCTTCGAAGTGAATTTGACAAACTAAAACTTAACAAAAACTCAGTGCTTTTTGCTTAAATGAGTAAAAAAACATTTATTTATAATGTTAGTACGAATTAATTAATTATTATCAAGTAACAGATTATTAGATTTTTTTCATAGGAATTAAAATGTTGCCACCCTTAGATTCTTAAATTTCCAAATTTCAAATTTCAAGTGTTCAATTTTCGTTTGCCAGACTCCACGTTTCGATGAATCAAGTGTTCGTTAATTTTCAAGCTAAACAACTAAGTTACATCAAAACGAAAGAAAAATATCTCACTTAAATTAAATACAATGTAACCTCCCGTCGCGACGGCGGAAAGACGAGGACGATTTATGTATTTTTAACAGGCAAATATTCAAGGAAGTGCTAAACATTTGACACCAACTCAAATATATTCAAGGCCTTGCGAATCAACTTATTTACGCTGAAATCGGTTTAAATGTTATATTTATCGTTTTATTTTTTTGCCAAACCATTTTCGGTTAAACTAGTAACTCAGATAGTGTAATACATTATAATCATCATCGTTTGTTTTCATACTAGTACTGGCTACCATCCGCTTTTACATTTAATATCCGCTCTATCATGTTTGGCAAGCCTACAATTGACGCAAATGTATCAACTACAAAAAAAACGATCAATGATCGATCAAAACCATCATCAAAAGAACATCTCTATCAAAATAATAAATTAAGGCCATTAAACATTCATTCCCATAATACGATAGGCTTCCGCAAAGCAAAGTTCGAGTGCAAATTCTAGAACCATTACAAGTGGCTTCTATATTCGTACATATTCGGTTTCGGCGGGTCGTATTATTCGTGATGAGTGTAAAGATTTCCTCGACCCAAGGCCACCGAGTTGGGCCCGTGCCAAATGAACGTACGGCACGTAACGTTCTAATTGTCACTGTAAAAGCCTAAGACCCTCGAAGCAAGAAATGAAGCATGTGAGAAATTCTTTAGATTTCGGCTAAGACAGTAAAAAATAATAGTAATTTTTGTATATTCTGTAGAAACGATAACGGCTATATCTTTCTATTCTCGGGTGTTGATATCAATTGAGGTATTTAACTTAGACAAAACTATGTAGAGCTACGGAAGTCGAGGCTCTTTGCCTTTGGATTTTTTTAAGGTTACACATTGATCCGTAGACTAAGTTTCATATAGAGTAGACAAGACGTGAATTAATAAGTAGACCGTGTAACAAAATAAATGCAACATAAAAACTGTACATTCAATAAGAATAAATCTGTCGAGGCGCCACCGTGCGGTGCGATCGACTTCATCTGAGATTGCAAAGTGCCAACACGCCGGCTCGCCGTGCCACAATAAACAAATACGCTAATGCCAATCAAACACACGAGTAAAACCGCATGTTTATTCAGAAACATGAAATAGCAATGATAACTTTACATTAATTACTAAGGCCCACTTGCGCAGATCCGTGTTAAAGTTAACCCTGGGTTAAATATCATGTTATCTCTCTCGTTCTTCGTTTTATGAAAGTGGATGTTGATTATATTTACAATATTAATAATATATACACGTACTCACGGCTATTCTCTATAGGTAGAGACCACCGAGCCTCGTAGAGATAGGCAGAGGCCACAGAACAAATATGTAGCCAACTTTTCGCCGTCTCGTTTAAAGTGGGTAAAATGGACAAACATAATAAAAATACCTGACACTTAATCCAGACAGATAGATTTCCACAACGGATAGACGCAACGAGCAAAAGGTAGAGTCTTAATATAAAGTGCAGTAAGATAAGTTAAAGATTGTTTCATTATGATCAGTCGTTTTAGTTCTATACCAAAGATTAGTATTTGGAACATGAAAATTTTACTAAAAGTAGCTTACATAATATTACAAGATGACACACAAATACACTATCCTAATACGTATTTACCTACTTTATGTTGGAAAAACATCATTTTGCTACGGAAAATAACTTTGAAACCGTAATCTCTAATTCATTTAATAAATATTGGCGAGGATTCATAATAGTGTACTAAATTTTAAAATAAAAAAATAACAAATGACAAACGGTTAATTTATTTTATTTATGAGATATTTTATGTAGAAATATAAAAACATTTTAGTATCAAAAATGATGTCAGCGTACTGTGATTGAAAATAATATGTAATGTGTGACTTAATACTTGTGTTCAGAGTTTATTTACCCTAGAAAATAGGGCATGGCTTAGTTCGGTGGCTTTCATGTTTTGTGGTCGTTGTTTTGCAGCTGTTGGTTCGTCTTTTAGAAAATTGTTTGTTTAATAATTTCACATAAATCTCGTAAACTTAAAATTGTTCTTGTCTTAGGAATTTTGCATTGTTTCTTTGAATTATTATCGAAGAGCCTTATTCAAAGAATTTGAGTTTTTTAAGTGATACCTACAAGAATCATTATCTTCTTTCATTGGTGGCCTTGATTCGATATATGTTTTGATAAATTCTAGCGCAGTGTTTCCCAATTAGTGGTACACGTACCCCCAGGGGTACGTGAGATTGCATCAAGGGGTACGCGCAACAATCTCTGCGATATAAGTCAAAACAATCAAAATAAATCCTTAAAAAACAATACCTAATGCAACAACAATTGCCAAAAAAATATTTAATTCAATTAAACGATCCGTAGGTAAGTCAACCGTATGCAACAAGCGCTTTCTCCAGCGTTCAAGCCAAGTTCAAGCGTTGGAAACTGTTCCACCTATCCATCTCTGACCAAGAGGAATTAATAGATATCTCATGCAACAGTAGACCCAAAAGTTGTTTTGCTGAGCAATCACTGGTTAATATTTGGGCTGGTCTTTAAAGACATTTATCGTGTTAGCGAAGTAGCAATAAAATATTTACTGCCGTTTTGCACAACGTATACCTTTGCGAGAGCGATTTTCCGCAATGACAAACTTAAAAGATAAACATCGTCACAGACTTCAACTCGAAGGCGACTTGAGATTGAAACTGACCAAAATGCAACCAGATTTTTCAGTGTTGTGCAAAGAAAAACGTGCACATTTGTCACATTAATCAAACATATGTTCTCTCTGTCATTAGAATGTCTTTTCATGATAATAAATAAAAAATACACCTGATTTCATTTTTATTTAACGTTCCTGCAATGAGGGGTACACACGAGTTTGAGGTCTTTCTCGAAGTGGTACTTAGAAAAAACCAAATGGGAAACACTGTTCTAGCGTATCGATGTTTAAAATACGTTAATTTTTAATTAGGTACCGCACTAACTTGCCGATGGGTCAGCGAAATAGGTCAGTAAAATTAGGCTGTCGGGTAAAATAGTGCGTCGCGTCCCGTACTAACTGAACCGAGCACTGGCGCCAGGAAAATTGCTCTGTGCATAACAACCACAAAACTACATAAATATTTTCATAACCGATTGTGATTTCAGATTATCCATACTTATGTCTAAAAAAACGCGGTCAAAATATTGAGTCTGTACACTGAAAGTCCGTTTCTTAAAATTCTTGCTCTACATTACTACGTTTTTAGTCTTCCAATAACTAATTAATATATTTTATGGATTTATTTTTGCACGTGGATCGATCGGTCTACAAATTTTCTATGTCAACTAAGTTATTGACAGTGTATCGAGAAAACATAACTCGTACCTAATAGGAAAGCCGATAATTGGTATCTTACAAGGTTTCAGCAATTTCAGTCGTCCGGGCTCCGGGGAGCGGTGACGTCACGGCGGAAAATAGGAAATAGGAAGTTTACATAAGCGAGTGAATTAAAACTTCCTTGTTTATTAAGAACCTATATTTTCCTGAGCCTTACTGTTATAATTCTGCTTATTTTCGTGGCTCGCGCTGAACAATTTCAAACAGGACACAAAATTTCACGTCAGTAGGGTTTAAGTATATCCAATTTTTCCCGGCATAGCTTATATATAGACCGTGGTTATTTATTATAATTTAAATAGATATATTTTTTAATTAAGCATCATGCTAAGTTTATGTTTTATGCACATGGTTTTTATTAGTTAAAGAAACACATGACACAACATTAACATGTCGACATGTCGGTTTGCAGATGATACTCCGAGTTATTTACCTACGTCAACGATCAGCCGGGCTGGCCGTGATGGCGCCTTCCGTGATAAACACACCTATTAATACCGAACTGCAATATTTGATGCAAATAGAATCAGGTTCAATGATATTCTGAGACTATGACTCAGGCTATTATGAAATCATTACAGGCTACCGGATTAAACGATTAAATCTTAAAGGTTATGCAATAACGCCTGAAATTAATAACTTCAATATCAGATCAATCCTATCTTGGATTGCTGCCTAGTGCCCATCGTTCGTTCGATCTCCAGTAACTTTAATCCTAGGCGCGGTTTTTGACAATTAGCTTCTTAAATAGCATATTGAAATTTGCTAGATTAAACTGCTTAAACGAAGTACTTAAGCAGGTTTCGTAGATGTAGTTGTAGAAACTTAGAAGGTTTACTTGGCCTACTAATGTTGAGATAATAGAGACCTTAATCCTTAAACTCACTTCTCTCAGTTCTGTCACGAAACTCTTTAAACATTGTAGATAATTTTTTTTCCTAAAAAATATACTTTGCGCATATTTACTCTGCGTTTAGACCGAGTGTATTTTATATCTTCAAACATTGGCGTTCGTGTATCGTGTTAGTGTTAGATTTTCGCACACCCAAATTATTCTTATACTTTAGGTAAATCGATATCTATGTGACAACTTATACTTACTAATATTATAAACCGCGAAAGTTTTTATGAATGGATGTATGAATTTTTGTTACTCTTTCACGCAATAACTACCGAACAGACTTTGATGAAATTTGGTATGGTAGTAGTTTGTATGTAAAATGTATTATTCTCGAGGGACTTCTTTTTGCGTGTAAGAAGTCACTGGCAGCGTCCATTTAAAATATTTGTCGCACATATTGAAACAGAATTGAAAATGTGACAAGGTCTATAATAACTTTATAGTCAGGCGTCAAGAATAATATGTACTATTGTTCTGCTTAAATTACATTAGATTGGAATGAGGAAAACTTCTTAGGTAACAGAAAGTATCACATAAATTATTTCCAAGGTACAAACGAATATTTTTGAACATTGTTTCGACAGCAAAACTCTTGTAACCTTTCCCATTTAGAAATAATCTTTTGAATATAATATACAATGCTGTATTTTATGTGGCAGCTTATAGCGAGATATATTTGATAAATTTTATGTGATTTACTACCTATATTATATTATTTAGGATAACGATTAACGCCTTCTTGAAAGTCCCAAGTGTAAAGATCTGGCCCACGCTCAGGCAAAATTAATCGCATTCGAAGGGGTTTTGGTTAATTTCAAATTCTATAAAAAATATATATTATGTAATTACATATTCTAGTAAACTTCTTGAATTACAAAATGTTATATTATGTCATAATAATATTATAAACCATCAAGGCCAGGGTTAATAGACTTCGTAGTGCCCTATCGCTACAATAAATAAATACACAATATTTTATCCATGTAGCTTTACGACATGGTTTCTCAATCCGCTTGACCCTCGTAGGGAGATATCTCCGGCCTCCGTGTGGGTGCTACATTGTATTGCAATCAGAAGTCGAGGCCAACATTCTATGTAATAACATATAACTTAAGCATTAAGCACAATACATTTTGTTGATTAAGTATTATGTAAGCCAAAAGCCGTTGTGTACATCTTTAGTTTCCTACCAAAACACGACTTAGGGTCAGTTTACACTGCGACGCGACGCATCGTGCACTGTTTAACACAGAAATACAAAAACGAACTTTATTTAGGTAAGCGCTTGCACCGTGTAGCGCAGCCGCGCCACTCGCAATTCAAACTCATGCAATGAAACGTGTAGGTATCTTTTTGGGTGGTAAATTAAGTTTAATTTTCAATCGCTATCTTAAAAAGTGCGCGCCGCGTCGCGTCTCGGTGTGAGTTGACCCTTATGGGTTATTCATTTATATCTATGTACGCAACACGAGTCACAAGGAATGGAAGAATATTTTTAGAGGTAACCAATAATAATAATGTCCTAAATATTTTCTAACATGCGCGTGGCGTGTTAGAAAACAGCAGTTGACGCGTAAGCGGATAGAAGTGTCTTGAATAAAATTTATATCACGTAAGGCCAGATTTCTTGGCAGCCGACAAATTGTCATTAATGGACATTTTGGCACCGGCCGAATATTTAGACGCGCTATTGGCAGATATTTATTTCATCGTTTAGGTGTTTATTGTAAGTCGAGTGGCAGTGCCGGACGTGTGAAATATATCAAGTGGCCACGACTGCCGCGTGTATGTAGTAAACGCCTCGAATCTACTAGACACAATGCATTTTATCTACAAGTTAATTGATTCTCGTGTGCCTTTAAAAGCTGGAGCAGGAAGCTTATAAAACTAAAACTTTTATTGAAGCCTTTTAAATAACTAATATTGAGGGACGAAATTAAATATTGAAACGACTAAACAGAACCAAATAACCTGCAGAGAAAATAGCTTCCAAAACTATTAGGTCCATTGGCATCGTAAAAGCGTAAAACTAGCCAAATAGGCCAGGCAATAGATATTTTTATCTGTTTTCATTCTTACTCCTACCCATTTGCAGTCCAAATATTCTTCCATTAAATATTGTTTAAAATACTTAAAGTGTTCGTGTGGGAAGCTTCAACGCAATCTGTTCAGTGGTTCTCGCTGTGTATTTAGCCACCACGTTACCTGGTGATGTGGTCCTGGCAGTCCGCGATGCTCTGCAGGCCCACCGCGTCCCGCAGCTGGACCACCAGTGAAGCCCGCACTGCTTCAGTACAGCGCTGCTCCTCGATACGCTCCGCTAGCGTCTGTAAGGAGAGAGCGATTAGCGAGTCATTTGGACCCCTTCATTTTCCTTTGCGTTTATTTGACCACAACAATCACAATGCGGCCACCGCAGATTGAGCTTTATTGACTATGTACAACGTACAGGTTTTTTTAAATCATCCAACCGCGCCGCCGTTGCGCGGTAGGACAATTGCTATTAGGTTATTCTTTGTGCAGGTGTCGTCGTCAGGCTGCTGCGATGGTTCTGCTGCTGAAAGCAGATGTCGCTTACTGGGCCGCTGCTGTTATCGCTTAGGCGGGTCCAGCGGCCCGGCACTAAGCGGACGAGGAGGCACCTTGGGGTTTTAGTGCGGTATCCCCGGTTGCGTTCCTCACACTTCCTCACAAAGGATTTCCCCAAGTAAAAAAAAATGTTATACGTTTTTGCCAAGTAAATAAATCTCTAACTTAACTAAATAACTCACCTCAACATCATCCGTGTATAAGGAAGAATTCTTAAAAATATCTCTCTTGAACACAACCACTTCGGGGCCTTGTACACCGCCAATGAACTTTTCGCAGTTGAAGAACACCGCGTCCTTCCTCACCATTCCCTCTTCTACGCCCAGAAACGTCGGGTTCATGTCCACTGCAGACGTGGGCGCTACTAAACTGTAGTCCCAGAAGGACCAGGCTCCATATTGGTGTAGAAGTAACGTAGTAGCAACATCATCAGCCAAAACCCCAGTCAGTTTTGATACCGCAGGAAAATATCCAATCATTCTCTTCCCCGTGCCGCTGTTCTCTTGCAATTTCGATTCCAGATTGTTCAGGTCGATAAATCCTTCCTTTGATTCGGGGATTTTGATTATCTGCAAAGATAAAACATATTTAATTGCAAATAGTAAGCTTTCATTGTAAATGGGGCGAAGAATAATTCATAACTATCGATTTCGAATTATAAAAAACCATGGGTTTGATTTCCACATGAAACACAGCTATTTAAATGTAGATGTATGTGTTACTAAGCATAGAGATATAAATAAATATAATAGCCATACTAATTGTTAAACATAACAAATAGGTTAGTATCGATTTGGCGAATCGATTGTGCACTTCGTAATTGCGTCAAATTTCGACAGGTGAATGACACTGCAATCAGATTAGTGTATGCTAATTTGAACTAGACATTGTATATAGATGTGTGAGGGTCAGATAAAACAAATGGCAATTTGTCACCTAGTAACTGTTCAATAGCTTTTTATATGTATATTATGGATTTTATTTAAGCGCCTGCGGGTTCTGATGGCAATTGATTTCAGAGAATCGTCCACTCTTGGAGGCCATACGCATTTATACATTGTAAATTTCATCTGATCATCGTCGACAAAGCATGATTATTTATATATAATAATGTAACTCAACAAATTATTTCCTTAAATATTTTCAAGTTGTATGTAATGTATTTTTTTATAACTGAGGCATAATAAAATATAGACTTGGCCTAGTTGAGACGCTCGTGGGCAGGGAATTTATTCGCATCTCCAAAAACGGTTCGTTATCACTTACGTCACACAACAATCGTATTATATATTTTGTGAGAAGATACAAGAATTCGTCTGGAAATATTATTCGAACGAAAAACAAAAGTTAATGCAAATTAAAGACATGGAAGATTCAGACATTTTATAAACAACGTAAAAGCTGAAAGTCACAAAAGGGTAATTTATCATAAAGTTGCATTCTGTAAGTGTACTCAGAAGACTCTCCAACAGACTTGCAATTAAAGTAAAATTTTCTTTTTAAATAACATTTTTCTCTTTCAATAACATGGTTCTGTTGGTTGAGATTTAAAGTGCTAACACACGTACGGATTCGGTATGGAGCGGACCAAATCCGACACTCAAACTTGGTCCGCGGACCATAACCGCGTACCGGTGTCGCTACGCACGTACGGATTTGGTCCGGCAGAACAAATTGAAAACTCGACACTCGTGTGTTCGATTTTCAGATCTATTGTGTTAGCGCAGAGCTCTATTTTCAGTGCTGTTTTCGACGACGACGATGATTCCAGCAATCAATTGAAATCGTGCAGTGATACCAACTCTCAAAAACATTTCTCGCCAAACGTAACCCTTAATTCGACCCTGATTAGTTACTATTTACAAGATTTACGCTGATTTTATTGGAATATAATTGGGTTATCCCAATTATAATTGTATTTGGGATACGCCAATTATAATATAATGAATTAACATATAATTATAATAAATAAGAGATAATAAACTAGAAACTCTAAAAACTTTATGGGTTTATACATATAAAGACTTACGCGTAAATGACATAAAACTAACGCGTCACTTAATATTATATCACTCCCTATAAATTTTCATACCCCGGGCTATACACACATATAAAAATTGATTCTTAAGGAGTAAACTCTTAAAAATCCTGCCTCTGAGTAAATCCCTGTAGATTTTTCCCCTAATTTTGGGGGGAAAATACCTAAGTTGGCAACACAGATCGTTGGCCGGCCCAAACGCCCGACTGCTCTACTTTAAATGACACTTTAAATGACATAAAACTAACGTGTCACTTAATCCGATTTCTTTTTCTATAAATTTTCTTACCCCGGGCTATATACACATATAAAAATTTATTTTTAAGTAGTAAACTCTAAAAATCCTGCCCCCTAGTAAAGCCCCGTAAATTTTTGTCCCTAATTTTGGGGGGAAAATCCCTAAGTCGGCAACACTGAGTTTGGTGTCCGGCCCAATCCCACTGATCTACACACGCACGGATTTGGTACGGAGCGAACCATATCCGATGCGGACCGCGGTGGTTACAATTAATAATAATTATGTTCGCGGACCAAATCCGTGGTCCACTTCGTACCCCATCCGTACGCGTGTTAGCACTTTTAGGCTGGTTTTGTAAACGATTTCTCTACTATAGAAAAATTCAGATTCATTTACATTAATACGTAAGAAGTACCTAACTGCCTACATAACAAAATGAGCACTTTAAGCGCCAGTTCACACCGAAACGAGACATCTTTTAGATAGCGATTCGAAATTAAATTTTATTTACTACAACGAAGATACACGTTTAATGAGGGTGTTTGATATTTTTTCTGCCGCTAGGGGGCAGACCCAACGCACACAAAGCGTCATCTGGTTGGGGTAAATGGTATCAAAAACTGTCAATAAGAATTTTTGATTCTTATTCTGTCACCAGGCGGCGCTTGCTAGTCCGACGGTCCTTTTCGTGTCAAAAAGCTGCACATGTCTGATGTCACGAATTTAAAACCCTTATTGTAAGAGTTCGAATGTCAAACTAGACCGCTCTGCATAGCGCGACGCCGCTATTGCAATGAAACGTATATCTTCTTGTGTACTGAATAAAGTTCAATTTTGACTCACTATTTTAAAAATTCATCGCCTTGTCGCGTATCATCTCACTTCGGTGTGAGCTGACCCTTATTCGTATTTAGAGAACCAACGACCATTTTATAGACATGATCATAAGTCAAATTTAGTTATATGGAAAAATGTCATTAGTATATTTTAAGCTAATGACATTTTTTTGAGTACGAGTAATACTAGTGTTGAAATAGTGAAGGTTACTATCCAAAGGATAGTTCACATGCGTGCATTCCACTAGTAGAAGACATGGCTATGTCTGCTACCATGGCAATATTTCTTATTGTAAGAATTCGGTTCCAACATCTACAATTCTACACGAATACAAACGTGCGAAGAAAACACAAAAAAGTCACGTCCTCCTCACTTCCTCACATTCTTTGTTATTAATTTTGTTTAATAATTTTATATGTAATTAAAAGGTCGTATGGCGTTAGGCGTCTTATCATAGCTTTCATAAGCTGTCTTTTAAAATACGGAAATTGACGCAGCTTATCCCCACGCCGCGATTCGGATATTTCAGAGTTAGTACAGCAACATATTTTAGGTCAGCTAAGCGTTTTATCTCATAAACCAGTGGACTCCAATTAGTTTCGCTCGGGGTCCGTTTTAAGAAATGAAATGACCATCGAGGTCCGCACATTTTATTTATAAGAAAAAATATTTATAAAACAAATGTAATTAAGGAAATAACAAAGGTATTTTGTTACATAGGTATCAATGCGAAAAATGACATTTTTTGTTGCGAATTATATGTCTGAAGTTTGGAGTAAATTTTATTATTTATTTATATCGGAAGTAGTCTCTAGTGTAAGTTACTGTGTTCTCGCGGTCCGCACAAAATGGGTCGGCGGTCCGGATGCGGACCGCGGTCCGCCATTTGGCGACCCCTGTCATAAACTCTTATCTACTGATGTCCTGAGAAGGTAATCGCTAAAACCGTCAGACACGAAGTTTACCTATTGTATTACGGGACAAACATCGATAAATAGTAGTTAAGAGTTTTATTCATGTTACTATCAGTGCCGGATTAAGCCAGCGCGGGGCCCGTAGCATATTCTGTCGCGGGGCCGTGAGCGAGCGTAGCGAGCGAACAATTTTTTTTTCTATTTTACAAACTGAACTAAACTTTTCACCCTGAATGACTGTGTACTTTAGAATAAACAATTAAATCAATAGTCTTAAACCGACCGTCGGTACTTAATATTATAATATTATGTTAAACGCGAGCGAGCGGAGAGAGCGAGCAAAAATGTTTTCCTACTTTCCAAATTAAAATCTGTTCAACAAAAAATACAATCAAATCAATAACCTAAAACAGAACGTCAGTTTAAAATAATATAATATGTTGATTATGTAAAAAAGCGAGCTGTAGCTTAAAACAGAACAACACATTAAAATAATATAATATTGTACGTACAATGAAACGTGTATCTTCTTGTGTACTGAATAAAGTTCAATTTTGAATCACTATTTTAAAAATTCAGCGCCTCGTCGCGTATCATTTCACTTCGGTATGAGCTGACCCTTATTCGTATTTAGAGAACAAACGACCATTTTATAGAGATGATCATAAGTTAAATTTAGTTATATAGAAAAATGTCATTAGTATTTAAGCTAATGACATTTTTTTACGATTTACGTACGAGTAATACTAGTGTTGAAATAGTGAAGGTTACTATCCAAAAAATAGGTCACATGCGTGCATTCCACTAGTAGAAGTAGTGTAGTCTACTGCATAATTAAAGACGTTTAGGCAGAAAAATATTAAAATTTCGAAAATACAAAATAGTAAAAATAGAAATTACATTACGTTCTTTACGGCGTTCTTTTTAAAGTAAACTTTATACTACTAGTAAACTTTATACTAGTTTAAAGAACGCCGTAAAGAACGTAATGTAATTTCTACACACACCGGCATATTTAGCGGAACATAAAATAAAGGTTTGATATCAGTATCATATAAGGTTGCTGGCTGGTTTATACGTCATTTAATTTAAAAAGAAATATTTTCAAATTAAGAAAACAACTGAACATCACATTTTATGCAATTGTTTTAATTTTATTCAAATACACCTTATCTGGAGCGAACTTCGAGTATTTCTTCCTTCCGAGTATGATTTAAAATTTCATTGAAATTCTGTTTTTTGATAGTTTTTTTTTTTAATTGCGTAACTTTTTGGAGTTGAGGACTGAATTATGCCTGACTTAGCCCCAACGGAGATTGCCAGGGCACTGGAAATGCGAAGAAATAGTCAAACCTACAGAGTGATATCCAGAGATCTTCGTCGACCAGTTTCAACAATCCATCGCAGTATCCAACGGTTCAGGGAGACCGGTACTTATGTGAGAAGAGCAGGACAAGGCAAAAAAAGACACACTGCGAGTAGGGATGAGCCGTTTCATTCGGCTTAGTGTACGTAGGAACCCCCGTTTGACGGCCGTCCAAGCTCGACATGAGTTAGAAGCAGTGCGGGGTGTAACCGTAAGTGAGCGTACGGTACGAAGAAGGTTCGAAGAAGCTGGTTTGGGTTCATTTGTGCCCGCCAAGGCTCCAAGGCTCGAGGTTAATCATCGTAGAAACAGGTTAACTTTTGCTCAGGAACATCGACTTTGGAACGCGGACCAATGGAGTAAGGTATTGTTTAGTGATGAGTGCAGAATTCTCTTAAATCAAATTGACGGCAGGCAAAGAATATACAGACGCAAAGGAGAACGATACATTCAGACAAATTTTGAAACTACAGTTGCATACGGTGGTGGATCAATAATGGTTTGGGCGGGCATTTGTTTGGGAGCTCGCACAGACTTGGTAGTGATTGACAGAGGGAGTCTGACTGCAGACCGCTATATCAGAGAAGTTTTAGAAGAAAATGTCCTACCGTTTGCCCCATATATCGGTGACGATTTTGTTTTTATGCAGGATAATGCTCGGCCGCATACCGCTCGGGTAACTCAAGCATATCTTAATGATATGAATATCACTGTTATGGAGTGGCCGGCGAGATCACCGGATATCAACTCAATAGAGCACGTTTGGGACTTGCTGAAAAGAAAAGTTAAGTTCAGAATTCCAGCTCCTGCCAACGTGAGTGAACTGCGAATCGCCGTAGTTGAGGAATGGCGGAGACTATCCCAGGAGACCATCGATAACATCATTCTCAGTATGCCTAGACGGGTAGAAACTTTAATAAGAGCACGTGGAGGAAATACGCGATATTAATCACCATTTTTCTAATTTAATTAATTATTATTTTAATATTAATTTTCACTTTTCCCGGTTACATGAAAAGTTCAAAAATGTACCATTTTTCACAAATAGCCTTTACTCGCAAAATCTGTTCTTAATGTGATCTCATATTAAGTAAAACAAATGAAACTTTAAATAACAAAAGAATTTTAGTAAGTAGATTTTAAAATAAAACCATATTTTTTTTTATTATGGACCTTTTTTTGTGTTCCGCTAAATATGCCGGTGTTTATTTTTACTATTTTGTATTTTCGAAATTTTAAATATTTTTCTGCCTAAACCTTTTTACTTATGCAGTAGATCATAATATGCTCAAAATGTCCGTAATTGATTTTACCAAACCTTATTTGTACACAGGATTATGGAAAGTTTTAATTTTCTATTGTTCACGATTCACCGATTCACGATCTATGACTTCGAGAAATATCTTTTAAGTTGAGAATTAGTCCTTATGTTTTCATTATAAGACACCTTGTGACGTGTACCTACTTTGGATTTTCCATACTTTAAAAAAAAACATACCGGTTGTCTGTAAAGTCGGTTTACTGACGATAGTTGAACGTGACAACGTCAACAACAACAACAACAACAACAAAAACAATAATAATAATAATAATAATAATAATGAGGTAAAGGCAATGCGAGGTAACGCTGGTACTTGGGTACTTGGTAACGGTACTTGGTAACGATAACGGGTAAGAGGTAACGCATGAGTCATGTTTTTTCGTGCGTGCAGCCGGCTCCATCGATTTATAAGACGTTATCACGTCAAAAAAATTTTCGGCTGCTATGCGCGAGGCCTGCTTAGAGGCTTGGCTGAGGCTTGGACTGCCAGGCCTAGTTAGATACTTTTTTGTATTCAGAACTATTTTCAGTTCTATTGGATAATACAATAGAGCTGAAAATCGAACTTACAAGTGTCAAGTTTTTTAATTGCTGTCGTGTGTTTGATTTTCAGCATTATTGTATTAAGCATTAGCGCGGAGTTCTATTTTCAGTGTTGTTATTACTATGTATAATATTTTTTTTACGCTCCCACGGTCGATGCGGCCGCACAGACGTTGGAGCGCGGGGCCCGTAGCTCTTGCTGCCTCCGCGTATATGGCTAATCCGGTACTGGTTATTATTCACGAATCACGACTAAGTGTGACTAAGTTTTTGTTAGTTGCTAGGCCACGTACGTTTCGCACACTAGATAAAACTATAGGAATTTGCCGGTCGTATCGACACTCGACAGTCGAAACAGCAACCTCTATTTTACGTAATGTTTATAGCTGGTACAATACGTGACTGTGCACTACTGATAAGCCTGTTGAGAAATTGCGTTTTAAATATTTGTTAATAGTTCAATTATGCAATTTTTATTATGTTATTGTCTATTTAGCATTACTAATTATAACAGAAAAAGTTTTTCTATTTTAAATAAACAAAAAAAATAAGACCTACTTCCAGAGTAAAAATGCCGGATATTGTTTGGGCTGGTACCGCCTTCAAAATTGTTATGATAGTGTAGAGAAATAGTTCAAAGTTTATCCGAATTTAAAAGGGAAATTATTTAGAAAATAACATTTATATCATATTTTTTTGTGCATTTTTACTTTGGAAGTCGGGTTTCATTTTTTGTTTAAAAATATTTTTTTTCCCTTTTTAGTCGTATTTGTTAAATTATTATTAACACATTTTAAGAAAGTTTAAAATAAGCGTTCGAATGAATAAATGAATACGCATCAAGCTTCCATAGGTATTGTATATAAGATGATGATGATGATTACTGTAAGTTACAAAATGGCTTATGCTTAATTCTTTAAACAACGCCGGAATTCTCAAACATGTATATATAAGGACTCAAGAGTTTTGTTCAGTACTTTTGGATCCAATTCCAGGGTATACCTTGGTGCAAAATCTTACTTTTTGGTAGCATATGCTTGGACTACTTCAGAAAAAGTCGAAATCACCACATGTGTCCATATAAATTTCGAGGAGTTCCCTCTATTCCTAATGGATCCCATCATCAGGTCACCAATTTGATGCCAAAAGGACCACTTGGGATATATACCCTTTACATTAAAAAAAGAATTTTAAAAATCGGTCCACAGACGGCGGAGGTTCACAGATCGTTGAACATACAAGAAAAATATAAAAATATATATACAGCCGAACGTATAACCGCCTCCATTTTTAGAAGTCGGTTAAAAAAGAAAATTGAAGGCAATAGGCATTACAACAGTTGCCAAATATTGTTAGTTTGGCTACAATGAAACAAGTAAGTAACCTTAATAAAAACTTTAAACAATAACTTTTTCAAATTCCTTCAAGAAAATAAACTTGTTTGGCTTGTTAGTAAAGTTTAATAAAAATTAAATAATCATAATATTAAAACTTATTGTACAGTTGAACATAGAATAGCCTTTTTGGGGGTCACGGTAGCGGAATAATTAAAATATTATAAGAATCAAAATGGGTGATCATCAACATTGTAAACTCACCTCCGCATCGAACTCTCTCCACGGTGCGATCTGTCTCTCAGTCTCACGGGAGGACACGAACAGCGCCACTCTCTGCGGCCGCAACGCCCGCAACAATTTCGTCAGGTTGGCGCCAAAAACCAGGCAGTCGTCCTCACTCGCACCCACCGCTTGCCTCAATATCTCCTTTGACTCTGATCTGTAAGAATCAAAAGAAAATTTGTAACTGTCAATTAGTTATAATTTTTAAGATGAAAAATTTTCAACTATAAAATTATTTAAAATCATTTCAACTATTACAATAAAGATCTTAATTTTACTAGAACGGGAGATAATACAGAATGTATCCAAAACAAACAATACATATTCAAGGAGCGTAATCATTTTACGATTCTTATTCCAATAACCGCCTCTTTTTTTGGAAGTCGGTTAAAAATATATACATGTGACCTTAAAACTGACCAGATTATCTTATTATATACTTAAATTCTATTTAATTGAAAGACGACGTCGCAACCCATCCGCCTAGAGAAGTGTTAGGTACCCACTTTAGAACCTTCTGAACCATTTATAAAGCCATTTTATGCCGTTGACAGCTTAATCAGGGTTCTGGGGGCCAGCCAACTACAAGTTTGTAAGCTTATGTCGCATTGAGATAATATGTCTGTCGGCTGATATAAAAATGTTGCTCAAACCCTTTAAAATATTCGTATTAAATTTCACACACACGATCTTTTATGTTAGCTGACTGGCCGAGACCTATCGTAGCACCTAAGCACTTCAACGTATTATAGTCATTCGCTTCATTGAAACCATCTTAAATGCCGGCAAATCACAATATAACACCTGTGAGTTGCAGGTATTTATGGACGGCGGTAATTTCTTTCCCCATAAGACGAAAAGGGTTTCGGGGTAAGGTATTATCGCCGTACTTACTTGAATTATAGTAACCAACTGAAATGAAATGAAAAAAAAAAAATTCCAAATGAAACTTAACAAGCTTTTTTCGGAAAGTCAACAGAAAAAGCTACCATCGGTTAAACTATAACCCGCCGATAAGAACCGGAGCGGCGGAGGAAACTCGCAAAATCCTACCTGTATATCTCGCTCTGTCCAGAGGTGATGGACAGTGCCTTACACCGCGTGGCGTGTACGGGCAGCACCATCCGGGCCACATACTCCTCCAGCCACAGCAGCGCGCGCCCGGAGCCATTGTAATCGCAGTACACCACTAGGGACAAAAAACAATCTTTAGTATGGTGGTATTTGGTCTCGGTAGACTGCCAATGGACTCGATTGCGCAAGCGCATATTTTGCACGAAATTTTTAACTTTACAAAACATTCGCAAGAGAATGATAATAGATATAATTATGTGTTACAAGAATCTTAAAAATTGAAGAGATATACATTATTTATCTAATTACCTAATACCTACAAGATATAACGTACGAGTAAATAAACAAGCAGGTATGTAAATAAAATTTGCAACAGGTAAAAATTAATATAGCTGTTTTGGTTATAATGATAACTAATAAAATTTGCAATATTTTCGAATATGCAATTCTAAAACAACTATTGACAAATAAACATATAGTATGTTACATATTTATATGTTCTAGTATAGTTCAATGAACGTTATGTCCAATGTCAGACAGGTTGGGCATGTTTCAACAAAAAGTGGTCAAGCGTAAGACATAATTATGAACGGCAGTTCTCTATACATTTACATCTCATTTGTTTACACGTCTGTACTTCCAATCAGATAATGGAAGTACATAGAGATCTCTATCGTAGCAAGGTAAACTATTCTTTTCTTTCTCTCTTCTTTTAATTTCTAAGAGAAAAGTTTAAAGAAATAGGTATTCTGACCGTCGCTTCTCAATACATTTTGGACAATGTGTTGTAAGTCAGGAAGAATCTAAATAATTTCAAAAAGAAAAGCGACAACCGTTGTACGAATACTAGAAATAAGAACAAGTTAGAAATACCGGTGATCAGACTTAGCAAAATTAGTAAATCTTTTAAAGTTCAATGTATACGCCTTTACAGTAGAATCTTAGAAGACGTTCAAAATCTTTCCATTAATAAATTTAACAAAGTTGTTAAAGAACGTTTGTGTGCTAAAGCTTATTATAAGGTCAGTGATTTCATTAACGATCGCACACCTTGGGAATAAGATGGCCCACTGCAAGGCTGCTGTTCTGCTTTCTGTTATATAGATTAAGTTACAACATTGTAAAAATATTTTTATTGAAAAGAAAATTTTTCCATCTTTTTGCTAAAAGGTGGCCCCGTGCGAGTTTCTTACGCCGCTTCTTCTCGCCGGGCTATTTCCCGAACCCGGTGGTAGGCATCATATAGACCGACGTTCAGAAAGTGTATAAAAATAACAATTTTTAATTAAAAATTGACTTTGACTTTGAAACAGATGACAGAATCATACGGTAATAATGACTAATAAAATTAATTTAAACATCATATTTTAAATCATAAATCTATTAATAGGTTACGTTAGTTTTCTTTACTCTACGGAGTGGCTCCTGTATAATGACTCACACGGTTCATGAGTGAGAATGTTATTCCTTGGATATTTTGACATTGGATTTTTTTTTTTGATACGCCAATGTTTCTCTTTGTGCGTACAATCGTTGGTTTGATTGCGATATAAATAAATAAAATAATAGTATAGTGTAAAGTTACACAACCTTTTAATAAGTGTCGGATAGCTTATTCAGAAATTTTGTCGCTGTTAAAATGGTTTTTACCTTGTACACGGAACCCCGCGCGTCCATCTATTATGCTACGATAATATCGATCATAACGTGTGTTGTTTGTGGTGGCACTGGTATGACAACGTGCTAGTAACAAGACAAATAAGTGGAGACACTAGTACTCGTAGGTGTATCATATTCAAGAAACAAACGAACTATGCGGCCTAGACGCAAATGACCGACAGAAATATTTTGAAAGTTTATGAAAAATCATCGAAAAAAGTCTTTAAATACAAATTATACGTTTTTAATAAATTAATGAATTATGTTTTTATGTCATATTAATCAACTTTATGTCGTTATCTGTGATTGAACTTATGTGTTATTATCATAAGACGAATTCGGATTGTTTTAAAATTCGCTATCGCATGAACTTGCGGAATACAATCCAACATACTCTACTCAAAACATACGCGATTCTAATTATAATCACATTTTAAATTATTAGCCTATTTTAAAATATTTTGCCGACAAAAACGCACAGCGCCTACATGAATATAGAAGTAGGGTAAAGCATTATGTCCTTGCCCGTTGAGAGTTATTCAAATCTTCAATGTTGAGTTGAGAGTTAATAATCAATGTGGGTGACATCAGTTCGCTTATTCAAAAGTATTGTGTAGTTCAAAAGTAGCGTCACATCGTCTAATATAATATGTCTATTTAAGAAGATCCTTAATTTTTTATCAATTCTGCTTGCAAATTGTGTGATCATATCATAATATAATATTAACAATTTAGATATATTCATAATATTTTAAGCCTAATGCCAAAATAAATACAGATAAACCGTGTTTACCTTCGTCAAATACTTGTTATCGAATGTTTTCGCCAATATCGCTCTGACATTGCTCGATAAACACAGTCGCAAATGAATTTCCACGCCGATAACATTCCATAGAAATGTGCGCTATTTAGTTAAACGTACTTAGTTAATATTACAGCATTAATAACCAAATACATTTTTCTGGATAAATACATTTTTAATCTTAGATACAGATCTTGCAAACTACGAGCGCGCGGCGCCCTTAGTTGTGCGAGTGACCATATCTGTACAAATTCGCTCAATACTGACCGCTCCGTCAGGTACGCACACTAACGAAAATGTATATTTACAGTATATTTACAGTATATTTACAATTACAACTACAAATAAAGGCTACGCGCGCTCGTAGTTTGCAAGAACTGTACCAAAATTACATTTCTTTGTCAATTAGTAGAGACAGTTATGTTTAGATTGTCATTTTAGTGTCTACTTACCTACCTACTTGTTTTTTTAGTGCTGTGAGTTATTATCCAAATATGATATTTTAACGTTTAGAAAGGTTAGTTAGGTTAGTAAGTAGTAACTGAAGTCTGCTCTACTAAAACAAGATCACGCTGTAGAATTGAGCGTGGAAAGTTTCTAAGGCTTTCGTGAATAGTGATAACTGATAAGATAAAGGCAACAATTATTTATCAATTACTTAATCTCACTACGTAACATTATCTGGATCAATTGATAATTTACTTTTGTCCGACGATAATTATGATAAATCAATTAATTAACAAAAACAAAATTATGGGGGGTCATAATTACCAATTTACCCATCCTTTCCTTTTTTGTATGACTTGGACAAATGGAGCAATTTTGTGGGACAAATAAATAATAATACAATACAAGTTATTTTAATGTATTTCAATTAATTAATTATTATACTATCGAAGTCATTTTAATTTACAGAAAATGTAAATCCATTCGTATAAACTTTAATATTCGACGTTAATTTAACGATTATAATTATTGTATATTCAGGTAGCACTTTGATGTGTGTACTGCACACAAAGAGATTTATCAACATTTATCACCTAACCTTGCTTTTGCAGGAACTTTTGATTTGAACCTTTGACCTTAAAAACCTCAGTTAAGCGCAGAATCATAAATTGTGCCAACCTCGAGACATTAAGGTTGAATGGGTCATTTAATATAATTATTGCATCTGCAATAAGTGAGACATTTTCACAATGCACGACCACGGAAGTGCAAAGGCCTTGCAAATTAATAGCGCCTAAATATGATGCGTTCTCCTATAATACAGAGACAAAGAAGCAACACCTTGATTTTAAAAATAACTTTTAATTTTTATTTATAAAGAAAAAAAAATATATAACTGAAAATTAACAAATGTAGAGTAGGAGTTTTGCCGGGGAATTCAATGTGTGACGTTATTGTTTTTGTATTTCTTTCAAAATTTGTGTTAATTCGGTTCATAATGGGTAATATTGGTAGAATATTAACCATTAGATATTCGTTGATGTGCACAAGTGTGGGCAAGTGGTACAACGACAAAAAGCGTGCTATTTATGTTCCCTCCAAAACTCCCCAGGAACTTTCAGTAAAGCTTCTACCACTTTACCGAAACGACTGACTTGACTCATTGACTGAACTGTCTATTTATTTGGACTTTGACTAGACTTTGGACTTGACGATTTAAAAATGCGGTGTTGAAAATTTAAACGAAAATTCTATTTCCCGCCATTTTAACTTGACACCGGCAAATGGTTATAAGCCGACGCCATTTATTTAAATAAAAAAAATGTAGGGTAACAACTAGAACAGAGTTTCTCAATATTTTGGCTCCACGAACCTCTATTAAAGTTTTCTGGATGACAACAACCCCGCCTGAACGTCGTGGACGTAGTTAAATAATAAGGCAAAGTAGTTCAGCAGTCAGATAATCAAACATTACGTAGCAACTTAGTAAGCTAATTTGAAATGTTACACTGCATCGTTGGATATGTTTTGCATTTCTGGTATAAATGTTGGCATACTTAGTATATTATATTTACGATTCGAATTTTGTTTATTAAATAAACATCATTAACACACTCGGGGTCAACAAACTGAAGTACTATAATATGATAATAACTTAAGTCTAATATGTAAACACCACTGTTTACAATTTCACGTCACTTGCTGTTCACAAGCTTTAAATTTTCTTCAGTACACGTCTAGAGCCCACGTAGGTTTTTGAACTGTAAAATGAAGCATTTTTGGTTGAATCAAAAAGCAAATAGGTATTTTAACACCAAATTCATTCTGCTTTCGAAACTTTTACTCTTTAGACAGACATTTATTCCTAGCCATATTGGCTAAAGTTATACACATTAATTATAACTAAAGGTCATCTTGTGACCGAAATTCACCCATAATATTACTATATTTTTTAAGTTTGAACTTTATAACTTATAAGGGGTATTGTCTTTTAGAAAATTAAAAAAAATATATAAATATTGTGACAGATTAACAATTATCAACGTGTAACAAAATTGTATGTTCTATCAAACGCACGGTAGTGTGTGTTAAATCGGAGGTAGCGTGTTATTTTTATGAATTTTATGTATTTCTTCTAAGCATTATTAAAAAAAAAATGTTAGCTCTCTGCACACCTTCCTCCACATAAACTTTAATTTACCGACGAAATTTCATACTCCCCCCGTTGCACAATTCTCGTAATACTGTATTGAAAGTTTTTGCATCACTTTATTAATGTTACGCTTTACTAATAGCCTCATTTAAATAGAGCCTCAATGAATGCATTAACTTAACGTAACTGTCTTCATTCTTAAAATATTAAATCTGTATTAAAATACGAGGGCGGCACTGAAAATTTCGGGAATCAAGGAAGTGACACAACATTACTATTTAAAAATGTATTTATTGCTTTTCGAAGTATTCTCCGCGAAATTTGACACATTTTTCCATACGATGGAACCAATCATTGAAGCAACCATTCCATTCGGAAGTTGGGGTCTCCAAAATGGCCGTTTTGTAGGCGTCCACAGCTTCTTCAGCTGATGAAAATCGCTGACCACGCGATTTATTCTTTATTTTAGGGAAAGTATAGAAATCATTAGGGCTTAGGTCGGGGCTGTACGGCGGATGGTCTAATAATTCTATGATTTCTTGCTCTAAAAACTCTTTTGTTCTGTGCGCGGTGTGAGAACTTGCATTGTCGCGATGGAGGATGATGCGGCGGTTGCAGTTCTCTTTACGGAGTTCAGAAACGACCTGTGGCAAACAAATGTTAGCATACCATTCTGCATTAACCGTTCTTTGTCCCTCAAGAGGAATAGTCGCAACATGGCCGGTTTTGGAGACAAACGTGGCCACCATTTTTTTTGCAACACTCCGTGAACGAACAATTTTTGTTGGCTTTAACTCATTTTCGAACACCCAAACTCGTGACTGGTTTTTTGTTTCGGGTTCGTACGCGTATATCCAGGATTCGTCACCTGATTCGATGTTGTATACAGCATTTGAGGATCCTGCGTGGAATCTTTCGAGAGTTCTGACGCACCAAGTAACGCGAGCCGCTTTTTGCTCTTCATAGAGCAAATGCGGTATCCATCGGGAAAACAACTTTTTTACACCTAATTGTTCATGCAAGATTATTTGTATTTGACTCATGCCAATGTCTAAAGTTGCCTGAATTTCGCGGTATGTCACATGTCGATCTTCCTCAATCAACTTACGCACAGCATCAACGTTTTCTTGGGTGACTGCAGTTTTTGGACGACCTTGACGGGGATCATCACTGAGCTTGACACGTCCACGTTGAAATTCAGCAAACCAGCGATAAATTGTGGTTTTGGATGGGGCTTCATCACCAAATGCAGAAATCATCCGGTCAACACACTGTTTTTGTGTTAAACCACTTCGAAAGTCATAATAAATCATCGCTCTAGAATTTTCTCGAGTCAATTCCATTTTCTCAACGACTAAACAAGTTTGACAAGACCGAGAATCTTTTTTTAAATAAATAAACGGTATTCGATTTTTAAAACCAATGAGTTTTCAATTAAAAATATTTTAATATGACAGGAACAGTGGAAATATTCCATTCCCGATACTTTTAGTGCAGCCCTCGTACACGTGCAACTTTACCCTTGGTATAAAACAGCATTTTATAAAACTTTCCAGAGTTGTTCCAGAAGTTGCAACAGTCCGATAATGATGTAATAGACTAAAGCATATAATATCACGGATATAAAATTTACTTATCTATACATAATGTAATATGTGTATTGCGAAGTTATGCGCGGTTGCCAATATCAAAAGTTATGCGAGTCTCAATGAAATTTATTGTTGTTTTGTTTGCTCAGCTGTTTGATAAATAAATATTCGCAATATTTCAAGGCTGGTGAAGGTATTTAAAAAAATCTGTACCAACTATAATTAATTTATTAAAAAATTATGATAATCGGGTGACAGATTGATCCTTTGCAAATGATTTCAGTGGATATTCTGATCGAAATTATAGCTAAACACTGAAATTCTCTACATCTAACCGTTATCACGAAACCTAACCCACGCGACCACATTTTAATGGGATTTGTCATTTGACCCACCCAGATCACAATTCTTATTCCTTTTTATTAGGTATGAGTTTTTAAGTTAGAAATAATTTCAAAGTTATATTCAAGCCCCCTTACTAATAAAAAGATTTACACAATGGATAACTTAAACAATGTCGCTGTCTTTGTCTGTTAAGTGGAAAAGTCCAACGCATCAGACAAAGACAGCAACGTTAAGTTATCCGTTGTGTAAATATTTTAATTAGTAAGGGGGAATGTATATTCAAATAATATTTAAAGATGTCACCAAGTTATAATTTATAATATTATTCTTTGTTCTACATTTATATTATTATTAGTAAGGGGGTCCTTACTAATAATAATATTTAAACCATTCATTACTTATTCAGTGTCCTCGTCCTTTTCTGTCAAGTGACTTTCCCAACGTATCGTAATTGAATAGCTAATCCGATATTTTTACTAGTACGGGGTTGATGTAGAGAAAGGGATTATATACTATCTAACTCAAATACGAAATATCATATATAAAATATATATACCAATAATAATGATCTATCAATGGAAATTATTTTTATTATAATTTGCTATCAAAATATTTATTGTAGATTCCTAGTTAACGGCCCAAGGAAAATTCATTTTCGTAATACATGGGTAATACCAACAATAAATTATCTCACGTGAATCTGCATGTGCCTATCACTTCAGAGCAAAAATAATACGAGTTTGCCAAAACATGTTTGAAAATTGTAGCTATAAAATATTACTCACAACCGCGAACAAATTATAATCTAACAGTGTGACACACCACAAGGTCAGTCCTTCGATAAATTACTATGAAATACACATAAACATCTCTATATAGAGAATGGTGTATCCCTTATTCAATATAGTTACCGATGTTTTAGATGGGCTTGTTATGATTTTACACCCCAAAACTCTATTGTTACTGACATCTTTAACTATTTCCTTGATTTGAGAAAATTTGTGTGGTTAAATTGAAAAGAATTTAAGTAATTTTTCAAACTGTGTTCTCGAAGGCTTGCTTTATAGCTTTTTATTGGTTTTTTTCACTTAGCATTTTCGGTTTTCCATAGCCTTATCGTATCCATATTCTCAGTTTTGTGACAAAATGCTCGTCTATATTTAAAATGTTCGTATCTTTGTGTTTCGCGATGATACAATAATTTAGCAAACACCGTGGCACCGGCTCAGAACGGGTCGGGCGACCTTGGACTCCGAAATTATGGCAAACACGTGCGCCTTGCGATTGCTAACATCGAACACAATGTTAGGATACATTTCTGTATTACAGAGTACGAGATAATACTATTGAACGTACGCGCCGTACGGAAGCAATTACATCAGGTGTGCCGCGTGAGTTGGTGCGTCAAGCCAATTTGGTTAAAACAAAATACAACCTGTTTGGATACACTATTTCAGGCATACTAAAAGGGCGAGGATATACCTAGCTTGATTGCAAGGAGATAGGTACACATTGCGCACACATAACACAGCTGTGTAAGTAGCGAAGGATGTCATGTCCCTTTGGGAGCATCGCTCAGTTCAAATTCGCTTTCCAGCTTCTGGACGTTGTTTTTTTTTTTTAAATACTCATCTACGCTATAAGGCACGTGTGCATACTTTGAAGGTTTGGCTTAAGCTAAAGCCACAGACTCTTTTGACATAGGTTGGCATAAGGCAAGAGGCAAGGTTACCTTACACAAAAAAATGTGTATGAGCCATGCCTCATATCCGTCATTTGGTAAAATACTTTTTACGTATACATACCTACCTATACCTATGATTATTTATATTTATATTATTTATATTATGTATACCTATAATTATTTTTAACATAATAATTTTAAATCATGACGTATTTAAGAGTTATTTCAGAATAAATGAAAATAACGGCTATAAAATTTTAATTTACATTTTAACGCATGTCTAACAAGCAAAACAAGCCTTTCATTACAGCAAGCAGTTTATTTTGTTATTAAAGACCAACTATTACTTATTTATTGAAAACTTTTGGAAGGTTATAGACGTATTATTATTATAAGTAATCACTGTAGTAACTAGTATGTAAATCTAATCATGTTTTTTTAACCTACGTAAACAATTTTTAATTTTAACCGTATTAATATAACCTTACGTGTATTCAACATAAACTATTGTCGTTAAAATAAGTAATGAAAGTTAATTAACTGCAAGTAAAATATTTCATTTTTCATTCAGTTAAAATTATTCTGCGGGGAATGATGAGCAACTAAATATAATTTTACTTGTCGTAAGAATAATGAAGTTATGATAAGATTAACATTTCAAGATTAACATTTTAATGATTTGAACTAAAATTTGACATATTATATTATAGAAAGATATTATAATTCGTTTGTAATTAATACAAGCTAGTATAAACCGGGTAAATTTAGCTACAACAATATATTGACCATAAAATATATACATAAAACATGTTTCTGCCAAAATACAACGCGGAATATAAAAAAAGATATCGCCTTACCAAAGATAAGATAATATGTACAATAACAAATATTATAATATGTTACATATTTTTTGCATATATAATATAATATGCGAAAATACACGTTGTTGGCCAAAGTACAACAAACAAACACCCCAGTAAAGAAACAAAAGAGAATTAGAGTTAAATGCTACCACCGCGTTGGCCATACCGTCGTTCGAAAATATTATTATTGATCTCTACGTTCTATTTTTATTAGTTCAGTTGCTTTTCTAAACTGTTTAATAGTTTGGATGCATGATTTACTGCAATTCCTATTCACAAGTTGTCTCGAATGTCCCTACTCTACCTAGCCGTTTTCGGCTTCAGTGACTTGGTGATGTTTTTAAATATTGTGTTTTGCCCTAATGTAGTTAATGTACCCAATCCTGGCAGTAGAAGTTCGAGAGCAGGACTCGCAAGTAAGGGTACCGTTAACGTAATTATATCATATACTAGCTTTTGCCTGCGGCTCCGCCAACGTAAATATAATATCCCACGGGAATAATGTATTTATTTTATTTTTTATATTTTTCAAGATAAAAAGTAGTAACAAACATCCATCCATACGATCCGATCCATCCTCACAAACTTTCACATTTATAATAGTAGTAGGATATTAGAAAGACTGGTCTGGAAAGGTCTTGCTTTTAGCTGGTCAAGTTTAAAATCAAGCTCTCGCCTTTTTTCTTCCTCAAATGATAAAGTATTTCGCGAACATGGTGTCTCAGCCAATCTCCCTAGTCTCTACTAGTAGTAGTCTAGTAGTTATCTCTACTTTCTTCCTGGTTTTTATATATATGGTTTTTAGACAAATAGTATGGGAACATGTTTTTATATAAAACATGTTAGGTGAGCAGAACAGATGCCGTGGTTAAAGCAATTAGAATAATAATGTGTCCAATAAAATGATTAGAATTACAAAAGAATGAAAATAAACACGTCTGAATCACCGAAGCGTCACCCGGTAGCGAAATAACAAAAACAAGCCATAGTATCACATGAAAACAACTCTATAAATTCTAATCAATTTGGTAAAAGCAATAAACGTGTCCGTTACACAATACCGGCCTCGACCTACAACTCTTATGAACTAAACCGGCTTATCGGTTACTCTACTCGTAAGTAATACGTAAAAGGGAAACTTAGCCCCAATTTCACCAAGGCGTTGAACCGACGTTTAGGACTGAGCTTCAGTTTTCGATCCGTCTGTCTCGTTCTAACATTTAATGAGAAAGGGAGAAAGAATAAGTAGTGTGTAGCGTTAAGCGTTTGGTGAAATCGGGACATAGTGTTTAGTGTGAACTTTAGAATATAACCAACCAGCTGGAAACCTCGATCGCATTCAACGCAAGAGATTCGTGTGTGTAAATTTTTGTCATATTCTCGAGTCTCAAATCTCGCACTTTATTTGGTGGTTGCTTGGTGGTTGTTACTTGTTATGCTATACTTTACAATTCACAAAAAAGTCTTAATTTTTAAATGTTCTTGTAAAAACAAAACATGCACCAACTTTTTAACACCACCTACACAAAAAGAAAGATTTATAAGTGGCTAGTTTCTTGACTCTTGTATTTTTTATGCATAATATCCTTATGGCGTCCTTTCAGCCAAAAAGAAATAGGAATATATTATAATGTTTAATAAACATTGTATGTAGTATGTAATAACATATATGTTTCGTGTGTAGGTGTATGTTTCGGTTTTATGAGATTCGAGCAAGATTTGAGAGAGGCGATTCTATATTTAAGAGATTATTCCAAAACGATTATTCTAACAAATGTCACGATTCACATACCAGTGTATTCACATTATATCTTCAACACTTTACTGTTATGTATAAATATTAAAACAGAGATTTTATAGCTCCATAATGTTCACCAGCTAGATCTAGTTTTAGTACTATTATAATAATCAGTAATATTACGGTGTGGAGCTGTGGTTGATGGGTGATTGATCAGCAATTAAGAAATATTGTCACTTTATTACTTTACTAAATTTTTCCCGCGACTCCGTACGTGCAAATTAAATTCGGCATGAACCGTACATTTTCCCGCGATAAAAAGTATCCTATATCCCTCCCCGTGGTCTACTTCCTACTATCCGTGCCAAATTTCATCACAATCGGCCTAGTAGTATCAAGAGTAATATAATCGGAGCCTATTCAATGCAAACATACAAACAAACCTTTTCTCTTTATAATATTTGTAACTGTCGAACGAATCGGATTTCGAAGTGAAACATCTTTAACGTCGTTGAGAGTAAAATTTCAAGGTCGCGTCACACACGTCACGATGTTGGATATAAAGTCATCTGTCGCAAGCTACTTATACCTTTTACTTATAAACTTAACTTTCTAAAGTACGGCTTAAAACACAGATAGCACTAGGTGTACAAATTTTAATTTTACTATTCTTATTTGAAGTGATTTCCGTTAGGTACGATGAGAGTATTTTTTGAATTTTAAATGATGAATGAAGTTTCACTTCTGCCACGTGCACTCTGTACTCGTATTTTTTTATATTCCGATTATTTTTTTTGTAAATATTAATTAAAATTAATATGTTATTGAATATTTAATCCTGTTTTCATAACCTATCCGGTTAGATAGATACGAAAAAAGTTTCCACAAACATTACATTTACCTACAAATAAGTACATATTAAATTGATAACAAGAGTCTGTATTTAGCAAAAAACCAATTAGGAAACAGTTTCGACAGGCCGATTAAAGTTTCCACTGCAGTTGCATATTAACTATGCATTCGCAAATAAATTTTCCTTGTCTATTAAAATTCAATGAAATACATACCTACCTAGTTAAATAGTCAATATATAGTTGCGTACGTTGTAACAAGTAATGATAACTACAAAATTTAATTAAAAATGTAAAAGCAATACCAAGCTTTCTATCGCCATGAAAAGCCACAGTAAATAGGAATCGGGTGGGCACACACTTATCGGATATACTTATCCTTGTCCCCGAGATCCTTGAAAAGCCCAGTTCTATCGATCCATTGAGAGTTTGAGAGAAAGCCTCGTATGCCCAGGGTCACGTTTGTTTGGCTTCTATCTCCCTCTCACAAATGACTCCATCTCACCCAACCTTGAACCCACTCAAACCCTCCTCCGAAGGCTACACGGAAGCGAATACCGGATCCAAATTTGCTGCGCAAAAAGCGACGGGGGTAAGTATTACGTAGATCGTAAAACAGAACCGTCCCTACTTCCCAGTGACAAAGTAACACGCTTTTTCATTAATCGAACATGAACACGAAACAAACAGTTATGTGATATGTCATAAATAAAGTAGTAGCTGAACATAAGGGTAGTAACAAAAATATCCAAATAAAAGCGCCTGTCGTGATGTATGGCCCGTTTCAATAACCTATGTACCAATAACTATTTGTTTGAAATGTCAAATCTGTATCACAAAAAACCGTCAAATGATTGAATGACGACGTTTTTAACAGATAGTTATAAATAGACAGGTTATTGAAACGGGCCGAATTAATAACAATACAACAAAGGAATTAAAAGTTAATCAACAATTATTTTCTTGGAAAACCTCCAACTGCACACAAACACAACGCAACGCGAAATATGCGATAACTTTATAACGGTTTGTTTACATTTACTTCTGTGAAATTGTTACGGCAGACTACATAACACTTTTTAACATTATCTTATTATATGTAAATAATAATACGTTTATTCTACTACTTTACTAATACTTTAGGTACGTCTTGGTCAATGCGATCATACTTAATTAGGGATTATAGTTATAATAATGCACAATTCCATGACTCAGGTTTTATCATGCTCATAATGCCTCGTTATAAACATGCTTAGCGTAAAACAGTTAAAACTAACTTTAATAAATAATATTTTGTTAAAAAAGTTGGATATGATATTATTATGATCTCTTTTATTTCTTAAGTTTAAAGTTATCAATGTATCCTTTTCTAAATTTAATATTTGCAACTTGTAACCGTTTGTGTATGACAGCCTTGTTCGGTGGACTCCTACGACGAATTTTAAGCAAGCATTGTAAATGATAAATATATTGATAAATAGTTTTACTTTTGCAACGGATTTAATCCTCGCGAAATTGTCCGGCTGTTTTTAATGGAATAGACCGGGAAACGAGCAGGCGGATTGCCTGATTATCGTGTATTATTACGATTATATACGTAATTATCCCAGTGTCAGCGCATGCTGTCGCACTTACATACGCATCGAATCGAGTGTACACGAGAAAGATAGCATGCTCTGACAATGGAACCCAACTGCGAATTGAATACATAAGGTTGTTTAAAATCAATCACGGATATTTTGGGCATATGATCTACTGCTTATGTATATATGTATAGATATAATTACATGAATTGCCCTCCAGGAGAGTTACAAGTGAGCGTAGGTACCTTCAGTCCTCCGCGAAACATAACGAAACATAATGCAAGAGTTGTTTCACGCCGATTTTCTGTGATCCCGTGGTATATCTAAAGCCGAGTATTTTTTACAGAAAAGAATTATAGATAATAATTGATAGCCTGAATATTAATGATCGAGTGTAACTCGAGTTGTAAACATGCCCAATCAAAACAATAATTTGCGACATAGATTTGGCGTGTGTCCATTTGGCGCCACGTTTCAGTGATTTTCCCTTTCACAGTGTCTTTTATAACGTTGTTGATTATTTAATAACCATTGAACGCTTATAAACAGCCTCGACGATCAGACAGAGTCGTGTAATTGTTTAAACAGACGACTCGCTAAAGCCATCTTCTCAGTTCTCACCCCACATGAAACGATTTTGCAACCAAAACTCACATGCAGGTGAAACCTGTAATTATAATTACCTTTTATGATTTACTAGCTTTTTCCCTCGGGAACACTGTACTTTTTCGGGATATAAAGTAGCCTAAGTGTTAATCCAGAGCATAAACTACTGTCATACTAAATTTCATCGAAATACGTACAGTAGTTTTTGTATGAAAGAGTAACAAACATCCATCCATATCCTTCCTCACAAACTTTCACATTTATAATCGTAAAAGGATCCCTGCCCTTTGCTATGCCCTGGATAGGGGAACTCTCGGGGAACAGTTGGAAAAGTCTTACCATCTCTTTGGCATGCTTAGGATCTAAATTGCATAAAAAATATGTATGACTAAAAAGGCTTTGTTATCCTTCATTTTTCGAAAATTGTAATTAGTATCATTAGCTAACAATTCTATGCATAAAAAAATAAAAATATATACAGCCGAACATTTAACCGCATCCTATTTGGAAGTCGGTTAAAAAAGAAAAACTATATTACCTACAGTTCGAATTCTACTTATACCACTCATACGAATGACTACTTTCCAGACAATTATTACATAGTACTCGTTCATCATTCATTTCAATAGTCTTATTGGAACGCCAGTTTTATCTTATCGCTTTATGGCTTCCTTAACTTAATGCTATACTTTAAACTAGCAATTATTGTATATACATATATATATAATCAGAATCTCGGAATCGGCTGCTATTATTACTATGAAATTTATATGCAGCGGTTTCTGGGGGGAAAAATCGATCTATCTAGGTTGTCCCTGACCGAAACCACGCATTTTTAAGTGAGATAAGTTTCGTCGCAAAACAACATATCAACATTCTTGACACTATTAATGTCAGTCCAAATGACAGTTTGGTATGCATATTGTGTTAAATTTTTACATTATTGGCAGATTGGTGTCTCGAGTTCGAAGATCGATATCATTAATCAGTTTCAATAATCAGTAATATTTTTGTAATTCTTTTTAATTTTTTTTATTTACAAGAACTATAAAGTGATACATATTTAACCTTAAAGAATTATAACCCATAGCTTCCAATTTATTAAAACCATATCAATTAAAACGTTACGGCTCCCAGTTCACAATGGCCTCATTTAAACATACACTATGCTCTATTGTACCAAAACACCAGGAGTAGAACAAAAACATCCTTTTGTTACATAAACAATAATTAGGTAGGAAATCCGACACTTCTTCAATAATATTATGTTGTAACTCACCTACAGATGATTCCTACTGAGTATGCGTCGTACATTTTCTTGATAGAATTGCATATTTCACACACGACAAATTTGTGTATTAATTCAGTATCATTGTTATGATAAAACATAGCTTAGGATTTGGGAATGTGTAGTGTGTACAGCGTACGCAAGTAAGATGTATTTTATTCATCAAAATAATTAATAAAATACAGGAAAACGGCAGCCTTTTTCCAAAGTTTAATAACATTTTTAATGAAAAACATTCTCAATGTCTAAATTTACCGTTAAAATGTCTAAATTGTTTGCATATTATTTTACTGTCATTTTAAAATATCAACAACATCTATAGGGATTTGACTTTTGTGAAGTTAATCAAGCATATGCTACCGAAAAGTAAAATTTTGTGCCAAGGGTGTATCCCTGGATCCAAAAGCACTGCACAGAACTCCTCGGTCTTAAAGATACACGTTTGGAATTTTCGGCATTGTTATAATAACTGCAAGCATATGCCATTATGTAACTAACAGTAATCATCATCATTATCTTATATAGAATACCTAATGGAAGCTTGGCGCGTATTCCATTATACATTCGAACGTTTCTTTTAAACTTTCTTAAAATGTTTTATTAAAAATATAATAAATATGACTTAAAGGGATAAATTATTATTTTTAAACAAAAAATTAAACCGACTTGCAAAGTAAAAATCCACAAAAAAGTATGAAATAAATCTTATTTTCTAAATAATTCCCCTTTTAAATTCGGCTAGAATTTAAACTATTTCTCTACTCAATCTTCATTATTTTGTAGTCGGTACCCAAACAATATCCTGATAAAACAATATTTTATAGAACTCACATTTAAGTTGGCTGGTGGCTGGACACCCTTGGCACAAAATTTTACGTTTTGGTAGTATGCATTACATATATACAGCCGAACGTATAACTGCGTCCTTTTTTGAATTCGGTTAAAAAGTACATTTATTTAAAGTACATTTGAATTATGTTTTTTTTCTAGTACCATGGCTGTCCTCCCCCTTAAAGTTAAAACCAGTGCTATGTTGACGAAATTCCTTGGATTATTTCCTTCGCGTTCGAGAAGCCGTGGCTAGCTACTGTTTGTAAACACTGGCATGAGGCATCGCGTTTCAAAGATCTACATTCCGTGCTTTACTACGCGTTATATTGAAGGTATCGCATGACATGCGCGAAACAGAAAGGGTCCCAAGACATTCCTTGTGGCATTCCATGGGGATCCCGTTACACGATTACTATGTTTTCATTGCATCTATCAATGGCTAGTATTGCATCTGCTGTATGTCATTCTTTGTCTTCATTATATAAAAACTCGAGGTAGTCATAATTTCAATCACAACAGAAGTACGAATATGCTACGAAACAAAGTAGAGAAATTCAGTAAACAAAGATGGGCGCATTTCATCTGAAGCATTGGTCTTATTTAATCAATTCAATATTCGTGGAACCAAATAATAAGTATTAATCGTTTTATTTTGGACTACAAAGAAAGGACGGCACACACACCGCACGTGAGGAGAGTAAAAAAAAACAACATTAACAGGCTATTTCATAAACTGGGTCGCTCAAAACAAGGATTGTTATAATTGCACATGTCGTGAAACAATTTTCAGATATTAATAATAACTCGGGGTCGCCCTTGGTCGAAATTTGTCCATAATAATTCATATCATTTTTAAGTTTGACCTTTATAAGGGTTGTTTTGACCTTTATATAAAAAAAATTATATGTAAATGTTGTAACAGATTAACAAACGTCAACGTGTAAAAAAATTGTATATCTATCAAACGCACAGTTATGTTTATTAATTATTAGGTGTTAATCGTCTGAGGTAGTGTGTGTTGTTGTTATTTTTATTAATTTTATGTATTTCTAAGCATTATTAAAAAATATATGCTTTCTGTACATATTCCTCCACATAAACTTTAACTGTGCCAAATAACATACTCCTCAGTTCGCACAATTCTCGTAAATCTATACTGAAAGTTTTTTCTTCACGTAGGTACCCAACTAAGAACTAAATTTGGAAACGCATAATGGTCCGTTTATCGCAATTCTGATAGGTGCAAAAATATGCCGACTACTTCATTCAACATGTCATCTGACGATTCTTGGTGCTCTTTATTTTAGCAGCAAAAAGAATACGAGACTTTACTGCAAAAAATATGTTAGGTATATTTACCGCGCAGAAAATATTACAAAAATTTGACATGCATTTAAATTACATAGAAACATGACAATTCAGTCTTTGGGGTGTCTAATCATAACAAGATCCTGACAAAACGTTAGCAACAGCAGCTAATTTGAATAAATTCTAAAGGACACTGGCTAATCCTACCTAATTTTCCATCAAGAGCTAAATATATTATATTTTTAGGACTTGGGAATAAAAAGTTATGAATCTCCAAATATCAGAGAACTGATGTACAAAATACGTACTTATCTGTGGAAATCGTTGTCATCATAATATGTATATAGTCTATGGTTATCATGCTGTAAATTGTCAATTTGAGGCTTAAAAGCTCCATCTAGTGGCCCGATAGATTTATTTTAATTGGAGTATAAAGTTATTTTCTTTTTCTATAGCTCAGCAATTTCGTACTAGTTTTATGAAAAAAATGTTACTTGGGGTGTGAAATAGAGCCCTACTATATACTATTTATATTTATATATTAAGAAAAATAATTATATTTTTGGTTTTCATAACGTGAAAGCGACATATATCATGTATCATCTATTTGGAAACGCAATATGCTAACAGTAGCATATTGCGTTTCCAAACAAACTAGTTATTAATTTCATTACGTAATTGACACCACAAATAATAGATGTCGTTTATACGCAACCCGCCACTAGAGCAATATATTGAACAATAAGTTAGGTTATATTTAATCAATAATCTTTTATTCCCCGAGTTTGATGTATAATATTGTTGTTTTTTTGTTCCTATGTTCATAAATTACAACTTACAATAAATACTTATTGAAGCCTCGTATTTTAATTACCAGGCAGAAAATGTATGGCGACTTGCCGATCTCCTTTGTGTAACCTTGCACGAGCGACGAGCCTCGCACACTTATTTTCTCGTCTGCGATAACTTTTCCTTATTCATCCTGATTCCAACCATTTTAACACCAAAGGATTTTAAATGTTATTTTAAAAAATATAATTAGTAATTATTATAAAAAATATAATTAGTAATTCGAATAAACTAAGAATGTTTTAGTAGCTACTAGCGAAATCCTCTCGGAAAAAAATCCTGGTCCATTTACTATCTGTTATGTTAGGGTGAGTCAAAACGAGTAATTTTTGTGAGTTGCGTAATTTCGGTCGCGCAAGTTATTTTCTATACTAATGTACAACTCATTTTGGTGTCGCCGTGTGAATCAAATACGACTTTTTTATGAAACCGAATGCAAAAGAATTTCTGCGACCGAATATTCTGCGTCTCACGACTCATAAAACAACGTTTGGCCTCACACTTAATGGGTAAATAACCAGGTGTTAACAAAATATATTTTTAAAACAAATATTATTTATTTCCTCAGTCATAGAAATGTAACGTCAGTGGAACTGCGCATCAAGTGTTTATATTTACAGTTCCACAATGCACAATGAATAATGCAACTAATTGTCCATTATGGAGTAATGTTTATGGTACGAGAAGTGTGGGTACATTTTATAATAATTACTGTTATGTAACTTACACAACTTACAATTTAGAATTGTAGAGTATTAGCTTTAACTTATTACTTTAAACGAGACGATCTTGTGTATATATATAATCGGTATCTCGACAACGGCTACAAGTATTACCATGTAATTTAGTATGCAGGGAGTTTTGGGGGAGAAAAATCGATCAAGCTAGGTCTTATCCCTTAGAAACTGCGATTTTTAAGCAATATACGTTTTTTTTATTTCGTCGTGCAACAAATAATATCAATAATTTCGACTTTCTTACGTCAGTCTGATTGGCAGCTTGGTATGAGAGTACTTACGTATAATTTTGGCATTGTTTGGAAATTTAAAATGTGGTGGGTTCGAATCCCGGTAAGATAAATATTTTTGTGATTCTTATTATGTATTTCTTTCTCTTTTATATTTTTTATTATTATTTTATCATTCTACTAAAACACCTTCAGAGAATTAAGAATTTTAAAGAAAAATAAACCTACCTATATTGAAGTGTAACAATAGGTAGCCAAGATTTTTTTTGTGGTCTATAAATTAGCTCTTTTAATGTGGAAAAAACAAGGAAAACACAGAAACAAGTTTATAACGTAAGCACCATGCATTTTTGCGAACGATGTTAGATGGTTGTGAATTGTGATATGAATCAATAAGGCCGCTGCCTCGAATATAGTAATTCAGAGAAAAAGAATAGAAGATTGGCGTTGCCCAATGAATAAAGCCCTACGACAGATCATCAGCAGAAAAACATCACTAAAATTATAAACCTATATAGACCTAGATAGACACATTGAGCTCATGAAAATATATATCTAAGGAATACAGATAATTCTGAAACTGCGTAGTTGAAAATTGTAAGCAGCTATTATGTAAATTGTTTTATTCAAACCAAACAGTATTTGCAAGTCAAATTAAAATGTGTAAAATTACAAATTGATACAGCATTGTCTATTGTACTTAGTATATATATCGTTTCGTAATAAATAATAATAATAACAGCTCGCTCATGTTTGCACATAACAAACAATAAGGGTTGGTGTTGGAAGGGTGAAAAATTAAGGGTTTTACTTATGTAATTTTTAATGCCAAATCATAAATCAAACAAAGAGATCTGTGATAAACACCTAGAAACGAGAATTTTATATATCACATACAGTACCTACTACATTAATTATTTTTGAGAAGCGAATATTTTAGTATTGTGTTACAGCTATTCAGGATTATTATTATTAAGTATTTTTATATTTAGTATGAACATAGTTATGTGACTATCACCATATTATTATTATCACTGAACTGCATCTAGATGCAGTTGAAATAATTTTTAAATGAATTCCAAAAAAAGAGGCGGTTAATCGTTCGGCTGTAGTGTGTGTATATATATATATATATATACATATATATATTATAATTATAAAAATATTTAATAAAAATTCTTTTTGATCGATTATCGAGGGAACTCCTCGAAATTTATATGGACACATATAGTGATTTCAACTTTTTCTGAAGTAGTCCAAGCATATCTACCAAAAAGTAAGATTTTGCTCCAAGGTATACGAGGGCGGCACTGAAAATTTCGGGAATCAAGGAAGTGACACAACGTTACTATTTAAAAATGTATTTATTGCTTTTCGAAGTATTCTCCGCGAAATTTGACACATTTTTCCATACGATGGAACCAATCGTTGAAGCAACCATTCCATTCGGAAGTTGGGGTCTCCAAAATGGCCGTTTTGTGGGCGTCCACAGCTTCTTCAGGTGATGATAATCTCTGACCACGCAATTTATTCTTTATTTTAGGGAAAGTATAGAAATCATTAGGGCTTAGGTCGGGGCTGTACGGCGGATGGTCTAATAATTCTATGATTTCTTGCTCTAAAAACTCTTTTGTTCTGTGAGCGGTGTGCGAACTCGCATTGTCGTGATGGAGGATGATGCGGCGGTTGCAGTTCTCTTTACGGAGTTCAGAAACGACCTGTGGCAAACAAATGTTAGCATACCATTCTGCATTAACCGTTCTTTGTCCCTCAAGAGGAATAGTCGCAACATGGCCGGTTTTGGAGACAAACGTGGCCACCATTTTTTTTGCAACACTCCGTGAACGAACAATTTTTTTTTTTGCTTTAACTCATTTTCGAACACCCAAACTCGTGACTGGTTTTTTGTTTCGGGTTCGTACGCGTATATCCAGGATTCGTCACCTGATACGATGTTGTATACAGCATTTGAGGATCCTGCGTGGAATCTTTCGAGAGTTCTGACGCACCAAGTAACGCGAGCCGCTTTTTGCTCTTCACAGAGCAAATGCGGTATCCATCGGGAAAACAACTTTTTTACACCTAATTGTTCATGCGAGATTATTTGTATTTGACTCATGCCAATGTCTAAAGTTGCCTGAATTTCGCGGTATGTCACATGTCGATCTTCCTCAATCAGCTTACGCACAGCATCAACGTTTTCTTGGGTGACTGCAGTTTTTGGACGACCTTGACGGGGATCATCACTGAGCTTGACACGTCCACGTTGAAATTCAGCAAACCAGCGATAAATTGTGGTTTTGGATGGGGCTTCATCACCAAATGCAGAAATCATCCGGTCAACACACTGTTTTTGTGTTAAACCACTTCGAAAGTCATAATAAATCATCGCTCTAGAATTTTCTCGAGTCAATTCCATTTTCTCAACGACTAAACAATTTTGACAAGACCTTGTGACAAGACCGAGAATCTTTTTTTAAATAAATAAACGGTATTCGATTTTTAAAACCAAGGAGTTTAAAATTAAAAAGATTTTAATATGACAGGAACAGTGGAAATATTCCATTCCCGATACTTTTAGTGCAGCCCTCGTACCCTGGATCCTAAAGTACTGAACAGAGTTCTGTTGTTGTGTTGTTTTATCAGGAGTTCCCGACTCCTTGTAGATACATGTTTGGGGATTTCGACGTTGTTTAAAAAACTGCAAGCATATGCCACTATGTCAATTAGAGTAATCATCATCATCACCACCATCATCACACCATACATCATCACATTATGATGATATAAAAGGTGCTTCTCATAGTATTTACACCGATACGGATATCTTTAAATATTACTCTGACGTTTATGGACCTATTTGCAAAATTCTTTTGTTGTTGTAAAGGGTATAATTCGAAAATGGTCCTTTTGTCACTAAAGTGGAAACCTGATGATGGGATTCATGAGGAATCTAGGGAATTTATATTGACACATATAGTGATTTTGACTTTTTCTGAAGTAACACAAGCATATGCTACCAAAAAATAAGATTTTGCACCAAGGTACACCCTGGATCCAAAAGCACTGAACAGAACTCCTCAGTCTTTAAAGATACACGTTTGGAAATTTCGGTATTGTTTAAAGAACTGCAAGCATATGTCACTTTAATTTTGAAGTCGGTACCAACAAATTTGAAAGTGAGTTCTATAAAATATTGTGGGATATTATTGTTTGGGCTGGTACCGACTTAAAAATTAAGAAGATTGAGTAGAGCAATAGTTAAAATTTAAGCCGAATTTAAAAGGGGAATTACTTAGAAAATAAGATTTATTTCATATTTTTTTATGTTTTCTTACTTCGGAAGTCGGTTTATTTTTTTGTTTAAAATTTTTTTAAACTGTTTACTGTCATATTTTGTTCACGGAAGTTAAGGGATAGCGGCGACTGTTGCCCTGTTGAAAATAAGGAAATGGGGATCACTCAGGTTATATTGATCCCCATTTCCAAATTTTTGGGCATTGCACATTGCCATAATAATTTATAATATATATTATTGTACAGTTTAATTGTTATTTGTTGCTTTTTGTTATTTGATTTTTTTTCTCTTCTTTTTGCTGTTTTGTTACTACTACATTGTCCTAAACGTTTGGCTATTAATACGTGTGCTTAGTAATCTGTGCCGTAGTGTTATCCAACTTTATAAATAAAAATTCGCTCCTATTCTACAAAAAACCGGCATAATTAGAAAACAATATATTTACTATATACAAACGACATTGTTAATTATCATTACAAACAATATGTAAAACAATGGCCAGTATGTTTCCTTATCGCTATGACATTGGTTTAACAATGCGTTCAAAAATTGCATCATTGCAGGTAGACAGACGTAATGCGATTACAGCCACGCTACCTGGAAGGTCACTGAACCTTCTTATACCAAATTATCCTCATACCAAATAGGTTTACACCTATAGGTACCAAATAGGTTTACACCTATTTGGTATGACGATAATAGGGATGATGACTACGTCTAAACTATTTAGTTTCATTAATATACTCAATATATCTCTCAATCAACTCAATATATCTAATATTGAGGCATTATCTACTTGGTAAATGTAAAAAAAATATGTGTAGTGTAATTAGAGACATCTAAAAAGTACATTTTTTTTTTCATAAATTAGTAAACAAAACTTACATCATTAGTTTGTAGATGTATGTAATTACATCATATACAAAAAAAACATTAATTATGGTAAGTATGAACTTAAACGCACAAATGTCGGATATATTTACAAATATGTTCCTGCGGCCGTATACTTCATACACTTTAACCTAGGCGTGACGTCATAGCTAGGTACGACTTTAGAATGGAGCGTTTTCACGAGACTTGCGAAATTTTATTTACAAATCGCTGTACCTTGAAAAATATTGACTTTTCATATACTGTTTCTTCTGAGAAGTTACTCATATTTAAGAGTATTATTCATTTATGCAATAAAAAAATTTCATCATGCCTATAACTGCCATGTTGTGCCGACATGCCATGTTTAACCTTGTAATAATATTTACTTATAATAATAGTCTTAATTACAAGTAGAGGTTGTGTAGTGGTCAAATATTAACCACAATTAATTACATTTTTTAGTTATAAATAAATATAAATACTGTTATTTATTTGCCAGTTATTTTGCAAATATTCTGACTATGCATGAATCGCGCCTTAACCTAAGTTAAAGTTAAAACTCCCCAAAGGTTTTTTCACCTCGATAGAGCTACAAAATCGAATCTGAATTCTAATAATACTCATGTATCAAGTGGTCATATCATATTTCAAGCATTCTGTACAGGGTCGCCAATGTTTTAAACAATTGCTTAAAACAAGTGTTTATATAATTGTTTAAAACACTGAAAAAGCAAACCCCTTTAAAACCTGTTGTTTTAAACACGTTTAAAACTACATAAAACACCTACTTACACTTCTTCATTTATTTGATATAGTTTTTTTGCAAATTTTGCAATACATTTTGAGGTAGTGCCGGATCTGTGGGCTGGCAGACTCACTCAACGACTTTTCGATTAGTGCACTCAAAAACACGCCACCGAATTGCCACAGTGAAGGCAGCAAAATTAGTCACGATCATGAGAGAGCTCAATCCGAAAGAACATAGATGAAGCTGATGAATAATAAGCAAAGTAGAATAGGATGAGGAAGGTGAAATGAAACATGTTTATTTTCCTAAAGTCATTAAAGATTAGTAGTTAAAAATTTGTTTAAAATACTTCTGATTTATTAAGTAAGATATGTATTGGTGTTTCAGTTTCACTCCCTTTTATTGTTTTCTTTTGTGTTTTTACATACCGTACTTAATATTTTTTTAATAGGAAGTGTTTTAAACGATTATTAAAACATGTTTACGAAAAAAAACCACGGTGTTTTTCTTTAAAAAAAAAGGGTTTTATTCTAACCCTGCTTCTGTATTCCTATTACCTACATTGTTTAGTTACATTGTCACTTTACCGTTACGAATGACTTAAAGAATAGACGTTGACGAGTATCAAGAGACTCAAGACAAGTCTGAGGTCTAAGCTTCAGGGCTGATTACAAAGAGTGATTATTGAATTCCTGTTGCCTTCCGCATGTCACGACAATCAATTCCAGTGATCTTGCCGACGTTAAACCTGCATTTATCAGTAACATATTTCCTACTTCTAATTAATATCTTGTCAATAAATCGTTCGATACATATTTATATAAAAGGAATTTATTTGTTTTACAAGAAGCTATTCGCAAAAAGGTAGGAACAGTTGGTAGAGTTACAGTTTGTAGTCTTTGGGTAAATCACGAAAGGAGTGGAAGAGTAGAGATATTATTATCTAGTTATCTAGTAAATATGCCTACTAATATAAATGTGAATGTGAATATAAATATAAATGTGAATGTAAGTTTGTTTGTTACGCTTTTACGCGAAAACTAGTGAACGGATTTTGATGAAATTTGGTATGGTAGTAGTTTAGACTCTGGATTAAAACATAGGCTACTTTTTATCCCGGAAAAGTAGTGTTCCCGCGGGATACTCGATAGTATATTTACGCGGGCGGAGCCGCGGAAAACAGCTAGTATTAAATAAACGTATGAATATCATGTGTGGATATTCCCACACCATAATATTATCATTATCAGCATTATGGTTATAGCCATCTAGATATAACATCCACGTGATGACATTAGCCGCCATTCGGCATAGCGTCACGGATCTGCCAGCTACGGTCTACGACTCTACCATAATTCATATTCCCAGAAAAATTATCTTTTGTTTCCCACTTCTTTCACCGTATAGTTTAACACTAGCTTTTTCCCGGGGCTTCGCCCGCTCCAATATAGTATCCCACAGGAACACTGTACTTTTCCGGGATAAAAAGTAGCCTATGTTTTCATCCAGAGCCTAAATGAAATAGATGAAATTTTAGTATGGCAGTTATACAAAAATTTCATCGAAATCCGTTCAGTAGTTTTTGCGTGAATGAGTAACAAATATCCATCCATCCCCACAAACTTTCACATATATAAAAGCGGAAAACATGATTCTTTTTCTGGGAATATTCTCACAGAAAAAAAATATTTTGTTTTCCACTTCTTTCACTGTATAGTTTAACATTTAATAATTGGTAACATAAAACAGGATCCTATTTGTCTTCAATCCCTTTATTAGGTCTTTGTTTCTCGATAGTCGATTCCAAGAAATTTTTTCCTAGATCTTATGTTGATTAAACGGCTAGAGCATTCTCAGAAGCAAATAATTAAGCTATATCTCAAGCTAACGAGGACCGCTATTGAATTATTGATCGTCTATTGTATAGCACTGAAAGACGTACGAATATTAACGACGCATTTATAAATCTTTTTCAGCAGAAGTATTACATTCAATTAAATGTGTATTTATACTTATAAAATTCTTCATTCGCAATCTAAAAGTACTTTTTATTATTTTTAATTTGTTACAATGAATAATAATCAAAAAGTTTAAAACTATATACCCGACCACACAAATTGTGCAGCCTTTAGATGTTACCCGGGCCATAATAACGAATCTATTGACACCGCATTCATTAAAATTACATCAGTAGTTTAGGCGCAATGATGGAACAAACATACTGCATACGTACATAGATATAAATAGATACGTACATAGTACATAGAATCATTATTTAACTCTTCCTTCTGGCTTCGCCGGAGTCGGGTAAAAATTCGCAAAACTATGAGAAGTTGGTAATCGTCATATTAGGTCTTTACCTATGGAATTGCCGTTTTGTATGAAAGAATTTAAACAAATTTTTTTCATGTATTTTTTATTTGTATTAATCGAAGTAATCACCCATGCAATCAATGCATCTTTGCCAACGCCGTGGCAGTTTATTGATGCCCTTCTTAAAGAAATCAGCTGGACGGGAGGCAACAAATTCTTCAAAGGCATCTTGTACTGCCTCTCGGGTATTGAATTTTTTTCCCGCCAAGAAGTTATCCAAATTCTGGAAAAAGTAGTAGTCTGTAGGCGCAAGGTCTGGTGTGTAGGGCGGATGACGGAGAGCTTCCAACCCCAATTCTTACAACTTGGAGACCGTCTGCCGTGCAGTATGAGGTCGCGCGTTGTCGTGCAGGAGCAGCGGAGACGAGCGATTGACCAATGCTGGTTGGAGATGTGCCAGCTTCTCCTCATTGTGTTCAGTTCTTCACAGTACACATCTGCAGTAATGCTCACCCCGTTTGATAAGAAGCTGTGATGAATCACACCGGCGCTAGACCACCAAACAGTGACCATCACTTTTCTAGGGGTAAGTTTTCGTTTAGGGCATTGTTTAGGTGCTGAACCAGGATCCAACCAACTTGCTGAGCGCTTGCGGTTATCAAACAGAATCCATTTTTCATCGCAGGTAACAATTCGGTTCAAAATTCCTTCATTTGTGTGTCTGTTGAGCAGTGCAAGGCACGTCTCGACGCGTACTTCGCGCTGGCGATAATTGAGTTCGTGGGGCACCCATTTGTCAAGCTTTTTTACCTTGCCAATTTGACGCAAATGGACCAATATTATTTTGACGCTAACGTCGAAAGCTGCTGCTAATTCAGCCGTAGATTGTGTATCATCAGCTTCCACAATCGCCTTTAATTCGTCATTGACGACCAAAGTCTTCGGACGACCGCGAGGTTCATTTTTCAGATCGAAATTTCCAGAACGGAAGCGAGGAAACCAATAACAGGTGGTGCGTTGGTTTGTAGTGTTAGCTCCGATGCCTCCACAGACGAGAGGCCGATCGTTTCAGTTAGAACTGACGTCAGTTCGGCCTGAACGGATTCGAGCAAATACACGGAGTAAATTGCATCCGACCGAACTGACGTCAGTTCGGCTCTTAGATTAATAACGCCTAGATAGTCTACAAACAAACGCATCGTACAAAGTGAAGCAAGCAACAGATAGATGTAGGCGTAAGCATTACATACCGACACGCACAAACAAAACTTTAAAGTTGTGGAGTGTGTACTCTTAAAATTGGGATTATTGTATTTGCTTTTCATACTATCGAGAGATGTAAAAATATAACTTATATTTCATTTTAAACCGTCTAAACACAATTTGTGAACTTTATTTATATTAAACTGGTATTATGGAATATATTAAGGATTATCTTAATACGGGCAATACTTGAATTCATAATTTAAAAAATCAGAAAATATTATAAAACTTTGTCTTAGTTGCAACTATTAGTTAGCCATGAAATTTTGTAAATAAATTTATTTTTACTAGTAACACTTTCACAATTCACAAGGGCAGCAAGATGGCGATATAATATGATTTTATTTTAAAATGTTTTAAATATTTGACGTAATACATGTCACATTGTTCGGACATAACATTTCATACTTACATATGAAATGTTGTCCGAAGCTTTTGGAACCTAGTTCCTTACCGCGCGTCGCGAAAGGGGGCCAGACGGAAAAAATTAAGACTAAAAGTTGTAACGACACTTTTTGCTATAGTTGTAAGCCGTGTGGCGTGCGCGTGTTTCTCTGTCTGTCTCTCTCTCTCTCTCTCTCTCAATTATTACTAAAAATGAGCCTACTGATTAAGTTTATATTACATTATATTTGTTAATAATAAAAAAAATATTATTATGACTTAAAAAAAAAATATTACAATTCCTTCACTAATTATTAATCGAAAGGAACTTCGTTCCATCCGGGTGTCCACCTTGACACCTCTCAAGTTTTTTTTATTATTTTCCGATGAATTGTGACACCCAATAATGACACAAACCGCCATAATGTTTTTAATAGTCGGAGATGTATGCACTAGCGCTTGACTTTGACAACTGACGGGTCGTTCGAACAAACTGAGCGGATATGGCTCAGTATGATTTACTTCACTTTTCATGCGCGTACCAGGTTTCTAGGCGTTTTAATCTAAGGTTCGGCCTGAACGGATTCGAGCACGAGTCGTATTTTTAGGGTTCCATAATACTTAAGGAACCCTTATGATTTCACTCTGCCCGTCCGTCTGTCTGTCTGTCCGCCGCTCTCCTAGCTTCTGTAATAACTTTATGACAATAACTTTTGTAGTAATTCAAATAAAACCTATTGCGAGTTGATAGTTACGGAACCCTCATTAGACATGTCGTGACATGCTCTTGGTCAGTTTAGGCTATTATTTTATTTATTATTGTATTTTGCTGCAATTGTAATCACGCTATCGACGAAACCGAACTATTGTGTCATACATTTTTCCAGTAATATGTTATAGAACTCAATTAATTATCTTTGTTTTATAGTCTTTAGATAGTGGCTTTAAAGTTTTAATTACTTAAATGAGCTTTAATAAATTTCTTATGACCACGTGCCATTTTTAGGGTTCCGTACCCAAAGGGTAAAAGCGAGACCCTAATACAGAGACGTTGCTGTTCGTCCGTCTGTCGCCAGGCTATATCTTAACCGTCTTATACCGTGATAGCTCGACAGTTAAAATTTTCAAAAATGTATGATATAGGTATTTCTATTGCCGTTATAACAACAAATACTAAAAACAGAATAAAATAAAAATTGGAGGCTCACATACAATAAACGTAATTTTTTCCGTTTTGTACGGAACTCATCTTGCCGACTCTCACTTGACTTTTATTTGAATTTAATTACCGTTAAGTCCAATTTTATTGCCGTTCAGTCCATCCGTACAGGTCAGAATTAATGTTGTCAACTTAGTTTTTTTACAGTTTTACTACTAAATTTTGTATTTTATTCCCTCTTTAGTAGGAATTTAGTTGTTAGTAGTGGTTTTGTATAAAATAGCTAGACAGTAATCATAATATGCATAATGGCTTGCTTCTGTGCTATTATGACCTTATAATAATAGCACATAGCTACTATGTGCTACGCATCCGTAAGTCGCTTAAAACTACCGATTTAATTTCTATATACGTAATATTTCCTAGTATATTTTTTTTAATTTAACGGTTAAATATTAGACCTGAAAATGTATGTATGTTTGTAAACACAAAATCCCTAAAAAGACTTTTAGGGATTTCTAAGTTTAGTAGCTTTTTTATAGATATCGGTACTCTCTTAGTAGTTCTATGTAGAAAACGAGTTAGTAGTTTCGCAAAAACAGAGTTGGCACTGAAACACACAAAACACAAACACTGGAACGAATCGCTTCAGTCCATACGGCCGACTGATGCGATCTCGAAATTGCACACAGACGATACGATTTTGCATCCGTTCAGGCCGAACTGAAGGAAAACCGGACCATGTATGGGGCCACTAAACGTCGTTGATGTTGCGTGCCGCTTGTGCCGCGTTGCTGCCACGACGGTACTCATATTCCATAATTACTCGAATTTTTAACGTATCCATGATGACGAAAAAGATTGAAATGCGATGAAAATGTAACACTAATCAATGAACAAATGACTACTAAAAAGAATTTTTGGAAAAAGAATTCCATGTTTTTAAAATAAAATTAGTTTGCAATCAGCATTCTTAGCCAAACAAAAATTATTTTTAATTTGAAGTGGCCAGTACTGCAGAACGGCAATTTCATAGGTAAAGACCTATTATATTATATTTAAAAAAATCGACTTTATGTTCCTCCTTTACAAAATGCCAATTTCATGACCTAATAATAATAATGACCTAATATTTTAGTGGAGCTCCCATAAAACAAACGTGTTTTTATTTCGCTGTTTATCACGAAACCCTTTGTGCGCGAGTTCGTCTCGCACTTGTCCTTTTTCTCTGTAGGTATGTCAATATTCAAATGCTTCTTGCAATTTATTGATTTTCTAAAATACGCTTATAAAATTATTCTAAGAACTCATAAGCTTCATCCTATTTCGCGGATCCGTGTACAGATGTAGGACTAGGGCATGTTCAGTCTGCAGTATAAAATGTCACACACACATTTTATACTGCAGACTGAAAATAGTATCGACGACACATAGTATCTAGTAGTACTAGTAGACGGTAACTACTATCATGCTGGCACGCTATCTTTTCACCTTGCGCCGATCGCGAAACAGTTCTTATATGACAGTTCATTGTAAACGAGTGCAGGCGTCCTTGTCAATACACTGATTACACGTTCCGCTCGTTTAAAACGAATTGAAAGAAAATACCTAGTACCTAAGTAGTATAAACAAGGGAACGAAGGTGACCAGTGACCTTGATTTTAGTTTACCAAAACCATGTTGGGCTTCATAAACAGTTATAATATAATTATTATAAAATAACTGTAGGAAATTTATATAATAAATTTTCTGAGCATAATAATTATTGTCATATCAGGCTATAAATGGTAGCCTGCAGATTGTTTTTATAGAATAATAAAAACAATCTATATATTTACTAATATTTGTTCTTGAGTTTAAAGTTCCTAGACTGAAGTTGTTTGCCAATTTCGATTAAGTAAAACTTAAAGCAAAACGTGGGTACTTATTAAGAAAATTCCTCATGGAAACTATCGCCGATTCCAAAAGTAATTCAACAGCCAAATCAGAATAACGATCTCACTGTCTAGGCCAGGAGCCTAGGCAGTGACCCTGTTATTCTGCTACAGGCTTAAACGAATAAAATATTAATAAATCACTATTTACCAATGTAATGATATCATACAACATACATCCGTATAGTAAGAAAAGGTTTATCACGATTTAAAATGTAGATACCTGTTGATTCTAGAATATGGAATGTTAATTGCGACGTTTGTGTATGAAATTAATGAGAATCAGTTTCGTATACCATTAATCATAGTTTTGGCGAGTTGAACAAACTTTAGGCGTCGTACTGTCTACTTAATGTGCTGTCACTCATAATTTTTTGCCCGCCAAAAAAAGGTGCGTGTAATTAGAGCCGTGTCGCTTTGATGAGCCGCTCCCACTAAATTTTCTAATTCTAACCAATTGTAAGGTTAATGCCCCTTTGTATCAGGACATTCGGGAAGGGCAACGCACGTCCAGAATCCACAAAGTAATCATTGATCTCAGCAACGACATTATTGGTAGATCTGGTATTTTGTGACTTTATATCTACTTTTTAGGGTTCCGTAATTATAATACACAAGGAACCCTCGCTATGTCCGTCCGTCTGTCTGTCCATCAGTCTGTCCGCGCTTCTAGCTGCTGTAATTATAATAATAATAATAATAATAATTTTTATTTGGTGCAAAAAAAACCAGATTGTAGTTGGTACATAATTAACTTATAGCTAGGCACAATTTTACATACAATCAGTCACTGATAATGAATTATGAATATAAATGCATGAAATTTATTATATTTATAGATTGTGTATACAGTATACTAGATCTCGATTTTGGCATCATAAAATAATTATTATTATATCGTATATCGTTGAAAATGTATTTTAAAATAAAGGCAATACATGACTTTTTTACAAAGTCAACCATTTTCGAGTAATTGGCCTCCAAAGTAGTTTTTAAGTTTGTACAAGCATTTCGAAACTATAGGAGATAGAAACTTGTAAGTTTCCATGCCGATAAATCATGCTAAAAACTCTTTAGGAAAATTATTACGAACGAAATCGGACAACATGTTCTTGTTTAGGTTATTTGTTTTTAAAGAACCAAAAAAGTTTAGTTAAAAAAAACATTTTAACTTGTTTTCAACAAACAAAAACGATATGCTAGTGGTAGGTACGTACCATTTTTTTTTTTCAAATTAACTTCGTAACACTGAAAAGGCATTACGAGCTGAAAGTAGAAAGTTATATTTCAGCGTAAAAATATTATGACTATTGGCTTTTAAACAACAATATTAACTACGTCTCGATTAACTTCGTAGTTCGTACTACAATAATAATTATTATTAGAACCATCAATTTATTTTGGATACCGCCATAAAATTTAATATTTATTTGTTTTTTTACTAGCGGACAAAACACATAGCAATTAAATTATGAATCGCTTACAATAACAAAATAATTCTAACATGTTTTGTCTCCAATCACAAGTGCACTGTAGCAGTACAACTGTAGCAGTCTTAACTTTTAACCTCAACGTAACCTTCACATGGTATTTAGGTCCACTGGTCCCTAACCTAGATGTTTTAGAAAACTTCACATTCACTGCATAGAAATTCAGCCAGGTAATAACTATTCGCGATAATCTTGCAATAAATCATCAGTGCAAATGTCAACATTAACCAATGACACTTAAGGCTACACTAGTCGGTTTTTTCTCCATACAAACGCTGTTTGTGATTTACTCTAAAGTCAAACATTGTAGACCCAAATATTTATACAATTATATAAATATATAAATACAATTTAGCGTAATATCGATTTTTATTAGGTACACTTATCAAGGTCGGTATGTGCTTATATTTCTAAAATTTAAATTATTTTAGAAGACAAAAGCCTCCAAACATCGGTTTTTAGCGCAACTTTGATCGTCAATAAAAAACAAACGAAGAATGAAGAAGCAAGCACATACCGACACAGTTTGATTATTCAGCAGTTGAGATAGCTTTCTTTACTTCAGACAAAAATATTATATCATTTTTCATAAAACACCAACCAGCTGAGTGCCGATTTGCGTAATTTGAGGACGTCTTATCTAAAATACTTTACAAAGCAGTATAAATGTGTGCACTATAGCTTCCCTTCTAAGTATGGATAACTAGTTTATGGGGATATATTAGGTGAAATAACCAGCATTTTGCCCGCGCGCCACACTGCGTTGACTTGCGCACTCTTAAGCCGTGTTCACATTAATTAATTAAAGTAAGCCAATGTGACATTTACACTGATAAGTCACTGCAAACTTTACCCGAATAGACCATAATATCATAATAGGTTTTATTCAATCACAAGACTTAAAAATTAGATTATTGTCTTCTTCTTTGATATAGAGTATATATTCCATAATCTAGAGTTTATATAATCTATAGGAGCGGACCCGACAGACGTTGTCCTGCCGGGCTGATTTGTGAATCTTAACCATCCAGGGCGCCACCCAAACGCATACAATAAAATTCATTCAAATCGGTCCAGCCGTTTAGGAGGAGTTCAGTGGCATACACACGTACAGTAGAATATATAAAGATATGCTACATATTCAATGGTGTGACAGACATGGTCAGCTGTGGAAGGCTAAAAGTTCATATAGCAATATGGCTCCTGACTGATAACAAGAAGGCTAATTAGATAACTATAATAGATAGATATAGCATAATATTAAATCTACTATTGTATTATGATCGTGATGATGGTGAAATAACTGAAAGCAGTAGTACCAAATACCTAAACCTACACCAAAATCTACACATACATCTACAAGTACATCGACACCTACAACTACAACCTACACCAACATCTACAACCTACATCTGTCATCTATACTTACATCTACACTTACATCTAACTGTAGAGTTAGATGTAAGTGTAGATGTAAGTGTAGTTGAAGGTGTAGATGACAGATGTAGGTTGTAGATGTTGGTGTAGGTTGTAGTTGTAGGTGTCGATGCACTTGTAGATGGTAGCAACCTACTGGGGCCGGCCTATATTTTTTTTTAAATAAACCAACAAGATAAACTGAACGCATCTCTAAATATTATACACAGTTGGTATGGGAAAATTCAATCGTCGTTTTTAGTATTTTCCCGCAATATTTTCTATATTTCTCACCGTTTTAACTTCCCTAAACTTCCACAATTATTTCAAAACCAAAATTAGTCCAATCGGTCAAGGTTTAGCGATCCAGTGGAATTGCAATCCATTTTTATATACAAGTGGATATTGTAAACTGTGAAGTATCAAGCCAAAACATCGCTGTGTAGTATGAAAACATTAAAGATAATGTTTAATCTCGAATCCATCGGTTTATCAAAGCCAAAGGTCCGCATACGAAAACATCCAACACGCGTTAACAGTACTAATTGAATGAAATATCAGGAACATTGATTGTTTTGACAAGTTCTTATGCCTGGGCTGTTAACAGCCTCCGTAGTCTAAAGGTTAGAGCTTGGCTCTCGACTCGGGTGGTCGTGGGCTCGATTCCCGAATTGGATCAACAAAAAATGTTGTTTCTAAGTTTGGTTAGGACAATGCAAGCCCCCACGGTCCTTGTCGTGTCAAAAATCTGTCAGATGTTACGAATTTAAAAAACCCTCATTTAGCGCGAATTATTTATTTATATAGGTCACGTACAAAAGATGAAACGCTAGTGAGGTTGGGCAATCAATCTGTGTCGTAAATAGCCGTTACGGACCAATCAGCAACAGTAAAACGTTTATGTCTACTATGGACATAGAAAATGGACTGAGATTTTTGTGCTTCTCAGTCCATGTTACTCTCGTGAAACCGAGCCGTCATTAAATTGACCATTCTCTAGAAAAAGGAGAAATGATAGAGAAGCCTATAGTTGTTCATAAGAATTATTGATTAACTACGAAAAAATAGACACGGACTGATTGTACCTATGCTACGTCTGTACTCGCTATGTAGAGTTGTCATTTTCAGTATTGCTCGGTCCATTCTCTATGCATTAACCGAGAGCACGGCTCGGGCAATCAGGACGCGGCTAACATATAATTACATTACACTTGGAGAGCGCTTCAAATGCAAGCAAACAACCACCAACCAACAACATATATTTTGTTACCAGGTAATAAAATATATTATTATTTCATGACAACAAAGTATGAATAATATTATTCAATACTATTTACATGATATTACCTATTTAAATAGATATAACATTATTACATAGTATTATAGAACAGTAAATAGTTAAGTACTTGTTACCGATTGACTACCTATTATTTTATAGATTATATAATATTAGGTCCTTACATATGAAATTGGCGATTTGTCGTACTGGCCACTTTGATCTCAAATAAATCTTCTTTTGGTAAGGAATTCCAATTTCAAATTTATACCGCTATTTACTCATGCATTTGTGTTACGAAAACCGTACCGTTTTTGGTTCCAACGTTTTCGTTTTGGAAATTTCGACCTGCAGAACAGGCCCCGTGGACGGCCGGAGACCAAAGTTGATAATGAAGAATTGAAGGCTATTGTGGAAGCGGATCCATCGCAAACCACGTCCGAGTTAGCTGCAGGCTGCGGTGTTAGTGATAAAACTGTTTTAATCCACTTGAATTGAGTGCAGCAAACCGCCGACAAACGCACGTCGACTGCTGCGTTACATTATTCAACCGGCTCAATAATGAAGGGATTTTAAATGGAATCATTACCTGTGATGAAAAGTGGATCCTGTCTGATAATCGGAAACGCTCATCGCAATGGCTGAACCCTGGCGAACCAAAAACCAAAGCCTGCCCCAAGTGAAAATTGACTCAAAAATGTTACTTGTGAGCGTTTGGTGGACTAGTGCCAGCGTCGTTCACTACAGCTTTCTTAAATCTGGCCAGACGATTACGGCAAATGTCTTGCCAGCAACTGCAAATCATAATGGAAAAGCTAGCTGCTAAACAACCGAGGTTGGTCACTCGCTCTAGGCCACTGCTGCTTCAGGACAACGCTAGACCACACACTGCACAACAGACGGCTACCAAATTAGAGGAGCTTCAATTAGAATGTCTAAGACATCCTTCGTACTCCCCGGACCTTGCTTCAACAGATTACCATTTTTTTCGAAATTTGGTGACTTCTTGGAAGGGAAAAAATTCAACTCCAATGGGGCAGTCTAAAGCGCTTTCAAATATTTTATTAATTCCTGTCCGAATCGTTTTTTAAGTAAAGGAATCTATGAACTACCTATGAGATGGCAAAAGTGCATAAATAGCAATACTTTGATTAAATAAATATATTATGTTTAAAAAAATGTCTGTATGTTCCTCCTTTACAAAACGCCAATTTCATATGTAATGACCTAACAATAATAATTAATACCGTACGAATCCTACTTACTATTATAAATGTGAAAGTTTGTGAGGATGTTGGAGGAAAGTGACTCTTTCACGCAAAAACTGCTGAACGGATTTGGATGAAATTTCGTATGGTAGTATTTTAGGCTTTGGATTAAAACATACAATACTTTTTATCCCGAAAAAGTAAAGTGTTCCCGTGTGATACTATATTTACGCGGGCGGAGCCGCGGGAATAAGCTAGTAATATTATAAACTAGCTTTTGCCCGCATCTTCGCCCACGTGGGACAGTGGTATATATACCTATAATAAATTTTCACACGTACTTTTTAATTTAAATACATATATCTCCTAGATAATAATTAGGTAATATTGTATCCGTCTAAATAGCTCTGAAAATACCCACATTATCTGTGATATTTTTTTTAAACTTTGAATGGGTATAGTAACCTATCCTTAAAAGATAAACATATCTATGCCATCGCGGACATTTTTGTAGACACCATGGTACCGACTTCAAAAATATGAAGATTGAGTAGAGAAATACCTAGTTCAAATTTTAGCCGAATTTAAAAGGGGAATTATTTTGACAATAAGTTTTATTTCATACTTTTTGCGCATTTTTCCTTTGGAAGTCGGTTTTAATTTTGTTGTTTAAAATTTTTTTTTTCCTTTTTTAGTTAGGTATATTTATTATTATTAACACATTTTAAGAAAGTTATTTTTAATAAAATCTCTCTCGGCAATACAAACTCAAGCGTATTTTATGCCGGTTTTCTGAGAGGCTGTGGTATTTCCCCAAATAAGCATTATAAGCACCGATATGTTGACCAAATAAACAATCACCTGTGATGATAATGATTACACACTACATTATTAAATAATTATTTTTATCTCTTGTAGTAGTCTGCGGAAAAAATGTAGCAGTCAGCATTAAATATAATATTATAGTGATGATGATGATCATGAATATAATTTTGGCTTTAGCAAAATTTCAAATACATTGATACCGGTGTACTAATAGTAAGGAGTACCTTATGTCACCATAATAATATGTTGGTGTATCGTAAGAAGATGGTGGTGATGGTGATGATGATTAGTGTAAGTGGCATATGCTTTCAGTTCTTTAAACAATGTCGAAATTTCTAAACGTGTATCTTTAAACACTGAGGAGTTCTGTTCAGTGCTTTTAGATCTAGGGTACACCTTGGCACAAAATTTTGCTTACTATAAAAGTCGAAATCACTATAAATGTCCTTATAATTTTGTGGAGTTCTCTCAATTCGTCATGGATCCCATCATCAGGTCACCACTTTGGTATCAAAAAGACCAATTGGGGATTATACCATTTACAGCAAAAAAAGAATTTTGAAAATAGGTTCAAAAAATCTGTTCAACGACGAGGCGGCGGAGTCATCGTTGAACCTACATTTTTTTTCTATTATAAACAGCCGAATGTATAACCGCCTCCTTTTTTGGAAGGCGGTTAATTAAATTTTAAGTGGAAAGGACTAAACAAAACGCATTTGTGAAATCCGCGTTCGAATCGGTTAAGCCGTTGAAATCGTACGCGCAAACATCCCGGGAACCGTAAATTTTTCCGCAATAATTAATAGCCTATATTGTGTTAATCCAGAGTACTACGATACCAAATTTCATTAAAATCCGTTCAGTGGATTCTGAGATTAGCGCGTACAAACATACGGATAAACAGACAAAAAGACAAAAATTCTAATAATCATTGTTTTGGGTTCGATGTCGTTCATAAAGCCGCCCTGTAATAATAGTATTTCATATATTACATGTATAGACAGCGACGAGATACGATATTATTATACGGGGTCTGTCGTAAATAATGGATAACCCGTAAACTGGAGTTGGTCCGGATAAGAAACTGTAAGAAAATCGTATTTTCTTGCCAGGGTTTCTAACCATATGAAAATGGCGTAGCATTTTATACTATTTTATAAATTTCGCTACTTTTTTCGTTCATTCCGTTGCCATTTCATCAAATTTAGGTATTTCTGTTTTTTTAGTATTATACTCCCGAAGACGTGTATTATTTAATTTTAATACAATTTTAGGTGTTTTTAACGTAAACAATTTTCAAAATCATCTTTTTATGCTTTTTTTTAAACTATTTTTTTCTTAATGTCAACTTTGATCATTTACTGTGAAAAAAAAAGTATGGCGCTATAGCTGCCCATTATCTTAATAAATTGTCTAGTATGTGTAGTTTCTAAAAAGGTATTACAGTGTGTACTTTACTAGCAATATTAAGTTACAGGTGCGAGATCAATATCAAGGTCAGAATTCAACATTTTAAGTATTATTATAAAAGGTTATAAAACTTCGTCATAATGATCGTATTCTACCAAAATTCTTTACATCCGACGCGCATAGCCGGCTTCTGCGATTTTACTTGCTGCTACTTGAATGCGCGTACGCAACTCTTCCAACAGAACTTATTGCTTCCTTGTACACTACTTCCTTAATGCAGCCCCAGTAAAAAAAGTCCAACGGGTTAAAGCCTGGCGAACGTGGAGGCCATAAAATTTGACCCAATCGCCCTATCCATCTATCTGGATATGTATTATTTAAATGTTCCCTTACACGAACAGCGTAATGTGCTGGACACCCATCATTTTGAAGCCACATCTCGTTTCTTATCTCCTGTGGAACTTGTGCGACAAAATGTTACTCTCGCAGCAGCGTCCCTTGGCATTAGTGTTTGAACCCTTTGATAATGAAAGGGATATAATTCATGCCTTTTTAAAATTCTGTGCACGGATTTTTGAGGTATCCCGGTACGCCGTGAAATAACACTTATGGACGTACCAGGGTCTTCAGTGACTATTTCCAGTACTTCGGCTGCATTGTGTCGTTGAGGTCGTTCTTCACTGGCCCCGCCTATGCCGGTCCCAGGAAATCGTCCTTCCATAAATGCATTGTGCACTCTAATGAAGACACGGTAATCAGGATGTCGAGCATTTGGATATTTTTCACGGTAAACACTTGCTGCTCTGGTAGCGTTGCCATTACATAAACCATAAATGTAATGCATGTTTGTGTATTCAGCCGACGTGTATTGCTGAGGCATGATGCAAAAACTTCCAAACAACAAATCCAATCGATAGCACAAAACAATGTCCGTAAATGAGAGCTAAGTCGTCAGTATCACCAGGTTCACAAGTCCAAATCACAAGGCAAATCAAAGTCCGATATTAGAAAGCAGTAACAAATTGACGAAAGTAACGAAAACAAGAGCACATGCGATAGTCAAAATCACACTGAGATGTGTACTCTCTACAATCAGGAGCGCGCCCTAAAGGCAAAAACATGCTAACCTTTTCACACACCGTGAGTTTGAAAGGATGCACACTGTGTGCATCTGCCTAGTAACAATGACCATCAATCGTCCTTTTCACGCATAGAGGCCCATTGTATTGCTGTCTTTGTTAGTTTTTTACCTGATGATCCTTTTTTCGAATAAACTTGTCGCAACATGTTTATCGCATGAAACATTTAGAGCACAACAATTTTAAATTTGAACACTTTTATTGCATTATTACCATGGAGTTATGAATTTTTTTTTACTAAAAACAACCTGTTGTTCTTCTGAAAATCCTTATTAGTGGCCCAATAACGTTTGTGTAAAGAATTTTGGTAGAATAAGATCATTATGACGAAGTTTTATAACCTTTTATAACAATACTTAAAAATTTTATATGTATAGATTTATTATATATACATAGATGTGAAAGTGGGTTTGTTTGTTTCTCTTCCACGTAAAAACTACTAAGCCGATCATCATTAAATTTGCCACACGGAGGACATAGGCTGAATCGCGGCAAAATGTACGGTTCCTGCGTGATTTTTGCAACTGCAAATTTGCAACATCTAGTACAGTATAAAACTACTACTTCAACAATATTGCTTTTTTATTGTTCATAGAATCATCAAATTATAATTATTAGTATCGTCAGAAATTTCGTCGTCTTGAATTTTTGCACGATTTTCCTCGCATGTTGAAAACTCCATATTATTCCATCGTATAAAATATGTTTGTGATTATATCATGTGATCATGTCGTCTTAATGTCTGTCACAGTTATTATGTAATAAATCTTCCATTTAACTATTAAACAATGATAACCGCCATCATCGCGCAAAAACAAACCATGAAATACCTACCTATTGTTCGAAAGGTTTGCCATCCAAGTTCCAATCTAATCACATGTAATTCGAACCGGTTGGTTATGTAATGTATTCGCGAGACTGTAATAAATTTCGCGATAACGCGAGATTCTAAAACAGGCTGCGATTGAATATTATTCCACTCACTGTAGAGTAACTTTAGTTTTTGCATGCAATAACTTGATAAGCCTGTCATAATAATGATTAAACTGTAACGTTTTATTAGAGGAAGCACTGTAAGTAGTAGTTTGGTTAAGGACGCATTTTCAAAATGTGTTTTGCGCAATAAATAACAGTGACCAAATAAAAGAACAAACATTAAAGCTAAGGGTGCTGACAGGATTGTCTGACAAGTAAGCTTGACCCAGTGGCGTATAAATAAATAAACATTTATTTGACACAATGAGACAATACATTATCTATCGATTTTTATGAGGCCCCGTTTGAAAAATATTTTGGCCAGTCCAAGTCAATAAAGCCCCTGACTTGAGCTGAGTAGTGTGCACAGTTGTGTATCATACACGCTCCGGTTCACTTGTAAAACTCAACTGTACAGGCAAAACCTATCAGCCTTTACGGTTATGACTAGTCTAAAGTTCATGAATAATTATAGCAAAGCGCGTAAAAATTTTGAGGCGACTTTTGATGCTTTTTCCAAATAAAATTTTAGGGTTGGAATATTTTTTATCATTGGGTATTTTTAAAACAAACAAAATAAGCTACATCGGAGAAGAAAAAATATCGTACGACCTCTTTTTGAAAATTATGATTAAAAAGGTTCTGAAAAATTATTTTTGCTGTACTAAAAATCATATTTTTTTATGTTTTTTTAACAATTTCACAGTGATAAAGATGTATGACAATTGTTAGTTTCTTAGTTTTGGTTTCATTTGGTCGCACAATCGACCGTAAAACAGCCAATTTATGTGAAATTTTTAAACGCGTCCTTGTGGCAATGTTGATCCGCATTTGTCTGACAGATGATGTATTCGTCAATAACTGCTTGTTCATGTACACCGTACAATACTACTCTCCCGGAGTATGATGGAAGTGCAAGTCGGACTCGCGCACGGAGGGTTCCGTACAAAAAGGCAAAAATCAAGTTTGCTGTATGGGAGCCCCCCTTAAATATTTATTTTACTCTGTTTTTAGTATTTGTTGTTATAGCGGCAACAGATATATATAAGCTAAGTGAAAATTTCAACTGTCTCGCGCTCACGGTGTCACCAGGCTGTATCTCACAAGGAGATACAGCCTAGTGACAGAAAACCGGACGGACAGACAACGAGCAGACGGACAGACAGCGAAGTATCAGTAATAGGGTCCCGTTTTACCCTTTGGGTACGGAATCCAAAAAAGCATTTCAGCTGGCAGCATTCGGCTAAGTGCCTACCGCGTATCAAGTCTGAGCTACTACCTAAAACCTATCACACAGAAGTATACTAAACATTTTTTACTATTATGTAGATTTAGCTACTGTTTACTTTAACAATAGTGAAATGCACATCGAAGGATATTCTCGTGTTTCCTACAAACCGCACGTAATGCGCCGTAACTACGGAAGCTGGAACCGGATAGACGATGTAATTGCCAATAAATATCAACTCTCAAGTGTTATACCACTAATACCACCCCGTAGAACAACTGGATTTAGTGACTTCACACACCAGGAAGCGAGAACGGTGTAGGTGGACTCAAATGAATATGGAACGAACGCGAAAGAAATACTGGTTGTGTACATCAATCGGCGAGGCATATTAACAGTTGACTGGTTTTCTCCCATTGATATTTTATCTTCTAAACAAATTCTATTGATATTCTAGAAATTATTATAGAAATCATGCAGACTTGCTCTACCTTCTGACACAATAAATCCTAAATGTGCAGATACTAGACATTTAGGATTATTCATTATCACTAGTATTCCGTCATTGAGCACCTCATGTAAGACAAATTATTATGTTTAACCCAGTTACTTGATACCTGCATAAAGCAAATACATAATATAATATATTATTTGATACAAAGTCACGTAGTCCCGTACAAGGTGAAAGTACTGACGAAAAACCGAAGCATTTAATGGCGTCCAGGTTTTTGCTCCAGCCGTCCCGACAGCCATGTGTCGAAACCTGTTTTTTTAGCAGGGTGAACGCCTTTCTCTCGGATTTCTTCCTCGAAATGTCATAAGGAAAAAAACGTCGAGTAACGACAGATATTGATTGTTAGCATTTAAGATGTTACGAGAGCACTCGCGCAGATCATGAGGTAAATTTCTAATCTGCCAGATTTCCCGAAGTACTTAGTAAAATTATTTTTGGGATAAAGTTTATTCTTTATTGATCGAAAATTGCTTTCATCTTGATGTTTGATGTAGTTAGAGACTAGTGTCAATGTCTCTTTCACACTTAAATCGATCGCTTTAGCGGCATTCACCAAAACTTGAGTAGATGTCTTGTCAACCTTATAGTGACTTCAAATACGACGAGGATGTCATCTAACTTCTTTAAACGCGCATAGCGCATAACGCAAAATCCGGGTTCGATCTCTCTCTCTCTCTCTTTTATTCAATGTTAGAACGGAAATACAGATCGAAAATCTTAGCTCAGCATTAAACGTGGTTTTAATACGATGGTGAAATTGGGACTAAGTTAGTAAAAACGCAGCCCACTGTATTCTTCTATTCACCTTCAAAATACCTAACATTAAGCGTTGCTACCCACGAAACCGATATGACCAGACCGACTTACCGGACCAGTTAATTGAAGCTTCATGGCTAAACCTTCTGAAAGGCTCGAGAAGACAAATTTTGAAGCTGTTTACTTACAGCCTTCATATTTAAATATCAGGATTTAACCTCCCGAGTCTAGTCTACAACCTACATATCTGTAGCTACACTAGTATTATCTAAGAGAGGAAAGATTTGTTTGTTTGCATTAAATAGGCTCCAAAACTACAGAACCGATTTTGATGAAACTTTGCACAGATGAAGAATAATGACATCTAATTACTGTAGCAAAATGTACGGCTCCCGCGTGATTTCCATTTAACCGTACGAAGTCGCGAGCAACATTTACTTCTGAACTTGTCTATTAGCCTAACAGCCAATTATACAAATTAGACAAAACTAGTGCTAATGGTTAAAAAGCAAAAATCAAGTTCCGATTTTGGACTGCCCTTAATCTTATACTTTAAATGAGACGATCTTGTATTTATATAATCGGTATCACGGCAACGGCTACAAGTATTACCATGAAATTTAGTATGTAGGGAGTTTTGGTGGAGAAAAATCGATCTAGCTAGGTCTTATTCCTTAGAAACTGCGCATTTTTAAGCAATATATATTTTTTCTTTTGTCGTGCAACACTATATCAATAATTTCGACTCTTACGTCAGTCTGATTGGCAGCTTGGTACGCGTACGTACCTACATTTGATTTTTGCATTGTTTGGAAATTCGGAATGTGGTGGGTTCGAATCCCGGTAAGATAAATATTTTTGTGATTCTTATTATTTCTTTTTCTTTGATATTTTTTTAACTTATTTTTAATTATTTTATCGTTGTACTAAAACTCCGAGCACGGTGGTGGCTCGGTCTCCCAGGTACTTATATTTTATATAAGCAATGTTTTCATTTTTATCGCGCTTGTAACGAGTCGCGCACATACGGAACAATATATCGACTGACCGAATCGACAAATTAGCATAATTTAGCGTTTTATCGGATACCTACAAGTTCTGCTTTCTATCAGGTTACGCTTCTGCGAAGCGCGAATATGTTCCAAGGTCGGCCGCGAGATATATTTTTAAGTCTGCCGAATTAGTTTGTTTTTATCAAAACGTGAATCGCTCGCGTGGAATATTTTAACCCCACGTGTTATTTATGCTTAGATATAAAAATAATCCGTTGTGGGTTAAAACATTTTTTTGTTTGTTTTCTAAACAAAATGTTTAAGAGCTTTGTTGTATGTGATAGAGAAAAATTGCGGATGAATGGCAGACGGTAAGCAAATACCGCCGCCCATGTTAAAAGTACTCTACCAGCATTTCCTGGTCTTTTAAAATTAAATACATGCTGCGGATCTGCATAAAATCAGTAATTTTTCTCGTTTTCGAGTTTCCGTCAATAGAATTGCAATTGAAAGAAGATCAAAGTACCTCGTTGTTAGGAATATTGACAGACAAACAACAGAATACTGCTACCAAAACAACAACAAGAGTTATTGTTTTGGTTAGCAGTATTCTGTTGTGCTAAGGTCAATAACATATTGTGGAAACCTACTGGCTTCTTCCTGCTTACCGTTCGGTGTCATATTTAATTTGCTAAATAAAAATTATCAACCTCATACACCTGAAAAATCGTACATTCTGAATACTCAAGAAAATTTTCGATTTAAGGTTGATTGATTATTTTATTTTTGATAAACAATATAAGAATAATCTAATTCGAGATACAGCTTATTAGCTTATTTTAACATTATTATAACTTTTAAATATTTTAATGTATTATTTTAAGAATTTATTATTCAGCTATCACATTGTTTTGTTGCTTTTCATCTTTCCTACTTTATCCCATATGAAAATTTATCCCATATATATAAAAAATGTGTAATTTTTTCAAGAAAATAAAATTATAAGACAATGGATCCAAAAGAATGTGGTCGGACCCTGTAAAGCTAGTTAGTTTTCCAATTAAAACAATTTTTCTTAAGTCAATTAAGTTAGTAAGTTAAGTTTAACTTACTCACCTAATTGACTTATGAAAAATTGTTAAATGGATTAGGAGTGACACTCCTTTTTTTTTTCACAATTTATTGAACTTTTTCTATATTTTGTAGTTTAGAACAACAAAATTACTGTAGGTAAAATGGTCCATAATTTACCGTAAATAATATGACTTAATTCTCTAAACCACATGGATAATGGATATTATATTCAATTCTTTTCACTACAGTCAACGGTAGCAACATATGAACACCCAAAAACTTGACCTTGGTGATAATCCAAGCTGGCAATACCAGTGGAAAGATGTCATCCGTCACAATTAGAAATTTTATCATGAAAAAAATGGGAAACCACTACATAGTAGAAATATATCATAGCTAATTCGAGTAAAAATCAATTAAGTACCTATTTAGAGTATAAAATATTGCAACACATGCTATAATGCTTACTGTGAATATATATAATGCTTACTTAATGACCACTAAGGGTATATATTAAGTATAAAGTAGCAATTTTTTATAAAAAATATGGGAATTTAATCAAATGAAAAAATTATAAAATGCATATTGTACCTTTTCTGCGACCGAATGGTCCACAGAATGAGTTTCCTTTTCCAATAACATTGTCATCGATATATTTGATCAATTTCGAAGCATCTTCGGTCTTGTGCCCGCAGGACAAGTTCCATCTGGAGGGCAAATCTTCTTGCATGGATTCAGATTTTCCTTTGGTACCTCTCGACTTTTTTAAAACACTTGTCATATTATTACGTTCACAACACACATGCGAGGTTACTTCACACTATTGTCACGAAACACTTTTTACTGATTATAGAATCACTCACCAAATGGTAAATATTTTACACTCGTAACAAAAGTGATATTACACGTTCTCACTCAGTAGCGTTACCGGCTGAATGATATTTGACAAATGAGACATTTGTGAATTGACAGCAGACAGGTTTTTGTCCAGCCCGTTGACGTTTACATAAATGTTGCCATTATCCGAATGCTTAGTAGCCAGAGGAGGTACCAAAATTTTAGTATGAAATATGATTTAAAATGATTCTCTATAATATTATTAACATTAAAATACACATTAGTATAGTAACAATAATCATTAAGAAAAATAATTTTTACCCCTCTGCCGAAAAATTTATAATTTTCATACAATGAAAAATATTTGATTGAAACTGCAATGTTTTAGTTCATTAATAATAATTATTCCTTGGAAGAAGAATAATACTGAATGATCTATTGCTATAATTGTTATTAATCTGAAATTTATTCACTTGTATTCATCATTTTTTTATTGCTATGTTAAGACTATTATTGGCGATGCAAAGATTCTAACTAGCGCCTCAAGTGTCAAAATTGTGAATCTGTCTAAGAACGACACTTTGACAGTTTTCAATACAATTTACGTTACGGAAAAATTTATTTATTTTATTTAATTCTGATTTAAGTGGTTTTTGGACGAGACAATAATTATGTTGTCAATGGAATTAAAGCGTCTGCAGGATACACAAAACTAATGCGTTCTGGAGAAGAATTATTACGGTGTGAAATGGTGATTTCTATAGGAAAAATAAATATATATATATATATATATATATAAATAATAATAATAACATAATTCATGTACTGCGCACATCGGGATTAAATTCTGAACATCCAGCTATTATTAAACTGTAGATTAATGGAAGACTATGGGAATAGATTAGTTGGTGATAATGAACAAGAAGTCACAAAAGTCTGCGATTACCCCGCTGGAGCTTAAGAGAAATGTAAACACATATTATCTGTTATGCTTTATCTCTCAAGGTTAGTGAATTGATCAATTAATTTTATATCTTCTTATATAAGATATAAAAGATATCAAGAGGTTTTTCACAGTAATTTTCTTTGGAAATGAAGATACTATCAGAGACCTTCGCTGTGAGGCAGATGCAAGAGATTTATACACAGAGGTTTATAGCTGCACAATTTTGGAGTCTGGATTCCCAGTTCGACCAGAATTACCATGGCTTTCTGCAAGTCAAGACGATACTGCTATGGATATAGAAGGAAAGTTTCTTAGAAATATTGAGATTAAGACATTAAAGGTCCTTCCTTTTCTCTCTCTCGTTTCACACTCGTTTAACTGCAGATGAACTTATAGAAATGAATTCAATTCCTATTTTAGATAAAAATCAAAATTTAAAGAAAAATACTCAGCATTATACTCAAATGCAATTAGGTATGTTCAAGTAAGGTATTACAGAATGTGATTATTTAGTTTATTCCCTAATAGGAAAAGATTTAGCAGTAAGAAGAGTTTTATTTGATGAAAATTATATTTTGGAAAATTGTTCAGGTCTTGTTAATGTATATTTTGAAAATTTTCTCCCTAGAATAGTAAACGATTATGGATCTAATTATCACTGAATTTTGAATAAAAATAAATACAGCTGTGTGTTCGAAATTATTTATTGATTGTACAAATTTACTACCGCTTACAATACCCTTCCACTTCATAAGCTTCCCTTGTTACGCCTTGTACGCATAACTACATAAACTTATCATTGTGAATAATTGGTGGACCCAAATTTGTAGGACCACCGACAATATTTAAAATATCATCAAAGTAAGGAGCCAATGACCATGGCAATGGTCCACACAAAAGTTTATATTGTCATAATCTCTGTATCACTCTCTCAACATGCATTCTTGCCCGTGCAGTCTCTGCAGTGCGGATTGCGTCTTCTTTGGTCATCTGCTTTTTCTGATACAAGAAAGGAGGTATGATGAGCTGAAGCAGACGCTGTAACAAGAATATAAATATTGAAGCTTGAAAATGATGAGAACAAACTCTCATTGCTGGTGAAATTAGCTTGCCTATGCTTAAAGCAGTCTCCCATTTCTCTTGATAATTTGCGTTTTTGGAAAGAAATGAATTAATATTAAGTATTACATTGAGGAACGCAACAATATTTCGTATTTCTGCTTTGATTAGCATGATCCATTTGAATAAGTCTAAACTTCACTTCAACTTTTATGGGCCACCCTTTGTATGGGCGATTTTTGACCGTTTCTGAGATTTTCGCTTTCTTTTTTTTATCATAAGTCGGTTTTTTTCAGACCTGACCATGTCATTATAAAATACTGTAAATGGTTTTAATCGTCAATGTTTTAATTTCCTCAAATTAATAACAGAAGTATAATTATGTAATGTAATACGTTTCCATTCTTTTTTGGACACAAATAGAAAAAAATATTTGGATAAAAAAAATACATACAATATTGTTTTATGCTGAATGCTGACATGAAATACATGCAATATAATAAATTTTGAAAATTGAAAACAAATCAGTGACTTATAAATATATAATAGTAATAAAAATATAGATAATGACGGTGTTTTACCTGTAAATAAAACACATATTAAATACTTACCTTACTTGAAGCTTACTGATATGAGATGGCGCTAGCGTGCTCGACCTCGTCTTGTCTCTTTCCTTCTCGTACCCTCTCGCTCGCACAGCTACCTTGAGAACCCCACCATAGCGACGCCACAAGCAGTGGCCTAATTTAATTTCAAATCATGTGTTTTATTTACAGGTAATCACCGTCATTAAATACTGTACGCATACTTGAAGCTTACTGATATGAGACCTGTTTGTTATCGCCTGGTGGGAAAAAGACGCCAATGTGAAGGCATATTATATAGCTTAGAAAATAGGAATGCAAAAAATACCTTACTAAGATCAATAGATTTATTGATTTGTACTAATTAGTACAAATCAATAAATCTATTGATTTGTACTAATTTACTTTATTAATTAATAAAGTATAAATTAATTACAGAATAAAGTATAAGTAAATATAAAATCAGTTTGTAGGGCTAAATAATTGAGCCAAACTTGTTGATTTACCTGTGCGAGACGACTTTACTTCCCTGCGATAAAAACGCGAGAAAGTATTACTTGATCGCCAATTTCCTTTGGCCAATATTTGGTCAAGAGGTTAATTATCAACCCAGTTTTTAGACGCTACGGCAGAGCGAATACTTCCTGGAGGGGCAGTAATACCTGCTTCACGAAATACAGTTTTTACCCAATAACCGTTCTGGAGGCCGGCTTAGGGTTTCTTCTTAGATTAATGAAAAGATTATGTAAATTACATTCTTTCCGTTTTTCTTTTAATAAACCAATGGTCCGCTTAACCCAAAAAACAGGATCTAAATTTCTGGAAATATTGTTTGAAAATATCTTCCATCCCGACTGTCTGTAGTCAGCACTATCAGTTTTAGATCCGTAAAGAGGCCAAAAACAAATCGAGTCTTCATTTACAGTGAAGTGTTCTGAATCAACCGCTAATAATGTCAAGTCATGGACTCTTCGGCCTGAGCATAAAAGGAGCAAGGTGGCTGTATGTCGACAAGTTTGGAAAACATTGTTTTTATCAATAATTTGCTTTCCAAATGCTTCAATAAATCGTCTATATCCCATACACTTGTTTTTCTAGAGACTGGTTTATATACAGCGATCGACTTAAGCATATGATTTACCAGAACATGTGAAGATAATTTGCCCGCATCTTCAACACTGCACAATGTCGACACGACCGACTTGTGTACTAATATAGTATTGTAAGCTAGACCATCAATAAGATGAAGATCAGCTAAATATTTTACCAGAACAGATCCCGACGGATGAGTGGCATTTTCTTTATTAGTGCGGCACCATCTGAGCCAGCGGTTCACGCCACTTTGTAAGTTTTTAGTGTCGATGGACGCCAAGAGATTTTCAGGAGATTAAGGTGGTTTATATTCCAGTCCTGTAGCTCCTCTGTCCACCCCCACATTTGCACACCTGCAATTCCATGTCTTGGGTTCCTGCTGGGGGATGGCCTATCGCAATGTCTATTAAATTCAAGTGTAGATTCTGTATGGTGAACGGGGCTGCTACTGCTCGGGTTCTTAGACCCGCCCTCCAAAATACTCGTTCCCGTCTCGGGACTACCAACAGATGTCGCCTTGTTCAAGTGCATGAGCACCTTGGGAACTAGATAAGGTGGCGGGAACACCCAAGCGAGGGGATAATTCCAGGTTCGGGAGAACGCATCGTGATATATCGCCTCCTGATCCGTTTGATCCAGACTCACATAATTGGAAACTACTTTCAACGTTTCGCTTGCAAAGAGATCGATCATCGGTGTTCCGAATTTCTCTGTGCAATGAGGCAGTAAATGCCATTCCGGAAGACTCAGATGTCGTGATAAATGATCTGCATGACTGTTGTACCTTCGCGGTAAGTGGTGTACCTGTAGTTCTATGTGGTGTAAGTCTAAAGGGTGAAATATTTCTTTTGTCAACTGGAGCAACGGTAATGACCTGGTCCCCCCCTCGTTTTTTAAATAAGACACAACAGTCTTGTTATCGCACTGTAGGAGGACTGTGGATTTCTTTATCTTGTGACATAGACTTTGGAGTGCCTTTAACACCGCTAACATTTCTTTTTGGTTGCTGTGCAAATTTTGTTCTGGACCTGTCCACATTCCACTGAAAGATATTTTCTCCAACTGGGCTCCCCAGGCTACGTCCGAGGCGTCCGTAGTTAAGAATTTTGTTGGAGATGGAAAATGAATTTGGACGACAGGTCGCAATTGGCCATCCACCACTCCAGTTCCATTTCTACTGTGTTTGGCAACTGATGCACGGCAGTAAGCGGGCTCTTCATGGCAACGTTTAAGAACATGAGAGTGTCTCGAAAGTGTAGTCGTCCCCTCGGAATCACAAACCGAGCAAAATTGAGGAGTCCGACAAGACTTTGCAACTATTTTAGGTGTATTTTTTGAGTTTGAAGGATTACGGAAATCTTTCTTTTTAGGTTTGTCACCTTCTCTAACGGAAGAGATTTTACATTGCGCCATGGGTCCCATTGAAAACCCAGAAAGGTCAGGCATTTGGACGGAGACAGCGTTGACTTTTCAAAATTGATTTGAAGGCCCAGATATTGAAGTCTTTCCACTACAATTTGGATATGTGATTTTAGTATATGGTAATTTTGATTGACCACCAAGAAATCGTCTAGGTATACTATGACGCGTATACCCTGTTCCCTTAGAATTTGAGCAATCCAGTTGCTTAAACAGGCAAGACCCTTGGGGCCGTGCTGAGGCCAAAGGGAAGACACGTCATTTGAAGAATTTCCTTGTCGTAAATCAGGCGTAGAAATCGTCTGTGAGAACGAGCGATTGGTAGATTGAAGTAGGCCTGGGACAAATCCACTTTGCACAATCACCAATCACCAATCGTTCGGTTGTAGGAAGTCTGCGACCCAGTTCGCATTTATTAACCTGAATGGTTCGGTTAGTACATATTCGTTCCGAGCCGTCTTGTTTCGGAACGAGAAATATGCTCGAAATAAAGCTGGGGGAAAATCGAACTACTTCAAGAACTTTCTCGTCCTTCATCTTTTGAATTGCCTTTGACATTGCTTCGCACTTTCTTGTCACTAGGCAGGTGCGTGTCATGTCGGGGAGGCGAAGAGGAGGTTTCTTGTAAAAGGGTATGCGATAACCTTTTATTATTTTTAAAAGAAAACGTGGTGCCTTCAACGCCCTCCAATGACTGTGATACGCACAAAGTCGGCCCACTTGGAATCTCGAGTCAGAATCTTCTTCTCTTACCTGAGTTGGATTCTCTATTAATAGGCCGTTTTCTATTGTCCTTCGTATGCTCAAGCCGTACCGCTGGCTGCCGGTCGACTCGTTGTCGAAAGGAACTACGGTAAGCTTTATTGCTACGCCATGCGTTAGAGTTTTCGTGAGAACCCTGCGAGGGATAACTTGTGTACCTTCCCTGCGAGGGTTGGTAATTCTGTAACGGTCGTGTGTGTTGAGAGCCACAGCAACCTTGAGATGTGCCCTGCGAGGGCGCATAACTATTTCCCTGCGGGGGATGATTAGAGCCACTATTAACTACCTGCGAGGTAGTTCCAAAACTTTTTAGTTTTATCAAAGGCATAAAAGCTTTCTTAACGCCACCTGGCTTATCAAGAATTCCCGGTAGCAATTCAGAATTAAAAAAGTTTTTAGTTGAAGGAGGGATTTTTGCGTAAATATGATTTAGTTAGTGGATCACGTCCATATTTTATGATCCATCTCGGCGCATCTGTATCACCTCAGCTCTGTGACCAGAAACGAGCTGTAAGAGGTCGGCAGAAACAGACGCATAATCGCCGCTTGTAAATAATTCCTTAATCTTCGTATGCAAAGAGTCGACATTTAGGTTTACCTCATCTTTAGCCCAAGATAAAAGTAAGTTTAGAGTATGTTGCAGAGCATCGCGCTGTTTTCGCAAACAAACGGTAATACCGGCGTAAGCTTTATCTGCGTAAGCTAAAAGACGTAGACTATCATAAGCTTTAATGTCATCGTTAGCTTCTAAATCAGTAAAACCTGGCGTATGATTATACCGCTTTTGCACTTCTGCATAGCGAACTTAGCTCCATTCATCTTTATCAAAATGTTGAATTTGTTGCAGCAAATTAAGAAACTTTTCAGGTGCCTTTGATACCGAAGGCTCCTTTAATTTAACTTCAATATCAAAATTAAAATCTAACTTGCTAAAAACGAAACCTAATATTAGGATTCCATGCAAAAAGCTTGGAAATTGTAAGATATGAACGACAAACAAAAGTATTCCTTGACGGTAGTTAAAAATATTTGAAAACCATAGAAAGATTTGTGTTTTACTAAAAATACGTACTTAAAACTAAAAAGCACGAACGTAAAAAGCATTACCACTATGCATTATATTATAAATAGTTCTAATTATAAAGAAATCTAAAAAATAAGTACAAAAAAGCCTATCTGAAGGTAGATAAAATTTTCTAGAAAAGTGGTGAAATTTTCTAAATTTTCTTATAAAATTACTGAATTCCTTTAGAGGGTAGCGTATATAACTTAATTATTATAGATTCTATAAAATAATGATCTATTTATAGAAATATTTTCAATCCGAACGGTAAAAACCGTTAGTTAGTTGTATTCACTTTGTAAGGAAAATAAAAATGAGCACTTACATGAATAGCTGCTATATCATGCTCACACTTATAAAATAGAATAAAAACTTAAGCACTTATCACAAAATGAACTGTTGGTAAGTGCAGACGGGTCGAAAATTCAGACGCCAATTATTTGAAATTAAATTAGGCACTGCTTGTGGCGTCGCCATGGTGGGTTCTCAAGGTAGCTGTGCGAGCGAGAGGGTACGAGAAGGAAGAGACAAGACGAGGTCGAGCACGCTAGCGCCATCTCATATCAGTAATGCTTCAAGTATGCGTACAGTATTTAATAGTAAATTAAACGCCGTACCTCACGGTCCAGCCTGCAAATTGAACGCCGGTAGTCCCTAATGGCTATCATTATTGTGAATAATGTCAATCATACTTTAGGCTGCGGTATTGGATTTGCCGGCTGGACCGTATATATCCGTGGACCGTGTAGGTAGATGCTTTATTAAATTTGGTTAGATTATTTATAGTGCTACAGACGTACAGATTTGGTCTGGAGCGGACCATTATGACAGCACTTCACTCATGTGTTAGATTTTCAGCTCTATTGCATTAGAACAAGGTACTATTTACAGTGCATTCCGATTTATGTGCAGTTTTCCAACCTTTAAAAAATATTTCTCGCCAAACTTAAATAAACTAATTAATAAATAATAAAAAAATAATGTTATGTAATATTATGTTACTTTTTTTTAATTAAAATATACTTCCAAAATGTAATATAATATAATAAAGTTTATTTTCTACAGGTTTACTTTTGAAATTGCTTGTTGATAATAATAACAGTTCAATAGCTTAATTTTATTAAAAAAAAGAAAATACAAACCTCTAAAAATAACCCTAAAATACCTCCTCTTCCAGGATTTATTCCAAATTTTAGGGAGAAACACCTAGATGGCAACCAAATGCGTAATCTCTCGGATCAAATCCTTACATAATATGATAATATGCTATTAAATAGCAACACCAACACGTGACGCGCGCGTATTGCCAATTGACATAAAATTAATAATTATTTAAACGTTTTTTTTATAATGTAATACCGTGTACCATTTTTCGAACTTAATACAATAAGCAATAAGGTCCAAAAGTGGTACACTAGGTTTGTTGGTGTGACCGTATGTATCACCGTAGGTACACATTAGTTTTTTTTATTTTATTAAATGATTAAATTATGCAATAAATAAAAGTTATATCCATGTTACCATATTTTAAGTTAGAATTTTTAATAAAGACGGAGAGCATTGAAATAATAATATTATGTGTATCAAATTCCCATTACAATTCCTAGTCTTACGCCGTTGCAAGTATGATGCACCGTATGACAACTTTCCTTTATCAAGTTTATAGGCCAGAGGTTGGTTAAGAGGCATATTACATATCGACTATGATTTTTGCGTAAAATGGCCAATTATGGCGTTCTTGATCTCAGAAACAAAGATACATTAACAATTTTGACATATTGTTTCCAAGTTTGGTGAAGACAATGCAGGCTGATCACCTGATTGTCTGACAAGAAGATGATCCATGCGTCGGATGGGCATGTAAAAAGTCGGACCTGCGCCTGATCTCTCGCCCAGTCGTGTCGGTTATCAGTCTCACTGGGTTATGTGAGTAAAAAGGAAGAGAGAAAGTGCTCTTATGTACTGCGCACACATTTGGGCACTATAAAATGACTCCTGGCCTGGTTTCAATGAAACCGGGCACCGTCACCGAAATCGATGTGGGGAATGAGGCGCGTTATATATAAATATAATAATAATATAATAACAATAATAATTAAATATACCTACTTAAACAGACGAAGCTATCCTTAAATACCCTGGTAGTCTACTCCCTTTCATACACACACACGCAACACACACACACACATACACAAAAGAATATACTAATATAATACATAGTATAGTCATAAAACTAAACATACATTTTGTTAAATGATCTAACTTGTGTTTCAAATGTTCAATAAAATGTGTAATGTTCTTTTTTATTTTCTTTGTATTAGTATTAAGAAACGTACTTAGTTATGGAAGGGCGAGTGACATCTAACACAAGTGTCTTATGACACTTACTAGGTGGATCTCACTCTCTGATAAATATTATATGTAGCACAAATAGTAAATGAGAAATAAATAAATTTAATTTAAATAAATACACATCCATGACCCAGGAACACAGAAAACTTTTTTGCTCCCTAGCGGGACTCGAACCCGCGACCTCCGGCTTCAGCGACAACGCGCTAACCACTAAGCCAGAGAGGTCGTCAATCCGCGGTATAAACAGATTCCTACCTACATAATATTTATTCAGTATGTTCTTATGATGTAGCCTGCACAGTACCTACCTATGGCATGTATAACATAATAATAGCTTTAACCCCGCTGCTCCCCCAGCGTAAATATAATATCCCACGGGAATACTGTACTTTTTCGGGATAAAAAGTAGCCTATATTTTAATCCAGAGTATAAACTACTACCATACCAAATTCCACCGAAATCCGTCAGTAGTTTTTACATGAAAGGTGTAACAAACATCCATCCATCCATCCATCTTCACAAATTTTTACATTATAATAGTAGTAATATTAATTATAGCAACAATACAATACAATACAATTATAGTAATAGGTATCCATAGAAAAACGCAGCATTTATGGCGTAAATAAAGTTAAAAAAATTTAAGTCTGGTTACCAACGATCTTATTACAGTCACGGAAGAAGGTTATTGCTCTGAGGTTACAGTAGCTATAGCAACGTTAAATCAATTTGATTCGATTTGTTAAGATTATTTCAGATTTAATTTAATTTGGTATTTTTGGCTTTTTAAATTAAAAACATGTTGAAACTACAAATCACGACTGAACAAGATCGAAAGGAAGCCCAAAACAGGGAGAAACGCAGACAGTGCGAGTTAGAACGAAGATCGCGAATCTTTAATGCGAGGAACAGAAAAATTGGTGTAAGTAAGACAAACTTTTACCGTGGAAAACTTAGATTATATCGAAATAGCGAAGATAGGTGACTCGACTCTAGCGCGAGGACCGCTCAAATCCGGCCCCCGTCGCCTAATTGCAATGGCGTAACACAGGCGGCCGTGTTACGCAAAAGTATTGTTTTAGGCCCGTTTTTCAGCTGACAAATATAAGCACGTACCGTATCTTCGCTATTTTGATTTAATCTAAGGTGGGAAAGCCAAATAAGCTTCAACCGTGGGAAAGTCTAATAAGACGGCTCTACCAGAAATACCACGGCCTCACAAAAGACCGGCGTGGAATAACGTTGTTTCGCCGAGTGAGTGAGAATGACAGAATAAGCCCGGGGGGTTTGGGCTTTTAAAGATCGGTAACGCACTCGTAGTGCCTCTGGTTTTACAGTTATCATGAGCGGTGATAGTGCTTACCATCAGGCGATCGGAGTGTTATTACTTACTTAGGCCTTTTCATCCGTTATTGGATGGTTTATACAATATTTTCCGAGAGAAGTAACCACTCTTGAAATACTGTAGTGCCTGGGACAGACGACAGTTGGTTTTTAAATGTCGTATGGTTGCCCAAGCTAATACGGTATTCTCACAACACAGTCGGCCTAGTCCAGAGGAATGACTGGTCAATACGTCTAGGGCCGTCGGGTTTCCTCACGATGTTTTCTTTCACCGTTAGAGCGTCCGTATAATAATAATATGTATTATGTACATAATGTACTTGACATCTGAAAAAGTCTAATTGGTACACGCCACAACCTAAGAATCGAACCTGCACTCTCTCGAGTGCGAATCAAACGGTCTACCCACTAGGCCACAAGTGCACGGTGCACTTGATATTGAATGCTTAGGTAATTAGGTCTACATTATAGGTCGACATGCCTTTCCTCGAGCGACAGATTGTCGAGAAGCGAGCGGAGCAAGATGAACAGAAACGAAACAATCTCGCCTTTGCCCAGCAGATGATCAAGGACAGCAACCTGGCAGTTGTGTTGGAAGCCAGAGAAAGGGAGGTAATGTTTAGTTGCTAATAGGACCAAAAACGCAATTCTCGTACATATGAAATTGGCGTTTTGTAGGGAAGGAACATAAAGTATATTTTTTTTAAACATAATATATTTATTTAATCAAAGTATATCATAGGTAGTTCATTCCTTTACTTTCCTTTACTAAAAATACCATTCGGACAGGAATAAAATATTTGAAGGCGCTTTGGACTGCCCCATCGGAGTTGAATTTTTTTCCCTTGCAAGAATTTCAACAATTCAAATTTCGAAAAAAATGGTTATCTGTTGGAGCTAGGTCCGGGGAGTGCGAAGGATGTCTTAGACATTCCAATTGAAGCTCCTCTAATTTGGTAGCCGTCTGTTGTGCAGTGTGTGGTGGTCTAGTGTTGTCCTGAAGCAGCAGTGCGAATGACCAACCTCGGTTTAGAAGCTAGCTTTTCCATCATGATGAGCAGATGCTGGCAATAGACATCTGCCGTGATCATCTGGCCAGATTTAAGAAAGATGTAGTGAACGACACCGGCACTAGTCCACCAAACACTCACAAGTAACTTTTTTTAAGTCAATTTTCGCTTGGGGCAGGCTTTGGCTGGTTCGCCAGGGTTCAGCCATTTAAAATCTCTTCATTATTGTGCCTGTTGAGTAATGTAACGCAGCAGTCGACGCGCGTTTGTCGGTTTGCTGCACTCAATTCATGAGGTACCCACCTTTCAAGCTTTTTCACCTTCCCAATTTGCTTCAAGTGGATTAAAACAGTTTTATCACTAACAACGCAGCCTGCAGCTAACTCGGACGTGGTTTGCGATGGATCCGCTTCCACAATAGCCTTCAATTCTTCATTATCAACTTTGTTCTCCGGCCGTCCATGGGGCTTGTTCTGTAAGTCTAAATTTCCAGAACAAAAACGTTGGAACCAAAAGCGCACTGTATTTTCTTTTGCGACACCGCCGCCATACACATCATTAATCCTTTGAGCCGTTTCTGCAGCACTGGTGCCACGGTGGAACTCGTACTAGAAAATAATACATTTTGCAAACAGAGTGACGCAAAAAAAAAAAACTAAAAGAGGAAAAAACAAATAAATTACGGTTTTCTAAACACAAATGCATGAGTAAATAGCGGTATAAATTTGAAATAGGAATTCCTAACCAAAGAAGATATATTTGAGATCAAAGTGGCCAGTACGACAAAACGCCAATTTCATATGTAAGGACCTAATACTTGACACCTATACATATCTACTTAAATATAGATTCTTACTCCTTTTTACGAAAATTATGCAAACGGCGGAGCATAAAATTTGGCACAGTTGAAGGTTATGTGGATTCCTCCACATAAACTTCAACTGTGCTTCTTCAAGGTGTGCTAATTATTTTTTATATACTTAGAAATACATAAAATTAATAAAAATAACGACAACACACTATCTACCTACTTACCTCAGATTAATTAACTCTCAAGTCGTGAGACTTTGCGTGCGTTTGATACAGTTTTGTTTGTCACGTTGACGTTTGTCAATCTGTCGCAGCAGTTTGATGTGTCTGTCTGTCTGTATGTCTGTCCGTGGCACCGTACTCCGTAGCTCCTAAACGAAAGGTCCGATTAAGAGCGTTTTTTTGTTTGAAAGCTGACGTGATCGATAGTGTTCTTAGCTATAAATCATTATCATCAGCGCCCTCACTGCTTGACAATTCGGGGATTACTTAAATGTTTTTTTTTTTTTAATTATTATTATTTTATTTTTATTTATTCTTTCATAGGATTTAATGGTCGTATTTCGACCACTTATTAGGAGACCGCTAGTAATAAGGGCAATATGCCGCACTCACATACACGCGATAGTCGCTGGAGCCATACCTACTGTAAGTTGCAAAGTTTTAAAGAAACTAGCCATGTCTTCCTAAAAAGTGTTACTATCGCTTGCATAATACATATTTAAAATATTATCAACATGTAATAGGAGAGACGTCGCCTAGATATGGAGATAGATGCGTATAGGAAGAACTACCAAAGACCCGAGGATCGGCGGGAGTTTGACCTGAATAACCCCAACGCGCTCAAACTGCAGCTGCCGCCGCGCGCCTCCGACGGAGATCCTATTGGTCTAGCTAGTGCTCAAAAGTATGTGTATAATATATTTTGTATAATATTACAATTATAATATTATTTTGTTCTTTATATGTGAAACATTCTGCCGTCCTAAGTCTAAAATGCCGTTATGTACAAAATCCTCATTTACAATTTGTGCCTAGCGAAATTTTAGCTTTAGCATGGTAGAAGATATAAAAAATAAGATTTGAATTCAATTTTAAAACCAGTACTTATAAGCAGAACGCCTGAAAGATGGAAAAAATCGATCGATTATTTTGTACAAAGATTTGTATAGATTCGATTGATTTTTTTATATTTACTAATATTATAAAGAGGAAAGATTTGTTTCTTGATGTATGTTTGTTTGTTTACATTGAATAATCTCCGAAATTACTGGACCGATTTTGATGAAATTTTGCTCACATATAGACCACGGGGAAGGACATATGCTACTTATTATATGGTGCGGTTCCTGCGGGACATTTTTTTGCGCGCACGAAGTCTTGGGCACGCTGGAATGTTAATATTTGTGTATTTACATAGGTGCGTTTTTTTGCTACATCACCACGCACGCTACAATTGTCGTCTGCTGGCTGCAGCATTTGTTGGATCACTTCAAGTCGTGAATCTAATCCAGATCCACAATGTTACGAAAGAAAATCTTGTCTTTTAAACTTCATTTAGGTTTGAAGGGGAGGACTTGGAGTATGAGGAGCGTAAGAAGATCATGGCGGCGCAGAAGAACGCGTGGCTGGAGCAACAGGTTCAGGAAAGAAGGGCCGCAGAGGAGGAGAGGAAAAAGGCTGAAAACGCTTACATGGTAACAAGTAATAGACCTGAAATTGGACTCAAGTCTTTATTGGCTGCAACAGTCGCTGGGCGATGACTGGCTGATTACTTACTTAATTACTTGCTACTAATTACGACTTTTTGTAACTGTGTAACTATGTTGTCATACGCTTATATATTATAAATATAATGTACCTTGTATAGAACCGTAAAGCGATAGCCACCTGCTATTTAGCATAAGGCGGAAACGCGTATTGACTAGGTAGGTAAAAGTATAAGGCACAAATGAAGTCAACATTATTACAAGTTGACATATTATGAATTATCGTAGGTATGTAAGCTTAATTTGTCTCAGACAACTCAGTCACTTCCGTATTAAACGGCAAAAAATAACGTTTGTTGTAAGGGATATTAAATATTTAGGTATATAGCGGCAACAGAAAATATACACATCATCTGTAAAAAGTTTAACGGTTCATGAGATACAGCCTGGTCCGACGGACAGCGAAGTCTCAGTAATAGGGTCCCGTTTTTCCCCTTTGGGTACGGAACCCTTAAAAAATAATCGATATATTTTATTCTATCGAATTGTTTTTCCAGATGGCCGTAAATGCTAGAGACACCCGCGTTGGCGAGCTGGACAAGCTCGAGAGGGAGTGTCGCTATAGACTCGGTCAGGCTAACCTTAAATACAACGAAGCTCTCGCAGCAGAGAGGAAACAACTGGAACAGATGATGAGGGAACAGGAGGAGGCAGATAACACTGCGGAAATGTACAACAACCTGACGTCTGACATGCTCACGGAAAATCCCGATGTGGCTAAAAGTGCTCTCGGGAATAACAGGCAAGTAATGTGGCGTTAAGTATTACTTAATCCGGCCATGCAAGTTCGAGTCGCGGGTCGCCAACTTGGTTAAAACTTACTATAACCTATGTTTCAGAATGATTGGATATTTGTACAAGGGAATGAATCAAGAAGAACAGAAAAAGTTTTATGCAGCCCAGAAGGAGCAAATGACAGCTTCTAAGGTACCCTAATAAAGGTCCAAATTCCAAAATTAACCCAGAGTCGATCAACAAAAAACTCGCGATTAATGAGCTAGTCTATTAGGCATGTAGTAATTGGTAAATTATAGCCACAAAAAATAATTTAAAAAACTTTTTAACAAAATTATTAATCCGCCAAATATTCATAAAAATGCACTAAAATCAAAAATAATTCTTACCTTCAATAATTATCTTTTCGATTAATCCAAAATTTAATTATTTCTCTACTCAATCTACTTATTTTTGTATAATTTTATAAATTTTCTATTATAAATATTGGAACGAAGTTCCTTATCGCGCGTTGCGAAAGGGGGCTAGACGGAAAAAATTAAGACCAAAAGTTGTAACGACACTTTTTGCCACTCGAAATCACAATGTAATAACGACTATTAAGAATGATACAAAAACGACCTTATCATCTTGACAATAATGTAGAATTTAGCAATTACACATTGTGACTGTTATCGGCATTCCTTTGACGTGCTTTCGGCCATCTATGACTACTTAGTTCAACTATTTGACGCTAGATGGCTACTCTTGAAATTTGCATTTTATGCACGCAAATTTGCACCCTCAGTCATAGATGCAAGGTTTTAAATCAGTTTTAATTCAAATTCGTGTGATTGTTGTTTACGATGATGTATGATGATTGAATGTTTATGATGTTGGAAAATCGATAGATTCTGAAATCAATCAATATAAATAATATAGTTATATGTAAAATGGGTTATAATTATTGATCGTGCGAACAAAAATAGTTTGCGACTGAACATGAGCATACTGTGAATTTGGCAGATAATTAATATAATATATTATATCTATACAGATAAACAAAATTGAAGTGTCTGTTTGTAATTTCAAATTAACAGCTTTTATTTTCACTTAATGCATTTAAAATTAGTATGATCGGTACTTACAATAAAATATAAATTGTTAACATTTTTCTGTCCGTCTGTCAGTCAGTGTGTTTGTTCCGGCTAATCTCTGAAACGGCTAGACCGATTTTCACGGGACTTTCACTGGCATATATACCTGATATTATAAGGTCTAGCATATATATATCTTCCAAAATAGGCTTCAATTCTTCATTATCAACTATATACCTATTTATATTATAATATATATATGAACTTCGTTCCATCCGGGTGTCCCTTGACACCTCTCAAGTTTGTGCTGGTATCGACTTTAAAAATAAGATTAAGTATTGAGCAGGAAAGTAACTAAATGGATTAATCGAAAAGGAGATTTTTTTTCAAAGAAATAATTATTTTTTAGTGTATTTAGTGTATTTTTAAGGATTTTTTTTTTTCGGCAGTTTAATTTTTTTTGTCAAGAAGTTATATTTAAAATATATTTTTTTAAAGATGAAACGTGATGTTGAACAAAGGATGGAGGCGGAGTGGCAAGCCTTGGGTAAAGCTATACAGAACGAGGTGGCGCGACAGGACATAGCAGAGCGGAGGAAACGGAGGTAAACCACTGATGATCACCATTATAGTCCACTAACTAATAGAATCATAGAGATTAGTTTAAAGGAAGACCATCTGTCTAAGGCAGAAAAACTAAAAACTGTCCGACAAAAGTAATTAAATAATAGTTACAAAACAGGCAATAAACAAAGAACCATAAGGGCGCTAGTCAGAAGAGTGTGTGATATTTAATAGGAAGTTAGCAATAAGAGATGCAGTGAAGTGAGTTGAGTCAAATTTGGGTTCAAATTTTTTGAAGACTTTAATAGATAATTCAGAAAAATCATGAAATAATGTAATTATTTTTTATAAATGTAACCGAAGAAGATGCTAAGATTTTATTATCCGTTTAAATTTTGTCGCTTTACACCCTTGCGACTGTATCGCCAGTCGCCACCCCTTATTTAACGCTTTTTTACGAACACTTTTTCATGTAAGGAGAAGGTACTTAGGTACTCCTTCACTCTAGTCTCCATGGAAATAATGTCTTATGTCCGTGCAAACTTGGATGGCCCAAGATCCTTTAAAGGCAAGTTTCTCATGGGCGATCTGTACGTTCGGCCTAACAAGCTGGCCCACAATGTAGTGTGTAGCGAAATTTAGACATATCACATACCTAAACGTTTTAAAGATGAAAGGCCAAAGCTAAAACAAAGAGAATACATAATATTTTGTATAATACACGTTTAGTTACAAATACAGTCGCCGCACGATAATCAAAGAGCCCTTTTGCAAGGCAGTTGCAGTGTCGAATTGGTCGGATTATAATGTACCTCATCCCCCAAGAATACCAAGGGTCTACTTCATTGGGATTTTCTGTTTGACAAACATTTTTACATTTCAGGCAATTCGCTAAGCAGCTAATGGAGGAAAATCAGCTGCTAGCCCTCCAACAGAAGCAAAAGGAGAAATACTACAAAGAAGTGTTTGCTAACAACATACCAACAGACGAATACTATGCGCAGTTTAACACAACAACTAGATAATTTAAAAATAATTAGGTACCTATGTATTACTAAATAATGGTTTATGATCTTATTACAAAAAGCTTTTATATGTTTTATTTAAATCAGCTAGGTCGTTAAATATGACGGATTTATTATTTACTTTTTAATTTGCTTAATAAATTTTAAATTCACAGTATGGATATCGATGTTTCTGTAGGTAGATGAATAAAACTAGAACTACTATAAAAAGTGTTTTATTTGTATAATAATATGGAGTTTTTACACATTATAAGATAGTTTGAATGAAAATAATTTAAATAGCATTTCAAGTAGGTAGTCCCTTATAAAAATATATTTGTCTCTACTGCTCAAAACATAGATAGCTCAAAATCAAAATTTTCTAAAGACCAAAAAAAACTAACTAATAGCGTGACAACTGTCAATACAGTTTTTCAAATGACTTGAATAGTATGGGACAAGTCCGAATTCGTTCAAAATAAATTTCCTTAAGATTATCTGGCGCGCCACGTGACCTATCGGCATCGAAAGTTACAAGTTTTCAACTTTTTTATATTTATAGTTAACACTTAGTTTAGGCTGATGATTTCAGTGTATCATCGAGCAATCTTTTAGGGTTAAAAGGTACTTATATCAGATTTGAATTCTGAAAATTAGAAGAAAAATTATGTGCGAGGTCCGCAGTGATAGATAACATTGTCCTATGCGGCCCTTGACCAGAAAAGTGTGCCGACCACTGGGATGGTATGAAAAAAACATAAAATGCAAAATTTGAATAATTTTATGATGAGAAAAAAAGTATATGTAATCCATGCCTGTACAAAATTTCGTCTATTTATAATATGCATAATAGGCTACTTGACTCATATTTAATTTCATACATTGAAGGAGTATTTCCTTTAGTACTTGGCTTAGGAAAACGTATTCTAGCGATATCATAAATTAAAAACTTAAGATTGATAAATAAAGTTGATTTAAAAATATGTATTTTTGTTTTATAATTTCTACTGATGAAAACACCTAGAAGTAACTTCCAGAAAGTATGTGTTGACACAAGCACACTGAACACATACGTGGTAGTGAAACGAAACGTGTTTCTGTAAATAAATAGTTCATGACATCTTATAAAGTTAATTATGTCCAAACGTCAAACGGAACGTCACACCGCCATTTTATCTGAGCTGACTATAGCACAGATTACAAATAGTACTAGAACGACGTAACAGCACAGATAATCTATCAACCAACATGGCGAATAGTGTTCGCCATGTTCACCATTCGGCGGTTTTTAAAGTGTATTTTACATTTTTTTGTAGGTTTTTAGGTTTCAAAATAATCTAATATTTTTTTTATGTAATGAAACAATTATGAAGCGTTTAGGACATAAATAAAAACAAGGTCAAGTAGCCTATTACTGAAGTTAGCAAGGAAGGACGAACAGAGCGAAACTATAAGGGTTCCTTGTAGTTGCTACGTAGCGCTAAAAACTGTCCCCACACACATTCAAGTAATTTGTTCAAATTGGATATTTTTTGGATGAATTGGCACGTGTGACGGCCCTATACGTAAAATAATATTATATCTACAGAGATCAGATATCACAACTTTAATACACATATTATGATGACCAAACAATCTAAATTGACTTAGCCAGGTCAAAACCGGTTAAGGTTTATATTAAAATAGGTATACGTTACATACGTGCTTGGCACAATATTATGTTACTAATATCAGGTACATCAATGCAATAATAATAATTATAAAAAAGCATGACTAGATATTTTTATCAGATTAATTTCTACAATCCCAAGTTGATATTATGAAAAAATTAATATTTATGCTATTTTATAAATTTTAAATCTATTGGTTTTGTAGCCCGATAAAATAAGGATTTCATGTATAAATCTAAATTCTAACGGAACAAGCTGATTTTTTTAACAAACCTTTATTTTATATCATTACAATGATTGTTGTTTAAAAAATCTATATGTGTATCTTTATTTATCAAATGTTGTCTCGAAAGTAGCAAATGACAAAATTGTAAGAAGCCTGAGATTTTCAAGGTCAAAGGGCACAAAAATCAGTTTTATTGTCTACAGCTGTTTCATACATGCAAAGACGATATAGACCGAGATCCCAGCCCCGCCAGACTCACCTTATATTCTTACTAATAAAATGTATGTCATATTGTAGTATTAGTTGTGTACAATGAACGTTTGTATACCCGCCAGATTGTGCGGTAGGCCAATTCTTTGCGGTTTCTTACACTTTTGTCATTTGCGACTTTCGAGACACCATTTGTTAAAATAAAGGTTTATACAAAAATTCAGCTTAGTCCGTTAGATTCCTGGGTTGACCCCTTTATCTGACTGACGACTGCACTATTGCACATAATCATAGTTTAAACTCATTAAAGAGACACAAATCTACTTCAGCACACTTTTATATAAAATAGTTTTACGCGAAAAATATTTATATGATTTATCTTTTTTTTTACTCCGCTAGGAAATTTTCATTTATACTAGGATTATGCCATAAAAAAAATTATAACTACATATTTCCTCAATACATGACATCAAAATTCAATTTTTATCATAGACAAAAAGCCGAAAAAGCTATGAATGTATTAATTTTATAACAAGATGTATTGATTATCATCTATGGAAAGACTAGTAGTTTTATGTTAATTAATTTGTTTGAATAATTGTATTAGGAGGTCCACCTATAAGGCCCTGAGTACTGAGATTCATAATGGAGTCTGCTATGATCCGAGCGGTTTTTTTCAGGTACCCACCGCTGGTCAACATCACTATGGGAATGTTTAGTTCCTTACAGATGTAGAATACAAACTGATCACGGTGCACAATACCCTGTAATTATGTAAACTATAATTGATTCACGACCTATATAAATCCTTACGATTTTTTTTGCACATACGAAGTTGCGGGCAACATCTAAATCAACGTTTCTCAAGTGGGGGGTCGCAGTCTGTTGAAAAATAATAAATACAAACTAGGTGCATATACACTGGCGGACACATAAACTGCATCATAGTGCAAGATAACTTTCATTGAAATATAATTAGTGAGAGTGCAAACAATTTTGATTTATTTCAATGATAATGCTAAGACTGGTTCTTAATCTGATATCTCTGATCTCAATTCATGTGTGTATAGGTCAACTTTTCTCACTAAAAGAATCAAATTACTCCTTTTGCAGCTTTTTGTAACGAAACAGTGAATAGAACAAAAACGGCTTTGTTAATAAAAATTTTAGAATACTAAGAATAGAAAATGTTTTTTTTGTTTTAAATAATTACCTCCTCTTGCCCTAATAACTGATTTAAGTCGGTTTCGCATCGCAGGTCGATATAAATAAACGAATAAACCTGTCGTCATGAGACGTTGTCACCCGAGTTCTGCCGGTTCCACGTCTTCTCTTGAATGAACCTGTCTGCATAAACCTTCTGTAAACTCGGGAAACCGTAGACTGGTTTACGAGAAAAACGTGTTTAAAATGAAAACAGACAAGCAATTAAACAATTAGTAACGATTATTCAACATGTAACAAAACAAAAAAAATAACCATCGATCACAACATTAACGTAACAACGAGATAATCTATAGTAAAGATTTCTTCTATATAATATTTTCTTTCTTTTGTGACAGTACCATATATAAATTTGATTTTGTTTTTGTGTTCATAAACCAGTCTTTATTTTCCAATACCAATAAATGTAAAAAGTTTGCATATTTCGTAATAAAATTTGATTGACTGTGTTCTTGCACTACTTGCACGATGCACATAAACTGATGTGTCCGCCAGTGTAGGTACAAAATATTCGTTTTTCGAACTAATATTTTGTATCGAACGTCGAAAAAATCGTTCGAACCAGTGAAGGCCAATATAACGTATAGCTGATAAAAATAGCGCACTATGTAGGTACATATTATTGTTCAAATTTTATAGTGACTTTTTACTTAACTTTTTGGCTTTTTAATGGGTCGCGGCATAAAAATGGTTGAGAAACGATGATCTAAACTATGAATAAAAATATTTTTGTACTTAATGTTATACGGAGTACGAAACACCGAAGAGATTACAATCGTAAGATGACAGCAAGAAGAAACTTACAACATCAGTGACACTCAAATGGCCAAGAGGATCTGACTCGAGAATGTCTGTGCCAGCATTGTACACCAAAATGTCAGGGGTAAAGTCTTTCAGAGCTGCTTTAAGATTCCTGAAAGAAAAGAAAGCAATTGTTTCAATAAACCTTATTTGTAAACTGTAAATAGTAAAATAGAAATGTTTATAATTAAAGAAATTGCTAAATTAAAAACATTTAAAAAGGTTTGATTTTGGTACTTAAAAATACACACTCACTTTTTCATTTTAACTAAGTACTCTGTATCCTCAACTAAATATCCAAGCTCGACCTTCCGCCGTATCGCTTGTTTGGCGTGGCTGTCTCGCGGGAAGATGTACTTGTTATACATGTCCATAATGTATACCTCTGACACACCGATGAAATCTCGTTCGTAGCCATTACCCTGAAAATATTTAAGTACTCAGATAACTTCCTATGCAAAATATACATATTATCATTTAAAAAATTCGTTTATCTATGCTTTGGATGACTGTAGCACATGTATATTAATATTATCTATATTTCTATACTAATATATAAAAATTATAAAGGAGAAAGATTTGTATTGTTGTTGGTAGTATGTATAGTGTATACGTTGTAGGTGTGGGTAGTAGTAGATGTAGGTGGTATAAGTATGTAGTAGGAGTAGGAAGTATGGGTAGGTAATAGGTATAGGTAGTAGGTGTAAGTAGGTGTAGATAGTATGTGTACAATGTACATTGTAGGTGTAGGATTAGGCCTGTTGGTATAGAAATTGTAGTATGTAGGTAGTTAGTTATATTTTATTTATTTTGATTCATAGTTAACACAGTCCAACGTCTGTCGGATCAGCTAGTCAATAAATAAAGCAAAATAATAAAAATGTTACTAAGCTTTTACAAAGCCTTAATCTACAGAGGAAAGTCTGTTATTTCTATAAATTGAGAAAGGCATTCATATTTAAGTGTCATTTTAGCTAAATGACACTTTAATATGAAGTGAAAAATTATCAATACTTATTTATTTATACACTAAAGTGCGGTCGCGGAGCACGTATAATAATTAACCATAACACCTACACGCAAAGTGGGGATGATTTTTTTTCTCGCGTCTACCCCATCTAATATTATAGATAGGTATTTTAAAAAAATACTGGTTGTCTGTAAAGTCGGTTGAACGTGACAACGTCAACAACAACAACAATAACGTCAACAACAACAACAACAACAATAATAATAATAATAAGGTAAAGGCAATGCGAGGTAACGCTGGTACTTGGGTACTTGGTAACGATAACGGGTAATAGGTAACGCATGAGTCATGTTTTTTCGTGCGTGCAGCCGGCTCCATCGATTTATAAGACGTTATCACGTCAAAACTTTAAGAGGTTGGCAAGACGATTTTTGATTTAGGTTTTCGAGTAATTGAACTTTAAATTTTTCGTTAAAATAGGACGTCCCTCTCCCTTCTTAGAAACTAAACGGCTGGCTCGAAAAATCAGAAAAAAATCATGACGTTTATTTATTTATTTAGAAAGGACACCAACAACACATGTATTATACACTCAAGTTACAAATTAATTTATACAATATTCCTGATACATGCACCTTTCTAGGTGACACAGCATTGACAAAAGTTCAAGTAAATCATAATGTTAACTTATCGATTATGTAGCAATGAATGATTGAATGAAGTTGTATATTTAAAATAAGATATAGTTACATAAATTACATGTCATTGGGAGCAAATAATTTAAGTTGATACAATTATTATACATATTGATTAGAGCGTCAGTAAAATTATACAAATAAATGAATTAATAATTATGGAATCAAATTAAATTAAACTTAAAATAATTTTAAATACATACTCACTTAACCTAATTATAAAATTTAATGATTATTGTTCATTTAAAATACCTAATTGATTTTCGTGTCATGTCATGCAATAGGTACAAATAAAATTAAATTGAACATAATAGCAAAAAGGGAAGATACATAATAAGAATTTTAATTTTTTTAATTGTCAATCATTCATTTTAGACTTCTTTTTAATTTTATAAAAATAAGCTAGCTTGTTTTAAATTGGATGTGGCACATACCGAAAATATCAATGTCATTGTTGAGGTTCGCGCAAACGTTACTGTATAAATTGCACATTCTGGAGACTTGTGCTTGCATGCCCAAATTAGTTCTGGAAATGGGGCCGCACAGGATAATGGTCATCGGCTTCCGCGGTAAATTGTATGGGACAGCCAAGGTGAAAAGATTTAGCAGATCACAACAAGAGGTAAGGCCGATAAGTATTTTATGTAATAGGAGCAGGTCGTGTATTGTTCTCCTTGTCCTAAAGTTGAACATCCCATAGAAGTCCAGTCGTAGCTCGTATGGACACCTGTGCAAAATTCCCGAACAGCTGTATACGAGACGTCTGGTGAAGGACTTTTGGATATATTCCATCCTTTGTGAGTGAACCGCGTATGTTGGGTTCCATATCGAGCTGGTGTATTCTAGGTGGCTGCGTACCAGATACTTAAATAAGAGGATTTTCGTGCTGTGATGGAAGTTCGATGAGTTACGATTAATAAACCCCATCGTCTGAGCTGACTTTTTTACAGCAGATTCAATATGGGAAGTGAACTTCAGTATAGAATCCAAGATCACGCCTATTTCACGGATTTCAGCTACCTACCTGTAATTAGAAGGACATGGAGATTTTTCTTGGTAGTTTTAATGTGATAGCATTTTTTTGCATTTAATAGTTCTAATATCTTATTAACTTACTGTACCGTAATTCAAAGCCAAATAATGAGAGTGGCAACACTATTTTTCGTATGTGTGGCGGAAACGGTACCTAAACGACTTCAACATCCTCCTACGTCAGCTGGTTTCTGTCCCCCTATTGGCTAACGTTTAGTTCTAAGTTTCTCCACCAGGTGGCAGAGTTGAGCTCTTTAGAGCGCAACTAATTTGGAATCATTGGCGGTTTATTTTTCGTGCTGTGCGGAAGAATATTAATTTACGTGTAATTTTATATCTTCGAATTTATAAGCTACAGTTTTTAATATTAATAATAACATATAACACATAATAATTTAATAGTTTACGGTTTACGCCGTAACGCCTAGCAATCCTACTGGTTCACAATTGGCTAGATTTTTGTCAGACTTATTTCAAAAACATAAATTATCTTATAATACAATTTTAGTATATAAATCAGCTATATCCACACTTTGCAACCCTGACCTATCTGAAAGACTCAGTTTTCATATACTTGTAAAGAAAATTCTTTTATCTATTTCTAATAAACAACCAAAACAGATCACAAAACCTCCCACCTGGGACGTGGATGACTTGAGCGCATGGCTCCTTGGTAATGATACGAATCATGATAATTTATACTAGTGTTCTAAGAGAGCCGCAACTCTTTTGCTACTTTGTTCTGGACGCCGTGTCCACGACTTAACGCTACTATCAATTGATAATAATCACTGTGTTACTTCAGATAATTCCATCGTGTTCTGGCCTAGGTTCGGGTCGAAGACTGACAAGTCCGACGTTAGACAATCTGGATGGCGCCTTAATAAAAATATCGATCCAGTTTATTGAGTAAGACAAGTCATAAGATTATCAGCGAAAAAAAGGACGAAGTGCAACAGCAACAGTTTATTCATCACAGCTTGCGGCGAGCCAAAGCCAGCGTCACGCGCTGTGATCGGTGGATGGGTGCGACGGGTGCTACAAGAATCTGGAATCAAGGCAAGTGCTGTCGGTGTTAGACCCGCAGTGGCATCAAAAAACTGGGTATTAAACTGTTCTTTAGACGAAATACTAGCTAGAGGCAATTGGCGATCACAGGAAACTTTTAGGAACTATTATTGTTGTGAAATTAAGTCCAAACAAATGTGGTATCTGCTATGTTTTCGCGCATAACAAATTGAATACTCGTTTGCTTAATTTGCACATGTTTATTTTAAATAATTTTCTTTTCTGTCTTTTATTTTTATTGTAAAACTGAATATTATGAAATTCCTTATTACAGCCAACAGTTTAAATATTTTTAGTACTTTTGTATTTTGTATGTATTGTAGTAACTTTTTAGTTTAGGATTATATAACATCCATGATTATTCTAATTTTATATATATAATATTATATAGTATATATTTTATTGTGTGTACGTTTTAATTTTCGGTGAGAATAATTAATCTTACATTGCTGGTTTTATACAAGCGTTATGTATAATCTATTTTAATTTATCATAATGTATTATCATGCCATACGTCTTACTTGGAAATAAATGGTATGTTTTTGATTGTACATTTTTCTTTTCATGTCCTATTTTATTTACTTCTCTAATAACGAATAGAAACCAGAATACCATAAGTTAATGTCATAAATTAAATTAATAATTGATATTGTACAAGCTTATGTATGCCAGGTCCTTATTGGTTTCAAATAGTTTGAACATACATAAGTCTTAATATTTCTTTTCCACCAGGCGATATCAGACAGCTCTCATTATTTAGCTTTGAATTACGGTACAGTAAGTTAATAACAGCGTTTTACCCTGCAATAAAACGCTTATTAAGTACTTACCTAATTCAAAGCCAACTTCAAATTCTGCCTGGAATTTTAACGCAATGGTTCCAAATTAGTTGCGCTCTAAAGAGCTCAACTCTGCCAACTGGTGGAGAAACTTAGAACTAAACGGTAGCCAATAGGGGGACAGAAACCAGCTGACGTAGGAGGATGTTGAAGTCATTTAGGTACCGTTTCCGCCACACATACGAAAAATAGTGTTGTATAAGGTAAGTAGTTAATAAGCGTTTTATTGCAGGGAAAAAAGCTGTTATTAGTCAAACACCAATTATAAAGTCTGTTAATCTACTTGCAAAAGTAAACTATCAAGGTGTGATCGTACTGTCTTATATAGTTTTAGGTCATCGGCGAACAACGAGTATCGGCAGTGCTTGATAGAGCGAGAGATGCCATTTATAAAATCAGATAATTGAATTGGACCCAGGGGTATAGGTACCTTGGGGTACACCAGACTCTGCCTCGTAGACATATGACTCGTAACCGCCGACACAGACAAGCTGCATCCTTCTCTCGAGATATGAGGAGAACCATTTGAGCAAAGAGCCATGAATTCCGCTCGCCTCAAGCTTTTGCAGTAAACGAGCGTGAGAGACCTTGTCGAAGGCATTAGTGAAGTCAGTATAGACTACGTCCACCTGAAGCCCCTTATCAACATCATGTGACAAGTGTGATGTAAAAGATAGGAGGTTTGTTTCGGTAGATCGTCCCTTTCGAAACCCGTGTTAGAAGTCACTCAAGTTGGGGTCTATATGTAGAGTGATATATGGATATACGACTGATTCAAAGATCTTGGAAAAACACGAAAGGATAGATATAGTCTGTAATTAGTACGCTACTTTCGTCGCCTTTTTTGTGTATGGGTGTAACCCGAGCTCTTTTCCAGGTTGTCGGAAATTTTCCAGTTGACAGGGGTCGGTTGAAAATCATGGAGAGGAAGGGCTAGGTTTTAGCAGCATTTTTTAATTAGTAGCGGTGGCATTCCGTCTGGACCGGCAGATTTGTTTATATCCAGGTGTTTGATCTTCGTGCGGACCTCAGTCTTCGTGTGAGATATCTATATTGCACAGAAAATTGGTAGCGTTCGACGTTAGGCGACTTGTGGCATAAGAGTTTTCTTTAGTATACAGATGAATAATGAGTAGCGAAGAGATTTGAGATATCTGATGATATCTGATGATAGGTGCTAGCGCTTACCTGATCGAGAAACATTTGAGATGGTATGGGTCGGCCTTTCCTCTTAGAATTCCTCTCAGAAATATTTGGGGTTAGGATGGTGTATGTTGCATTCCAGCTTGTTTTTATAATCGTTATAGGATTTTTTGTATAATTTCTGAAAACGGTCTCGGACAATATGATACTCTAGCTTATCTCTAGGATTATTATATTTTGCATAGTTTTTCTTATTTTCACATGCTCTGACTAGAGCCTTATTAAAACTTTGTTAAACCAAGGCGGTTGATGGGTCTTTACCGATTTACATTTGGGCACGCAAGCATCAATCGCCGATATTAGAGTGCTGTTGAGAGTGTCGACCATATCATCGACATCAACAATGTGAGACAGTTTCTCTGGCAAGGAGCTCTATTGGAGTTGGTGGTTGAGTTTGTTGTAATCGGCTTTATAAAAATTGCGAACAACTTTTCTGGACTTAGGTTGTAAGCCAGAATTAGTATTAACAAGTGGCAATGTGATTGATAGGTTAGGGTGCTTGGGGTCTAATCTACTGATAAGATGCAAAGATTGGGGAACTTTCGACTCTAAAGTCGTATTAAAAATTAGGTCCAGCATTTTATTATCACTATTCTTCTCTCTATCTTGTTAAATTGATAAAAATTATTTTCATAAGCAAAGTGTGACAAGGTTCAAGTTCAAGAGCGTTATTAGTACTATTGGGTAGCAAATAATTAAAGCCCACCAGCTTCGACCAGGAGATAGACCCCAAATTAAAATAACCAATCAGTTCTATCTCGTCAACTAAATTTGTTACGTAGCTTACATTGTTTAAAAGTTTTGTTAAGGTTTCCAGATAGACAGGTGGCGGAAGATATATCGTGCAAAGAGCAATTTTTTTATCGTGTTACTAACATACTTAAAATGATACAGAGGTCTTCGCAATCAGTTATCCAATTTTTTACGCGAGTGGAGGACAGATCTCGAGAGATTGCGACCATCACTCCGCCACCGTCCAATTTGCAACTGGTAGTGGAACAATGATCCCTTCTGTATACCAGGTATATATCAAGTGTCAATGAACTCGTTGTTATTTATATTTGGATTCAGCCAGGTCTCCGTAAATACTATAATTTTATGGTTAGTTTAGGATATGTTAAGGTAAACATCATGCGTTTTTGTTCTGATTCCTCTAATATTTTGGTAACATATATCAATAATTGCTAATCGAGTAAGTGATAAGTGTGGAAGAATATTAACAATATTAAGTTAGACCATATTTACGGAATACTATTTAAGCACGCAAAGTTGCGTTATACGCCTAGCTTGGCTGTATTCGTCTTTACGTATGTAGATTCGTCCGCCGCGAACACATACGAATTTATAAGCTAGTTCTTTTGCTTTCTTGAGCGTAGCTGCGTGGAGTGGCTTGTTCGATGGAGATAGATGTTCTACAACAAACACAGGGGTGCTAGGTCCGTCGAATCCAAGATGAGAGGTGCATAATTTATTCTTTGGGTCCTTTTTGTTGTGGATAGCGACGGCAGCTAAGATGGCGTCTCTGTGGTGGGAGCTTTGAAGCTTTATGATAACGCTGTGGGGTCTTGTACTGTTGCGATTAAGTTTGGCAACTCGGATGATGTTCATGACGTCATTATCTCCCAGCGGGAAGATAGTAGCTTTAGCTAGGTGGGAGAGGGAAAGATATTTATAAGGTTTTCTGATGTGCTTTCTGATGTGATTCCGTTGTTACTCAATTCTTATTTGTAGATTGCAGCGAGTTGACAAATTCTTGTCTTAAGATGATTGATGATTCCCGCAGACGATCTTCAGTGACGTACTGTGAGGTAGAAGTAGTCGATGGTTTGGCACGTATTGTTATGATGTTCAAAAAATCATCAACGCTCCCACTCAAATCAGTCGAATTGGTGTTGGTCTGTCGTATAGGGGTATTCGAGTTGTCGCCGCATTTACGCTGTGTTGTGACACATTTTGCACATTTCCAATTCCTCCGGTATTCGGCAGTCATGGAGCGTTATTCTTTAATTGGTATGTTTTGCACACTCTAAATCATATGCTTGTTGGCATTTGGGGCATTTTAAATACTGCCGACTTTTTATGTCAAGGAGGCAACCCGAACATTTCTTGACAGACATGTAATATTTTTGATCGTATCGCTTTTATGCCAGGATCGTTAGACGTTACATCGGGCCATAGACTTCTGATTTGAAAGGATTATTTTTGCACTCTACCTTCAATTATTTTGTTAGATAAATGATTTTCAATTTTCACTACCAGGTTTTAGACACTTAAACACTAACTTCTTTACTTGATAACGTTATGACACATTATTTATACACTTAATATTCAGTTCATTAATAGTACTATGTAAGAAACAGGATTTAACTATTTTATTTGCGCGAAAATTACGGAGCTCATGTAACTTGTAATTGTGACAGCAACGACGTTAGTGTGATACATGTGATAAACTTTGTAGTAAAACTATAACGGCTTATATACGGTCGACGACCTCTGTGGCTCAGTGGTTAGCGCGTTGGCGCTCAAGCGGGAGATCGCGGTTTCGAATCCCGTCTTTTCTCTGTTCCTGGGTCATGGATGTGTATTCATTAAGTGTATTATATAATAAAATCTTAAATTTGTGTATGGTATAAAAGTATTAAATATATTTCTGTGGTCTGGTACCTGTAACACAAGTTCTTCGTGAACTTACCACGGGACCAGATTGACGTGGTGTAAAACCGTCCATAGATATTATTATTATATGTGTAACTTTGTTAGTTCAGGAACTAACTAAACTTGTGAAGTGCTCTAAGCTCTTACTTGAAAAACTTTGTACAAAAATAATGAAATAATAAGTAAACTTAGGCCTTTTTCATCCGTTATTGGATGATTTATACAGTATTCTCCGAGCGAAGTAACCACTCTTGAAATACTGTAGTGCCTGGGACAGTCGGTTTTAAATGTTTTATGGTTGCACAAGCACATACGTCATTGTCACAACACAGTGAGCCTAGTCCAGAAGAATGACTGGTCAATACGTCTGGGGCGCACCATGTGCGGATTTCCTCACGATGTTTTCCTTCACCGTTAGAGCATCCGTATAATGTACTTGAGATCTGAAAGTCTCATTGGTACACGCTACAACCTGGGAATCGAACCTGCACTCTCTTGAGTGCGAATCAAACGGTCTACCCATTAGGTAACAGAGAAATAATCAGTAAACATGTAAAATATTGTCCAGTTTTTATTTATAAGAGATGAAGATTTTGTCATAAAAATACATACCTGATGAGCATCCAAATCAACAATCATAACATTTTGTACGCTTTTATATGCCATTAAATATTTGATTAGCATTGTGATGTCCGCATAGGGGCAAAACCCACCACCTTTGTCTTTGCTACAGTGGTGAAAACCTCCTCCAACATTGATAGCCCAGCCTCTTTCCAAAGCTAGCTTACCAGCCAGCACAGAACCACCAGTTTGAAGCCTGAAATAATTGCAAATACTTTATGAATTTTGTATACCATTTTGTGACTGGTTTGTTTTTGTTCGTTTTCTAAGCTTAATAAGAAATTTCAGAGACAAAACGAAAGAGCTGCCTACCTCATTGGTTTCAGGTATGCCCTCTGAACAAGTATATTTGGAATGCACACAAGAATAGGAACCTCTGCTATTACAGCTACTCTAGCACTCCACTAAAATCAACATAATTTTATATGTTACATTTTATCTTCACTAGTTTAAGGTAAGGATTGCAATAAGTTCTGCACAACTAAATCAAGGACAACAACTTGCATAAAACCTTACAACTCGGGCAAATTAACTTGGCACCTGGTTCGACTAACGTTTGCGTAAAGTACTGAGTGCAAAAAAAACTTTTTTTTTCAATAAATGAAGAATATCAATATTTACGAAAGAATCAATTTTTGTAACTGTGCACTTCCAGCTGTCAAATATATAGATTAAAAAGGGCACAAATCAGTGAATAATAAGGATATAAATATGTTGTATGTTTAATGATAACTCCTCCGTCTGTTGACCAATTTACAAAATTCGTTAACAGATATGCTAATGCTACTGGACTCGCATGGCGGGAGCGGGACTCCGCGCGGGGAAGCGGGAGGGAGGTTGAGTTTCAAGCCAGGTGTCAAGTTAATTCGCCCGGGTTGTACATTACAGTAACAGTTATCCTTAATTAAAATGGAGTTACATTTAAGACTTAAGATTACTGTTATGTTACTTGATTACTTATAAAAAAAAAAAAATTAAAAAATAAAAGTATATAATTTCAATGTAATCTTTTTTTATAAAAAAAGGGACTAAAATGTTTTACTTTAAAAAAATGAAGATACAAAAACTTACTTTTAAAGATTTAAGATACCTCTTGGTGTGAACTGTCTTGAGATCAGCCTCCTTTGCCTCCACAGGTCTAACAATATCATCTTTAGTTATAAAGTTAGCATCCAATAAAAACTAAAAAACAAAAATAAATTATACCTACTCAGAAAGGTGACCAATAATTGTGGGCCAAATTGTAATGACACGAGATATCGTTAAAAATTTGTGTTTTTTTTTCTATCTTTAAATATTAAAAAATCAGCTCGGTTCCCAATCTGGGAGCCGAGAAAAATAAAAAGATGTTTAGGTTTCATAACACTGTTGATACAATTAATAAATTTCAGTTAATAATAATTTTTGGATGAGACATAGACTATGTCGAATTTGTCATAGGCTGACAAGTTCTGTGTTTTGAGTACTTTCCTAATTGTTTTTTTTTATTTTCAATGATGTTTTGTTAATTACAGAATCTGGATCATTTAACTTGTACTACTTTTTTTAGTAAACGGCTCTAATAGATGAAGTGTGGCTATTGTCATTTACCTACTACTGTACCTACTTCTGTAATTAAATAGTCTGCAGACAAACTGCTGGCTCATGGCTGCTGTGCTCAGTAACTGAGCTAGGTATCAAGATCACATTGTTCACCTGCACAATTTCTTGACAAATAAAGAAGATGAATAATAATATGAGTTTTCACTCATTCTCAAATTAATTTATTAAAACATTGTGTAAAAATAATATACAGTTATTTTATAGATATTGTAACATAATCTCACTTTCACTAAGCCAATCATAACATTAATAATACTTTCTTCTCAGATTGCCAAAACATACAGAATTTTCAACAAGGCTCTAATTGATCTATCAATATAATTTTTTTACATTCTGGCCCAAGAATTTATTTATTTATTTTCCCAACTTAAATCTATCTGTATGAAATTATCTCCTTTTTACATAAAAAAATTATTTGATATTGTAACAATAATTGAAAATACCTGAACAATATTGTGCCATTTTTGTGCATCAAAAACGTGAAGTTTTTCAAAACCACCAAATGAGACATTATACTTTTCATGGTATATTATAGGCCACTGATCATCCCTGATGTCAAAGTACAAGCTAAAAGATAGTAAAAGAAAAATAAAGACCTATACAGAAACCCCATAAAGTTATAACTATGAATGCCAAATAATTTATTTACCTGGTCATTATGGTTATTTAGATTGTTGTTGTTTCATTAGTATCATTACACACTACAAAAGAGATATAAATTGCATAAAAATATTTACATCAATTAAATACACATTGTGTACACTCAGTAGATATTATTTAAAAAACATGCATTAATATTTCACTTCTATTTAAATGTATTAATAAGTATTTTAGGTAGACAGCCAGAGAAATTATTATTATTGTTATTTCATAACGATTTGCAGTAAATTAGTAAAGTATTTAAAGGAAGACTTCAATTCGCAGTATTTTCATAGTTTTTATTAAATATTATGTACCACATACCTACTTCATGCAAAATCAAATCTCATACCTACATATTCAGTCATGAGTCACCAGTGTGGTTTTTCGTTGTAAATTTTAACTTCGAACAACTAAATTAATAAATTAAATAAATATTTCAAAACACAATTTGAAATATTTTTCGCATGTTTCTTTTCGTTTGATTTTCAGCGAATTTTTGACAAAGGACAGAATGGCAGACCTATTTTTTTATTTATTTAAATATATGGCGTCGGCTTAAAATCATTTGCCAGTGTCAATTTAAAATGCGAGAAATGGGAAATAGAATTTTCGTTTCAATTTTCAACACCGTATTCCGAAATCGTCAAGTCTAAAGTCTAGTCAAAGTCCAAATAGATAGTCAGTGCAGTCAATGAGTCAAGTCAGTCGATTCAGTGACTTACTGCTTAGCTTTACTGAAAGTTTCTAGGTAGTTTTGGAGGAACACAAAATAGCACGTTTTTTGAAGTTATACCACTTGCTCACACTTGTGCACGTTAACGAATATTTAATGGTTAATATTCTACCAATATTACACATTTAGGCCGGTATAAATAGTCAGTGCTTAAGATGCGACCCGGTCTCAAGACGCGGTTCGGCTCTGTGATTGGTCCAAATTTTGACAGCCAACCAATCACAGAGCCTGAACCGTGTCTTGAGACCGGGTCGCATCTTAAGTACTGACTATTTATACCGGCCTAAGAACCGAAATAACACAAATTTATGTAGGATATACAAAATCCATAACGTCACCCATTGATATCCCCAACAAAACTCCGAAAAGTCTGCCAGACCTACTGACAGTTTCGTTTTTTTTATTCATTTATGGAAATACGGCATAAAGCCATTGCCAGTGTCAAGTTTAAAATATAATTTTATAATTTTTTTTGGAATATAATTTTCGTCTAAGATTTCAACACCGTTTTCCTAAATCGTGAAATCCAAAGTCCAGTCAAAGTCCAAATAAATTGTCAGTACAGTCAATGAGTCAAGTAAGTCGATTCAGTAAAGTAGTAGACAAAGAGAATGTGATAGTAGACGCTTTACTGAAACTTCCAAGGGAGTTTTAGAGATAACAAATAGCAAGATTTTAGAAGTTGTAGCACTCGCCCACACTTGTGCACGTTAAACTTATTACTATGCTATTACTACTTTTATATGTTACCGATTTTAGGAACCAATTAACATTCAAAATTATGTTCACGGTTCACTTGCCACTGGTCGCTAGGTTACGAGGAACAGAAAATGTAAACAATGTCATGTGCGATTTTTCACCAACAATTATTTTTTATGATAAAATGTAACCTTTTAATGTAACAATGAATTTAAATCCTTTCTAAGTAATGGAAAATACCCAAGATACATCTTTGCAAGCTCTACAAGCTGAAGTTAACTTCTATAGGGTATGTTTAACAGGTTTTCGATTTTTCTGAGAAACAAACTTAGGTAAGTAATTTTATTATGTAAGGCAAACTTGTCGTTTCATGAATGCCTCTTTAATTCCAATGTCGCGGACTATCTTGATTAAGTATTTATGATCAACCTTTTGATAACCAGTTATCAAAAGGTAATAGGTATTGTTCGGCACTCAGATTATAAAACAATAGGGCTCGGCCTCAGGCTCGGCATTTATTCATTCTTGCACATTAAGTGCTATTTAAAAATGTGCTTTCAGGAGAACCAAGTCATTGTAGAGGAAGAGATAAAGACGTTATTAGAAGACAATCAAAAGCTGTCACAACAAGTTGGAGGTCTATTGAAGGAGAATCTACAGTACGCACAGCATACTGTTGTAAACGACATAAATAATGAAGTTGAAGAGTTGAAAAAACAAGTTACACTCATAACAAAGGTTTCATAAACATACTTATCTTAGAAATAATGGGTTGGCATAACCAGAAAGGTACCACGAACACATAGGGTTCACTTTAAATCATATTTGATGTCACAACAGAGGCAACCCTGAAATACACCTGCCAATGGGATCACTTTAAATCATATTTGATGTCACAACAGGGGCAACCCTGAAATACGCCTGGTATAAGTCAAAGTCAAAGTAAAAATTTTTTTATTCAAAATAGGTATTTTTATATACTTTCTGAACGTCGATCTATATGATGCCTACCACCGGTTCGGGAACTTTCCGGAGCCCGGCGAGAAGAACCGGCGTAAGAAACTCGCGCGGGGCCATCTTTTATCAAAAAGATGGAAAATTGTTCTTTTAAAAATATAAAAAAAGGCATATATAACAAAGTTATGACTAAAACTACATAACAAGAGTACAATAATATATGTTATTTAGAAGTAGCCTTGCAGAGGGTCACCTCATTCCCAAGGTGTGCTATCATTCATAAAATCATTAACTTTATAATAGGCTTTAGCACACATACGTTCTTTAACTATTTTTTTAAATTTATTGATTGAAAAATTTTGAACGCTTCTTATAGATGTAGATGTAGATATAGATCTTATTGTATAAGCGTATACACTGGCCTTTAAACGAATTCTTTACTATACTAAGTCTAGTCACTGGTTCATCAAGCTTGTGCTTATTTCGGGTATTTCTATTGTGGTTGTCACTTTTCTTTTTGAATAGGTTTAAATTTTTTTAAACATATAATACATTTGATAGAACATACTGAGAAGCTACAGTTAGGATTCCAGTTTCTTTAAACTTCTCTCTTAATGACGTGTTGGGGGCCAGCTTGTAGATTGCCCGAACAGCTCGCTTCTGCAGCAGAAATATAGAATTTATATCGGCAGCATTTCCCCACAGTATAATGCCATAGGACATTATACTGTGGAAGTAACTAAAATATACAAGTCTTGCTGTTTTCGTCTGAGAATTGTCTCATCTTACTTACTGCTAATGCTGCTGAACTGAGTCTGTCGGCCAACCCAGCAATATGAGGGCCCCATTGTAGTTTTGCGTTTAAAGTTATACCTAAAAAGACAGCTGTATCTACTAGTTCCATACCTTTTTCATTCAATAGAACATTGGTTTTAGTTTGCCTTACATTTGGCAACGTGAACTTTATACATTTAGTTTTTTTGATATTTAACAAAAGATTATTAACACTAAACCAGTGTACTATTTTTGAGAGAGCATTATTTACTTCGCCATAGCCTGAGTTTTGGCGATTAATATTAAAAGTAAGTGACGTGTCATCGGCAAATAAAACTATCCCGTTTTTTCCATTAATAAGGTATGGTAGGTAATTTATATAGACCAGAAAAAGAAAGGGTCCTAAAATGGATCCTTGTGAGACCCCCATCTCAATTTTGTGTGGATCTTTTTCCATTTATCTCAACCCTCTGAGTCCTATTTGATAAATAAGATTTTAAGAGGACGATTGCTGGTCCCCTTACTCCATAGTGGCATAGTTTCCTGATCAATGTTGTGCAACGCAATCAAATGCCTTAGAGAGATCGCAAAAAACTCCTAGAGCATCCTGCGACCCCTCCCAAGCATCAAAAATATAATTAATCAGATCAACGCCAGCATCTGTTGTAGAGCGACCCTAATATAGAAAACCCTATAGAAGTTATTAGCAAGAATAAAATCCGAAATAATACTTGGTTGGGATGTGCGTCTTCAATTACGGAACTTCCGCGAGAAATAGTACTTCCGACCTTTGTATATTGAATCTGTAGGCGTACCTAATATGTACAAGTATAACTACAATTCAACACCAAAAACTACACCCACACTTATTACTACCTACACTATAATAACATAATATGCAATACATTAAAACCACGTTTTAGTGTCTTTCGGGAATCGTCATTTTTCATACTTTGTCTGACTGTTGTTTCCATAGAAAAACTCATATTATTCTTACTCATAACTTGTACACCCGGCGTTTTTCGAGTTTGCCCTTTTGGTTGCATCTTATGTTATGTAAAGTGAACACATTAGCAACCAATCGTTTCTATCGATTCTGGGTCAATTTCGGACCATCGCCTTTCAGAGATCGGCACACACCTGTAACTCCTCTGGTATAGTAGGTATCCATATCGACGTCATCAACTGACAAACAAGTAAACGGACGCAATTGATCCGTTTGCTCATTTCGCGTCTTGTTTTTATACAGGAAGGAATAATTTTGTTTTAAGGAAAGAGACTCTTTGCATGTTTTGTGGCAAACATCGCAGAAAACTATAGATGCCTTGGAAACGGAATTAGAAATATATCAAAACTACAGCGGAAGAAGAAATTGCCAGGTTAGTAGGTACTGTAGCGGATAACTAAGGCTGGACTCTGGAGGGTCCAGGCACACAAGATTTGAATATTTTTCAAGATTTTAATTACCATCTGAGCGACTACTACAGGTACTGTATTTGTGGGGACAATTACACAGTACCTGTTCTACGAAAGTCAGAATAATTATAGAGGTACTTAGTCAATAAATATTATTTACTGATAATGTGTAGAAAGTAATATAAGCAACTGTAGAAAAGTAGAGAAGTTTTTCAACATTTTACACGGAATTTTATACGATAAGTAAGTACCTTTACATTTTATATTTTCCAGAATAAAAACGAAAAGAGAAGGGATTTAGAGCTAAAAGTTGAAACAGCTGTCGGAGATTATTTGGACTTAGAATCAAAATACAAAAATATTGTATCCGAACGTAATTCACTTGAAACTGCTTTTAAAGACGAGCAAAAAAGTAGAAAAGAATGCAAAGAACAATTTAAAAGATTATTATCTGAACTAGAAGCTGTGAAAAAAGATTTTGATGAATGTAGGATAGAGCTTTGCGCAGAAAAGAAAAGTGTCGAAACATTAAGATCAGAATTTCAATCATGTCAAAAAGAGTGCAAAAATATAATGAAAAGAGAAGCAGAAGCAAAACTTAAGGTAACAAAATGACATGTTCAAAAATCCATACAAAAAACCCAGAGTCGACAGCAATGAAATGTTGGCAATAGGTTCACTTGAAATCATATTCGATGTTACCAAAAGGGCAAACCCGAAATACGCCGGGTAGTTATGAGAACGAGAGAGCTAGAATAAAATCCAAAATCATAGTAGGTGGAGATGTATGCATAGATGTATTTTGTTGGCGTAGGAACTTAAGAGTATGTTGTTAGGTTGCTGTTGTAGGTGAGTAGTATAGTAGGTAGATGTAGAGTTGAAGCTTCATTGTCGCCTCCGCAATCGCAAGAACTTCCGCAAGAAATCGTACCATCGTATATTGAAATTTAGGCGTGTTTACGATTATCTACACCAACCAATATTATGTCATACATTACAACCACGTTCTTAAATAATGTCTTTCGGGTATCGTCGTTTTTCATACATCATCTCACGTCTGTAATTTCCATACAAAAACTGATTTTGTTCTTGCTCATAACTTCTTTATCGTATTTCGGAATTGTCCTTTTGGTGACATCAAATAATTATGATTGAAAGTGTTCGAACAGATGGCAACCATTTTGTTTCTGTCGACTCTGGGTCAATTTTGAGCCCAATGCCCAACTCCTTTTAAGTACCTAGTACTAAAACTAAGCTTCAAACAAATCGTAGGTTGTCATAAAGATGTTGGTTCTTCTCTTTTTGCTATTAGTAAATATAGCATCTTGTTTAGGTGGCAGAAGCACTTCAACTTTTTGATGTGGTTTCAACACAAAAAAACGAGGCCCATCAAAAAATTGATGAAATTACAAAAGAGTTGTCGACCCTTCGGGTGACCTTAGCAAACATAAAAAGAGACACGGAGGACAGATATAGGTCAGAGCTTGATGAAGTTAAAAACAATTATAATGAGAAAATGTCAGACATGCTGCAGCATATCCAAAATCTGGACGCGGAGCTTGTTGAAAAAGGGTTGCTACTGAACAAGGCTCTGAGGTGAGCAAATTGAAATAAATTGGTATGCTTTTAATATGTAGAGGTATAGTTAAGTAACAAAAAATAATTTCAGATTGATTTGAGACACGAAAATTTTAAAAATCTAGTTGAGGAAATATTGATTTGTAGGAAATAACACAGATGTTCAGTAGGTTAAAAACACTATAGATATTTTTATTTTCAGGGAGATCAAGATATTACAAACCGAAATTGAAAATCAAAAGAAAGAACAAAAGGAAAGCCTTAAAGCTATAGATCCAAAATTGGCTTTAGCTGAACAAAGAATGGAAACTCTGTTTCAGGAATTGGTAAATGTTTGTGTAAATTTTCAACAATGTACTGATCATCATCGTTTAAAAGAGGACCAAAATATCATGTTAGCACTCTGCATTCTTTCCATAATATGAAAATACACAAGATTAAAAGTTATCCATATTAGGCTGGGACTATATAAACAGGAATTCGTAAGGCCGGGGAAAATTCAGAGTACTAAAATAGAACTCTGTGCTAATTTAATAGAGCTGAAAATCGAACACAGTGTTGAGTCAAATGTCAATGTCATATATGACAACTTGACACACTTCGATTTTCAACTTTATTGTATAGCGCAGTTTTATTTTTTATGCTCCGAATTTTCCCTGGCCTTCCGGATTCCGGATCATATTATAGTCCTAGCCTTATATCAATGCAAATCGACAGGTGGCGTCGGAGCGACGTAATATTCAATTGATATGCGAAAAACAAAGTCTAGCGTTAGATCTTCAAAAGACGTTAGACAACTACACTAGGGAGTGCAAGCGACGGGACTGGGAGGAAACTCTTCTGACGACACAATTTCAGGACCATAAGTGAGTAAACAAATAATTGGAAATATTGTATGAGGTCCGGAAAATAAGCGAATGAAGATTTAAAAGGCCAGCAACTATAATTTAATGTAAATTAGGGTGTTCCTGGACGGTAGTAATTTCATAGACACAGTAACTACGAAATCGTCTTTAATTTACATACGATTTTAGGCTAATTGGGTACCTATTACCTAATCTATGTTACATTTATGAAATTTCTTCAGATTACAGGTAGATCATCTACAAAAATCATTGGACGAAACACATGATATGATTAATAAACTACAAGTAATGCTTTCATCGAAAACAGAATTAACCAACAAGTAAGTAAAATGATAAAAAAATTAAAATGTGGTACCTATATAACGTGTTATGTGACACATTTTGTACATGTGAAATAAGCGAAACTTTAAATGACAAGTTCCCGGTTTTTGATGTGAATTTTGTCGGTAGTTTATCTATTTAATAGCGCTTTTGTTCCGTTACGGTTAGCGCAAACGCGTTAGCGAATCGAAGAGCTATTGAATAGATAAACTACCGATAAATTCAACTTAGACACCGGGCATAGATGTACTGCCTTGTACTGATTTATAAATTTTACTTATGTACTTACAAGAATTAGCCTGAATTTAGTGTGAAACAATTACTTATTATACTTATGTGAAGCAAAAACTTTCAGTATTTACCTACAGTTTTACAAGAATTGCGCTCCGGAGGAGTATGAAATTTGGCCGGTAAATTAAAGTTTATGTGGCGGAAGATTGCAGAGTGCTATTTTCATTTAAATAAACAATGAAAACCGACTTTCAAAGTACAAAACCACAAAAAAGTTTTTTCTAAATAATTCGCCTAAAAAAAAATTAAATTCGGCTAAAATTTTTACTATATCTCTACTAAATCTTCATAATTTTTATGTCGATACAGGCCCCAACAATATCCTGATAAAATATTAATATTTTATAGACCTCACGTTTATTTTGGCTGGTAGTTAAATCGCGCTATAATATTATTTAAAACATCGCAATTCGCAATAAATAAATTATATCATATGTGAAAATTATAAGATCATCTCACCTCAGTAAGTAGTCTAGGTACGATAGAAGAAGGTATTTACTCAGTTTTTTTGCATTGAAGCTATGGTTTTGACCTCTGAGCCTTGGACTCCTCTCCAGACTTCTACACTTATATTATAGAGAGGAAAGATTTGTTTGTTTGTTTGCATTGAATCGTAGAGCTGTAGCAAACCGGATGTATTCGGTAGTGAGTAATGGGTGCGCCATCTAGTACCGAGTAACGAAACGTTACACACGAATACATTTCGTTACTCGTATTTTTCGTAGTATGGGTACCTACACTGATTCCGTCAACACTTATGTTGCGACACCGCGACATCATACTATACGCGTACGCAATACGACTTGATTCGTTGCTCTAACATAACATAGCATCAGCCCCGGATCTAGGGGGGGCTAGCCGGGGCCCATGCCCCGGGCGGCACGTTCAGAGGGCGGCCAAATTCACACTTTACAGACGAATGGACAATTTATCATTTACAGATCTTACAAACTACGAGCGCGCGGCGCCCTTAGTTGTGTGAGTGACCATATCTGTACAAATTCGCTCGCTACTGACCGCTCCATCAGGTACGCACACTAACGAAAATGTATATTTACAGTATATTTACAATTACAACTACAAATAAAGGCTACGCGCGCTCGTAGTTTGCAAGAACTGTACTTAACATTGACCACAGAATACATAATATTTAACTAACTTGGAGAACGAATTACATTACGTTCTTATCGGTGTTAATTAAACCAGTAAAATAAGAAAAAAAAATTCGCTCGCTTTTTACTTAATCAACATATTAGGTCTTATGAAATTGACGTTTTGTAAAAGAGGAACATAAAGTCGATTTTTTTTAAACAATATATTTATTTAATCGAAGTATATACCATTGCTACCTATGCACTTTAGCCATCTCATAGGTAGTTCATTGATTCCTTTAGGTACTAAAAAAACCATTCGGACAGGAATCAATAAATCTTTGAAGGCGCTTTGGACTGCCCCATCGGAGTTGAATTTTTTCCCTTGCAAGAAGTTATCCAAAATTTCGAAAAAGTGGTAATCTGTTGGAGCAAGGTCCGGGGAGTACGGTGGATGTCTTAGACATTCCAATTAAAGCTCCTCTAATTTGGTAGCCGTTTGTTGTGCAGTGTGTGGTCTAGCGTTATCCTGAAGCAGCAGTGGCCTAGAGCGAATGACCAACCTCGGTTGCTTAGCAGCTAGCTTTTTCATCATGATTTGTAGTTGCTGGCAATAAACATCTGCCGTAATCGTCTGGCCAGATTTAAGAAAGTTGTAGTGAACGACACCGGCACTAGTCCACCAAACGCTTACAAGTAACTTTTTTTGAGTCAATTTTCGGTTGGGGCAGGCTTTGGCTGTTTCGCCAGGGTTCAGCCATTGCGCCTTTGTCAGTTTGGCACTCAATTCATGAGGTTCCACCTTTCAAGCTTTTTCACCTTCCCAATTTGCTTCAAGTGGATTAAAACAGTTTTATCACTAACAACGCAGCAGCCTGCAGCTAACTCGGACGTGGTTTGCGATGGGTCCGCTTCCACAATATCCTTCAATTCTTCATAATCAACTTTGGTCTCCGGCCGTCCACGGGGCTTGTTCTGCAGGTCGAAATTTCCAGAACGAAAACGTTGGAACCAAAAACGCACTGTTTTCTTTTGCGGCACCGCCGCCATACACATCATTAATCCTTCGAGCCGTTTCTGCAGCACTGGTGCCACGGTGGAACTCGTACTCGAAAATAATACGATATTTCAAGTTTTCCATTTTGTAAACAGAGTGACGCAAAGAAAAAACCAAAAGAGGAAAAAACAAATGAATTACGGTTTTCGAAACACAAATGCATGAGTAAATAGCGGTATAAATTTGAAATTGTAATTCCTCACCAAAGAAGATATAATTGAGTTCAAAGTGGCCAGTACGACAAAACGCCACTTTCATATGTAAGGACCTAATATTAGGTTACCTATGAAATTGCCGTTTTGTATGAAAAAAATGTAACTAATTTTTTTCATGTATTTTTTATTTGTATTAATCGAAGTAATCACCCATGCAATCAATGCATCTTTGTAAACGCAGTGGCAGTTTATTGATGCCCTTCTTAAAGAAATCAGCTAGACGGGAGGCAACAAATTCTTCAATGGCATTTTGTACTGCCTCTCGGGTATTGATTTTTTTTCCCGTCAAGAAGTTATCCAAATTCTGGAAAAAGTAGTAGTCTGTAGGCACAAGGTCTGGTGAGTAGGGCGGATGACGGAGAACTTCCAACCCCAGTTCTTGCAACTTGGAGACCGTCTGCTGTGCAGTATGAGATCGCGCGTTGTCGTGCAGGAGCAGCGGAGACGAGGGATTGACCAATGCTGGTTGGAGATGTGCCAGCTTCTCCATCACTGTGTTCCGTTCTTCACAGTACACATCTGCAGTAACGTTCACCCCGTTTGGTAAGAAGCTGTGATGAATCACACCGGCGCTAGACCACCAAACAGTGACCATCACTTTTCTAGGGGTAAGTTTTCGTTTAGGGCATTGTTTAGGTGCTGAACCAAGATCCAACCAACTTGCTGAGCACTTGCGGTTATCAAACAGAATCCATTTTTCATCGCAGGTAACAATGCGGTTCAAAATTCCTTCATTTGTGTGTCAGTTGAGCAGTGCAAGGCACGTCTCGACGCGTACTTCACGCTGGCAATCATTGAGTTCTTGTCAAGCTTTTTTACCTTGCCAATTTGACGCAAATGGACCAATATTGTTTTGACGCTAACGTCGAAAGCTGCTGCTAATTCAGCCGTAGATTGTGTATCATCAGCTTCCACAATCGCCTTTAATTCGTCATTGTCGACCAAAGTCTTCGGACGACCGCGAGGTTCATTTTTCAGGTCGACATTTCCAGAACGGAAGCGAGCAAACCAATAACAGGTGGTGCGTTGGTTTGTAGTGTTAGCTCCGTAAACGTCGTTGATGTTGCGTGCCGCTTGTGCCGCGTTGCTGCCACGACGGTACTCATATTCCATAATTAGTCGAATTGTTAAATGAATCCATGATGACGAAAAAGATTGAAATGCGATGAAAATGTAACACTTATCAATAAACAAATGACTACTTTTGGAAAAAAAAGTCCATGTTTTTAAAATAAAATTAATTTGAAATTAGAATTCTTAGCCAAACAAAAATTATTTTGATTTGAAATGACCAGTACTGCAGAACGGCAATTTCATAGGTAAAGACCTATTATTATATTATTTTGTACTGACGTTCTGTTTTAGGCTATTAATTTGATTGTATTTTCCGATTGTTCCATTTTAATCGGTAGATTTTATTCTATTTTTCCGAAGTTCATTGTCTTCAGGTTTTAATGATGAACAGATTTTAATCTAGATTCTAGAAAGTAGGAACAAAAATTCTCGCTCGCTCGCGCTTTAGATACAGAACACATACTATGTTGCTTAGTACCGTGCGTCGGTCGGTTTTAGGCTATTAATTTAATTGTATTTTCTAAAGTACACAGTTTTTCAGGGTGTAAACTTTAGTTCAATCAGTAAAATAAAATAAAAAATTTGCTCGCGAGATACGCTCCCCCGCGTTTTAAAGAAAGAGCATATTATGCTCGCTCTCTCCGCTCGCCCGCTTTTCGCTCGGGGCCCCGTGGCAGAATTTGCTATCGGCCCACGCTGGCTTAATGGATGCATTATTTCCGGAAGGCCTATGTCCAAATGTCAATCAATTAGTAGACATTTGAAAGCTGAAATTATAAAGATTCGGGGAGGCGGCATTTTTTAGTTTTTACCCCGCCTAAAAAAATGCAAGATCCGGAGCTGCATAGCATGTTATGAGGCACCAGAAGTAGCGAGTAATGTAACGATACCATAGTAACGAGTACTACTTGTTATAGTACCTAACGAATACATACGGGTACGCTTTTTTTCGTTACTTTGAAACTACTGGACCGATTTTGATGAAATTTTACAGATATAGATTGGACCACGAGGAAGCACATAGGCTACGTTTTTACGCGTGGTATGTCGCGAACAACATCTAGTATTCAATTATTAGATTTTTAACTTTTAATTTATTTCTCAAAATTGGATGTTCGCATTCCTCTACGCTCAAAAGAAAAGCAAACAAGAAAAGTAAAGCATTTTAATTTTTAGCAACTGGCTTCCTTTGATCACTGGCTTCCTTTGATCACTGACTTCCTTTGATCACTGACTTCCTTTGATCACTGACTTCCTTTGATTACTTACCCAATCCTTATTTTCAGAATGGTTTCCACCAGGGAAGAGGAGATATCTGAACTAAATAAACATCTAGAGCAGCAAATTAATCTCAATAAAAGGTAAATTTGTGCGTTTTTAAGATAGCAACTGGGTAACCTTTGCCAAGGTCCTCCTCTGGTATTGCGGGTATGAACAGTGCTAATCGCTTACCAGCGTGCGATCTGCCCATCTAATCTTTAAAAAAAAGGAATTCTGAAAATCCAACCACAATTACACCAGTTATTGGGTAGTTTTACCTAAAAAGTTATGCGGGAATTTTGAAAATTGGTAGTTTTATAGATTTTGATGTGCTCTTTTCGAATTTCAACTTTGCCCCCTCATAAACTAACTTTTCTCGACCTAATGACTGGAATATACTTTTTTACGAGGCGAAATATTGTGTTTAGGCAGGCTGAGAAGTCACAAGAAATGCCTGTTGGGCAAACATTTTAGAATACAGTATAATATTTAGCATGAATGCTCGAAATAAGTATGTCCCGACTCAAGAGTGCTTAAAATGTGAATAAGCACACTTATAAATCAGTAAATATTGAACTTTTATTACAGATGGAAGGAATCTTATCTTGAAATGACCATGAAATTAAAGGAAGAATTGGAATCAATTCATAAAGAAAACAGTGAGCTCCGGCGGCAATTAAAATTACCCAGCAGTAAGGAGAGCAGTAGTGTTTAAAAAAAGTGCAACATTTATTTTTAGGAAATGTTAATAAATATTTTTTCATGCTACATAAATAAATTGTAATAAAATAAAATATTATATTATATTAATGTACAATTATTATCCTATACAATTAATCATAGAAGTTTCTATTTAATTACATATTTTACACTAATGCTGTGCTATATATAATTTCATGATGCTGCAGCTGACACACATTCAGCAAACATGCTCGGAAACCAGTACAGCTTTTCATTAGTATCCTGTGTATCCAGCCATGCCAAACCTTCCTTTACCATGTAGTTGAGAGCATTTTCTGCTCTTGTTTCACTCCAACTAGAAACATTTTTACTTGTGTAAGTGTCAAGGGATGATTTTGAGTAAATCAAAATTTAATAAATCTTTGGTAAGTATCTAATACAATACAAAAAGAACCACACAACATAATAGTGGCTGCGTTGTTATTTGGGAATTATTCTTTTTGGCGCATGCTCATTAAGATTTGTGTACGTATGTATAATAAACCCGCCGAGATTAGCAACATTCGAAAAATTATGTGCAGAAGTTTTGCACTCATATACTGCACATGCGCCAAAAAGAATTTTTCCCAAAGAAGGATCCCATTATGTAAATTTAGGCCAAATACAAAACTTACCCAAGATCAGCTGTTAAAACACTGACAGATAACCATGCTGTATTAAGCGAGCTCCCTTTTTGTAACAATAATGTTTGATCCAAATTTAACTCTCCTGGAATAGATTGAACTAGCCATTTTCCTTTTCCCACTGGCAGTACAGTAAATCTGGAAAATTTTAATTAATCAGGTTTGTATAATGTGTTGTGAATGTTACACATTTTTAGCAATGCTTAGGTACATAATGTTTACCCATTGCCAAAAATTTTTAATTTTTTAACAGCGGCAAGTAAGTCTTCATTTGTAATGTCTTGATGTTTTTTTGCTTTTCCTCTTGCTGCAATAAGTCTAGTTCGCAATTCATCCAGTGTTATAAGACCACCATTCTTGTAATTAGTTGCTAAGCAGACTTCAACAATTTGAACACCCAGTTCATAGTAAAAATCACCAATACCTTAAAATATAGTTGACATTTAACTTTTGGATTTCATATTCGCACAATTATCAAAATACTAGCATTAATTGCCAGCGGCTTCGCCCGCATGAAATTAGATTTTAAACTTTCATCCCCAATTTTACTCCTTTAAGGGTTAAATTTTGAAAAATCCTTCCTTAGTGGATGTCTATGTCATACGTGTCGAAAATTTCAAATTTCTAGCCTTAAGGGTTATAGACTTTAGTCTGTGCGTTGATACATCAGTCAATAAACTTTGCCTTTTATATATATATAGAGCTATTTAAAAATAGTCATTTCATCCATATATACTACGGCTCTGTGTACTTACCCAAAACTGACCAAAACCCTTTGCCGGAAGCTAAAGGATCAACTCCAATTGCAGCACACATTTCTTGAAATTGTCTCCTAAACTGAGCATTTTTCTTAATTTCACTCTTATGTTTTGTTGCAAATTCCTCTAAATTTCCTCTGAATATTTCTAATTGTTTGGACATTTGTTGGAATTGGTTCTCTTGAATTTCTGAACCTTTTTCTTTATACTTTTCCAACTGAAGTCTTTGCTTCTGGATTGCACCAACACCTGCATGACGTCTCATTTTGGAGTTTGGAGGTGGATAAATATAAATTATATGAAATTTAGGGTAAAATTAATTATTTTGTGAGTTTCTTTATAAAGCCTTGAAAGAATCATGAACTGAATCGTTCTAAGCCAAAAGAGATAAACATCAATTCAGCTTGATAATAAAATTATACTGGCAATTGACGTTTGTAATTTCCATTTTTTTTTAATGCGTGACAGCTTAAAATTATTTTCCAGTGTCAACTTATCGGGAATAGAATTCTCGTCTAAAAAGTCCAATCAAATAGTCAGTGCAGTTAATGAGTTAAGTGAGTAGATTCAGTTGGATTATTGCTCTAAGTCAGGGGTCTCCAAACTTTCCAGCCTTAGGGCCATACTCATTTCTCCAGTCATAGATGATAAGTAATACTACTAAAGACTCCAGTAAGTTCCGAGGGCCAAAACCATATTATCATTGTTGCCAGTGGTAAAAAGTGAAATAGTCCACTTATATCCACAGTCCACAGTATAGTTTAAAAAGGCTGCAAATCGGACTAAAGTCCGCAAAACGGCAACACTGCATATTATTAATTTTCCTGTCATTATCTGTAATTTCTAGTTTAGTCGTAGAGTACGAGCCATGAGGAGTAACGTGACACGACATCTGGAGGACACAAGCGGAAATAGGTAGTACCTTCTATCGCTAACAGATGGCGCTAATAGCACGTACAGAATAATCTCGTTGGTTCGAGAAAGTTCTGGTGTCTTCCACTCACTTCTAGATGGCAGTAATTGGAATATATAAGAAGGCTAGTGGCGCAACCACAAGTCAGTTCCTATGACACTGTAGTGAAATAAAATAGTGCGTACCTCCTTAAAACGTGTTTGTGTGTGTTTAAGTTTAAGACATCTTTGTAACAGTATTTTGATTTGAATTGTTGCTTTTGTGTGTGATTTAGTAGTATGGAAAAGAAGCGAAAAATTGATAGTGAATGCAGAAAATTCAAAGATCAGGGGAACATTCAGTATTTCGTAATTGAGTCCAGTAACAAGGCGCTATGTTTGATTTGCAATGAAAGCATAGCCGTTCTCAAGGAATATAACATTAAACGTCATTATGAAACAAAACATTTTCAAAATTACTCAAAATATAAGTACAGGAAGTTTGCGGACAGAAAAATTCGAAGCTATGAAGCGCGGATTGAAATCGCAGCAATCTTCATTCACAAAACTCAAAACTGAACAAGAGGCTGCAACTCGTGCCAGCTTTCGTGTGGCTCTTGAAATTGCAAAACGTGGAAAACCATTCACCGATGGAGAAATAATCAAAGAATGCATAATTGCAGTAGCCGAAGAAATGTGCCCTGAAAAGGTAAATTCATTAAAAACTGTCAGTATGTCAGCAAACACTGTGGCTCGAAGGGTACAAAACATCGCTGAAAATATATCCTCTCAACTGTTCGACAAAAATTGACATGTTGAGTGGTTTTCTTTGGCCTTGGATGAGTCAACGGATGTGTCAGATACTGCTCAGGTGTTGATTTATATTCGAAGAGTAGATAAAAGCTATGAAGTGCATGAAGAACTTCTTGCTATGTATACGAGGGCTGATTGATAAGTTTCCGAAACGACAAAGAAAAACTTCAAAAATCTATTTGAAATAAATTTATTTCTCAACGTAGTTTCCTTCTACCTCGTTGCATTTAGTCCAGCGCTTCTCCAATGCCGTTACACCAGTTTGATAAAATGTTTTCTCCAACCCCTCAAAATACTCGTCCACGGCAACAATGACTTCTTCATTTGATGAAAATCTCTGGCCACCTAACCATTTCTTCAGGTTTGGGAATAAGTGGAAGTCGCACGGGGCCAGATCCGGGGAATAGGGTGGATGCGGTAGCAATTCGAACTGCAATTCATGGAGTTTGGCGACTGCAACCATTGACGTGTGTGCGTTGTCATGAGTGCGGTGGAACAAAATTTTTTTCTTGGCCAAATGTGGTCGTTTCTTCTGGATTTCTTCACTTAATTTTTGCAGCAAGCTTGCGTAGTACTCTCCATTTATTGTTTTTCCTTTTTGCAGATAATCCACTAAAATAATCCCTCGAGCATCCCAAAAAACAGTCGCCTTCACTTTGCCGGCCGACAAAACCGTTTTTGCTTTCTTCGGCGCAGGTTTTCCGCTCTCAGTCCACTGCTTAGATGGTTCTTTTGGGAAACCTGGATACATCTTTATACTCTCTGGAGTATAAAGATGTATCCAGGTTTCATCGACTGTTACATAACGCCGCAAAAACTCATTAGGATCTCGGTTAAACAGCGCCAAGCACTCCGATGAATCGTCCACTCGACGTTGCTTTTGGTCTACAGTGAGCAAACGCGGCACCCATCGCGCGCAAAGCTTTTTCATTCCCAAATGTTGGTGCAAAATATTAAAAACGGGTTCAGATAAAATTCTCACCATCTCTGCTATCTCTCGCAACTTTAAGCGCCGATTATTCAATACAATTTTGTGAATTTTTTTGATCATGTCCGGATTCGTGACTTCATTTGGACGGCCAGACCTGTGGGCGTCTTCGCAGCTCTGTCTTCCACGTTTAAAATCAGTTACCCAGGTGTGAATTGTACTCAATGCAGGAGCAGAATTACCTAAAACACTGTCTAGCTTGGTTTTAATCTGGGTTGCTGTTTTCTCTTTTAAAACGTTAAACTTTATCACCGCACGAATTTCGTTTCTTTTCATTGTTAAGAAAATTTACGACAGAGAAAGTTCTACGTCCTCTCAAACAAATTCCATCAATTCGATGAAATTAAAATTTGGCGTTCTATTTTCAAAAAGATGCCAGAATATAATGTAATATTCCTTTTTTGCGTGTCATTTTTTTAAGTTCGTCGTTTCGGCCAGTTATCAATCAGCCCAGGTAGTAATCATGGCACAACTACTGGTACAGATATTTTTAAAGGAGTTGAAATGGCCATTAATCAAATGAACCTTCGATGGAAAAACTTGAAATGTATTACAACTGATGGAGGCAAAAACATGAGTGTGAAAGATAAAGGAGTGGTCGCTCTTGTGTCAAAGGCTGTAGAAAATGACGGTGGTTCAAAACCATTAGTCTTACATTGTATCATTCATCAACAGTCTTTGTGCGAAAAATGTTTGGATATGTCTGAAGTTCTGAAACCAGTCATATCAACTGTTAATTTTATCAGATCTTTTGGGCTGAATCACTGACAATTCCGACAATTTATTGAACAGATTGGAGAAAATGACCTTATCAAAATGAAACCTTATCATACTGCCGTACGTTGGCTTAGTAGTGGGAAAATCCTTCAGCGCTTTTTGAACTACGAGCAGTGATCGAAATTGTTTTGAATGAAAAGCATCGCCCTCTTACTGAATTACAAAACAACGCATGGCTGTGGAAGTGAGCATTCTATGTTGATTTGACAAAACATGTGAACGAACTGAATTTGAGATTGCAAGGAGAAAACCAGCATCTTCCTGATTTATACACTAATATCAAATCATTCCGGAAGAAATTGATACTGTTTCAATCACAACTACGAAGTAAATGTTTTTCACATTTTAAAACATGTGAAATATTCAGCCACACCACTGAGACTGAGTTTCCTATCGATTTTGCAATCGAAACTTTGAGTGCTTTGAAAATAAATTTTGATACTCGTTTCTCGGACTTTGATGCCATTGCGAATCAAATTAAGATTTTTCAGAATCCTTTTGATAGTGACATTGAAACCCTAGCTCCGGAACTTCAAATGGATATGATTGATCTACAGTGCAGTGATATAATTAAGAACAAATATCAAAACTCATCTTTGTTGGAATTTTATAAGGGTCTTCCACTGACACAATTTGATAATTTGCATAAATTTGCTCGTGGGCTGTTTTCTATTTTTGGTACTACTTATTTGTGTGAGAAGACCTTTTCCAAAATGAAGTACACAAAAAATGTTTACAGATCTAAATTAACTGATGAGCATCTTAAATCTCTTTTATTAATTGGTACAAGTAAAATTAGTCCACAACTACAAACTATTGTCAGTGGAAAATCTCAATTACATAAATCTCATTAGTATTTCATATGCCATTATGCTTGTTATCAGTTATGTTTTTATTTAAAATGTATAAAATGTTAGTTGGATTCATTTCAATAATTTGTTAGTTATTATATACTGAAGTTAAATTTTCTGCATATTATACATGTCTTTACTCATTACAATTCTGTGTTTCTTTATCCAACTTATCACAAAAACAATAACAATAAGCCTACAACAATGTTATGAGTAGTTAGCCCATGACCATATCAATGTAGATGTCATATTAATAATAATTATTCAACATAAAATTAAAATACTTCAGTAAACTAAATTTAATTTGCTATAAAAAATATGTTCTCTAAAAGGAGTTTTCACGTATGCTAGCTCTCCGCGGGCCGGACAAAATCTGTCCGCGGGCCGGATGTGGCCCTCGGGCCGTAGTTTGGAGACCCCTGCTCTAAGTCATAGATGATAATATGTAATACTACTGAAGAAGGAAACAAATTGTAAGTAAAGGCAGTTTTGACGTAAAAACAAGCCAGTTTTTTTTTGTAAATATCACATCGGCTTATAACCATTTGCCAGTATAAAGTTAAAAAGGCGGGAAATAGAACTTTCGTTTCAATTTTCAACACCGTATTCCTATATCGTCAAGTCTAAAGTCTAGTCAAAGTCCAAATATATAGTCAGTACAGTCCATGAGTCATGTCAGTCGATTCAGTAAAGTGGTAGAAGCTTTACTGAAAGTTCCTAGGGAGTTTTGGCGGGAAACACAAAATAGCACGGTTTTAGAAGTTGTACCACTTGCCCAGTTTTGTGCACGTTAACGAATATTTAATTATTAATATTTTACCAATATTACACATTAAGAACCGAAATAACACAAATTTATGAGGAAATACGAATTCCACAACGTCACCCATTGAAGTCCCCGGCAAAACTCCAACAAGCCAGCTAATGTCAAATATTTTGTCTGATTACGAAAATACCACGCAAGTTTCAATGCAGAAGTACCTTATGTGAAGTGTCTCGTGACTGCTGACTGGCTGGCAATAAGTGATCTTAATACGAAAATGTAAGCCAATTTATTTCATGGCGTAAACTTAATTCAAAGCACAGCTGCCTCGCTTCATTATTGTCTGTCACATGAAATTGCGGGCGCACTGCATCTTTGTCACTCTCACCACTCGCATTTAAAATTTACATAAAATGTCTAGGAAACCATGAACTAGATCAACTTTTTAATAAGGCAGCCTAATACAGTTAAATTAAAAATAGAATAAGTTTTTATATGATATTTTTTCGACTAAATAACTGATGAGGGTATTTATATAACATTTATTTACTTGTTTATACCTGGCAACACCATAGTTAAGTAGTAGTGAAAGTAGGCAACCTTTAAATTTTCGATTCTGTTGGGTTTAACTAGTGTACATATTTTTTTAAAAACTAATGTGGGAAGTAACTTAAATTTTTTTTTTTTAATTTTAATTATTTAATATTTGCGCCGGGCGCGATTTAACTAGGCAACTTATTTGCAATGTGTTAATGTGAATATTATCGATGGTTGATTTCTTATTACTAATAAATAACAGATGACTCTATTACTAAGACTCCACTGTCCGTTGGTTTGGCTGTATTGTCCATCTGTATGTCTCTTCGTCTCTCCGTCTCTCTGTCTGTCTGTCTGTCTTTTTCACAGATGACACATGATTTAACGGAAAGTTGTCACATGATGATGTATTTCTGTTGCCGCTATTATAACCACGGAGGAAGGATATAGTTATTGCTCTGAGGCTATAACAACAAATATTACTATTATTAAATAAAGATTGAAAGGGGGGCGGGGTATCCCATACCACAAACGAGATTTTTTGCCGTTTTTTCGACTCGCACTTGGCCGTGTACTGAAGGCCGTATTACTTATACAGGGTCTGTCGTAAATAATGGATAACCCGTAAACTGGAGTTGGTCCGGATGTGAAACTGTAAGAAAATCGTATTTTCTTGCCAGGGTTTCTAACCATATGAAAATGGCATAGCATTTTATACTTTTTTATAAATTTCGCTACTTTTTTCCTTCATTCCGTTGCAATTTCATCAAATTTAGGTATTTCTGTGTGATTTTTTTAGTATTATACTCCTGAAGACGTGTATTATTTAATTTTAATACAATTTTAGGTGTTTTTAACGTAAACAATTTTCAAAATCATTTTTTTATGCTTTTTTTAAAACTATTTTTTTCTTAATGTCAACTTTGATCATTTACTGTGAAAAAAAAAAGTATGGCGCTATAGCTGCCCATTATCTTAATAAATTGTCTAGTATGTGTAGTTTCTAAAAAGGTATTACAATGTGTAATTTACTAGCAATATTAAGTTACAGGAGCGAGATCAATATCAAGGTCAGAATTCAAAATTTTTAAGTATTGTTATAAAAGGTACCTTGTACTATTATCTATTCTGTGTAAAAGGTTATAAAACTTTGTCATAATGATCTCATTGTACCAAAATTCTTTACAGAAACGTTATTGGGCCACTAATAAGGATTTTCAGAAGAACAACAGGTTGTTTTTAGTAAAAAAAATATCATAACTCCATGGTAATAATGTAATAAAAGTGTTCAAATTTAAAATTGTTGTGCTCTAAATGTTTCATGCGATAAACATGTTGCGACAAGTTTATTCGAAAAAAGGATCATCAGGTAAAAAACTAACAAAGACAGCAATACAATGGGCCTCTATGCGTGAAAAGGACGATTGATGGTCATTGTTACTAGGCAGATGCACACTGTTCCTTTCAAACTCACGGTGTGTGAAAAGGTTAGCATATTTTTGCGTTTAAGGCGCGTTCCGGATTGTAGAGTGTACACATCTCAATATGATTTTGACTATCGCATGTGCTCTTGTTTTCGTTACTTTCGTCAATTTGTTACTGCTTTCTAATATCGGACTTTGATTTGCCTTGTGATTTGGACTTGTGAACCTGGTGATACTGACGACTTAGCTCTCATTTACGGACATTGTTTTGTGCTATCGATTGGATTTGTTGTTTGGAAGTTTTTGCATCATGCCTCAGCAATACACGTCGGCTGAATACACAAACATGCATTACATTTATGGTTTATGTAATGGCAACGCTACCAGAGCAGTAAGTGTTTACCGTGAAAAATATCCAAATGCTCGACATCCTGATTACCGTGTCTTCATTAGAGTGCATTTATGGAAGGACGATTTCCTGGGACCGGCATAGGCGGGGCCAGTGAAGGACGACGTCAACGACACAATGCAGCCGAAGTACTGGAAATAGTCGCTTAAGACCCTGGTACGTCCATAAGTGTTATTTCACGGCGTACCGGGATACCTCAAAAATCCGTGCACAGAATTTTAAAAGGCATGAATTTCATTATCTTTCATTATCAAAGGGTTCAAACACTAATGCCAAGGGACGCTGCTGCGAGAGTAACATTTTGTCGCACAATGCTGCGAAAGATGAGAGAAGACCCAAGTTATTTTAAAAAAAAATTATGGAGTGACGAGTCAACGTGTCGAAAATATGATTTTTTGAACCTTCACAATTTACACAGCTGGCAACTTGAAAACCCAAGATTGATACGTGAAGACAGATCGCAGTATCAGTTTAATATCGCAGTATCGCCGGCAATATTAAATGCGGATATGTATTTGGATTTTCTAATAAATACTTTACCTGGATTACTGCAAGACGTTCTACAGGAGATAAGAAACGAGATGTGGCTTCAAAATGATGGGTGTCCAGCACATTACGCTGTACGTGTAAGGGAACATTTAAATAATACATATCCAGATAGATGGATAGGGCGATTGGGTCCAATTTTATGGCCTCCACGTTCGCCAGACCTTAACTCGTTGGACTTTTTTTACTGGGGCTGCATTAAGGAAGTAGTGTACAAGGAAGCAATAAGTTCTGTGGAAGAGTTGCGTACGCGCATTCAAGTAGCAGCAAGTAAAATCGCAGAAGCCGGCTATGCGCGTCGGATTAAAAGATCTTTTATTAGGCGATGTAGAGCTTGTATTGCTGCCGGCGGAGGGCATTTCGAGCATTTAGTTTAAGTTATTGATAAAATAAATATTTTTTTTTTACTAAAAACAACCTGTTTTTCTTCTAAAAATCCTTATTAGTGGCCCAATAACGTTTGTGTGAAGAATTTTGGTAGAATGAGATCATTATGACGAAGTTTTATAACCTTTTATAACAATACTTAAAAATTTTGAATTCTGACCTTGATATTGATCTCGCTCCTGTAACTTAATATTGCTAGTAAAGTACACATTGTAATACCTATTTAGATACTACACATACTAGACAATTTATTAAGATAATGGGCAGCTATAGCGCCATACTATTTTTTTTCACAGTAAATGATCAAAGTTGACATTAAGAAAAAAATAGTTAAAAAAAAAGCATAAAAAGATGATTTTGAAAATTGTTTACGTTAAAAACACCTAAAATTGTATTAAAATTAAATAATACACGTCTTCAGGAGTATAATACTAAAAAAATCACACAGAAATACCTAAATATGATGAAATGGCAACGGAAAGAACGTTAAAATTAGCGAAATTTATAAAAAAGTATAAAATGCTACGCCATTTTCATATGGTTAGAAACCCTGGCAAGAAAATACGATTTTCTTACAGTTTCATATCCGGACCAACTCCAGTTTACGGGTTATGCATTATTTACGACATACCCTGTATAATAAAAACGTAGGTTAGGTTTATATTAGGTATTGTATAATCAAAAACTCACTAACTATTCATTAGAATTGTTAAAAAACAAAACGGTTTATTTATATTTTAATAAATAAATAAAAATAATTACGAAATTGAAAAATAATGCGTTTTGCCACTCGCAGACTCGCACTTAGCCGGTTTTTTTAACTAAAGTAATAAAACTTAGGTTAGCTTTAATTATTAAAATTAACATAATTATTTACTTTATAACATAATATACACTTTAATAACTCAACAATTAATTTAATTTATATTAACTCAATAACTGCGCATTCAAATTGTAAAAAAACATAGAACAGTTTATAAACAAATAAAATAATAACGAAATGGAAAAAGAATTCATTTTGCCATCCCTGGTGGGGATCGAACCCACGACCTTTGGATTAGAAGTCCAACGCGCTATCCTCTGCGCCACAGGGACTGATGAGGGACGTGGCTAAATTATCAATCGAAAACCGCAATGCCTCTATAAATCTAGTATTATAACCATTTTGGTCAAAAAAAAAAATGAAATTGTTCATGGTGATGACGTCATTTGTGACGTATTCAGCTAACACATAATAATAGGTAATATTATATTTATTCAGTGTGAAATGCGAACACAACGGCAATTTTTGCCATATTATTGATTTTAATAATTATTATTCTTGAAAACCAGCTAAGTAAGTTATTAGCGCATACACACCATCGATCGCATTGTCAAACATACACAGACTACTATGGGAATGAAACAAATAAATGAATAATACCATACATAATTCGTCGAAAACTAATATCGTGGACACTCTCGGCCGCAGTGTAGTTTTGAACCTTATTGCGATGTATACGGTTAAAAGTCAAAACCACCTTTCGACCGTACAATGAATATTATATTCTTTGATAATGGTTTCTCGTTTTTGGTTTTGTCATATGCTCCATGGTTCAGTCTCAGCCATGTCTCAACTCTCAACTCTCCTCTACCCTCCATACCTCAGACTAAATAAAAAAGCGAAGACATAGTTCTGCGAAACACAAAGTGAGGCCTTAGGTATCAGTGTATTTTGTGCCTCAAAAAAGTGACATCTCTTAATTTAATTGCTATACTATTGCTCTGAGATACTTGCATAAATTCTAGGGAGATTGATATATCTAAGGCCGTTTTCGGATGTTTTTTTTTTTTACTAAGATAATATTGTCGTGGCGAAAATTAATACAATTTTCGCCTAAAAGCAAATTTTTGTGTAAGCAGATAACACATAAAAAGCACAATTTAAAAATTGTTAATAGGTTCCAAATAGACATATTGTATAAAAAAAAATTTTCGTCTATTTGATGTAGGACAACATGATAGTAAATAATCTAGAACCCATTTTCGTATATCTTAAAAAATAACGAAGATACAAACAATTTCATTTTACAAAAGAAAGAGATCGATACCTATATTAGCTTTTGACGTCACGAGTTGCACTCGGCACCCGCCGTACATACTTTCTCAGTAAAAAGGTATGGCGGTAGCAACTTGTGACTTATCAAATCGTTTTGCAAGAAACAGAGGGGCAATATTTTTTATTTGGTTATTATTTTTAATAGCGTCAACCTAAATACCTATTTCTTGTATATTAGTTCTCTCTTAGATCTTTATATGTAGTTAATCAATAATTTTATTATTCCACATCAACACCCTAATATGTCCAATTTATTTTTTTTAGATTTCGCCATTTTACTCTGCCCAGAGGGCGTAAGTTGCAGCCTTTCAGTAGTAGTACTTATCATCTATGATTGCATGATCATGAATGTGGCATCCATTCAAGTGTATGAAAAGAAGGCTGAACTTGTGAGTTCTATCGTTTTAGGAGAAAAGTTAACTTTTCGCTTATAAGAAAATATTTTATATTGAGAATATTATTATTTTATTATCTTACATGCTAGAGCTATTATATTTTACACGCAAATAATTATTATTCAATTTAATTAAAATTGCTTACAGGTTATAAATTTAGTCGAATTTTGTGTTTTTAGGGTACCGTATCCAAAGGGTAAAAACGGGGCTCTATTACTGAGACTGTTCGTCTGCCTGTCACCAGCCTGTATCTAGTACAGACTACAGTGTATAGCGTGAGCTAAACAGTTGAAATTTTTACAGTTGATAAGCAGTTGATGTATTTCTAATGCCGCTACTCTATAACAACAATAATACACCTAGGTACTTACTAGAAACAATAAAATAAATATTTAAGGGGGGATCGTATACAACAAGAGTGATTTTTTTTGCCGTTTTGTAGGGAACCCTTCGTGCGCGAGTCCGACTCGCACTTGGTTGGTTTTTAGATATTTTCACCATTTAAATTTTAAACGGATTAATATGGCTACGTTCCCACGAGCGTTCTTAGTGGTCGTGACAAAAAAACTGTACTGTAAAATATAGAACTCTGAGTAGGTACAATAGAACTGAAAATCGAAGTGTCAAGTGTCAAAAGTCAGATTTGACAACTCTCTTACCACAAAACTAATTCTCGTGGGCACGAGGGCTAAGTGCTGGACCTTACTCAGATCTTAGAAATGAATTTTATTTGCGTGACATTTGACACAGCAATTATTAATTACTATTAAAAAAATTTATCACTATAAAATAATAAAATGGAAAGTAAGAATATTAAGGAAAACGCCATAAAAACCAATGGAAATTTAGAACTAAAACCTTCTGGTACAAGCGAAGAATTTCAAGTATTTATTACCAATTTATTTGAAAAGAATGGTGTATTAAATGATTTAAGAGCTTATTTACGTGGACATATAGTAACATTTCTACGAAGCGTGGAAAATGGTAATTTTAATGTGCTCTAAATTTGTTTAGTGCCTGGTTGTGATGTATAAAAAAGTGTCAATTGTAGAAAATGGTTGATATCATTCTATGTATTGACTAAGATCCAGGCCTCCCTGACTAGTGAGACTACCCTTATAATTTGTAAATTCTGAGTGATAAAATGTATATCATATTAGTACTATTAGTGTGTACAGTGAACCTATGCATGCCCACTATTTGTCTTTGTGCGGTCAGCGTACAGGTTGCCAAAGGTTTAATTTGTTTTTTTTTGTACTAACTTTTCTTACAGCCTTTGAAATTATTCTTAGGTATGTTATAGTAGAATAAAATAATATAAAGTTAAATTTACACCAATAACTTTTTTGAATGTAGTTTTCAAAAAAAAAATGCAAAATCAAGTATGTAAGTAAATGTAGTTATAAAAATCATTAAATTTCTTACCTATATATCTCTGTCCCATACTAAGCTTAGAAAAAAATGACTAATAACGTTTTGATTCTTTTGCTGTTTTAAGACCAAAAAATAAGATTGATACATAGGTTTATTGTACACAAATCACAATAATACTACAATATTATGATATACATTTTATCAGTAACAATATTAGGGTAGTTTTGCAAGGCTGGGATCTCAGTCCAGAATAATAATAATAAATTGCTGTATGTATAATAGTGATGACTTTTTAGGAGACATGCCAGAAACCCAGAAACATTTCACACAAAGGTTGCAATTTAAATTTCAAGCAATAAATGCAGTAATAGCAGAATATCTAATGAAACTGGTATGTGTTCATTTTATGTGTAACTTTTATTTTACATGATTCTGAATGTTCCGTACCCAACGGGACCCTGTTATTAGGACTTCACTTTTTGTCCGTCCCTCCTCTGTCTATCTGTCATCAGGCTGTATCTCATGAACAGTGATATCTAGACAGTTAAAATTTTCACAGATGATGCATTTCGGTTGTATGTTTTTATGGTGTATTTTTTGTACTTAAAACAATTTAATAAATATTTAAGTGCGGCTCCCATACAACAAACCAATTTTTTTTGCCAGTTTGTATGGAAGCCATGATGCTCTAGGCCCACTTGCACTTGGTTGGTTCTTTTGCATTTAAATGACCTTTTAAACATAAACCATTTCGGCTTTTTCAGAATTTTGGCTACAGTTGCTCTGTGTTCACCTCAGAAATACCATTAGCTAATATGGTATTTGATTTTACAAATAATTTATTTGAAAATTCTTTAAATGACAATAATCTACAGTTTTCTGCCAATGATATTTTTCAGATTTTAAATTATTTAGGCAAGTATTATTTCAGTATGCTAAGGCCCTTTGCCATAGTTATTTTATTATATTTGTGGGCAATTTTTGTTAGAAATTTTTAAGACATTTGTGCAGGTATGCGGTGTGACAAGGAACACATTATGAGGATATTGGAGGATTACCAAAAACATGATGAGCCACTTTTGATGTGTATTCTTAAGAATGCTTCCTTGTATGGTAATCTAGTTTGCAATGTAGATGAAGGTATGAAGTTATCATGTAATGAAAATTAGTCAACACTTTAATGTTTAATACTTAAACAATTTAAAAATTTAATATGTCAGTAAGAATGCTTAGTTTGACAGATGTTACTTATAGTCATATATTTTTTTTCATATGCAGATAGTTTGAGCATTAATTCACATAACAAGAAGAACAATCACCAACTGAAGTGCAATCATTACGCATATTGTGAGCTGTGTCAGAACTATTTATCCCTTAAAAAAGAAAAGTATAAGAAGAGAAAAAAAAATATGGCTGAGGTACTAACTTCTTTAATAAATATCAGTAACTGGGAAACTGGGTGCTCTATTTGATAAAAAAAAAAAGAATCACAAAAATATTTTATCGTGGTTTGAACGCCACATTCTGAATTTTTGACCAACGCAAAAATTTACCAAACTGCCAATGGGACTGACATAGAGTCGAAATTATTGATTGCACAACGAAAGAAAAAATATATGGAACCTAGCTGGACCGATATTTCTTCCCCAAAACTCCCTGCATACAAAATATCACGTAAATAAGCCGTTGCCGAGATTACGATTATATATATCCAAGATTGTCTGTCTTGTTTAAAGTATAAAATACCATTATACAACTGACCAGAATTTACATCATCTCATCAACAATTAGTAATTAAAAAAATTCTATTTTAATTGTTATGTGATAAAGATTTCTCACTCTGACACTTATTCAAACAATATTTTTTAAGTTTCAGAGAGGACTAAAATACCCTCTGAATAATCCGAATGTCAAAAATATGGCGACAAAAATTAAAGTGATTGAGAAAAAACTTATTGAAGAGGTTTATATTGACTTTTAACTTTGTAATTGCTTATAAGGTCCAACTTGATTGAAAAATGATTCACTAATAATTTACGTCTGACTGTATTACAACTATTTATTTGTAGTCTTGCTAAAAGTAGATAGTGTAACAAAAGTGTAGGTATCTATATTGAGTGTGGGCGCAAAAGTGTTAAAAACTATTGATAACAAAAATCATTTTTGTTTAGATGTTCGAACAACTAAAAAATGTCTACGAAGGTGAAATAGAAATACTAAGAGAGGAAAATGAGAAGAAAGTGAGACGTTCGTTGGCAAATCACGCGTCACTAATGCAGAAACATCGACTTGAGGCAGGCAAAGTAGATTCACTTTTTAACACCCGACGCAAAAAAGGGGTCTTATAAGTTTGACGTGTTTATCTGCTGTCTGTCTATGTGTCTGGCCATGGTATCGTAGATCCTAAACGAGAGGTCCGATTGAGATGCGGTTTCTTTTTTTGTATAAAAGCTGCCGTGATCGAGATAGTCCTGCTTTACAATTCGGGGGTTACATAATTTTTTTTGGAAGTCATTAAAATATGACGCCCCCTAATTGAAGCAACAATAACAACATACATATTTATAAATTCAGTGATATAACTAGTAATCACTTATTATCATTTGGCGTTTTTATTTAAACTTGTATCTTATTTATAAAAATCAATGTTTAATTATTCCCTTGACAGCTCGAGAAGGAAATCGAAAGCCGGTGGATTACAATGGAAGCAGAGTTTCGAGAGAGGAAACATTTCGTAGCTGGTCTGGGTGCGACGCTCAAAGACGCTCACGAGAAACTGAGAGACGCCCGACGCAAGCTGAAAAAAGATACCGAGGACTTGGTTATCAGGGTATAATTAGAATGCCACCATAGCGCAATTCGCCGCGAATGAATAGTGAAGAAATTGTCTACTCGCGACACAGACTTTGGAGTAGTGTCGGATAAAAATCGTCTAGACTTTCGTCAAGACGAGTCGACGCTTTTCCCGGCGAATTGTACTAGCGAGCCAGCTGCTGAAACCTACACAAAATAATTACCTCCTAGAGTTTTATCCTACTATTAAACTATTAAAGTTAGTGAGGATTTAAAGATGGATGACTGGATAGATGTTTGTGACTCTTTCTAGCAAAAACTGCTAAACGGATTTTTATGAAATTTGGTATGGTAGTAGTTTAGGCTCTGGATTGACACATAGGTTTTTTACCCGAAAAATCAGTGTTTCTGTGGGATATTGTATTTATATGTGAATGCGCGGGCGGAGCCGCGGGCAAAAGCTAGTTTTTATTTTTTTCTTTTTGAAGAGTTTTAAATTATGCCTAAATGTCAGACATATTTTCAGGAAAACAGCTTGAAATTTCAACTTCAAAAAGCAGAAGAAACACTTAATGTGAAAGGAGAAGAATTGCAAACACAAATATTGCATGAACTAATGCTATTAAATGAACAGCATCAGAATTTGAAAAAAGAAAAAAATGCCTTAGTCAACGAAAGACAGGAACTCGAAAATCTTAAAAAACTTCATGAAACTAATTTTAAATTAATGACTTCTTTTAACATTCAAGAAAGAGACAATTTAGTTATGCAATATGATGCTATGAAGAATGAATTGGATGTATTGAAAAAGTATGTTGCGTCGTCTAATGAAAGTAAATCAAACCAGGATACAGTGGTAAAAAGTAATAATAATGAAATGATTCATGATAATGATGATAGAGTCAAGGTGAATCATGTTGTTAATGATTTGAAAAAATTAAAAAATGTTAATTTCTGCCAGGTAAGTCACAGTAAAATTAGTTACAACCCTACTATTATAGATATAGAAGTTTGTGAACATGAATGAATGGATGGTCGGACGGATGTATGTTTGTTACTTTTTCACTTAGAAACTACTGAACGTATTTTTATGAAATTTGGTATGGTAGTGGTTTTAGAATTTAACACAGGCAATTTCATCCATGGAGCTAGTAAAAAGAGGAGGGCGTAGCGAGGAAGCCCCTGTGGACCAATAAGTAATCTCGCTTTTATTGCCATCTAGTGTGAGATAGCAAAACTACGTAGTAAGGTCGATAACAACCGAAGTGGACGAAGTCTGACACCCTCCTCACGCCGCAAATTATCACGCTTTGTTTCATACTAAAAGCTCATTAAAACGACTCGTCTTTTTACTAGCTCCATGATTTCATCCCGATAAAGTACAGTGTTCCGGATACTGTATTTACGCGGGCGCAGCCGTGGACAAAATCTAGCATCTTATTACATTGAAATGACTATATTTTTTTCACTCATTAAAATTTAATAACCTTTAATTTTTATTATTATTTCATCATCGGTCAGAGCAAATGTGATGGCACCTGTTTGGACACGTTGAAACGTTTGAGGGAAGAACATGAAAAAATTCAGGAGTTCTCTAAACAGGTATAAAAGCTCACTTTGACTCACTTTTCGAGCCTAAACCTGTGTTAGCTAATAATAATATACATGCATTTTTTGCGGTACGTGCCATATATTGGGGGTAGAACGTTTTAGTTCTAAAGTCTAATCAACCGCGCGTGCACAACGTAGCGCTCGAGTCGACACGAGCGGCGGGCGATATAAACTTTATCTTCCATGAAATAATGAAATATTTATATGAGTTTTTCATTTGTTCTTCATCTAAATAAGGTTCATTTTTATACATACAAGACGCTGGCAAAAACATAGATGTAACATTTTAATTATTAAACTACTAACTACGTCTCGTGTGCGGTGCGACGGACGGAATTGTTTTGTCAGCGTAAATTGGGTGCAAATTATTGATTGTTTTGTTTTAGTACCTATTGTATTTTATTACCTACTTAAATTAAAAAAATTAATATTATAATATTATAATATATATTTATTATAAATAAGTAATACATAAAAGCCAATAAAATGACGGCAGGTAATAATTATGTATTGCATTATGTACTGACAATAATTCTACGAATCCGGTCCGATTGAAAAGAAAACGGATTTTTTCATCACTTTTTCATTCTGTAAAGATATTTTGTAGCGAGCAGCGAAGAACAGAATTTTGGAAATTTCCCGTATTTTGCATGAAAGTACGTGTTTAAGGAAGCACGCGATTCTTACAAAGATTACAAGGAAAGTTATATTGATGGATCGTCAGTTATTGTCCATTTCACACTGTCCCGGATCGTAATTTATGTTACGCTCTGAAACTGTGATTTAAGTGCTTCGATAAACTTTTTATCTATCCTGTATAATGCTAAATAACGATGACTGTTCTTGCCGAAAAGTTCTCTAGAATTAATGTAATGTTTGATATTAAAATTTATTGATTTTGTTTTTTTTACTACAGCAAAGCTCTCACATTGAACTGTTATCGCTCAGCTTGCGGCAAATCAATCAAGCTGCGAGTACATGTACAACCACACAGTCCGTACCACGACAAATGTAAGATTTATTACTTTTTAACTTACTTTTACGCCCGTATTAATAAACCGTTCTCAAACTCGTTCTCAAGACCTTTCTTAGCTGAGACAGTCTCAAGTAACGATTAGCTTCTCAAGGCGGTCTTTAATTCATAGTATGATCTCTAGACCGTCTCAGTTGATAACGTTATTGAGATCACTTACTCAACTTTTAAGCGCCATCTACACGACAAAGAACGAATAAAATAACGTTTCGTTTTGTTGACACTTGACTACTTTACCATATATTATTTAACTTATTGTTAAAAATTCGCAACATTAATATAAATAGAAACAAATACCGCGTAGCCAACCCGCAAATATTAAAATTTGACATTTTGTAGACCTCACGCTAAACAAGCTTAGCGGCGAATCCATACGCGATAGCCCTCTTTATTTGTCCATTCGTCTACAGATTACGAAACACAAGAAATGCATCATAATTCTTATTTTCTCCTTTGCTAGTTTCCAAAAGGAGAAGAGCGGTGAAAATATTTTAAACCATGACGTGGCCCATGTTCCTCCTAAAAGTACATATTTGGGGAATGCTTCTACGAATGAAATTAGAGACGTTTGGAACACAAGCCAAAGGTATATGGTAATATGGTGCTAAAATTTTAATACTTTTAGTTTTTACTCTATACCACATCTACTTCTAAGCTACTGTAACATTTTAGTCACTTTGATTTTAAAGATTTTAAATTTTGCTTTTTAGGACGGCAAATATTGAAAGCCAAGGTATTACGTTAAAAGCCAGCAGTCAAAAAACCTTAAGGGAAGCTGGAGATGCATTATGGAAGTAAGCATGACGATTAATATTAATTTACCAATGTAAAAATCTTTACATTATCTTTACAAGAGCATTATCGTTTAAGCACTCTCTCACGATACAATCTAACGTATGGTAGATCTATACAGGTTCTATTGAAAACTGTCATTATAAACCAGTGCAGAGTGCACTGGTTTATAATATCCACACACCCTCTAGTATGCCTAAGTCCACTATTGTCTATAGATACTAAAACCGAATTTTACATCTGCAGAAAAAATAAAAAACCGGTAGCGGAAGGAGATAAAAATTCAAATATAATTACCAGAGAAGCGAAACTACGTTTAAGAAAACTTGAAATAGAGGCCGAAGCGGTCGAGAGGTCCTACTTGAAGTTTAGGCAACGAAGAGCTCAAGAAAATAGGCTGTTACTCAAGGAAGAAAAGAATGTAAAAACACCTAAAACAGGTACTGTTAAAATATATTAAAAACCAGTATTTTTCCTTTTCTATGCTTCATTAAAACAATGTATTATGCTATTTAGATACCAAAGAAAATTTTAAGAGAAATTCACAAAGAGAAAACCAAAGGCAAAGGCATACAGATGAAGACGAAACTGCAAATAAGTGTTCATATGAAAAAATATATCAACAAACTAATTTGGATTTTGATAAATACTTACGTAAATACCACGATGACGAAAAAACTACTGTGTCACTTAAGAAATGTAATAAAATTGAGCATAAATATAATAAAGATGAAGAACGTAAAGGAGAATGGCATAGCTTCAACTATTTAGAAACCCCTTTAATTGAATTTAGAAAATTGTACCAGTCACGGTCTCGTACTCACAGAGCTACAAATAAATCTACACATGAAAAACTATACAAAAGAGATTCGGATGATATTCCAAACAAAAATTTTGATCTACATGGCCCTAGCACAAGGTTACAGATTAAGAGTAAAGAAGATCAAAATATAAATGCACTTAGTGAATCTCTTATTGATAATCTAAACACAACACCTCAGACTAAGATTGGCGATATGCACATTAAAGACAATGTTGAAGTTAGTTTTAATGTACAAACTACAGAATTTAAGATACCAAACACTACGAAAGAATCTGAAAATGATGAAGACCCAAACAACATAGTAGGAAATACGGATAAAAATAAATACTACAACATTGTTAAAACTAATCATGATGATTTGTACGAGATGTATAAAGAATTAACCATTGAAACTACAAAAATATCTAAAAGTGATGTTGATCAAAAAAGTTACACAGTCGAATTTGATAATATGACTGAACCATATAAAAATGAAACTATCGTAGAAATAACTGGAGATGTGCAAAAAATAAGTACTGAAGATTCGGTTGGAATTATTTCCGAAGATAATAATAAAAGTGAGAATAAAATATATCTAAAAATGAAGGTCTTGGCTGAGGAGCATATAAATGGTAGTTTTGATGAAAGTACCAGAGATATTAAAAAAAATAGAATCAAAGAAACCACGGACGCTCTTACAGAAGAAATTTTAGAAGAAAACGGTACAAACATTGTAAACGAAGATTCTTTAGCATCTGGTGCTTCAAATTATCTGAGTGATCGTAAAACTAACCTTGATATTTTAGAAAAATCATCAGACATTGTTGTAAAGCACCTTGCAAATGCCGAAACTGGAAATGTAAACGATGTTAACCGCTTAACTGAAATTGATAAGCACATAAATATTACCCCTGGACAAATGACTCATGTTAATGATTCTAACGAGATTCTAAGCAAATCAGTTTCTCTGAAAGAAAACCTAAAAATAAATAACACAGAAGAGAGCAAATCTGTATCCCCAAAAGAAAACCTAAACATAAATAATACAGAAGAACTAAATGAACATAATTCTAAGGAGATTGAAAAACACTCTGAAGCAGAATATGAAGATGATTTCTCTATTCCCATTATTGAGGACAGTTTATCTGAAAACAATAATAATTTCCCAATATCTATTTTAAAATCATCTGAAGAAGAGAACTTCTGGGATTGAAAATGAAAATAAAACCACATTTCTCAACTTGTCATAATTTATTTCCACGCGAATTAAAATACATACAACAATCTTTTTATTTAAATATTATGTCACCGTAAAATAGTAGTAAATACCGTAAGAGTACAATATAACTAGCGATATTGTAAACGGTCGAAAGATTGTACCGACACAATATGCTGCTTACAATTTAACGCATACTTTTGTTACATTATAATCTTACGAATTGAAACTGTAAAACTTCAACTAATTGGGCGTCGGATTGTCAACTGTCTGAAGGCTATCCATGATTGTTCAGTCTCATAGTAGGGCGTAAAAATGTATTAAAAAATATAATATTTTATGTGTAGTTTAGTAATTAGAGACATCTAAAAAGTAGAAAAAAGTTTTTTTTGCTAAATTAGTAAACAAAACCTACATCATTAGTTTACTTACATCACATATAAAAATTTAATAAAAAAAATTAATAAATATTTACGATTTCAGTTTTTTTACATACAAGAAAGTTCCTGCGGCCTTATACTTAATTCACTTTAACCTAGACGTGACGTCACAGCTAGGTACGACTTTAGTATGGAGCCTTTTCACGAGACTTGCGAAATTTTGTATACAAATCGCTGTACCATTAAAAATATTGACTTTTGATATTTTACTTCTACTGAGAAGGTACTCATATTTCAGAGTACTATTGATTTATGCAATAAAAAATTCAGTCATCTAGGCTATTGCTCTGTTCGGTCCATAACACTAACTTATTTATTATTCAAACTGCACTTTTTTAGTTGTTCACAGATACATTTTACTTCCACAACAATTTTATATTACTAATTCTAAAGCTGCGAGTTATTTTCCACACGAAATCAATTTACAATCATTAAAACACTGTATTGTTTACATTTGATCAAAGAAATATGGCGGCGCGGGGGGCATATACGGTTATGCCGTTCAACCAATCAGCGCGCGAGGTGCGTTCCGTTTTGTTTCGCATGCCATTTTACAAAAGTCTACTTGACCCGTTTTTTATCCTAAACGATTATTAATTGAACCGTTACCACAAAAAAATAATAAAATATTATTTTAAAACTATAAATTTACAAAACTTTCAGTTAAAATACGCTGTTAAAACCATCCGAAAACGCCTCCCGTCATGTTTGTCGATAGATAATCTGTGCTCCGACGTCATACTAATAGTAAACAATCACTTGACAGCACAGTGCACTATGCACAGTCGACAACTATGTACAAGTGACGTATATTTGATTACTATGACGTCACTTCTTGGCCGATTGCACAATGCACGGATAATAGTGTTTTCATCATTCGCTTACGTTTTCCTAAGCCAAGTACTAAAGGAAAAACTCATTCAATGTATGAAATTAAGCACGAGTCAAGTAGCCTATTTGACGGTTTCTTTTTGATAGATTATAATTTATAATATTACTAAAAATAATGCGTTACGATTTACAATCTTTCGACATTTCACAATCTCGCTAGTTATATTATAATCTTACGGTGACATAATATATACATCAATTTTTACCAATATAAAAGTACAAACTTGAACATAATACGCTCGTGCAACTTCCCATTTAATAAAGACAAAAACACAATAATATTATCCGAAGTTCGGATAATATTATTGTGTTTTTGTCTTTTCGGATTATTCGGATTCCGAACAGTAAATGCTTATGCGGAAACTTTATTGTCAGTGACTGAACAATGAGATGGATCAAATAGAAAAAAACTAAACAGTACACTAACTATTTGACTAAGGGCCTGTTTCTCCATCTTTTTACGAATGTCAGATAGCTTATTCGTTAATAAAAAAATCGTCTTAGCTTATATTGTGTCGCCGCTTACCTTGTATCGAGCGTCAGAGAGAAAATATGCTAATACGCTATCTGACACTTATCGTAAATTATTAATATAAAATGTGATTTACTGAAGGGTGTGACAAAATTAGCTCTGAAGCTAGAAAAGGGTTAAATTTAAAAAAAAATCATTAAACACATTAATATTATGAATCTTCCTATAATATGAAATATGACATAACATAAATTGGTGGCCGTTCTGGAACAAAAGGCCTGGTTTATAAATGTTAATCTAAAACTTAATAATTATAAAATAATTTCTTCCGAAATAAGGCAGTAATAACATGAAAATGATAAGTGAAATAGTATTCGTAATTAATTACATATGAATCAATCTACAGTGTGTGTCGGCTCGGCTCAAGGCAAAGAAATTGTTGCATATGACGACAGTAAGTTTATGAGATGTAATTGTCAATGTCATATTAACAGATGTCACGAGTAAAGCCTATTTACTTAGTAAGATTTCTTATAACTAAAAAGCTATTCTCAGTGTAGACTAGACGTATTTGTGTTAGACATATCTCATATGTAATACGTATCTGTGTTAAGCCCCAATAAAGGAGAATATAAGAATTGTTGCTGTATTATTATCATCACCACTCAAGCGTAAGAAGGACTTGCATATCAAGAGGTCGGCTCTCGCTACAGAAATAACCCTCATTCTCCCTAGCTACAAGCAAATAAACATTTGATGTTTTGGTTATTACCTTACGTTTAACCTGATAATATTTATACATTATTGAATTAATAATTTATTTATTTTATAAAATCTAATAAGTAAAATCTCAAAAAAGAATGCTATTTCTTCTTAGTTTATTTTTCATATTTTATAAATTTGAATTTATAAACTATGAAAAATTTATTTACTATAAAAATACTGGCACTCTCAATCTCACGTAAAATATATTACCAAAAGTTTATCCCTTCCATAGACAATCAGCTGTTAAAAGTATAAGAATACTCAAATTGCAAACAAAAAATTACAAAACACTCTTTGGGAGATGTTTTGTGGATAAAATTAAACATATTATCTGCTGTTAAAATCTCTTTGCCTCGAGACGACACATACTGTATATTGCGAGCTGTGATAATCCATAATATCATCTTAGATACAGACATAAACAACAAATGTGTAGAACAATATCAGCACAAAATATAGTAACAATACATCTTTTATACTTTATTTATTAATCCAAAGCAAGAGTTTTTAAATAAAAACCAACATTCTCATACGCTTCTTGTTTCGTGTAGTGTATCATTATACGAGTAATATTTTAAATTTTAATAATTAACAGCAGTTGAAAGCAGTGTACTACACAGATTTTTCATAATCTTCAAACAATAGTCTAGAAATTATTAAATTGTTAGTTGATGTAGCAATTGACAGTAATATAAACTAAATATTATGTAAAATATTATGCAAACATATTATGTAATAAAGATTCTTAAGCAAACATAGACACACACGTAGTATTAAAATAATATATTTTGTGAAAATTTTTTCTTTGTATAGTGTGAACTATTGTTCTCAATATGTCAAAATAGATAAATGTACCTACCTAATAATGTAATACACATTTAGCTGCTTTAAAATAAAATTAATTTTTCGACTATGTATGTTTTTTTAATGGTGACTAATGATTTTATTATTTAACATTATAGTGAGAGAATTGTGTTTACATGAAGCACTTTAAATTTACATAATATTATGGTAAACAATAATTATTTATGCCAATCCTAATAAAATCACAGTTCGTCTAACTCGTTTATTAAATTCTATAAAAATATGTTTTTAATATTCTCAATATAGTCATTCTAGCGTTATTATGGTAAATCATTGTTTTGGCTTCACACCATACCTAAGTTATTCTTCAGCTAGAATCCGAAACTGACATTATGTTCCACATGCTTGGTTGCTAGCGCGGATTTTGGCGAATTAGGTCCTGTAATACGTAACCAATTTGACACCTGAAAACAAAAACAACAACTGCAATGCTAATAATAATAAAAATGAGAAAGTCTTACCCTACGCTACCTCCAGGTAGGGAATGAGGGGTAGACGAATTTTCTTTGTAAGCTAACCAAGTGGCGAGTAAAATAACGTGGTTGACGCAGGCTTCAAAGACGGGATAGTATATAAGTCTCTAGCCTCTACCTATTGGTGCTTTGAATGTAAGTCCTTAAATTGTAATCTTAATAATGAAGAAAGGCATGTACTTAAACTTGCAACAAAACAATCAAATTTTGGGTGTGAAAAAACCTAATATGGAATACTAAATTACCTAGTTGGCGAAAGAATGTAAAGAACAAAAAAATCCAAATCTGGCGGCTAAATGATACCAGTTTTGTTCACTGAATATTTCAAACTGGCAGACAGATATTATTTTGGCGAACAAATAACCATATTGGCGACAACTTGAGAGCACACATTTAATTCAATTTTTAATTTAATTTTAATTTAATTAAAACACATTTAATTTAATAATAACATGATAATATTGATATTCATTTTGAAATTCCAAGATGGTGGACATTTTTTTTAAACTAATATGGGTGTCCTTTATTAAGCTTCTGGGGGTACTGATTACAAAATGGTCATCCATTTTGAATTTCCAAGATAGCTGACACTTATCTTTGACATTAACATTATTATGGGTGTCCTTTTGTAGTTTTCTGAAGGTGCTGATTACATAAAAGTTATCCGTTTTGAATTTCCAAGATAGCGGACATTTATCCTACTACTATTATAAATGTGAAAGTTTGTGATGATAGATGGATGTTTGTTACTCTCGCAAAAGCTACTTTCTAAACGAAACTTACTAAAACGATTTCGATGAAATTAGGTGTGTTTTAGGCTCTAACCTAGAAGTTAAAACATAGGGTACTTTTTATCCCGAAAAAGTATTCCCGTGGGATACCCAATACTATATTCACGCGCCCGGAGTCGCGGAAAAAAAGCTTTTTTTTTTAAATAAAATGAATATACGTGCCTTTCAAGGTTTCTGGGGGGTGCTGATTGTAACAAAATCATTTATTTGTAAATATCGTTCGTACTGAAAATAATGCAGGAAAGGTAGGTATTTATTTTCTGTAAAATTTGTTTGTTGTTTTCCAGGTTTTTGGGGTGCTAAATACGAAAAAAAACTTTCATTTTGAAATTCAAAGATGGCGGACATATTTATTTTACGTATATCCTCCCCTCTCCTCTCCACAATACTCAATTTATTACGAGGAAGTTTTTCAAAGTATTTCAAGGTAACCTTAAAAGAGAACGAGATAGAAAATTTCATATCTAGAGCATTGCTTTATTTTTTCTACAATGGGTGCTAAATACGAAAAAAAACTTTCATTTTGAAATTCAAAGATGGCGGACATATTTATTTTACGTATATCCTCCCCTCTCCTCTCCACAATACTCAATTTATTACGAGAAAGTTTTTCAAAGTATTTCAAGGTAACCTTAAAAGAGAACGAGATAGAAAATTTTATATCTAGAGCATTGCTTTATTTTTTTTTACAAAAGCTTCTATCTTGGAAATGGTGCATCCTACTGAAAATGTAATGAAAACTTTCTCCCCCTGAGTAACCCCGCAACCATATATTTACTTCATGATGAGAAGAAATTAAATTTGAATATATAAAATTTTCCAAAATGTATATAGCTTACATATAAATAGTGATAATAATCATCAATCCTAATCGGCATCTCTAAAAAAATTTAAATTAACACACTTGTTAATTTTACGAGGAATGAAAATTCGCCATTTCGGGGATTCAAAATTCTGACAATTTTGTAATCAACACCACCAGAAACCTAGAGAAGTACACCCATATCTTATACTTTAAACGAGACGATCTTGTATATACATAATCAGTATCTCCACAACGGCTACAAGTATTACCATGAAATTAGTTTGCAGGGAGTTTTGGGGGAGAAAAATCGATCTAGCTATGGGTTATCCCTTAGAAATTGCGCATTTTTAAGCAATATGTTTTTTTATTTCGTCGTGCAACAATATATCAATAATTTCGACTCTCTTACGTCAGCCTGATTGGCAGTTTGGTATAACTACGTATAATTTTTGCATTGGTTTGCAAATTCGGAATGTGGGTTCGAATTCCGGTAAGATAAATATTTGTATGATTCTTATTATAATAATTATATATATATATATATATATATATATATATATATATATATATATATATATATATATATATATATATATATATATATATATATATATATATAATTATTTTATCGTTCTACTAAAATACCGAGCAAAGCTCGGTCAACCAGGTACTTAATTTTAATAAAAATAAATATTCACCATCTTGGAATTTCAAAGTGGATGTCTTTTCTGTTTAACACCCCCAAAAACCTTGATGAAGACACCCATATCAATTTTACAAAAACAACTAATTCAACGATTTTGAAATTTCAAAATGAATGATTTTTTTTGTAATCTACACCCCCTACATTCATTTTATTAAGAAAAATGTCCGCTATCTTGGAAATTCAAAATGCATAACTTTTTATAATCAGTCCCCCGAAAACTTAGAAAGAGCACTCTAAGAAACCTTCAAAAGGACACCTATATTAATTTTAATAAAAAAATGTGCGCCATTTTGGAATTTGAAAATGGATATAATTTTCGTATTTAGCACCCACACAAACCTTGAAAACGACACCTATACAGAAGGAATTATAAACACCAATAGTATCTAAAAAAGGGGAATTTTCGTAGCCTATTAATTAATTTTTAGCAACCCATTAATTTATCAACTAAATCTGGTTTTACAGCTACTTATATCATATAACGGTCGCCAACTCGGAAAGTTAAAATTTAAGTAAAAGTTAAAGATAAGTCACCAAATAATATATTTCTGTACCAATTAGGAATAATGTTCGCCACCTTTTATCTGTCGATTTTTGTATTTTTTTTCACCTGAGTGCTTTCGCCAGTTTAGTAATTTAGCCACCAACATATTAATTCGCTGCCAAATGCAGTAATTCAGTATGCGAATGTGCAGTCGCCAAGTTATTTTTTATTCACACGATTAATTACATCCCATTAAGAAATATGCGTATAAAATTATAATATTAAAAGCAAATATTATCATACACAATACAAATCATACCTGCAGAGGGAGATCTCGCGAATTATCTTCTCTTGCCTCCTTCGTAGGTGTGCTACACCTCATGGCCCGCAGCCTTAGCCGGTCGCGAGGGCTATGCGGGCTCATGCTAACGCTGTGTGGGCTGTGCGGACTGAGCAGGTAACTCGAGCTGATGGGGCTCTGACAGACGCTGTCCTCTGTTCCCCATCTTACACTGCACCGACTGTCATCCGTGTTCTTAGCTGGTTGCCAGCTGAAATAGCAATATAAAATATATATGTAAATGTCCTACTAATATTATAAATGTGAAAGTTTGTGAGGATGGATAGATGGATGTTTGTTACTCTTTCACGCAAAAACTACTGAACAGATTTTAATGAAATTTGGTATGGTAGTAGTTTGAGCTCTGGATTAACACATAGGATTCTTTTTATCCCGAAAAAGTACAGTGTTCCTGTGGGATACTGTAATTACGCGGCCGGAGCCGCGGGCAAAGGCTAGTAATATGATAATTATTATGACATTTTTCATTCATATTTCTTACCAGTCTCTCTCTTCGTCTGTGTACAGCGCCACAGTGTGCCTCCAGCGGAAAACATTTGGGTACATTTCCGAAGTTAGAGATACATCCTTTACTGCTTCATACACAAGCCGATCTATCTTTGTTGGCTCTTCTCTGAAATTATTTACATGGAATGAATTTACCTTATTCAAAATAAGCTCTCATCTCTAATACAACTTCTATGTTAAGTATCGAAAGTAACTTATCAAGCACATGAGATTATAAAAAGAACAAAAAAATGTAACAGGGCCATGCTCACGGTCCAGACAGCAAATCCAGCAGCCAATCAAAAGGGTCAATGGGCCGTCAATAGTGACAATCATTTTTACTCATTATTTATTACATATTTTCTGGCTGGACCTCACGGTCCATTTGCTTTTCATTTAGTCCAGTTGGATGGCCCATAAATAAACTTAACCAAATATTTCATCTACGTCTGTATTCTGTATGGGACATATAAAGTACACACTTGGGACATCCACAGGGATTACTATTACTAAAGATCACAGAGTATCATAGTATTACCATGGACCAATAAAACTATAGACTGACAGATCTCATACATTAAAACGTACACAAAGAAGGTTCGATTTCTCCTTAGGTCTAGATGGCGTTGGTAAATAATAAGAAAATCAATATATTGCACAAGTTAGCGAAGTAAATCAGTTATGTTCTCTTTTAAACAAGAAATATTATTTTTCGGTCTCTTTCCAGTGTGATTTTAAGGTTCAAAGGATGATATTTGATAATTTTCTCTAAATCCTAAAAAATGAACGTCAACAGCTTGTTCCTAGACAATTATAGTAGATGGCGTAGTATAAGGATACCACGTGTGATCACTAGATGGCGCGTCAAAAGTATCGGATTCCTCATAAAAGTACATAATTAAACAGGTACAATGTTGTAAGTATTGTATTGATAATAATCGTAACTAGGTGTTGTCCGCAACTTCGTCCACGTGTTTATCTATTGAATAGAAATATTTTATAATTATATATAATTTATAAATATTGAATAGAAAAATATTACGATATGAAAGTATAACTTATTTAAAAATATTAAATTAAACGATAAGTAATCGCAACGAAAATGTTTAAAATTAAACTTCGCTAAGTCAAGTGCAGTTGCGGACAGATCAGGTGAACTTTATTTCGAACCTTATTGACAAGCAATAAGGTTGAAAAGTGATACACCGTATCTGTCAGCGACCGTACATACATAGCTACATTACGTTGCGGTCGAGAGTGACTAGGGAGAACAGCGTTTTCACATTACGCGACACACACACCGATAAAAAACTTGAAACGCCAAAGACCTAAGAATGTCTTAGGCATAAGAGCGTTTCAAGTTTTTATCGTACTTTTTATGCTGAGAGAGAGTTGAAAATGGAAGTTTCGCGTGTCGAGCTGTCATATTATATGACATTGACATTTGATTCGACACTCATGTGTTCGATTTTCAACTCTATTGTATTAGTACAGAGTTCTATTTTCAATGCTCTGAATTTTCCCTGGTGTGCCGGATTCCGGAGCATAAAATATAGTCCCAGCCTTACACTAACTAGTCTTTGTCATGTTTCATATTAAAACATATCTCTGTATCTATCTAATATGTGAAAACGCTCGTCGGGACTGGGACTCGGGGCGCAGTACCTACACCTAAACACACCCACACACACGTCACAGCGCTCGTCTGACGCAGGAGTATGGCTAACCACGCGCGCGAATTTTGTTGCTGAGTTATAATTAGGTAAAATTATTATGATTTCTCCTTATATGTTGATTGAAATCTAGTGATGTTGAGGGCAATTTTGTTCACCATTATTTAAACTTGGATAAAATATAACATAACATTTATTTGGATAAGGATAAATATATGAAGTTGAAAAAACACCTTCGCAGTTATAATTAATTATTATATTTTTTCGAACAAATTTGATTCCCATAAAAAGGTTTTAGCTTAGAGCATCCAGTTGGATTAATGCTCTAAGGGTTTTAGTAAAAAGAACGGCATATAATATTTAAAGTTGCGAAAAAATATTCAAATTTTGGGGCGTGCAAAAACCGAATATGGCACAATGAATTACTAAGTTGGCGAAAGAATGCAAGGCGCATAAAATTCCAAATCTGGCGATTACATAATGCTAGTTTTCTTAACTGAATAGTTATTTCAAACCGACATCGAGAATCGACATATTATTATTTGGGCGAACAAATATGAAATAACAAACTTGGCAAAAACTTGAAAGCACACATTTTTTTTACAAATGGGCACAATATATTTTTACCTTAATGTAGGTGATTAAAAAAACAATAAGCAATGAACCGTGTACACATTAAAAAAAAACTAATAACCTAATCAAGAGCATGTCGGGACATGTCTAAGGAGGGTTCCGTAACTATCAACGCGTAATAGGTTTTCAAATTACTTCAAAAGTTACTGTTCGAATTCGTTCAAAATAATTTTCCTCAATAGAAATGAACTCAAGACGTTAAAAATACTTTTATTAAATGTTCAAAAATTGAGTTAAAGATTGTTAATAAAAAAACAAAAAGAGTGTTACCAACATCTTATTATTATAATGTTTACCTATGTTTATAAGTTTTAAACATAAGTGTTTAGGTTAAGGTATAAAGATAGAGATGTTTCAAATTATTAAAACGCCGTAAATAAACACTGGTCATTTACAGAACCAAAATAATATCATGTCAAATAATTGTACACTTCATAGTTTATATAAACACTTATATTTATAGCTTATTTGAATAAAATTCCAGAATGTTGAGTATCTATTTTTTATGTATGGCAACATTAATTCGCCCTCCACACGCGCACGCAGAGAAATTACAAATTTACACAAATATAGGAATAGTACGCTAATCGGCTAGGTACCTATAGTAAAAAAGCAGCTCTAAAACCTTAAGTTGTTTAGCGCCACCTATTGAGGTTTTTTAAAATATTAGATAGCCTATGACGTGCTTGAAACATAGTCCTAGAGATACCGTTTTTATTTTATAATAAATGGCTAATTTTGTAGAATTGATACACTAAGCGTCATCTAACGGTCAGCGAGAGAATTATAAAATGATGTACGTTTTTAAGTATGGGCATTGTCACTCTATCTCTATAGTAATAATTCCTCCGTAGGATTACATACAGCGCAATACACTGAACGGATAGTGCCGAAATGTGGCGGCTAAATAGTTATAATGCTAGTAAAGGTGTGAAGATTTATCAACATAGTTACCCGTATATGAAGGGCTCGGCTAGCGCCTGGTCGCTGGCGTCCGACATCCGGTCGTCCGCTGCGTCCTCCTCGTCCGCTGTCACGTACGACCCGTCAGACTCCGAGCCGGACTCGTCCTCCGATATCTGGAAACAGGAAAATATAACGTATGTAACTCGTTTAAATAGTTGAATCGAGAAAAATTATAGCAAATATTATAATTAACTTATATTTCGAATGTAGTCGTGTAGAATGCAGATATTAAGGTCCCAGGGACTTATAAGCACATATATACTATTAGGTCCTTACATATGAAATTGGCGATTTGTCGAACTGGCCACTTTGATCTCAAATATATCTTCTTTGGTTAGGAATTTCAATTTCAAATTTATACTGCTATTTACTCATACATTTGTGTTTCGAAAAGCGTAATTCATTTGTTTTTTCCTCTTTCGGTTTTTTCTTTGCGTCCCTCTGTTTACAAAATGAAAAACTTGAAATATAGTATTATTTTCGAGTACGAGGTCCACCGTGACACCAGTGCTGCAGAAACTGCTCGAAGGATTAATGATGTGTATGGCGTCGGTGTCGCAAAAGAAAACATAGTGCGTTTTTGGTTCCAACGTTTTCGTTCTGGAAATTTCGATCTGCAGAACAAGCGAAACAAACAACAAGAACAAACGATCTGCAGGACGGCCGGAGACCAAATTTGACAATGAAGAATTGAAGGCTATTGTAAAAGCGGATCCATCGCAAACCACGTCGGAGTTAGCTGCAGGCTGCGGTGTTAGTGATAAAACTGTTTTAATCCACTTAAAGCAAATTGGGAAGGTGAAAAAGTTTGAAAGGTGGGTACCTCATGAATTGAGTGCAGCAAACCGACAAACACGCGCCGACTGCTGCGTTACATTACTCAACCGGCACAAAAATGAAGGGATTTTAAATCGAATCATTACCTGTGATGATGAAAAGTGGATCCTGTACAATAATCGGAAACGCTCATCGTAATGGCTGAACCCTGGCGAACCAGCCAAAGCCTGCCCCAAGCGAAAATTTACTTAAAAAAAGTTACTTGTAAGCGTTTGGTGCGTTTAAGCAAGCGTGTGGAGTAGTGCCGGTGTCGTTCACTACAGCTTTCTTAAATCTGGCTAGACGATTACGGCAGATGTCTATTGCCAGCAAATGCAAATCATGATGGAAAAGCTAGCTGCTAAACAACCAAGGTTGGTCATTCGCTCTAGGCCACTGCTGCTTCAGGACAACGCTAGACCACACACTGCACAACAGACGGCTACCAAATTAGAGGAGCTTCAATTGGAATGTCTAAGACATTCACAGTACTCCTCGGACCTTGCTCCAACAGATTACCAGTTTTTTCGAAATTTGGATATCTTCTTGCAAGGGAAGAAATTCCAATTCCGATGGGGCAGTCCAAAGCGCCTTCAAAGATTTTATTGATTGCTGTCCGAATGGTTTTTATTAATAAAGGAATCAATGAACTACCTATGAGATGGCAAAAGTGCATAGATAGCAATGGTATATACTTTGATTAAATAAATATAATAGGTCTTTACCTATGAAATTGCCGTTCTGCAGTACTGGCCATTTCAAATCAAAATAATTTTTGTTTGGCTAAGAATTCTAATTTAAATTAATTTTATTTTAAAAACATGGAATTCTTTTTCCAAAAGTAGTCATTTGTTTATTAATTAGTGTTACATTTTCATCGCATTTCAATATTTTTCGTCATCATGGATACGTTAAAACTTCGAGTAGTTATGGAATATGAGTACCGTCGTGGCAGCAACGCGGCACAAGCGGCACGCAACATCAACGACGTTTACGGAGCTAACACTACAAACCAACACACCACCTTTTATTGGTTTGCTCGCTTCCGTTCTGGAAATTTCGACCTGAAATATGAACCTCGCGGTCGTCCGAAGACTTTGGTCGACAATGACGAATTAAAGGCGATTGTGAAAGCTAAGAAAGATACACAATCTACGGCTGAATTAGCAGCAGCTTTCGACGTTAGCGTCAAAACAATATTGGTCCATTTGCGTCAAATTGGCAAGGTAAAAAAGCAAGGCAAGGCAAGGAATTTTGACCCGCATTGTTACCTGCGATGAAAAATGAATTCTGTTTGATAACCGCAAGCGCTCAGCAAGTTGGTTGGATCCTGGTTCAGCACCTAAACAATGCCCTAAACGAAAACTTACCCCTAGAAAAGTGATAGTCACTGTTTGGTGGTCTAGCGCCGGTGTGATTCATCACAGCTTCTTACCAAACGGGGTGAGCATTACTGCAGATGTATACTGTGAAGAACTGAACACAATGATGGATAAGCTGGCATATCTCCAACCGGCATTGGTCAATCGCTCGTCTCCGCTGCTCCTGCACGACAACGCGCGACCACATACTGCATGGCAGACGGTCTCCAAGTTGTAAGAACTGGGGTTGGAAGCTCTCCGTCATCCGCCCTACTCACCAGACCTTGCGCCTACAGACTACTACTTTTTCCAGAATTTGGATAACTTCTTGGCGGGAAAAAAATTCAATACATGAGAGGCAGTACAAGATGCCTTTGAAGAATTTGTTGCCTCCCGTCCAGCTGATTTCTTTAAGAAGGGCATCAATAAACTGCCACTGCGTTGGCAAAGATGCATTGATTGCATGGGTGATTACTTCGATTAATACAAATAAAAAATACAATAATACAAATAAAAAAATAGTTTAAATTTTTTCATACAAAACGGCAATTTCATAGGTAAAGACCTAATATTTAAAAAAATCGACTTTATGTTCCTTCTTTACAAAACGCCAATTTCATATGTAATGACCTAATATATGAAATCCATGACCCTTTTATATGTATACCAGGGGCGTGCGCATATAGGCAGAAATGCAGTGCTTTACTTGTCATTCACAGATATTTTAATAAAACGTTCGTACGTTTTAGATGCCTTTAATAATTAATTAATAGTAAATAAATTAATTAAAAAAATATAATAACTTAAAAAAGCCTAATATTTTATAAATAGCAACTCATCTCATGCAGTTGCGTTCTGCAGGACAAATCATCGCATGTATGTGTAATTTTCATACTTCGCAAACGCACACACCCATGAATATCGACATGATTATATAGCGACAACTCCCGCGGCAGGCTCTCCGATCTCGGCTATCCGATCGCTTCCGAAAACCGGCGAACTAGCTTGTCGGAAATTATTCGTTGCCTATAATCTGAGTAAAAAGAATAGTCGGAAATCTAATAAATCACGTATGCACATTATGCATTCTTGTTTAGTAAGGTTTTATTTGTTTAAATAGAAGAAACGTTTTGTGTTTCGCGGGGGCCATATTGCATATTTCATGTCATAAGCATTGTTTACAATTTAATCGCTCCAGTTTATTTTAGTTTTCTTAAAAGATTTTTCATTTTAACATTTGAAAGTGTGTACATTTACCAGTTTATTACTGAGTTTCTATAATAATTGTAGTGATTTGCTTTTACTAGTGAGTTAGTTGATTTTTTTAAAATGTTATTTGACTGTGAGGTTTGTGTTGAAAATGTGTGTTTATTAAAAATTAAAAATAGCAAGTTCTCACAATTGTCACTCAGTGAAAAGATTCAAATTCTGTCTAAAGGTAGGTGTGTACCCGAGTTACAACAATTAAACCAGCAAAAAAATAATGTAACTCGAAAATTTCACGTTAAAAGTTATGAAACGTATAACTGGCTGTGTGGTTGTGTACACACGATTAAATTATATTGTTTTCCTTGCATATTATTTAGTAATTTACATCGGGATATAGTAATCTCAAGTAACCGGAACCTTGAATATGTGAAAATTGAAGCTGACTGACTGGTGAGTAGTTATAATATTTTAAAATATGCTTATTATTTTACTTATTAGAATTTCTTCCGCCGCGACGATCGATCGCTGTTTTGTCTGCGTTGCCGTAGAAGATGTACATGAATAGTAGTACATCTAAGACATGCTCTGTTGGCATGGTTTCGACTTAGAGATCCGTCGCTTGGCTGTAGCTATGCTAAAAATCTATAAACGAAAAAGTTTTTGCGACCGAGTACTTCGCCGCATACCCAGTGTCATAATCCGGTGCACGCCACCGATGTATACATATATTATTATAATATGCTCATACATATTTGCCGATGGAGTAGGTAGACTCTATATTTTAGTGTAAGGATTTACCTCAGCTTCAATAATTTGGCACTTGGTAACGTCTACTGTAAATGCAGTACTTCCATCTCCACACGGTGAGTTTGCACTAAAGCAACTCTCTGTTACTCTGTTCTGCAGTCGGCCATCACCTACAACAGTATTAAAGGTTATTGTAGGCATAAGATTATAAATAAAATTCACAAAGAACAATTATTGTCAATAAAGTTGGAAACCATACTAACCTATATCTTCATTGTAGGACAACCTTCTGATAAAACTTTCACTTTGTGGACTACTTGACAGACGATTCTTTCGAAAAGAAGCGTTCTTTTTACTGTTTCTCTCAAATACCTCCACTTTCCAGTCACACCGACATTTTGACGTTTTATTCCATATTTCAGCACAATCAGTTTCCGACATAGCCGGGCCTTTTGTGGAGTCTGTCTCTGTGAGTTCTTCAGAGATAAAACTAGCGAGACAACGGACATGCGCATCTATAACGTTGCTCATCTTTATTCTGTTATTCCGACAGGAGAAAGGTTTTCTCTCGTCGTCGGAGCTGAAAATGTCATCATTCGGACAACGGAGCTTTAGTAAGAATCCAATTAGATTGTCTATATCGTCCATCTCCTGGGTCCGTTGCTTCAATGTATATACTACAAGCTGGGCTAGCCTTGAGTGTATTAGTGCAAAATCTATAGCTTGAAATCTTTCATCGTTCATGTATGTATAAATAGTATGCTGCAAATTCTTACATTCGGATTTCAACGAGTCACCAACCACCTCAGGTTCAGCTGTGAGAGAAAATATGAGCGCATTGGCTATTCTTTTCGCGAAAACCTGACATGTCCGATCTATGCACAAGATCTGGCTAACTGTGTGATTAAAAGGCGGCGTGGTATCACCGTTACTTCGTTGTGGCCGAGGCATTGGTCTTGGGGCTCCACTTTTCTCACTTTTGTGTGTCTGTCCGTTATTCTACACGTTTTCAAGGCCACACACAACTCTGACATAGGACTCAATTCTTCGTTTCCATGCTCTTGAGTGACGTTGAGACTAATGACAGACATGGACAGCTCTTCTGGGGAATGAGATTGATTCACGCTATCATTGTACACAAAGGAACAAGCGTTCTCGTATTTCGTCTTGAGATAGTTCTCCAGTAAAGTCAGCCCTTCTGCACACCTCAGATCTGTGAAAGTGTCCAAGAAAGGCCAATATTCTTTCCATCCTATTTTCATTTGCTCTGCTAAGTTTCTGAAAAAAAAAACATTGATAAATATGTAATTACACTTAGAATTTTTACTTGTTAGCTTTTACAACTACCTTACACGATAGCGTTACGTATTTAGCTTAAAATGTAAATCTCACTGTACCAAGGGTGTCGAAGATTTACATGTAATTTCATCTGTAAAATTGTGACGTCTTATATTACTGTCGTATGTACGGGTCATGAGAAACGACTCCAATGTCAGTGACCAGATGGGGCTCACGACTTGCCATCTAATTGTATGACGACGTGAATGAAAATGGTCATAAGGGCTCATGCTTGGTTTTGAAATCATTGGTCTGTAAAATGTATGCTTAATTTACGTTAGTCCTACGAAGCCAATACAATGAACTACCGTCCCACAGTCTCCAAGCCCTTGGTCATCTCCCGTAGACGGAAGGGGCGCGCGGCCCTCGGCGGCGTCTTCCACCGACGTCGGAACGACGACGCCTCGCCCACGCGCATCGGGCCCGCGAACGCGCGGATTTCCACGCGCGGTGACAGCGGGTCCGGGTTCAATTCCTGCAAGAAATAACATAACTTTAAACCTTTTCCAGTAAGGGCGAATTCGCTGCGAAACGGTCCGTGAGACAATGCAAGGTGTCCTAGTATCTCGACTCACGCGTATGTGTTAGTGCACGCCATTGACGCGCGTAAATTGCGGCGGATTCGTTCTTTCTAAACAAGGTCTTAATTTTGAAATTTACAAAACATGAACTACTTACTCACTTTCATTAGTTTTGACTGGAATGCAAAAGTATGGCGTTGTTGCTTTTGTATTCGTTTAATAAATGGCTTGGTCCGAAAAAGACCCAGAATCGACAGAAACGAAATGGTTGCTATATATGATGTCACCAAAATGGCAAACTCGAAAAACGCTGGGTATAGAATTTATAAGCAAAAATAAAATCAGTTTTTGTATGGGAATGATAGAAATGAGACGATGTATAAAATACGACGATTCCTGAAAGACATCAAAATGTGGTTGTAAAGTATTACATATTATGTTGGTCAGCGTCGGTAGTAGATGTATGTGTAGTTTTGATGTTGAAATTGTACGTGTAGTTAATACATGCCTTTATTTTAACAAAAAAAATCACTTTAAAGTTGAGTATCTCGCAAACGGTTACCTGAATCAAAAATCGGCTGAGTAACCTCTCAATGTTTTTAAAAGACCCATCTAATGATACCGCACACTATATATTGTAAAAAAAAACCTTCCTCACTTTACGTTGGTGGTAGCCCAAAATAAAATATTTTTCATAAATGTATTTGACCACTTTTTCGACGTGGTAAATACACATATCCATGCAAAGTTTCATCTTTCTAACACTAACAGTTTCGTAAGCACTAGACCAACGGTAAGGCCCGAAGACGGGCGGACGGACATGACGAAACCATAAAGGTTCCGAGACGTGAACTACATAACGTAAAAAACGGTGTTGAAAACTGGAACGAAAATTCCATTTTCCCGCCTTTGCAACTTGACAATGGCAATAGTTTTTTGGCATTTAAGCTATACCGCCATAAATTAAGAAGAACTACTTTCTTAACTCGTTTTATTATAGGGAACTGAGATCAATATTCTCCATATTATCATGATCAGTTGTACATATAGTGTAGACGTATCTGTGTTAGGCATCTCTCATATGTAATACGTATCTGTGTTATGGATCTCTCTCATAAGTACTAATAAAGGAGAATTTATGAATTGTTGCTGTATTATTACTATCACCACACAAGTGTAAGAAGGATATGTAAAGACCAAGACGTCGTAGTTCTCAACACAAATCATGAATAATTTGAGAACAACATTGATGTTACATGATACTCAAAAACACAACAATATGTAATCTTTAATTCACTTTATTATATTATATTTCGTTCTTATTATGTTTTTTTTTATATTTTTATAGAATTTAGAGTTCATTAGATACTTATCACAAAAAACCCAATCAACTAATAGGTACACTAATTAGTATGACCTAATAAAATAGTCATGCCATTACTCCCAGACACGCACATCATTGACATCATTTACGTTCGCGGCGTAGTTAAGTATTTTATTCGTTTTGATTCGTAAACTAAAACTACTTAAATATTTATAAAGGCCAGTTATTACTACTTAACAGACTCCGTGGTCCAGTGGTTTAGAGCTTGGCTCTCGACTCGGGAGGTCGTGGGTTCGATATCCGCGTTGGAATAGCAAAAAATGTTTGGAATAACAAATATTGTGCTAACCAAACCCAAGTTTGGTTAGCACAATGCAGGCCGATCACGTGATTGTCTGAAAGAAAGATAATAATCCATCCGTCGGACGGGCATGTAAAAAGTCGGTCCTGCGCGTGATTTATCACCAGGCGTGCCGGTTATCCGTCCCACTAGGTTTCGAGGGTAAAGGAAGAGAGAGTTGCTCTTGTGTACTGCGACACGGACTTGGGCACTATAAAATGACTCATGCGTAGCTAGCCTGCATTATCACAGCTAATAGCTATATTATAGTGTCATGGACATGGCCGTTTTTCACTTGAATACGCAACAAAATGGCAAAGGTTCCCATTCTTCCACGCGCTGTATGTTCATTCCTCACGCAGCTTTATCCTTTGATCCATTAACTTAGTAGGTTAGGTAAAGTAGGTTCTTGATGGAAATTCATGTTTCATAGTAACAAAATACACAGAACATCTTGCAATTTTTTGCAACATTTTCATAAGTATTTTACATTAATTTTAATATATTACATGACCAGTGGCGACAAAGTCATCCGTACAAAGTGCAATATATTTATGTTAAATGTGTCAAGTGCCGTATACTGTGACAGCATGCTAATTTCCACATTGTAAAATTTTATAATAATAAATAAATTCATTGTACACACAGCACTCGTTGGTTTCGGTTATTTATCATCCCTTCCCTAAGCTGTGAAAACACTACTACAGGATCGTTGATGTAATTGTTGTAAACAGATTTGGTGAGATTTTGTTATCTCATTCCTTTTGACATCATACAAACAACTTAATTCAGGTAAAAAACTACAATTTTTATAAAAACCCGACTACCTAAGTTATATAGCTTATGACACCCGGGCCATTTTTATGAATCTATTGATACCTCGACATTTATTAAAATCGGACCAATAGTGTTATTGCTACGGTGGAACATTATACATACACACATAGACTGCTAAAATCATTGCCCTCGCTTTTGGCTTAGCCATAGTCAGGTAAAACTTACAGGTGGTTCAGCTGGTGTAAACGGCTGTCCTATGGTAGGTGGGGAGCTAGCGTCCTCACTGTGTAGTACAGGCACGTAGAAGCGCTCCTCTAGTAGTGCACATATTCTTTCCGCAGCCTCCTTGTTGTTGGCACGACTGCAGACCACCTGTGGATAATACAAAGACTTTCAACAATATATAAGTTCAGTTGCAGTTCAGTACTTGTCAAACGTAGGTCTTTTTCATCCGTTATTGGATGATTTATACAGTATTCTTCGAGCGAAGTAACCACTCTTCAAATACTGTAGTGGCTGGGACAGTCGATTTTTTAAATGTCGTATGGTATCCCAAGCACATACGGCATTCCCACAAGACAGTCGGCCTAGTCCAGAGGAATGACTGGTCGACGTCTGGGGCCAACCATGTCCGGTTTCCTTACAATGTTTTCCTTCACCGTCAGAGCGTTCGTATAATGTACTTTAAACGAAAACTATAACGGCTTATATTACTTTGTTAGTTTAGGAGTTATAGATGCGTAACTTGTAAAATGCGTTTACTTGGAAAACTTCGTACAAAAATGACGAAATAATAAGTAAACATGTAAAATATTGGTACAATGGTACGGAACCCTACGTGAGCGAGTCCGACTCACACTTGGCCTCTTTTACTTTTAATTCTACATATTTTATTTTATATTAGAACCCTACGTGAGCGAGTCCGACTCACACTTGGCCTCTTTTACTTTTAATTCTACATATTTTATTTTATATTAGAACTTACATCTTTCGGCGTATTTCCATCCCTGTTGAGCGCATTACGATTGCATTGAGTGAATGATGTCAAAACATCGACTACCTGTTCTGCTCCAAACTTTGCAGCAAAATGTAGAGGAGTTTCATTGGCGACTTTGTCGGGAGTGTTCAGATAACGATCTACCAATATTCCAGCAAACTCCTAAAAAAACACAAATCTGTTCATCCTATGTGAAGTTTTACAAATTGTCCACACCACCATAAGTTTTGAATCACAAGAATTTACAGTAAACTCTTGTAGTTTTGCATGCACTGTTTGCAATGTTTCACATTGCATAACCAAATAGAAAATTGTTTTATAAAAAATTTGTAACATAATTTTATGATTCTTTTAATATGCATAGAATAATGTATAGTTTTAATACATTGTTATAAGAAAAGGTACCTAAACTTGAAGTACATACTTTACAAGCTTCTGAATCTGTGTCTGCGCCATACAACAACTGAACAAAACTTGGATCACCCACTGTTGTCAATATTAAGTTACACATCTCCGCATTCAAAGCTCGAGCTGCCACATGTAAGGCGTTGAATCGAGCTCCCTCCTACAAACAAACATATTATTATGATTATGGTACTATCAGAATACAGTAAAGTCTCAGCCTGGGTAAGCAGCATGACATACCCATAGTCCAAACTCATAAACAATCTATATCATATACATTTTTTTACTGGAAACTTAGGGTCAGTTCACAACCCGATGCGACGCGGCTTTGCTTTTATAAGATAACTATTAAAAATTTAATTTTACTCACTACACAAAAAGGCACATGTTTCATATGACATTAGTCATACAGTCCACATGCGCTGTGCAGTGCAGTGCAACTTGAAATCCGAACTCTTACAATGAAATGTGCATCTTATTGTATATGCGAATAAAGTTCAATTTTGAAAAGGTATCTTAAAAATGCAGCGCCATGTTGCATAGTTTGGTTTTGGTGGGATTCAACCTTGATGGGATTTTATTTTCAATGTAAAACCATTGGTAGAAATTATATCTAAGAGCATATTTTCAAGTCTAATTACATTATATTATAATATAAAGGCTGTGTCATTCTCTTGTTAATTTAAATATTTTATAATGAGAGAAAAAAAAAAGTTTTTATATTCTAATGCAGGTTTTTTATGCATAAAAAAACCAATAAACATCAAAATAAAATTTAAGTATCTTTAAATACCTGTAAAATGGTTGGACTATTTCCACTGCTGATGAGATACCGTGGGTTGTCCCAAACTCGGTCACGGACCAAGATAATACAGCCCTTCTCAATTGCCTTTCTGAGGGCCACCATGTCCTGTGGTGATGGGGCTTTAAATGGATACGGCTTTTCTCCTAAACCTGTTCAGCCAAGACAATACAATTACTTTTATAAAATTTGATAAAATAAAAAAAGATTTATCATCAAAGTGAACAAAAGTGTACAGCCATATTGAGCTTAACTTCAGTTACATAGTTATTACTATTTCACGTCAAGCAGACTACCAAAAAAAATTGAGGTCGTGAATTTTGTTTATACTCTGGTCAGTTATACTTCTTGTAGACATGGATGTGTACACACAATGATTTTTTCGTATCATACTTTATTGCCGAGTTAAGAGCTTTTAAAAATTACTAAGAGTGAAATACGTTATTTTTCGATGCTTAATATTTTCATCAATATATTTTTACCTTGTGTAGGTATCTTAAGTGATTAAAAAAACAATAAGCAATGAACCGAGTACACATTAAAAATTAACCAATAACCTAATCAAGAGCATGTCGGGATATGTCTAAGGAGGGTTCCGTAACTATCAACGTGTAATAGGTTTTTTTCAAATGACTTCAAAAGTTACTGTTCGATTTCATTCAAAATAATTTTCCTCAAGAGAAATGAACCCAAGACGTTATAAACTTTTATTCCATGTTCAAAAATCGAGTTAAAAGATTGTTAATAAAAAAGCTAAAAGAGTGTTAGCAACATCTTCTACTTATAATGTTTACCTATGTTTATAAGTTTTAAACATAAGTGTTTAGGTTAAGATATAAGTAAAAGAAGAGGTGTGTCAAATTATTAAAACGCCGTAAATAAACACTGGTCATTACAGAACCAAAATAATATCATGCCAAATAATTGTACACTTTATATAAACACATATTTATAGCTTATTTGAATAAAATTCCAGAATGTTGGGTATCTATTTTTTATGTATGGCAACATTAATTCTCCCTCCACACGCACACGCATAGAAATTACAAATTTACAAAAATATAGGAATAGTACGCTAGTCGGCTAGATACCTATAATAAGAAAGCAGCTTAAGCCTTAAGTTGTTTAGCTCCACCTATTGAGATATTTTTTAAATATTAGATAACCTATGACGTGCTTCAAACATAGTCCTAGACATGGCACTTTTTATTTTATAATAAATGGCTAATTTTGTAGATTTGATACACTCAGCGTCATCTAACGGTCAGCGAGAGAATTAAAAAATTATGTATGTTTTAAAGTATGGGCATTATCACTCTATAGTTATAATTCTTCCATGATATTATGTAATTTTTAAACTAATTAAATTTAAGCAAGTCTAGTATTTCTACTCAAGAAAATTTCCTAATAACAACAATTTCAAACATTTAGGGCCTGTTTCACAATCTGACAAGATGTGTTAGATTATTAGCATGTTTGGTCTCTGTTGCACAATAAAGTAAGCAGCGACAAACCCTTCAAATAAACTATTGTTGTTATAAAATTGTGAAACAGGCCTTAAAATAACAAAGAAAATAATTAAAGTTTAATGACCATTTCCACAACCATCCCATGTTTCAGTTTCAGCACCTCTCAAAGCAAAGGACACAGCTTCCTGGTGATTTTTAAATGCTTTAAATCTAGCCAACTTGTATCTCCGGACCAACTCTAGAGCTTGTGACTTATTTTCATACACGTTTAATGCTTCTATAAAAAAGAAAATTTTAAGTTAACACAATAGGCTACTTGACCTTGTTTTTATTTATGTCCTAAACGCTTCATAATTGTTTTATTACACACAAAAAAATAATATAACATTATTTTGAAACCAAAAAACCGACAAAAAAAATAATTTTAAAATACACTTTTTAAAAACCGCCGAAAACACTATTCACCATGTTGGTTGATAGATTATCTGTGCTGTGACGTCATACTAGTACTATTTGTAATCTGTGCTATAGTCCGTAGTAGTAAAATGGCGGTGTTACGTTTGATGTTTTGACTTATATATAACTTTTTAAGATGTCACTTTTTAACTATTTATTTACATAAACATTCCGTTTCACTACTACATATTATGTGTTTAGTGTGTTTGTGTAGTCACATCCTTGCCGGAAGTTACTTCCGGGGTGTTTTCATCAGTAGAAATTAAAACAAAAATACATATTTTTAAATCAACTTTATTTATCAATCTTAAGTTTTAAATTTATGATATTGTTAGAATATGTTTTCCTAAGTCAAGTACTAAAGGAAATACTTCTTCAATGTATGAAATTAAATATGAGTCAAGAAGCCTATTGCCATATGTTTTACAAAATTATAATCATAAATATTGCGAAGGTTTTTCCCAAGGATAGCCTTTAAATTATAATGCTAATAATTTAAATTGGACTTGAGTTTAATATTTACTAGAAATGTGTACAAAATTTATTAGTAACACATTTCTAGATAAATGTGCAATAATAAACAAAGGTAATCAAGAGGCTATTGCGCCTTATACTGACCAAAATCGATAAGATAAGGATAAAATAATGTCAAATTAAACACAAATTATACCTTCATCTGGCCCCTTCTTGATTTCACACGGTATGTAAACTCCATAATATGTTATTGGTGGTTCCGTCGATGTTGGACTATCGGGTGAATTTGGTTTCTTACCGAGGGAATCTAAACGCAATAGTCTACTAAACAAACTTATCGGGCCATTCTTTTTATCACTAGGAGAAAGACTAATTTCATCTTTAATGCTGCCAACATCTTTATTACAATCAGGAATAATCACGCCCTCCGACATTTCGTTTCAAAACTGAAATAATAAACATAAAACCTCAGATAAAAAACACTGTTTTGATTGTGACGCAAACTTTATAGCAATAGCGTTTATTTTCAAACCTAGCTTTGATACCCTTTTTCAGTATGTCAAACTCATTATCAAAGCCTCAAACTTGCAAACAAGATTTTGTAAAACATTTTAAAAGAATATATGCACATGAGTTTTATTGAAAAAAAATCTTATTTGGAAATAAAATGCAAATTCGAGTCTTGATAAAAATAATCGTACGATACGATCAGCGATGACGCGTTGACAACTGGCATTTGGCTCTCTCTTTTGACAGTTGATATATATATTTTTTTGTTTATTTGCTAAAGTGGCAAAGCCAACAGGCAAGAGGACAGGTTTTTTTCACTATGGAAACCGATAATATTGAATTCGTTATGAAATTATTACGTATTAAATAAAGTTGGAAACGTAGATTGTAAAAAAAGTACAAAAACATACACACGAATTGAAAACATCCCCTGTGTTTTGGAAGTCGCGGTCGGTTGAAAATGAGGTGGTATGCAGAAGTTTAAGTTTAGTTAATTTGCACAATAACCGATTGATATTCGATATTGGACTGATAATGAAAGACAATGTTACATATTGAAACATTTAAGCAGTGCGCGCATTGGCAACAAAGTTGTCTCCTTCCTCCACCATTTGCATTCCGATACATTACCGAATCCGGAAGGCCGTAGAAAATCCTAAACATTGATAATAATAGAACTTTGCGGTAATAAAATAGAGTTGAAAATCGAACTGTCAGGTGTCGCCCTGTCATATATGACATTGACATTTGACTCGACACTCATGTGTTCGATTTTAAACTCTATTATTTTAGCACAGAGTTCTACGTCTTACAATGCTCTGAATTTTCACTGGTGTTCCGGATTCCGGAGCATATAGTCTCAGCCTTAGTAGTCTGTGATTCCGATTATCGACATAAGCGCACGCGAAATAGAGTCAACTTATCAGCAAAACATGACCATATAGGAAAACAACCATATTTTGCAGAAAAGTTTACTAATTTCTGTAATACTATTGGGTACATCACTTCTAAATATTAAGAGTGGTTAATTTAAAATGAAATTTTGTTGCCGTTTCCGGTAATGTTTTAAATTATTTTCAAATGTTATAGTAAAATAGATATTAATTTTATCTATATTAATGATTTATAATTATTGTATTAGATAATTATTCTTGTGTTTAAATAAATTTATTCGAATCTGTTCTCCTATTGGTTGACTATTTTCAACCAATCAGAAACAACCGCCATTTCGTCGAGAAGTAGACTAGAGGGGAAAACTAAAGGGAGAACAGGGCCTGACTTACTATGGAACAGGGTCCTTCTCTGGAGTCTTTCGATATTGTGACCGCAAAGTGAAAACATGTCTAAGTGTATTGTGAGCAATAATATAAGTACCCGGCCGTTCACTTGTGTGTTTTATTCCACACCATCCAACTTATTATGGATAAAGTTAACATTTCTGTGCACTAATCACTATCGAAATGCAAATGGCCCACCATTTTCATTCCGCACACACCCAACAGAAACAATTTTATTGCTAGTACACACATGCACCTACCTATTTGCAGCATAGACATAAGTATTGATATATTTTGTACATGAAATTCAATAATAAATAAAAAAAAATATTTTCTAGAAGCATTTATTTGTAATAATAGCTTACTTTGTATTATGTCTTAATAGCCTTCTTTTTCTTACTTTTCTTTACATTAGGAATCGCATTAAAGGCATTTTGTATGGATATGGCATACAAGTTTGAATTAATCTTTTTTAGATTTTCAAGTTCTGTTTTCATTTCTGCTTCCTTAGGTTTATAATCATTTTCAAGCTCCTTACTTGAAATGCTTGTGCGTTTCTCATTACTTATAAATTGTGGCCAGAAGTTATTTGTTATATTTATTAATATCTCAATTGGGTTCACCTCATCCAAATTTGTTTCCAAAGACCTCTCTAAGCTATGTAATATAATGGATGGTGAAAACTCTTGCCTGTATATTGTGTCAATATTAAGGGTGAAAAAGGCATTATTGACTGGACCTTTATGTTTTATATGGCGAACTGGTTGTCTGCTTTTTATGTGCCACAATATTGCCTGCTCATCCTGAGACCCGGATAATAATATTTCACCATTAAGAGATACAGATAAGCAGGTTACAGCCTTGAAATGACCTGAAAATTTTGAACTTTCTTCATTATTAACAAGTATGTCTCTATTTTTTGGTGAATTTGTTAAACTAAACTGATGTATTTTCCCTTCTGTAGTGCCAACAAAAATACACAGTTCTAATACATCAAAACATACTGATGTTAAGGGCTCATCATATATCATATTCAAGAGTATTTCACCAGATGATAGATCATAAACTTTACATGTTCTGTCACTAGACACAGTGACCAGTCTTCCATGCATTCCTGTTTTACTGACACATAAATCTGTCACCGGCAAAGAGTGGTCTGAAAAAATATACACTGGATCATGTTCTCCTGCTGTCGTTTGTGTCAGTAATTCTACCTCGGGATTTGCTACAACATTGGCCAGGGACCAGACCATAACCATTCCATCTTCTGCAGCCGATGCAAAGAAACGTCCATCAGAAGTAAATTTCAGTATATTAACTTTTTGATAGTGACGGCTAATTATTGTAAGAAGGTTCCCAGATGAAATTTGCCACAAATAGATTTTTTCTTCTATACCGGCAATGCAATATGCACCATTAGGAGAAACTGTAAAAGCTGTTGCTTTACCCGGAAGAACAAAGCGAATTCCTTGGACAGTTTGATGCGAATTTAAGGGCCATACATGTAGTACAGGTTTAGTTTTTTCTATTGACGCTAAATAGTCTTTTCCGATTAAACACAAGGTTCGAGATTCAGCATTGCCTCCGCCTTTGTATGTCATCAAATTAGTTCCAGTATGAGGATCCCAAATACAACTCGTCCATAAAGTATTATTACAGTCACTAGTTATTATAACTTCAAGGAGATTAGACATGATTTTAAAACCTAAAACACCATGTGAACTCGAAAAATAACCAACACATTACTTTGCAAAATGCAGTTTGAATTTGACGTTAATTTGACGCTTAAAATAATTATCTTCTTCTCTACCTCTTTAAATAATTATGTGTGGGCCCATCTACCATGTACATGTAGCCGAACAGATCCAATCCAATTTCAACAGTAGATACAGCCCTGTACATTACATACATTTTACAATTATTTTGGAATTTTCTCTAAATTTGCAAATTTTAAAAAGAGTTTAATCATCGTATCAATAGATTTAAAGTTTAATAAATACCATTGTATAAAAACGATTGTATTTATATTTTACATCAATTGGCATTTTTAATAGACAGTTATTTTTAAGTCATTTATAAAATTATGTTATGTCTTAAGATAGTAATTCTTTGCATTAAAGTTTACATTTTTTAAAGAATACGAAGCCATAAATGATTCCGGAGCAGTGATTGGTCTAGCATTTTTTAGTTCATACAAGCTTTGACGTTTCGGCTAAAGAGATTTTGCCGAGTTGAAAATTCTTACTACTTTATTTGATAAGTGTTATCCAAAATCAGTTTCATTTATATATCATTTATCGAGTTAGTCATCATGTTTAAAAAGTAAGTACAAATTTTATTGTAATTTCTTTGTAGATAAACATATGTTCGGAAACATTTAAAGGTTATGTGCATTTGATGTCAATTTATTGACGTGACATAATTGACCAATAGGAAAGAAGGGCGGATGTGACGTTCGATCAAACATAGAGTTGTAGAATATAGCAATAGCGTTGGGACTTGGAATATGCTTGGTATCCGTAATGTCTAATAGCATTAGTTGCACAATACGCGATACGATATCGCTTATCGCGCCGATACTTACCAAAAACATGATAATATAATTATAGACATGTTATAATAATTATGGAGCATACCTGTATGCTCCATACCTTTCTTTGTCACTATCTGCGCGATATCGGATAACAGATTGGAAAATGGGAAAAGCCCTTATGCCGACGACATAAGATCGTTTCCGGCACGATAAGCGATATCGTTATCACGTAACGTGAAAATTCTTTCTCACGAGCTCTTTGAATAGAACAAATGCATTTCCATATTTCTGTTTAACTACCGGATTATACCGTATAGTCCCAGCCTAATAGCCGGGTCTCTGTTATATATGATCCGGAATCCGACGGGAAAATTCGGAGCATTGGAGTCAAATGTCAATATCATACTCTATTTTTAGCTCTATTGTATTAGCGCAGAGTTCTATTTCGAGTGCTCTGAATTTTTCCGGGCCCACCGGATCATAATGTACTTAATTATGTCTATAAATTTTCGGATTTAACCAAATCAAAAATGTTTTATTTCCTACTAGGTTATGAAATAAAACACGGAATTGTCCCTACTTGATCCCTACCACCGGTTCGCGAACTAAACCGGTGAGAAGAACGGGCGTAAAAAACTCTCAAGAACCGGTTGTTGTAATGTTTATTAGAGTCTTCATACAGTGTTTAATGTTCATACAGCGTAACAACCCTTTTGAATCTCTGAGAGAAAAGTTTAAAGAGATAAGAGTAGTGACCGTTGCTTCTCAGTATTTTTTTGGATAATTTATTATACGTTAGAAAACACTTAAGAGCCCTATTACAAATCTGCACTTTGCGAGATTAGGTATTTGAAGCGTTCCCGACATTTCGCATTTTGAAGAAATTGAAAGACTAAGATTCTAAGCAAATTAAATAATAAAATGAGAATGTTATATTCTCCTATATAGTCGTATAGTTCGTAGCGGCCTTAGAATTTTGAAATATCCTTCATTTAATATAGAAAAAAATCTTATTCTAAGCCAAAAGAACTTCGAAAATAGCTTTATGTTAACTGTGAATTACTCCTATCTACGGTAATATTATTAAGCAAATTATACCAGAACAATTGTTACTTCATGAGGAATAAAGATTTTATAATTTTAAAGCATGAATCTATTAACCTATTTCAATAAAAACGATAAATACAACTGCAAACTGTTGTATTTATCGTTTTTATTGAAATAGGTTAATAGATTCATGCTTTAAAATTATAAAATCTTTATTCCTCATGAAGTAACAATTGTTCTGGTATAATTTGCTTAATAATATTACCGTAGATAGGAGTAATTCACAGTTAACATAAAGCTATTTTCGAAGTTTTTTTGGCTTAGAATAAGATTTTTTTCTATATTAAATGAAAGATATTTCAAAATTCTAAGGCCGCTACGAACTATACGACTATATAGGAGAATATAACATTCTCATTTTATTATTTAATTTGCTTAGAATCTTAGTCTTTCAATTTCTTCAATCCAGGAGCTCCAAAAAGTGCCTTCGCGCATTTTATGAAAATCTTTCTCTGCAATTTTGGGTTTCATTAAAAAGTTAAGCAAAATTTACAAAGAACGAGGCCGCTACGAACTAGGCCTATAATAGCTATTCTGTACTATTCAATATGTCAAAATTGTTAATGTATCTTTGTTTCTGAAATTAAGAACGCTATAATTGGCAATTTTACGCAAAAATCACAGTAGAGATGTAAAATACCTCGTACCACCAAGGAATTTTAAGAAGAAAAATGATAATCATTGTATTAACACTTATAGAAATAAATCTTTAGGGCCCAATGTATATGCCTATACAACAGGATCCTAAACAACATTAAAAACTTTTCTATTAATAAATTTAAAAAAGGAGTCGAAGAACGTTTGTGTGCTAAAGCTTATAATTTTAGACTATGTTAGGTACCAAAAAAGCGTCAATTAAATGAGGATGGGCATTGAGGCTGGCTAGCTTCTCAAAACACATTACAAACAAGCTATTGGCCGCGAGAAAATTTCCCTAGTGGCGGATTTCGCAACTATCCTATGATTACCATCTGGCTGCATAGTAAAATAGCAATAATATAGTAAAAAGAGACGATTTTATTTTCTATTTTTAAATATATCTTTAAAAGTGCATCATTATTTAATTGTTGGTGATCTACGAAGTGGTAAAAATACTAAAACACCACTTCGTGAGGGTGAATGGAATGTTATTGTGTGTTGGTGTAAATAAACGAAAATCTAAAGCAGTATTTTGAATCAGGTGTCCTAATTTTAGGGCGTTTCCCCAAAATTTTCGTCAGTTTCAAAAATATGAAAACTTATAAGTAACTTACTGTTGTGTTCCTCAATTTTATAATTATTATTATTCATTTTGAAATTATAATAATTATAACATTGAAGAACATAACAGTAAGTTCATTTTTTTATTATCCATTATAGTCATTTTAAAATTAAATTTATGGCACAGTTTATTTTATATTCTTGAAAAAAAAACAAATTATTTTTAAAATCATTTAAAATCGTACGTCTAACCATACTTTTATCTGTCATACGTTAGTTCTGCGACTTTCCGCTAGGGAATCTGCTCATCGCCAATAATTATTAAGTCGTTCGAAAGGTCTCTTTATATACTTTATTTCTTTGTATGGCCATGCTTCGGCTCGAATGGGCAGGCCCGATAGAAAAAATAACACGGCCTCATCGAAAATCTGCGTGATTAGACGGACGGATATGAAAAAAAAAAAATCACACCGTTTTATTGTACCATCCAATAGTGTCGGTAGCAAGGAACACATTCTGGAAAGTAATACAATGCGGCAAACGGATAACGTAGTTTTTTAATAAATGGTTCTTATCTTAGATTAATAACGCCGCTCTTATGTATTTTAAAGAAATGTATGAGAAATTAGAGTATTTGGAGAATAAAGCTGAATTTATCTTAACAGCAGGAGATTTGTATCCACAAAAACGCTGCTTGACCATATTACTTTCTGTAAGTTCATACTTTATACATACTGGAGTAATAATCTCGTTGTACATTTTATCTGGTTACAACACTACTTCAGTCAAAGACAACTGACAGAGCGAGCGAGAAAGTTAAATTGAACACATTACTGATTACACATGAAGTCAATGGAACGCCCTTCTTGAATTCGTATTTCTAAATTCAGTTTTGTTATACATACGCGCAATAGTTTTTAACGTGAACGATTGTTTCGAACATGAATGTAAATTTTAATGTGCTACAGTTATCTTTTACTTATGCCCTATTCGATATTTCCTAAAACAATTCTTATACTTTTGTGACCACCATTACTGTGAAGACGTGTGAACTACGAAACAAAAGACGTAGGTAGTTAATGGTCAGTTTCTATTTCGTGACGTAACGGAATTTTTTAATTCTTAAATTTTTTCGACTCGAAATCCAAATTTGCTAATGGTTTTCGACATCGAGTGAACTAAATAAGGCGTAAAGATGTGGGAAGTGGATTCTGACACGGGGTCCCAAAGTGCATCTTCGGATGGAATTCGACGACGGCAAATATGGGATCCCGACGCCGAGAGTTTAGCTTCTCCTATAGATGAACTCGACGAAGTACTGGCGGAAGAGGAGGAAGGATGTCCACTACCGTCGACTCCAGAAGACCAACATCTTCTCGACGCCGAGATGGCAGAAGTGCTGAAAGCTGGTGTTCTATCTGACGAAATCGATTTAGGCGCACTCGCACACAACGCCGCGGAACAAGCAGAAGAATTCGTGCGTAAAGTTTGGGAGGCTTCTTGGAACGTCTGTCATTTCAGACATCTTCCACGGTGGTTACAGGATAATGATTACCTCCACAAAGGCCATAGACCACCACTACCTTCATTCAGTGCCTGTTTTGCATCGATTTTCCGTATTCATACTGAAACTGGCAACATATGGACCCATTTGCTTGGATGTATTGCATTCATAGGAGTGGCTATTTATTTCCTCTCTCGCCCGTCAATTGAAATTCAGATGCAAGAGAAAATGATCTTTGGTGTATTTTTTGTTGGTGCTATAATCTGTCTTGGTTTCTCCTTTGCATACCACACATTGTATTGTCACTCAGAAATGGTTGGCAAACTCTTTTCCAAATTAGACTATTGTGGCATAGCCTTACTGATAATGGGTTCATTTGTTCCTTGGTTATATTATAGCTTTTATTGCCACTATAGACCAAAAATTATATATCTCTCTGTGGTAGTTGTGCTTGGTATATTGTCAATAATAGTTTCTCTATGGGATAAGTTTTCTGAGCCTCGATTGAGACCACTTCGAGCTGGAGTTTTTATGGGCTTTGGTCTGTCTGGTGTAGTGCCGGCTATACACTATGGTATCACCGAAGGATGGTTCAGTCAGGTCAGTAAGGCTTCTCTCGGTTGGCTGGTTTTGATGGGCTTGTTATACATTTTAGGAGCAATGTTTTATGCTCTCAGAGTTCCTGAACGCTGGTTCCCAGGAAAGTGTGATATTTGGTTCCAATCCCATCAAATATTTCATGTTCTTGTTATTGTTGCAGCCTTTGTGCATTACCATGGCATAAGTGAACTGGCTTCCTATAGAGTGACCGTTGGAGAATGTTCTATGCCACCTTCATCTATTGCATTCTAGCTTCAACTGACACCAAATGTGATAGTAGACCATAAAAAATATAGACAAAAAAATGTCTTCTAACAATTTTGCACGTAGAACTTTTTTTTTCCTAATTGTATGTTTTTTACTTTTTCACTGAGGCTGTTTAACTATATTATGTATTAACAAAAGTAATTTATTTCAATAGTTTGATAACTATCCAATAAGGATTTTGTAGAAACTCTTCACTGATTCATTAAATTTATTATGAAATTTAAAAATATCTATATTTTCATAAATGTTTTTCAGTTATCTGTTTGTAGAATGTAGTGTAAATTTAGGGCAACAAAATATTTTTTGTTTTATGTAAAATATATTAAATAATATGGTTTTGAACAGGACTAATGGTATTCCAGTTAAATCCATTACTATGTTACTACAATAAACTAACCCAATACTAATAAAAATATTTATACAGTGGATAAGCAATACAATGTTTTGGCCTTGTCTGCCAAGTGACTTTTCCAACATATAAGACAAGGACAAAACATTGTATGTATTGCTTATTTACTGTATAAATATTTTTATTAGTAAGGGAGATAATGTTTATGATATAATTAATTTATGATAATTGGTGAAAGTAAGTACTATTAAAATAACTGTAATTTAGTTTAGAGATACTTTAGTCTTGCACAGATAAAATTAAACCATGCAGTCCATAGAGTTTTTTACCATAGGTTATGGATTTTATAATATGAAAAATAAAACTTTTTGGAATGTACTTGATTTACACTGTGTTATATTTGTTGACCACATAATATAAAAAAAACAACAGCCACATAAGCTTTGAGCACATAATTTCCAAAATGTACAGAATTTAATCCTTACTAGTTATTTAGCTATCGTAAAAAGTATGGCAGTTTATAATTCACAGTTGGCACTCCTAATCAAGATTTGTGCTGATAATGTAGTTAAAATGTTTAATCTTTGTATTCGTTAGCAAAGATTTCTAAACTAAAGATAGCCTATGACATTCATTTGACAAAACAAATCTTCATACAAGAAAAATTTACGCCATCTCGGTTTTCACCATACTTCAAATGTCAGCAATCTTGGTTTCACTATACCTCAAATGTCAAAATGGCCCCAAAATCTCAAAAAGTGGGTTCATTTAAGTGGGGACAGTTTTCACCTCAATATGCCTCATCTATAACATATACGTCTTATGTTCATTAGTGTCTTAACACATTTAAATTAGAATCTCATATTACAAATGAAGGGGTTAATATTCCAGTAAATAGATAAAACATATTTTTGTAGACTTTTTTCTTTTGACAGATTTTATTATTATTTTCTACTTATTGTTTATTACATTCCATCAAAATAATATGGCGTTGAAACTAAAATATTAGAGTTCAAAATATAAATAAATAAGGTGTTGAGGTAGTTTCAGTTAAAATGATAATATGTGGTCTGTATTAGTTATAATAAAGTATATTCTAAATTGTTATAAGTGTTCAAATATAAAGATTTTATGGTATGGAAAAAGTGGAGTTATAATATAGTCAAGTAGGTCTTGATATTGTATCGCATATAGTGTTTTGGTTTTAAAAAATTAGATTAGCAATTATACTGATATTATCAGTTATGTATTTAAAAATAATTGTATCATTAATGCTGGTTTAAACTGAAATAAATTTCTTTCCTACATACATTTGAAGAAGTTTACATAAAAATGTAGACCCACTAGAACCAGTTAGTATGTGACTGATAATAAAGACAATATTTTTCATAAATTTATATAATATTGTAAATATACAAAGAGGCTATAATTTCCACAAAAAAAAATTAAAGTAGATTGGCCCACATAATGTTTTCAAAAGTCGCTTGTGACATTCTAAACACGTTGTTAATATTTTACCACTTTTTGTTATTACTGCTATATAAACCTATTTGTTCAAATGTTATTTCATTGTTCATTTTTAATTGAAAGTATGCATTAAAGAATGATATGATACAATTTTTGTTTTAGTTTATTAAAATTAAGAAGTATGTGATACTTACCTATAACCTATAACAAATAACGACTAGCTTTGCGATAAATAATAAATTGATCTACCTACTGGGTAGACTTTGACATTTGACAAGGTGACTTAAGGACATTCCAATGAACATAATGTTTATTTTATGTAATACATTAACTGATAGCGCGGCAGCCCTATTAAGCGTACGTAACCATCTTTTCTCGAAGCATTTCGCGGCTTTTTCGTGCCCCCATATTTTCGTTTCTAACAAATCTAGCGGTCTGAATTTTTGTCGCAGAAAGTCGTTAGCGGCACAAGCTATTGTTTTTAAATTTCATAAAAATCTATTATTTGCTTTTCCAGGTTTGTCAGTGACTTGCATGGGTCTAATCTAATAAATTATCTATCTTATTTATATTAAAATATGAATACCGGTACCGGACATTTATCTCTCATGCTCATTGCCAAGTCACTATTTAATAATATAATAAATTATAAAAATAAAAATTTCCACATACGGTTTTAATTTTTTTATGAACTAATTAAATGGACTATCTTGAATTTCACTTGGTCTCTACGACATCTCATAACTTTTTGCAAAGGTAATACCTACTTGGCTTTTTTCATTTAGGTAATGTTTTTGTGGGATAGGTACAATATACAGTACCATTAATATTCATAATAATTATGGAACAGTAGTCAGTACCAGATAAATGTGCATGGGCGCACTGGCAATAAATTTGTCTCTGTCGCCACAATTTGCATTCCGATTATGAACTTTAGCCCACACAAAATAGAGTAAACTTTTCCGCAAAACATGATAGTGTATATGTGGTGTATACTGTCATGTTTTGCGGAAAAGTTTACTCTATTTTGTGTGGGCTAAAGTTCATAATCGGAATGCAAATTGCAAATGGTGGAGGAAGGAGATAATTTTATTGACAGTGCGCGCACTGCTTAGGCCGGGACTATATATTACCGGAATTTCTCCGACCGGAGAAAGTTCAGAGCATTGAAAATAGAACTCCGAACTAATACAATACAGTAGAAAATCGAACACACGATTTGACAACTGTCACATTTGACATTGACATTTACTTCGACACTCGTGAGTTCGATTTTCACTATTGTATTAGTCCAGAGTTCTATTTTCAATGATCTGAATTATCTCCGGTCGTCCGGAATCCGGAAAGCCGGAGAAAATTCAGAGCATTGGAAATAGAACTCTGGCTAATCATAGAGCATTAATCCAACCGCAGTAGCCATTGAGGCGTTTCCCGCTGCCAAAGGTACGAGACCGCCGGTCATACATCTCGTTTTTCTTTATTGTACTAATACAAGCTTACGTACCAAATTTCAGCATTTTAGAACATCCAGAAGTACCATATAATTTTGTTGAGCGTCAGTGAGTCAGTGACGAAATCAGGCGTTTTTAGCTATCAATAAAATTTACAAGTATAAGACCTATGTAATCAAAACTTTACAAGTTTAATAAGTCCGCTACTGGGAACATATCCTGAAAATGTAATTTATCTGGTATAATCCAAAGTCCAAACCCTTAAGCCAGTTTAGTAATAGTTTCCAATACGCTGCCAAATTCAGTAATACAGAAGTCTGTTATACGTTCGGCTAAGTATATATACGCCTTTAGAAATTTCGGCATTGTTTCAAGAACTGCAAGCAAATACCACTATGTAACTTACAGTAATCATCATCATCATCTTAAAATGTATTAATAATAATTTAACAAAATATCACTAAAAGGGAAAAAAATATTATTTTTACACAAAATATTAAACAATATTCTACAATATTCTATAGAACTCACGTTCAAATTTGCTGGTACCGACTTGAAAATTAAGAAGATTGAGTAGAGAAATAGTTTAAATTTTAGCCGAATTTAAAAGGGGAATTATTTAAAAAATAAGATTATTTCATACTTATTATTACTTTGGAAATTACGTATTTTTACTTTGGAAGTCGGTTTAATTCTTTGTTTAAAAATAATAATTTAAGCGATGAATTAAAACCCCTGTAAAATAAAAAAAAATAAAAATAAAGAACCCCAAACTCTGTAAATGAAGTGTACCAAGTCTCCCATAAGGTTCAAGTGTCCCATCTTCTACCATACTCATTAATAAATTAGGTACTTATAAAATCTGTAAGGTACACAATTTACCACTAATAAGGTCCACTTGCGCAGATCTGGGTTAAAGGTAAATTAAAATAAACAATATGATATTTACACTGGTTTAAATATCATATTGTTATCTCTCGTTCTTCGTATTTATGAAAGAGAAGGCAATGATTTTAACCCAAGGTTAACTTCTATATTATATAAAACTTATAGAGGGCATCGAAACAATGTAGGTATCATGTAAGTACTAGCACGATAGCCTAAAATTCAATGTGCTGTGAGCGCTGCAGCGGTGTTGCACATTTAGGTCGGATTTCTTAATTCGTTATTTTGCTTTACTACCATTATGTAGTTGAATGCTATTACCATTATACCTAGACTCACGCGATCGCCTCCGTATTTCATAATTTTTTACAAGCTAATCATTTTTGCATTTTATTTAATTTTAATAATGCAGTCAAGTGCAATCAAGAAAAATAAATGTTTAGCAGTTTTATCGTTTCATATTTTTTTAGTAGTGTCGTAAAGCTTAAAATAATGACCCGAATGTGATGTCGTCAATCGTCTTTACTTTTCAGTCGCTTGAGAGTCGGAAAATTAAAAATATTATGTAGTAACATGTTACACGACCCAATTCAGAATTCAGAAGTACCTACTATCGGGGACTCTTATTCATAAGCTGGATTACCGTTGTCATAATTTATTCATATTATATTATTAATAATGATAACAAACATGAAAATAACATCATTGACAATAATTGTATTGTGACTGCATTTCGCCATTATAATATAAATAAATTATTCACTCTACCTGCTTATGAATTAGATTTGTGTTAGATTCCCTAATAGTATCTACATAATATTAATCCCACCAAAACATTTTCATGTATAATGATGCCAAGACGATAGGTACCATAATATGACTCGCACTATCAAAAAGTTATCTCATGTAAAACCAAGATTCTGACTCTACCAAACTTTTGACTCTACATGCCTTAACTCTACAAGCCTAACTACACAAAATCTACAGTGTTGCGAAATGTCCAGGCCACATATTGTGACAATGGTCACAATATGTGGCCTGGCCATTTCGCAACATTCGCTTGGGCGTAAGGTGAAAAATTTACTGATTGTTTTGACGTGATAACGTCTTATAAATCGATGGAGCCGACTGCACGCACGAAAAAACATGACTCATGCGTTACCTGTTACCCGTTATCGTTACCAAGTACCGTTACCAAGTACCAATTACCAGCGTTACCTCGCATTGCCTTTACCTCATTATTATTATTATTATTATTGTTGTTGTTGTTGACGTCGCGTTGTCACGTTCAACTATCGTCAGTAAACCGACTTTACAGACAACCTGTATTTTTCTGTTATACCATTCTTGTAGGTACGAAACGTTTTTTTATCATAATTGCTGAACACAATTGGTTAAAATATTGAAAGGTTGTCTTATAGATCATATAGATAGGTGGTGCGGTCTTTTCTAGCTTCTATTCCGGGTATTGATAAAATATATTTCTGATCACGTGTCTCTTAAATTGTTGTTTACTATATTATCCATATCCAATAGGTTAGTATGATAGTGTACTATCGCGATAAGATACTATTAAGATTTTTGGCCATGGATGATGAGATCAAAGATCATAAATACTTTAACTTTGCATGAGATAGACAATCCAAAAATATAATATTTAGTAATGATCTTTCTAGGGTTCCGTAATAATCAAGGAACCCTTATAGTTTGTCTCTGTCCGTCTGTCTGCCTGTCTGTCTGTCCGTCCGCGCTTCTAGCTTCTGTAATTATTATATAAATTAATGAAATTTAGTAAAGTTGAAGATTGTGTAGGTATAGATCTCAGTTCCGGCATCATTAAATAATAATAATTTTACATTTTAGGGGTGGCTCTCCATACATGTGAAGTGGGGATGAAAAATGTTTTTTTGTTCTACCGCATCGTGTGGGGAATCGTTGAATAGGACTTTTAAAATAAAGGCATGGTTTCATAATTATTTTTTTATAAAATCAACCATTTTCGAGTAATCGGCCTCCAAAGTGGTTTATAAGTTGCCCCCCCTCCCCAGGCATTTCTAAACTATAGGAAATAGAAACTTGTAAGTTTCCATGTTTATAAATCATACTAAAAATTCTTAACAAAAATTATTTTGAGTGAAATCGGACATAACTTTTGAAGTAATTCAAAGAAAACCTATTGCGCGTTGATAGTTACAGAACCCTCCTTAGACATGTCCTCACATGCTCTTGGTTAGGTTATTAAAATTATCAATATTCAATAATATACTTTATTTTTATAATTATTTATACTATATATCAATCAAACAAAAATAATACATCATGGTGCATGCACCCCATAATTAATTAGCTGAAAAAGCTTCAAAATCTATAGCTGCTTCATGTCATCCTAATTTATTATAATTTATAGCTAATCCATTTTCTTTTATTTAGCTAGAGCTCGTAAAAATAATTGAATAATAACATTATTTTAAATAATAACACGTGATCTGGACAGACAGATGCATGTTGCACGTGTTTGGTCGGTGGCATTGAACGTAATTTGACTGAGGCCTGCCACGAACGTCCGTATGCTAATAGGGTTATCGTTTATTTTTATTTTATAATCACTACTTTCTGTCTGTGGTTTCGTCTTCTTGGTACTTGTTTTGTAAAAGTCCCATTGGGTTTTTATAAGTTATAACTACCAAATAATGTTAATTTAAGCTAGCTAAACCTATAGAATATATAAATAGCGTTGTGAAATAAGGATTTCACCAGCTGAAATTTTGTAACCTTTATTTTAGCTTTTTCGCCAACATAAAGGTTTGTTATTATTCCCCATTGAACCTCCGTGGGGTAACCTACCTATGTCTTTCAAAAATCCTTTTTAACGGATTTCTACGTTATAATAATTACCTGCGTGTCAAAATTAAAATCCATCCGTACAGTTGTTGTTGTTCACAATACACAACAACTGAAACACATTTGGACCCCCATTTCACCCCTTTAGGGGACGAATTTAAATAAATTATAAAATAATTACTCAATAATTTGTATACATTTCGTGGGAAATTCAATTTCATATAAATCAGGACGGATTTGATATATTTTTCATAAAATTTTTCAATTCTTATTTTACACCCTCAGGGGAAGAATTATAATAAATCCTGAAGCTCTTATTAAATTACATGTATTTAAGAGCATGAATCTCAATTTTCATCGAAATAAGTGCAGATTTAAAGATTTTCCACATAAACTTTCAACCCCTATTTCACGCCCAATTTCTACGACGTATAAAAAAAAATTTATATACTTTTAGATAAGTACATGCAAAGACGATAGGGGTCAGAGAAAACGAGATAATTCTCAAAAAGCTAATTTTAAGCCCTTTCACCTTCAATATCTCGGGTATAACTCTATCACTAAAATAATGGTTAGTACAAAAATTCAGCTTATTTAGAGTTAGTTTCCTTTAACTGACTAAGATGACAGCGCTGTTAATAAAAGTGTAAAACAATCAACAAAGCCGCCAACCCTGTGTGAACAAAATTGATATTCGTTAATATCTGGAAACTGATAATATTATAATCTACTATCTACGCCTTTTTTGATTACATGTTTTATTTGACTAATAAAATGATTCAGGTCAGTAAAAACGATAAGAAAATTGATTCTGGTTATTATTATTGAAACGCATCGTGATCCTTCCTTCTTTCTTCCTTCGTCCTTCACCGGACACTTGATCCTTATGAGAGAATAGGTACACACAATTCACAGAGCCTCTTGGGCGATACCCACTTTTACATTGGCTATGTCGGTAGTATACGATACCAGCAAACTTTTTCAAATAAATCCGCCGAAAAACAAAATACTACTGACATAGCCACTGTTAAAATTAAATCAATTTTTTTAACTTTTTTTAAGTTGCTTAATAATTGTATGGCATCAAGTGACTCTTTTATAAGATAGGATACTTGGTGCAATTCTCTGACATTACCTTTAGTAGATAAATTAGTATTTTTCACTAATATGCTGTTGGTGGTTACAGATTCTTGTAGCCAAATGAATTCCAGGTATATCAGTGCCAATTTTTTTTAAAAAGGGCATGTATTATGTAGGAAATTATTGTTAAAAAGGGGGGATCAAGTGTTCCCAATCTCCCATATGTATGCTTATACATACAGGTGTATAAGCTCCTTGCTTGCTCGTAGCCAGTAATGCAAAAACTACATCAAGTTAATGATATTACAGCAAAACAATTTAGCAACACAGAATAAAGTCTTGTAAAATCCGGAATCGTCTATGACGTAGATATTTTCCAGTTTTAATTGTGTTGTGAGTTGTGGAATATCCGCGATTACCATTAGGGGCCCCATACACGGTCCGGTTTTCCTTCAGTTCGGCCTGAACGGATGCAAAATCGTATCGTCTGTGTGCAATTTCAAGATCGCATCAGTCGGCCGTATGGACTGAAGCGATTCGTACCAGTGTTGCCAACTCTGTTTTTGCAAAACTACTAAACTCGCGTCGTTTTCTACTAAAAAATACTAAAAGAGTACCGATAACTATAAAAAAGCTACTAAACATAGGAATCCCTAAAAGTTTTTTTTAGGGATTTTGTGTTTACAAACATATATACATTTTCAGTTTTAATATTTAACCGTTAAATTAAAAAAATATAATAGGAAATATTACGTATAATATAGAAATTAAATAGGTAGTTTTAAGCGACTTACGGACGCGTGCTACTAAGTACTATGTGCTATTATAATAAGGTGTCATAATAGCACATAGTAGCAGGTCATTTTGCATATTATGATTACTGCCTAGCAGCTATTTTCTACAAAACCACTACTAACAACTAATTTCCTACTAAGGACGGAATAAAATACAAAATTTAGTAGTAAAAACATTATGGATGGACTGAACGGCAATAAAATTGGACTGAACGGTAATAAAATTCGAGTGTAAAATAAAACCGGTCAAGTGCGAGGCGGCAAGATGAGTTCCGTACAAAACGGAAAAAATCACGTTTGTTGTATGTGAGCTTCAAATTTATATTTTATTCTGTTTTTCGTATTTGTTTTTTACTATTAATTTAACGTATTGCCAATATTAAGATGATCCTTAATATATTCCTTAATACCAGTTTAATATAAATAAGGTTCATAAATTGTGTTTAGATGGTGTGATGATGATGATGATGAAATATAAGTTATATTTTTACATCTCACGATATTAAGAAAAACAAATACAATAATTCCAATTTTAAGAGTACACACTCCACAACTTTAATGTTTTGTTTGTGTGCAAGTCGGTATGTAATGCTTACGCCCACATCTATCTGTTGCTTGCTACACTTTGTACGATACGTTTGTTTGAAGACTATCTAGGCGTTATTAATCTAAGGGCAGAACTGACGTCAGTTCGGTCGAATGCGATTTTCTCCGTGTATGTGCTCGAATCCGTTCAGGCCTAACTGACGTCAGTTCTAACTGAAACGATCGGCCTCTCGTCTGTGGAGACCTTTATCTATAGAAATCCCAACCTTTCACTAACGTACCGCAGAGGTATCGTGTTTGCGCTCATTAAAAGACTCCAATGAATAGGACGTATAATAAATATGTTGATCGTCAGCACCTGATGCTGCAGCATGATACTAGAACTTAGCTTATTTCATTAAACGTAGTATTTCCTATAGTCGTCGTATCTATTGTCCAAGGTACCTTTCAACTATGGTCACTTATTCAATAGTAGCATGGGCATAATCAGAATATCAAATGGAATTAACTTCGCAGAGACCAGTTTGAAGATGTTTGTAATTAAATTAATTTAAAAAACGTGAAATAAAAACAAAATTTAATTTTTATGTTTATTATTTATTATTGAATGGCTACAATAGAAATTTAATTGCTTTTATAGTTTTTTGTGTATGTCGGGGGTTACTTATTATTATTTTTTTTGAATAATCCTATTATATTATAAATGAGAAAGTTTGTGAGGATGGAAATCTATCCATCCTCACAAACTTTCATCCATCGGGATGTATGTATGGATAGATGGATGTTTGTTACTCTTTCACGCAAAAACTACTGAACGTATTTTGATGATATTTAGTATGGTAGTAGTTTAAGCACTGGATTAACACATAGGCTACTTTTTATCCCCACAAAGTACAGGGTTCCTGTGGGATACTGTATTTACGTTCAAAATCTTTCCATTAATAAATTTAAAAAAGTAGTTAAAGAACGTTTGTGTGCTGAAGCTTATAGTAGGATCAATAATTTTATTGACGATCGCTTAGTTAGGGAATCGTATTCTAGCGATATCATAAATAATTAAAAACTTAAAATTGATAAATAAAGTTGATTTAAAAATATGTATTTTTGTTTTTTAATTTCTACTGATGAAAACACCTCTATAGAAGTAACTTCCGGAAAGGATGTGACGACACAAACACACTAAACACAATATATGTAGTAGTGAAACGGAACGTGTTACTGTAAATTAATAGTTCATGACGTCATATAACTTAGTCATTATTTATGTATTTTGTTTCCTCTAATTCCATGCTATATTGAATTAGCTCAAAATGGTTTTCCTGTATTCTTTTCTATGTTTGTTCTAAAATTCTTAACTTTATATTTACTTAATTTACATTTATGTTAAAACGTCTAACGAAACGTCACACCGTCATTTTACTACTACGGACTATAGCACAGATTACATAATATATAGTACTTATGGCGGCACAGCACAGATAATCTATCAACCAACATGGCGAATAGTGTTTACGGCGGTTTTTAAAAAGTGTATTTTAAAATATTTTTGTAGGTTTTTAGGTTTCAAAAATTATTTTAACAAAAAAAAAAATATTATATTAGTTAGTAATATTTTATTTGTGTCAAAATAATTTACAAAAATTACCAAGTAGGCGAAAGAATATAAGGAACAAAAAATTTGAAATCTGGTGACTAACTAATACCAGTTTTTTTCACTGAATATTCTAAACTGGCAGACAGATGTTAGCGAACAAATAACCATCTTGGCGACAATTTAAGAGTACACATATGAAGATCACAGGGAAAGACTGATCAAAGTCACCCTAAAACTATTTTTCAGATAATAACGCCATCTTGTTGGCAATTAGCTAAGCTTGCTTACCTCTAAATATGAAATGGGTAAAAATGTTCTAAGTGTCGAAAAATTTACTTTAAAATTTTGGCCTAAAAGTTAAAATAAATAATTAAGTTAAAATGCAAAAACGATCAAAGTCGACGACATTGATCGTTTATACAAGTTTTCGAAATACTTTAAATATTTTTTGTTTAGTACATTATCAACCACATCTCAGCGCTCGATTTTAAACAACTTTAATTCTATGAGTGATAGAAACGAGCAAAATCAGTATCTAGCAGGATTAATCACCGTACTTCCTATATCAAAGAGGCGACCTCGACGACCTCAAAATGAGGCGAAATTAAGAGCGTCCAGAAGACTGGATCAAGATATTTAAGGAATCGCGTGTGAAACTATGTCCATTTCATGTAATTGATGCAAAACAGGATATATTTTTTAAGTGGAATCTTTTTTGACTGGTTACTATAGGAAGCAATGTCCTTTTGCCACAAGACCTGTGACTGAATTGCATATTAATAAAAATCAAAACTGCAATACTGTAGATGCACGACAGTCATTTAACGGCCCGTGGGAAAGCCATGTGATAGTTCAACGTGGAAAGCAAAATATGATACAAGAAGATGAACCTGAGATGTCATACAATAATTTGATTCCACTCAAAAATGCTTTGAAAAAAAAATGCAAAATGCTACACTGATTTGCAACATTTGAAGCAGTTTTGCTCCCAGAGAGCTCAAAATTATTTTAATAATTTGCCTCGTTTAGAATAAAAGACTTTGATCATTCTTATTCATTTTCCATATGACTTTGATCATTATTTCAATTTATGTTTATGTGTTAATTAAGATAATATTAAATATAATGAATATAAGTACTATTTGTTATGTATGTAATGTATAACACAACATCCCAAATATATAAGTAGTCATCTTGTATAATAGAATTTTAATGTGTCACACTCATTAATTAAACACAAGTCTTTAAAGTTAAAAAATGTTATATCTAACAATTAACGTAAGTGTAACTTTGATCATTATTTCCCTGTGGTCTTCATATATTTTCTCTGATTTTTCCAACATATCTATAGCTTTATACATCGCTTGTATCTCAAAATAGACATTGCCATATTTCTTTCTATAATTGCTTCTATCTCGGAAACGGTGCATCCTACTGAAAAAATAATGAAAATTTCCTCCCACTGTTGTGGGCTGCGACGTCTTGGCTCTTACAGATCCTTCTTAAGCTTGAGTGGTGATAGTATTGATACAGCACATATGTAACATTAAAACAAATTGGATTCAGACAGGACAATTTTTTTTTCTGCTTATAAAAAAAAAAAAGAAATATATGTTCTACATTGTTTCAACGCATAATTATGTGCGTTGCATGCCAGCTCGACCGGCAGTGAATTTGTTAATTACACTTTTGTTTTCACAACCGTACCCAAAAGTGTATCTATCTTCTATCTCGGAAACGGTGCATTGTACTGAAAAATAATGAAAATTTACTCCCCCTTAGGGGTGGTACCGCAACCACATATTTTCTTCATGATGGGAGAAAAAGAAATTTGAAAATCCTGAATTTTCCAATATTTCTATAGCTTTATACATCGCTCGTATCTCAAAGTAGGCGTTGCCATATTTTTTTCTATAATCGCTTCTAACTCGGAAACGGTGCATCTTGCTGAAAAAATACGACAGCGACATTGTAAGTTTGTTTTCATCCTATTAGTTACACATGTGTCTAAGCAGTTCTCGTGTATCTAAGCTTTGTATAAGTTAATTAAGCATAGTATATAATATTACTAGCTTTTGCCCGCGGCTCCGCCTGCGTGAAAATAAAAAAAATCAAAATCAAAAAGTTTTATTTCCATGTAGGTTACTGAGGGGATATAATTAATCTTGTGAACAAAAAGTAAGTTGGCGACTGCACATGAGCATACTGTATTACTGAATTTCCCAGCGAATTGATATGTTGGCGACTAAATTACTAAACTTGCGAAAGCACTCAGGTGACAAAAAATACAAAAATCGGCAGATAAAAAGTGGCGAAATTTAATCCAAATTGGCACCGAAATTTATAAGTTTGCGACTTAATTTCCGAGTTGGTGGCTATTGTACGATGTAAGCAGCTATAAAACTAGATTGGGTTGATAAATTAATGGCTGCTAAAAATTAAATTTGCAGGCTACGGAAAATAGCATTTTTGGATACTGTTGGAGTTTGTTTTCCTTTGGTATGGGTGTTGTTTTCAAGGTTTTTGGGGGTGCAGAATAATATGAAAATTAAATCCATTTTGAAATTCCAAAATGGCGTATATTTTTTTCATTATAATTAATATGGGTGTCCTTTTCCAGTTTTCTGGCGGTGCTGATTATAAAATTGTCTTCCAATTTCAATTTCCAAAATGGAGAATTTAAATTCTTCGTCAAAATGACATGAGTACTAATTTAAAAGCTGTTGCGGGTGCTGATTAGGATTGATGATTATTAACACAGTATGTTATATAGTACCAGCTATGTAAGCTATAGAAATGTTTGGAAATTCAGGATAAAAAAAAAAAACTTATCATAATATAGAAAATATGTGGTTACGGAGTTACTCGGGGGAGGAAATTTTCATTGTTTTTTTAGTAGGATTACCTGTTCTCGAGATAGAAGCGATTATAAAAAAAATATATATGGCAAAGCTCTATTTTGAGATACGAGTGATGTATAAAGCTATGTTGGAAAATTCAGGATATTCAAATTTCTTTTTCTCCCATCATGAATAAAATATGCGGTTGCGGAGTTACTAAGGGGTGTTGCATATTAAAGTAGTAATAAAAAGTAGAAATGTCAATGTTTTATTGACAGATGTCACAAATACAGCCTATCTAGTTAGATTATTTTAGTTAGCCTTTAGGCTATATATTATAGTGTAGTATTGGTGTTAAGCATCTCTCTCATATGTACCAATAAAGAAGAATATAACAATTGTTGCTTTAATGTTACATTATTTAAAAAACAATTGGTTTTTTAAATAATGTAACATTAAAACAAACAACAAATTTTGTTTTCTTTTTAAATTCGCGTGACAATACTTAACTTATCATTCCTGTCGCTTTTCTGCTTTGCTGTAAAATATGAAAGTGGATCTATGAGGAATAAAGGCGAACTTTTTTCAAAAGTGTACCTACGAGGAATAATTCGCCATGACCTATGTTAATACTGTAGTACTTTTAACTGTTGATTGGAAAATGATAATGTTACGTGGAGAGTCTTAATAATATATTTAACATACGCCCGCAGGTATACCCTTCGTTTAAAAAGCTACTTACATTTACTAGGTTTAGAAAAGAAAACCATTAATTTTATCATGGAAAATAAGTTACATTACTAGTATTTTAAATTAATAGTATTTTAAAGGGTCTGCTGCTCTATTATGAACTATAACTGACACATGGGAATGGGCTTCATTTTGACGTTTGAACTTTGTGAAACACAATTTAAAACGTCATAATTCTGACATAAGAACTTTTTAAATTGTGTTTTAAAAAGTTCAAACGTTAAAACGAAGCCCATTCCCATTTGTCAGTTATAGTTCATAATAGGGCAGCAGACCCTTTAAAATTTGGACACTGTACTACTACTGCCCGTACCTCGCTACGCACATGGGGCCCCGTATAATTGATAAGGCTGACTCAGCGGTAGCTACGCCTCTAATTTTATGTAGATCATAATGACTAGCATTAAAACACATAAACATTTGTAAAAATCCATATTTATTGATTTATTAATTCATGTTGTATATTATGTGCTGTAGGCATAACATAACACAAGTTAACATAAATTTTATCTTTTACTTAATGATATTTTTTTTTTCAGATTTGACGAGAAAGAGAGTATTTCTGGAGTTCAGCAACTCAAGTCCTCAGTACAGAAGGGTATTCGGGCACGACTGTTGGAGTTGTATCCACATTTGGAGAATCACATTGATCAGGTGCTGCCGAAAAAGGACACATTCCGCATTGTCAAATGGTAAAGTCTCCTCCACTTCGTTTAATTTAAAATAACATCTTAATTATCACTCAAAAATTGAAGGTCAGATTCGTCGCACGCAGGGTTTCGTATCGTTATACCAATATTCTACATACGAGGGCGGCACTGAAAATTTCGGGAATCAAGGAAGTGACACAACATTACTATTTAAAAATGTATTTATTGCTTTTCGAAGTATTCTCCGCGAAATTTGACACATTTTTCCATACGATGGAACCAATCATTGAAGCAACCATTCCATTCGGAAGTTGGGGTCTCCAAAATGGCCGTTTTGTAGGCGTCCACAGCTTCTTCAGGTTATGAAAATCTCTGACCACGCAATTTATTCTTTATTTTAGGGAAAATATAGAAATCATTAGGGCTTAGGTCGGGGCTGTACGGCGGATGGTCTAATAATTCTATGATTTCTTGCTCTAAAAACTCTTTTGTTCTGAGCGCGGTGTGAGAACTCGCATTGTCGTGATGGAGGATGATGCGGCGGTTGCAGTTCTCTTTACGGAGTTCAGAAACGACCTGTGGCAAACAAATGTTAGCATACCATTCTGCATTAACCGTTCTTTGTCCCTCAAGAGGAATAGTCGCAACATGGCCGGTTTTGGAGACAAACGTGGCCACCATTATTTTTGCAACACTCCGTGAACGAACAATTTTTGTTGGCTTTAACTCATTTTCGAACACCCAAACTCGTGACTGGTATTTTGTTTCGGGTTCGTACGCGTAACGTTCAACGTTTTCTTGGGTGACTGCAGTTTTTGGATCATTACTGAGCTTGACACGTCCACGTTGAAATTCAGCAAACCAGCGATAAATTGTGGTTTTGGATGGGGCTTCATCACCAAATGCAGAAATCATCCGGTCAACACACTGTTTTTGTGTTAAACCACTTCGAAAGTCATAATAAATCATCGCTCTAGAATTTTCTCGAGCCAATTCCATTTTCTCAACGACTAAACAAGTTTGACAAGACCTTGTGACAAGACCGAGAATCTTTTTTTAAATAAATAAACGGTATTCGATTTATAAAACCAAGGAGTTTTAAATTAAAAAGATTTTAATATGACAGGAACAGTGGAAATATTCCATTCCCGATACTTTAGTGCAGCCCTTGTACTTATTTATTGTTACGTTATTTTTGTACAAAATACCTAAATTAAAAATTCGTCTTAACAAACTCTCAATGTTTTTGAAAGGTTAAAGATCTACCTACCCACCCACCCACGTCTCACACTATTGGGTACTGGGTAGATGCGAGAAAAAGAAAGTAAAAATGCACAAAAAAGTGTGAAATAAAATATTTATCTAAATATGTCCCCTTTTAAATTCGGCTAAAATTTTAACTATTTCTCTACTCAATCTTCTTAATTTTGAAGTCGGACTTCAAAATTAAGAAGATTGAGTAGAGAAATAGTTAAAATTTTAGCCGAATTTAAAAGGGGAATTATTTAGAAAATATCCTAGTTTTATTTCATACTATTTTGTGCATTTTTACTTTGAAAGTCGGTTTTATTTTTTTGTAAAAACTGTAGTTAAATTTATTATCTTTATTATTATGAACACATTTTAAGAAAGTTATAAATACAAAAAAAGCCTCCGCTATTCTCACTCTCTCGGCAAAACAAACTCAAGCGTTATTTCATGCCACTTTTCTGAGAGGCCGTGGTATTTCCCCAGAAACTACTATGTACTCTACTATAAGTATTACCGATCTGCGGACCCATTAAACAACACCAGTGATGATACCGATTAGATACTATATTATTAAATAATTATTATTATCTATTGTTATAGTCGGCGGCAAAAATGTAGCAGTAAGCATTAAATATAATACTAATGTGTAAAAAATAATGTAATGTATACTAATGTATATGTATAGTGCTAATGATGCTGACGAATATAATTTTGGCAATAGCAAAATTTCAAAAACATTGATATCGATGCACAAAACTCTGATGAGTAGTATGTCATCATAATAATAATATGTTGGTATTTCTTGTAAAGATGGTGGTGATGATGATGATTATTACTGTAAATGGTATAATGGCATATTATGCTTGCAGTTCTTTAAGCAACGCCGGAATCCCCCCCAAGCATGTATCTATAAGCACTCAGGAGTCCTGTCCAGTACTTTTAGATCCAGGGTATACCTTGGTGCAAAATCTTATATTTTGGTAGCATATGCTTGGGATACTTCAGAAAAAGTCGTATAACACACAATATACTATATATGTGTCCATATAAATTTCGAGGACTTCCCTCGATTCATCATGGATCCCATCATCAGGTCACCACTTTGATGTCAAAAGGACCAATTTGGGATTATACCCTATACATGAAAAAAATATATTTGAAAATCGGTCCACAGACGGCGGAGTAATCGTTGAACATACAAAAATAAAATTGTATATACAGCCGAACGTATAGCCGCCTCCTTCATTTGGAAAAAATCGTTTAAAAATCGTCCCCACTTTAAATAAAGGGGAAGAATCAAAAAAAAATAAATAATACGTGTGGCACTCGGGGACTGCCGCGGTAAAGCTATTGCCATAGCATTTTTATCAACTTATACAATTATAATTAATAATTTATTTTATTTATGCCGTATTTTTTTTTCTTTGATATTAATTGAAGTTTTTTCTTTGATACGCACACAAACACCGTACCGAAGTCTGCCGAACTGAAACGACGACGCTAGCTGCGTTGCACGGCTTTCAACGCCGCACCGCTGTGCCGGTCGGAGTGGGGGGTGTTAGGTTTATGTTCGTTACGGAATTTCTTGATTCGGTCGCCGCGCTCAAAGCCCGCGATAAAAACTATGCAATAGCTGAAAAAGTTCGTGATATTATTTTAGCACTTTGTTGACGTGGTAAATACACATATCCATGCAAAGTTTCATCTTTCTAGCACTAACCGCTTTTACGGTAAGCCGAAGACGGACGGACGGATGGACATGACGAAAACATAACGGTTCCAAGACGTGTACTACTGAACCCTAATAAGTGAAATAAGTGGAAATTTCAAACCTACACTCTAGAACACCTACACTCTAGAGTGCAATAACGTTGTGCTAGTTGTGTGGCAAAGCTGTGCAATAATTATATTGCATAAAATTGTAAATTACATAATAATACGTAGGTTGCAGGTACCGCTTATCTTGCAGTGTACTGTGTAAATAGTCCAGTCATTACAGTAAGTTCACCTCGGAATTCCAGATACCCAGCTGTAAGTCTGTAAATACTTGTATGTTGACATCCTAAAAGTTGTCTCAAAACCTGCATATGGTAGAGTGTACGCAACTATTAAATTTCAAGGTCAAAGGTCACAAAAATCGGTTTTTTGCGCTTTTTTTTGTAAATATCTCATTTCCTATGGGTTTTTTGCTATTTGTATTTATTATCAATATTGTAGAATACAAAATTCTCTACAACTTTTGTTGAAAAAAAATTTTTATACGGTAAACTGTTTTCGAGATAGAGAGCGGAGGGCGTCACAGCATCACTTGACCATTGATCATTGAAAAATAAATGAATTGAATGATATTTTTTGATAAAAAGATTAATTCATAATTTATTTGTTTTTTTTTTCATCATGTAAGAAGTTATTAATATTAATTAGATTAAAATTCAAATATAATTCCTATATTTTCATTTACAATTCTGCAATTACATGGGCAGGTAAGTGTTGTTAAATAAATTAATACTGAATAAAAAGTGAATAGGTTAGGAAAAAAATGATAAAATACAATATATATTATAAATAATATAATAGTTAATAAAAATTGACAAATGTTTATTTATCGATAGTTCATCAACTATATATGGCGCTTTTTCGACCGGAGGCACCGGTTGACCTGAAGTGATGCTGTGACCGCGCGCTCTCCGTCCTCTATCTCGAAAACGGTTCACCGTATAAAAAAAATATTAATCAAAATTTGTAGAAAATTTTGTATTCTACAATAATTATAATAAATACTAATAGCAAAAACCCCATAGGAAATGAGATATTTACAAAAAAGCGCAGAAAACCGATTTTTGTGACCTTTGACCTTCAAATTTAATAGTTGCGTATACTCTACCATATGTAGGTTTTGAGACAACTTTTAGGATGTCAACATACAAGTATTTACAGACTTACAGCTGGGTATCTCGAATTCCGAGATTCTTACCTAATTTAAGCTTAAATGACTGGACTAAAAGTATAACACGGAGATGTACCTAATAACCAAAGGTTAATCATTTTCCATGACGTACAATTACGCCTCTGCACTAGTGACATTATAATGGAAGTTATCTTTACAAAGTACAAACCTCAGATCAAATAAAAATCTGCGAGACAGAGCTTTGTCCAACAGAAACTTAGGTCGGTTCGTGACGTAATTGTAGCGCGCGTGTAGCTACGCACTACATACATATTATTATGTGTGCGTGACACTAGGTAATTACACACTAGGTAAGTACACCGCGAGGCGTAGTTTAGTCCTACTAAAACGAACGGTCTAAACTACATGGTTCGCAGAACTCTGTCTTCACTTTTTTTATTTGGTCTGTCGTCTGAGGTACAATTTACAAACAAAGATAATATTTATGTGAATGACGTGTTTTTGATTAAAAATATAGAACTCAGAAGCTCTTTTTAGTATTTAATACTAGCTTTTGCCCGCGGCTTCGCCATCGTGGAATGTGATCTTGGAGAAAAAACTTCTTCACCAAATAACTCTACTCAGTACTTACTGCAATATACTTCTGTATACAATATTGAAAATGTTTTCAGGGTTTCGTACCGAATGGGTAAAAACGGGACCCTATCACCTCGACGCGACGCGACGTGAGAGACCGCTTGATATATATTTTTCGCGCTTGTATATAAATTTTACGATATCTTATAATTTAAGATATTTAAACTGTATGGTTTAAAGGGCTACTATAATGTGTATAAAATGCTTAAAGTGAGTAAAGTATTTAATTTGATAAGGATCATATTGTACCATCTAGATAGCTTCTGAAAATACCATACATAATAATAAGTATGAACTGATAGTTTTATTATGTAAACCGCTATGCAGGGACATGGCTGTATCGGGCCATATTGATCTACTTATATTAAAAGCACAATGTATTTAAGGTATTTCATTGGATAATGATTAATGCTGTATTGCTAAAAATCGCTTCGTAAATAAGCCATTAGTTCTCGTAAAAAGTAAAGGATAAAAATTGGTTATTGTGCGTTATCCCTAAGAGATAGACATATACCATCGCAGACTTTTTTGTAGACCTTTTTAAGGTGTACAATACTGTACATTATTTTGATCTATCTCGTGCTGGCTGGCTCACTGGCTCAGCCAGTGTGTTTATTTACGTCATTATAAACCTCTAAAATTATCAGTGTTTCTCTACTATATTATGCATGTTATAAACATATAAACCTTTATCTTGAATTACTATCTATTAAAAAAAACCCGCATCAAAATCATACAGAAAAAGCGACTTTGTTTTATACTATATAGTGACTATGTAGTAGGTGTCCCTTAAATTTCAAATTCGATATTTTTACGCATACCCTCTTAAAATGTTCGTATTGACCCAATATAGGAAAGAAAAAATTTTAGCCCAATTGATAAACGATAACCTGTGCCGACTCGCGATTTTAATTTTCCCATACAAGTTACAAGGCGTCAACCCTATTACCTGCAATTAAATGTTTCATTTGTTTTTTTGGGATTTCTTGTGCGCAATTGTTTATTGCGTAGGTTCCTAAAGATGTCTGTAGAATTCAAGAGTGGTAAAAAAATACTGACTAGCCAGTAGCCACCAAATAAACGGTGCAAAATCAACACACAATCGTCAAGTTTTGGCAGTCCTATTTTACGTGTATTTTACATTATTTGAAGTCAAACTGACTGCCAGTTAAAGAAACGTAATAATGTTACAAGATTATAAAAAATATTCTGTCAACTTGAATAGGATTACAATTGAGGAAGACAAATCATTTTCAAAGAAACAAAGAGAGTAAGGTCACCCAAACCATTGCTCAGGTGGTTTAGGCAACAAATTTCCGGAGCAAGAAAAAAACTTAGACAAATCCGATTACAAGAAGAAGAAAGAAAGTTAACTTCTTGTCCTTTTCTTTATTATTTCATTTTTTTTGTCTACACCACCTAAACAATGGTTTCGTTCGACCTGGCTACTTTTTTTTCTTTGAAAATACTTTTTCTCCCTTAATTTTCATCTTTTGAAGGATGAAAATTGAGCATTAGGATGTGCAATATCAAATAATGTTTTACAACATTTTTTTCTAAATAACATGGAATATTCAAAAGATTCGGCCATATAACAGATTCTGAGTTTTGGACGCAGCATGCCAGACGAGTTTTTCTCTTCTATGTACGAATCCAGGGCAGAAACAATCAAAATGTCTTTCAGAACAACTTATCTCAAGTAATTTCAGTCTATAAGGGTGGACAACTGTTACCTAATTAAATGTATCGACGAAGTTGAAAAGAAGAAAATTTGCTGATGATTGCTACATTTGACTTTAAAGAACAGCTTCTTGGACTTAAAAAACCAGGGAGCTTATCGGGAAAGATAAAGCTAATGACATCTTAACTGCACTCTTTGACAGGAATCTTCATAAAAAGTACGTAAATCACGGCTAGAAAAAAATAAATAAAGAAGGTTCTTCTTGCGCTGTGTCGTCAACATACAAACTTGTATCAGGCCTGTAAAAACTGACCTAAAGAGAAGTTATGCAAACTGGTTGTTATTATTTTATGAGTTTAAAGAAGTATTAATGTCAGTCTTGTTTTATTTTGATCCTAATTTACCAAATTCTTGCACTTATATCGGTTTTGTAGCAGAACAAAAAATTAGTTATTATAGTTATTATTTATTGTAAACTTTGCGGCTCAGTCGGCACGGGTTGCAATAATCCTAGAAGGATAAAAATTCATATTTAGATTTGTTTTAGCATTTATGAAAAATGTGCAGGGTATGCGTATCAAATTTCCAAAAAAATTTTTTTTGGTAATTTATGGGACACCCTGTATGTGTATAGATTATATATATGTAGTGATTACTATACTATATGTAGGACTATATCCCTTTTCTTTTAGCATAAACTTTAGGTATGGACTATGGACAAAGCATAACATTAAGGTTCTAGGGACAAGCACATTAATGATCTGATGATAATTTTTATCTTTTTAGTCACGACCACATAGAAATAATGGTAAACAGTGCTGGAGAACTTTTGTTCTTCCGTCATCGAGAGGGACCATGGATGCCAACATTGCGGCTTCTACATAAATGTAAGAGAAAAAATGAATGTTTTTTTATTCCATATTTGTAAATATTATCAATAATTTTTTCATCCGCGGCTATGACTAACTCGAGGACGTACAAGTAATGGGCAAGACTTTGGGTTGCGAAAAGCTAAGTATATTCGCTCCTGTCGATAAAAGATGATGTCGTCGAAAATGTTTTTAGTTCCTCCTGTCACCGCGTCATACTCTTTTTTGCCAAGCTGTCCCATCAGTTAAAGGCTCCCACAGACGACAGGTCGATCGTTTCAGTTAGAACTGACGTCAGTTAGGCCTGAACGGATTCGAGCGCATACACGGAAAATAATCGCATCCGACCCAAGTGACGTCATTTCGGACTGAACGGATTCGAGCACACGTGGAAAAGCATCAGTTCGTTCTGGTTTGCCGCGAGCTACGGTCGTGTTTATTAATTGTAAACTCACAACGCTTGTACACGATACACGCCGCGGCTCTAGCGAGAATGAAGCTATTTGTTACACATGGTCCGTTCAGTCCAGAATATTTAATGTTGCCAACTTAGTTATTTTACAAAGTTTTACTACTGAATTAAGTATTTTATTCCCTCCTTAGTAGGAATTTAGTTGTTAGTAGTGTTTTAGTAGGAAAGAGCCAGACAGTAATCATATGCAAAATGGCCTAAGTTAGGCTAGGTAAAGTATAGTTCAATATATATATATATATATATATATATATATATATATATATATATATATATATATATATATATATAACAAAACCTAAAATGTAGTGGTTTTTTGGGAGCTTTAAGGATTCCTATGTTGAGTAATATAACGTATAATATAGTAATTAAACGGATAGTTTTAAGAAAATTACGGACGAAAGCTATGATGTACGATTTTAAGATGTAATTTTTTTTGTTTTTTTTTTTATGCCTAACCTAGGCCATTTTGCATATGATTACTGTCTGGGTCTTTCCAACTAAAACACTACTAAGAAATAAATTCCTACTAAGGAGGGAATAAAATACTTAATTTAGTAGTGAAACTTTGTAAAATAATTAAGTTGGCAACATTAATTCTGGACTGAACGGACCATGTGTGACAAATCGCTTCAGTTATCGCCAGAACCGTGGCTGCGATTTTTTTCCGTGTATGTGCTCGAATCCGTTCAGGCCGAAAAGACGTTAGTTCTAACTGAAACGATGGGCCTCTCGTATGTGGGGATCTTTAGCGTGTGGCGGACCAATTAGCGCCACAATCTTGAATTGTGCTATCGAAGTTTTCTAAGATCGGCACTATATATACAACATCCGAAATGCATACAAGTGGGCTTCGGCCTGACCGAGCAGACCACCTCGCTCGGTCGGAGATCTCCCTTTAAGGCTGTCCACTATTACCACATTGGTGACCCTCGACAGAACACGCCTCCTTCTGGACATCATCATCATCACTCCCCACCCATCCGCATCACGCCAGCCAGACTCAGCCTCATCGGGTACCTCGACCACCAGCCTCAACGCCCCGCGGCCTGGGCGAATCCTCATCGGCTTTAACGGATACTACACGGACCGGTCAGCACACGTAGCTACAACGATCAATTAGCATGCAGAGCACGAAGCACCTCCCCTGGTCAGCACGTAGCATAGGCCCAGCACGGCAGCACAGTTCCGACTCACTGGGACTCCTCTGGCACCTGGCGACACAAGCGTAAGACGCATCGAAGATTTCGACCTCTGGTCTTCGGGGGGGGAGTGATGTGGCGGACCAATTAGCGCCACAATCCTGAATCGCGCTATCGAAGTTTTCCAAGATCGGCGGTGTATACTACAACACCTGAAATGACTACAAGTGGGCTTCGGCCTGACCGTGCATACCACCTCGTTCGGTCGGAGATCTCTCCCTTTGGGGCATCCATTCTTCCCACAAGCGTTTCTAATTTGCGTATTACCATTTCCAGATCCATTCTTTCTGCCAATGCAGCAGGTGGACAAAGGTGCTATCCGCTTCGTACTGAGTGGAGCTAATATCATGTGCCCCGGCCTTACATCTCCCGGGGCGCGCATGTCGGCGGTGGACAAAGGCAGCGTGGTCGCAGTCATGGCTGAGGGCAAAGGACACGCTCTGGCTGTTGGCATGACGTCTTTGTCGACTGACGATATGTAAGTATTTTTTTTACATAAGCACCACCTTGTACTAATACTTTTTACATGTTTGTTCTTACGTAAGTTAAAGGACGCGTACAAATTTGACATAATAATAATATGGCTGTTTTGCGGTGCATTTTGGGACCAAATATAACCAAATGTCAGAAATAGTACCTACTTCTTTATCTAAAACTCGGTTAAAAAAACATAAAAATTACGATTTTTAGTATAGCAAAAACAATTTTCGAGAACCTCTGCACCCAAAATTTACAAAAAGAAGTCTTGTTTAGGATCATTTTGTTTTTCTTTTATACATATAAGTAGTTTATTTTGGTTGTTTAAAATACCGAAAGATTGTGGAAATGATCACCATAAATTCGATTAAAAAATAATCAAACAATATTAAAAATTTATTTAAATAACCTAACCAAGAGCATGTCAGGACATGTCTAAGGAGGGTTGCGTAACTATGAACTCGTAATAGGTGCTCGTGCAAATTACTGCAAAAGTTAGGTACTGTCCGATTTCGTTGAAAATAATTTTCCTAAAGACTATTTAGCATGATCTATTAGCATGGAAAATCGCAAGTTTCTATGTCTCATAGTTTAGAAATGCCAGGGGGGGACTAACTTATAAACCACTTCGGAAGCCGATTACTCGAAAATTGTTGACTTTGTAATTAAATCATGTATAAACCTTACCGTTATTATAAATTCCCTATTCAACGCGATGCCCCACACGATGAGATAGAATGAAAAAATATTTTTTCTTCCCCGCTTCCCATGTATGGAGAGACCCCTAAAATGTAAAATTATTCTTATTTTATGATGCTAAAACGGGGATCTATATACAAATTTGAACTGTACCAAATTTCATCAATTTATATTCATAATTATAGAGCTAGAATCGCGGACCGACAGACAGACAGACAGACGGATGGACAGAGCGAAACTATAAGGCTTCCTTGAGTATTAAGGAACCCTAAAAAAATCATAAAAGTCTCCTTAAAAATTTCTAAGTATTTTGCTATTATGAATCTGGCAATGCGTGGCAATAAGGTTTATTTTATATAGTCACTGTCTGGGTCAAGTGTCGTCAACTGTTATTACACAAAACATTTCTTATATCTTTGCTCTCCATACCGGGAACCTGACAAATAACTTTTCTTAAACGCGTCCTTATTAGAGACTTTTGTAACAAATAATCTGTTCGGAAAAGGAAAATTATTTTAAAACAAAAAATTTAAACCGACTTCCAAAGTAAAAATGCACATAACCTATAACATTTTATAGAACTCGCGTTCAAATTTGCTGGTACGGACTTCAAAATTAGGAAGATTAAGTAGAGAAATAGATAACTTATTTAAGCCGAATTTAAAAGGGGAATTATTTAAAAAATACCTATGTTTTATTTCATACTATTTTGTGCATTTTTACTTTGGAGGTCGGTTTTAATTTTTTGTTTAAAAATATTTTTTTTTCTTTTTAGTTAAATTTATTATCTATATTATTATGAACACATTGATATGTGTGGTGGACAAAACTCTGATGAGTAGTGAGTACCAATGTCGTCATAATAATATTATGTTGGTGTTTCTTGTGAATATGGTGGTGATTATGATGATTACTGTACCTAAGTGGTATGATGGCATATGCTTGCAGTTCTTTAAACAACGCCGGAATTCCCAAACATGTATCTATCTATAGACTCAGTAGTTCTGCTCAGTACTTTTGAATTCAGGGTATAACTTGGTACAAAAGTTTACTTTTTGGTAGCATATACTTAGACTAATTCAGAAAAAGTCGAAATCATCATATGTGTCCATATAAATTTCGAGGAGATCCCATCATCAGGTCACACTTTGGTGAAAACGGGACTAACTTGGGATTATACCCTTTACATCAAAAAAAGAATTTTGAAATTCGGTCCACAGACGGCGGAATTATCGTTGAACATACAAAAAAAAGGTAATATATATATACCTACTCAAAGACTTTACTTATAATTTATGTACCTTCGTTATTTTCCAGAGCAAAGGTTAACAAGGGCGTTGGAATTGAAAACTGTCATTATCTCAACGATGGACTATGGCAAATGAAGCCCGTTAAGTGAGGAGATAATTATTGCCACTTGCTAATCTAATTTATTATAAGCTTTTTCGTATCAAAATATACTTAATAATGTAAAGTTACTGATGTTTTAATTTCGCAAATACTTACAAGTTACAACTCAAGATATATACCTACTTAAATCTACTCTGACTCTCCTTAGAGTGTTCGTGAATTAAGTTGCTCTCCAGCCGAAAGGTAGGTTTCGAATCGAATCTTCTAAGACATGTGAAGTGTACCCGAAGTAGATTAACGTAATGTGTAACCCATTACACGTGAATTCTCATTTTTTGTATACTCGCACATTGAGGAAAGAGGTAAGAGGAAAGACTGAAGCGACTGATTGTCCAGTGCTGCCCCCATCATATGTGGATACGATATAATATGTGGTAGCGACAAGCGATGTTCGCTTCGTTCGGTTGGTCTTAAGGTGCTTGAGCTGTTAGGGTAATTTTGTTGAAGCACTTTTACAGAAGGTGAATTCTAATAAACCATGAAACACGTATTTCAGAGCATAAATCTCATTTTCCATCGAAGTCGGTGAAGATTTAAAGATTTTCTATACAAACTTTCAACCCTATATTTAACGCCTTTAAAGGTGAATTTTTCAAAATCCCTTCTTAGTGTGCGTCTACATTAAAACTACAGTAAAATAAAACTAGGTTCTGTCCAAATCTCAAATTACCCGTTTCTACCATTACCGTACGGTTAGGTACCTACTGCACTCTAATGTACATTTAATCTTAGGCCTCAGCCCTCAGATTAAATGTACACTGGCGGACACATAAACTGCATCATAGTGCAAGAACACATTCAATCAAATTTTATTACGAAATATGCAAACTTTTTCATTTATTGGTATTGGAAAATAAAGGCTGGTTTATAAACACAAAAACAAAATCAAATTTAAATATGGTACTGTCACAAAAGAAACAAAATATTCTATAGAAGAAATCTTGTCAATTTACTAAAATTTAACTCGTTGTTACGTTAATGTTTTGATTGATGGTTATTTTTTTTACCCGACTACGGCGAAGCCAAAAGGAAGGGTAATGATTTTGGCAGTCTATGTATGTATGTTTGTTCCTTCGTAGCGTCTAAACTACTGGTCCGATTTTAATAAATGAGGTGTCAATAGATTCGTAATGAATAGGCTATATAATAACATAGGCTATATAATTTTTTTCAAAATTATGTATTTCGAGAATTAAACCTCAGATTCTAACATCTAAAAAAATTAAATCGAGATAAATATCACATGTTTGGTATCAAAATAAAGGTCTTGGCAAGCACACTACAAATATTTACATAATTCGTATATATATTATATTATATCATATTGTTTAAGTCAAAATATACGTTTAAAATACAATTCTTTCAATATTTGTCCAATTTCCTAACATTACGTATAATTAGACTATAAATATATAATTTATATATTATGTTCCTTCATAACATTAGGTTTATTTTATTTTATAAATATAATGTTTTACAGGCAACAAATAAAAAAAATAAAATAATACCTATATTGTCAAGCAGTGAACGAGCTGATGATGATGAATTATAGCTAAGACCACTCTTAATTATGTCAGCATTCAAACAAAAAAAACTAGATCAAAATCGGTTAATTAGTTCATCCGATTTTAATAAGAAAATGAAGATGAAATCAATTACTAACACTTTTATTACTCACTCGCTCGATAGATGTGATGTGAGATACGTGTCTTAAATTTTTCTGAATCGCGGTATCGTTGTGTTTAGAAGTTTATGATATATTCCACTTGTTTATGATCATAATACGATTAAAAGTGATTATGTGATATAATTGCATAAGTGAAATGAATGAATGTTGAATGATCTCTATTGCGTTTATTGAATATAAATTATGAATAGTTATATTTTATAAATCGTTCTTCGAGTTCGAATCAAGTCGTCATTTTCTGTGTATGCTATGATTAGTTCATTTTAATTTCAGTTTTTCAGTTACTTTATTACCTTAGGTCCTTTAATAAATAATATTAATTATTGTTTCCTCGTGATACGGTAATTACTTGATTTAAATTGTAAATAATATACGTATAGTTTTGTATTAGATTAAAGTCATTGTTATAGTATAAAGTAAGGCCAACCAGACGAGATAAAGAATGTAAACAAATTTTCAGGGATTCAAAACATTTTTATTTGAATAAATTATTATAAAGTTGGAATTTTAATCGCTGTCGTCTGTACTAGACACAGATGATTCGTCGGAAGAGTCCGAGTCAGCTGTGTTTATCATAAAACTATCTATTGTATTATCAATCATGTTGTCAATATTGCTATAAAAACCAAAAATAAAACTAACCGAAACGGAATAATAACAACAAAAAACCAAGTAAATACGGAGACGAAAAAATATGTATCACTTCGAACGCAATCCAAACAGGAATGAACTTGTTCACAATTGTTTGGCGGACCAAATGTTGACAACTGCGGCACTGGCCGCTTTCCTGTACCACGAAACACGCTACGACAGCTGTCGTCGACCAACTGACGTCATTATTGCATACGAGTGATAAGGACAGATAAATTATTAACTCACTTTCATAATGCAACTCAGTAGCGGTCCGTTTATTTACGTTTTTTATCTCGTCTCGTTGGCCTTACTTTAGTGTAACGTCTTGTACATTTAGGTATAGTCTTTAATTTAGTTTAGTAGGTAATTTAAAAATTATTTAGTGTATAAAAGTATTTACTATAGTTATGTTAGATTGGGATACGGAAAAATTTTAAATAAAAAAAAAGTTTAAAAAACTATAACACGACTACGTAAAAAAGGGGTCTAAAAAGGCCGAAACAAGAAAATAATTCAAATAGAAATACAGAAATGCATAGTTACAAAAATGGTCAAGGTAGAGCCGTGGTCGCACACACTAATGGCGTCATCTAAGCGTCAGTTCACACCGAGATGCGTGACGTCTAGGTATAAACTGAAAATGCGTATATCGTCATGTACACATGCATACCCCAAGATAGTTACAGACGGCTGCGTTTTGACATCGACTGTTCCGAACAGTAGGTGCGACCACGGCTCTACCTTGACCATTTTTGTAATTATGCATTTCTGGATTTCTATTTGAATTATTTTCTTGTTTCGGCCTTTTTAGACCCCTTTTTTTTTGGTTTCCGGAGTTTACAGAAGGTTTATGGAGACAGGTTCATTCAAAAGCAGACGTGGAACCGGCAGAACTCGGGTGACAACGTCTCGTGACGATAGGTTTATTGTGACAACTTCCTTGCGAAATCGTTTTTTAACGTCTATAAGCATTAAAAATGAGCTCCACCAGGTACGTGACGTAGCAGTTAGTGCACGAACCATAAGAAGAAGGCTAAAAGAGCGTGATATCACACCTTTCAGACCCGTAAATGGAGCAAAATTGTCAGCAGCTCACAGGCAAATTGGACTAAGATTTGCTCGTGAACACTTAAATTGGGCTGAAGAGAAATAGGCTTTCGTATTATTCACTGATGAGTGTAGGACTTGTTTGTACGGTGCTGATGGTCGCAGACTAGTCTACCGTAGACGAGGAGAGGGATATGCTCAAAATTGCATTGAGGAGAGGGTTCCAATTGGAGGCGAGTCTTGTATGGTTTGGGGCGGCATATCGATGGATGCTCGAACTGAATTTGTGTTTATTGACGCAGACATACATGGTTTACCATCACATCGCTATATAACAGAGATATTGGACCCTCGTGTGGTACCTTTTAGCGGATTTATAAATTATAGGCGAAAACTTCATTCTGATGCAGGATAATGCTCGTCCGTACGCAGCGAGACAAGTTGCGCAATACTTTACTCAGGTAGAGATTCGTTCCATGGATTGGCCAGCACGTAGCCCGGACCTCAATCCGATAGAACACGTGTAGGACAACCTAAAAACAGCTGTATTTACAAGAAATCCGGTCCCAACAACGGTTGCGGATCTCAGAGTTGCATTGTCACAAGAATGGGACAATACTCCGCAAGACCTTTTAAAATAACTGATCTGCGACTTGAATCAGTTATTAGGGCAAGAGGAGGTAATACACCTTATTAAAAAAAAAACTTTATTTTCTTAGTATTGTAACATTTTCATAATAAAACCGTTTTTGTTCTATATTCACTGTTTCATTCCAAAAAGCTGCAAAAGGAGTAATTTGATTCTTTTAGTGAGAAAAGTTGACCTATACACACATGAATTGATTTTTTTATCAGATTAAGAACCAGTCTTAGCATTATCATTGAAATAAATCAAAATAGTTTGCACTTTCACTAATTATATTTCATTGAAAGTTATCTTGCACTATGATGCAGTTTGTGTCCGCCAGTGTATAATATCCTTCATCCGTGGTTACGGCTGTGCGAAAAACACACACAGACGCAGCCACAAACTGAGCGGTAAGTAATTATAAGTTTTCATTCAATTTAGCTATGAATTTGCTACGGGTGTCTGTTTATTGACGATGAGCTAAGCTCCAGAGTATATTTACTTTTAATAATTATTTATTAAAAGTAAATATACTCTATATTATTTTTATGTTTAATTACGGTTTTTCAAAAAAAACTGATAATAATTGTGAGCTTCATACATTTAGAACTGCTCGCGAAATTCAAATATAGGTTATGTTTGTTCGGTACTACGTTTCGGACTTTTCGTAATAATTATTTAAAGTTAAAATTGTGACATTTTTACCCGACTATAGCAAATTCAAAAGGAAGGGTAATGATTTTGACACTCGATGTATGTATTAAGTATGTAAGTATGTATCTCTGTGTTTGTATGTATGTTTGTTCCATCGTAGCCTCTAAACTACTATTGTATAATGCAGGGGTCTCCAAACTTTCCAGCCTTAGGGCCATACTGATTACTCCAGTAAGTTCCGAGGGCCAAAACCATATTATCATTGTTGCCGGTGGTAAGAAGTGAAATAGTCCACTGATTAAAAAAAAGTCCGAAAAAGTACGCAACTTTTAAAAAAGGCTGCAAATCGGACTAAAGTCCGAAAAACGGCAACACTGCATATTATTAATTTTCCTGTCAGTATCTGTAATTTCTAGATTAGTCGTAGAGTACGAGCCATGAGGAGTAACGTGACACGACATCTAGTGGACACAAGAGGAAATAGGTAGTACCTTCTATCGCTAACAGATGGCGCTAATAGCACGTACAGAATAATCTCGTTGGTTCGAGAAATTTCTGGTGTCTTCCACTCACTTCTAGATGGCAGTAATTGGAATATATAAGAAGGCTAGTGGCGCAACCACAAGTCAGTTTCTATGACACTGTTATGAAATAAAATAGTGCGTACCTCCTTAAAACGTGTTTGTGCGTGTTTAAGCTTAAGACATCTTTGTAACAGTATTTTGATTTGAATTGTTGCTTTTGTGTGTGATTTAGTAGTATGGAAAAGAAGCGAAAAATTGATAGTGAATGCAGAAAATTCAAAGATCAGTGGAACATTCAGTATTTCGTAATTGAGTCCAGTAACAAGGCGCTATGTTTGATTCGCAATGAAAGCATAGCCGTTCTCAAGGAATATAACATTAAACGTCATTATGAAACAAAACATTTTCAAAATTACTCAAAATATACAGGAAGTTTGCGGACAGAAAAATTCGAAGCTATGAAGCGCGGATTGAAATCGCAGCAATCTTCATTTACAAAACTCAAAACTGAACAAGAGGCTGCAACTCGTGCCAGCTTTCGTGTGGCTCTTGAAATTGCAAAACGTGGAAAACCATTCACCGATGGAGAAATGATCAAAGAATGCATAATTGCAGTAGCCGAAGAAATGTGCCCTGAAAAGGTAAATTTATTAAAAACTGTCAGTATGTCAGCAAACACTGTGGCTCGAAGGGTACAAAACATCGCTGAAAATATATCCTCTCAACTGTTCGACAAAAATGGACATGTTGAGTGGTTTTCTTTGGCCTTGGATGAGTCAACGGATGTGTCAGATACTGCTCAGGTGTTGATTTATATTCGAGGAGTAGATAAAAGCTATGAAGTGCATGAAGAACTTCTTGATATGTATAGTATTCATGGCACAACTACTGGTACAGATATTTTTAAAGGAGTTGAAATGGCCATTAATCAAAAGAACCTTCGATGGAAAAACTTAAAATGTATTACAACTGATGATGATGAAAGATAAAGGAGTGGTTGCTCTTGTGTCAAAGGCTGTAGAAAATGACGGTGGTTCAAAACCACCTTACATTGTATCATTCATCAACAGTCTTTGTGCGGAAAATGTTTGGATATGTCTGAAGTTCTGAAACCAGTCATATCAACTGTTAATTTTATCAGATCTTTTGGGCTGAATCACTGACAATTCCGACAATTTATTGAAGAGATTGGAGAAAATGACTTACCTTATCATACTGCCGTACGTTGGCTTAGTTGTGGGAAAGTCCTTCAGCGCTTTTTTGAATTTCGAGCAGTGATCGAAATTTTTTTGAATGTAAAGCATCGCCCTGAATTACAAAACAACGCATGGCTGTGGAAGTTAGCATTCTATGTTGATTTGACAAAATATGTGAACAAACTGAATTTGAGATTGCAAGGAGAAAACCAGCATCTTCCTGATTTATACACTAATATCAAATCATTCCGGGAGAAATTGATACTGTTTCAATCACAACTACAAAGTAAATGTTTTTCACATTTTAAAACATCTGAAATATTCAGCCACACCACTGAGACTGAGTTTCCTATCGATTTTGCAATCGAAACTTTGAGTGCTTTGAAAATAAATTTTGATACTCGTTTCTCGTACTTTGATGCCATTGCGAATCAAATTAAGATTTTTCAGAATCCTTTTGATACTGACATTGAAACCCTAGCCCGGAACTTCAAATGGAAATGATTGATCTACAGTGCAGTGATATAATTTTATTAAGAACAAATATCAAAACTCATCTTTGTTGGAATTTTATAAGGGTCTTCCGCTGACACAATTTGATAATTTGCATAAATTTGCTCGTGGGCTGTTTTCTGTTTTTGGTACTACTTATTTGTGTGAGAAGACCTTTTCCAAAATGAAGTACACAAAAAATGTTTACAGATCTATATAAACTGATGAGCATCTTAAACCTCTTTTAATAATTGGTACAAGTAAAATTAGTCCACAACTACAAACTATTGTCAGTGGAAAATCTCAATTACATAAATCTCATTAGTATTTCATATGTCATTATGCTTGGTATAAGTTATGTTTTTATTTAAAATGTATAAAATGTTAGTTGGATTCATTTCAATAATTTGTTAGTTATTATAACTATACTGAAATTAAATTTTCTGCATATTATACATGTCTTTACTCATTACAATTCTGTTTCTTTATCCAACTTATCACAAAAACAATAACAATAAGCCTACAACAATGTTATGAGTAGTTAGCCCATGACCATATCAATGTCATATTAATAATTATTCAACATAAAATTAGAATACTTCAGTAAACTAAATTTAATTTGCTATAAAAAATATGTTCTCTAAAAGGAGTTTTCAAGTATGCTAGCTCTCCGCGGGCCGGACAAATCTGTCCGCGGGCCGGATGTGGCCCTCGGACCGTAGTTTGGAGACCCCTGGTATAATGCATTACTTAAATACTTAACTTATGTACAATCAGAAATATTTACATTCAAAGTTAAAAGTACAACCAAATGCTATGTATTTTTATCACTATTTTTGTAATAACTTTTTAACCTTTTACTTTACGATCAAGATTTTTATTATTTACTAAACACTTTTATCGATATACTTACTGTAATTGCGTTAAAATTGGCCACTGTTTTTAAGATATGATAAAAAAAACACGTTCAAAAAAAACTATTTTACCTCAGTGTAAAAATGTGCTATGAAATTAACACATATTTTGACGTGACAACGTCTTATAATTCGATGGAGCTGGCTGCACGCACGAAAAAACATGACTCATGCGGCGTTACCTCGCTCTGAGGCGTTCCATTTTCTTATGACGTTGTCACGTTCAACTATCGTCAGTAAACCGACTTTACAGATAACCGATTTTTTTATTTCACCAAATTTTCACTCCTAGAGTTTATAAAAAGTTTTTAAGCACTATATAGCGTCCTTATATATCCTCACTATGTGTTATTTCACTGCAAGGCCACTGTCCTTAACAGCTCTAAAACGCCTTACAGTCCAGCCTGCACATCCAATATCGCGGTCTTGAAGCTGACTTGTAGGTAAACATTATAAATGGTTGACACTATTGACACTAATTGGTGCCGTAAAATGGGGGGAATAGGGTCTAGGGGGTGAATTGGGACAAAACCGGGAAAAATTTTGCGACCTTATTATTCCTCATTCTTTCATAATTTAATAAATGATAGGTATTCAATTTATACTTTGTAACATTTCCTCTCAGATTATATAAATTTTATATAATCTGAGCATAAAAATAAAAAAACGGATTCCAAAGTGTAGGGTCAATAACGTGCGTGCGTTAATTTGTGTCAAAGCGTAGTATGTATTTTTAGTATCAGTTTCCCAGGTTTCGATTAAGATATCAGTTAACTGCCAAAATTAATAACGTATCTAAAATCTTAGATTGACTTCAATCTAAGATTCTCAAAAAAAAATTGTCGTTATTTGACGTGAAGTAAATCCTAGGATCGTTAAAATGTATTGAAATCTTGATCTCAGATAGCTAAAATGATTAAGATTGGGTATTGATTTCGGGCGTTAGTGATTTAATGGATTTATTTTTGAATAATTGAACAAAACTTCTCTGAGGCAAATTTAAGAAAAAATGGGGGGAAATGGGTCGAACTACGGTGTGTAAAGGGTCAAATGAGTGGGGGATTGGGTCAGGAATGGGGTCACTTGGGACTAAACTTAATAAATCGGGACGTCTGTGGGTAAATTGGGTTTTTATAGATAGCGATTCATAAATTGTGAAGGTAATTTACTGTACGCGACAATGTTGTTAATAGTCCTCGGCAATCGTCGTTTTTTCATACATCGTCAGCTTGGAGGGTGTGACCATCAAAAAACAGACATTCTGTAGTAAATTCATAGCTAAATTGATTGATAACCTAAAATTACCGCTCAGTTTGTGGCTGCGTCTTCACATTGTTTATTTTATAATGTATTTTGAACATAATTTTTTAGTAATTAAATTAATTAAAACCACAAAAATAATACAATTTTAGAGTAAATTTCCGGAGAAACGTAGTAACCTTTCACTGTATCTCGTCAAAGCAACAAATCAAACAAAATGGCTGATATTTTTTTACGTTACACTCATTTAAATAATTTTTTTGTTATTTTAGAAGAAAAAAACACAATTACTTTCTTGACCAGCAGGATTGAAAATTTAGTCTTCACAATATTGCATAATATAAAGTTAATTTTTGAAAAAAATGGCACATAGAACAAACAAGCACTGAGGCGACGATTAGTTGTTTCAAGTAAGTGCAAGCCCTGTCAAAAACTCGATTTACCCCATACTCGACCCAATTAACCCCAGAGCGAAGGTGAATCGGGTCAAGGTAGTTTTTTCACTTTTTTTGATTTTCTGTTTAAAACTTACATTATAATGCGTTGTAAACAAAAATACAGACTACCGGAAGCAATTAAATTAGATTTTAAAATAAGAAGCAATAGCTTTTTTCTGCTCTATATCTAATAAAAATCTATTAATGTCAAACTTCGAAAGTGTCCCGATTTTACGGTACCGGTGTTGAATTTGCAGGCTAGACCGTAAGTTAGACGCTTAACACCTTCAGTGCGTCAGCCTATTTCGTTAACTTTCTGTTGGAACTGTATCAGGCATCCTAGACCTGTTTCTAAACTAGTCCATGCAGCGTCAGGGTCGAATATATTTGTTCAACTTGCAAAAGTTTATATGTAATTTACTTGCTGGAGGTAATCATTTCAGTTTATTTTAATATACTGACATATTTTCAATGAAATTGTCAACATTTATATTGAGCCGTTTTCAAATCATATAATTTGAAACATGTAAAAAGCATTAGGTAGTAAAAATAACAGATCTTTTCGACCTTATACCGACCGTCCGCGTATGTGATGTGCAAATATAATAACGATAAAATAATATATTTTTTATTTAAACAACTGATTACATACTCTTTCTATTAGAATAATTATTAAAAATTAACAATTATTTTACTTTTCACTTTTCAATTATTTCATCATCCTCAGTAGACATCAAAAGCATCCTCCTAGACCGCTTCATGATGGCGAAAATAATATTATGTAACCACAATGAATAAAAAATAATGTACTTATAGTACATTATTTTTTAAGTATTACGAGGATATTATAATATTATAAACTTGGGAATTCAATTATTAGTGATAAAATTGCATTGGTAGTCGTATCTGTCGTGTTGCAAGTGCACTTAAGCTCTACACTATACAAACTGTCCATTAATCTAGTGCGGCTATCAGGTCATCGGGTAAAGGGTCGAAAGGACCTGTTATCCGCACTAGATAAAAAAAAATTTCCCTGCCGGTATCAGAACCAATCGACCCAATACGTTTTTATTGTAAAAAGTTACATTACTTAAAGATACATTTAAATTACAGTAACTGTCTCTTTTCTACTTCCAAGCAAACCGAAGATATTGGTAACAGTATTTTCTATGCCGCTCCGGCGGCAAGTTCACGATCGGGTCTATTAGACCTGATACCCCAATGAATATCTATTTCTTTTAGATTTATGTATCTTTAATGAACAATTTTAAATTTTAATTTATAATTTATGTGATATTCCACACTAGGCAACATCCAAATCAATGGCAACATCCCTATTGTCAAGTTTGGTCAGGACTTTTGGCGGGAAGTCGAAAAGAGCGGGTGTTTAAATTTTTCACTGTTTTGTAAAATATAATTTTCTAGTTTATATTACTGTAACATTGTTGTAAATAGTAGTTTTTAATTGAATTAAATATAATAAAATAAAAATGAGTGAAGATAGCGACGGGGGTCCGCCCCCTGGAGATACTTCCAAAAAAAGAAAATTGGAGGAAAGTACGGTGGACTTCAGAATGTTCACAAAAACTAATTACAAAAGACAATTCCCAGAAAATTATAGTGGAGATTGTGTCGTATATGTGGAATCGATGAATAATGAAAAATTGGGAAACAAAAATCCCATTACTTTAACAAAATTATTTACAGAAAATGTAAAGGGTATAGTAGGAGTACATCGAGTGAATGCATATAAAGTTGGTGTAACTTTTAAGAAGCCTGCGCCAGCTAATTGTTTTTTGAAAATGGACCATTTCCTTATTAGAAATAAACTAAAAGCTTTTGTACCGGCCCACCAGTCGGAGATTACAGGAGTTATTAAATATGTACCGAAAGATCTCTCAAATGAAGTTATATACAAAAATATTACATGTGACACAGAAGTTATTTCAATTAAAAGATTTTTTAAGAAAGTTGAAGGAAAACTTACACCGTTGGGTACAATAGCAGTTACTTTTGCTGGTACAATTTTGCCTCAACATGCCTATATACAAATGTTTAGGTATCCTGTACATTTATACATACCACCATTACTACAATGTTTCAAATGCCTTAAATTCAACCATTCTGCAAAAGTTTGTCGTGGAGAGCAAATGTGCTCATGCGCTGGACGCCATTCCTACAAAGAATGTGACGTAGAAGAAATTGTATGCATTAATTGTAGCGGTAACCACTTGGCCATCTCGAGGGACTGTCCAGTGAAGCAGAAGAAAATGCAAGAAAAGAGGAAAAAATATGAGAATTTTAACCGTAGTTTTGCCACTGTGGTGAGTAGTGTCCCATTGCTCACTGACCCCAAATCTTTTCCAACTATTTCACGACCAGTTAATGTACCACCTGTTAGTAATACCAAAACAACTTTTAATGTAGAACAAATCATAAACAATGATATTATATTGAATGCTTTAGTAAAGTCTCTTGTAACCCTCGGAAATGACAATAGCAATAGTCCAGTAACAAATAAAAGAATTAAAGATATATTATTAGCTAATTTAATCAATTAATGGATACATATCTTAATATAACACAGTTTAATATACAAAGCTTGCAGAATAAGAGAGCCTTATTAAAAACATTTCTTTGTGAACATAATATAGACATATGTTTGTTGAATGAGACATGGCTTAGGAGCTCAAGTTTAATTCCAGATTTTACACCATACAATTTTATACGTAAGGATTCAGTTAATTTACATAACGGTGTAGGTATATTAATTAAACAAAACTTGAAATATAACATTATAAATACAAGTTTTTATGAAACAATTCAAAATCTTTGTATATCCATAGAAACTTCGATGGGAACAATATACATTCTTTGTGTATATTGTCCACCTAATAACAGGTTTGATACAAATAAATTAAAAAAGGTATTACTTGAAACACCTAAACCATGCCTCATCATGGGAGATTTTAATGCACATCACTTATTATTTGGTTGTCACTCTAATAATAATAGAGGTTTTTCAGGACAGTTTGTTCAAAATTATAGATGAATTTGACATGTGTATATTAAACGATGGGAGTGCCACCACTATTCAGGTTCCAAATAGAAATCCCTCTGCAATTGATATAGCTCTTGTTAGCCCCACATTGGCTCCACTCTGCGAATGGCGTGTCCATGATGATCCAATGGGCAGTTACCACTATCCAACTCAGGTAACCCTTAATGTGAAGCCGTCAATATATGAAGTACGTCCTGTGGAAGAAAAATATATTTATAGTAAAACAGATTGGACTAAATATAGTAAGTTATCAGAAACTTATTTTTCACAATTAAATATAGATTGTAATAATTTGAAACCACTCGAATTATATGATAATTTTATCAGTATTTTAAATAATCTAAGAACAGTAACAGTCCCCAAACAAAATCCGAAAACAGTTTCAAAACCTATGAGGAAACCAGCTCCTTGGTGGAACCGAATATGTGATGATGCAGTTCGAAAGTCCAAGGAAGCTTTAGTTAATTATCGAACTACACCCAGCATTAATAACTTTATTCATTATAAAAAGATAGACGCTCAAAAGAAAAGAATATTAAAAGAGGAAAGGGTCAACTCATGGCATGATTTGTGTAGTAGTTTTAATAGAATGACACCTGTTTCTAGAATATGGGGATATATTAAAAGATTTAAAAGAATAGGTACTTCTCATAATAGATTTTTAAATGATGAATGGATACCACGTTTTTTGGATAAGATATCAGATTCATCTCAGATCAATGAAAGCAATTTAAATAATATATTGAGCCATGCCATTGAAAATGATAGTAACTCCTTTATAAATAGACCATTTACACTGAGCGAATTGTACATATCTCTAAAAAGTAGGAAAGATACAACACCAGGTTTGGATAATATACCATACATTTTAATTAAGAAACTACACCCTTATGTTTTAGAAATACTTTTAAATATTTATAATAGGTTATGGAATAGTTTAGTTATACCAGAGTCATGGAAAACTCAATGTGTCATTCCCATCTTAAAACCAAATAAATCTGCTAATAACCCATCCTCATATAGACCTATTTCCCTATCATCATGTTTGGGTAAACTTTTCGAGAATATGCTAAAACTGTGGTTAGATTATTTTGCTGAATCACAACAAAAGTTACCAGATATTCAATTCGGATTCAGAAGAGGCAAAAGTTGTTCTGGAAGCTTTGTATCCTTTATACACGATTTAAAAAAGGCAAAACTTAGTCACTGTAATGTTATAAGTGTATTTTTAGATGTAAAAGGTGCCTTTGATAATGTAAACATTGAACCATTAATTAAGGTTTTACAAGAAATGGGATTTCCGATGAAAACTTTAAAATGGATTTTTAAATTTTTAAATAATAGAACAGTTTATGTTAGATATAATAATAAATTATATGGGCCCAAACAGGCCAATAAAGGCACAATGCAAGGTACTACACTCTCGCCGTCATTGTACAACTTTTATACATCTGAAATCCATAATTTTGTAAATATACCTGGAGTAAAGATTTTGCAATTTGCCGATGACTTGCTTTTGTATAGTGTAAATCAAAACTTAAATATGGCAGTCAATCATATAAACAGTGCATTACATCAATTACAACATTATTATAATAATATTTTAAAATTAGAAATCAGTACAGAGAAAAGTTCAGTGTTAATATTTAGTAAAGATCAATCCATAGAGCCTGTTAACATAACTTATAATAACAACATAATACCTATTGTGAATCATCACAAATTTTTAGGGGTTATAATAGACCATAAACTTAAATTTGATAAACACATAAATTACATATGTCAGAATGCCATGAAGAGCATAAATATAATGAGAAGTTTAGCAGGAACATTTTGGGGCTCTGACCCAAAAACTCTTAACATGTTATACAAAAGCATAGTCAGAAGTCATTTTGATTATAGTTCGTTAGCTTACATGAATGCAAACACAACATTACTAAGAAAATTGGATGTTATACAGAATATGGGTTTGAGAATTATAAGTGGAGCCATGCGCACCACTCCTATTGTGTCCATGGAAGTTGAAAATTGCATACCTCCACTGTCCTTGCGCCGCCTACAACTGGCTGAGAGATTTTGTCTTAAGGAATTGTCTTGTGATGATAATTTTATTGTTGATAAAATTTTACATTCTACAGAAATTGTACAGTCAGCTGCAACATCCAACATCACACCTAATAACCTCATTTCTGCTTCCTTACCTGAAATATCAATATTAATGTTATCAACAAAAAATCTTACCAAAAATATGTATACTAGTAAAAAGTGGCCAATTTACCAATACCCATATGAAACTATTCTTAACTATATTGATGTTAAGTGTCATTTAAATTCTGTTACAAATAAGTTTGACTTTTTACAATTTTTACAACATAAAAGGGATTTTTACACATTATATACTGATGGTTCCAAAAGCGAGCATGTTAAAGCTGTCTACTATGACCCACAAATGAAAGTAAGTAAATGTTTTAAAATCCCGCATAATTGCAGTATTTTTACAGCAGAGGCTTGGGCAGTATTAGCTGCTTTAACTTATATACATACCAATGTAAATAATGTAAATATTTTAATTATAAGTGATTCTAAAAGTGTTCTATGTTCTATATGTAATAATACTTTTTCCTATAAACAAGATTATATTGTGTTTAGAATAAGATATATGTTATCAAAGCTGATAGAAAAGAAAATAGAATTTGTATGGGTTCCCTCCCAGTGGCATACTGGGAAATGAAGTAGTAGACCAGGTCACCCCTAGAGACCATGATGTGGATCTTCTAGACAGTTTTAAAGTGCCTTTTACCGACTTCTATCAACAATTTAAATCTTGTTAGTTTATCTAAAGACTGTCGCAGCTGAAAAGGGAAGATGGTACGCGGATATTCAAAGGGACTTACCAACAACACCATGGTACTATAGATTTGAGTACGTTAACAGGAAGTTCATAGTATGCATCAACCGCTTGCGATCAGGCCATTGCCTAGTTGCGGCGCATCTCCACAGAATTAATATTTTGGACGATAGTAGATGTAGACATTGTTTTGGAGATGACGAGAACATTAATCATCTGATGTTTGAGTGTCCAACGTTTGCCATACAAAGGTTGTTGTTAGACAATGCGATTAGTGGCATAGCAGAAAAAAACTCACTAAGTGTCCCCCGCCACATTGAAGGATTATTAAAAAATTCTGTTTATTTTGTTCCCATTTTTAAATATATTGTCAATACTGTTGGAAAGGTTTAGATCTTTAGTTTAGATAAGCACATTGTGTAATTTATAGGTTATATTTAATGTCATTTTGTAAAATGTTATACTTCTCCTACTTCAGTTAATAATGTCTTATATGTCAAAACTCAAAATGTATCCTACTGAAGGACTTTGTATCCATGGTCATGAATAAATTAAAAAAAAAAAAAAACAAGTTTGGTCAAGCTAGGCAATCATTGGAGTTTTGCCGGGGAGTTCAATGGGTGATGTTTGGAATTTGTGAAACTTCATAAATTTGTGTTATTTCGGTTCTTAATGTGTAATATTGGTAGAATATTAACCATTAAATATTCGTTATCGTGCACAAGTGTGGGCAAGTGGTACAACTTCTAAAAACGTGCTATTTTGTGTTTCCCGCCAAAACTCCCTAGGAACTTTCAGTAAAGCTTCTACCACTTTACTGAACCGAGTGACATGACTCATGGACTGCACTGACTATTTATTTAGACTTTAACTAGACTTTAGACTTGATGATTTAGGAATACGGTGTTGAAAATTAAAACATAAGTTCTATTTCCATTTCCCGCCTTTTTAACTTGACACTGGCAAATGGTTAGAAGCCGATGCCATATATAAAATAAATAAAAAATAATACTGCAATAATTTGTGAATTGTCATTTGTCAGTTATCAACTTATCACACATGATGTTAGTTGTCAGTAAAATAAAAATGGCGTCAGCTATCGTTAGTTCGGCTCGTCAGGGTAAATATTATTGTTTTTATTATTATTTTCAACGTTATTTTCCTAATAAAAACCTGTGTTTAAAGTCTTCATCATTTTGTTTTCATACAAAATATTTTACTGGATTATTATGAACGACACATTAGATTAATTTGGGTACGACTTCTATCAGCTGTTGTTTTTAATTTACTTTTACTTAAATTTATGAAATAAATGCTGACGTACGAGTAAAAAGGAAAATAATAAATGTATTTGTAACTTTTCTAATTACCTCACTTATAATTTATCATTACGCAATATCATTTTAAAAATAGAAGTTCAAAGTTCATTTTATAAATTTGTTTGTCAATGTTTGTAAAAACTTTTGTCTTTTGTGATTTTAGTAGGGAGGCTAACGAGTGCGGCCCGAAGACTTTATTCAGATGCGTATCCAAAAATAACAACACATTATACCATACATCCTCGAGATAAAGATTCAAGATGGAAAGGTAAGGCATATCACATATTATGGAATTTTATCTATATTTTCGAGTAATTCATAAACACCCAAACCTTATCAATATTGTTTACCTTCAAGCTAGTTTGGAACCTGTAAACTATAGATAATAATCTGATAACAGTAATTATAAATTGTGTTTACAGGCTACAAAAAAGTAAAAATGAATGAAGTTTTAGAGAGCTGAAAAATAACTTGATCATTCAAGAAATTTACTAGAGCTGGCTTCAGCAAACATTAGCGCCAGATTTTCTGGGATTCATTTCTTAAGTACCTTTTTTATTTGACCTAAGTTTTGTCATGTTTCTTTTTCAATTGCCATTAATATATTTTATTCTTAGAAATAAATATGGAGCGAATAGCAGAGGAGACGGACATTCTCATTATTGGCGGAGGTCCTGCAGGTATGGCCGCAGCTATTCGGGCAAGGCAGATAGCAGAAGAAAAGGGAGCTGTAAGACATTTTAATAGCTTCAAATATTCTTAAAATGATAATAAATGCTTAAATTAGTTTTTTAGACAGCATTCGTATAAAAAAAAAAAACTTGAATCTTGAAAGTTGCTACAGAAATCTTTCGAAAAAGATATTTTCATGTTCTACATAAAAACATTATAACATACTTCAACATAAATGTTATAAATGAAATTTAAATTAAATTGATGGTAGAAAATTTTATTTTGTTTTAGGAGGTTAGAGTTACTTTACTAGAAAAAGCAGCAGAAACAGGAGGTCACATATTGTCTGGAGCATGTGTGGACCCTATAGCCCTCAATGAGCTCATCCCGGACTGGCAGGAAAAGGGTGCACCACTGAACACCCCTGTCACTTCTGATAAATTCGGCCTTCTCACCAAAAGTGGTAGGATTCCATTGCCAGTATTTCCAGGTAAATCACATGTTTATGTTTCTTACATATTAATTAGGAATGAAACTATTAAAATGTTTATAAAAATATTATAATTTTAAAATGTGATATGTTGTAATAAAATCTTATTGTATGTTGCATTTTTTAGGTTTGCCAAACTACAATCATGGAAATTATGTAGTGAGATTGGGACATTTGGTGAAATGGTTAGGTGAACAAGCAGAGGCTGCTGGAGCAGAGGTGAGAAACATAATTTTAAAATACAAACATTTAACATAATATCATATACCTTTTTATGATAAAACATAATTATGTCATATACCTTTTTATAATATAACATAATATATCAGATAACATTAAGTCAGCAATATTACAAATTATATGCCAATAAAACTATCTATAGACCCATAGGCGAGATGTGAGTTGACATCAAAATGACTGCCTGAGAAAGTAATTTTGAGTTAACTTATGTCTTGAAACTTATACATGTTACTAGGAAAAAAAACTTGTAAGTCTGTAATATAAATTATTACTTTTCTTTGTCTTTCAGGTATGGCCTGGTTGTGCGGGCGCAGATTTATTATACCGAGATGATGAATCACTAAAAGGTGTAGCTACAGGCGATGTGGGAATTGCCAAGGATGGCAGCCCCAAAGACATGTTTGAAAGAGGAATGGAGTTTCATTCAAAAATAACTATTTTCGCCGAAGGTGAGTGTATGTTGCAAATAAATAGAAAATTTGTTTGCAACAAGGATTGTGTTAATAGCAAAATATCTGAATAATTTAATGATAAAATAATTATAATTATTATAACAGTAATTATTCTCATGAAAAAAAAAAAGGTGAAGTTTTTCTATATTACTAAATATCATCATTGCTTGTCAGGTTGTCACGGACATTTAACAAAAATGGTGTCAAAGAAGTACAATTTACGTGAGAACAGCGAGCCACAGTCCTACGGCATTGGTCTTAAGGAGCTCTGGGAAGTTATGCCTGAGGTAAACATTTTTTTTCTCCATAGAAATGTTATGATGATTCTTTTTCTATTATTCTTCTTCTATCTTATTTTAAGATTCTTTATCTATTGTTTTATAATATAAACCATTACATATACATAAACCATTTTTCTGCTATATTAATTAATTTAATTAAAATATCGGATTAGGCCAAAGCATAATTTTTTCTGGCCCAATGAATAATAAGTGAGTATTTCTATTTTCAGAATCACAAACCTGGCTTAGTAGAGCACACATGTGGCTGGCCTTTAGATAAAAACACATACGGGGGCTCCTTTATCTATCATCTCAAGGTAGAAGAGGGCGAAGCTCCCTTAGTGGCAGCCGGCTTCGTTGTTGGACTCGACTACACTAATCCCTACCTAAGCCCCTTCAAGGAATTCCAAAAATTCAAGACTCATCCCTACATCAAACCATTGTTTGAAGGTAGAAATGATCGTAATTCATGGCCTAAATTTATATAAATACTTAAAAATGGTCACCTACAGAAAACTTAGCCACGGTAAACAGAGAACAGTAGAACATCTTCATACAAAAGTGCCGCGATCGATTTGAATGTGTGCGTGCGCGCCGGGCGCCTATCCGCTCGCAGGCACACACCTCGTACATGGAATGATAGGCGCTGTCAGTGCGGGCTGTGCCGTGACCGATCGCGTACATACCGTGATCACACGCATTGAAGTATGACGGCTCGCGTTAGCCTGCATTATTTTAGAATTTATTTGACAGCCCTTACGCCAACGCGAGAGTAGGCAAATAACTCGCCAGACGGCCTTAGATGTCCTACAGTTCTCTGTTTACCGTGACTTAGCGTCGTTTAACGTCAACTGTATATAGACTTCTTTGTTATTTACTAAATTGCTTATAAATTTCGAATGAACGAATGTCCAGTTCCTGAGGATTGTTGTCAGTAGTTTATCTATTTAAGTAGCACTTTTGATTGGTTTTTTTACCAAAAAACCTCAGAAACCGGGCATTAATGTGTTACTTTGTGGTAATAGAATTTTGGCTTATTTTCATGTTGATGGAATTTTGACAGATGTTCTAAAAAAATTTATATGATGTTTTTATAAAATTTATATATTCTCATGGTTTCAACTATAACATCCTTTGTTCCAGGCGGCAGCCGCGTGGCGTACGGCGCGCGCGCACTCGTGGAGGGTGGATGGCAGTGCCTGCCGCGGCCGGCGTTCCCGGGAGGCGTGCTGGCTGGCGACACGGCGGGCTACCTCAACGTGCCGCGCATCAAGGGCACGCACAATGCTATGAAGAGCGGTCAGTACAATTAATTTCATTTACCCTAGTCTCTCATCTCTGACAAAGGCCCAAGGACTACAGAGGAATTGGCACTTCAACCGATAAATAGTGCTGATAGATCCTTGGATCATTGTTACAACTAGGTCCAAGCCAACGCGTTCATAACCACAGTTTCCCAGATCAACAACTTGATTACAAATGGTAAGTTAGTAATAGCGATAATACTCTTTGCGAATAGTATGAACCTAGTGGATTAACATAGTGTAACATCAACATTAGTAACTGAATATTTTAAGCGCTATAAAGTTTTTAATAATATCAGTAAAAAATACAATACTGTTTGCCACAGGTATGCTTGCTGCGGAAGCAGCGATGGAACTTATTATATCGGGCGAGGCGACGCACGATAAGGGAGTTACGCCTACTCTCTATGAGGACAAACTAAAGAGCTCCTATGTGTACAAAGAATTAAAGGTAACATTAATTGATGTATTATTTGTGTTCAGTTAATTTTTATTGTATAATGTTTTTGTATAATAGATCTGTGATGTGAAGTGCATTATTGAAAGTGGTTTGTCTTACAAACATGACATCAATTATTTGTAGACGAAGCGTTTTAGACTTGTAACTTTATAAAAATAATTTATTATCTTTATATTTAGTAGGCAAGCTTAAGCTTATAACATATTTTTTTAAATTCCAGCAAGTACGCAATTGCCGTCCATCATTCCACACGTCCCTGGGCCTGTACGGAGGCATCGCTTACTCCGCCTTCTCCACCGCCGTCCGCGGTATGGAACCCTGGACTCTTAGTCATGGAGGTAAACGAAAAGTAAACAACTATATATATTTGTAAAATTATTGTATTTTACGCTTTTTCTTAGTTGTTTCGACTTTAAAATTGCTAGCCATGTTTTTTATTGAGAGCGGTTGGTAGTTTAGTAAACATATTTCGTCATAATCTATTTCAGGTGCGGATCACTCAAAGTTGAAGCCGGCGAAGGAATGCCAGCCCATTGAATACCCCAAGCCTGACGGAGTGATCACCTTCGATTTGCTGTCGTCCGTGGCATTAACAGGTAAACAGCGTAGACAGTATTTATTACACAAACTATTTCTAATTAAGCCGAAACTAATTAAGATTCTGTGTAGGTATTAAACCGGCGTGGGATTCCCTTTGCGTTTAATCGTGTGACGATAGTAGGGCTTACCGAACTTATAACTCCCTTTTAAGAAGTTGACAAACTGCTTGCTTACTAGTAACTGCTCTCGGGACGGGATCCTTTTACTAAGACTGCCGTCCGTCAGTCTGTCTGTCCGTCTGTCACCAGACTGTATCTCAAGAACCGTGATAGTTGGACAGGTAAAATTTTCACAAATGATGTGTTTCTGCTGCCGCAAATACTAAATAACAGAATAAAATAAATATTTGAGGGGGCTCCTATATATAAACGTGATTTTTTAACGGACGGTTTTCTACGGTACCGGTACCCTTCGTGCGCGATTCCGAATCGCACTTGGCCGGTTTTTATTGTTATGGATGTCCTTGGGCCGTAATTAGAGGCCTACCATCAGGCGAATCATTTCGTTTGCAGGGGTTTAACTAATTAATTTGACGTACGTTTCAGGCACAAACCACGAGTCTGACCAGCCGCCGCACCTGACGCTACGAGACGACAGCGTGCCGGTCAAGAGGAATTTGGCCAAGTTTGACGGACCGGAGGCGAGGTTCTGCCCCGCAGGTACATACATTAGTCATTTTTAATTACTTATAGTCCTACAAGGATCTTTTGGCGCGTGGCTAAAATCAGAACTAACGCCACCATATTGTAAAATGTCACGTTTAGTATTACGTAAAGTGCTTTTCATGAAAGAAGTCCCCTAGACGCAGCGCTGATATCGTGGGACAAAATGTGGCCGGCATTATTAATGGGTATCAGAATACCTTGATTCTGCTGTTCTGCTTCACAAAACTTCTTTACCTTGAGTATTTTGTTAGCCTGAGGTACATCCTTGTTACCTTGTTAAATTGTTTTAACAAATTTAGTTCCACTAATTGCCGCGGGACTTCTTTTGTGAAAAGCACTATATTGTTCTTAGTTGCGACACTCACGTCCCCATGATGTTACTTGGGATTGACAAAAAAGATCCTTGTAGGACTGTACCACATAGTAAAATATATACTTACGTACAATGGAACGGCTTTCATGGAACAATCAAAATTTTGTCAGGGTTGTCACAAGATGGGGGTAAATTAAAATAAGTCTAGCGTCTGTATACGGTTATTGAGAAAGTCTAATAATTGTATTTTATTTGTATTTAATTTTAATTGTAGTACACACCACAACCCGGCATCGAACCTGCACGATGACGCGTGTGACTCAGGGGGATGCTCTTATTTATTTGTATTTAATATTCTTATATTATAAAGTTTAAACATTTATTGGACACAAATATAATATTTAAAAAAATTGTTATTTGTCGTAATGACAACCAACAAAACATTACAATTCTCAATCTCACATGACATAAAAACTCAAACAGGAAATTTGAAAATTTAGACGTCCCTTCGACGGCACACAATATTAACCGGATTTTTGCACTATTGCCGTGTACGCGATAGGAGAATTGTGGACACACCGTATGCTTGTAGTAGTGCAATCAAATCGAAAGTTTACTATGTAGCTGTTTATCTGGTCCTCTGTCTTGAATCTGTGACTGTACCAACCTAAAATTACCTTTTAACTACATTATATTTTAATTTCAGGAGTGTATGAGTACGTCCCCATGGAAACCGGAGATGGCCAGAGGCTACAGATTAATGCACAGAATTGTATACATTGTAAGTATATTGATACAACATATTATTATTAATTAATTAAACTATAATTTAATAATTATTATTATTGTGGCTGTGTATGCATCCTTCAAAATATTCGCATAATATAATGCTTGTAGCATTATATTATGTGAACATTTACAACAGTAAAGCCACGTTCCAAATTCGGGAACCGCCGTTTTTCACACATTGTCTGTAATTTCAATAGAAAAACGACGATTACCATGCCATGTAATGCTGTTAAGAATTTTGTACTGTAAAAATATATTTTTTCCAGTCGAAAACGTGGATCAAAATAGTTGATAAAATAATTTGTTTTATATTTAATTTAATTTATTTTTAGGTAAGACCTGTGATATCAAGGATCCCTCACAAAATATCAATTGGGTCGTACCTGAAGGTGGCGGCGGCCCAGCTTACAACGGCATGTAAATGTCTCTAGGAACAATAACAGTCACATAATTGAAAAGTGATGTATACAGTCCATTTTATCCATAGGATAGAAAGTCACATTTAAAAGTAAATTAGGTATCTTTTAGATGAAATTTGACCCTGAATGTTGCACACTGCCGCAATGCCACTTACCTAGTGCTTTATTCTTTTAGATTAGACCTAGATTCCAAACTGTCTCGCTTCTGTAATCTCGACTATGTCCAGTACAAAGAAATATTTTATACATTATATTATTATTTTATGGTAATATTGTAGTAAATAACTTTGTAAGTACATATATTTTTCTCAAGTGACCAAAATTTTAGGATTTAACAAAATTAAAGGATTTATAGTAATGTAAAGTAAGTATTATTTTGATAACTTATTTTATACAGAATATTTCAGAACAGTTACTAAGTGCAATTTATTACTATGTAAATAACAAACGTAATTTAAAGAAATAAAGTGTTCTACGTTTACTAAATAAATTATTTTATCACAATACTGTTATACTTTGAAACAATAAAATATTTTAAATACTAGATGTTGCCCGCTACTTCGTACGCGCAAAAGGAAATCTCGCAGGGAATAGTACATTTTGCTGCGATAAAAAGTAGCCTATGTCCTTTCCCGTGATCCCTATATCCTAAGCTTTTTACTTTTATATGTTTAGTTTCGTCAAAATCGATCCAGTAGTTTTAGGAGCCTATTCAATACAAACAAACAAATCTTATTACTCTTTATAATATAAGTATAGGTTTAATTTTTACTATATTTTTTAAAAAAGTCTGTGACTACAATTTAGGTACTATATTTTCTCCTAAAAACGAGAGAGTCGTACTTTTTATATTACTAATTTGTAAATTTAACATTTGTAAATCTATATTTTTGTAAATAGAATAGTATACAACGCTGTAAAAGCTTAATTGTAATATTATTATCAAGTTGAGATTTTTACAAAAGGTGAATGACTTTCATCGAAATTTTAAATTTAGTGTAATGTATTTTGTAATTACTATTAGTGTTGTATATTTTGTAATAAATATTTTTAAATAAAAAATGTTTAATTAAATTCATGTTAAGTATATTATATTATAACACTGACTTTGTGCCAAAACCTTGTCATGTTACATGACGCGCAGCTGAGCTATAACGGGGACTTGTTCGTTTGTGTCCCGTGTGTCTCCGATCTTGTATGTGTAATGTGTATTATACGGTACACTATCTTGTGGAATGTCATATGCACATTGCACAAGTTCTCCGTATGTAATTTAACACGGGGCTATATTGACTTGGTTAGGCCTATGATCAGGGCCTTCTTTTAGCTATTATCACCACCACCATATATTAGAATAATGGGTCCATATTTTTTTTGTTTTCCTGTTTAAACTTTAAACCCTGAAAGACTGTGTATTTCGGAAAAATACAATTATATCAATAGCCCAAAACTGAACATAAATAAAAACAAACAAAACATACGTAAACATACTAAATATTATAATATGTTCTTTACGCCAAACACGAGTGAGCGGAGCGAGCGAGCAAACATTTTTCCCATTAAACAGATTATAATCTGTTCAAAACTCAAACTAAATTCACGAAAAACGATGAACTTCGAAGAATTACCATAATATTAACCGGCTTGAACAGAACATCGCGTCGGTACTAAATAATTTAATATTATGTTCTTTATATAAAACGCGAGCGAGCGAAGCGAGCGAGCAAATTTTTTCCCCTATTTGACAGGTTAAATCTGTTCAAACTTTAAACCCTAAAATATTGTGGGAGTAGGATCATTTTGTAATTTAAATTAAAGTAAAATTTGTGTAATTTCTAATGTTGCAAAATATATACTTAGCAAATAACATATTATGTTACGTTTGTCATATTTAGTTAAATCTGACAAACGTAACATAATTGCACACCTTTTTCGTAGTACATAATAACAAAATTTAGTGATCAGTGACGTGCCCAATATATTGTCGCATGCCATAGGTTCGATGATGCGATGGCACGTGTGCCATAGATTCGAGGATTCGATGGCACGTGTGCCATAGGTTCGCCATCTCTGTTTTAGGCTATTGATTTTATTGTTTTTTTTTTTCTAAAATACAACAGTCTTTCGGGGTTTAAAGTTTAAAAGAGATTTACAGGTAAAATAGTAAAAAACATTTGGTCGCTCGCTCCGTTTGAATGCGTTTAACATAAAGAGTTTAACATAATATGATAGTACTTGTATCAACGTTCTGTTTTAGGCTGTTGATTTTTTTTCCTAGATTACTTAAAATAATAATTTTTCAGATAGGGTTTAAATAATTAGATGTGAACCTGTAAAAAAGATAATAAAATGTCCGCCAATGCCTAATGGGGCGGCAAAATATGCTAATGTGCCCGGGGTGTAAATTTTTTAAATACGCCTCAGTATAGGGGCCATCCACATGGACCAGCCGGCACAGCCAGCACCGCGGCTTTGGAACAAATTATTAGGCAAAAATTATTGTCACTATTGATAATTGACACTAATGGCGGCCATTTGTATAGGTGCTGAATTGGACCGTGTGGCCGTGACCGACATTAGTCACAACTCACAAAATAAAAATAATTCACAGATGAATTTCTTTAAATTAAAATTTAAATATATATTGCAATTTTTCTATTTTAAATTATTATTAAACATGCTGGCAATCGGTAAGCTTAATTTTCAAGCGAGTGTAGAGTATCTATGAGTTGGGACTAGGGGGCCCCAATCCATCGGGGGCCCTGGGCACGTGCCCAGTGTGCCCAGTGGTAAAGAGCTGTCTGTCTATCTAGTGTAACGTATCCAGTTGATACGTTACAAATTACAAAAGTTTCCGCGCATTTAGCGAAGTTTGTAAGGAGTAAGGATTTGTGCTTATGTTTGTTGGATTGTCATGAAAAAACTGAACTAGATTGAAAGGTAAGTAAAGTAAGGCCAACCAGACGAGATAAAGAATGTAAACAAATTTTCAGGGGTTCAAAACATTTTTATTTCAATAAATTATTATAAAGTTCGAATTTTAATCGCTTTCGTCTGTCCTAGACAAAGATGATTCGTCGGAAGAGTCCGAGTCAGCTGTGTTTATGATAAAACTATCTATTGTATTATCAATCATGTTGTCAATATTGCTATAAAAATTGTCCTCGACTTTTATTAAATGATCCACACAATTTCGCCATTTATCAGCAGATACACGTTGGAGGGGGGTTCGTTGAAGAGGGGATCCTCTTGTAGCAGTTTTTTCACATCTTCAAAGTTAAATGTAGTATTATTGCGAGCTACGTGTCCCTTTATGTTATCCCATACGAGTTCAATAGGATTGAGCTCGCAATGATAAGGTCTTAGGACTTCCACCTTAAATTTTTTGGAGAGCTCATCCACAGCGTATCTTTGGTAGTTCGCCTTTACGTCATTCACTTTCATTAAAAGTTCTGCCTTTACGTCTTTTTCATCATAGCTTAGTTCCTTATTACGCAGCCATTCTTGAATACTTGCTTTTCTCCATGCTCTGGTGGGTGTTTTTTCTTGGCGTCTTGAGTGGTAAGGAGCATTGTCCAGTACCACTACAGCATTTTCACCAAGTTTTGGTAAAATATTCTCAAACCACTGCTCAAAGCGGTTCGCGTCCATTGACTCGTGGTAATCACCTGTGTTTTTTTGACTCAAATATCAGCCCCCTCTGTGAAACCTTTTTCATTTCCCATATGCACCACAATCAGTCGTCTACCCTTTGAAGTAGGGTTCTTTGCACCCGTACTCAGTCCCTCCATAAAAGCTTGCCGTTTTGAAGTTATTATAGTATCCACGTAAGTTTTTGAAACAGTGTGCCCTGAAAACGAAATAAGTTTTACATTACCAGTGATATGCACTGCCGAAAATTCTAATTATTTTAGTAAGTCATCTTCTTATTTTGTGGGCTGCAAGGCTTATCGATCCCAGAAACCCAACGAGAGAACAACAAATAAAGTGACTTTTTAGCATGTGTGTCCCCTGCGGGAACCGAACCCGCGACCTCCAGATTAAGAGCCCGCGCTCAGCCCACTCGGCAACGGAGGCAGTAAGTAAAGTAAGGGAAAAGCTAGTATTTATTAACATAATAAAGGCACAATTATTTGACAAACCTGCATTCACCCATGTTTCATCCATATAGAATATAGAGTGATTCTCCGTTCGGTATTTTTTAATCTTTCTTAAGTAATTCATTCGCCATAGTATAATGTCGTCTCTGTCTATTAAAGCATTGTTTCTTTGTCGTTTTATATACTTACATTTTAAATGTTTAAGAATTTTATGAAATGTCGATCTCTTAAAGTTAGGTAATTCTTCATTGACAGCTTGGAGTACTTTTTTTAATGTAGGTACGAGGGCGGCACTGAAAATTTCGGGAATCAAGGAAGTAACACAACATTACTATTTAAAAATGTATTTATTGCTTTTCAAAGTATTCTCCGCGAAATTTGACACATTTTTCGATACGATGGAACCAATCATTGAAGCAACCATTCCATTCGGAAGTTGGGGTCTCCAAAATGGCCGTTTTGTAGGCGTCCACAGCTTCTTCAGGTGATGAAAATCTCTGACCACGCAATTTATTCTTTATTTTAGGGAAAGTATAGAAATCATTAGGGCTTAGGTCGGGGCTGTACGGCGGATGGTCTAATAATTCTATGATTTCTTGCTCTAAAAACTCTTTTGTTCTGTGCGCGGTGTGAGAACTCGCATTGTCGTGATGGAGGATGATGCGGCGGTTGCAGTTCTCGTTACGGAGTTCGGAAACGACCTGTGGCAAAAAAATGTTAGCATACCATTCTGCATTAACCGTTCTTTGTCCCTCAAGAGGAATAGTCGCAACATGGCCGGTTTTGGAGACAAACGTGGCCACCATTTTTTTGCAACACTCCGTGAACGAACAATTTTTGTTGGCTTTAACTCATTTTCGAACACCCAAGCTCGTGACTGGTTTTTTGTTTCGGGTTCGTACGCGTATATCCAGGATTCGTCACCTGATACGATGTTGTATACAGCATTTGAGGATCCTGCGTGGAATCTTTCGAGAGTTCTGACGCACCAAGTAACGCGAGCCGCTTTTTGCTCTTCACAGAGCAAATGCGGTATCCATCGGGAAAACAACTTTTTTACACCTAATTGTTCATGCAAGATTATTTGTATTTGACTCATGCCAATGTTTAAAGTTGCCTGAATTTCGCGGTATGTCACATGTCGATCTTCCTCAATCAGCTTACGCACAGCATCAACGTTTTCTTGGGTGACTGCAGTTTTTGGACGACCTTGACGGGGATCATCACTGAGCTTGACACGTCCACGTTCATGCCAATGTTTAAAGTTGCCTGAATTTCGCGGTATGTCACATGTCGATCTTCCTCAATCAGCTTACGCACAGCATCAACGTTTTCTTGGGTGACTGCAGTTTTTGGACGACCTTGACGGGGATCATCACTGAGCTTGACACGTCCACGTTGAAATTCAGCAAACCAGCGATAAATTGTGGTTTTGGATGGGGCTTCATCACCAAATGCAGAAATCATCCGGTCAACACACTGTTTTTGTGTTAAACCACTTCGAAAGTCATAATAAATCATCGCTCTAGAATTTTCTCGAGTCAATTCCATTTTCTCAACGACTAAACAAGTTTGACAAGACCTTGTGACAAGACCGAGAATCTTTTTTTAAATAAATAAACGGTATTCGATTTTTAAAACCAAGGAGTTTTAAATTAAAAAGATTTTAATATGACAGGAACAGTGGAAATATTCCATCCCCGATACTTTTAGTGCAGCCCTCGTAATTCGCTTTTCAGATAAAAGCTATGAACTTTCTTTCGTATGGCCTGTTTATCAAACTCGTCCACTTTTTCCGAGAATGTGACCCTTTTTTTGGTTGTTGATGGGCTTTGTACATTCATTCATTCAGTTGTTGCATATTCTTTTATAATTCTATATACGGAAGCGACACCGAAGCCCAAAATGCTCGCTGTTTTCTCCATTATACTTGTTTTGTACGGATATTCATCAGTAGGCCAAGTTTGCTTCACGTATGTGTGCACATTAACGACCATTCCTTTTTCATTAGATGTAAAATACGTCCGCTGTAAATAAAAAAATGTGAGGAATGGTAAATTTTAGACTATTTTCTTATTATTATATAAAAATAATCTTTTTTGATATGGAACCATAAAAATCAAAATTATGGTAATGGTTCAAGTGCAAATGAATTAATAAATTAACTTACCTTTTGACGCTTTTTGCGTGGTGAATTAATTTCTTCCAAAGGTTGTCTAGAGCCGCCAGGCTGTGATTCCATAATTAAAATCAACAACTAAGCACTCACAATAACAGCAAAAATCAAAAATAAAACTAACCGAAACGGAATAATAACAACAAAAACCCAAGTAAATACGGAGACGAAAAAATATGTATCACTTCGAACGCAATCCAAACAGGAATGAACTTGTTCACAATTGTTTGGCGGACCAAATGTTGATAACTGCGGCACTGGCCGCTTTCCTGTACCACGAAACACGCTACGACAGCTGTCGTCGACCAACTGACGTCATTATTGCATACGAGTGATAAGGACAGATATAATATTAACTCACTTTCATAATGCAACTCAGTAGCGGTCCGTTTATTTACGTTTTTTATCTCGTCTCGTTGGCCTTACTTTAGTAAATATACCGCAATGGAGTGCCGCGTAGTGCTTTATATTAGGTCATTACATATGAAATTGGCGTTTTGTAAAGGAGGAACATAAAGTCGATTTTTTTTAAACATTATATTTATTTAATCAAAGTATTATATACCATTACTATCTATGCACTTTTGCTATCTCATAGGTAGTTCATTGATTCCTTTAGTAAAAAAACCATTCGGACAGGAATCAATAAAATCTTAGAAGGCGCTTTGGACTGCCCCATCGGAGTTGAATTTTTTCCCTTGCAAGAAGTTATCCAAATAACTGTAATCTGTTGGAGCAAGATCCGAGGAGTACGGTGGATGTCTTAGACATAGCAATTGAAGCTTCTCTAATTTGGTAGCCTATTTTTAATTAGGTAGGTAGGTTGTGTAGTGTGTGGTCTAGCGTTGTCCTGAAGCAGCAGTGGCCTAGAGCGAATGACCAACCTCGGTTGTTTAGCAGCTAGCTTTTCCATCATGATTTGCAGTTGCTGACAATAGACATTTGCCGAAATCGTTTGGCCAGATTTAAGAAAGCTGTAGTGAACGGCACCGGCACTAGTCCACCAAACGCTCACAAGCAACTTTTTTTGAGTCAATTTTCGCTTGGGGCAGGCTTTGGCTTGTTCGCCAGGGTTCAGCCCTTGCGATGAGCGTTTCCGATTATCGTACAGTATCCAATTTTTATTACATGAGGTACCCACCATTCAAGCTTTTTCACCTTCCCAATTTGCTTAAAATGGATTAAAACAGTTTTATCACTAACACCGCAGCCTGCAGCTAACTCGGACGTGCTTTGCGATGGATCCGCTTCCACAAAAGCCTTCAACTCTTCATTATCAACTTTGGTCTCCGGTTGTCCACGGGGCTTGTTCTGCAGGTCGAAATTTCCAGAACGAAAACGTTGGAACCAAAAACACACTGTGTTCTTTTGCGACACCGCAGCCATACACATAATTAATCCTTCGAGCCGTTTCTGCAGCACTGGTGCCACGGTGGAACTCGTACTCGAAAATAATACGATATTTCAAGTTTTCCATTTTGTAAACAGAGTGACGCAAAGAAAAAACCAAAAGAGGAAAAAAAAACCACGGTATTCGAAACACGAGCATGAGTCGCTATTTACTCATGCTCGTGTTTCGAATACCGTATTTTTTTTTCCTCTTTTGGTTTTTTCTTTGCGTCACTCTGTTTACAAAATGGAATTTTTTGGAATGGCATTAATTTGAAATTAGAATTCCTAACCAAAGAAGATATATTATATATATAATAAGATTTGATATCAAAGTCGCCAGTACGACAAAACGCCAAGGAGCTAATATTATATTTCATACAAATAACGTTTGGCCGTGTCGCGTCGCGTAGTTCCGCTGCCGTGTAGTTACGCCTATTACGGTCCTCAATATTTTATTTTCAATGTTAGAAGGGGTAGCCTGTGGCCTGTGGGGTAGGTACTAGGTAGGGTATGTACCTACTAGGAAGGGTATAGAAGACCGAGTCCTGGTTCAGGAGGACGGCCTGTCTCGGGCCAGAGTGCCATGATCAAAACATTTTTTCCAGATTATTTTTACTGCAAGGGTCTTCCCAGACGCATCACAACCACACCACACTAACGCGATAAAATGTCAAGCTGTGGTTTCTTGTAGTTGCGTTGTGGTATCGACAAAATATTGATGTTTGTTGTGAACTATCGGTATAAATACTCGGGGTCGCTGGTTGCGTTGAAGTTGAGATGTGGTTCACTCATTCACACGTAACCACAGCTTGACCACCTTTTGTCGCGTCGGTGTGGTGTGATTATGGTACGTGTGGGCCCGCGAGCCATAGGCGAAAGTTGCAAGAAGAAGTATGTAACTTCAAAATGCCTGTCAAATTCTATGCTATAATCTTGAATGTGTAAACATCGATGTTTGTAAATTTTTGTAAATGAACTAAAATGTTAAGACGTTCAATAATCCTATTATTCTTAATGGAGGTATGTTTGCATGTAGTACTATTTTATTCTAAATTGTAACGTACCCTAACGTCCGAGTCTGAGCCCATACTTAGCTCTATTGATTTTTCATTAGAATTGGACTAGGTATTGATTTTTCATATTATTAGAACTTTTTATTGATGTTGGTCTGAAAAATTGTGTTCTCTGCGATGTCTTTGCTTAGGTACTAAGTATATTACTTTTCGTTCGGGTCTTTAATGGAACGCAAATTTCGGAATACTTAGATTTTTATATAATATAGCCAAATTGGTACACAATAAATACATATGCAATCATAGATGTATTATATTAAAAAGAGGTATGCAATGAAAATATCACTTTCCTTTTGGCAGTCAGTAATTGTTTTAATAAGAAGTTACGATGCCTATATCAAAGCGCTCGGCGCGAGACACTTACCTAACAAAAAAGTTTATCGCCCTACTGGTAGGGCTTTGATAAACAAGCGTAATATTGTCTTGCAGCAGATGGATGGGTGCCATGTGTTGCCAGTTTAATTAAAATTCAAAGAGGCGCGGCAAAAATAAGACGTAAGGCCGAAATTTATGTGTGTAATAAAGTATTTCAAGCCGGCAGTATTTTACTCAGCGCGATGAATAACATCAGGTATAATTTTGTAAAGCTCCGCTCTGAATAAATTTTCCACTCGCGAAATATGTAAAATTGTCGTCTTGGTCACGCAGAAATAAAAGAAACTTAACTACGATTTATATTATGAACGGATTGGAGGATATCCAGGTACCTACTTGAAACCTATTTGTTGGAATATGGTTTAACTTTCAATTTTATTTCAATAAAAGTTTCGATTATTTAATACAGCTGTTGCTGTTGGGTATAGATGTACCTCGCAAGACCCACTAAAACCTTCATCCCAAGACACTGCAAGCTATTAGCTAGATAATATACCTACCTCGCATCTGACTGGTTTTATGTCTGAACGTTTTAAATCAATCGTTGATTTCCCATATCGAGAAAAGCCTTTCATGACATTTTTTAAAGCCTTAAAAGTAAAAAATAGGTCATGAACGTTGTAATTATAAGATAAGATGCAATTTGCGATTTATAATAGGAGGTGCTAGAGGTAATTTATTTAGATTAATTTTATGCAAGGCACACTTGTTTATGAAAATGTCTGCCGTAGTACATGGTAAACAGTGCGGGAGGCACGTCCTTAATGATAAGATAATCTTTTGCTAGGGTTAGTCCTCTCGGGTGATTTTAACCTACCCCTAGGTATATTTTACACCTAGGTCACATTACGCAACAGTGAGGTGGTAAGTTTAAAAAAATACACCAACGCCTGTCAAAGATAATTGTTGACTAAATATCATTTAATATCTCTCGATCTTCGTATTAACGAAAGAGATAACATAATATTCAATCAACGATTAACTGTAATAGGCGTTGGTAAAATTGGCACCAAACCTTGGCTTAAAGTGCTAAAACAAAAGTTACTTAACATTAAATTTATCCTTATTTATCCTTCTCCATCAGTCGTTCTCCTCATGTTTTTTTTCACTGTGTACTATGCTACTACTTATTGAGTGTTGTGCAATTCTGATCGGACCAACAGGTCGGGTTTCGACCACGGAGTCTTTTGCCTTCCACCATACAATTTAGACAATTGACAATTAGCTTTTCTAGATTATAAATTTAAATATATAAATAAATTTATCGTATTAATATTCTTGTTAATACGAAAAAAGTCACTTTAGCAGTGTCGCGTATTACTTGTTTGAAATTTTTAAAATATCGCACAAACTCGTTTATACAGTCATTACAGTTTTCTTAAAGAAGGGAAAATTGAAAAAGTTTGTTCAGTTATAATTCTCGTGGAGCGCTCCATGTTGGCAATGCATTCTTTGTTTATTAAGAAAATTATCTTAACAAAGGCCGAGTAATAGGTAAAGTTTTAGAAGGCCAATAATTTTGATGGACTTCAAACGGCTAACGCAATTTTGGATCCTCGAATTTTGTAATTGATTTTAAATTGTTAGAAAGATATTATCGGTTAAATGGACTACTTTAAAAAGATAAAAAAATTATTAAACTTACATTAATTGCCTCTGAATTTATTTAATTGTACAATAATAAATATTCTAATAAGACAAAAAAACTGGATATTCACATGATTTAAATTTTCACATTTTCTAGGCATCATATTAATATATTATTTACTGTACTTGTGTGTGTAAACATTTGTTGTGTAAACACTTTCAGTGTAACGCGCGTTTCCATTTCAACGTGACCCGGACTACACTATCTGGACTGGCGTCCTACAGGTCCTCTCTAACCTTGGACTGGCTGGCGGTGGAGGACGCGAGGCAAAAGGCCATGGTAGACATATGCATGGACCCGCCCCTCACCCGGTGCCACGAGCACCCCTCACCTTCCCCGAGGAAGGTCGGACGGTATATGCTGGAGATGCTAAGGTGTGGTATTTCAGTAGCGAACTTTAACCTACATACATTGGCAAGTTGTAAATCTGCAAAATTGCAGGACACAGATCCTAAGCATATACCGCCTTACTAATAAAAATATTTAAACAGTGGATAAGCAATACAATGTTTTGTCCTTATCTGATACGTGGGAAAAGTCGCTTGACAGACAGGGACAAAACATTGTGTTGCTTATCCATTGCGTAAATATTTTTATTAGTAAGGGGGTTAGTACTTGGCCACAATTTAGGGTAGGTAACTTTGGGACTTTTCGTTTCAATATCGTAGAGGAGGAATTATGGAGAATCCCTTAACGCGTCGTTTCTAAACCGGGGGCGCGACCCACTTTCGAGTTTGTTTTTAAAGGGGGTCGCAGTCTTTTGAAAAATAATAAACACAAACTACAATATATTCGTTTTTCGAACGAATCTTTTGTATCGAACGTCGAAAAAATCGTTCAAACGTTCGAACCAGTGAAGGCTAATGTAACGTATAGCTGATAAAAATAGCGCGCTATGTACATATTATTATAATTTTATAGTGATGGGGTCGCAAGACGTTTTACTTAAATTTTTGGCTTTTTCTATTTATTTATTTTTATTTAACAATTTATTGTACACACAAAATTATGACAATACAATTAACAAAGAAAGATGACACAAAGGACTGCTTAGACTGGCTTTTTCGTGGGTCGCGACATAAAAATGGTTGAGAAACGATGCCTTAACGGATATAAGTATTTATGTTTTAATAGCAATGTGAATGTGAAAAAATGTAAAATGTGTACCAAACTATATATAAAGTGTTGATTTCAATATTTAATGAAACCTACATTCTTACTAATATAATACTAATATTATAAATTATAAATGTGAAAGTGAGTTTGTTTGTTTGGTTGTTTCTCTTTCGCATAAAAAAGTACTCAGCCGATCATCATGAAATTTAGCATACATATAAAGTAGACAACGGAGAAGAGAGGCAACTTTATCAGGAAAAATGTACGGTTCCGGCGAGATCTCTTTTTGCGCGCAAAAAGTCGCGTTCAACGTCTTGTAATTTATAAAATAAATACATTGAAGAATAATTTCAGCATTTAAATTGAAATAAGAGTTGAATCGTTATAGGAAATTAGAAGGAGATAACGGAGTGGTGATTAAAGAGTTTATTCAAACGTTGATCCACTCCAAGATACTGGTTGAAGTGTCATCCTACGAGTCGGAGCCAGACTTGGGCTCGCTGTTGAAGACTCCGGAGGTACTGAGGGCGGAGCCCCACACCACCTTCCCGAGAGTCATGGCGCTGGTGTGGATGGATTTTACTGATGCTGAGAATGCGCGGAGAAATGGATGGTGTTCTATCGACAAGGTAATTTAGCAATGTAGGTATTGCTGCAAGTTAATAGGAATCTAGAATATATGAGAGAAGGAGCATAAATACGCATGATAAAAACACCCATTAGAATTAAAAATTACTAGCTTCATGTGATATAAAAATTATGCCACGAAATAATGAACGTATTGTGTAATCAGTAGCCCAACGAACGACTTGCGAATAACCAAGAGCATATCACGACATCTCTAAGGAGGGTTCCGTAGCTATTAACGTGCAATTCTTTACATTACTTCAAAAGTTATTGTCCAATTTTGCTCAAATTAATTTTTTTGCATGACCTGTCAGCATGGAAACTTACAAGTTTTCACCTCTTATGATTTAGAAATGCCAGGGGCCGATTACTAACTTAAATTAAAAAGACCTATTCTATGGTTGCCTGGAAGAAACTGCTTCAGCAGGCTTTCAATTTGGACTTTTTTTAAAATTCTGCATGTACTTTGTGTAATTTATTATTTTAAGTTCAAAAAAAGGATTTTTATATTATTATTTGGAGGTTGGGTAGAATGAAACACAAATTTCACGCTCACTTTACTTAGTTTAATTTTATGATGTCAAAACTGAAATCTTATACACAATCTATAACTATACCAAAGGTGATTGTCCGAAATAGACCCAGAGTCGACAGTTAGGTAATGTTTGCCAAGGTGTCCACTGTTGACTTTAAATCATATTTGATGTCACAACAGGAGCAACCATGACAAATTGGCAAACATTTCATTGCTGTTGTATACTTATAGAAACAAGAAGGGCAGATAGTCAGATAGACAGACAGGCAGACAGACACACAGACGGGCGGGCAGAACGAAACTATAAGAAATCCTAAAAAGCATTTGTATTGTCATCGAATGAAAATTGTATAAAAATCATGACAGCGCGAGCGCCTGTACAATTTTCATCCGTTAACTAATTATTTACCCAAATTATTCGTGATTGGGTTTCAGGCTATTCTTTGATTGACTCAGGTGACTCGATTCTTAAAAACAGTAGAACCTAGCGAAGTAGTGGATCGCCTACGTTCCCTGAACACAGTGATGGGCAGAGCACGCTTGGTCATGGAGAACTTCGTACAACACTTCTCCGCATTGAACATCATCTGTCAGTCGAGGAAACCAGTCAAGGTGACATAAAAAATTGCAAACCTTTCCGGAAATGTGTACGGTACACGTACACGGTACGATAGGTTTTATGTAATATTGTATCTGATATTATAATAGACGAATTGTCGTCTTATTTTATTAAATCATTTCATTTCTATTGAGAAATGAAATGATTTAATAAAATCTTAATTGAAATTTCATAAAATTTTTTATACCCACCTTCGATTCTTCATTCAGACAGTCTCAATACATACATCCGCCATAATATTGTTACGCGATTGGGACACTTAAAAATTTATTACTGATTTGTATTTTCAGCTACTTCGAAAAGGAATTAACATTCCTACTCTTACTACGAATGAGGTTCGTATATTGATGATATTATATTAAGCTTTTATTCCTAATTTTTGAATAGGCTATTTTTGAATATAAATAAAACCGCGCGGCCGCCGCGATGTTCGTCGATCGCCATTAGGTTGTAGCTTGTGCCCTACTCAATAAAGCTCATTTCGCAACGGCGGCCGCGCGACACGTGTAACTGGGCGCTTAGGGTTAAACAAGTGCAGTGGTAGCTTTTAGGTTTCACTTAGAAATAAAATGTTCATTATCACTTTCATTAGGACATACCGAGTACCACAGAAGTCAGTACTACAGAAGAGGTCACAATCCGATCTCCGATGCCAGTTAGGTATGAAACGCTCGTGCACTGCAGCAGCAACAGAATACATGCAGCGAGGACGCCTGTGTCACCTGTATTGTTTACCCACAGTATTTTATTATTGTTATTTGCTTGAATAATTTTGTGTTAATAAAATATATTGTTTTATCGCAAAGTAGTATTTTGTATTTTATTAGTATTTCGTGTTATTAATTAAATTAATCTGCAATTGGAGACTATATAATATCAATTATAGCTCTTCTAATATAGTCTCCAATTGCAATCTAGACACTCCAATGTAGACACGCCTTACAGAAATGACGTCTTAGTTTATGGTTTTCTGACTTATGCTCCTTTTGACTTTAAATCCTCTTTTTGTATTAAATTATAAAATATCATAATATCATAATTCTATAAATATTAATTTATTATTTTTCTACAAACATAAATAGTTATATATATATATAATGGGGTCACTAACACAAGATGCAAAGTTTTTTATAGTTATGTTGGTAAGCATAATATTAATTTATTTAATTTTTAATATTTAAAGCCGTTTTATGTGATTTAAATACGTTCTCCGTAGCAAGCTACGTAGCGCTCTGCGTAGCACCGTCGTAGCGCTTACTGTACCAAGTTACGTGCCCTACGTAGTGCGTAATATCGTAGCATGCTCCTATGCTCAGTAATTTTTTTTTAAGAAAAAGTAAAAGTAAAAAAGAAGAGCCTTTACAGTCCAGTGGTTTAGGACTTTGCTCTCGACTCGGAGGTCGCGGGTTCGATTCCCGCGTTGGAATAACGAAAAATGTTGTTTGCAAGTTTGGTTAGGAATGCAGGCTAACCACCAGCTGCTTGAAAGATGATCCCTGCGTCGGATGGGCATGTAAAAAGTCGGACCTGCGTCTGATCTCTCGCCAGTCGTGTCGGTCATCCGACTGGATGACGAGAGTAAAGGAGGAGAGAGTGCTCTTGTGTACTGCGCATACAATCTGGAATTATAAAACAACTCCTGCGTAGCTGACCCGGTTTCAATGAAGGTTTCATTCCGCACCGTCACCGGAATCGGTGTGGGGAGCTATTATTATATTGAAAATATAGTTTTGCTAGCAAAGCAAATCTAGATTAACATTTACTACTAATAGTAATAATAATACTAGTTGTTATGTGTTTTTTGTTAATTATTATTTGTTATGTTTGTTTTTGAGTACTTCAGGTATTATTTAGCCCAGCCCTTTGTGAGTCGAAAGATTTAGACAGAAATGAAATTAGCGACGAGCCCTGCTCGCGGGTACATCCGAGCTCCACGGATATAGTGAAAAAATTTCTCAATGTATTACCATAGTAAGTGTACCGAAGGTACGTTTACATAAAGATAAAGACTGAACTGAAGCCTACACGTATTTTAAGATCAGTTAACTTTATGAATATCAATTCCTCTTCTTGTAAGTTTAAGTAAAGTTTAAAAAGTTGACACATGGCATTAGTAATGTTTTCAATGGCAGTTTACATTGTACATATTATAATTGTAAAAAATAGAGATTCACTGTACATTTATTGTATATTTTGAATGCGTATACGGACAAATTTAATTAAAGCTAATATTTGAACCAAAGTTATGTTCTTGGACCAATACACACAATGTTTGTTTAATTTGTGGTGCACACTGTATTCCACAAGCGATAGAGCTGATGTATTTATCAATTTACTGTCTACTAACGACAATGAATGTGCCGTGTTTAGTGCGAGTTTAAACAACGCTTTTCATTGGTTAATTTTATTGCATTTATGCAAGTTATAACTTGCGGGAAATATAAATTAGGTGTATCTAATAATGAACAGTGTCGGGTTCCGTGTAATATGTTTGTATAGTAAAAGTAACGTAAAGTTAAATGTATCTTAAACTGTCACCCCCTTATTAATAAAAATATTTACACCACGGACACGCAAGCCATGTTGCTGTCTTTGTCTGTCAAGTGGCTTTTCCAACGTATCATGAAAAGACAGCAGCACGGATTAGCGTAAATAGCTGTGGTGTAAATAGTTTTATCAATAAGCATCAGACAGCAATAAGAATTTAAAGCACACAATATTAGAATTATTATTAGCTCTTATGTTATTTTAGACTATTTCCTTAATGAAAATTTATAACAATAATTTCCGCTTTAAATTGAATTTACTAAATAGCATAAACTATATTTCGAGATAAAACATTGACAAAATACACTAGCACCGTGGAACATCCCTACGAAATTAGGATTGTTTCATGTTTGTCATAGCATTGTATTCAATGTCCGGTGTTTGTGTTTCATTACGACACAAATGTGAGGGCTCAGTTAAAATCGGGGCAAGTGATAATGTTTTTTATATGACACTAGTTTTTATTTTTGAGCTCCGTTGAAATTTACGGTACGTGGTTGACATTTTATAAAAAAACAGACTGGCTTTTACTGAAGTAGCAGTAGAAATTATTCACCTCGTAAAGAAGCGATGAGTAAATTCATATTGAGTGATGTTCCAAAGTAGGCGCTATGAAAGTGGTTAATTTAAAGAAATGCTACTGACTTACAGTCTTTTCAGTTTCCTCTCCACACCTTAAGTTTAAAACCCTCTCAAGAAGGTTTAAACTTAAGGTTCTCATCCCTCGAGTGAAGGTATCAAGGAAGGCATGAACGTAGGCTGTTATGAATTAGAAATTGTATCATTATTATTTAAAACCTTTTAATAATCACGGAATCGTTGATTTTCTTGTGTATCTTTCAATACTGTGTATCTAGGGTGGATGTGTCAAATATCAGGTGACCTGAATATGGTAGAAAGTGAACCAGGGGGGGTCGGGATAAACAGAGCGGGTCAGGTGTTTTCGGCTTTTGTATACTTTTGGGATATTGACACACCGCGCCGCGCGCCGCCGGCTGATCCAAGCTATTATGAAAGAGTTACCGAATACTTTCAATTGAAAAACGATTGCAACGAATTTTTACAAAGCTTTTCCTACAATTTGTTTATAAGTTAGGCATCCATTTAGAATACAATAGTAGCAGTATTTTATAAAATAAAGAGTAAACTGGGCGGCTTAAACACATAATGTGAGTGAAAAAGAATATTCCTTTACAGTTTAGACAGGGGCGGCACAAACGCGGCGTTTTTGGCTAAGTACCGCGCGATCGTGAACCACCTCTCTGAATCGGGCGATCCTCTGGACCAAGCGGCAGCCTTCTACGCCACCGCGCTCACGCCGCTCATTTTCCTGCAGAACGGAAGGAAATCCTGGTGTTTCTTGGACAGGGTAACATAATACTGTTCTAAATCAGATAAAATATACAAAGTATGTCACTGTTGGTCTTGTAGTTTCGCAAAATTTGTAATCCGGGTACTCAGGTCTTGTTGTCTGTCTTTCTTCAAGGTTATTAGTTAGTACTATTTATTGTTATCTGGTTTATAAAATATTACCTATAACTAATAAACAGTCGGTCAGTTTCAGAGAGCTCTTCGCCTTTACCAGAACTCTCGGCCATTGGAGAAGCGGCGCGCGCTGGAGCTGCTCCACGACTTTCAAACGGCTAATCAAAGGGTACTTATCATTACTTAGCATTTTTACTCATCTTTGACCTGTGGGTCTGCGTATTTTGCGTGTGTAATTGAAATTATATTTTTATAAGGAATATAAAATTCCTGGCGCTGTTCCCCATGTCACCTCTTTCTTATTTATTGCAACAAAATCCTCATGTTACGTACTATCATGCAAGTTGTGGCTGGAACAGGCATAAGATGAAAATCGCTTGAATCGTGCGCGCACACACATACTCCTTCGTAAATACGTAGCTCAACCATGTCTGCAGTCGTTGTGGTATCTTTGTATTTAAATAATTATTTTGAGGCGTCCTAGTGCAAAAGAAAATGTTTAGAAACTGGTCGAGCAGGAACTTTGTCGACATTGTACTTTGGTGATTGAACCATTAATTATTATGAATAGTGATTTTTGTTTCAGGCACATACGATTATAAAGGCTCTGCCAGCTCCGGCAGCCATGCGTCGGGCTCCTACTCCGTCTGTCGAGGAGTTTTTGTCGGACGAGAAGGACTTGGGATACATTGAGGAAATAATAAAAAATTTCGGTTAACAGACTAGTTTCCGTTTAATGCAATTCAATCCATCATTTTTACCACTAAGTTGTAAGGCTATAAGAGCCACGATTGCTCAGTTTTCTTTTTCAGAATTGCCAAAAAACTATGTAATTACCATTATAATTATAAGATATGATTTTCATACTATGTGTCAGTATTATATATAATAACATTTTTAAAATGTGATACACCGAAAAGCGCTTTTTGCCATTGCTAGTTCCTAAAGTTTTGCAAAATTTCCAAAAAATATTTTTTTAGTAAATTCAGGTTTGCGAAACAAAGTAAATGTGTAATATATCAGAGAATTGGAGATCTATGGAACAAAATGTCCACTCGGTAACATTGTCGCATACAAACCGCATTTTATCGTATCGGTTATGGCGCAAAAAGGCGAACGTATGCCGTCGCTCCGGCGATTAGTTCCCTGTAACTGCAAAACCGCACTACAATTTTAATTTTACGAAAATTGCAACGCTACTACTCGTAAAATATGATTTATTGGTGCTGAATGTGTAATATTGCTTGTGAAATCGCTGTACACAATATCGACAAAGTTCCTGCTCGACTAATTTTTAAACACAAAGGAGGTGACCACAACGACTGCAGTCGTGGTTGAACTACTTATTTACGCGTGAGTATGTAAGCGTGCGCACGATTCAACGATTTTTGCACGATTTGATTTTATTGACACTCAAATTTGGTATATTCAATATGATTGTGAATTCAAAATGGCCGCCGTCATAAATTGGCGATCTTTATAATTATTTACAAACTTCTCGATATGAATATTAGCTGAAAGGGCATAAAAAGTAGGATATAGTTAATTAATATATATAAAAGAAAGTAGTGTTAGTTACACTATTTATAACTCAAGAACGGCATAACCGATTTGGTTGAAAATTGGTGGAGAGGTAGAGTACAACCAGGAGATGGACATAGGATATTTTTATCCCATTCCTGTGGGACGTGTCACGTGATAAAACGTGGTTTATCAAAATGAAACTGACAGCTAAACGTAATGTTATCTATGGTTAAGTATGGCTGAAAATTTGACAATTAAAAATTTTGAAGTTGACCGGTTGATGTGTTTGTTTCGAGTTTCTATTAACTTATTGTGCCGATATTATCATTAACAATGCCGCGACCAAGACGATCGAATATATAGACGAAATACAGACAGACGGACGGACAGAGCGAAACTATAAGGGTTCCTTAAGTATTACGGAACCCTGAAAATTGATTGCAATTCCAATGTCTCGCTACAACTCGAGAACGGCTGGACTGTTTTGGATAATTTTGGTCTTGAAATAATTGTGGAAGTTTAAACGGTGAGAAATATTGGAAAAAATACGAAGAAAATACTGTAGATGTAGATGTACATGTAGGAGTAGGTTGTAGGTGTATGTATAGTTATTTATTAATTCCAGTTCATAGTTGAGACAGAACAACATGTGTCAGGACAGCTAGTTAATTATAAAAATATCACCAATACAAATAAAATTTCCCTCTAAGACTCTGCAACGCTAAAATTATTAATTTGATATAAAAATGCTAATAGCATAAATTGTACAAAATTGTATTTAATTCCGTTTTGCTGAACATACTGAAGATTTTTTTCATGATGGCAGATCGAGTGGTAGCAATATGAGGTGGCAAATTTTAAATTCGTTAAGAGTACATACAAATCTATTGAAATCAGGTTTTATTAAATGCAAATTACTCATTATTTACCTATTAGTAAGCATCACAGGAGGTAACTTTATTACTGTTTGGCTGAGTTTTGGGCAGGTTTGAGTATGCCAGATCGACAGTTTTCGAAAGAGGATTAGGAGACGAACAGATTGATGTATAACATGACCTTGTTCCCTATGACCTTTTTTTACTCAAAACTCTTACACGCTTAGGGCGGTCTGGGTGGAAACTGGTCAAGAGTAGGACTGTCAGACTTGCATTTTTATCGGTTTCTAGTTGGCGCGCAGCCGTGTATCAAAACAGTTTTCTTGTTCCTTATGACCTTTTTATAATCAAAAAATGTTCACACATTTTGAGCAATAAAAAAAATCTGCCAGGCTTAGATCCGCCAGATCGGGGGTTTTAAATCAAACTTTTGGGCCCCTAGCGATCTGCAGTGGTCCAATGCTTGTTCTCGATGACCTCCTTTTTCGACGCCGAGCTCTAGCTCTAGTTACTCTTTCACGCAAAAACTACGACTGAACGGATTTGGGTGAAATTTGGTATGGTAGTACAGTATTTAAGCTCTGGAATAATACATAGGCTACTTTTTATTTCGTAAAGTTAGAATGTTCCCGTGGGACACTGTATTTACGCGGGCGTAGAGGCGGGAAATAGCTAGTATTACAGTAAAACCATGTTACTAATGGCCCTCGACAATCTTCGTTTTTCTATAGAAATGACAATGTTTGAAAAACGATGATTGCCGAAAAACAGTGAGGTCGTCGTCGTACTATTTAATGTATTATGTTGTATATGTATTGTAGTATTGTAGTATGTATTATTAGTATTAGGATGAATTCACACCGCGACGATATGCAAGGCGACGCGGCGCTGCATCTTTAAGATAGCTATTCCAAATTGAACATTATTCACTAAGTACACAAACACACTCGACATTGACTTTGATAGACTTGACATTCGAACTCTTGCAATGAAACGTGTATCTTCTTGTGTAGTGAATAAAGTTCAAATTTGAATAGCTATCTTAAAGATGCAGCGCCGCGTCCAGTCGCTTCTCGTCGCGGTATGAACTGACTTTTATTTCGGTACATCTTCTTCGAATGTCTATCTTGAAATACACTTCCAAATGTACCGAGAAAGATGTTTTAAATTATTTGACGTATAATGTTCTAAGCACTCGGAGCGGACAATGACTAGGAATACTTCGGGAAATATAATTGTAAGGCATGTCACACGTACATTTGTAAGTGGACAGTCCGTATGTCCGTATGTTCAGTCTGCGGCGGCGTTATTGCATCGGCGTCTTCCATTCCGTTACAGGTGCTACGGGAAATTGAGGTACAGCGCTGTGCGGTGCGACTGTAAGCTAATTTATAAAATGTTTTAGTGGGCTTTTAAAAGTTTTATAGCTTTACTTTACTTACGTGATGTTTTGAATGTAATAATAATAAATAACTCACCACACGATTTCGGTGACGGTAGCCGCTTTCATTGAAACCAGGCCAGTTACGCAGGATTAATTTTATAGTGCCCAAGTTTGTGCGCAGTACACAATAGCACTCTCTCTTCCTTTACTCACGTCACCAAGTGGGACGGATGACCGACACGACTGGTGAGAGATCAGGCGCAGGTCCGACATTCTACATGCCCATCCGACGCATGGATCATCATTCTTGTCAGACAATCAGGTGATCAGCCTGCATTGTCCTAACCAAACTTAGAAACAGCATTTTTTTTTTGTTGTTCCAATGCTGGAATCGAACCCACGAACCTTCGAGTCGAGAGCGAAGCTCTAACCTAGCGGTTAGGTTACGGAGGCTGTGTTTTGAATATATTATGTACTTAAAAACGTACATTGATCAGACTTCACATATTGTCACTTCGTACCTTTATTACCTACGGCTCGAAGGAATTACAAATCGTTACCAATTTCGTCGCATCTCTAGATAGAGAAGAGCTAGAGCTTTTGAGATTTGTACCTCTTATATATGAATTATATATTATATATAATATGAAAATATATAGTATCTTAGCAGTCTGTGATAGTTCATACAAACTGTATAGCAAGCGATATTTTATCTTAACATAAAATATTATAGTATCTTTGCCGTCTGTGATGCCCCTTAATAAGAGCCTGGTATTGCAGCATATTCACGTCTCAAGTTCAACTAGCAATAGTGGGGTGGAGAACAATTAGATTTATGAAGCTAGGATATAGGTATATCGCAGGAAATTAATAATAAGGAGAACTTTTCCTCCTTTTTTTAGCCGCTTCCAAACAGACCACACTCTTTTAACGGGCAGCAATTTTACAAGTTTAATAAAGAGGCGCGCAGCTGCTGTGACGAATGTCATGGCCTGTAGGCGGGAGCCGGACGCCCCACTTACCTCCACATTACCTTTTTAAATTTAATATTACATGTAGGTGTAATTCCGATAGAGTACATTTATTTGTATGTTACTCAGTTACGAATTACGATGTACGGGTTGCTGCCAACCGTACATGAATAATTTTAGCACAGTAAGCATTTTCTTTGTATGTCGCCGCGTGTTATAAGCGCCTACAAAATGTATTATAATGATAATTTTAATAAGGTATTTAGTTATGATTCAGCATTCAACTGGAACGGTTTGGTTTATCATCCCCGATCGTTGTGACTTATCAAATATTTATCACACATAATAATAATATTTACACACGCAGTACACTGGCCTGCAGCAGTTGCACCTACATACTATCATAATTATATAGTACAATATAATATACCTCAACTTATTATGGTATTAAAATCAATTGCTGCGCCTACTTGTCTACTGGACAAAAGTTATATAACATTATAATAATACTTTCGAGATAGTAGTTGTAAAACGTTCCTAAACAATTTCGAACCTCCGTGACTATAGGATATCTCACCAAATGTCGATTTAGTTTTCGTTAAAAGTCTTTTTATTAAATCCTGATACTTGACAATATATTTTATCAAGTGCGTAATATGGATACGTAAAATTATGGTACAATATTAAAACAAACATCATATTAATATTATGTTACAAGCATCACCGCCCTTTGTCATCTAGTCGCCACGATGTTCTCCATATTTCTTTTGTCTTATTTTGATGACTTTGTTACGAATGTTACATAAGCGCCAGTTCACGCCGAAACGCGATGAGACACACATTTTTAAGATAGCGATTCAAAATTGAACTTTATTCGCTACACAAGAAGACAAGAAGACACGTTTCATTGCAAGATTTCAAATTTCGAGCTCCACCGGGATGCAAAAAAGTTGTAAAGCTGTAAAGTTCAATATTGAATTGCTATCTTAAAAATGTAGCGCCTCCTCGCGTCCCGTCTCATTTTGGTGTGAGCTGACCCTAATGGATATCGGGCTATCAGGTGAAACCTGAATAGTCCCGAGAAGAATTTTAATAAATTTCATTATAGAAGCTTCTAATAAGAAAACTGTAAACATTTAAGTACTTTTGTTACTATTACGCAAGCCATATAAAATAATACTTTACAGTCACCAAGATTTATAGTCAGGTGTCCTGAAATTTCAGGCCAAATCCAAAAGGCAACCTCGTCGAAGATTAATTATGAATCAAGTATGTTTATGTGAACAAAGACGGGTATTAAAATGAAGCGAGCGCGGTAGAGTTTGATAATCTATGGGTTGTAAAGCGAACATTGTACATGTTTTGATGTGCGGGGAACATCTGCGACAATAACCCGATCTCGTCATTCCGAGACGCAGTAAATTAAAGCGTTACTGCTTTTATTACGACTACTCGAGAAGCTGAGATGGTGCTACATTGTTACGTTAGACTTATGAGGGTTGTTACTTGCTAAGCTTCTGTATACACTGTCATCATCTTAAGGTCATATTACAATTGTTAATGGCTTATATAATACTAAGTCCCAATGTCACTAGCGCTGTAACTGTAAATCGTTTGTCTATATATCATGTGTAACGACTTCTATATCTACCAATAAAACTTCGTGACTTCATAGTGATAAAAAACTTACTTTATTTATTATCAGATAATAAATTCAAGCTCAGTTACAAATATTCCATTAGTATAGTTACTAATTAAATTGTTTAGTTAAATTATTCTTTTTACATCTGTTACCGGCGTCATCTCTAATACGGCATATCCTTTTTTTAACCTCCATTAATGATAATTGTATGTTGCTTACATACGAACAGATTTGGTCTGGAGCGGACTATTATGACAGCACGACACTCGTGTGTTTGATTCTCAGCTCTACTGTATAAGAACAAAGTACTATTTACAGTGCATTTCGATTTTTGTGTAGTGTTCCAACTTTCAAAAATATTTCTCCCCAAACATAAATAAACTGATAAAAAATAATGTTTTATTATTGTTAGTATTATTCTATCCTTTTTACATTAAAATATACTTCCAAAAGTTTATTTTCTACAGGTTGACTTTGCAAATCGCTGGTTGATAATAACAACGTAATTAAATTAAAAACATGAAAATAAAAACTGCTCCGGACCAAATATGTACTTGTGTTAATACTAGAATAGTATTAACACACGTACAGATTTGGTCCGCTCCGGTCCGATATGAACGTTGTCTTTTACTAGCTTTATCCCGCGGGCGAAGCCGTTGGGTTAGGCTAGTATTATCATACTTGTTTTTTTTAAATCATGACACATGCCTTAATACCAAGAACTAGTGAGATAACACGAGTATCCTTATCAGGAATTGGTGAAATTGCCACTAAGGTCTAAAGATAATGTAATCGATGTATTAAAAGACTAATTCCTGGTGTCTGAAGATTTTTATAGAGAGTTTATCTATTCAATAGCGCTTTGATTGCTCGACTGGAACGCGTTATCCAATCAATAGCGCTATTGAATAGATACAGTTCCGATAAAAATGTTCAGAAGCCGGGCATAAGATTTATAAGATTCTATGTTGAAGAATGTCATAGAGTTTTACTTCCAATTACAGAACACATCCCTAGGTCGAGTGATATATAAATTCTTTGTCTAGGTGTGAGTAGGTGCAATTATATTAGTTCGGATTTTTATTACCTGTCCTTGGGGTAGCAGACAAAATTACACTTTTCTCACCATGCCTACGGTTCATTTTAGGAAAACATTATTTTATATCCTGAATCGGATAGATGTAGTCGTCGAACATCAAATAATATATCGGATATAAAATTCCACAACTTCAATTCTGTTGGCTCCACATTGTACTTTCGGTAATTTATAGTTTCAAAGATAATTAGATATTTCTTGTTTACTGTAACTGCTGAATAATAGTAGCTTACTATTTTAATTAAACATAATATTGTAAGTCTATTCTAGTTTCTAGCGTAGAGTTATGCTTCGGCACAAATGGGCTGGTAAGACCACGGTTTCACGGAAAACCGGCCAAGTGCGTATCAGGCCACGCATAGAATAGGGTTCCATAGTCAAGTTATTATTTCGTTATTTTTGTACGAAGTTTTCCAAGTAAGCGCATTTTACAAGTTAGGCATCTATAGCTCCTGAACTAACAAAGATACTTATTTTTACAAAAAAAAAGTGCTTTAAAGTTTCATATATCGCAAACGGATACCAAAATCAAAAAAATTGTCTCAGCATCCTCCCAATGTTTTTAAAAGACCTACATATCTAATGATACCACACTATGAGCTAGAAGCGAGAAAAAATATCATCATATAAGTACACCAAAAAACATATTTTTCGTGATTCTATTTTAACAATTTGCCGACGTGGTAATCTATCTATGTAAAGTTTCATCTTTCTTGCACTAACCATTTAGAGTTTAGATGGTAAGCCGAAGACGGCCGGACGGACGGACGGGCGGACATGACGAAACTATACGACGGTTTTGAGACGTGAACTACGGATCCCTAAAAATGGTAAATTATTTTATCGCAATCGTTGAAAAATGTACACTATGTCTTAAGTCTTAACATAACTATTACTTACTGCATTAGTATATAAGCCGATAAACGAATTTCTCTTCATTACTCTTTTGAAGTGATTCGCTAGAATTTCTTTTGTTCTTGTTAAATGTATAGTCAAACTTAACAAGGCACTAAATAACTTACCCAAGCTCCTCGAACGGAGCGTTTAAAATAAAATCCAAGTAACGCTTTTCGTGAGAACGACTAAATAAAAAGAATTCAACATGTTACACGACGTATTCTCTCAGCGGAAAATGGCTTATTTGTTTTTAACAGTCTCTTAACATTCAATTCATTTTATTCATACATTTAAAACTGTTCTTACAATTTAAAAAGCAACACCATTTTTAATTTAGTTTGTTTACCGTAGAGTCGGTAAACCCACTTTACTCATATAGGTGTGCGAGTTTGTTCTGCAAAAACTTAAAGAGTACTTTTAGTAACTTTCCCCTATAGTTTCATTATTCCTAAATTAAATCACACGCATAAAATGATATACAAAAGTCAGGTGCTGTATTGAAATTATTATTATGATGGAATAAATTCCACAATCAATATTCCACGCATAAGCAGAAGTAGCTGAAGAGGTCTGGACTCTCAGCGCTACCTATCTCTGTCCCAGATGCAAATAGCTTGCATTGTGCTTAATAAGCTTTCTTCAATTATATCATACTCGAATTGAGCGGTATGCAAATAGAGGTTCCATAATAGCTAGAGATAGGGCTAGAAGTAAAGTATTTTTATGGGATAGAAGGCAAATGAGCTAACGGATCGCTAGATGGCGCCGACTGACGTCGTGGGCGTTGCGGTGCAGGTGTTGTCCAGAGGTCTTACAGGTGCAGTGCCTGTCTTAAACATACTACGTCATGTCTCTAATTATGTAGGAAAAAGCAATAATTGGTTAAAAAAAACTAGCCATGTGTGAATCGGACTCGCTAACGAAGGGTTCCGTACAAAAAGTTTGTTGTGTGGGAGCCCCCTTAAATATTTATTTGATTCTGATTTTAGTGTCTCTTATACTTTAAACGAGACACTCTTGTATATATATATATATATATAATCATAATCTCGAAAACGGCTGCAAGTATTGCAATAAAATTTATTAAGCAGCGAGTTATGGGGGAGAAAACTTTTACTTAAAAAAATAAATAAAAATATATTTATTACCAAAAGTATACAAAATTTCCTGAAAACCCTGATTTCTGATGTAAATTTTAACTTGTGTTTCAGAAATCAGTGCCCTCTCCATTTCAAAATGACTAGAAAAAGAAAAACCACTTAGTTTATAATAAAAGTTTTAGGATAAAGTTATATTAGCTAAGTATTAAAATATCAAAATGCTTTGTGTATTTGTGTGTGAGCGTGCATGAGTGTGTGTATATGGGAGTGTGTGACACTCTAGCCCTACGATATAGTCTTGGGATCGGTAGTTGGTAGAAGGTACCACTAGGGTGTCAAGTGTAATTTTATCTTTCTAAAGATAGCAAAAGGTTTTTGTGTGTGCGTGTGTGTCTCTGAGTACGTGGGTGTGTGCATGTACTTGTGTGTTGTGTCTGTGTGGCCTAGCACCCTAGCCCTACGACAAAGTCTTGATATCGGTTAATCGTACAAAATACCACAAGGGTGCCATGAAAACATCTTTTATTAATGTCGATGTAATACTTAGTATTATTCGTAAAACATAAGCAATTTTTCTGTGTCCGTTTTATTTTAAGGAAATTAGTCAGTTCGTGACACTTAACTTAATATCATGCAATGATTTTTCATGTATATTTAGATTTTTGTTGATTCTGTTATACAAAAGCTTTGACATAAAAAAAGTGTTGTCGTCTAGCAAATACAGTTCGGCACATTGAAAGTTCACATACATTAATAACTGTTCGCATATTACACTTAGTTTTATCTAGAGGCGTCCGCGTATGTTGATCTAAAGTGATAAGTAGAATAAAAAGCTGCCTTACAGTTAGGACTTTACAGATTTCATACAAAGATTTTGATGAGAATCTGTATGGTTTAAATATTATAACTTTCAATATATTATATCTCTGGGCCCGTTCAAGTTGAAGCATGTAGGTTTTACAAGCTGCCTCCAAACAATATCGTAAGATAGATTGAATCAAAGCCTTACCAATCTGAAGAAGAATGGAATATTCTGCAACATGTCTAAGAATCTTTAAGGTCCATATAAACTTTCTAGTGTGTGATGATAGAAGATCCATTTGACCCCGCCAGGTAATTTTTTTTTCTACGGTTACTCCCAAATACTTAGTGCAAGAAACACGGGGATAGATAAATATGTACAATCAGGAATACGTAGTATGTTATGGTTGTTGTGTATTTTAAGAGCTGTATAGTGCTCTGAATTGTGTTTTGTTCTTGAGAAATTAATAAAATGGAAATTTGATATATTTAAGGCTCTGTATAACGCCAGTGACCTTCAACGTCAAGTCCCAAACTAATTTTGTAGGCGACAAGGGCGTATCGCGCCGACCCGAGAGTATTGAAATCGAATAAAAAAAGGGCTATAAATATTTGAGACAAAATTTGCAAAACGACCTACCCCTGAGTCTTGTCTTACTTAAAATACTGAAATAATTTTCACACTCGTCTGACTTATAGAAGAAGAGAAGAAAGATTTTGACTTTATAAATAAGGGTGGACTTAGCATATTTTTAAATCAATATTAAAATAAATATTTTATTTAAAAAAAAGACAGTCTAAATATAATGCAGATTAACATATATTTTTTTGGATTTTTCAATACGACCATGACACATGACATGACATGAAAAAAGGTTTCAAAGAACTCCAATTTTCAATTTTATTCAGCGCACAACCTCTTGTCAGATAGTTACATTCTAACAAGCAGCGTATATTTCGGAGGCCTAATTCAGCAGTTAGCCACACCTCGTCCCAAGTTTTATTATTAAAAATGAGGACAATGTCATCAACGTATGTAAAAAATCTAGCTAGGTCTTATCCCTGGGAAACTACGCATTTTTAAGCTACATATGTTTTTTATTTCATGGTGCAACAATATATCAATAATTTTGACTCTATTATGTCAATCCGATTGATGCTTATGGATAATTTTTGCTTTATTCGAAAATTCGTAATATGGTGGGTTCTAATACCGGTCAGATAAATATTTATTTATTTAAATTTCTTAGAACTCCGAGCAAAGCTCGGTTACCCAGGTACTTTGTAGTTATAGCGCGGCAACATAAATACATCATCTGTCCAATTTCACATTTCTGTTCCTTTGTCTAGCTATCACGGTTAAGGAGATGCAGCCTGGTGAGTGACAGGCAGACAGATAGATACACCTGCAGACAGACAGACAGCGAAGTTCCGTATTTACCGAACCGTATAAATTGAGATAAATATTAAAAGTGGCTCCATCTTTATTATTTTTTATGATCCTTTTACGAATTCAGAGATAACATTTATCCTACTAAGCCTTTTATCAGTGGGAGCGTGAAGGAAATATAAAAAATATTTCGTCTTTTCAAATCTCTAACAAAGCTCAGTACAAAAGTGTCGGGAGAGCAGTTAATAAATAATTTATAAGAACTTTATCTGTCTCCGCAGGTTTCTTAACAACGATGTACTGCTCCTAGAGGCACTATATTAATTAGGTATTAAAGATTCTAAAACTTTGAAGGTAACGAAGAAGTCATTTGTAAGTACTACGTAGATATTGTTAAATTTCTAATTAGGAAATTGTAAGTTAACATAGAGTTGTATTGAATGTGTAAAACTTTTTGGTTTCTTAATTTTTTCTTATATTAATTAAATGGCTTTAGATATAATTTAACGTCCATAAATACTTATTCAAGTAGTTACGTTTTTATAGAGCATAGTAGTATTTTGGCAGACAAAACTATCCCCAGACCACCTACGAAGATTTTTCGGACTTGAAACAGTTTTTAAGGCAAATAGCACCTGAGAGACCGAGCTTTGCTCTACTTTTTTTTAGTTTTGTAGAACTATAAAACAATGAAAAATAAATAAAAATATATATAAGAAATAAAAAATGGCTACAAAAATATTCATCTGACAGGGAGCCGAAACCGAGACACCGAGTTACCAATAACGCAAAAATCTAACGCTAACCAAAACGCCAACCGGATTTGATATTCAGAAATCGAACACACTCATATGAATATATGTAATGATTATGAAAGAAAAAACATTTATAACTTAAATAGGGACAGGTTTCCAGGGAAGGTTCCTTCTCCCCCAAAACATCCCGCATACTAAATCTCATGGAAATACTTGCTGCCGTTTCCGAGATACCAATTAAATAAACAAGATTTGCTCGTTTAAAGTATAAGATTTACCATTGTACTAGTATCTAGATTTAATTTAACATTGTCGCTGGTCCCGCTTGAATTTAATTATTTATACTTATTAGTCATGAATAGCATTGTGGCGAGCTCGCGGCTCATATTTGCACGTGACGAGCGCATTTGTTAAGGAAATCAGCTTTCTGTGTCATTAGCTCTTCGTTTGCGGAAAATTATGTTCTGCGGATGTCGCTATATTTCTCTGTATTTTATCTTTCATCATGACGTTGTAACGACCTTTATTTCTTTTCCTTTCTATTCTTTATTCATGTTCTGTCATAAGTAAGTAAACTTATGTTACCGTTACACTAACGGTACGCGATTGCCACGTTGATAAATATAGCAATTGTATTTGATTAATAAATACAGATTAGGAATTCGTATCCACATGATTTATTTGTAATTATGAACTAGCATATTACGTTACCTATATTAAGTTATTTACAAAGCAGTTCTGAATGTACCTATTAACAGAACTTTAATCTGCATTTAGGATCAGTGTAATCGATGCTACAGTTCTTTATTTAACAATGACGTTAATGATAATTATTAAACATTTGTTAGCAAGACAATTTTGAACTAAACCACACGCCTCAATTAATTCTTTTGTATTAAATCAATATCATACTAATGTCAATGTGTGCTTAGCGCCGATACAATAAAAGTTATAATTAAATGTTGTACAGTTTATTTGCTGTACAAATGGGTTTATACAGGTGTGTTTTGTGGTATAAATATGGGTCTATGTCGGTGGGTATTGTGTATAGTATTATACCGTTGGTCCACAAGACCGACAAGATGCTGCCTATTGCACTGGTGTTACTCGTTGCTACAGTAAGTTTGCGAAAGAAATATTAATTTAAATTAGTTTTATGCTTTCCCCGATAAATTATAGTGTAGTTTAGTTGTTTTGAGACGAGAGTCGTTATATATGAACAAACTAGACACAAAAAGATACATAGGGATACAAAAAGGTTACGATGGTTATTTATTCGATTATTATTATTACCAATCTTTTTTGTAAACTGATTATGGTGCATATTTAAAAGCATCAAAGCTACTTGGGATCAACCTGAAGAGTAGGAAATAGTATTTTTTTTATTTCTAGCGTATGTATGTATAATTAAATTGTACCTCTACAATCCAGTTGGTAGTTGTGTATGATGTAGTTAAACATTTATTTGTGCCGGAACGGTTTTGCAACGGTTAGGTAGATAAAATTTACTGTTTAAAACAATCGATTTTTAAACTGTGAGTTTCTCTAGTTGCGTATGATGTAAGTAAAATATTTTATTCGCGATAAAACGGATGTGAGACGGTTGATGTGATATCAATATCGTCGTTATCGTGTTGTATGAAGCGCGGTGTGACGCGGGGAATATCTGTGACGTTTCGGGGTCGCTCGTCACGTTGAGCGCGTCGCAATTGCGAATTTACATGAGAATGTTTGTGAGTCCCGTACCGCGCGTCAGCTCTCCAGCCTCTATATTGAAATCTCGCTGCAAGTGACATTCGTTTTAAATGATAGGGTGGATATGGATATGTTCAATAAAATGGGACAACCTGTGATGCGATTTCGTACGCGAGATGGGTTTGTTAGGTACACTATGTTTCTTTATTAATAATATCTTGAGAATGAGTAACTTTAAATAAGTACATACCGGTGTTATTTATTATAAATAAAAGATAATATTTGTGATATTATAATGCATATTAAACCAGCCCTGTAACTAACAAAAATACTGTAAGTAATGTAAGTAGGTAATACTTGGTGTTAGCAACTTTATGTAATTATATTATTACTAGATGCCCCGTTACACGTTGTTCTGTATTAAATATGAATAGAAATTTTCCTAATATTTCGCACCGTTTAAACCTTCCCTGAACTTTCACAATTATTTCAAGACTAACATTAGCCAAATCGGTCGAGCCGTTCTCGAGTTTTAGCGAGACATTGGAATTGCAATCCATTTTTATATATAAGGAGATAAGAAGAAGATGTAAAGGGGTCTTGCAATTCTGTAATGATTTATGTTCATTAGAACATATCGGTTACCTTGAACTTGACTTTGTAAAAAAATCATATACTCGTATGAAACCATACCTTTATTTTAAAATACCTATTCAACGATGCCCCACGCGATGGGGTAAAACAAAAAAATATTTTTCATTCCCACTTCACACGGAGAGCCACCCTTAAAATGTATAATTATTATTATTTTATGACGCCAGAATAATCTCTACACAAATTTTAACTATACCAAATTTCATCAATTTATATTCATAATTACAGAAGCTAGAAGCGCGGACAGGCATACAGACAGACAGACAGACGGACGAACAGAGCAAAACTATAAGGGTTCCTTGATTATTACGTAACCCTCAAAGTATTCTATAAATTCAGAAAACTGTAAGCCGTAGTAAAGTTTTGACTGCAAGAAAGACGCTACGACGTCAGAAATTATGTAAATTGTCGATGGAAACTTACTTTTTCAAGCCCCACGAATTCTGGCGCAAGGCAAAGATCGACCGAAAATCGATGTCCTTTCGACGAGGTCACATTGCCATTTAGATTCGATTCGATTTTCGCCGTGCGGCTTTAGTGAATGACCCTTGTCGTGTATAGCACTGATCCATGGTTCAAAATTGTGTCATAATGCCAGATTATCCTTTAAACGGTTAACCTTTGACAATTTTCGAATCACTCAATCATTCCTTTGTGCCCTAATGCGTTTACTGCAAACGTTGAATATGTGAAGTACCCCGGCGATGCGTCGCTAACTCTAATCTCTCGAGAGGTAAACAGCCACACACAAACGTCCCGTAGCCTGTGGGACCCACGGGCGGTAATTGTGGTGTTTGTTTGAGGTACGAATAGCTACTCGTAACGGACTTAGGAGTAGCTATTTGACTCTCGGTAAATACAAACTGTTTAGTCCAGGGTTTCCCAACCTTATTTTTCTTGGAGCCTGCCTCATTATATAAAAGTACTCCTACCTGTGATATATTTGTTGTAAAAACGCATTTTAATCGATATTTCTTTTATTAATACAAATCTGCTTAATTGTACGGAAATAAGTAAATATTGTTACTTATTGAAACTTGTCTAATAGCTACTGATGAGGGGTTGATTAATATTTGTGATAAAAATACTTACTTATGTTTCATTTGTATCCAGCCCCCTTGGCATCTCTCTACGCCCCTTAGGGAGGCGCGCCCCACTGGTAGGTAACTCCTGGTTTAGTCTCTCATTCTGTGTGTTAAAAAAGGTGAGCTAAACAAGCAACTATTGACAATGTATGCATTTTTTTGAGTTTTTGTGTCTATTAACTTACAGTTGTGTGTTAGTTCCACTTTTTTATATAAGGTTGTACTTGCAGAGCGCCTACGCCCTACCTACTGTATCTGTGATTCCCTACAGCATCAATGAAATTCCTACCACTCCTGACAATGGAAGACTAGTCAACAAGTAAGTTACTGGCACTTCAATATAGAGGGTGTTTTTTCAGTCAGTGTCCAAACTTTCAAGAGTTAATATACTCTTGAATATAAGCAACTTTTACGATGGAATTAACTTTTATACTTGGAAAAAAATTCAGCTGTTTCCTACAAAAGGGTTACGGCATAGATAGCATTTAGCATAGTGTTCAATAAAATGTAAATGTCATTAGCAATAAAAAGGGTTAATTTTCTTAAATGTATAGATACATCACATGAAAAAAATCTTTGTACTTTTGTGGTTTTTGAACCTCGACGTAGCGCGTTTTTACCCGACTACGGCAAAGCCAAAAAGAAGGATAATGATTTTATAAGTCTATGTATGTGTGTATATTTGTTCCGCCGTAGCGCCTAAACTACTGGTCTGGTTTTAATAAATGAGGTGTCAATATATTCGTAATAATAGCCCGGGTAACGGCTGTATAATTTACGTAGCCGAGTTATATTTTTTTTAAATAAAAATTGTAGTTATTTATATCCGTGTTATGCTTGAGCCTCTGTCATGATTATTTTTAGTTTTTTCTTGTTATTAATTATAGAGCCATCACGAAGGGTGCCTTAGAGTTCGTAGACACCGGAGACCTTGGACTCTACTTCTCTGTCCTCACGGAAACCATCAACAGTCTGGCCGACCTCCCCGACGCGTCGTCTCAGGCCGCCGCGGTCCTGCAGACCATTGCAGCACTCGGTGAGCTGGCGTATGGCGTCGCCGGTAACTCCTGCCAATCCGCTGCTGTAAGTTATACACGTCATTAAACTAACTAAAAATATATTTTGTATCCGAAAGTTGACCAGCAAACGAATATTTGAATGTGCGAGTGGAAGTGGAATAGTAGTTAGCCTAGGGTTGAAAAGAATCAATTCCCGAGGTAGTTAGAGGCTATAGTCCGAGTAGGAATTGATTCTTTTACCCGTGGCAAACACTCTACTTTTCAATTAGAATATGAGGAAAATAAAACTAGTTGTTTATCTAAACTATTTATTGATAATAATATATTAGTAGTGCCTATTTAAAATTAATAGTCAAATTAGGACAATTCGTGAAATTAAAAGTTACATTTTTGTTTGAAATATTTATGTTGTTTGATATATTATGAGAAATTTGGCTTTTCTGGATCTCTGTAAAAGTAGGAGACTCTGGTATTTTATCAGACGATGGATTCCATCGCGGACACTCCCTGGAAGTTGTCGGCAGAGGCGAATTGGGGCGTATTTTTATAGTTTCGGGTAATTTGGTTGAAGTTTTAGTTTTATTTTGGACTGAATCCTCTATGTAGCCTTCGGCGACTGTACTGGATTTCCAGCCTCCATGTCTTTTTAACGTCATGTTTGCCCCAGAATCGGTTAAAAGTGTCGCTGAAGTTCGTCTAAAACAGTGTCCGGTATACTGCTCACAGTTTGGTAAATTCAAATATGTTACTATCTGCTTCGGCATACCTGAGATTTTATTTTTACCGATCACTTGTTTATAGCATTTTCCCTTCTGATAGTCGAGAAAAAAGCGGTCCGTTTTTACATCACTAGGTCTCATTTTTTGATATTTCTTTACTATTTGTGTAAACTCTTCTTTTACTATAAACGAGCGCTCAATATCTTCTTCTTCAATCTTTGTTTTAGTCAGTTTTACTAATAGTAAATCGCCTTGACTTTCAATGTCGTTAATTGTCAAATTTGTGAGTTCACTGCTTCTGCAAGCGCCGCTTATACCGAGTATCAATACGACCTGTGAAAAACATGTAATTATTTTAGTATTTGTGTAATAAATACGTTCATATTTAGAATAAATCCCTAAATACTTAGGTAAACTTACCTTCACTGGCAAATATATCTCGTCAGGAGCATCATTTAAAAAAATTCCACCTCATGAGATGTGAAAACTTTAGATTTCTTACTCTTGAACCCCAGCGACTGTCTTTTCAAAAATGCTGTTAAATTATGAAATATTTTCAAATCTACATTGTGTTTTACATTAAGTGTACTCTTGAGCATTGAATATCGGCTCCATACCGTTGAAGGCTGTAATTTTCTACACAGTCCATTAAAATATGTAAGAAATACACTTTCGGAAAACGATTTTATATTTTTGTCTTCTTGCCACTTCATAAAATCATTGTATGTGTTTATATATCTTTATTTTGATATTTTTGGAAAAAGATTTTCTATGACACAATTTGCCTCGTCTGTAATGGAATCTGGTGTCAATATTTCGCTTGAACTCATTTTTAATATTCAATTCAAATCTTAGCACAAAAGTCCGTCACAGATACATACATAACAGATTTTAGTATCCCGCCAATTTGTGTTGACTTTTTAAATTTTAAATATGGAACTTGCCGCTCGCCGCGTAATTGTCGCGGCACTCGCGGCATATTCCGCTCAAAGAAGTTTGCGCTAAATTCACACTGGCTGTTTAGAAAGTCATGTCATTTTTTTATAGTTTTTTTTTACATAAAACTCTTCATAGCTGACAGCAGTTCTATTTTTGAAGTTTTTCCGGTCCTCGGGCCGGAATGAATTTGTATGAGTTTTTCCCTCCCTATGAAAGGAAAGCAGCATCTTCCACCCAATAATCAGATCAAAACAACACTACTTTCCGAGTATGAGAAATTAAAATATAATTATAAGTGTGTTAGTGGATTAATACGACTAGTGAAAATGGGAAAGGGATCTTCTTCCACACCGAACTATGTTGTTTAAACAACAGATATATTGCGGGTATTCTATGGGTATTTTCTAATAAAAGCTCATTATTTTCAGACGATCAACGCCTACCTGTCCGGCAACCAAAACGCCGCGGTCCGCAGCTACGTGCCCCGCCTGGTCAACTACATCGACACCATCACCACCCTCGTCACCAGGCCTAATGCCTTCAAATTCTCCGTGAGTATGGGAACAGTTATAGTCTGCAGAATTTTGTGATTTCAAACGCATTTAAAGTGTTGTTGTTATAATGATTTACTCGTAGATTTACATGCACATACGACATTATATCACAATATAAATAGTGTACAGTAGCGGAACTCAGCCGAGTTCTTGAAATTTTTACCTACGATTGAGCATGGCCGAGCGGAGAGCTAGGGCTACAACTAACTAAAACTCGTTAGTCGTTCAATGCAGCGACAAGTCTTTGCAGCGAGGCGGCTGGCGGGTGGCGTGACACTACATACTTCTGCTATTTGAGGTTTCGTTAGCAGCCGGTTAAATGAATGAATGGTTTACTGTACATTATTTGTATTGTATTTATGTTATCGTCGTACCACAACATTGACAACATACCACGGTATAATGTCGTATGTTGTCGTGAGAATGCCTTATGTGTTGAGCAGGCAGCACATACGGCATTCTGACAACATAATAAGCCTAGTCCACAGGAATAACTCGTCAATAGTCAGTCAGTCGTCTGAGGTCTGAACTATGTGCAGGGTTTCTCACGATGTTTTACTTCACCAACCGAGCCACCGCATAACGTACTCGAGAAAAACCTCTTTGGTACGGGATCGAACCTACACCCTTTCGAGTGCGACTTGCGAGTGGTCTACCCACGGACGCTCCTAGGTATTTGAGTTAGGACACTACAAATATTAATGGACACTATAAATCATAAAATACAAACAATAGGAAAAAATATTTAGAAAATATCGCGAGTAGCAATTAAATAACAATCAAGGATGGCGCTATGTTTCTCTATTTGCCGGCGCGTGATGGAGGGCCACCATCAATCTCCGTCCGATCTGCACGTGTTCCATTGATATCGATGGTTTTTATTATTATTCCAATTATTGCTATGTGTATACAATTTGTCGAACGATTCACCTCTAATCTAAACATGAAAAATCTAAGTCCCTATCGAGTTATTGATGCCTGAGGACTTCTATGTTGTGTATCTATCGTCACTAGAGGGCGCCCTGTGGTCACAATTCGTCCATAAGTCATATTTTAATTTTACAGCTTCAACTTTTTAGGGGTGTTTTGCCTCTGAGATACACAACAAAAATATTTGAATACGTATGCTAGAGTGAGTGAGGATAGCATGTAACTTTACTTTAATAATGTTATGTGTTTGAAGCATTATTACACAAAAAAATTAGCTTTCTGCACACTTCCCTCCAGATAAACTTTAACTGTGCCAAATTTCATACTCCTCAATTCACATATTTCTCGTAAACCTGTACTTAAAATGTTTAACGTATTAATATAAATGATGAATTAATGTTTATGGTACAGGCTGGACCCCAAGGTAACTGCGTGGCCGGCGGCAGGGTGTTCGACATCGATAGCGCTTGGAAGGCGATCTCCGACAACGCCAATATCATCAACTCTGCGTATGTATATTGCAAATAAACTCCTCCTTTTTGGAAGTCGGTTAAAAATAAAATCAGCACGGATTATAGGTATCGGAACGAGTAGGTACCGTATAGTGCATACGAATTATCATAATTTGTACGTTACGAGGACATTTTGAGTTAAGAATCATTCTGTAATATGGATGAAAACGCTTTTCAGAGAAGAGAAAGGAGAAAAAGTAACGTCTTTAAGGTGCATTATGTAGGGTGGTTTCTCTGCTATTATATTTACTAGGAATTGTACTATAAGCTTAACAGCTTATATTACAATAATAAATAAAATAAATTTATAATCATAACTGTTCTAGGCACCTGAACGAGGCGTTCTGCTCCGTCAAGCGGCTGTACTCGTCCCTGTACGAGAGAAGTAACAATGTCGCCGCGGCTGTCACCGCCGCCACCCTGCCGCCCATCATCTGCATGGTGCAGAGGGACATCGGGCCTTACGCTCAGGTATTATATAGAGGGCGTCCCTGTACGACCGAAGTAACAACGCCGCCGCGGCTGTCACCGCCGCCACCCTGCCGCCCGTCAACCGCGTGGCGCAGCGGGCCATCGGGCCTCCCGCTTAGGTAAAATATAGATGGCTATAAATTACCGATCCGTGGACACCCGGAATACACTCGGCGAAACACAAAGATTATTTCACGCCGGTTTCTGTGAGGCCTTGGTACCTCTTTATACTGTCGAGTAGGCACGTTTTTGTATCACTATTTTGACCAGAATTAATATTATTTACATTATGTTTTTTTTTTTTCAGTTCTTGACAGCGGTTGCCAATGGAATTAACCCAACTCAAGCCGCCGCCGCACTCAAGAGCGCCATTTCACAAGCCATGTAAGTTGTACAGCAAGATTATATGAAGTATAGCATGTTATCTATCTAAACTACTTTTGTGATATTATATTTATATTTATTATATGATTCAGAATAAATATATCAACTTATTTTGTATGGAAATAGACGGTTATAAAATATATAAATATAAGTTCTTACATTAACATACAACCTGGCTTTTCATTTGGACTTCGATCTATTTTTGTTAATAAAGATGTATCCATTATTCAAATACAGTTTTTTTTTAATTTCACTATCTTCATAGAAAAGCTACATTTATTTTATATTAGGTGTAGGGCTAAATGCTTGCTTTGTCGCAAAGCATGACTACTTTAAAACCTTATATTTCTAGAACACTAACAATGTTATTACCGCGATTACTGCGATAAGTGACATTAATGAGCTGAGATAGCACAAGTTTCCACATAATAATAACATTTAACAGAGATAAGCCGTTACAAAATATGGAGCTTAGAACTCGGTACAATAGAAATTAGATTCTGAATCTAAATTCTTTACTGTGTTTGTGACGTTTTTAAATAAAAGGAAATATTAATAAAACCTAACCTAAAGAGCATGTCAGGAAATGTCAAGAAAGGTTCCGTAACTATCAACGCGCAATATGTTTTCTTTGAATTACAAAAGTTTACTCAAAAGTTATTGTCCAATTTTGCTCAAAATAATTTTCCTAGAAATTTTTTTGCATGATCTATTAGCATGAAAACTTACAAGTTTATATCTCCTATAGTCAAGAAATGCCACTTATAAACCACTTTGGAGGCCGATTACTCGAAAATGGTTGACTTCCTAAAAAAGTAATGTATAAACCTTACTATTATTTCAAAAGACCTATTCAACGATACCCACACGATGGGATAGAATGAAAAAATATTTTTCATCGCCACTTTACATGTATGGAGAGCCGCCATTAAAATATGAAATTAAAGGAAATCTTGAGGGAACCTTACAATTTTCCGTAATAAAAAGTAGCCTATGTCCTTCCCCATGGTCTATTATATATCTGTGCCAAATTTAATCATAATCGGTCCAGTAGTTTTGGAGCCTATACAATGCAAACAAACAAACCTTTCTCTTTGTTATATTAGTATAGATTATTATGAAACCGAGAGCTAGACACAATATATAACTATTCAAAATTTCATCAAAAATACGTAATACACGATACGGTAGAATGTTTTTTTTTCTTCATTCTAATATCTATTCGACGTTTACGAGGGGATCAAATATCTACATACGGAACGTAATTATAATTTGCATCTACAGAAACCACTGATCATTAGGTACTACAAGTAACTAAGTACTAAGTCTCAGTAGTAAATAAATAATAAAACCAACAGGAAGGTAATAATGTGAGCTGTTTACACGATACGGACGCATTGGATTCAATAACTTATAAATTCAAACAAAAGCTCCGGCAGCGACCTGCTCAACAATACTTTGAAGAACAAATTACACGCTACAGTGGATTTCAATCCAGTTACGGATCCGACCAACTCCAAGAAACTATAGCACTTTTATACCTAACACGACGGCTGAAAGAAATTGCAGATTGCAAAATAATTAAACTTTAAAATAGTGAAGAAGTTTTCCGAATTTGTTAAAATATTTTTGAAGATCAGACAAAATTAAAGCAAGATGGCCTTTGATATTGTAAAACCACATTGCAACTTACATAATATTTTTTAACGCTCCTGAAAACGTATTGGTTAATGGTAAACTGTATAAACCATTGTTGTATATATTATAGACGAGGCATGTCGAGGCAAAACTGCCCCCACTTAAATGGCCCCACTTTTGGAGTTTTTGGCGCCATTTTGACATTTGAAGTATGGTGAAAACAAAGATGGCGTAACTTTTTATTGTAAGAAGATTTGTTCTGTCAAATGTACAGTACGTCATAGCCTATCTTGAGTTTTGAAATCTTTGGTACAAACTAAATTCATATGCTACATTATTCAATACTTTTTAACTTATACCATCGCTTATTTAATCTCCTTCAAAATTTAACATTACAACGTTTACACAAAGTTAGGAATACAGAAACTTTGTTTGTTTTAAGTAATCCAGCCAGGTATATTAGCTTTGAATACAAATGAATGTATGAATTTATTTTCCACCGGCTAAGTTATAACTACGCCAAAATATGTAATCGTTTTTAAAATGCAATGTCGTGTTCTGCATATTTTCAAATGCAGCCAGCGCCGGTTCGCGTTAATAAATAAAAACAAAAGAGAGAAACAAAAGCAGAACTTTGGCCGCGTTCTCTTAAACGAAATAAAAATAAATATTTACTTTTGGCTGTAGTGGCATGCAGTACGGCCGTGTACATACGCAATTTGAAATATCCGTATGTTTCTCTGTAGGATGAGTTGGAGATGAATTCTTAAGTGCGGAGCGTCGCCTAATGAAAATATGTTTCTTATATTTTGTCACGGCATTATTTTCGTCTGTCATGACAATAAATAAGAGATATAATGCTTTTGTTTTAGATGCATTTGTAGTAAAAGGTTAAGTTTGCAATGTGTCTTGATTCTTGATACATACAAAGAAATTACTTACCTATTCTAATAATATGCTTATAAATATGTACAGATATTTCACAATACTTTGCAATTTTCTCACAATCAGTTATAATGCAGTTACAGTAATGGAAATCGTCAGTGATCTGGAGTTTAGTTTTTTAATGTAGATACGAGCTACGAGCAATGCTACGTAGCGTAGCGCGTAGCCGGTAGCGTCGTTCACAATAGACAATAATTATCCTATGTGAAAATTTACATCAAACGATTGATATTTTATAACTAAGCAGTATTTAAATCCAATTTAACCAACACTTTACAATAACATAACGTATGATTTTTATAAAATATCAAAAATAAAATAATTAATTTTTGACGTTTAACGGCGTGATTAAAAACGCACAGTCGTCAAACGTGAAGTTTTATTCTTTTAAAGAAAATGGCTTCCCTAATTTCATAATTACCATTAGTGAACGAAATTAAAAAAAAAATATGTCAGTTGTAAGTCGAAGTTTAGTGCAAGTTTTGTGCGGAATATCAGCGTTTCTCTTCGATAATAATAGTACAGTACCATAAAAAGGCATTTTAAAATAGTAAAATTACTAAAGTTACCACGAAGAATTTTAAGATTTGACATGTTTAGTGTGATTTGATAGTTGACAGGTGGTTACAAGGATGTGACGTCATTTTAGCATTTTGGCGGCTTTATTAATTATTTAAGCTTTATGCTGATTTGCAAGGAAAGGAAATAAATTTACAAAGTCCTGAAAAGAAATGGATGCAAATGTATTGTTATTATGAACAATATGACGTATTTTTCAAAAACTTGGAAAATACCTTATTCAGTGTCAACGGTGATTTTGGCCGTTTTGTGGCCCTTTTATCTATCTCGCTTAGTAAAACAGCATTGATGTTTGTCGTTAGTATGGTCCCAGTATTAAAAGAATATAGCGAGCTAATGTCAATATGTCGAAGGTACGTGCGGCGTGTTTGGACGCACTGCGGCTGCCTGCAGTCACGTAAGCCACAGCTATTTACACGACACACTACTTTTAAGTGCATGAAAGTGCTACTTGCAGCCAACGATGCCCCATGAACGCTCGAAATGTTGACTGATCAGTGCTTAAAATGAGAGTAAGGACGCCTGGGCTAACAGTCACCCGTGATCTATCCGACCGGTAACATGGCGAAGTGCTAGGATAAAAAAGTGTAAAAATAATACATAAACCATTCTAAAAGCATGAATTTTCTTATTTTCGGTAAGTATTAATTTAATCTTTAGTATATTTATTTTGCAAAATTAAAAAGCTAATTTAACATAAATTCTAAATGGTTTGGGCCGCCCATTTCGGACATCCTTTTTCTTCCAATGAAGTTGATCGTGTGTGTAAGTGAATACGAGATACTATGAATAATACATCAGCAAAATGAAAAGTAATACAAAATTAAATTAGTAATGTTTAATACGACAGAGTTCCAATTATGTGCTAAGCGTCTACGCGAAATAAAGCTGTATTAGTGATCTGTAAGGTTGATTATCAATAACGTCGAATATAGTCTTGGGCAAAGATTTAAAAACTAAAGATAGGTTATGACGTACATTTGATAGAACAAATCTTCATATAAGAAAAAGTTACGCCATCTTGATTTCACCATACCTCAAATGTCAAAATGGCCCCAAAACCCCAAAGTGGGACCATTTAAGTGGCGACAGTTTTTGCCCCGACATGCCTTGTATATCTTATATACGTCTATAGTCTTGGGACTATGTATCATGTACTTCATATTGTTAACTGAGGACATTTTTTCACAACATTTTTTAGGTGATAGTGAATCCAGGTTTTATAATATTTTACTGCTTTCAGCTGATATTATATGCGGCGTTACGGCCGAGGCGAATAAATATTGCTTACGTGACCACTTGAAAATGTATGCAATGGTTGCAATGGCGATGCTTGCATTAGACCTGGAGCCATACAAATTTGTTCCCTATCATAAACTAACTTTTACCTAGTTTGGGTATGGAACATTACAAGCTAGTTCGTATAGTAGGTTAATTAAAGAAAGACGCAGTAGTAAATTCTGAACGAAAATTATGTACTATCAGGGAATCTAATTCATAAGCAGACTGACCGTTGTCATAATTTGTTCGTATTATGTTATTATTAAGATGTCAAACTGACATTTCTATGACAATTGTGTTGTGACACCTGCTTATAATTTAGATTCCCTGATAGTACTCACATAAACGTAGATCACTTTTATGCCAGAAGAAAGCCGTCTAAAGTGGTGGGAACTAATGCTGTGACAATCTGGCACTCTAAATAATATTACATATACTCGTAGAATATAATATAATAAACAAAGATTTCAAAACTAAAGACAGGCTATGACGTACATTTGACAGAACAAATTTTCATACACAAAAAAGTTACGCCATCTTGGTTGACACCATACCTCAAATGTCAGCCATCTTGATTTCACCATACTTCAAATGTCAAAATGGCCCCAAAAAACTCTAGGGGTGGGGCTATTTAAGTGGGGACAGTTTTTGCCTCAACATGCCTCGTCTATAATATTATATACGTCTATGATAATAAACATATGACATAGTAAGAGCTTTTTAAAACGTACACCGTATAGCGCGGTTAATTTAAGTGTGCGAAGATTTATAGGCGAGTCCCGTATACGGCTGATGTAGGTACAGATTTACACATATATCTCGCTATTTTCCACTTAACACTGCTATTTGTTACAGGGAAAATTGGTGTGATGTTTCTGAATCGGAGCTTCGGAGAATTTAACAGTATGTTATTTACGGAGATCGTGGCTTTTTACTTTAAGTATCAGTTGACACCGAGACTTGACGCTGCACGCACATTTTTAGATAACGATTCAGCTCGCAATTCAAACTCTTGTAAATAAACGTGTACCTTTTTGTGTGGTAAATAAAGTTCATATTTGAATCGCTGTCTTTAAATGTGCTAGCAGCGTCGCGTCGCGTCTTGGTGTGAACTGACTCTTATTCGAATTGGTTAGTAATGGATGATTGAAAAGGAAACAGAAAATCTTCTCCTATGTAGCTGAAATCGTTCGTCGTGTTCATCATTATACAGAATGATTCGTTGGAAGTGTAATATTTTGTTAAAATACATGCAATATGGGACATACATTTGTTTTAAATCAGAAAAATTCTTATATTATTCGAAGATAAGATTAGAATAGAAATATGGACCGAAAAATGCAAAAAGTACATTAATCAGTTGCTAAATTAAAAAAGTTGCAGGTCTAAAAAAACGACGATATTTTGCTATTTTCCCCCTATTTCCTGTTATGTATCAACAAGCGAAAGCTAACTAGCTTTCGTCTGTTATATGTTCTCGCCTGTAGTTTATTTAGGTTATATTCAATTGGTTATAGCCGAAATAAAAGGATAAATGGTTCTCATATAATTGTGCTTTAAATACTTGTTAGAAACAGGTAGTGTAGTCAAGTAGGCTGGCTAGATGTACGAATAAGTCTTATGTTATATATCTTTGTATAATGTCTCCGTCCATCATTGCAAATGAATATCATAAAGTCACTTGTATAAAATAAAATACATTATTCATAACATTATTATGTTATTTCTCTCGGGCGACATGACGTTTTCTTATGAACAGAGGGAGAATGAAGGCGTAATAATAAAAACCCGGATGTCCCTAGATTGCTCTTAAGGCCGCCAACGGCCCGGGAAATAACTATTTAATGTATGCAAGCCTTTTACACTGGCATGGTAATGGAACATTTTTAACGTTGGGGTCGCGTTATGTTCGCAAATGCTTTTGCTGACGTCGCCTTTATGAGTTTACTAGCTGTTGCCCGCGGCTCCGCTCGCGTAATTACAGTATCCCAAAGGAACAAGTACAATGGTACTTTTTCGGGATAAAAAGGAGCCTTTGTTTTAATCCAGAGCCTAAACTACTACCATACCAAATTTCATTCCGTTCAGTAGTTTTTGCGTGAAAGAGTAACAATCATCCATCCATCCATCCTCACAAACTTTCACATTTATAATATTAGTAGGATTTTGCTGCATGGATGTGTAGGACTTATTATACCTTACCTAATGATACGAATTAAGAATGAAGGTTAAGGATTTGACAAAAAATCTTAAGTACTATCAGGTAATCTAATTCTTAAGCAGTTATAGTGTGCTCGTAATTTATTTGTATTATAATGACGCGGACGGCATGCAGTCACGATACAAATCAGTAATCAGTTTGACAATATTATTTTAAGTTTGTCAGTATTATTTTTATACGAACAAACTGTGACAACGGTCAACCTGTTTAAGAATTAGATTCCCTGATAGTAAATCATTGTATATTAATATTGAAAGTAGTGAAAAGGATCACTAGTCGGTCTATAACTATATTTTGGACACAAAACTATAAACCCGATGACGTTAATAAGCCTATGTTATCCGGGCTATTTTTACAAGTTTATTGACATCGCATTCAATCAGGCGCTACGATGGATGAAACATACATACATACATACACAGACTGCCATTCCTTTTGGCTTCAACGTAGTTCGGTAAAAAAAGAAAATATCTTAAAAAGGAGAGTTGTTAATTATAATAGACACAATTATTAAATCAATTTTCCATAGAAAAGTAACGAAAGCTCGACGAAAGTTTGATGCTTAAACATTTTATAGCATGATGGAGGTGTAATTTTGTTTTAAGAATAAGATTTCATAAAACAACGTTAAATTAGTTTATGAACAGGTCGACGAATTATAATTAGATTAGTAATTACGTTAACGTTTCTACTATATCATTTAACGATTAAAAACTAAATCGAACGATAATCTAAAATGAATATTTTCGTGAAATAAGATTTGAATTTAAAATACTTCTGAAATAAATAAAATTTAAAAAATAAAACATATATGTGACTGGGATTCGAACCGACCACATTACGAATTTTTGTACACAGCAAAGAGAAAACACATATATAAAATTATATAGCTTAAAATGCGCAGTTTCAGAGAGATAACCCAGCTAGATCGATTTTTCTCTCTCCCAAAACTCCCTGCATACTAAATTTCATGGTAATACTTGAAGCAGTTTTCGAGAAACCGATTATTTATATACTAGATTGTCTCGTTTAAACATTAAGATGTTAAGTAATGTCTCTTAACAGATAGTGAGAACGATACGATTTTATTATAAAACGAACAAGTTCTGGGGTAGATCACACTACATTATTAATATTATATTCATATTATTTCAATTCCCTGTGGACAGGGAATTGAAATAATATGTGTGAGTTATGCGGATATAGTACAAAGTACTATATTCGCATAACTCACAGAAGACTATTTGTTTTAACATGTATTGCATATAAAACAGGAATCTAAACTCAGGAACGTCATACACTACCTAAAAAGCAGATTTTCCATGCGCAGGTTAGTGTGGAATACCTGAATAGGATGATAGATAAAGTGAAAAATGGGGCAAAATAAAGGTGCACTTAGCGAAAGCCATGCACTTCCACTGTTTGAGTAGTTGATGTAAAATTCAGCCTTCAGAAGCAGAGGGAATTTTAAAAACAGCGGAAAATTGTTTAAAAAATCTACCTAACTTGCAGCGCTCTTGTTTCGCATGAAGATGAACTTTTAAAGTTTCGCAACGGAAAATGGATTCCGTGAAAGGCGTAAAGTTTAAATAAGCGATCCTAAAGATATTCCATAAATATAAAACCTGAGATTTTTAAACGCGTTATTAATTCACCGGTAATTAGCTCTGGTTTACTTACACTGAGAGTTGGTTGAACGTGAACTTTTAATTATTTAAAACATAAGAAAGCGCCATTATAATTTATACCTTTATAAATTCCTTCTATTAACAGCCTCCGTGGCCTAGTGGCTTGGCTCTCGACTCGGAGACCGTTGTTTCCATTCCCGCATTGGAACAATAAAAAATGTTGTTTCTAAGTTTGTTCAGGACAATGCAGGCTGATCACCTGATTGTCTGACAAGAAATATGATCCATGCGTCGGATGGGCATGTAGAATGTCGGACCTGCGCCTGATCTGCGCCAGTCGTGTCGGTTATCCGTCCCACTGGGTTATGAGAGTAAAGGAATAGAGAGTGCTCTTGTGTACTGCGCACACACCTTGGCACTATTAAATTACTCCTGCGTAACGAGCCTGGTTTCAATGAAACCGGCCACCGTCACCGAAATCTATATAGAAAGTATATATATATATATATATATATATATATATATATATATATATATATATATATATATATATATATATATAGAAATTCCTTCTAAAATTAAGACCGTTTGAGTCGCGCCATCTTTTTTAGCGTTCCGTAATACTCAAGGAACCCTTATAGTTTCATTCTGTCTGTCCGCCTGTCTATCTGTCAGACTGTTTGTATGTCTGCCGGTCTGTCTGTCCGCACTTCTAGCTTCTGTAATTATTAATATAAATGGAAGTAAATTATTTTGAGCGAAATCGGATAAAACTTTTGAAGTTATTCAAAGAAAACCTATTGCGCGTTGATAGTTACGGAACCCTCCTTAGACAAGTCGTAACATGCTCTTGGTTAGGTTATTTGACATACATTTCTATACTAATATTATAAAGAGAAAAGATTTATTAAATAGGTTTCGAAACTACTGGACCGATTTTGATGACATTTGGCACAGTTATACAGTGATGGACATAATCATACTTTTTATCGCGTTAAAATGTACAGTTACCGCGGGGTTAGCTTTGCACGCAGGAAATAGCGGGCAACATCAAGTTTTTACTAAAATATAATCCTAATATAAAAATCATTGGGATATCGCCATTGGGGCATTGGTTTATTTTATTGTTAAATTGAGGGAAAGCTTTTTACAGAGCTTTGAGGTATTTTTATTTATCCATATCTATATCGTAACTGTTCGCTGTCTATACATGGAATTATATAAGATAAACTATTACAAGGGGGCTATATGAACGAGATTGAACACAAAACAATGATTTTTAGAATTTTCGCCTGTCTGTTTGTCTGTACGTTTGTACAAACGCTAATTACAGAATGGATTTTGATAAAATTTGGTATGTAGTAGTTGAGACTCTGGATTAACACAGACTTTTTATTTTGGAAAAATGTACAGTTCCCGTTATATTTGTTTTTGCGCGTACAAAGTCAACGGCTTAACCGATTTGAATGCGGTTTTCACTAATGCGTTTTGGTTACTCCTCTCCAGTTACATTTTAATTACCGGACTTCCAAAAAAAAGGCGGTTCATTATACATTCGGCATACCCTATATTCAAAATTGTTTTTTTGCTGTAAAGTGTATAATCCCCAATGTGGTGATACTTTTTGACACCAAAGTGGTGACCTGATGATGGCATCCATGAGGAATCGAGGGAACTCTTTGAAACTTATATGAACAAATATAGTGATTTTGAATTTTTCTGAACTAGTCCAGGCATATGCTACCAAAAATAAAGATTTTGCACCAAGGTATACCATGGATCCAAAAGTACTGAACATAACTTCAAATTATATAAACGAGTAGTATAAAAGTACTTCGTAGTAGTAAAGACGCCAAAATATTTAGATTCCTCCAGATAAAAAATATTTTGAATAATGGTAACAAAATTAATTTTAAAATTCCAATGATGTCCGTAATTTTAAATCCTTTTTTTTAAGCGTTTTAAATGGAAATATATTTAATGAACTTGGAAGTGAAGGCTGAACTTGACATTTACATAAATGTATGAATATGTATGAATTTAATTTTTTATCAAAATTACGCAAAAGCGGTTGAGGGTTATTTTTGGTATTTTTTAATCCAATTATTCTGTTTGCCGGCTCCAATTGTGAGCCTAATGATATGAATATTTCATTCGAACGTATTTGAATTAGATGTTTGCACTTTTTATTGAAAAAAAAAAAGAAAATCTGGTGAACATTCTATCGCTTATTTTTATAAACAAATAAATAAAAACGACGTTTTTTACTCAGTTTAAAGTTTTGAGACCATGTCTTACAATAAACATGTTTTAAGTAAGTTAAACTTGAGGCAAAAAAGCTTTAATGCTATATAATATGCAGTCACCAACATGCAGTTTTTTTTTCATAAACCATTTTTGTTACTGAGAATTTTTTTAGAGCTTACTGATCGTACAAAACACTAATTGGTTGTAAGAACCAACAATGGGAGTCACAAAAAGATAAATAGATTAGTTACATTTTATTGTTGATGCAACTAAAAATTCAACATGTTTAAGAATACTATGCGTTTTTACCCGACTACGGCAAAGCCAAAAGGAAGGGTAATGTATTTGGCAGTGTATGTATGAATGTATGTACGTTTGTTCCACCGTAGCGCCTTACCTACTGATCCAATTTTAATAAGTTAGGTGTCAATAGATTCGCAACAACGCCCGGGTAACATACTCTGTATATTGTACGTAGTCGTCTTAAAGTTTTTATAAACATTGTAGTTATTCACAAAGAAGTTTCGTTAAAGCGAATGGAAAGCGATTGATGCCAACTATCTTCCCGAACACCAGCGAGACTTCAATGCTAGATGCTGGAATTTCAATGTTGAACACCACAGGAGCGCAGAGTGGACATGTTCGAGCTAGGAATGTCACTAACGGCTCTGTAAATAGTTTTTAATGTGTAACATGTTTCCCCTCGCTTTCCTGCAATTTGTGCGAGTGATGGTACGGAAGTGTGTGACTGGAAGTCGTGGAAGCGCGCGCTATTTAAATTGACCAAAGAGCGCGCGGTGGTAGAGTTGGCCGAAGTTTCAGATTCGAATAAAATATTTCAGCATTTAGCTTTTTTAAATTTGGACGTTGGTTTTAGTCACTGCTTAATGGAAAAGTTTCCGTTTTTTTATCTTAATAGAAAATCGTGCTAAGCATTGTGTGCTTTTGTTGTTGTTACAATCGTATCCGAATAATTAATATTAATTTAAAAGGGGATAGATATTCTCGATTCTTCAGAAAATAGAGAGAAAAAGCACCTTAAAATTGTGTATAATGATAGAACATTAAAAGTTAAAGCCTATTTATTTAGCTTGAAATTATTCTACTAAATACTATTAAACTATCTTCGGTTTTTATTTTATATTTGATTGCGAAATAACAAAAGGATATAAATGCTTATAATTACTCCTACGATTGGAAGTCGTTTAGGATTCTGGTAGTAACGTCGCAGCGTATTGGCCTTTTATTCTTATAATATATTACCTCTACGAAAGGTCAGTATCAGTGTTGCCAATTTCCAGCGATTCTTATGGCGGCCGGTAAATTGAGTCGCCAATTCTCGGCAACAAATATTTCATATCTACTGGACGCGTCTCGGTGTAACGAGTCTGTATTATGTATCGATATCCCATTTCACGGACGTACACCGTCTAAATGCTCGTGGATTTATAACCTTCATTTTGTTGCTTTGTGTTAAGAATTGAATTTACTCTTCGTTTCCAGTTCCTTTTTTAAAATCTTAAGTCAAGATCTTTTTACATTTTCTATTAACGCTTTTATTAGATACTAGCTGGTGCCCGCAACTTCGATTGCGTAGAACTATTAATGTAAACGGAACCCAATATTTTTATATATAATAAGTAGCCTTAGTTACTCCTTAAACATTAGCTATCTCATATCTGCCAGTGAAAGTCCGGTCAAAATTAGTCCGGCCGTTTCAAATATTGGGCAGAACAAACAGGCAGAAGGACAGATATACCAAAATTTTAAAATTAATTTTTTGCTGTATGTATAGTATACTGTATCATATTTTGCTTTTAGTGCAAAGTTGTTAATTTGCAATTAGAAACACTTAAATTTTATTTATTTCTATTTTATAGTATTGTATAGAGTATGTACAGATTTGGTACTGATCAGCATCACATTTGGGATTCATTATTTAATAAGCAGGAATTAAAAATAATGTCAATTTACTCATATGATTAATTTATTCGACAAATACTTGCTTTAATGTATAATAAAATACTTGCCAGATATTTATTTAACGTCCAAAATACATGTACAATCTCATTTTATTACATTTATTGCCGTTCCATTTTTGCCCAAGTGACAGAACAATATCCCTATTATGTTGTGTGGGATATTTATTTATTTATTTTATTTAATAATTTATGTACACAGAATAATAAATTATGAAATCTTAATATATCATATTTTTATAAATTAAATATTAAAATTGTTGATCAAAGATACATAAATCTAAAAGAAATAGGTATTTAGATTGACACGATTAAAAATTATAAGCAAATAAAAAATATTGCCCATCTCTTTCTCACAAAACGATTTGTTACGTCACATATACCGCCATACATTTTGTAATGACAAATGTATGGCGGGTGCAACCCGTGACGTCACAGGCCGCTTTCTTTCATAGTGTAAATTTAAATTGTTTGTATCTTCGTTATTTTTTAAGATATACGAAAATGGGTTCTAGATTGTTTATTAACATGTTGTCTAACATCGAATAGACGAAAAAAATCTTTTTAGGCAACATGCCTATTATATGACATCTAGTATTTCACTACGTTGAACACGCGGCACCTTATTGGTGCTCTTAGTTTTCAAACTACCTACACTTTATTCGTTGTATCAAACTATTGTTCGCGTATCTCAGTCTTTGTTCTCGTGAAGGGTTCTTCTTCATTGCTCGTGCGCGTCATACGCATTGACACCCACCTGGATAGGCGCGCCCGCTGCGTCATCCACTACCGTCGTCGTCGCCGGTCTTGTCGTGATCTTCTCTGATCGCCCCCAAAGACCATCCAGTTAACAAAGTATAGTAGTTCTTGTGCCTAATGATCTTGTGTAACCAGCCGATAGGAGGCAGCTGAAGGAGTGCTGCCAGGGGATACCAGAACGAACCTCTGAGGTCAGTTGTAGCTTAGTTAAATACAGCCTACAATAGCATATCTACCAATCTTTGTCCTAGGTGCAGTCGCCAACATATCGACTACTTACTAAAAAGGTCGAATCGTCATAATATTGCTGGACTGTATCGACACAAAGCCTTCATTTTTTTTTAGATGTTCGTTAGGATATTGTAAAAGGTTGACTTCTGTAAACCCTAGTTTTTTTAAAGAAATATGATTTTATTATTCTATTTTGTTTGAAGGACCTTTATAGAAAATTACACGACGGTCCTGTTACAGGAATAATATTTATGTCAGGTTTAGTTCCCACATTGTATGGATTTATGAGCTGCAGGCGTGTGTTAAGAGAATTTTTGGCGTCGTTTCAGCCAGTTTATTACTGGGTGGTACAATTTTAAACTGTTTTAGCTAACTTAAATGTTTCGTTGTTTATGGTATTTGCCATTAAAGTAAGTTAGACTCGAGTTTTTGCTATTTTTTGTGCAAGCAAACCTATTATTTTTAAAGCTGCAAAAGTAAATCTGTCGCCATAAATTCTTACAAAGATTTTTCTATTTCGAATAGTTTTGAAAATATTTAGGCGCTTTATAATTTTTATTCTATGGGGCTTTTAATAAAAAAATAAAGAAATGAATATTTTCACTTTGATAAAAATTACAAAATAAAATACATCTAGTGGATATAATTTAATGTTTTCCATCAATCTCGTAAATAATTTCTTATCGGTTGTCCAGTGTGACAACCGATTTTCATGTTATGATCTTTAAGTCTACCTATCTAATGATTTGTTAAGCTTTCTTCACTGAAATTCTGAATTATTTCTGCTGATTAGGTATAGGCTACAGTTAAATTATAGCATTGTCAATTTAAATATCAGACAGGACTCCAAAATTTTTGATATGTAAAAAAATGTTTTGTACGTAAACAGTAAGAGAGAATGTTATAAATTATACGTTATTGTTAGTTATTATTATAGATTATAAGATATATAAGATATATATTTCAAGGTATGGGTTCATCAGTTTCATTAAAATTTTGTTGAAATAAACGCTCCACATTCCACAATAGATACGATATTTTATAATTTACTTGCAAAGTGCCTATCTTCTGTTAATGTTAACAGCGAAATTGTTAGTAAATCGTGATTAATTAATAATATTAACACAACTATTTAGGGAATACAAAGTTTTCCATCGAAAATGGATTATCATACATGATCTCAAGTCAAGTGTGCATTAGTCAGAAACCCCGTCGGAATACACACCATATTAATAAAGATTAGGCTGTATTAATATTCTCAGCCCGCCAGGATTACTGTCAATCTGAATAAAACATGGCCGAACTCTGCACTTAAAGGTGCCGAGTTTCCCCCAGTGAGCTCACTCGCTCACTCGCCAGTGAATTATGCAATTTCACTCCCCAATAGTAAATCCCTTTTTAATCACGCTGTTTTTATATGTCTGCTATTAAAAAACTGTTTGTAAACTGCGTATATCTTAGGTAATGTCAGTACCTAGGTAACCGAGCTCTGCCCGGAGTTCCGATAAATAAAAAAAAATAAAAAGAATCACAAAAATCCTGATCGGGACTCGAACCCGAACGGAACTTTGAAAATTCGGAACGTTGTCCGAAATTTCGAACAAAGCCAAAATTATAGCGTCATCTGGTGGCGTAAGTGGTATCAAAAACGGTCAATACGAATTTTCGATTATTTTTCTGTCACCAGGCGGCGCTTGGTAGCACGATGGTGCTTGTCGTGTCAAAAAGCTGTCAGATGTCACGAATTTAAAAACCCTCATCACTGATATACTGTTGCACGAAAGAAAAAATATAGCTTACAAATGAGCAGTTTCCCAGGAATAAGACCTAGCTACATCGACCCCCCCCAACTCCCTGCATACTAAATTTCACGGTAATACTTGCAGCCATTTTCGAAAAACCGATTACATTTCAAGTATAAGATTTTCAGCCAATTTAGATTATCTATTTATGTGAAAATTATTTACAATTTAAAATATTTAACTATTATATAGGGCTAGATATATTTTTACACGTATTTTCTTTTTTTTACTGAACACACTCCTGTAAGCACGCTGAATAAACATCACACTTCACAACAAACATCATGATGAGATACAACAACAATGACAAGATATTCCAACATAAAGTTTGATTACTTATTTCCCTAAATAAGAATGCAAAGCCTTAATTACCAAGTCGAAAAATTCCTAATGAAGCGGCGGTATGTGGCCGAATTAAGTTTTAATCTAGCCGATAAGTCGTATAAAAAGCTTAATTCAAAGTGGATTTGGCAAAGGCCGTGTGACTCATTCGCCGGACTGCAGCCAGATATTAAGAGAGCAAATTATGTCTGGAAAACGCTACGTTCATTTGAATTTTCATCGGCGGGGCTCTAGAAAAAATTATGAATTCTCATAGAATATTTAATGTGGAATATTTCAGTGGAGCCTTAATGTTCTATTATAATAACTTCTCGTGAAATTCTCGAATTTTAGTCCCCATTAATATTTAAACAAAAACAATGAGGAGTTCAGGTTCATGTCAGTGTCAGTATCATTTCATATCATATCGATTGTCAGTGAATATTCAATTATCGCTCCACAATTTGCTGTTAAACGTTCAGTTCAATATGTGAAACAAATCATAGATTTTATGGACTACGATCTAGCTATTGTCTACTTGTTAAGAAACAAAAACGAAACAACTATTTATTGAACCTTTGAGTTGGGATTTTTTTATTAAAGGTGTGAGTACCTACATAGATTTTTGAACCACACTTCAAATAAGTTTACTCTCTAACATAAAAATTATGCAGAATAGATTATAGTAAAAGTTAGTAAATTCTATTTAATTAACAGCGAGTGTGCAGGACAGGTAAGTTAGTCCCCAACTAATACTAGATACTGGAATCAAGTGAGTAGCACACAGCAGCTAGAATTAATTGACCCTCTATCACACCCCTCTGTGCGATTAAAATATTTATTTTAATTAGTTAATTTTATAACACAGCTATATTACGAAAACTATTCGAAATATAATATTCGGAATAGTGGTAGAGATATCCCTTGCGATTAAAAGCAATTTTATTTCAGAAATTCAGCTGAAAGAAGAAAATCGTTCAATCATTTGGTTTTGCTTATTTATATAGAAGTTAAACAAATATATTTTACAAAAACATATTTTATGTTTAGCGCTCACAACAGCTGCGAAATCGCTGGAAGATGTCCAAAATAAACTTGAAACGATCATCGGCAGATACATTGACAATACAATAGGTAGTGTAGACATAATCTTACATATCTTATACTTTAAACGAGACAATCTTGTATATATATACAACCGTGAACCGACGAGCGGACCCGACAGACGTTGTCCTGTCGGGCTGATTTGTGAATCTAAACCAACCAGGGCGCCACCCAAACGCATACAATAAAATTCATTCAAATCGGTCCAGCCGTTTAGGACGAGTTCAGTGACATACACACGTACAGTAGAATTATATATATAAAGATATATTTTGTATGCAGGGAGTTGAGAATAATCTATATAGCTAGGTTATATTCCTGGGAAACTGCGCGTTATAAGTTTTTTATTTCGTTGTGCAACAATATATCCATAGTTTTGCCTCTATTTTGTCAGTCCGATTGGCAGTTTGGTATACGTATGTATAATTTTGGCTTTGTACGAAAAAATTGTGAACGTGGTGGGTTCGAATCCCGGTCAGCAGGCTTAGCATGCGCACGTAGAGAAACACCGAAGAATCGTTAAAATGACAGATTGAAGAAACATTAATACCATTCGGAGCAAAATAGTTCTTAATGTAAGGCAGCAAGGTCGATGCATCGTCGTTAAGAGAAACAACATTTCTTTTCTTCCCGAGCATGAGCTCTCTTTACTTTTTTTTAATTTACTAGAACTCCGAGTAAAGCTCTACTACAAAGCAAAGGTACTACTAGCGGATACGTGATAGTTTCGCTTCGATTTTATTGTAAATAAATAATTGAATAGGTATAAACATAATTTTGAAAGTAGTATGTATCTATGTACATAATTTTTAAGGTTCGTAGTTCACGTCGCGGAACCCTTATGCTACGTTCCCACGAGCGTTTTTTTGTGGTCGCGACAGAAAAAACAGCACTGTAAATAGAACTGTGCGCCTATACAATAGAGCTGAAAATTGTGTAGAGTTGTCAAATCTAACAATTGACACTTCGATTTTCAGCTCTGTTGTGTTTGCGCAGAGTTTTATTTACAGTGCAGTTATATTGTCGCGACCACAAAAAAACTATCGTGGGTGCGAAGGCTTATATTTTTATTGTCTATCAGTCGGTCCGTCCGTCCGAGGCAAGCCGATTGCCTTATAAATGTTTAGTGCTAGAAAGATTTAACTTTGCATGGATGTGTGTGTTTATCACGTCGACAAACTGCTTAAATAAAATCAAGAAAAATATTTTTTTGGGGTACCTCCCCTACACGTAAAGTGGGGATGATCCTTTTTCTCTCGTACCTACCTACCTACGGTAGGTACCGTAAACCGTAACCTACCCCTTAGTCTGGGGTATCATAAGATACGTCTTTTAAAGAAATTTATAGGTTATCAGGGCAATATTTTTATTTAGGTATCCGTTTGCGAGATATTCAACTTTAAAACGCATTTTTTTTTAAAATAGGCCCCGCACCCTCTAAAGGCTGGCTCGAAAAATCTGAAAAATTTCATTGGTAGTCCATGTGATGAACTTTGAAAGAAAACTATAACGGCTTAGACAACTATGTAGTTCAGGCATTATAGACGTCTAATTTGTATAATGCGCTTAGGTACTTGGAAAACAAAAAATAACGATTTATGTAAACGTGTAAAATATTAAAATTAAATAATTAATGGCTGATTACGGAACAACATTCTATGACATATTCTATAGGCCGGTTTTTTAGTTATATAATAATCATTTATAATGGTATTGGTATTTTATTAGAGAATGTTTTTTAAAATAATATAAATATACTTTAAGTTCTTCTTCTTCTTCTTTAGGCATAGCCTTTTAGCCTCATGGGATTAGACAACAATTTTCAGCTTTCTCTGACACTTGTCACTGTCTGTTCATAAAGCGGTTTGAACTAGGCCTACACCAAACAAAGTCTAAATGCCTGTGGCTCATTGTTACATGTCGGTGAGACAGGCGGATTCAATAAATGTTGGAATTAATAGTGAGTGATTCAATTGCAATACTCGCAGCAATCAATTAGTGGGTTCGACAAAGCGACGCGTTTCGTACTTAATTAGTTTGGTGTTCGTCCCGCCTTCTGTTTATTGCGATTTGTCGCAAATTACTTTACTTCTATATCGACTATCGATTATTTGTAGTCACTAAAGCTAAAATACGCGAGCGAAAACAAAAATGCCAATCGTGCCTTTTCAAAAACATACACATCGCGCCGTTAGGTAAAATATTTGTTTTAATTTATCAAAATACGATAAAAACATACTCTTAATTAACTCTCTTAAATATTTAACTAACGAAAGAGATAAAATTAAACAAGCTTTCAAAGATAAACTTATAAAATTTTCCCTGAAATCGAACAATATGCGCACTCTAAAAAGAAAGAAATAACAAATTATGTCATGCGTAGTGAACGTGCTTTCGTAAAATGAATCGATATTTTACATCAGCAGTCAGCGGTCCCATGGTGTAATGGTTAGCACTTTGGACTCTGAATCCAACGATCCGAGTTCAAATCTCGGTGGGACCTGATAACTTTTACTTTTTTTTTGCATTTTTATTATTTTTCTAGACGATTGAGTTTTATGTATGATTTTATTTTATTTTTAAAAAGAATTAATTATTTCACTTTTAAGAGTTTATTTCACATTATTCTTCTTGTTATTTGTTGTGATTCAGAATAGAGTTCAGAAGAAAGTAGGTAAAAATTGTAATCTGTTTTAGTATTTTTTCTTTGCTTATTAAAACTTAATAAATAACCTAACCAAGAGATTTTTTAAATAATTTTAAAAGTTAATGTCTGATTTGGCTCAAAATAATTTTCCTAAAGAGTATTTACATGGAACAAAAAACAAGAGTATTTACCTAAATTATAGTTAGAAACTTACAATTTATAGAAAATTGTAAGTTTCTAACTATAATACACTGGCGGACACATAAACTGCATCATAGTGTAAGATAACTTTCAATGAAATATAATTAGTGAAAGTGCAAACTCTCTGATATAAAAACATAATCTTAATCTGATAAAAAAATCAATTCATGTGTGTATAGGTCAACTTTTCTCACTAAAAGAATCAAGTTACTCCTTTTGCAGCTTTTTGGAATGAAATAGTGAACAGAACAAAAACGAAGTTATTATGAAAATATTACAATACTAAGGAAAGAAAAAGTATTTTTTGTTTTTAATAAGGTGTATAGTCATTTTGCCCTAATAACTGATTTAAGTCAGTTTCGCATCGACCTGATCAGTGTTTTTAAAAGATCTTGCGGAGTATTGTCCCATTCTTGTGACAATGCAACTCTGAGCTCCGCAACCGTTGTTGGGACCGGATTTCTTGTAAATATAGCTCTTTTTAGGTTGTTCCACACGTGTTCTATCGGATTGAGGTCCGGGCTACGTACTGGCAATCCATGGAACGAATCTCAACCTGAGTATAGTATTACTCAACTTGTCTCGCTGCGTGCGGACGAGCATTATCCTGCATTAGAATGAAGTTTTCGCCTATAAATCCGCTAAAAGGTACCACATGAGGATCCAATATCTCCGTTATATAGCGATGTGATGTTAAACCACGGTTACCACGGCCATGTGTGTCTGCGTCAATAAACACAAGTTCAGTTCGAGCATCCATCGATATGCCGCCCCAAACCATACAACACCCGCCTTCAAATGGAACCCTCTCCTCAATGCAATTTTGAGCATATTGCTCTCCTCGTCTACGGTAGACTAGTCTGCGACCATCAGCACCGTACAAACAAGTCCTACACTCATCAGTGAATAATACTGAAGCACATTGCTCTTCAGTCCAATTTAAGTGTTCACGAGCAAATCTTAGTCGAGCTTGCCTGTGAGCTGCAGACAATTTTGGTCTATTTGCGGGTCTGAAAGGTGTGATATCACGCTCTTTTAGCCTTCTTCATATGGTTCGTGCACTAACTGCTACGTCATGTACCTGGTGGAGCTCATTTTTAATGCTTATGTCTATAAGATCGATTTCGCAAGGAAGTTGTCACAATAAACCTGTCGTCACGAGACGTTGTCACCCGAATTCTGCCGGTTTCACGTCTTCTTTTGAATGAACCTGTCTCTATAAGCCTTCTGTAAACTCGGGAAACAGTAGACTGGTTTACATTTAAATGTGCAGCAATTGTTCGTTGGTCTAGGCCTTGCTGCACTAGAGCAACAATTTGTGCGGCTTTTTCGGACGATACGTCCATATTCGTGTTTAAAATGAAAACAGACTAGCAATTAAACAAGTAGTAACGATAATTCAACATGTAACAACAAACAAACAAAAAAATAACCATCAATCACAACATTAACGTAACAACGAGTTAATCTTTAGTAAATTGACAAGATTTCTTCTATAGAATATATACTTTCTTTTGTGACAGTACCATATTTAAATTTGATTTTATTTTTGTGTTTATAAACCAGCCATTATTTTCCAATACCAATAAATGTAAAAAGTTTGCATATTTCGTAATAAAATTTGATTGATAGTGCTCTTGCACTATGATGCAGTTTATGTGTGTGCCAGTGTAGATTGGAAATGCCAAGGGTATACATAACCCAGATAGGCATTACTGGGGATGACATTTTTTTTATTCTCATTCCTGTTGCATAATATAGTAGTAATAAAAAGTAGAAATGTCAATGTCTTATTGACAGATGTCACAAGCACAGCCTATCTAGTTTAATTTAGTTAGCCAAAAGGCTATATATAGTGTAGACGTATCTCTGTTAGGCATCTCTCATATGTAATACGTATCTTTGTTAAGCATCTCTGTCATATGCACCAATAAAGAAGAATATCACAATTGTTGCTGTATTATTATTATCACCACTCAAGCGTAAGAAGAATCTGTAAGAACCAAGACGTCGCAACAACAATCCCCACTTCACATATATGGGATGCCACACCTAAAATATAAACTTATAGTTATTTTATGAATAAATAAATTGATTATGCCAAAAATAAAGTCTTTCCGTTCCTTTTATTTTTGCTTTTGAGCTATGGAACCCTAAAAACAAAATTTTCTACCTACTTAGGTAAGGTAATGATCTTAAAAGCATAATCTCTTTCTAAGATCTATTTGACCCAGTCTAGCTGTGGGTTAAGTAGGCCTCAGGCTGCTATCAACCTGATACCCATGCTTCTCTCTAGTTTTAGTAGCGGCCAGGGTCACCCAGATTTAGTGGAGGTCACGCGTGGCTACGACTCCCATAGCCATCGTTAGCGCGGTATACCGTTATTTCCCGTACCCACACCATTATAATAGAAGGTAAATTGGTTCAAACCCATGTTTTGTTCAGGTGGTCTTTCGGCAAAATATAGAACTCGCGCTCTGCGTATAATAGATAATTGGAATTAATATGACCTTATAGAAAGCAGAAACATAGAAATCCACAGAGTCCAACTTTATTAAATAGCTAAGTTATAACTTAATTATTAAGACCTAAAGGGTAAAGCTTAAAGCACAGAAAAAGGGTAGAAAAACTATGTTCTTTATTAATCTTTTAGTACTTTAAAAACGCGTCAACTTTCTAAAGATATGAGCGTTGAAAGATATTTTGTTTCCATTTATTGTATCAGCTTGTAATGTTGTTCTAGAATGTTGAATGCAAAATAAATTCTAAAATAAAAATACTATCTACCTGAATTAAATCTTGTGACACACTGGCAATCTGTGCGATGAAATAACATATTAATTTCTTATTACATAACTTTGTAGCTAAACCTACTAAACAGATAATACTGCAAAAACTATCTGTCAGTCCTACAAAGGCGCTACAAAGCTATTACTACTAGTGTAAGATATTTGAAAAGCAATTGACTGTAATTTTTTTATTACATAAATGAATAGTGCTCTGGAAAAAAAAAGAAAATTTACAAAAGGAATAGTATACTAAACATCAATATTTTTATATTTTCATAGAAATCGCGATTGTGTAAAGCACAAGAGAGTTTCGCGAAAACGCCCCATACAAAAGTCGACCGGTAGGTGACGTCAAGCGCCTGTATGTTGCTACGAATTGTATAGTCATATGCTCAAAATTTCTGATTTCTCCGAAGCTTATGTTCACACTCACCATAGTAAATCTGTTTGTATTTGATGTAAGTAAACTATTTATGTAGGCTTTGTACACTGATTTTGTAAAAAAACGTTCCAACTTTTTTGTAACATTGAAATGCTCCTAATAACAAAACTACACATAAAATTTTAATTATTTTAAATATTGTCAAGTTGTGATACCTCATTATTTCTGAATGTTAAAAAAAACCTTCATTTTTACATGCAGGCAAATATCCAATTACAAATACGTTGTACAAACACTTTCCGAATTCTTTAACAAAAGCAGTTTCAAATCTTTGAGTTGCAGGTAGTCTTTTCATAAATCCAGTATCATCGAAAGCTAACGTTTAGCATAGCTTGTATAGGGTAAGTAACCTTTAGCACAGCGATTTAGTTAGCTACGAAGAAAGAATAAGTAGGTACCTTTTGCATTTTTATTGGACATTTTCTCCTCTCGACGCTTCAGCTTTGAATAATACTATTTCAATAGAGGCGCTTCTGCTTTTCAGCGTTAAATGCCTGTCTCCAGCCATTTGTCCGAGAGCAAGGGACAATAGGTAGCGAGACAATGTAGTATAAGTAGGGATGATTATATTAAGCTATTTAAGGCCTAGGCAGAAGTCTATGAATAGGCAACATAAATCTCGATCACTTACGAACATATTTTTCTTTTCCAAATTGCAAGTAATCTGGTTAAGATTTAAAAATCGATCTAGGTCTTATCCATGGGAAACAGCGCATTTTTTTTTCATCTGAATGCATAGTTTATTCGAAAGTACATAATTGATGTAGATGAAATTAAAACTTCTCAAGCTGACCCACCGACTCTCATCATTTTTTAAAATGGCGTTTGAGCTATTTGTGATCTTTCACCCCCGGATAATCAAAAACATTTTTAAAGACGTTAGACGTTACGTAAATTTAGGAACTACAAAAACTGTGTTTTTTTTTTATTTGGCTTTGATTAACAAATAATATTAGTCTAACCTAGTTAAGTTAGGTTAGTTTAGTACTTAATCGGAACCATAAATTCCAATAGGTCTTGACTCTTAATAAATGCTACGAATACCAGTAATTATATTATAGGAATTCTTGAATATTAGAAACTTTGTGAAAGTATGTCATCATAGGTTACCTAATATTATGTAGATACAATAACTCTGCGAACGATTGAGGTGGCTTTTATTTTTGATACTCCGGTCTTCACACTTTCCGAGTAAGTCAAGGGTACTTAAACGAAAGCTTTTTCAATATCACCCAAGGGTCCATAAATTAAGGTGAGCCTTCGAAAAAGTCAATTTTGTCGGTGCTTACCCGGTAGTCATGATTAAAGTTCCAAGAAAACCTTACATAAAGTTCAATCTAACATAATTTGGGTCAAATGTTTTAGAGTTTACCTACTGTGGAAATCATTATGGAAAATTACAACTTCATAGTAACTTACGCTATGGTCTATGTATGTCTCACAGTTTCATTCGTACCCTAAATACCTAATAAAGGTACAAATAAAATATCTTGTCATACTTATTACGGTTATTATTAACAAGGTAGAAAGGTTTTATAGCTCTAGTAAGTATCTACTTAATCTTCTGTGGCTTCAACTTTGATGAATTTGGTGGCGGGATTTATGGCAGTGGAAACTTCTGGGCGATTAATTTGGCCTTACAAATTGAGAGACGGCTTAAAGTACATGCAAATTGAGTTAGTACCGACTGGTGATTGCCAAATATTTGCCTTGGAAAGTTTGGAAATGTTTACGTTAACCGCACTCTGGTTATCTGGCTAATGCTAGAAGTCAACAGCAAGTTAACAAGAAGATAGGAGACAGAGAACAGTCGCGAAATAAGGAGAACTAAGTAAAAAGCAAAATAAATATTATGTGGGTAGGTAGTGTATGGTTTATATAAAGAACACACAGGCAATTCAGGCAATGTGTTAATTGCTTGAATAGTAAATAAACATTATTAGTATTTTCTATAAACAAATAATGAAATTATCGTTTGAATGTTTTCCGTCCGTTTTATATTAGTAAAACTAACACAAGTTATGGCTTTCATATAAGAGCAACTGAAGTATTGTAAAGCTTTACTTGTGGTCCGACATTTTTTGCAGTAAAACTAGGAGACATTTTAAGTGCCTCGTAAACAGCGTGGAAACAGCTTTTTTAATTTTCCTAAACGATTCTCGAGAAGCTTCTAATGAAAATAATGTCACCAATATTCCATGTTTAAATTTAACTTTATGTTTGAAACTGTTTAAGTATATTTAAGAGTGAATACCTATTGTAATTGATGGGTTTAATTAAGTACTAAACTAACGTAACTTAACTAGGTTAGACTAATAAGGGGGAGCGTTCAAGTATTACGTAACGCAATTTTTGAAGATTTTAGACACCCCCTCCCCCCGTGTAACGCGCCGTAACTTTTTTCTGTACGTACACCTATAAAAATATTTTTGAATATCTGGGGTGAAAGATCACAAATAGCTCAAATGCCATTTTAATAAATGATGAGAGTCGGTGGGTCAGCTTGAGAAATTTTAATTTCATATTCATTAATTATGTACTTTCGAATAAATTATGCATTCAGTTGAACTGACTTGATGTTTTTTCATCGTGGTTTTCTTATATCTAGAGAACATTTTTGCTGTTATAAAAACTGTAGCTGCAACTGGAATTCTTAGTTTCATATAATTATGTAGGTACTTAGTATGTATAATATTATGGGCAAAAGCTTAGTATGTTAATAATAATTATTGGGTTCCCTAGTAACTACAAGGAACCCTCATAGGTTCCGATGTTCCTTTGTCTGTCCGTCCGTCCGTCCTCCCTTGATAACTTCGGTAATTATGAACATAAGGAGAGGGAATTTATTTTGAAGAAATATGGAAATTATTTTTGGCATCATATACTCGTAATAGTTTTAATTTTGTATTTTAGGAGTACCTACCTTTTATAAAATGAGTCAATGATAAAGTTGGCTATATTCTAAGGAAAGCTTCTATAAAAACATATTTCAAGCCGCCCGAAAAGATAAGTCAATTTTTACCACCATTGAAATATAACATTTCCCTTCAAGACGCAGGCGTCTACAAGATCGACTGTGACTGCGGTCTCTCCTATATAGGGCAAACTAAAAGATCCATCAACACCCGCGTAAAGGAACACATCGCAGATGTTAAACACCGTCGCAACAATAAATCTGCAATTTGCGAACACACACTGGATCAACCTCGCCATTACATAAGATTTGATAAGCCACAAGTACTGGCAAAGGAACACCGTTATCGCTCAATAATGATACGCGAGGCTATAGAAATTAAAAAGTACCCTAATTTTAACCGAGAAGATGGCTGGGTGCTGCCATATAGTTAGGGTCCAATAATTAACAAAATAAAATGTAATTTAAAATTACCGCGGCTTCAAGATACTGTTAGTATTTTTGCGTGGATCGGAACACAAATAATAATTGAAGAATCTTCGAGTAGTTTGAACAACTTCAACAAATAGGACAATTGACACCTCAGTCCTCCCGTGACCACGGCTGCTGGTAAGTAGCTGAAACGTCGGGAAAAAGAAAAGTGCACCGCGACACAATCAGCAAGTGTTTAAAACAATTGACATTTTACTTACAAATCAACAGTAACATCTTACTCGTCATTGCACTTTAAAGTTTCCGCGACCATAGGATGAATTTGATGATTAACGAGGGAATTAAAAGCACCATTTCGGTATTTTATTATAACCCAAACAGGTGGGGTTTTTACTTTCGATAACTCAAAAGTGGTCCAATATCGACCATACATCTTCCCAGGTCACAATTTAATGAATTTTCAGTTTCCTACGTTTTACTCAACTTTACTAATTTGCGTCACCACGTTACTACGTTACTACGTTAGTAATTTCACACAGAAATGGCAATTTACGAAAACGGTGGTGGAGATATTTAAAAAAAGCTTTGAAAAGGTAACATGCTATTCCATTTTTTTATATTTCTTTGCTGCTGGAACATTTAGTATCTAACAAGATCTCACCTTAGCAAATAAAGACTTGACAATTTTATGTTTTTCATTAAATATCACGATCCTTGAAGAACAGTAAGCTAAGACCATATTTCCAGTATCTTATTTCCAATAATGTTGATTTTTAAGATTTTAAATGGGATTATAATAATAACTGAATACATTATTTATTGTTTGTACGCACTTTGTTAGATTTTACTATGCTATCAGCTACGCCAAATAAAATACTAACTATAAAACTTAACATCGTATTTAAAATGTAATTAAAAATATTTCTAAAAGTGAAAAAATAAATATATTTTTTTTCCATAAAACTAGGGGGCAAACGAGCAAACGAATTACCTGATGGAAAGCTATTACCGCCGCCTATGATATTACCGCAACATCAGAGGAGTTGCATGTGCGTTGCCGGGCTTTAAAAGGGAATATTCTTGAAGGTTTGCAGGTCGTAGTGGTCCGGAAATACCGCTGGCGATAGATCATTCCAGAGTTTTACTGTGCGCGGCAGAAAGCTTCGAGTAAAGCGCACGGTGGAGGACTGCCACTCATCAAGATGATGAGGATGATAAATATTCAGTCGCTTGGAACGGTGGCGAAAAGTTTATAATTTTCATAAAATCGTGTTAGATTATATATTTTGTTTATAGCTTGATAGTTATTAATTTTACGCGACTACGGCGAAACCAAAAGGAAGGGATTTTAGCAGTCTATGTATGTATGTATGTATGTTCCCTCGTAGCGTCTAAACTACTGGTCCAATATTAATAATTATTTATTCAGATTGTGATTTTAAATACTTAAATAATAAAAATAATTTATTAAAATAAATTATAAAAAAGTAACTGATTTTTTTTACTGAGTGTAGGTTTTGCTAACACATCAAAGTAAAAAAAAATCAAAGTTTTATAAAATATGCAAAAAATTAAAACAGTATATAAAACTTCGAGAAAAATCCGGATAATCCGGATTTTTGTGAGAAAATGCCGAAAAACTGGATTTGAAAAAAAATCGGATCAAAATCCCAAATGCAAACAACTCTAGGCGGAACCCCACGTTCCTATAACTTCCTATCGGCTTCACTTACCAATTACCTTTGAAGACCTTCATCCAATTCCCTATCTATTATGCAGGTTAGGGCTTACATATGAAGAAGAGCCAGTCTTCGCCACTCTTGAGCCTAATATTGTGTAAAATTGTTTACATAAAATATTTTAAGTACTGAAAAGATTACGGAAAAGCTTACAGTTTTACAGGTCTATTAGACTCTGTGCTAATTTATTATTAAACAACAAAAACTTTGTGCCAATATAATAATAGTACACACAGGAGAGTCATACTTTGTGCATCGTACAAACATAATGTTTAAATAAATGAAAAATTTCACCAACACAAATTTAATTTCTATTACATAGACAGTAAAGACTATATTCTTGTGCACCAAAACTACCAATTCAATATTGGTTTAGCACTAAAATGTACACGTTATTCGAACACAAAGCCATTGTAAGACCATCTGAGTAATGGGCAACAGAAATGCAGGTAGCTACTAAAACAATATTTCCTGATATGTGTATAACTAAATTTATTCTTGCGACAATGCATGTGCATTACGCATTAAACAATAGAATAGAATGCGCTAATTTGAAATGCATGCCTCACGAGTCTAAAATAAAGAAGCGAATTAAGTACGAGTACATTTTAATCGTCTCAATATAAAATCACTCCTAGAATTATATTGTGCTGAGCGCAAATGATGTGTTTCGCTTTTGTCCGCTAGGGGTCTCGCCTACTACACCTAGGTGGCGCCACCAGCGGGCTAAGTATGACCGACGCGTAGAAATGAGTTCTTTCTATGTATGGAGAAATATAGTTCGTAGCGAGGTCGTCAATAAAGGTTGCATTTCTTGGCAGCCAGATTTTATAGACATAGATATTTTTTATTTGAAAATACCTATCCCACAAAAAACATTACCTAAATGAGAAAGCCAAGTATTTCCTTTGCAAAAAGTTATGAGATGTCGTAGAGACCAAGTAAAATTCGTAACCGTATGTGTGAAATTTTATTTTTATAACTTATTATATTAAATAGTGACTACATTTTCTTTGACCAGGGTAGGGTTTGGAGTTTAAAAAATATCCGAATGCACTTGTAACTCCACCACTAACACAACACACATCTATTCATATCTTTTAAAATCGCATTTTTTGCCGCTTAATATCTCCTAAACTATGCACTCCATTTTTATGAAATTTAAAACAATAGCTTATGCCGCTAAGGACTTCTTTGCGACAAAAATTCAGACTAGCTTAGCGCTAGCTTAGTTACAAATAAAAAAAAAGGGGGCACAAAAAAGCCGCGAAATACTTAGAGAAAAGATAGTATAGATATGGCGATACCGCTGCCGCTATCAGATTCGTTATACTCCACAGAAATCACAATATAATTAAACAATTACTATCGTAATAATATCATTTTGCATGCGCTATACATATCCAAATTCCAAGGACGCTCGGATGAGGTATCGCTGGTCTACTTTTCAAAATATATAAGTACCTAATATTCATATTGGAAGCCGATAAAATGTGGAGTTGATAAGACGCATCGCAACTGATGCGTCTTATCAACTCCAATATATATATATATTGTGACCTGTAACATCTACCTATATCAAACAAAATATTGTATTATAACATTTTGATATTATAATAGAATTTTTTGTATTATAATATCATCAAATATTATAATAGTAAAGGTCAGGGTCACAACTCGTAACGCATTTTATAATATCAATTATTACCGTGAACCGTTGTATTTGATAACTAGATGTTTCCTGCTACTTTTACGCGCAAAAGAAAATCGCGTAGGAATCGTACATTTTTCCGCGATAAAAAGTGCCCTATGTACTTTCCCTTGGTCTACACTATATCTGTGCCAAATTTCATCAAAATCGCTTTAGTAGTTTCTGAGCCTATTGTATGTTATTGCTAATGCAATCAATCAAACAAACAAACATACAATCAAACAAATCTGTCATATTTATATTAGTAGTATAGATAATTATGTTCAATAAACAGGGGAAATGTTTGGTAATCATGATTCGAGTTTAATCAAAATATTTGAAAGGGTAATAGTCACCTACCTGATAAATATTTTAGTAGGTACTTTTCTGAAACAGATAAACGTAATGGATTTCTAGGAGATATACATAGTTACAGGTACATCATTAAAGTTCTAACTATGTAAACCTAGTCGTAGAAATTCTTCTAGTTTTTCTTCATTTATATTTTGAGGCACGGATAAAAGTATAATATATGGCCGCTATTCTGTAGAACGTTAAAAAACATCTACGTTTAAACAGTTGTCCAATGAGGTATAACAACCAAGGAGAACTTATGGTAAAAAACCTACAGATTTTTTTACCGACTTCAAAAAAGGAGGCGGTTAAAGGTTGGGCTTTAACCGCCTTGGGCTGGACGTTGAACATCAAAAAAATATATATATAATTTTTTTTTGATGTTCAACGATAACTCTGTCTGTTGACCTATTTTTAAAATTCTTTTTTTTTTGATGTGAAGGGTATAATCGAAAATTGGTGCTGTTGTCACCAAAGTGGTGACCTGCTCCTCCTCGAACTTCTCTTTCTTTAAACATACGCGTTTGGAAATTTCAACATTGTTTAAAGAACTGGAAGCATATGTAACTTAGAGTAATCATCATCATCATCTTATGTACAATACCTAATGGAAACTTGGCGCGTATTCAATTATACCTACATTCGATAGTTTATTTTAAAAGTTCTTAAAATGTATTAATAATAATATAACAAATATGACTAAAAAGGGGTAAAAATATATTTTTAAACAAAAAATTAAACCGACTTCCAAAGTAAAAATACACAGAAAAGTGTGAAATAAATCTTATTTTCTAAATAATTCCCCTTGTAAAATCGGCTAAAATTTTAACTTTTTCTCTACACCAGGGATCTCCAAACTTTCCAGCCTTAGGGCCATACTGATTACTCCAGTAAGTTCCGGGGGCCAAAACCATATTATCATTGTTGCCGGTAGCAAAAACTGAAATAGTCCACCGATGAAAAAAAAAAGTCCGAAAAAGTACGCAACGTTTAAAAAAGGCTGCAAATCAGACTAAAGTCCGCAAAACGGCAACACTGTACATTATTAATTTTCCTGTCATTATCTGTAATTTCTAGATTAGTCGTAGAGTGCGAGCCATGAGGAGTAACGTGACACGACATCTGGTGGACACAAGCGGAAATAGGTAGTACCTTCTATCGCTAACAGATGGCGCTAATAGCACGTACAGAATAATCTTGTCGGTTCGAGAAAGTTCTGGTGTCTTCCACTCACTTCTAGATGGCAGTAATTGGAATATATAAGAAGGCTAGTGGCGCAACCACAAGTCAGTTCCTATGACAATGTTGTGAAATAAAATAGTGCGTACCTCCTTAAAACGTATTTGTGCGTGTTTAAGTTTAAGACATCTTTGTAACAGTATTTTGATTTGAATTGTTGCTTTTGTGTGTGATTTAGTAGTATCGAAAAGAAGCGAAAAATTGATAGTGAATGCAGAAAATTCAGAGAACAGTGGAACATTCAGTATTTCGTAATTGAGTCCAGTAACAAGGCGCTATGTTTGATTTGCAATGAAAGCGTAGCTGTTTTCAAGGAATATAACATTAAACGTCATTATGAAACAAAAAAAATTCAAAATTACTCAAAATATACAGGGTGGCCAAAAAGTCGTGGATCAAACGAAACAGGAAGATAAAGGAGGTAATTTCCAACAAAAAATCTTTCTCCAGGATGGCTATAACTCCATTGCACGAAAAGATATGAACTATTTTTGTTTTTTCAATGAAAGTACCGAGTTTTTTTACAATTTAATCAGTAAAAAGTTAAAATGATTAAAAATAATTTAAAAAAAGCTGTTGTATTATGACTCGATTTTGTATCAATACTACAAAAAATGTATTGCAGCTCTTGGTATCAAACTTAACGAGCAATTAATGTTTTTCCGTAAATTTTGATGCGTTTCAAAAAATTACTTCTCACTTTAAGAGCACTATTTGAAAAAAAAACGTATTACGGAAAGGTGACCCTGTATTATAAAAACTTGCCGGTTTAATGCTGATTAAAATGAGGTACAACACTTTACTTTTTGATCTTTAGTTTTGGTTTTATGATCGTTTTTTCATACCAAGGTGCAAATTTCATTAAATGAGCCTTATTTTTAAATTTAACGATTTATCTTTTCTAGGAAACGAAAGGGTCATACAATACAAACAACTCTGTAAAACACTCGATACAAAGGAATTGTGCCTCTCTTTCACACTAACCATTTAATCCTCTGTCGAAAAAGGTCAGAATACCCGTCTTAGTTCAGGTAGTAGAATGCCGGGCGAAGCAGAGCGGGAGGGGTGGAAGCGCGTGAGTATCTTTCTTTGTTTAGTGTCTCACTCACTTTCTGGATGTGACTACGCACACTTATTATTTTGCACGGTATTTTTTGTGATTAGTTGTGACCCGCGCTTCGTTTCTGGACTTGTGATTGATTGCCTACCTGTTACCTACGCTTTGTTTATGGACTTGTGATATTGCCTACCTGTGACCAGCGCTGTGTGAATCGGATTTTGTGATCACTTCGGATTGGCTAGATAAGCTAAAATGGCTGCTGCGAGGAGAGCATACACCCAACGGGAGTATGCAGAAATGCATTACCTTCTATGGTTTTTGCGACGGTAATGCTCGCGCTGCTGCCAGAGAATATCGACCACGCTACCCTAACCGAGACCGTTTCCCGGACTACAGGGTCTTTATGCGCGTGCATAATGCGTACATGGAGGGAACCTTACCATGCTGCGAGAACAGGAAGACCAGTAGTACGATTTGATAATGAAGAGCAAATACTGAGACAGTTAAGATTGGACCCTGGTATTAGCCAACGCCAAATATCACGAAATCTCGGGATCCCACGATCGACGGTGCAGCTTATCATTAAAAGAAATAAATTTCACGCTTACCACGTGCAAAGGGTGCAAGCTTTACTGCCAGCTGACTATGAACCTAGAGTGAGGTTTTGTAGAGAGATGCTTAGAAGACACAGAGAGGATCCGCAGTTCTTCAACAAAGTGTTATGGACTGATGAGTCAAATTTTAGAAGAATGGGAGTTTTTAACATCCACAATTTACATTATTACTCCAGAGTGAACCCACATATCAGAAAGATCAGAAATGATCGATTCCAGCATCTGTTTGGGATAAACATGTGGGGTGGAATAATTGACCAGCAGCTTGTGCTACATGAAATGCCACCAAGGCTGAATGGTGCTATGTGTTTGATTTTTTTACAAAATAATTTGAACCAAATACTGAACGAAGCTGAGATTCCTGAAGATAATGTGGCTGCAACAAGACGGCGCCCCGCCTCATTACATTCATCATTATAGAGCGTTTCCCTAACCGGTGGATTGGTCGAGGTGGACCTATTGCATGGCCACCCCGGTCGCCCGACCTTAATCCCATGGACTTTTTTGTTTGGGGCTATTTTAAAGAAATAGTGTATCATGGAGAGAATAAAACCGAACAAGAACTACGACAAAAGCTCGACTTTGCTAAGTTACAAATTCAAAATAACAGAGGTGCATTCCGCCGATTACGAGCAAATTTTATTAGGCGGTGCAGATTGTGCGTTATGGTCAGAGGTAGGAACTTTGAACATTTAATGTAAAAATTTGTATTTAATAAAAGTACTAAGGCACAATAGTTTTTTTTATTTCATAATGGCTTCTGAAATTACTATGTAATATGTATGAGAAAAATCTAATTTTTCCTTTGAATTTATCATTTTATGAAATTTGCACCTTGATATGAAAAAAGATTATAAAACCAAAACTAAAGATCAAAAAGTAAAGTGTTGTACCTCATTTTAATCAGCATTAAACCGGCAAGTTTTTATAATACAGGGTCACCTTTCCGTAATACGTTTTTTTTTCAAATGGTGCTCTTAAAGTGAGAAGTAATTTTTTGAAACGCATCAAAATTTACGGAAAAACATTAATTGCTCGTTAAGTTTGATACCAAGAGCTGCAATACATTTTTTGTAGTATTGATACAAAATCGAGTCATAATACAACAGCTTTTTTTAATTATTTTTAATCATTTTAACTTTTTACTGATTAAATTGTAAAAAAACTCGGTACTTTCATTGAAAAAACAAAAATAGTTCATATCTTTTCGTGCAATGAAGTTATAGCCATGCTGGAGAAAGATTTTTTGTTGGAAATTACCTCCTTTATCTCCCTGTTTCGTTTGATCCACGACTTTTTGGCCACCCTGTATAGGAAGATTGCGGACAGAAAAATTCGAAGCTATGAACCGCGTATTGAAATCGCAGCAATCTTCATTTACAAAACTCAAAACTGAACAAGAGGCTGCAACTCGTGCCAGCTTTCGTGTGGCTCTTGAAATTGCAAAACGTGGAAAACTATTCACCGATGGAGAAATGATCAAAGAATGCATAATTGCAGTAGCCGAAGAAATGTGCCCTGAAAAGGTAAATTTATTAAAAACTGTCAGTATGTCAGCAAACACTGTGGCTCGAAGGGTAGAAAACATCGCTGAAAATATATCCTCTCAACTGTTCGACAAAAATGGACATGTTGAGTGGTTTTCTTTGGCCTTGGATGAGTTAACGGATGTGTCAGATACTGCTCAGGTGTTGATTTATATTCGAGGAGTAGATAAAAGCTATGAAGTGCATGAAGAACTTCTTGATATGTATAGTATTCATGGCACAACTACTGGTACAGATATTTTTAAAGGAGTTGAAATGGCCATTAATCAAAAGAACCTTCGATGGAAAAACTTGAAATGTATTACAAGTGATGGAGGCAAAAACATGAGTGGGAAAGATAAACGAGTGGTCGCTCTTGTGTCAAAGGCTGTAGAAAATGACGGTGGTTCAAAACCATTAGTCTTACATTGTATCATTCATCAACAGTATTTGTGCGGAAAATGTTTGGATATGTCTGAAGTTCTGAAACCAGTCATATCAACTGTTAATTTTATCAGATCTTTTGGGCTGAATCACCGACAATTCCGACAATTTATTGAAGAGATTGGAGAAAATAACTTACCTTATCATACTGCCGTACGTTGGCTTAGTTGTGGGAAAGTCCTTCAGCGCTTTTTTTTTCGAGCCACGATCGACATTTTTTTGAATGAAAAGCATCGCCCTCTTACTGAATTACAAAAACAACGCATGACTGTGGAAGTTAGCATTCTATGTTGATTTGACAAAACATGTGAACGAACTGAATTTGAGATTGCAAGGAGAAAACCAGCATCTTCCTGATTTATACACTAATATCAAATCATTCCGGAAGAAATTGATACTGTTTCAATCACAACTACGAAGTAAATGTTTTTCACATTTTAAAACATGTGAAATATTCAGCCACACCACTGAGACTGAGTTTCCTATCGATTTTGCAATCGAAACTTTGAGTGCTTTGAAAATAAATTTTGATACTCGTTTCTCGGACTTTGATGCCATTGCGAATCAAATTAAGATTTTTCAGAATCCTTTTGATACTGACATTGAAACCCTAGCCCCAGAACTTCAAATGGAAATGATTGATCTACAGTGCAGTGATATAATTAAGAACAAATATCAAAACTCATCTTTGTTGGAATTTTATAAGGGTCTTCCACTGACACAATTTGATAATTTGCATAAAGTTGCTCGTGGGCTATTTTCTGTTTTTGGTACTACTTATTTGTGTGAGAAGACCTTCTCCAAAATGAAGTACACAAAAAATGTTTACAGATATAAATTAACTGATGAGCATCTTAAATCTCTTTTAAAAATTGGTACAAGTAAAATTAGTCCACAACTACAAACAATTGTCAGTGGAAAATCTCAATTACATAAATCTCATTAGTATTTCATATGTCATTATGCTTGTTATAAGTTATGTTTTTATTTAAAATGTATAAAATGTTAGTTGGATTCATTTCAATAATTTGTTAGTTATTATATACTGAAGTTAATTTTTCTGCATATTATACATGTCTTTACTCATAACAATTCTGTGTTTCTTTATCCAACTTATCACAAAAACAATAACAATAAGCCTACAACAATATTATGAGTAGTTAGCCCATGACCATATCAATGTAGATGTCATATTAATAATTATTCAACATAAAATTAGAATACTTCAGTAAACTAAATTTAATTTGGTATAAAAAATATGTTCTCTAAAAGGAGTTTTCAAGTATGCTAGCTCTCCGCGGGCCGGACAAAATCTGTCCGCGGGCCGGATGTGGCCCTCGGGCCGTAGTTTGGAGACCCCTGCTCTACACAATCTTCAAAAATTTGAAGTCGGTACCAGCCAACTTAAGCGCGAGCTCTATAAAATAATGATTTATCAGGATATTGTTTGGGCTGGTACCGACTTCAAAATAATGAAGATTGTGTAGAGAAATAATAAAAATTTGAGCCGAACTTAAAAGAAGATTTATTTAGAAAATATGTTTTACTTCATCCTTTTTTGTGTATTTTTACATTGGAAGTCGGTTTAATTTTTTGTTTAAAAATAATAATTCTCAGATACTTAAACTTACCTCGAAAGCAGATTTGAACAATCTAAAATAGCCGATATTGTTTGATACGAACCAGTCTGTTGCGTAGCTGTAATTATTATGTTTTTCGGTTTGACGACCTCTGTGGCTCAGTGGTTAGCGCGTTGGCGCTCAAGCAGGAGGCGCAGATTTGAATCCCACCGAGGGAACAAAAGTTTTCTGTGTACCTGGGTCATGGGCGTGTATTAAGTATGTGTATTATAATTTAATAAAAATCTAAAATATACGTATAGTCTAAAAGTATTAAATATACTACCCGTTGTCTGGTAACTGTAACATAAGTTCTCCGGGTACTTAGCATGGGGCCAGATTGACGTGGTGTGAAAACTTCCACAGATATTATATTATATAATTATACATTTTCGAGTACGTTCCAGTTGCTAAGATTCTTTAATTAACCTTATAACTCCTTAATTATCCATACAATTTACATACAGAATGAGGGAAAGTCTGGACTCGCTCACAAGAATTATTATTTAGGATAGGAGGAAGGAATTATACTTATACATATTTAATTTTCCACGTAAAATGAGTAAAACATGGCGACATTCTGTTACATTCTTCAGCGCACATGTTACATTATTAATTGATTACATTACAGATATCTTTCGATAAAATATCATTATAATTGAAAAATGGTACGATTTGTATTTAAATGGATAAATATGGAGATAGCGTCGGTTATATAAAGCAAAATTACCACAAGCGATTTTTATTTTCTCAACAAAGATGGCAGCAAGTTTACGTGATGCAAGTTTTCTGAGTAAATTTCAATTAAACGTAATTTATAGTGTCTTAGAAGATTTAAAACTGAATGATAAAGATGTGACCATTGAACCATTAGGTGAAGTAGGAGACAATTTCGTTGCCGATGTAAGAGTTATCAAGATCAAAGATGAAGGCGAAAAAAATGACTGCAGAATTATCGTGAAACTAACGCCGAGTTCCAGACAAAGTACAATGAGTGCCCTTACAACAGCGTTCTTTAACAATGAAATTTCAATGTACGCAGAAGTTCTGCCTGCCATGTCGGAGCTTCAAGAAAAGGCAGGCGTTGAATTAAATAATGCTTTCCAATTTGCAACTTGTTATGGATTTTGCGCTGAGAAGCAGCAAGAAATCGTATTATTAGAAGATTTGTCGAAACACGGTTATACTGTTCTGGACAAATTTAAGCCCCTATCCAATGAAACAATAAAGCAAGTGCTAACTAGTTTAGCCGATTACCACTCAATGTCTTATGCCCTAAAAGATAAATCACCAGATACGTTTAAGGAGTTTGCTAATAGATTAATCGATATGAATGACGTAATGGGACAAGACGAATTGAATGGATATAATATGATCGGAGAATTTTTCAGTCAAATGTTTGAAAAAGAAAAATATAAGAATTTGATTAAAAACTTATTCACCATACAAAGCATGGAGAAAACAAAAAAAATAAAAGAAATGGACGCTGGATCCAAATATTCCGTTATTGTTCATGGAGATATGTGGACCAATAATATCCTTTTCAAAGTCGATGTAAGTAGATTTTGTTGTTGTTTTTCATATTAAGCACATAATATAATATAGTTTTTAGTATTTTGGTACGCAATTTGTAAAAATTTAGCTTGTGACTTCGTTCTGGTAAAGTGAAAAACTATAGGTAAATACTACACTATGATCAAAATTTGAAGATAAAAGTCTGTCTTAAAGGTTAAATTATATTTGTCACTGGGTTTTACCGCGATGTGAATATGGAACATTTTGCAAGCACATTTTGTAAAGTTATAATAACATACGAGTTATGTTAAATGTTTTCATAGGGCACAAAATATCGAATAATCATCCAATATTCGATACAAGTAAGATATATTAACTTTTATTTACAGGGTGACAAAACAACTGACTGTATATTTATAGATTATCAACTAGTGAGGGAGTCGATGCCCGTTATTGACATATTATATCTGATTTTCAATTGCACGGACTACGAGACCCGAGCCAGGCACTACGACGAGTGGCTCGACCACTATCACACCCAGTTGGAGAAATCGCTGTTCAATTTTGGTCTCAGAATCAACAACGTGTATCCGAGGGACAAACTAGATTCAGACATGATGAGATACGCTAAGCAAGTGCTCACGATGGCAATCATGGCGTTGAGCATTTTGCTTAGAAAAAATGAAGAATTTGCTAATTTGAAAGAGGCTATGAACGATAAAAAAGATATCGCGGACTTAATGGATTCGATGCACATGTCCTCACTTCATATGGAGTCAGTAGGGAAGATTAAGGAGCGCATTGAAGGATTAATAGACAGTTGTTTTGAATTCGGCTTAGTGAATACTATTTAAAGTAGTTTACTAGTGATTGTTAAAAAGTTAATCGAAAGTTAACAGTAAAAAATAAAAGCGGTAGATGTTATTGCCGCTTATCATTTAAAAAAAGTTATAACATAAATATTAGATGTACTTACATAGACTGCCAAAATCATTACCCTTCCTTTTGGATTCCCCGTAGTTGGGTAAAAAGACTAAAATGGTCATAAAGTGTTTCTACTTTTAGCGGTGGGGGAAGCGTCCACATGGCACATGGTTTCAAAGTTGTAAAAAAAACGTACTATGGACATGCTGAAGCGTGTCAGATTATTATAGTATTGTTCATGCGCCAGTCTGACGATTTGCGAGGTGGGAGTAGCTATGGAGTGAAAATAAAAAAAATGTATTTACTCGAGCGCGTATGATTTTCATAGGGGGTGTTTAGTGAAACCCATTACCACACAGATGCTACAATTTCGTAATATGACGATTTGGAAATGCCCCAAGCTCGCAGCAAATTTTGGAAATGTAAAAAAAAAATTCGTTATCTTGACATACTTGTCAGATTAGCATCATGAAGGGTTATTTTGATATCCCAGATGCGCTGAAAAAAAATCTGACGATTATCTTTGGCAGTATCCTTAACCTGACGACTTAGAAGGGCTTTTTGTATGGAAGATGTAGCTTTCTCGTTTGAAAATTTGCCCTTTTCTTAAGTTTGCTGTTTGTTGTTACTTTCCAGATTTTTTAATTATTAGCAACACTATCGAATGGTATACAGGATGTGTTTTTTATCAAAATCAGTCGCTTCGATTCCTGGCTAGGTAAATTCCTTTATTAAAAATCTAATGATGCAGTTTTTATTACTTCGGCTAGCGGAAACCATCAGATTATATTATTTATGTTTTTCTAGTATACCTCTACAATGAGCATGTCCACACATAGTTTTTTTTTTGCATCATTTTTTCACTCCTACAGCCTTAGGTTGCGCTTAAATCGTCAGATAATAATCTGACGCGCACGAGTATGTCGAACGATCTATTATTTTTTTACTAATCTGACTGGTTCCCTCTTAGCTTATGTCCTCCACATTAGGAGCTCATACTCACGGTGGGTACTTATCAATCTTCCCTTATATCAATCTCGCGCTTGAGAATATCCCAAAATCCCCTTTTCGGCTCCCTAACTATAAAAAGTCGCATGGAATACCAAATACTCATTAGATCAGAACCGCAATTCTCCTAATTATCTTAGACTGTCAATTTATTTTCGATGAATTATAAATGACAGTCATGATACCTTAAACTATAATGATCAAATATCAGTCGTGATAGGCATCATGTAGACCGATTATGATAGGCATCAGAAAGTATATAAAGATACTAATTTTGAATAAAAAAATGTTACTTTGATTTTGATTTTTTGAGTTTGGAATAATCAAAACACGTTTGACCTTTGTGTAACGTTTTTAAGAATACCATTTCGCTGTTTTTTAACCGACTTCCAAAAATAGGAGGCGGTTATACGTACGGCTGTCTTCCGTATATATATTTATATACGAAATATTTTTTCGTATATTACGAATTAATATACGAAAAAATATATACGCATAAATATTAATTCGTATATATATAAATATTTTTCTTTTTTGTATGTTCTTACTCACGACTCCGGCGTCTGTTGACCGATTTTAAAAATTATTGTTTTGATGTTATTTTATATGGACACATATGGCGATTTTCCCTTTTTCTGAAGAAGTCTAAGCATATGCTATCAAAAAGTAAGATTTTGCACGAAGGGATCCAAAAGTACTGAACAGAACTCCTGACTCCTTATAGATACATGTTTGGGGATTTCAGCGCACATTAATTATCATCATCACTACACCATACATCATCACATTATGATGATATAAAAGGTACTTCTCATAGTATTTTACACCGACACGGATATCTCTGAACATTACTCTGCTGTTTTTGGACCTATTTGCAAAATTCTTTTGTTTTTGCAGAGGGTATAATTTTAAATTAGTCTTTTAGTCACTAAAGTGGAGACCTGATGATGGAATCCATGAGGAATCGAAGGAACTCCTCGAATTTTATATGGACACATAAAGTGATTTTGACTTTATCTGAAGTAACCCAAGCATATGCTACCAAAAAGTAAGTTTTTGCACCAAGGTATACCCTGAACCCAAAATCATATAATATTCTTTGAAGTAGTTCCAGCCAACTTAAACTTGAGCTCTATAAAATAATGATTTATCAGGAAATTGTTTGGGCTTGTACCGACTTCAAAATAATGAAGATTGTGTAGAGAAATAGTTATAATTCTAGCCGAATTTAAAAGGGGAATTATTTAGAAAGTAAGATTTATTTTTTACATTTTTGTTTATTTTTAATTTGGAAATCGGTTTCATTTTTTGTTTAAAAACAATAATGACATATCGAGACTGCATCACAACTGTATTATTGTAAGAGTTAGCAGAATAGACCTGCAGGTCACCTGATAAAATGTCTATGTAGATTTTTTAGGCACAAAAACCAGTAGGTAATATAAAACTGTTCGACAATATCCACGTAAGACCACGGCGCAAACCCCCATGATGTCCAAAGCCGTTATGAGCATATATGTAATACACTTACCTCCAGTTAATAGCTAGTTAAATCAGTTAAGCGAATTTCCACAGCATTAAATGTATTATGGTTGCAGGTCGTTTGCGCTGGTGAGGTGACGCAAATATTTACTTTGCCCCGGGCAGCTAATCCGCTTAGGGTCAGCTCACGCTGAAACGAGACGTAACGCGACGCGGCGATACATTTTAAGATAGCGATTCAAAATTGAACTTTATTCACTATACTAGAAGATACACGTTTAATTGCAGGAGCAGCGCAGTACGCAGTCTGGTGCAGTTCTAAATCCGAACTCTTGGAATGAAACGTGTATCTTCTTGTGTAGTGAATAAAGTTCAATTTTAAGTCTCGGTGTGAACTGACGCTTAAACTTAATCTAGGTTAGGAATATATCTTGTTGATTAAAATATTACGTAATCCGTAACATCTTTTCCATTTTAGAATATTAAAATTTATATTCTAATAAACAATAAACATTCGTATTGAAAGGCACTCCAACAAAGAAAGAGAGAGGTAAGCTTCGTTTATTTAACGTAATTTTTACTCGTACTATAAGGCTATGTTGTACTTTCGTTCTTAATGTTCTCTTGATCTTTGCTTTTTTGTGCTTACAAATCTTGCAATAGAGCAAAGATCGAGATAAAAAAAAAACTTGAGAGGTGTCAAGGGAAACCCGGATGGAACGAAGTTTCGATTAATTAGTGAAGGAATTGTAATTTTTTTTTTTTAAGGTATAATAATATTTTTTTTATTATTAACAATTATAATGTAATATAAACTTAATCAGTAGGCTCAATTTTAGTAATAATTGGCTTGTGGTAAAAAATTGAAGGTAATTTTTTTATTCTTTTTTATTTTATTTTATTTATTCCACGCCGCATGGCTTACAACTATAGCAAAAAGTGTCGTTACAACTTTTGGTCTTAATTTTTTCCGTCTAGCCCCCTTTCGCAACGCGCGATAAGGAGCTTCGTTCAAAAAGAAAGGACATTTATTTTCAATATACATAATAGTTAGGGGTACGGGGAACATTTTTTTGATGACTACTATCAAGCAAATTTTTCGTGAGTTACTTCATATTGATGAGACGCCCAACTTCCTCTTACAACAACTTTGGATGGTGGTAGCTAAAAGAGGTAGCAAGAATAAAATATGTCGATTTAACGACTCACAAAAGTTAATTACTAACTGGTTGCTTTTTGTTAAATCTTTAGACAATTATCTAAACTATTAGAAATTATGTTTCCTAAAAATTGTATGGTTTAATGAAAGAGTTACATATTGGAAGCGGGGGGTTTCCAATATGTAACTCTAGATGCTATATCTAAAATGTTAGCCTTTAGACTATTGTGTATTTGACTTTATTGCGATTTATTGAGACCATGACCTATTCATAATTTTTCTTATTTGGAGGGGGGGGCAAAAACCAGTAAAAATTACTAGAAAATAAAATTTGTTTCATTTAGAAAGAAATGTTTACACTTTATACTATGGTACGAATAAAAAAAAAATACAATTCTTGTCAAACTAGCAATAAATACCTGTTTTATTGTAGGACGTTATTTGATTTAGACCGATAACACACTAACCTATCATGTAATATTTTCGTCCTCCAGTTAGTAATGAGAAAAACGGTATTATGGTACTAACAACTTTTGAATGTAGGACCGGGATAACCTACCACGTAATTAGTAGGACAATGTGGTTGTTAAATTATATAAATATAAACCAAGCAACTGATAAAAAAACTTGAGAGGTGTCAAGGGACACCCGGATGGAACAAAGTTCCTTACGATTAATTAGTGAAGGACTTGTAATAAAATTTTATTTTTTTTAAGTTATAATAATATTTTTTTTATTATTAACAAATATAATGTAATATAAACTTAATCAGTAGGCTCAATTTTAGTAATAATTGGCTTGTAAAAAATTGAAGGGAATTTATAATTTATTTCACGCCGCAACGGCTTACAACTATAGTAAAAAGTGTCGTTACAACTATTGGTCTTAATTTTTTCCGTCTAGCCCCCTTTCGCAACGCGCGATAAGGAACTTCGTTCCAAAAACATTTAATAAACGAGAAAAGATTTTTCTTTGTCTATCGCTTTCAATATTTTGGCCAATAAAATATGGATTCGAAAACAGAACACAGGGAGGACAAGTCCCTTGGGATGCAGGAAATAGATAAATGGTCTCAAATGAAATTTCTCACGTCAAAACTGTTACATAATATGTACTTTGTAGGTAGTCTGATTTGAGTAAAAATATACTTTACATCCACCACAATAAGGTTTCAATAGTATCAGTAACTTGGAGAATAAAAATAATTGTACGCACGAGTGTCGTCGGTAAAGGAAGAATTGGTAAATTGCTCGTTTTTAACCGACTTCAAAAAAAGGAGGCGGTTATACGTTTCGCTGTATACATATTTTTTATTTTTTTTGCATGTTCAAAAATGACTCCGCCGCCTGTGGACCTATTTTGAAAATTATTTTTTTGCTGTAAAGAGTATAATCCCAAATTGGTCCTTTTGACACCAAAGTTATTGCAGATGGTATAATTTGAAATTAGTCTTTTAGTCACTAAAGTGGAGACCTGATAATGGGATCCATGAGGGATCGAAGGAACTCCTCGAAGTTTAACCACATATAGGGATTTTGGCTTTTCCTAAAGTAGTTCAAGCATATAATGCTATCAAAAAGTAAGATTCTGCACCAAGGTATACAAAAGTATTGTTTTGATGTTAATTTATATGGACACATATGGTGATTTTGACCTTTTCTGAAGAAGTCTATGTATATGCTATTAAAAAGTGAGATTTTGCACAAAGGTATTATACCCTGGATCCAAAAGTACTAAATATAACTCCTGAGTCCCTATAGACACATGTTTGGGGATTTCAGCGTTGTTTAAAGAACTGCAAGCATATGCAATTATGATACTTATAGTAATCATCATCATCATCACCACCATCTTATATACATATCATATCAACATATTATTATGGTGACATAGGTACTTCTCATAGTTTTGTACCCGATATCAATTTGAAATTTTGCTATTGCCAATATTATATTCGAGATCATCATCATCACTATAATATTATATTTAATGCTTACTGTTAAATTTTTTCCGCCGACTAGGTACCAACCTACTACAATCTATACATATAAAATCCCTTTTCCTGAATGACTGACTGACGGATCAACGCACAGCCAAAACCGCTGATCGTAGAGATCTGAAACATGCAGGGCATGCTCTTTGTAATGCGCAGGCATCCGATAAGAAGGTATTTTCCGAAATTCGACACCTAAGGGGGTGAAAAGGGGGAAAAAAGTTTGTATGGGGCAACGTGATTCCTTGGTCCAATCTACTTCATATTTTGCACAAACATTTTGTAATAGAATTGATGAAATATGTGTATCATAGTTCATTGAAATTCGTCCCCAACGGGGTTAAAAAAGGAGAAGAAATTTGTTTGGAAGCGATTTGCATTAAAGTTGATATCAATACTCCTTAGTGCTTTTGATTTAAAGTCCCACTCACAAGCGATCGATCGATTTAGTCTTTACAATTTAAACATTTACTTGATTCGTAGTTGCAAGTAAATCGGCTTAGATGAATGATGAATATAGCCTGAGGTCGGAGGCCCGCCTAACTAAACTTTTCATATACAAGTTAATTTTTTTCGTACTTTTGGCGCCCACCGCAGAAAATAGCGGCTATAAACTAGGCATAACTATATTCATTATACACACTTATACTACAAAATTAATTAATTTAATTTTGTAGTATAAGTGTTTATCAGTAAGAGTGTAAGTGACAAATGCAGTCATGGCGTGGGATCTCAGTCTATAAATGATCGTAACAACTAAAGCGTTCGTTAACAATTTACCTTTACGAATTAATTTCCAATTTGATCGTAACGATCGATTGCCTGTTTGTGGGTCCCATTATTTTTATTTTGTTTTGAAACGTACCTACCAGCGATTGTCTATATATATATATATATATATATATATATATACGAGATATAAAAGAAAGAAAAAGTCCGCGATTGCTTAGATATGTTTATATTTGAAGGATAGGTTACTTTACCCATTCTAAGTTTAAAAAAAATATCAGAAATAATGTGGTATTTTCAGAAGCTATTTAGACGGATCCAATATTACCTAATCCTTATCTAGAAGATATATTAAAATTAAAAAGTACGTGTGAAAATTAATAATTTAGTGTCTTATCATTATTCTCAGTGGTGATAGTTTATTAGGGCCACAGATCGGTACCTAATACTTATTTGGGGAAATACCACGGCCTCTCAGAAAACCGGCATCGAATAACGCTTGAGTTTATTTTGCCGAGAGAGTGAGAATACCGGAGGCTTTTGGATTAATAACTTTCTTAAAATGTGTTAGTATATAATAAATGTAACCAAAATAATATAATAAATAGTAGTAATATAATAAATGTAACCAAAAAGGGAAAACATATTATTTTCAAACAAAAATTAAAACAAACTTTCAAAGTAAAAATGCACAAAAAAGTATGAAATAATGCTTATTTTCTAAATAATTCCCCTTTTAAATTCGCCTAAAATTTTATCTATTTCTCTACTCAATCATCATATTTTTGAAGTCGGAACCAGCCAACTTGAACGTTAGTTCTATAAAATTTGTTTTTATCGGGATATTGTTTAGACTAGTGCATGATAACTCTACTAGTACAAAGAGCTAGAGTCTCTACCTGTGTAGTGTAACGGGTTTCGTTGAGTCGAATTCTGTAGGTACATAAAACAACCTTGTACACATTTCAAATTTTGAACTCTATAAAGGGCTATTTATATGATGTCCCTGACTGTACAAAGTGGGGGGAAATCACTTCCCTTTAACAGTGCAGTCTGTAGCCCTAGAGAGCTGTCATAATTGACGCGATAACAGCACGCGACCTCACTTAGCACCCTAATGTTGCACTTAATGTTGAGTCACGAAACTTATCCTTAAGTGTAATTATCTTATTCCTACGTATAAAATTAATAGTTGAAAATCTTAAGAACCGGAAGGCGTATAAGTGTATTTTAAATGAAATAGATCTGATTTTTCTCAAATGTTGCGTAATATTTTGCAAAAGTTTTATACTTTTAAAATGATTACATTCAATTTTCTTTTCATATTAAGACTATAATCGTGACAGACCAAAGGAAAAATATGCCCAAGTATAAGTACTTACACAGGGTGTGGCGTAATTCATGGATAATCCTTCACCTGCAGCTGGAGAATATCATAACGGATCAGAAAAATACAATTCATGTTTAGTAAAAGTATCATGGTTTTTTAGTTATCGGCCATTATTTAAGTTGCTAGAGTCAGTGTGCTACCATACTACTTCCAAGAGATACGTTTTGTTAGTAAGAAAGAATTTATTATTATTGATAAAGTGCTGTGACCTCGGACTTGATTTTGCTCAGTGACATGCGCTCTAACCCCGGACTTGTTTATTGCTAGTGATTTGGACTTTTAACCTGGACATACCGCGCATCGAGTGCAATGCGATTTGTATACACACCCGCGGAATATGCAGAAATGCATTTTATTTACGGTCAGTGTGACTGACCTGACTGTGTCGAATGTTACTGAGCAAAATCAAGTCCGAGGTCACAGCACTTTATCAATAATAATAAATTCTTTCTTACTAACAAAACGTATCTCTTGGAAGTAGTATGGTAGCACACTGACTCTAGCAACCCTCTCAAACTAGTATCACTACGACAAACAATTATGTTAGTTTTCGGTGTGTCTCTTTCACCCATTGCATGAAAGAGTGGGACAACTTTTCCGTCTTTTGTTTTTCGTCGTCGGAGCAGGTAATAAAGCAGGTACAAATAGTTGGGTCTGGGTCTTTCGGTGGGAATTTTTCTACGAGTTGAATAGTTTTGCTTTGTCCTTATTATAAAATATATAATGTGATAGTGAAAAAGATATTATAAATATAAAAAAAAGAAATAATTAAAATATTTTCTGAGACGTATGTTTTTAGGAAACTAGGCCTTCATCAAAGTCATTAGGTAATCACTTTGAAATCTAAGGGTTAAATACCATGTGTTATACCTTTTTACAATCTCAATTAAATATTCTAATTATTTGTAAGCTGTTCAGTCAAGTCCCCATACATTTTTTTTATGATATGTGCGAACAAACACAAAGAAAAAAATATTTGAAAGAAAAAAACTTATTTTCGGTAGCATTTGTAAAAATAAAATAGGCAACAGCACAAAAATTACATGATACATTTGATAATACAACTATTCAAGTATAATAAATAAAAACCTGATAGAGATATTTTCAGATTCATGTTTTTGCGACTGTGACAACAAAATTAGTGAGCAAGGGTAAAATTTTCATAATTTAAAAAAAATGGCCGATAACTAAAAAACCATGATACTTTTACTAAACATGAATTGTATTTTTCTGATCCGTTATGATATTCTGCAGCTGCAGGTGAAGGATTATCCATTAATTACGCCACATTCTGTATATAACTGGCGGTACACGAGATTGTGTATAAGCGTTTTCACAACTTAGTCACAAAGTCGAAAGTCAAAGTATCGAGTAACAAAAATCCGGAATGTTCCGGCATTCTCACCTCCGGATCTCCCAGTCCCACGGAACACATTTCCTGGGCCGGTTCCCGGGGGATAGCACGAGTTCTCACAAGAACAATGTAGCCCTCACTACATAAATTAATCTTAATATTTCACTATAATGTGTTTCTTGGGGTGGTCTTGCATAGTTCTTGCTTATGGAGGCAATATGTTGGATTAAGGCATGTAAATAAAAATACAGAAGATACTCATCACAGTCATTCTGAAAATCAAGCCAGCTATCATTTACCAGAACCAGTAAATATGTTTATTCTCTACAAGAAGTGCTTATCTTTGAAAGAATTACCCAGAAACTTTAACATCTAAGTATACCTACCTATATTAATCAGTTTCGTAGGCATCGAACAAATGTCTCATCTGAACGTTAGTAATACATTGGCAACCCTTAAATTGAGGTTATATTAAACGTCTTAATTGTATACACGCCATCACCACTTGATTATATATAAACAAAACCCCACACAATCTACATAATCATTTAGGCTCGGACTATATTGTCCGGAATCGGGAAGGCCGGAGAAAATTCAGAGCATTGAAAATAGAACTCTGGACTAATACAGTAGAGCTGAAAATAGAAATGTCGAGTGTCGACCTGTCTTATATGACATTGACATTAGACTCGACACTTGTGTGTTAAATTTTTAGCGCTATTATTTCATTTTTATTCTATTTTTTAGAGTTCTATTTTTGATGCTCTGAATTATCCCCGGCCTTAAGGATTCCAGATCATATAGTCCCATCCTTAATTTCCGTCAAGTGGTTAAGTAGTATTCCACTACGTGACGCGTGCGGACGAATTGGCAACACCGTGTGACCAAACTTGTATCCCACAGGAAACGGGGGACAAGTGACAAAAACTCGTTAAAATTCCATTACTTTTGCATTTATTATTTACTAGCTTTAACCCGTAGCTCCGCTCGTTTTCGGTTTAACTTTGGAACGTTTTATCCTCTTAGGACGTGAGTTTTGATTTTTTGTGGATGCCTAAGTTAATGCAGTGGGCAACTACGTATCTGCGTACTAATATTACGCATTTCAACGTAATCCGCTGCGGTGTTCTGCGCTGTTCAGCTGTGTTAGTAGGTCAATCAGTAACCGATAACACAATAATAGTCCTTACTAGTAAGTTGTTTCTATTTCACGTTGAAACTATTTAACCGATTATCATGAAATTTGGCACATATATAAAGAACATAGGCTACTTTATCGCGGTAAAATGTACGGTTCTCGCGAAATCTCTTTTTGCGCGTACGTAGTGGCGGGCAATATCTAGTAATAAATAAATAGATTACTTAATCGTCAAATTGGATATTTTAGACATGCATTAATGAGCTAAGAAGATCAATTACAACAAATTCCTTATTTGCTGTCATTTCTTAACGGAATTTCATGGGAACGTACATTCCCACCCCATCGGTTCCCACGCTCCTGGGACTGGACCCCGTATCCGTGTGAACGAGGGACAAAAAGCTTCGTGCCTCTTAATCTGATAATGAAATCTTGATAATATTAATAAGCTAAGGCTTAACGACTATATTATGATAGAAATATGTATCTATTGCCTTTAATATAAATTTTACTTATTGTGTGAAACTTAAATACTCAGATTCTTTAACAGTTTATTATAATAAGCTATAGATGGAAGCTGATTTAAAAATAAATAAATGAATATTATCAATGGTAATATCATATTATATACTTATACGTGAGGTAAAAACTTTGTACTCCTTTTTATGAAAGTTATGCGAACGTAGGAGTATGAAATTTTACACAGTTAGTTCATATGAAGGTGAACAAACATAGTGAACTGCACTAATATTTATTTATAATCATGCTTAAAAATACATTAAAATAATCAAAATAATGTTACAAACACTACATCTGATGAATAAGCAATAAGTTATAACTCCCACTACCAATTTAATTATCATAAAGATACTTAATCACGAGGAAAAAACACCAGTCTTTAGCAGTTTAGCCGCTTAGTATTGAGGGTTAATATTTTCACAGTCGCGGTCGCATAGATCGGAAGGCTTAATATTTTCACAGTATTAAGCCTTCCGATCTATGCGACCGCGACCAGCTACCCAGCCAATCAGGTTCTCTGGCCACGCTCACCGGTCGCGCGTCGCTGGTCGCGGGGATTGTTTAGTGCTCCATATAAATTCATACTAGTAAGCGGTGGCTCCGCGACCCTGTTTCGGTCTCGGGTCGCGGGTAGCGCGCCGCGTGCATCGGACGCTTAAAGCAAAGGGTAGGTAACGCGCGTAAGGCACGCGCCACCGACCCCTGTGATCTGTGCATGGCTCCCACGGTATCTCAGCGATCAACTTCGAAAACTATTCCAAATGGACAAGCGTAAACGTGCTTTTATTAAGGGGTTCCGATTGTAATATTGTGAAACTTTCCCTACTATATCTTATACTTTAAACGAGACGATCTTGTATATATATAATCGGTATCTCGACAACGGCTGCAAGTATTACCATGAAATTTAGTATGCAGGGAGTTGCGGGGGATAAAAATCGATCTGGCTAGGTCTTATCCCTTAGAAACTGCGCATTTTTAAGCAATATCTATTTTATTATTTCGTCGTGCAACAATATATCAATAATATCGACTTATAAGATAAGTCTGATTGGCAGCATGGTGTGCGTACCTACGTATAATTTTTGCATTGTTTGGCAATTCGGAATGTGGTGGGTTCGAATCCCGATAAGATAAATATTTTTGTATACTTATTACTTCCTTTTCTTTTATATTTTTTTTATTTAATTTTAATTTTTTTATCGTTCTACTAAAACACGAAGAAAAGCTCGGTCAACCAGCTACTTCCTTCAATATACAAAAGTCGTCCTTAGAAACATAATTTAATCAGTGATAGAAATATTTTTTTTGTTTCCAGGAGATATAATGATTTTCCTTAAATAGACAAACGATTGTACTCGGCGCGCTCGACTAGATACCGCTGGCGTACTTGAAAAATGTGGCAACGAGTAGTACGCCGAAGTCGGCGTGACCGAGCCCGTCACATCTAATATTTTTCTCGCTAACCCCTAGTCCTGTAGATATACGACTTATATATACCGTTATAATTCTGAGGGTCAATTCTGCTAAAAGAAACATGCAATAACACAATTACAATCAAGTCCCGACACGCTAAAACTATCAAATCGGTAGTCTCGTAAACGTTAAAGCAGCGCCTAACGCCTCCTGATTGGTCCAACGTCATAAAGTCAGTTTATGATAACTAGTCACTTCACTTATAATACAATCAAAGTAAAATGAAAGTCTACTTTAAATACGAGAATTGAGCTTCAGGTGTCATTACGCTTACCTACATCTATTCTAATTGTATCTTTGGTCACCGCCGACACTTGGTATTTTATTATTTCAAAGGGAACCCCAAAATTCGTTTTGTATTTTGTAAATTTCACACGGGAGACGGGACAGAAGGTTGAACCATGTGTGTGGGAATACAAATCTGCGAGTTAATATGGAATGTAACATTTTATCTGCATTTTATTTTAGCCACATAGGGTTAAACTAAAAGAGGTAAATTCAGCACAACATTTTGTATTTAACTGTAAGTTATCATTATTATTTTGTGTTTTAAAATAATTCAAATGTAAAAGAAAAAAAATCAACATGCTAGAATCCTTAACCCTTCGTAGTCTGTTATAAACTAGCATCACTGTCGCCTTTAACGAAACTACAATTATCATAATCGCCTCCTTTTTCTGAAGTCGGTTTAAAAATTACTTACCTATTTCTAAATCTTTTTATATTTTTGCCCAATAAGTGAGTAAAATTGTTTGCCATTGTGATTTCCAAGTGACAGGTGTGCTATTTATTGGAGGTGTCGTCTTCCACACAATGAAGCCGAGGGTTCACGGAAAGCAAACACAAAATAATGATCGCAACCTTGCAATTGACAGGCAAAAAATATTTATCTCAAAATTGATCCTAGTTAAGGGAAAATCGTCTTTATTCTGTTTATTTTACGGTAGGCATTTGATGACACGGATATAATATCAACGGTCAAACAAATTCGGATCCCACACTAGAATTTTTCTTGTGGGAATGAAATTTTAGTGGGAATTCCGAACGCAGCGAGGCGAGGGTGACACGTGCCTGCGCCGCAGATGTGTTAATTGTTCCTGAATAACTTGTGAACCCTAATTTTAACTTGCATGGTTTACAAGACTTATTTAATATTAATATAATTTGTGATAGGATGAATGATTACCTGAAATTTAAATAGTTTGTGATGTGTTTATTGCGACTAACTTGAAACTAAAAAAAATAACACAACATAATATTAAAGTAGCTGAGACTGAGCTTGCTCGGAGTTCAAGTACCTGCCTAGTACGAAAAACATTAACAGATGGCGATAGGTATAAAAAAATATCACAAAAATATTAGTCTCGGCCACGACACACCCGTGACCCGAGACACCAATTTGCCAACTACGTAATAATTCACACAATAATCAATAAAACCATACATTGGCAACAATTTACCTTACAATGTCAAATGTCAGTAGTTGTCAAATTTAAATAATAAGACAGATAAGAATGGTTAGACTGTGATTTTTAGCACTCGGACATTGGCAACTCACTGAGGCCGCCATACATAAAAGAAGAAGAAGAAGACTGTGATTTTAACGAAATGTGATTATGGACTCATAATCAACCATATTGTAAGGTTTTTTTTGCATTGAATAGGCTCCGAAACTACTAGACCGATTTTAATCAAATTTAGCACAGATATAGAGTAGATCACGGGGAATGACATAGGCTACTTTTTATCCCGGAAAAAAATGCAAAATGTAAATGGTTTCCGCGAGCTTTACTTTTACGCGCACTAAGTCGCGGGAAACATCTAGTTTATTATAAAGTTAAATACAAGAATTGGGGTTAAGATCAATTTTTCACGCCCATAACCTCGGGATAAAAAATTTCATGAAAACCGTTTCCGAGATTCTGTATATATATTTATATATGAGAACTGCTCGTTTAAAGTAGGTTTACAAGATAATTATTATTATTGTAGATTGACCACTGGTATTTAATTTATATCAGTAGGAATTTTTGTAATCAGTAGCTAGGTGCAAATAATATTTGCTAGTATGTACATTAACCTCCTTACTAATAAAAATATTTACACAACGGATAACCTAAGCAACGTTGCTATCTTTTTATATCATGTGACATTTACCAACCTATTGGACAAAGACAGCAACGTTGGTTAAGTTATCCGTGTGTAAATAGTTTTATTAGTAAGGGGTAATATGTATTATGTACGGTTATGCTATTTGATAATATTTTTTTAAAATCTCTGTAATTAAATATTCCTTAATGACTATTTTCCCATGATCTTGTAGTTCACACCAAAACGACCGTGGGAATATGCTCCCCTTAAGTTGAACATAAAAAATGTTTACCTGGCCCGTGAACTGTATAATGCCGGTAACCACAAGGTCAGTCAAGGTGGTTCCCAGTGTTCCCCGGTTCACACAGGAACTATAACATCTAACGTGAGAATTTCCCTGATATGCCTAAATTATCTTTTGGGTTTCTAATATAATTAAGTCACACGCCTGACAATATGGATCCATAGAATACCAGGAACTGTGGAGTATCCACGGTCACTATCCTAAGTGGATTTCATGTCGACGGTTTGTGCATTACACTACCTGCGAATTGTCATTGTGAGTTTTTTGGTTTTTATGGTTTGTTCTAAGTATTTCTTTTTTCAATTTGCTTTGTTTTTCGTTGCGTAGTGTAATGTCGTAGTGTAATTCTAATAAATATTAATTTTTGATTAGGTATATATTTAATATCCTACTTAATGTTGTAAATGTGAAAGGATGGATGGATGGATGAATGTATGGATGGATGTGGATGTGGATGTGGATTCTTTCACATAAAAACTACTGAACGGATTTTGATGTTTGGTATGGTAGTAGTTTAGGCTCTGGATTAAAACATAGGTTATATTTTATGCCGAAAAAGTACAGTGTTCCCGTGGGATACTGTATATACCCGGGCGGAGCCGCGGGCAAAAGCTAGTACCTAAATAAATATAAATAAGTAGGTATGCAACATTTACTGTTTACGGAAGTGTCAAAATCGCATAGGAACAAGTAATAATATAATTAACATAATACATATTTTTGTGTTAAAAGTAGAGTCTTGATCCCGTTTAAAATGTAAGTAATTTTTAACAGGAACAAGACAATAATTTATTTGAATAAGGCCAGTTAAGGACGTGTAGTTCCCATGACCATTTATTTCACACGGGAAGGCCGAAGAACTAAGAGAAGTAAATTAGCTGATGTTTGCCACGGGAAACATATTTACCTGGCTCTTGGACCACCAGGTCCGCGCAAACCGGCGACTACTTTCGGTTACTAGTTACTACTACTACAAAATTGTTATATTATTGATTTTGAGTCTAGTCGCTCGCTCGCGGTCGCACTGTGTAGACCAGGCATGACCGACCCGCGGCCCGGGGGCCTTTGCCATGCGGCCACTGAGTTAATTCAAACCTCGAACCATCTAATCGGGATTGTTTACAAACACGATCTATCGAAAAATCACGATGTTCGCGGACAAACGGTAACCGACCCTGTGTCTATAATGGTACGCCCGACATTCGACTGGAGCACCCGGCCGGCGATCGTTTATAACAATAATATATTTTGTTAATGTTTGAGGAACATTGATTTTTGGGGATTTGTGGACGAATTGTGGATTTTCATATATGTGCCGCCCCTTAGGGTTTCGCTAAAATTAAAATACCACGCAATCTTGTCAAAGGTTGGTCATGCCTGGTGAATGACAATTTTGTAGCGATGACCGGTCGCGGTCGTAGTGGGTTTGCGGTTTGCTTGAATAAAAAATGCAACGATATAGGTTAGTCAAGGATGTTCCCAGGAGCCCCCCGTTCACACGAGCAGGACTATGGGAACTGCGGCGTGTTGACACAAACTGTTGATCTCTAAGGCCTCCCCCACATTAGGCGTCCGCGTTCCTCGGGCGTGTCAGCGATCCGGGCGCGCTGCGTGCGCGCCGCGAGCACGCTGCATGTCAGCGACGCGGGCGTTGCTCGCGCCACTCAGACCCCCGAGGAACGCGCACGCCTAATGTGGGGTCAGCCTTACACATAATATTTGCAAGCGAATTCATAATGACATACTGACTGAAACTCGTAAATATTATTTAGTGTTTTATACTGTGTACATATTTAATGTTATACACAAAATTAATGTAAATCATATAATTTTAATAAAATACATTAAGCCAATCCGCCGTACCATTTACCTGACTAACATTAATTAAATTATTTGCAGGTAACTTTAACCTTTATCGAAGTGAGGTTTTTGAAATACCTACATTAGTTCAAAAAAACAAAAATGTAAATTTAAGTTAACCACATTTCCTAGCATGCATCTTATAACTAAATAAATACATATTTATACCGTTTAGAAATTCGAATTGTGTTTATTTTACTGAAATATTTACTGTGTTTGCAGTACGGTGTAAAATTTAGTGTAATATTTGATTTCCTCTCCCGGGAACTGCGCTACATCCAGATATGTCAGCAGCCAAATCAACGATATACCTCATGGGCAATACGAAATCATATTCCAAAGAGGAATTTTTGGAAAGTACTGAAAATATAAAGTGAAAGAAGACGGGGGAAACGTCCCAACAGTTCTAGCACTACCACACATAATATGCCAAATGAAAGGGCTTGAAAAGTGTATCATTAAGTGTATCATTTTATTGTAGCACGAAAAATCTATCAACCATTGGAGAAAGAAGTAAATGAGGGTTAAAAGAAAAAAAAATCCTGTATTCTTGCACCATTCGATAGAGTTGCTAGTAAAGATCAATTTCTAGGAAGTTATGGTCTATCGAGAAGATGCGCCTTTTTTCCGAACGCTAGTGGGCGCGCGGTGAGCAAAATGCCGCCCGGCAATACATGATGGTGAAATCTCCCCCTCCAGCGGTTTCCTGGGCACTCTCGGCATTTACTCAATGCAAACTAGCCAGCACTCAGGTAGAAAGTGCGAACATAACAGGTTATTATTTTAGGGTTTATAAAGGTTTTTGTGGCAAATGCGGCAAAATTCATTATTATATTTCATTAATATACTTTGATATATTGAGGCATTACTACTTGGTGAATGTAAAAAAAAATATATTTTATGTGTAGTTTAGTAATTAGATACATCTAAAAAGTGCAAAAAAAGTTTAAATATTTTAAAACATAAAAAGATATTCAAGGAGCTTGATTATTATTACAATCGATTCTCGTTCCAAAAATATGTATAACATTCGACCTTCCATTTTAACGAGATTATCCTATGATCAGATTATCCTGTGAAGTACTTAACTCCGACTCACAATCGCGCGGCCCATTCTGCACGGCGGGCGCGAGACCGATGTCCAATGTCCACGCGTATTGCGTAGTGCGAGTTGTCAAGAAATGTTAGTAATGTTTTTTTTATTTAAATTAAAAAAAAATGTTAAGTATACTGTCATTACTTACGTAATAATGTAGCCTAATGTTGGGTTAAATATTTAATTCGAATAAAAATACACCGTGGCCTGTATGGGTTCTACTTTCTAAGTACAAAAAACCATTCTATATTATTCCAATATTTTATAGAGCTCCGTGGCCTAGAGGGTAGACCGTTTGATTTGCACTCGAGAGAGTGCAGGTTCCATTCCCAGGTTGTGACGTGTACCAATGAGACATTTTCAGATCTCAAGTACATTATACGGACGCTTCAACGGTGAAGGAAAACATCATGAGGAAACGCACACATGGTTGGCCCCAGACGTATTGACCACAGTCATTCCTCTGGACTAGGTTTGACTAACACAGTCAGGTGTTGTGAGAATGCCGTATGTGCTTGGGCAACCATATATGACATTTAAAAAAATCAACTGTACCAGACACTACAGTATTTCATGAGTGGTTACTTCGCTCAGATAATACTGTATAAATCATCCAATAACGGATGAAAAGGCCTAAGTTTTATAGTGCTCACGGTAAGACAATTTCGGGAAAGTAATGGAATATGGTAAAGTTAAGGAAAGTGTTGTATTTTTATAAACTGCTTCATGTTTTTAAGAAATGTATGAGAAAATATAAAAATGATAAATATAAGCTTTTTCCTTAATATATTAATAATATATTTTCCTTTATTACTTTATTATATCCCTACTAATATTATAAATGTGAATGTAAGTTTGTTTGTTACGCTTTCTCGCAAAAACTACTAAACGGATTTTGATGAAATTTGGTATGATAGTAGTTTAGACTCTGGATTAAAACATAAGCTACTTTTTATCCCGGAAAAGTACAGTGCTCCCGCGGAATACTCGATAGTATATTTACGCGGGCGGAGCCGCGGTAAACAGCTATTAATATATATAATAAAGTTAAATTTTTAACAAATACCCATCTAAAAGGGTTCAAACCCACCAAACGCACGGTAGGTAGTGTGAGTTAACTGATGTAGCGATAATAACTATATACTATAATTAACCCGTGAGAAGGCGACAAATTTGATGGATTTATTGTTTTAATATTTTGTTTGCTATTTTCAGCATACAAAGTCTAAAATGGATGATCGAAAAACCTCTAAAATTTGTGCTTGGCTAGAAGAGCCCGATTCTGAAGAAGAGGAGTCAATAGATCCTGAAGATACGAATACGAAATACGAAGATCCAGAATCGAGTAGATGACGTAGAAAGCGACTGTTCAGTCATTTACAGCCCCCGTGAAACCGACACTGAACAGTCTTCCGACGAAATAGAAATCCATTTTGGAAAAGATAGGTGTACAAAGTGGCTTATGTATAAGCCTCCCCGTAATGTTAAACGCACCAGAAGTTGTAATATCGTCAAATATTTACCAGGACTCAAACAAAGAGCTAAAATTGCTAAAACTCCTTTGGAGTTCATTTATTTGGTTTTAGATGACGAAATTATAGAGAAAATAGTCACTTACACGAATATAGTTGGTAAAACCGTATATTACGCGACGAATCTGTATGCAAAATGTGTCAACAGATCTCAAGTTCATAATGAAGCGATTTGTGCCTGTACCTAATGTGGAAATCGAGCCTAGGGCAAATAGTTTTTGTGAACTATATCTCAGGAGGAAAAATAGGCGTTCCAAAAAAGCATGCACTTTGTGCAGTAAATTACTCTACACCAAGCATGTGATGTTTATGTGCCGTATATTTTATGAGAGACACATATCTCAAGATCTCATGGAAGAATAAAACATTCCAATTTTTTTTTGTCTATTTTCTAAAAAATTGCTAAAAATTGATGCCAAAGTTTATAAGACTTTTAGTTTGCTTATAAGTTTTTAGTTTTTGTTATTTAACTGTAATAAAACATTCTATTTCATACTACAATATGATATACATTTTATCAGTTATGATAACAAAATCAATTGTACTATAAAAGTAGGTAAGTACTAAAAAAATAATAACTACTCCAAAACTTAAAATGCTACAAAAAAAAAAAGAAATCTCCCAGGTCATCCCCACCAGGCAGAGTACCTAGAAGGCTCAAAGAGTTTCCTCGCTGGATTGCGATACTTATTCTCTGGGCCAGGTAGGTGCCGGCTCTGGGGTCTCGGGTGGCCTCAATGAGTTTTTTGGAGATTTCTCCGAAAAGTTTGTGCGCACCCAGACCCCATGTACCTAAGGTTTCAACCCCAAACGGTTCAAATATGAGATCCCCACTAAGGTTCTCATATTTGCGCCGCTTGAGGTTTTCCGCCTGATTGGCGGCCGCACCTGCAGAACTCGAGGTGCCCTGGACATGGGACGGAGCAAGTGTATCGACGCAAGTAGCGTCCCATACAAGAGCCCGTCCCACTCTCCAAGGGACCAGGGTCATACCGTCTGGTCTCTTGCCATCGTCGCGCGCCAAACCAGAGGGTTCCAGCACAGCTGGCACTCCGGCGGTGACAAGAGCCCGACGGATGAGATCGTTCAGACAGTGATGTCGGGAGATGCGGCCGGCGCTTCGTTGACAGGACAGCCCGTGGTGTCCGAGGCTGTCCACATTTGCACCACAAACACAGCGATGGGGGACGACGTGGGGGGTGCCAAGACGCAGGGAAGTAGCTAACCGGAAAGCTGTTCGATCCAGCAATGTGCCCGTATTGGGTGACGGTAATGCTTGTAGCCAAAGGCCCGACTCCCACTTCTCCGCAGCTAAGAGGCGAGCCTGCTCCACAGGACTGGAGGACGTATTAAGAAGATTATTCCGTACCAGTCTGCAGAGTGGCTCGTCCCAGAGCCTTTGGGAAAAAGTATTGTCAGGCAATTCGCTACAAGCACTAGTTACGCTCCAGGCGTCCTTGGCCTCGTCCAGAAAGGTAACTGTATTGGAGTAGGATGGGTGATGTAGTATTTTGGAGATAAGACTATGGTTCGCGTGGACTGAGGACAAGAAGGCCGGAAGCGATATGTCAGAGGGCTTTCGAACACCCAGGCCACCGAACCTAACTGGAAGCGTTGCCTGAGTCCATGCGCGGTCATCGAAATTTGTATTCAAAATAGTGGAGAGCGTTTGTCTTATGGTATCATCCAACTGTTTGAGAAGTTGAGGGAACTTCCACAGTTGACAACACCGTAAGACATATGTCAATTTAGGTACGAAAATGCAAAAACGGATTAGGGTAAAGGCCATGTGACAGTTAATTTGGAGGAGGCGGTCTAAAGTTTCATTAAAATTTTGTAATTTGTTATCTAAGAAGTCCGGGAGAGATTCGTCTAAAATAGGTGAGCCCAAAAGGAAGAGCGAATCCTTGTCAATGACAGACAGTTGTGGAGCTATTTCTTTAAAGCTGGATATAATCGCGTTTCTATCCCCACAACTGTCTGGCACAAAAAGTTCGCACTTACCTAGGTTCAGCTGCAGACCTATTTTTTGGAACTCGCAGATCAGAGTGCGGAAGTCTGATAGTACAGTGGGTGCATCGCTTCCAAGGGTCCCATCATCCAAATACCAAACATTAAATTTTGAATCTAGAAGCTCGATGACCGGGTGTATAGCAAGGCTGAAGATTGCTGGACCTAGAGGGTCGCCCTGTTGGCAGCCCACTTCGGATGAGATGAGGTGGTCTTTGTAAATGAGTTTGGTGGGGTCGTTGTAACACTGGAGCATAAATGGTAAAATGGCAGGTGCTTTAGATTTAATTTGGGCCAACAAGGCGCCTCGGTCAACTGAGTTGAAAGCGTTTTTGATATCGACCTTCAGAAACACATCATCGCCTTGATTGTGGATAGCTGTCTTGAAAGAGTGAACGGCGGCCTCACAACCTCCTTTGCAGGCAAAACCGAGCTGTTTTGGCTGGAAGTATGACGCGAGGGAAGTTACCGATTTGCAAGCTAGTTTGGCTGTAAGGCGCCGGTATGTGGAGCCGACAGCAATCGGACGAATGCCACCATCTCTCTTCCTCAAGGCGCAGAGGTTAGCTCCATACAGAATGTCTACGATATCTGATGCGACCCCTCCACGTAGCATCAGGTTGCACAGATTCGTAAGTTCATGCAGGAGCTTCTCGCCGGCCTCCCCGCAGCAACCGCTGGTGAGGTCCTTCAGATGCTGAGGGGTGAGACCGTCGAGGCCGCCAGCTGAACCCGGAAGAAAGGACATGATGGCTCCGCATACTTTGTCTTTCGACGTTTGTAGTGGTGGTAATGCGTCATCGGAAACTGTGAAAGGATTGGATTGTGATGGATGTTTGTTTTCCAGGGCGATGAGGGTTTCTGGGCAGTCGGGGGCGACCGTGTCATTGGAAAACAGGAGCCGCGCTGCACCCTTAATGTCTCCCTCACTTATTTTATTTTCCACAGTTTTCACGATGTTATGTTTGACCGTGGAATGTGAAGAAAAATTTGGGTTGAGGTTAATGTCCGAAACACAATTCTTTTTGATTCTTGAAGTGAGGGAGGCATTGTTGAGCGGATCTCTAGTGATATGCAGAAAACGGTAGGGAAAGGTAAGTAGATTTTCCCAGGCTTGCTTCGAGTTCTCCAGCACTGTGTGGCGTATCGTCTCGGCAAGCTTCTGGGCTACAGTCACTCTGGCACCCCTAGGGATCCGTCTTAGAACTGGTATAAAACGTTTAAATTTGGATATTTCTTGCCAGAAATTTGTTTCACAAATTGGGTTCGGAAGTGAATTGGTTATTGGGGGAATGAGTGTTACAAGCTGTTTGTGGCATTTGCCTACGTGGATGTTCAAACCCCGCTGGCTTTTAAAATATCGGGAACAGTGGGAGCATTGCAACAGATTTCCAAAGGACACGGTCGAAATATTAGAGGTCCCTGCATCCTGGCTGCTTGACATAGGTTGGTAAAGATAAACTATAAAAGATAACTTATATAATAGAATAAACTATAGACAAAAAATTAAAAAACTGCTTAACTAATATTAAAAAAAACCTTGAACTATATTATAGTCATTTTCTGGGGGAATGTAGGCTTGAGCGTGGGACAGTTGGCTCACTTTTCGCAAAAAAATTAGCATACGGCTTCTCGGAGTTGCCTCGTTCCTTCCTCTGTTGCGGGCCTTGTTCCTTCCTCCGTCGCGGGTCTTGTCAGTTGTATGGGAGAATTGCTTGGGATATCTACTCACAGTTTGGCCCACTTGGGGCGCTGTAAATTATATTTGGTTCTACTGCAAATACTTAAAAATTTTATGTTATGATTATTGACATCATGTTCTAGACATCATGTTCTATTTCATTAAAATAAGTCTTTTAATTTATTATAATGGTAAATGTTGTAATATAATTCCTTTTTTTCCCCACGAAAAAGTAATTTGAAGGACGTGAGCATTTTGCTATGCACGTATAGCAAAATGCCTACTCGTGTAACTTTTTGGGCGTGCCTTTTCACGGGTTAATGTAATAAGAATATCTGTCCAGTTCCATTGAAATTACGAAAAATAAAATTTCACTCATATTTTTCACGATGAACCCTAACGTCAAACCTCATAGGGATTGACAATAATGAATCGACCATAAATCGATACAGTTTTGACAATTCAAATACTCGTTTTTGTTTGGCGGCGACTCGAAAATCGATTTGGTTTCAACTAATAACTTTCTCGATGGGACAACAACGTTAATTAAACTTCTTATATATATATATATATATATACATTACATCACATATATATATACATTACGTATATTATGTTTTATATTATATTAGATATATTCTGCAATGTCAAATGCCATCTCCTTTGCTACCCCTTTGCTATCCCATTGAAGGAGTTCAAATTGTGTTATACAGCTGAGTCGCCTCTCATGCCTAAGCGCAAGTTTATGCCATTGTATGCACTATGCATACTTATAAGACATGATGTACGCAGTACGACACAATAATATGATTTTCCCCAATTTTCGCGGCTTGTGACACGAGGACACCACTTGTTTTATTTTTATTTAAATCAAAAGTAGAACTGGAAACAAATTGGAAATTACTATGGCCTATACGGTATACCTTATACGAAGGCATTAAATGAGAATAGATTTTCACCAATTTTAATTTCTTGGTTCATTTTTACTGGAAAATGGTGGATCCTAGGCGAAGAGTGCACTGATGATTTTCGTCTTATTTTTGGGACCTCTACACGAGAGAAACAAAAAACTAGCGGTTTACATTTTTTTATTTTTCATGAAAAATTTCCCAAGTCCCAGAAGTTTTATGTGTCTCTTACAAGAAAATGGTGGGTTAAACTAGGCTTAAATTTTTCTCAAGCGTTTTCGCCTTGCACACTCTTTTGACTTTTACAAGAAAATGGTGGGTCCTAGGGATAAAGCTTACTGATGATTTTCGTCCTATTTTTAGGCGCTCTACAAGATGGAAACGAAAAACTAATCACTTATCACAATTGCAAATTTTCGTCGAAATTTTTTGTCTTTTCGCCTTGCATGGTAGGTAAAGAAAAATAGATTGTATCTTTTATTTTTTAATCACATAAAATTTCTTGTATTCAGATATCCAAAATCAATACAGCTGTTTATTACACCTTCGACACGTTTCTTGATTTGCAGTACTGATTCCGTTTGTAAGTCGGATAAATTAAAATTGTTGGAAAAACTCCCCATACTGTCTGATTCTAACATCGTTTCCTTAAATTTAGCTATTTCCTCATTATTTCTTACAATAAGACTACTGGCAAACATTGACATCCAGAGGCTGATTTTTGCGTATCTATTTAGATCATATTCAAACTTATCTTTGGGATAAGTGATGTTTATTTTTAGACCATGGGCAAATAATTTTTTCTCCAATTGTGAATAGTAATAATCTAACCACTCCTGGTAATGTTTGGACCTTGTTTCATAGTCAGTACAGTTGAGAATCAAATGAAGTATATCGAATACTGGTGGTGCTTCTCTCACGAGTTGGTAGTCGATCAAAATGCACTTCGTAGGCTTGTCGTCCTGAAAAACACAATTATGACATGAACACTGTTATTTTAACATTTGACTTACTTACATTACTCGTTTAAAATAAGCACTGACTTAAATTATTCAAATTTCTTTTTAAACTTAATAATTCTTTGACATTAATAATAATTAATATCTATGGACAATTTAATTTAATTATAATACAGGAAATAAAATATTTACAAACTATAAAAATAGGTAAGTACTAAAAAAAAAATAACTACTCCAAAACTTAAAATGCTACAAAACAAAGAAATCTCCCAGGTCGTCCCCACCAGGCAGAGTACCTAGAAGGCTCAAAGAGTTTCCTCGCACCTGCAGAACTCGAGGTGCCCTGGACATGGGACGGAGCAAGTGTATCGACGCAAGTAGCGTCCCATACAAGAGCCCGTCCCACTCTCCAAGGGTCCAGGGTCATACCGTCTGGTCTCTTGCCATCGTCGCGCGCCAAACCAGAGGGTTCCAGCACAGCTGGCACTCCGGCGGTGACAAGAGCCCGACGGATGAGATCGTTCAGGCAGTGATGTCGGGAGATGCGGCCGGCGCTTCGTTGACAGGACAGCCCGTGGTGTCTGAAGCTATCCACGTTTGCGCCACAGCGATGGGGGACGACGTGGGGGGTGCCAAGACGCAGGGAAGTGACTAACCGGAAAGCTGTTCGATCCAGCAATGTGCCCCTATTGGGTGACGGTAATGCTTGTAGCCAAAGGCCCAACTCCCACTTCTCCGCAGCTAACAGGCGAGCCTGCTCCACAGGACTGTAGGACGTATTAAAAAGATAATTCCGAACCAGTCTGCAGAGTGGCTCGTCCCAGAGCCTTTGTGAAAAAGTATTGTAAGGCAATTCGCTACAAGCACTAGTTGCGCTCCAGGCGTCCTTGGCCTCGTCCAGAAAGGGAACTGTATTGGAGTAGGATGGGTGATGTAGTATTTTAGAGATAAGACTATTGTTCGCGTGGACTGAGGACAAGAAAGCCGGAAGCGATAAGTCAGAGGGCTTTCGAACACCCAGGCCACCGAACCTAACTGGAAGCGTTGCCTGAGTCCATGCGCGGTGAGCGAAATTTTTGTTCCAAATATTTAGTCTTATGGTATCATCCAACTGTTTGAGAAGTTGAGGGAACTTCCACAGTCGACAACACCGTAACACATATGTCAATTTATGTACGAAAATGCAAAAACGGATTAGGGTAAAGGCCATGTGACAGTTAATTTGGAGGAGGCGATCTAAATATATCAATAAAAACTATATTATGTTAATTTTCTGGGGGAATAATGTAGGCTTGAGCGTGGGACAGTTCCTGGGCTCACTTTTCGCCAAAAAATTAGCATACGGCTTCTCGGAGTTGCCTCGTTCCTTCCTCTGTTGCGGGCCTTGTTCCGATGGACGCTATGGACGATTTTGTACCACGTCAATCTGGTCCCAAGCTAAGTTCTCTAAGAACATGTGGTACCAGACAACGGAAATAAATATCTATACATATTATATTTAAGTTTTAATTCTATTATACACATATTTAATACACGTCCATGACCCAGGAACACAGAAAACTTTTCTGTTTTCACTATTGAGAAACCAATATGAATAATTATATTTTTAAATAAAAACATAATCTATATATATAATAGAAAGTCGTGTTAGTTATACTATTTATAACTCAAGAATGGCTGATCGATTTGGCTAAAAATTGGTGGGGAGGTAGTTTAGAATCAGGAGACGGACATAGGATACTTTTTATCCCGTTCCCGAGGGACGTTAAAATGGATTGCAATTCCAATGTCTTGCTAAAACTCGAGATCGGCTGGACCGATTTGGCGAAGTTTGGACTTGAAATAATTGTGGAAGTTCAGTGAAGGTTTAAGCTGTAGGTTGTAGTAGTAGTGTGTAGGACTAGGACGTAGGTTGCATTGTAGGTGTAGTTATTTATTCATTCCAGTTCATATTTAAGACAGAACAACGTGTGTCGGGACAGCTAGCTGTCCCGACACACGTTGTGTTATTTATATTATGATAAATCGACTTCCAAAGTAAACACAAAAGTAATATACTTAAAATGCACTACAAAGTATGAAATAAATCTTTAAGTCCTTGAAACCCTTTTCAATTAGGCTAAAAATATTAATTATTTCTCTATCTAATCTTCTTCTTTCTGAAGTCGGTACCGTTAGACAACTTGAAAGTAAGTTTTACTAAATATTGTTTGTATTAGAATTGTACTTGCATTATTGTGTTTATTTATTTATAATTTTTTATTTCAAGGATTATTGTTTGGGCTCTTGAATATACTTAACAGCTAATATAGAATATACATTCTGTCACCCACCTGTAACTGAAACAGGAAATTATTCGTCCAACAATCTCCATGTGCTATAATTGAATATTTGGAACCTTTATCAGATTTTTCAAGCTTTAAATTTCTATCCACTTGTTTATTGATAGTGTCTATAATAATATCTTTAATTAGCTTGTCTTCGAACATTTGGCTAAGTTGTGGTCCAATAAACTTGAAACTTTCAGTGTGTTGTTTAAAAAGTTCAGTAGTTGCCATATTAACAATTTTTTTACAACATTCAGCATATACCTCTGGTGAATTTTCTTTTAACACGAAACACAACGTATGATATTGCGCTAGAGTTCGCAATATTAATTTAATGGTGTCGCTCGGCAAAGGCATAGACTTATCCAACATAATATATTTCTCTTTCATTAAATCTTGCAGTAAAATAATTTCATGTGGAGTTTCGTTGCTAGCACCATAGCAAATCGGAACCGGGAACATATCACTTGACTCTGTTCCAGAATTCTTCTGCAGCTTAACCATCATCGGCAGCACTTCATTATACATGGTAATTTCATTTGCAAACATAAATTTGGACATAAAATTCATCTCATTTAAAACTCTCGATTTATTTAGTGTGGCCTTTACTATAATTCTAAAATCTTCTTTTTCATTCTTAATCGTGATGACTTTCATAGCAGAAGCCATATTATCACCGGCTTGTCCAAGTACTGCTATGGTCACGTCTTTTCCTTTTATATTATTTTCAATTATTTTCCTTTTTATGAAATCCAATTGTTGGTCACTGAGACCATCAAGGTCACCTTTAATTTCGACGTCCATTTCTGAATAATGTTTAGCTACTATAACATAATTTATAGTTGTCATTCTATTATATAGGTATTTTTGTTCCATTATCTTGTTGACTACAGATAATTTCATATGGACATAATTGTAGATAAAGGATATAATCGTATATACTAATGTTGCTTACACACGTACAGATTTTGTCTGGACTCTGGAGCGAACCATTATGACAGCACGACACTAATGTGTTAGATTTTCAGCTCTATTGTATTACAACAGAGTACTATTCACAATGCATTCCATTTTTCGTGCAGTGTTACAACTCTCAAAAATATTTCTCCCCAAACTTAAACAAACTGATAAAATAAATAATAAAAAAATTATGTTCTGTGATATTTTATTCTGCCCTTTATACATCAAAATATACATCCAAAAGTTTATTTTCTACAGGCTAACTTTTGAAATCGCTTGTCGATGTTATATCGATCAATAGCCTTATTTAATTAAAAACAATAAAGATAACCCTAAAAAATCCTCCCCCCTCGAGGGTATTTTTTCCTAATTTTAGGGAGAAACCTCTTAGTTGGCAACCAAATCCGTACGTGTGTTAATACTTTAATGCTATTACATAATATGTCTGGTTTTTTAAACCGGAATAAGATGAGTAGCTCATCGAATTGGTGATGATATACAATTGGTGATGATATACAATTGGTGATGATATACAATTGGTGATGATATACAATATCTTAAGTAGTAAGATTTTTATATGTATGTAAGATGTCAGTTTTTTTATATCTATACATCTATACAAATAAATAAAATTGAAGTGTCTGTTTGTAATATCAAATTACAGCTTTGCACTAAATTCATAATATAAAAGTATATATACAAAAAATAAATACTTAAATTTTTTGTCTGTCTGTCTGCCCGTCCGTCTGTCTGTGTGTCTATTTGTTCCGGCTAATCTATGAAACAGCTGGACCGATTTTCAGGAGACTTTCACTGGTAAAAGTAGCTGATATTTTAAGGAGTAATTTAGGCTACTCTTATCTTAGGGTTCCATTTGGAAAGTAGGGTTCCGTTTCCGTTAGTTCTATGCAAACGACGTTGCGGGCACTAGCTAGTTTTCAAATAAAATCAATTTTTTTCACGGTCGCATTTAACTTTATTTAGCCAACTTAGCTCAGTGTGCTCAGTAAGTTTGTGCGGCGGTTATAACGAATTATAGATTACGATGATAAATATAATTAGATTACAAAGAATAATAAGATAAATGTAACGAAAATGATTCAGCATTCTGATGCAAGTTTATATAATGTATGTATAATTTAATAAGTATAGGAATTACAAACATTTATTGAACGATTAGCCCAAGAACTACTAGGAAATTTAGAGCAGGTGCTTGGGGCAAGCTGACACCTCGTCATAGCTAAGCTAGTCAGGAGCGGGGCTAAGTCAATGATACGGTCTAATAACGAATAGTAGATCTTATTTTTCTAGATTTGTTCCAATTTACTTTTACACTGGAATGGGAAGGTTAAAGCGCCTACTAAATGGCATTGCTTTGTTCCCAACTCCTTAAACATTAAAGTGCAACATATCAAAATTTCAAAATGCCTTAAACATATTTTTTGGGACAATAAATTTTCACTTTTAAAACATTATTTTGTATATTGACTTAGCCCCGCTTCTGTCCAGCCAGTCCTGCCGTCTCGTGTTGGCGTACAATAGGAGAAGTGAGAAGGATAAATAAAGGACAATGTTTCAGCGTGCCTCCTCTTTTCCTTGTAGCTCTCCATCTATACATTTTTATTATTGACCTACTCGTATCACAGATTAAAGAAAGACGAACCGCTAAAAGATACACGTTTCATTGTAAAGTTCGAATGTTAGGATGCACCGCGATGCACAACACATGTGTAGTGTATGCAGTATGACTGATGTTATATGAAATGTGTATCGTATTGTGCAGTTGATAAAGTTAAATTTTGAATAGTTATCTTAAAAATTCAGCGCCACGTAGCGTCGCGTATCGTCGCGGTGTGAACTAACCGTAAGAGTTGCCACCTACAACATATTGTATACATGTTTAATGTGTGATGTTACGTTGTGTGCTCTCTATGAACATACGCATGACGTGTCGTGCACCTCTTTCTCAGTAGACTTTCATATACCTAAACGATAGTTTTAAAGCTAAGAATAATTAGCGTGCCAGAAGAGACAAGTTACAACCCGCGAGTTGGATAATAATACAATAGAATATTTGCTTCATATTTGTCGATTTTTTAATAATTCGAATCTTCGTCTAAAAATTTGTCTGAAAAGAAAGAAATCACCTTTCATTTGTAGAGAAAATAGTTATTTATCTAAATACATTGACTTCGTATATCAAATACACTAGTTTTATAAATGCGAAAGTTTTTGTGTGTATGCTTGACTGATTTTCACTCTTGAACGTTTGAACCGATGCTAATGGGTATGGTGGCTCACCCTTGCTGCAGTCCAGTCTGGTACAAGAGGGGGTCCCGTCGGCGTCGCAGACGCAAACGTTGCACGCTCTCATGAACCTTTCGAATGGCTCGCATTCACCACCTGTAATCTTAATTATTATAAAGAGGAAATATATGTTTGTTTGCATTGAATAGGCTTCAAAACTACTGGACCTATTTTGATGAAGTCAAATACATATATGAGTAGAAGTCGTGGGTAACATCTAGTATTATTATTTTTAGATTATTTTAAATATTAAAATATAAGGGTCTTACTTTTTGGCCCTATCCTGATACATATTTACTTAGTAATAAAGAAATATTTATCCCACAAACACATTACCTAGGTAATTGAAAAAAGCCAAGTATTTCCTTTGCAAAAAGTTATGAAATGTCGTAGATACCAAGTGAAATTCAAGACAGTAATAAACTTATCATAGGTACTTATAGTTAAGTTTTCTAATTTAAAGATCGTCAACACAATCTAGATCACAAATAATAGAATCACTGCAGGTAATAAGATGTTAGCACTAGCTTTAAGCTACTAGTAGTAATATAATAAATTATAAAAATAAAATTTTCCACATACGGTTACAAATTTTTTATGAGTAAATGGATCAGTGAGTTAAGTCAAGAAAAAGTTACACCATCTTGTTTTCACAATATCTGAAATGTCAAAATGGCCCCAAAACCTCCAAAAAGTGGAGCCATTTAAGTGGGGACAGTTTTTGCCTCGACACGCCTCGTCTATAATATGTACGTCTATGGTTCCTATTAGTAATCAGTTTGTTAACCGATTTAGTTTTGTAGTTGTATAACAGCCGTTTTCAATAACATATCTAAGATTAAGGAATAGTATATCTATATATAAGCTATCCCCGTTAAACAGTACGTTGTTGTTTAACTTGCGTTTCACAATCAAAGATAGAACCTATTTATTCTTGTCCAACGAAGGATAGCATCCTTCCCTCTCGCCTATTCAAGCCTCTTGAAACGTTTCATTCGTTGCTAACTACATAATAATTCATGTTTTAAACACTTATACATTTATTTACAATCAATGTTTTATTAGTTAAAAGCGTAAATATTGTACTTAAAATTAAGAATCAAAACTCGTGATGATTTTTTACTATAGTTATCGTGTTTTTTTTATCAAATTCAATAGTGAAACATAACAGTTTGATGCCAGGAGTCGCGTGAAAAGGAATGTGAAATTTAAAATGGAATCAAATTTAACTAACTTACTACGTAATAAGAGGTGGCACTCCGAATAATAAAAAAAATCGAAATTCAAAATTATACCTTAGCTTTTTTACGTCATATCGTCAAAAGTGCAATAAATTCAAGCCTAAAATGAAAAAAAAAAATAATACAAAAAACTGTACGTAGGTTATTAGTATCGATTTTTTGTTGTAAGACCAATTATTGGGTTAAAAAGGTAAATAAAACAACAAAACCACTATAATTCAGTCATTTTTATTGAATTTTAAAGAACATAGTTTTATTTACAGTGCAGTTTTTTCTATCACGACCACAAAAAACCGCTCGTGGGAACGTAGACTTAATGTCATTTGTGAAATTAATAATATTTGATAAGTTCAAATTGATAGATACGATAGTGGTAAATACCTAGTAGAAGTCGAATATGTCCCGCGGCAATTAGTGGAACAAAATTTGGTAAATTGTTATTTACAATGTCTGAGGTTGTAAAAAGTGCTGCCCGAGAAATGATACTCAAGTTAAAGGAGTTTTGTGAAGCAGAACAGCAAAATCAAGGTATTATAATACCCATAAAAAATTCAGGCAATATTTTGTCGCGCAACGACAGCGCCGCGTCTAGGAGACTTCTTTCATGAAAAGGACTTTTTTTATTTACCTTTTAGAAGTTACAAACAAAAGTGGTTGTATAAATACAAGTAACTGATTCACAACACTATTATTCAGCCTAAATCTTTACGACAATTCATAATCATTTAATTTCGACATATAATTCACACGTGGTTTATATTCCTTTTGTATGATATTATTGGTATCACTGTCTTCATCGCAATCTATGATCATTTGCATTATTTCAATATCACTATCATCACTACTACAATATTCCATTATGAATGTATTTAGAAAATAAAACCAAAATAAAACTAATGCTCGAATTTTGTGTTTTTTTTTTAATTATGGCGCAAGGTAATATACCATTTCCGGTGTCAAGTAAAAAAGGCGGGAAATATAATTTTCGTATTAAGCTTTCAACTCCGTTTTACAAAATCGACAAGTCCAAAGTCTAGCCAAAGCCCAAATAAATTATCAACGCAGTCAATGACTCAAGTCAGTCGAATCAGTAAAGTGGTAGACGCTTTACTAAATCTTCCTAGGGAGTTTTGAAGGGAACACAAAATAGCTCACTTTTGAAGTTGTGCACTTGCCCACACTTGCCCATGAACACAAAACTAAGGAGAAATAAAAAAACAGCAACGTCACACATTGATATCGTCGGAAAAACTAGGTTCTCCGTTTTGTTAACGGCCAACATTATCAGATAAGCAAAGCCCATTATAAAACTAAGCTCCGCCTATCGATGAGTAAGTTGAAACGTAAATTGAAATGCAGTTAGGTAAGATTTATATGAGCGTCCCGATCTCCAGTAGGCTATGCGTCCTCCCGCGGATAGATGAGCCATTTCGGTAGAAATGCTATCTGTCAGTAGGTTCTTGAAACGCGAGTGAAGACAAAAGCAAAGATTTTACTATCTCTAGTAGCAAGGATTACGGATAGATAGGTTATTGAGAACGGCCATAAAAGTGAAATAGATTCAAATCTAAAAATAAAATAAAAACTATAATAATAATAATAATAATAGCTCCCCACACCGATTTTGATGACGGTGGCCGGTTTCATTGAAACCAGATCAGTTACGCAGGAGTAATTTTATAGTGCCTAAGTGTGTGCGCATTACACAAGAGCCACTCTCTCTTCCTTTACTCTCGTAACCCAGTGGGACGGATAACCGACACGACTGGCGAGAGATAAGGCGCAGGTCCGACTTTTTACATGCCCCTCCGACGCATGGATCATCTTTCTTGTCAGACAATTAGGTGATCAGCCTGTATTGTCCTAACCAAACTTGGAATCAATATTTTTTTTGTTGTTCTAATGCGGGAATCGAACCCACAACCTCCAAGTCGAGAGACAAGCTCTAAACCACTGGACCACGGAGGCTGTATAAAATCAATAATAAAAACTATACGTAGGTTATTATTGATTTTTAATTTTAAGACCATGTAATGGGTTAAAAATGTAAATAACATAACAAAACAACTGTAATTCAATCCTTTTTATTGAATTTTAAAGAAAATAAAATACAAAAGCAAGGCTACGTTTCCACGAGCGTGTTTTGTGGTCGTGACAGTAAAAACTTCACTTTAATTAGAATTCTTCGTTATAAAATACAACTGAAAAATGTGTACTGTTACTAAGTTACAGTTAACTAAGATTTATATGAGCATCCCCATCTCTAGTAGGCTATCCGTCCTCCCGCCGATAGATGAGTCGCTTCTGTAGGAAATGACATCTGTCAGTAGGTTATTGAAACGCGAGTAAATACAAAAACAAAGATTTGACTATCTTTAGCCTTGCTGATTACGCATAAATAGGTTATTGATAACGGCCGTAAGTAAATAACTGTAATGATAACGACAGATAGTAGGCTTGTCGCTAGTAGCAACGCAACGTTAGCAAAATAATTATTATCAGTACCTAGATAAAAATAATCTTTGCAGAGTAAGCATTACTTACCATAGAACAATGAATAATAAGTATATATTATTATGTATAAGTATATATTACAGGTCTTTACCTATATTATTATAGGTCTTTACCTATGAAATTGCCGTTTTGTATGAAAAAATTTAAACTACTTTTTTCATGTATTTTCTATTTGTATTAATCGAAGTAATCACCCATGCAATCAATGCATCTTTGCCAACGCAGTGGCAGTTTATTGATGCCCTTCTTAAAGGAATCAGCTGGACGGGAGGCAACAAATTCTTCAAAGGCATTTTGTACTGCCTCTCGGGTATTGAATTTTTTTCCGCCAAGAAATTATCCAAATTCTGGAAAAAGTAGTAGTCTGTAGGCGAAAGGTCTGGAGAGTAGGGCGGATGTCGGAGAGCTTCCAACCCCAGTTCTTGCAACTTGGAGACCGTCTGCTGTGCAGTATGAGATCGCGCGTTGTCGTGCAGCAGCAGCGGAGACGAGCGATTGACCAAGGCTGGTTGGAGATGTGCCAGCTTATCCATCATTGTGTTCAGTTCGTCACAGTACACATCTGCAGTAATGCTCACCCCGTTTGGTAAGAAGCTGTGATGAATCACACCGGCGCTAGACCACCAAACAGTGACCATCACTTTTCTAGGGGTAAGTTTTCGTTTAGGGCATTGTTTAGGTGCTGAACCAGGATCCAACCAACTTGCTGAGCGCTTGTGGTTATCAAACAGAATCCATTTTTCATCGCAGGTACCAATGCGGTTCAAAATTCCTTCATTTGTGTGTCTGTTGAGCAGTGAAAGGCACGTCTCGACGCGTACTTCGCGCTGGGGATCATTAAGTTCGTGGGACACCCATTTGTCAAGCTTTTTTACGTTGCCAATTTGACGCAAATGGACCAATATTGTTTTGACGCTAACGTCGAAAGCTGCTGCTAATTCAGCCGTACATTGTGTATCATCAGCTTCCACAATCGCCTTTAATTCGTCATTGTCGACCAAAGTCTTCGGACGATCGCGAGGTTCATTTTTCAGGTCGAAATTTCCAGAACGGAAGCGAGTAAACCAATAACAGGTGGTGCGTTGGTTTGTAGTGTTAGCTCCGTAAACGTCGTTGATGTTGCGTGCCGCTTGTGCCGTGTTGCTGCCACGACGGTACTCATATTCCATAATTACTCGAATTTTTAACGTATCCATGATGACGAAAAAGATTGAAATGCGATGAAAATGTAACACTAATCAATAAACAAATGACTACTTTTGCAAAAAGAATTCCATGGTTTTAAAATGAAATTAATTTGAAATTAGAATTCTTTGCCAAACAAAAATTATTTTGATTTGAAATTGCCAGTACTGCAGAACGGCAATTTCATAGGTAAAGACCTATTATTATATTACTAACCGGTCCGCCGGACCAAATCAATGAATGAAAACACCATAGATAAAAAAACGATGATTGTACAACGATGATTGCCGAAAGCCATTGAAATCGTGTAGTATTACCAACTCGCAAAAATATTTCTCCCCAAACTTAAGTCAATAACCCCTACGATCGCAACAACTACACCTACTTGATAATCCCCCTAAATTTTGTGTGTGATTAAGCATACTATAAATACTATAAAAATCAATAAATAATGACAAAATAATAATAATAATTAATATTCTTTAATATAATATTATTCTTTCCTTTAATAAAATATACTTGCTAATGTTTACTTTTTACAGGTTGACTTTTCAAATCGCTTGTCACTATAACAGTTTAATATATTAATTTACTCAAAAACAAGAAAATAAAAACCTCTAAAAATACCCATAATATCCGATGCGGACCGCAGCGGTTTTATTCGGTCGGATTTGGTTCGTTTGTCCGTACCATCCGATCGTCTAGGCACTAAAGACTTACACGAATGACAGCTCGCGGCTATGTGTCCGCGGCTATTAGCACTTACACGAATGACAGCTCGCGGCTATGTGTGTGCGCGGCTAGACGTTTTGGGGCGACGCGGGGCGCGCGGGACGCGGGTGTACAAGCTACATAGTCGTCGACTTGGTTTTAAACTTTCACGGGGCTGGTCGTTTCGTGCTTTGACGAAACTGACTATATAATTTCATAATAAGAAAAATTTGTCTGACGCGATGTTTGAAATTATTTCGGTGTCAAGTGTCAATCTTCCGATGTATGCGACCGGGACGCGAGATCGAGACCCGCGACCGCGACCAACAAACCAGCGAATCAGGGTTTTTGGCGACGCTCACCGGACGCTTGACGCGGGTCGCGGGGATTGTTTTGCGCTCCATATTTCGGTGTCGGGTTGCGGTCTCGCGTCGCGCGACGCGTGCATTGGAAGGCTACCTTTAGGCTGGGACTTTATGAACCGGAATCCGGAGGCCGGGGAAAATTCAGAGCATTGAAAATAGAACTCTGCGCTAATACAATAGAGTTGAAAATCGAATAGTTATCTGTGTCGAGTCAAATGTCAATGTCGTAAATGACAGCTCGACACTCGGTACATCGATTTTCAACTCTATTGTATAAGTGTAGAGTTCCATCTTCAGTGCTCTAAATCTTCCCGGGCCCGCCGGATGCCGGTACATAGGTATAGTCCCAACCTTTGGCTTAATTTATATGGCTGACGTTCACCAGTGATGTCATTTGTTGATACTAGAGAGTGTCGCTCCTGTGCCATAAATGAATAGATAATATGCATGTGACACCAAAATGAATAAAATATTTTTATTTGTAATATTTATCGCTATAAAAACATACATGTAGAAATGTTTTTAAAATTTATCGTAAATTAATAGTGAAATTTAATCATCAAAAAGTGTTTTTTTTTTAAATTCCGCGCAAATTACAAAAAAGGATATGTACTGGCGGAACGAAACGTAACGTCATCGTACATACGAACGTGTATCAACTTACAACTCTTTTTTTTATATTTAAGGTGGAAGGTATTAAACCATTGCCAATGTCAATTTTCATTGTTTCAAGTGAAACAGAATTTTCGTATAAGGCTGGGACTATATTATGATCCGGAATCCGGAAGGCCGATGATAATTCTGAGCTTTGGAAATAGAACTCTGCGCTAATACAATAGAGTTGAAATCGAACACATGAGTATTGAGACAAATGGCAATGTATAACAACTCGACACTCGTTACTTCAATTTTCAACTCTATTGTACGTGCACAGAGTTCTATTTTCAGTGCACTGAATTTTCCAGGGCCAGGCGGATTCCGGGTGATATAGTCCCAGCCTAATAAATCTAAGAGTAGAGCAATCTCGAACCCCGATGTTTCTTTTTATAATTCGTCTAATGATAATGTATATAAATAAAATCGAAAAAAAATATCTATAAATTCTCGACACTGGCAGAATGGTGCAAAACCTTTGCAACCGCCATTGCCGTATAAAAAGAAGGAGAAGTAGAATTCATGTGTCTGTTTTGCCGGGGAGTTCAATGGGTGATGTTGTGGAATCTGTAAAACTTCATAAATTTGTGTTATTTCGGTTCTTAATGTGTAATATTGGTAGAATATTAACCATTAAATATTCGTTATTGTGCACAAGTGTGGGCAAGTGGTACAACTTCTAAAAACGTGCTACTTTGTGTTTCCCGCCAAAATTCCCTAGGAACTTTCAGTAAAGCTTCTACCACTTTACTGAATCGACTGAAATGATTCATAGACTGTACTGACTATATATTTGGACTTTGACTGGACTTTAGATTTGACGATATAGGAATACGGTGTTGAAAATTGAAACGAAAGTTCTATTTCCCGCCTTTTTAACTTGACACTGGCAAATGGTTATAAGCCGATGTCATATATAAATAAAAAAAAATAATTGAATTCCTGTTTTCTATGTTTTGTTGTTTTCAAAACTGATCTGAACTGATCTTCCCAACACTATAAAGTACTCAAACAAGATACACTGTCTCTTCTCATCGCCTTGCACCACTTTTTCTTACATACTTGCACCTTTCGGCATACGAAAATAAACCTTGTCAGGTGCAGTTTTTGTGTTATTTTCGCACATAGTGACGACAAAATATTTATAACATGGTTTGCTGTGCTTTTCCATGGTAATTAATAATAATAAAATTTTCAATCTGAAATTTCACAGTTACACTGCTCATTGACACTTATTCAACAAAAGTATGAATTAGCGCAGAAAGAAATTTCTGCACATATATCAGCTATGGATGACCTGATTGAAATTGGACAGTATAATGAGGACCGTGTAAATTCTTTTTATAACAATTGTAATTGCCACAAAAATATCAATAATTCTCAGTACGATATTAATAAGTCAGTTATATGTTCAGAGTCGAAGGCTTGTACTGAATCCTCAAAATATTATAATAAGACACAGACACATACCCCAGAGTCTGGTTTCATTAGCATTTACTGTGATGAAATAGGCCATGGACTTGGTGTGTATCTAAATAAATTGTGTTTGGGACAACAAGTAACTAGCACTTGTTTGCCGGGGGCATCATTTGAACAAATCATTAGCCGGGCAATCAATTCTACTTGTTGCCCCAATACAACTTTAGTTATACTAGTCGGGAGAAGAGGAAAGATAAACAAAAAACAGATGTTAGATTATATAGACACATTAAGTAACAAAGAAAATATTAAAAAAATCTTATTGTTTACCTTTCCTTACATCAAATTATCAAATAATAAACTGCCGCACGAGACTAAAGAAAATTATATTAGGTTTAAATTGAACAGCCTACTGTGTAGTGCTACTAATCAAAATTGTTTAGTTTTAAATAAAACTTTACCACAAATCGATGTGGTTGACTTTAATAATATTTTTATCTCTAGGTTAAATAATCTAACATATGATAAGTATTACTTATCTAAATTTTTTACACGACATTTACCTAAATGGCTATATAATTTTTTAGTTTTAAGACAAGCCAAAAAATTGGCTAAGCCGACCACTGCTTTTATTGAGCAGTGTTCTTATACTGACAATTTTATTAGTAAAAACTTGGAATATGTTCCAAATAATTTAAATTAGATTATAGGACAACAGAGGCTCACTCTAGCAATTTCTTAGCTGGAAATATTTATACTGATGCCTCCTACGAAGGGCCTAGTAAGAACTCTGGGAAAAACTGTAATTTTAATATAAACTTGGTGCATCAAAATTTACAAGGCATAATAGGGAAAGAATTAGAACTTGAGTTATTTTTAAATGAATTTAAAATTGACATTATATGCGTAACAGAACATTGGTTAAAAAATCATGAATTAATATTTAACTATTGTGATCACCAAGTAGGGAGCTCTTTCTGTCGAGAAAATGTCATTAGGGGTGGCTCCTTAATTTTGATTAATAATAAATTGAAATGTAAAGAACGTAAAGATATTGTAAAACTGTCTAGTGAACGAATTATTGAGTTGGCTTGTATTGAGTTGAGCCACCTTATTATTGTATGCGTATACAGGCCTCCATCAAGCTTATACGATTCTTTTGAACAAATAATGGATCAAGTGCTGACGAAAGTATGTGTCTCTAATAAGAAGATTATTGTATGTGGTGATTTTAATATTAATTTATTAGACTCTAACTCCACCACTGTTAGATTCACATCTTTGTTCAAATCGTATAATCTAATTAATTTATTTTATGAACCAACAAGAATATGTGAAACAACAGCTACTTGTATAGATAATATTTTCACAAATGTCACTCCTTTTAGGAAAGACATAATTAATGTACTTAACTCTGATCACTGTGGACAGCTAGCATCATTTGATCTTAAATGTGATAATAATCCGATAGAAAATATTGAGTTTATTCCTGTAAACACAAAACGTATTGAGAAATTTAGAAGTAAATTACTTTCAAGTTTTCAATGTTTGAATGAGTCAATTAATCCAAATGAAACTTTTACTAATTTATTTAAAGTAGTAATAAACCAATTTGACTCTGTATTTACTTCTAAATCGGTCAGATTTAGTAATAAAAGAAATAATTTTAGTAACTGGGCAACTGCAGGTATTATTGTTAGTAGACAAAGATTGTATGACTTGTATAACGAGAAGTCAATGAACAGGAGTGAAGCTTTTAAACTATATGTCAAGAAATACTCGAAGATTTTTAAGAAGGTATGTCAAGCGGCGAAGGTTCTTCACATCAAAGAAAAAATTAAGAACTCTAAAAACAAAGTGAAAACCATCTGGAAAATAATTGCAGATGAGACTGGAAGAGTCGCCAGTCGCAACTCTAAATTTGAACTTTATATTAATGATAAAAAAGTTAGTTCTGACATTGAAGTTGCGACAGTATTTGAGAAGTTTTTTGCAGACATTCCGATCTCAACTACAAAAAACTTAAATTCATCACCTACAGTTGCCGAAAAATTACTTAGAGATAATGTGAAGGAATGTGATGTAAATTTTATTTTCAAAGAAATAGACTCTAGAGACATTATCAAGGCATTTAAATTACTTAATATTAAAAGTACAACTGATCTCTGGGGTATGTCCACAAAAGTTATAAAATCAGTAATTGACATCATTGCCCCTCACCTAGCATTAGTTTTTAATAATTGTATTAAAAGTGGCGTGTTCCCTGACTTGATGAAGCACAGCAAGGCGATGCCTCTCTTTAAAGCTGGGAATAAATCAGACCCAGCTAACTATAGACCAATATCCATACTACCGACTTTAAGTAAAATTTTTGAGAAAATTATTCTAAATCAATTACTTTTTCACTTCAACTCGAATAAATTGTTACATAGTAATCAGTTTGGTTTTACTAAAGGCCGGTCCACAACAGATGCAGGCATCAGTCTTCTGTGCAGTATATTTGAAGCTTGGGAGAGGTCACAGGATGCACTTGGTATATTCTGTGATTTATCCAAAGCATTTGACTGTGTGGAGCATGATACGCTGTTCAGGAAATTATACCATTATGGTGTAAGGGGCACGGCACTAAAGCTTCTAAGCTCTTATCTAATAAATAGAACACAGACTGTAGAAGTTAATTCCAAAAGGTCTAATGGTACTAAAATTAAACTAGGAGTACCACAGGGGTCTATTTTGGGCCCTTTTCTATTTCTCATCTATATAAATGATCTACCTTATCTAGTTAATGATAAGCATAAGATAGTACTTTTTGCTGATGACACTTCACTAATTTTTAATGTGAAGCGACGACAATCTAACAATGACGAGGTAAATAGTGCTCTCTCAAAAATAGTACATTGGTTTAATGCTAATAATTTACTGTTGAATTCTAATAAAACAAAATGTTTAAAGTTCAGCTTGCCAAATGTTACGCAGGCACAAACCAATATACTATTAAATAATGAGAAAATGAAATTAGTAGACACCACTGTATTTCTAGGTATAACATTAGATAGTAAGTTACAGTGGGGACCACATATTGCTAAATTGGCAGATAAGCTGAGTTCTGCAGCATACGCTGTTAAAAAAATTTGAGAAATTACCGACATAGAGACCGCGCGATTAGTTTACTTTAGCTATTTTCATAGCATAATGTCGTACGGCATCCTCTTGTGGGGAAACGCTGCGGACATTAATACAATATTTGTGCTGCAAAAACGTGCTATACGTTCTATTTATAAGATGTCGACTTTTGAATCTCTAAGGGAAAAGTTTAAAGAAATAAAAGTTCTGACCGTCGCATCTCAATACATTTTGGAAAATGTGTTATATGTAAGAAAGAATCTAAACAACTTCAAAAAGAAATGTGATAATCATTGTGTAAACACTAGAAATAAGAACAAGTTAGATATGCCAGTGTTCAGACTAAGCAAAGTTAGTAAATCCTTTAAAGGCCAATGTATACGCTTATACTATATAATCCCAGAAAAGGTTCAAAACTTTCCCATTAATAAGTTTAAAAAAGTAGTTAAAGAACGTTTGTGTGCCAAAGCGTATTATAAAATTAATGACTTTATTATTTATATAAGACGGCACACCTTGGGAATAAGGTGGCTCCTTATCTTATCTTATTATTTGTTACATAGACATAAGTAAACATTGTAATAATTTTGATTTTAAAAGAATAATTTTCCATCTTTTTGGTAAAAGATGGCCCCAGACGAGTTTCTTGCCGGCTCTTCTCGCTGGGTTAGTTCTCGAACCGGTGGTAGGCATCACGTAGTATCGACGTTCAAAAAGAGTATTTAAAAATACCAATTTTGAATAAAAAATTTTTGATTTTGATTTTGATTTAATAAGTTGATTTTATCACTTATTTTTATAACTTTGTGAAATAATCACTTCGTTGTTTGTATAAATCGAACTTGTGTATGACTGTATGTCAAACAACGATTTTAACTGTCAACTGTCTATTTTTTTATATATGGCTTATCTTAAAACCATTGGCCAGTGTCAAGTAAAAATGGCGAGAAATAGAACTTTCGTTTTAATTTTCAACACTGTATTCCTATATCGTCAAGTCTAAAGTCTAGTCAAAGTCCAAATAAATAGTCAGTACAGTCAATGAGTCATGTCAGTTGATTCAGTAAAGTGGTAGACGCTTTACTGAAAGTTCCTAGGGAGTTTTGGCGGGAAACACAAAATAGCACGTTTTTAGAAGTTGTACCACTTGCCCACGCTTGTGCACGTTAACGAATATTTAATGGTTAATATTCTACCAATGTTACACATTAAGAACCGAAATAACACAAATTTATGAAGAAATACAAAATCCCACAACGTCACCCATTGAACTCCCCGGCAAAACTCAAAGTAAGTCACCGAGCGGGATTCGAACCTGTAATACTCGTTTCTTGCCGTCCGCGTCTCAACCCGCTGGACCAGACGGACGGTAAAATCTGTCATGTCTATTTTAGGTGCGATGACGTTATGACGTCATCACACACAACTCAAGCGCGCGAAAATGGCGTTTTTAAATCGTCTAAAAATTATTGTTATTTTGAAACATTTTTCCAGCCTAATGGATTATATTTAGGATGTGTTATATATATATATATATATATATATATAACACATCTATATTATATATACTGCTAAAAATACATGCATATTCCCTATTGTCGTCTGGGTTTTTGTGAAGGTTATTTTAGGTAAATATTGCTAGTAAACTTATTATTACCATGGAGGAATTATTTTATTTCTATCATTATTGGTACAAGAAAATAAACGGACAAGAGTGAGTCGGAGTCGCCCACTGAGAGTTCTGTACAAAGTAGATACATTATTTCCGAAATAAAGGGTCTTGACAAACAGACAGACGGACACGCGGATAACAAAGTGATCTTATAAGGGTTCTGTAATACAACAGGAACCCTTATAGTTTCGTTGTGTCCGTCAGTCTGTCTGTCTGTCCGCGCTTCTAGCTTCTGTAATTATGAATATAAATGGATGAAATTTAAATAGTTATGGATTGTGTATAGATCTCCGTTTTAGGATTATAAAATAATAATTATTTTATATTTAAGGAGTGGCTCTCCATACATGAGAAGTGGGAATGAAAAATATTTTTTTCATTACACCTCATCGTGTAGGGTATTACTTTTTAACAAAGTCGACCATTTTCGAGTAATAGGCCTCCAAAGTGGTTTATAAGTTGACCCCGCACGGTATTTCTAAATTATACATGATTGAAACTTGTAAGTTTCTATCATCTATAATTTATGCTAAAAATTCTATTAACAGTGTTCTTGTTTTCTTCTTTAGACACTGCAGCCGGCCGGCGCTTTGAATATTTATGAAAGAATATAGGATTCCACACGCGGTAAATCGGTAAATTCAGTAACTTTAGGCTGCGGCGCCTTCGCCGCGCGCGCTTCGTTCGTTCTTCATTTTTCGACTGCTGTCTGCTCGTGGCCGCCAGAGTCGCCCGGCTATGTGCCACGCAATGCGATTGGCCAGAATGTCAGCATTGTGTACCAATCAGAAGCGACAAATTGACGCGCGGTAAATTTAAACGTTACAATAATATTTAAATCGATAGAAACGGAACAACTTTTAAAGTTATTAAAAGAAAACCTATTGCGCGTTTATTTTTACGGAAGATACTCCTTAGACATGTTCTTTTGATGTAGGGAACCCTAAAAACATTGAATACACGTGTGACAATAAAAATCATTTTTCGTCAACCATTAAAAAAAGTGCTACTGACGAAATCTAAACTAAATCTGACGATTCTACCCATTAGGAAAAGGTTGCTGGTATCGTTTACTACCGACATAGCCACTGTAAAAGTAGGTGTTGACCATACAGTCTCTGTAGATTGAGTGTACCTAGTCTCCCACGTTTCTTCTTTACTTAAAGTGATGTTTTAAAAATCTTTATTTGTCAAGCAAATAGGAACATTAATTTACAAATCAGTCATTTAAATAGTTTATAATAAATATTATATTCTACTGATACTTTCCAAATTATGAGATAGCAAGTTTACTTTTTTCATGCAACTACATTTCTTAAATGTAAAAATATGAGAAAATATAGACATATTAAGTCTGCAAAAACTCACTTGACTTCCAATATAACGCCATTTCTTCTGGTAAGACTTTCGTTCTAAGAAGTGGAATGCACTGGAACATTTTATATAACTTTGTTTGTGATACATTTAGCCTTGCTTATGTGCTTATGTGCTTATGTGCTTGCTTGATCGCTTATGAAATATTATGTTTCACAAAGTCATGATTGAAATCTATACTGATGTTTATTAATAGGAAAGATTTGTATTTTTTAATAGGCTCCGAAACTACGGAACTTATTTTGATGAAAGACATAAATATAGATGAGACTTCCCTGTGGTCTAACATAGGCTACTTTTTATCGCGGTAAAATGTATAGTTCCTTCGGGATTTCCTTAAGCGCGCACGAAGTCGCGGGCAATATCTAGTTAGTAATAAAGCAGCTGCGAACAAAGTCAAATGAAAAAGTTACTTGGTTGTCATAATATATGATTAAATCACGGAAGAATAATTATATTAGGTCATTACATATGAAATTGGCGTTTTTGTAAAGGAGGAACATAAAGTCGAATTTTTCTTCTCTTTATCCTCTTGCTGTTTCCCACAATCCTGAAAAATGGCAAATATCCTTCCTCTACCAAAAGTTAATAATCCTACGTCTCTATTGTGTTTTCATCCCATATATATACCGCCATTCCTATCTAAAGTTTTAGAAAATATCGTCTACCAGCAGCTCTCTTCATTTTTGATTCAAAATAAACTAATGATTACACTATAATCTGGCTTTCGTACTGGTCATAGTACTGTTTCTGCACTTATAAATGTCACTGATTACATTCGGTGGGCTGTGGAAAATAAATCTCTTAGTGTTTTTTCCTCTTCTCTTTTCAATCTTCATTAGTCTAAGCGGTTCATTGATTCCCTTTTCCGACTCTGCCAAAAACCTGGGGAGTTATCTTTGACTCTCACCTGTCATGGAATGCCAATACCAACAATGTTAGCCGTAAAGTTTACCACACCCTCCATTCGCTCAAGTTACTACAAAAATTCCTTCTAGATCCTACTAAAATTCTTTTGGCACAAACCCTTATTCAACCTATAATCGATTATGCCGACGTCCGTTACCTGGATGCAAATGAAGAGATCCTAAACAAGTAAGAACGTTTGCAGAATCTCTGCATACGTTTTATTTTTTGATTAAAGAAGGGCTTCCTATTCGCCTTCGCAGAAATTATCGCATACTACGTTTTCTTTTCAATAATTTATTTAGTCTCCCATCTCCTTCTTACTTAAACGAGCGCTTGTCCTTTCCTAATTTTCACAACTTATCTTGTAGACCCTTTAGACGCACCCTTCTAGATATCCCTCCCTATCGTACTGACTTTTTTACCTACTCCTTCACGGTCCACGCTACTTAGCTCTTGAACTCCATACCAAATTAGATTACCAACGAAGACACTTAGGCTATATAAGAAATAAATATGTAAATAATAAACTAAGTTTTTATTTAAAGTAGTGTTATGTGCTAGATATTTAAATATTTTTACAGGTATGATAATATGTTATTTAATGTAGTTTTTAGTTTGGTATAATAAACTCGTATTTACAGAGAAACAAAATAGTTTATTTTTTCTCCAAGATATTATATATATTGCAATTGTAATGATTATGATATATATTAGTATAATATAATATATCTATGTAAGTATTCGTATATATATGCATTCATTTATTATTATTATTATTATTATATGTAAATTGTAGTAATACGCACCATATACCTATTGTTACTTTTATAACTAAACTTTTCTGTATCAGGTCTGCTGGACGAAATTCAAATTTGGAATAAGTAGCATCTTTGTACAAAACTGTTTTCTGTTTTTAAGTTGCCAATGTCAATGATTTACTATGTGTACATAAATTATTAAAATAAAATAAATAAATATAATACAATATATTTATTTAATCAAAGTATATACCATTGCTATCTATGTACTTTTGCCATATCATATTCATTTCATTGATTCCTTTACTAAAAAATCCATTGGGACAGTAATCAATAAAATCTGCGTGAAGGCGATTTGGACTGCCCCATCGGAGTTGAATTTTTTCCCGTGCAAGAAGTTATTCAAATTTCGAAAAAAAATGGTAATCTGTTGGAGCAAGGGCCGGGGAGTACGGTGGATGTCTTAGACATTACAATTGAAGCTCCTCTAATTTAGTAGCCATCTGTTGTGCAGTGTGGTCTAGCGTTGTCCTGAAGCAGCGGCCTAGAGCGAATGACCAACCTCGGTTGTTTAGCAGCTAGCTTTTTCATCATGATTTGCAGTTGCTGGCAATAGACCTCTGCCGTAATCGTCTGGCCAGATTTAACAAAGCTGTAATGAACGACACCGGCACAGTCCACCAAACGTTCACAAGTAAGTTTTTTTGAGTCACTTTTCGCATGGGGCAGGCTTTGGCGGGTTCAGCCATTGCAATGAGCGTTTCCGATTATCGTAGAGGATCCACTTTTCATCACAGGCAATGATTCGATTTAACATCCCTTAATTATTGTGCCGGTAAAGTAGGTAATGTAACGCAGCAGTCGACGCGCGTTTGTCGGTTTGCTGCACTCAATTCAAGAGGTACCCACCTTTCAAGCTTTTTCACCTTCCCAATTTGCTTCAAGTGGATTAAAACATTTTCATGCTGCATGCATGCATGCACAGCCTGCAGGTAACTCGGACATGGTTTGCGATGGATCCGCTTCCACTATAGCCTTCAATTATTCATTATCAACTTTGGTCTCCGTCCGTCCACGGAGCTTGTTCTGCAGGTCGAAATTTCCATACACATCATTAATCCTTCGAGCTGTTTCCGCAGCACTGGTATAAACTGGTATAAATTTGAAATTGGAATTCCTAACCAAAGAAAACATATTTGAGATCAAAGTCGCCAGTACGACAAAACGCCAATTTCATATGTAAGGACCTTATATTTTATATTTAAATCCTGTTCAATATTTTTACAACCAACTGTAGCAGCAGATATAATAGTGATAATGTTACTTTGTTTTATTTAATGAAAAGGTATTTTTAATTTCCTAATCAAAATTTTCATTGCATTTACATTGTTGTTTAGAAAATTGTATTTCTATGCACACTCACAGTGAGTAATAACACGAACAATCTACAAAACATTTTACTATCAATAAAATTCAGATTTCAAAGTAATCAATTTTTATTGGTTAACAGTGTGGAAATATTAATAACGTAGTTAAAGCGCTATACATCGTAAAAAAGGCTTCTTTAAATATTTTTTTGAGACGATGTATGCATTTTTCTGCAGCAAATAAATATATATGTTAATCTTGACCATATTTGTAAGGGGACCTTTGTTTTGAAAACACGTTTTCTGTATATTTTATCGATAAAAAAACATAAAATAACCATTAAAAAATGGATATTCTTGGAGTTGGAACTGTATTTTTTGTAAACAAAAATAAGAAAATTAATTACAGTTTCGGAATACAAAATAAAAGGATGGGAATTGTCGTTTTTATTTTTAGATTGGAATAAGATATTTGTTAGGATTAATTTATTTCAATGATAAATAATTCGGACGAGTCGAATGAAACATCGTGACATGGCGACCTGTCATTCCTTCTCCTTCATTTGTATAGAAAACGGTAATACCCGCTGAGACGTTTTGCTAAATGGACCTATGTCATTTTGCTCCGCACTCCGGCCGTCAAAAATCATTGGAATTTATTGTTGAAAGTCCATTCAATGTTATTTTACATCCGACTTGACCTTTATGCCGACGACATAAGGATCTTAGTTTGTCATGTTTTTTCTTTCATCGTCTAATAGTAATAAGATATGAGTAATTACGCAATCTTACGTCAGATATTCGATAGCGCAGCATCGTAGGCCATTGGCTTTTTGCGTTGTTGATAAATTGGTCTCGGGTTCGAATGCCGGCCGGACGAATTTATTTTTTTATTTTTCTTTCTTTTATAATTTTTCTTTCTCGCACTATAAAACTCCGAGCAATGCTTGTTCTCCCAGGTACTATAGTATATTGTTGAAAGCTGTATACCTAGTTATTTATTTTATCATTAGTTTCTCTGAGTTGTTGTAAATATTAGAGTAGATTATAAAAAAATATGAAGAGATTGTATTCGATGAACGTACAAAAACCCTCAAATTCAAATTCAAATTCATTTATTTGCCAAGAATATGGTACAGTAGATGTTTGTTTACATATTTTAATGAGTTCGACATATTCTACTACATAAATAGTGTGCAAATATTTTCAGTTTTTCATAGTTATTTAAAAGTTATTTTAGATTATAATATTTAATAGATTAGAAATGGTTCCCTCAACCCCTCAAAACCCTCAAATTCAAATTCAAATTCATTTATTTGCCAAGAATATGGTACAGTAGATGTTTGTTTACATATTTTAATGAGTTCGACATATTCTACTACATAAATAGTGTGCAAATATTTTCAGTTTTTCATAGTTATTTAAAAGTTATTTTAGATTATAATATTTAATAGATTAGAAATGGTTGTTATAATTACATTAATGAATAATATAGTCACAATTATAAAAATGCCAAAATAAAAGGTCAGATTTAACAATAAGATACAAATTAAATTAATAAAATATAATGTAGTGTCATTTTTAACGTTTGAATGTTACATGATATCTATTCGACCATTAAAATATTCATTGATTGTATAATATGTTTTGTTAAGTAGCCATCCATGTAACTCTCTTTTAAGTTTTCTCTCAGAAAGGTTTTTGAAGTAATCAGGCAGTTTAATGTATATCGACACGGCCATACAGTAAGCATTTCTACTACAAATGCCTAGTCTTTGATTGGGCACAACTAATTTATGTTCATGTCTAGGGCTCTTGGTGGCTACTTCTGACTTCTTTATAAAATAATAGTAGTATGTAATATAGTTTAAATAAGGGTTTACAGGGTTCGATGTAACTGGCATTGGAAATACATCTAATGCACTTCTTTTGTAGTCTAAATACTCATATTGGGTCTACCGAATTTCCCCATAATATAATCAAACCGTATCGTTATACGGAGGCAATATTATAACCATGATATGAAAAGAGTGCTGCCGCCGTACTTACAGTATTTTTTATATTTTTAAGTACATACACATATCTTTCAAGTTTCATACAAATTTTGTTTATATGTTCTTTCCAGTTACATAAATTGTCGACAGTGATACCAAGAAATACAAAAGATTCTACTACCTCTATATCAGAATTTTCATAACATACTTTAAATTTGCTATGTGATTGTTTTCTACTTTTAAAGTTTACAATTTTTGTTTTGGTTATATTACCTTTAAGGTTAATTTATTTTTAGCCAATTCATAGCACTGACAATTGTGTTATTTAGTTCAGCCTCAATATGAAGTGGATTCTTTCCTTTGACGAGTACTGTGGTATCATCAGCATATAAAATGGATTGGTGTTCTAAAGCATCTGGTAGGTCGTTTATGTAATTCAGGAATAATAAAGGCCCTAATATAGAGCCCTGTGGCACACCGACATCATTTCTTATGTACGGTGACCTACAAATTGTATTGAAGATTTTGCTATAATAAATTATTTCAACACACTGTTGGCGACTTGATAGATAACTTTCGATCCATTTATAAGCTACTCCACTAACACCTTGGCGATGTAATTTATTAAGTAGAATATTATGTGATACGAAGTCAAATGCTTTTGTCATGTCTAAAAATATTGCTACTAGTAATAATTTAGAATTATAACTTTCTGTGACTTTTTTAATAAGTGAGAAACAAGCATGTATGGTTGAAGTCTTTTTCCTAAATCCAAATTGTTCCGGCTTCAATATATTACATGCTGTGGAAAAACTGTATAATTTTTCAAACATACATTTTTCAAACATTTTTGAGAATATTGGTAGGAAGTAGGTAATAGGAATAATATATAAGTGTTATTGGTCTGTAGTTGTTTAAATTCGTATGGTCACCCTTTTTGAAGATTGGTTTTATTATTGAGTATTTCAGAGCCGTTGGGAATATACTTGGGGACATAGGTTGATTATGTGAGTAAGTGGTTTAGCAATTGAAATTTTACAAAGTTTTATTATGTTGGTTTTAATTTCATCGTATCCTGTTGAATTTGAGTTTTTTAGTTCGTCTATAATCTTGCATAATATATGCGCGTCAGATATTGGTGTCAAGTAAATTGTCTTAATGTTATTATTAACGTTATTATATAATTTTATATGATTTTTATTATTATTATTTTTGTTATATAAATTAATGTCAGTAGAATTTATGTTATAATTATTATTTGTCATATAGATAAAAAATGAATTAAAGGTCTTTTTAATATTAGTACCTGGAAGACCAAGCTTTGCTCGGAGTTTTAGTACAACGATAAAATAATTTAATAAAATAAAAAATATATAAAAGAAAAAGAAATAATAAGAATCATAAAAATATTTATCTTACCGGGATTCGAACCCACCACATTCAAAATTTCTAAACAATGCAAAAATCAAACGTAGGTACGTATACAGAGCTGCCAATCAGACTGACGTAAGAGAGTCAAAATTATTGATATATTGTTTCACGACGAAAGAAAAAAACATATATTGATTAAAAATTAACAAAATTGATTGATAGCAGAATAAATATTAATATATATAAATATTATTTTGTTTGTTTGTAAAGTGTATTTAATTATATCAATTATTATAATCAATTCTAACCCAAACAAATAAGTCCTTCACCACGAGTATTAGGAACATGTATTCAGCAAACTACGTTTATAATCCACGCGTTGTATTAATTGATTTATTTTTATTTAATTATACAATATTTACAATAAATTTGATGTAGCCGAAGAAACTAATAATAAAATAAATAATTAGGTATATCAGGGTACACTGCTTTCAACAATATACTACACTATATCTAAGAGAATAAGCATTGCTCCGAGTTAGTGCAAGAAAAAAAAATATAAAAGAAAAAAGAAAAAGAATTAAGAAAATCATCTGACTGGATTCGAAACCGAGACCAATTGGTCAACAATGCGTAAAGCCAATGGCCAAAGTCTTTAATTCATAGTATGATCTTAAGACCGTATCAGTTGATAACGTTATTGAGATCTTAGACTTACTCAACTTTTAAGCGTCATCATCACAAAGAAATAAAATAACGTTTCGTTTACACTTCTACAAAGAGCGAATTTATTGATTTTACATTCCTTCAATATTTCTTTTTCAAAATGTAATATTTAATAATATAAATACCAAAAAAGTATGGTCTGTATTTTTATATTGAAAAAACCGATTACAAGGGCACGGTGTACTGAATGAACACTGTATCTGAAGAAACACAAACATTTAGGGTTAGTACTGGAGTTTTATTTTGTTATATTATGTACATAAAGTTTCAATAAAAGGAGTATTTACAAAACACAGAACAGATTTAAGGTCGATAGGCCGAGGAATTGTAGGAAAGGGAGGGAATCATAGAATGAGGATTGTTTTTTGGGCAGGGAAAAAAAAGTTCTGCTGTCAAATGACAAATTGAGTACTATTAATGTAAATCAAATAGATAAATCGTTTAATGTAAATAAATAAATAAAATCGAAAATATTTCTATAAATACTCGACACTAGCAGAATGGTGCAAAACCTTTGCAACCGCGATTGCCAATAAGAAGAAGAAGAACTATCAACAAGCGTCTTTTTTTTATAAACTTATTTTTTGTTGAGTATGTAGTGTAAATTTTGAATTTGTTTAATTATAAGTATTAAGATTTTAATTTACATAATTGTAACACAAAAACACAACAAATAATATTGTACTGTATCCCAAGCCGTACTCAAATCAAGGTTTGACTGTACTCACGAAACCGCGTCTCAAGTTACAGCTTAACAGCAAAACAGCGTACTTGAGTAACGAGTTTCGTTTATTAATACGTTCGCACTCACTTGATACACCGTACCTACCGCTGTACTTAAGTACGATCTATTAATTAAAACAATATCTTAAGTACTTTCTTAAGACTTGTTTTAGAGATAAGAACGCTTTATCCTTATGTCGTCAGCATAAAGGTCAAGTTCGAGGTAAAATAACTTTGAACGGACTTTCAACAATAAATTCGAATTATTATTGAGCAGAAAAAAACAGAAAAAAATGACATACGTCTCCATAACAAGAGGCCTAAGCCGGTACTGTTGGATTCCACAGATATGAAAAGGAAGGAATGACAGGTAGCCATTTCGCGATGTTTCATTCGAATCGTCCGAATTATTTATCATTGAAATAAATTAATCCTAACAAATATCTTATTCCGATCGAAAAATAAAAACGACAATTCCCTTCCTTTTATTATGTGTTCGAAACAATTGTTAATTTTCTCATTTGTGTTATTTGTCACACTCATTTTAATGGTTATTTATGTTTTTTTTTGATCGAGAAAATTTACAGAAAATGTGTTTTGAAAACGAAGGTTACAAATGTGATCAAGATTAACATATATTTTTTTGTTGAACTAAGATGTATTCCATTCATCTCAATTTTTTTAAAGAAGCCTATTTTTACGATGTATTTTTAGCGCCTTAAGACCTTTGTTCTAGAACAATTACAATTCTTAATAACTGTTACGTGATTTTTCCAATGGAATTTGAAAATACTTGTAATAACAAGCCCTGTACTGGATTATAATAACAGCAAGCCCATACATAGTTAAGTTGTAAGATTAATAAATACGTTACACCGATTTAGAATCCGCTGATATTTTATGATAAATCAGGTCTAACTATTCAGCCGACAGAATACGACTGAAGTGCGGTGTGATGTTTTCACCCATTGACGGTAAAACATACTAGGGGCACAGATTGAAGAAAGACGAACAGACAAACAGCTACATAGTTAGCTTTCGATTGGATTGGACTTCAAGCATACTGTGTGTCCACGTGTGGAAAAAGTGTGGGCCTTTGAAGGGGATGTTAAAATTTTATTCAAATTTGGATCGAATTGGATCGTTCTATGCAAGCTTTTTCTGTACGTAAATTTGTATATTTTCTTCTCTGTGCGACGATATGCAAAATATTTACTTTAATTATATACGCAGAAATATTGAGGTATTACTACTTCATTAACGTAAAATAATTTAATATTGTATGAGTTTACAATTTTTTTCTTGTAAACTAATAAAAAGCTATTACAAAAATATTCAGTACTAGCTGTTTCCGCCCGCGTAAATATACTATCGAGTATCCCGCGGGAACACTGTACTTTTCCGGGATAAAAAGTAGCCTATGTATTAATCCAGAGTCTAAACTACTACCATACCAAATTTCATCAAAATCCGTTCGTAGGTTTCGCGGGAAAGCGTAACAAACAAACTTACATTCACATTTATAATATTAGTAGGGCTAGTAAATATGAAATTAAACGCAGAAATTTCGGAGTTATTTACAAACATGTACCTGCGGCCTTATATTCATAACTAATAGTGTCGTCACAGTTAGTTACGACTTGTATGGAGCGTTTTCAAGACGTGACAACGTCATAAGAAATGGAACGCCTCAGAGCGAGGTAACGCCGCATGAGTCATGTTTAGCGAGGTAACGCATACGCATACGCAACGGTACGAGGTAACATGAGTCATGTTTTTTCGTGCGTGCAACCGGCTCCATCGAATTATAAGACGTTGTCACGTCAAAAAATCTGTCGTATAGCTAATTCAATGCGGGCGGAGACGCTGGCACTAGCTAGTTTAATTACCAATGCAATTTCGACATGAAATTTTATTGCCCTTGCGTCTTACTAAACGCTTGTATTCAATTTTAGTTTTAGTTTATTTCAAATGTGACCTATTAAATTAGTATTTATGAAATTATTATGGTCAGGAATCATTGATTAAACGTACTACAGGTAGGCGTGGAAAAAATATGTCAGTAGCTTAGCAACATTTTCATTCCAATAACCGGTTTCACACAAAACTTAACATCAGTTGACATTATTCAAGTCCAATAGGGAAGCTTTTCAGTATTTCAAATATACATGGACGTGTTCGGGGAATCCCGGATGTAATTCTCGGCCGTCTACTGAACCGGAAACCTTCGATTTGTTCGCTTCCGGAACAAAATGTTATATCGCCTGACACTACATGTATTTGCATTAGCGGAATATCCATATTATGCATTTTGTAGGAGGTTGACTTTAAAAACTGTTCTGCGGTGGCCCTTAAGGTGCTTCATGCAAATGTTATATAGTGTTTTATAATTTTAGCATTTTTAACTAAGAACAAAATATATTAAAATGTTACGCTTAATAGACAAAAGTATTTCCAGGAAATAGATAGGGGAGAAGGGTGAAAATTATGAAGATTACAAATATTCTTGTTGTATATTGTGTTTCTAGCTAATTAAGTACTTTCGGCGAATAAAAGAAAAATGAACCAAGCAATAGCCAACTATATTCAAGCATATTCCTTTAGCAGAATTACAAATTTAATATTCCATTACCAGACTAAAGTCAATATACCTATAGCAGAGTTTCTTAATCTTTTGGCTACATGAATATGACATCGAATGAATTTTCTGATGACAATAAACCCTTAACTAATTTCTCCCTCTCCCCGCCCAAAATAACAGAATTGACTGTTGAAGAAAATAAAGTTCTATTTGCATAATTATTAATGGAAAAATACATAGAATTGAGATAAGTGAGAAATATCTTTTTTAATATTTATGTGATGAGATGAGAGAGATGAGAAGAAATAAGCCTATTATTTCTTGTCACAAATTAGGGAATAATTTTGGACAATTTAACCCTAACTCTGACGCAGTATCAAGTAGATTCCTGTTTTCTGTTTTTATCAGGTGTGAAAGTCCTCATTATATAAGTTTGTTTTAGCAAGGGGTAAAAGGAAATACACCATACTGCGTGGAGTCCTGGATACTCTTTTTGTCTAGCTGCCCAAAAATATATCAATCATGTCTGTCAGTCATCAAGCCGCAAATTATGCCGCGTAAATTTTGTTCGCATTACGAAAGCGGTGAACCCCCAGGAGTTTGCCATTTTGAGAAACCCTGATCTATAGCATCAATAATAATAATAATCAGAATTCACATATTTATATGAAAAATATAATACTACCTAGATGAGACTATGGAAACATTAATTACACATTTAGGATTTCGTATTCAATTTCCTATACCTACTTCCAAGAAGCATGTAATAATCGTTCAGGTGGACCATTTAAATTGGATAAGAGCGGGGAACGGTGAATAATGCAGACCTCGTGCTTCTAAGTCACCAGTGCGGGCGCTGCGTAGTTTGAAATTTGCGCTGTAGAAATAGGATTTGTCGACGATAAAAAATGACAGATTATGTGAAAAAAATGACAGATTTTATATTTTGTTCATCTGTCATTTATTCTATTTTTATGTAGACAAAACGAATTTCTACGTTGGTCATGCTTTGGAATAAACCCTATACATTGAAGAAATACTGAAGTCGTCAGAAGTCAATAGTTTTTGTACTTTCGTTGTTTTCTTATTGTAATGTTATTTCGACGTACGTATTGCAATTAAATAAGTGACATCTTAAATTGAAGTCAATATAAATGTCATTTCTGTACGAAAAGCTTCTACAAAAACTATGGAGGGTAGAGGAAAGGAGGACTGTCTCTCTAAGGCAAAAAAGCTAAAAAGTGTCCGACAAAAGTAGTTAAATAACAAATACAAAACTGGCTATAATAGCGCTAGAGTCAAAACTGGGTGTGATATATATTATATGTCTTCTTCTTCTGCTAATATCTACTAGCCGGGTATCTATGCTTTTTATATGAACAGTATTCCGAAAAATCTTACAATAATAGTGAAAATTATGCTCTTCATATAAAAAAAAAGTATTCAAAGATATTTAGAAAAGTGTCAATTGCGGCAAAGGCAATACACATAAGAGATCAAATAAATAATTCTAAAAATAAAATAAAAACAACTTGGAAAATAATTAATAGTGAAACTGGAAGAGTAGCCTGTCGTAGTTCAGATTTTAAACTTTGTGTAGACAATAAAATAATTAACTCAGATGATGAAGGGATGTCGGTATTTGAATATTTCTTTGCAGACATTCCATTTCCTACTAAAAAAATCTTAAGTCTTCACCCGCAGCTGCTGAATCATTACATAAAGATAATATTAAAAAATGTGAGGTCAACTTTCATTTTAGACAAATTGAGTCACGTGACATTATTAAGGCATTTAGCTCATTAGATGTAAAAAATACTGCAGACATGTCCCCATGTGTCCTGTGTCATATGTCCGTGAGAATTATTATCGATAGTCAACGTCATTGCACCTCATCTAGCGTTTGTCTTTAATAATTGTATAGAGCTTGGTGAGTTCCCTGACTTAATGAAGCATAGCAAAGTATTATCTGTTTTTAAAGTTGGCAGAAAATCTGATCCAGCTAATTATATACCTATTTCTATACTACCGACCTTTAGTAAAATATTTGAACAAAATATTTTACAACAACTAATGGCTTATTTTAATATAATATTAATAAGTTGCTACACAACAAGCAGTTCGGTTTTACTAAAGGTTTAGCCTTCTTAGTAGTATATATGAAGCCTGGGAGGATGGCAGGATCGCAGGATGCACTAGGTATATTTTGCGATCTTTCCAAAGCTTTTGATTATGTAGAGCATGCAACGTTGATCAGGAAACTAGACCACTATGGCGTAAGGGGCACATCACTTACATTGTTAAAATCTTATTTCAGTAACAGGACACAAAGGGTTGAAGTGAATGGCAAGATGTAATGTGGAGCCAAAATAGATCTGGGGGTGCCGCTAGGATCAATTTTAGGGCCTTTCCTCTTCCTGATAAACGATTTGCCATTTCTTGTCGAAGATATACAACACAATACAATACAATAACACTTTATTGCACATCAAATACTACAAAATTAAACAACTTTTACAATAATTAATTTAAGAAATAGGGATACTGACTGTAAACTCTAAATACATTTTTGATAATGTTATGTATGTAAAAAAATAAAGTAATGAATTTGATAAAAAATGTGACCAACACAACATAAATACTAGGAATAAGCACAAACTGGCTGTACCAGTGACCAGACTCAGTAAAATAAACAATTATTTTAAAGGTAGGTAGGTATACGTTTCTATAATAAACTCCCTGAAAATTAAAAAAATTTGTCAATAAATAAATTTAAAAAAGTAGTTAAAAGACATATGTGTGCCAAAGGTTAGTATAAAGTTAAAAATTTCATTGAGAATAGCACATCCTGGGAATAAGATGACCCTATGAGGCAATTTCAGTTTACTAACTAAACAATGTACTTCTGTACTGTAATATATTGTAGATATTGTAATTATATATTTATTTATTTTTGTTTACATGTTTGTTTGTTTTTGTTGTATTGTATGATACATATATTTTTTTAAAAGAACAATTTTGTCTATCCTTTTTACTAAATGGTGACACCCGCGCGAGTTTCTTACACCGGTTCTTTTCGCCGGGAGGGTTCCGAACCGGAGGTAATTGTAATCCTTTTTTTTTGTTTAACGTTCAGAAAACAAAACCTTGTTTTTTATTCTGAATTAAAAGTTTTTTTTTATTTACAGTTATTAATCTGATGGTCATACTACGAAACTACAAAAGAGGTCTGAGGCCTGTTTATCCGTTATTGGATGATGTATATAGTATTCTACGAGCGAAGAAACCACTCTTGAAATACTGTAGTGACTGGGGCAGGCGGTTTAAAATGTAGTATGGTTGCCCAAGCAAACACGGCATTCTCACAACACAGTCAGTCTAGTCCAGAGGAATGACTGGTCAATACGTCTGGGGCCAACCATGTGCGGGTTTGCTCACGATGTTTCCCTCACTGTTAGAGCATGCGTATAATGTACTTGAGATCTGAAAAAGTCTCATTGGTACACGCCACAACCTGGGAATCAAACCTGCACTATCTCGAGTGCGAATGAAATGGTCTACGCAATAGGCCACGGAGCGCTACGAGCACAGGTACCCTGTAACATGCCACCTCATCATGGCGTCTCCCCCGATATCACCGACGTATTATCGTTTATCGGAGCAGTAAAAATGCTGTCGTAAACTCAGCCATTTCATCTTTCTTATATTGAGGGTGGATAATATTTGAGATATTTCTGAAGTAAAAGGGTTATTACTTATTTTATTAGGTACGAGATGTTTTCCGCGGCTAAGTATGCGCAAAAGAAAATAGCGTGGGAACTCTACATTATCCCTCGAGAATGTAGCCCATGGTCTACTCTATACCAAATTTCATCAAAATCGGTCGAGTATTTGTAGAGCCTATCCAATGTAAAAAATAAACATACAAACAAAAAAACAATCAAATATTTCCTCTTTATAATATACCTCGCTTACTAATAAAATACAGTGAATAAGCTATACAATGTTTTGTCCTTGTCTTATATGTTGGAAAAGTCGCTTGACAGACGTGTAACACTAATTGTGTAAAACACTGTAGAAAGTGGTCTAATTTTACCCATTGCCTTTACGTGTATCATTTATTTGGTTTTAACTTTGGGTTTTAAGTTTATTCGCGTTAAGGAGTCAGTTAAGCAGGCGTAAAATGTCAATATTTACCATTGACGCTTATGCCGGGTTCACATCAATAAAGTAAGTAAAGTAAGACCTATGACCTATGTATGCATGATTCACTGACTGCATTCTTACTGCAAATAGACTAAAGGTAAGTGGCGAAGCGTGAGATTTGCGGAATGGTAAGCCGCGTAAGCTAATATCTATTGCAATACACAATAAACATATTTTATTTTGATTGCACTTAGTGCTATCATATTCTTAAGGGAAGTCGATATGATGTCGAGTTATATACACGCCTCGCTACTGTAGGTAAGTATTGAATCGATTTAGGATGAAATGTTTTAGGTAATACTGATATTATATGTGTGTTTATTACAACAAATACCGGAATAGTATAAACATAGAGAAGAAAATCCAAAACAAATATAGACCGCATAAATGATTTATGTCGGACGTACTGTTGTCGGCGCTTTCAGTTGTTCAAATACTCGATTTTCGAGAGATCTTCGAAAGAGCATTAGTGCGTAATAGCTTCGTATCGTATCGGCTGACAATAGATTGGAAAACATTCGAATACAACATATTCTTCTTGTCTAAACGTTTCACGCTTGCTGTGCTGAATTCAATGTAAAAATATCCACAGTATCTCATGCACTGCAAAATTAACCGTACCTACTATTTCTGCTATTTAAATACGAAGGTTGATTTGTCTATGACTGTTGGCAACCGTAAGCCTTTCTATTTTTAAACAGAACCCCAATTATCGTAATTTACTTACTCTGTCCTTTAACTTAATTATGAATGAATTGTCTTGATATCATAAACTGTTATTTGGAGTTTGAACCGATCAAAATTCAAAACGGGCTTACGTTGGCTTGACGATTGAGAATACTATTTAGCAGTTTTAACATATTATCGGGAGTCGAGACTGGATCATAACTGTATTATTGTAGGATCTAATTAGCAGAATCGACATTATGGATTGATTTCTCTAAGATTGTCTTTCCTCGTGTCCACATGCCCCTTTAATGATGAAATAGACTTCTCTAAGGTTTCCTATCGAGTCCCCCTTTAACGTTACAATGAGATAAAGAAAATTCTATCTAAAGACAAGATAAAGACAGTGCCTTCCGGGACGTGTGCACTATATGACAGCTCCGTTCCCTGCGCATACATGAATGTGAAGCTGGCCCCGGGCGGGATGGAAATCTACTGTCAATTTCATTTTCATGAGTTCGAATACGCTTTGATTTTATACAATAAATAATGTGGTATTTTAAGTATCATATCGGTTATCTTTACCGATATGATACTTAAAATACCACTATTCATTCATTCATTATTCTTATACAGAATGTTCGGTAGAACGTAGTCTATCTGTAAAATAAAGATCCGGGGGGTGAAGACAAATCATTTGAACTTAGCATAACCGATATTTTACCGTTTTTGAGATTTTTGCCATTTTGTGTTTTTTTATGAAGAAGCCTATTTGGGTCATAATAAATCACTGAAAATTGTATGAATCGTCAATGTTTTAATTTCCTCGTATTAACGGAAGTATAATTAACTTATTTAAGCACAGATTAAATCTGAAAAACATTTATTGATCTTTTATTGAACGCTTAACTTACAAAATATCTGTATAATCCTAATTGCACTTCGAAGTTACCGCAACCATATAACGAAAAATATTTGCTACAAACCTTTAAACCTGCTTAAAACTGCTCCATTTAATTTACTTCTAAATAACGTGTAACACCTAAATCTTATCTCTATGATATCTGAAAATATCTTTCCAAAACTAAATTGAGATGTAGTTTTTGAAGTCGAGTCTCCTTCTTTATTTCACTGATTGACCACCAAACCCAAACTGAACCAAACACCCTGTATAGATAGTCGGCGTAGGTTAACGGCCCGTTTCAATAACCTATCTACCAATAACTGTTTGTTAAAAATGTCACATTTGGTATCGCTATCCGCAATCTCGCTGTCACAGACTCTACACACAGGATATTCCGTAACTAAATTAGTTTATTGAAACGCAAAAAACCGGCAAATGATACCAAAGGAGACGTTTTTAACAAATAGTTATTGGTAGATAGGTTATTGAAACCGTCCGTAAGAGTGCTATGATGCATTAGTAGATACAGACATATAGTTACCTACATGCAAACTCAGATAAATGAATGGTCTCGGCGCTCGACTAGATACCGCGCTATCTAACTACAACAGCTCCGTGAATGCGGCAACTCATTACTGTAGTGTTGGTTTATAATATCATTGTGTGTAACACAATTTCTAGTGTGCGTGAATTTAGTACGTGCATCTGACACAAAGATTTCAACGTGATGGGCTCAAGCACGCCGACTTGGGCGTACTATTTAGTGCAGCATTTTTTGAAATCTCTACCAAATAACATACATAAATCGTAATAAGAGTATATTACCTATATAAAGAGTATATTACCTATATAATGTTTAACGGTTTTTTGAGACTAAGCATACTCAAGTTTTGCTTTTTAGCGTTTCGGGTTTACATCTCGGGACCCTTATAGTTTCGTCATGCCCTTCCGTCCGTATGGCCGTCCGTCCGTCTTAATAGGTATGTTACAAACATTGAGAGGTTACAAAGACGATTTTTTGATTTAGGTTTCCGTTTGCGATATATTCAACTTTAAAGCGCATTGTTTAGTTAAAATAAGCTATCTCTAAAAGCTAAATTACTGGCTCAAAAAATCTGAAAAAAATCATGATGGTAGTCCATTTGATGAACTTTGAAGGAAAATAATAACGGCTGAAATTGTTAGTTCAGAAGTTATAGATCCCTGACTTTTAAAATGCGATTACTTGGAAAACTTCGTACAAAAATAACGAAATAATAAGTTGACTCCAATCACCACGCATAGAACCCTATTCTATGCGTGACTTGACACGCATTTGGCCGGGTTTATGCTACGCTACACTACGGGACTACGCCTACAAATAGAAACATTTAGAGGTTTAATTTAACAGTTACTTGCTAAATTTAACTTCAATACGAGGAAAGTGATCTATTTCGTTTCGAGCGTTAGTAAACAAACATATCAGAAATACCTAGTTTTATTTCCAGACGACCTGGACACGTTAATAGACTGCTTTCACTGTCTGCTCGTACTCACTTCGTTCACAATGACATTTGTAACTTATTTGCGGACTATCCGGGGTGAAGGTGAATGCTTAACACGTTAAGCGCGAGGCCATTTTCAGAAGACTTGCAGACAGTATAAAATTCGTAACCATGCTTGACTGCAGTGCGTATGAAACCTAAAATATCTCCTAAAAAATTTTTTTTTCACCACGTTGAAAAATATGATCTACACATCAATTTTAATATAATTTAAATAATCACAATTTTTAGATGCCAGCACTGCACTTGGTACTGGACAATACGTAATTTAGCGTAGTTCTCAGTACTCAAAGGCGTGGCCTTACGCTATCGACACTCGAACGGCACTGAAACAAAGCGCGCGGTGCCTGCGCCGCAAAATTGCTCGATATGTTGTCACGAGACGTCGCAATCGACCTTAGTTTGCTCATAATTGATACATTTTTGGTGCCCATGTAAGCGCACCATTAGTTACTCCTTTGCTATCTACCAGTGAAAGTCCGATCAAATTGGGCCGCTTCAGAGATCAGCTGGAACAAACAGACAGACTGACAGATAGATAAAATAAAAAAAAATTGATTCTTTTGTCTATCTACCGTGTATATTAACACTATAAATACATTTTAATGCAAACCTGTAAATTTGAAATTACAAACTGATACTTCAATTTTATTTTTTGTAAAATATCAAAGTTCTACGATATCGCAATCGTTGTCAAAGATCTTCAGATGACGATTAATCTGACGACGATGATGATTGTGATGATTCTAAGAGGCATATGGTTATGGTGTTTTAAACAACTCTCTCCCAATGTAGGTACATAATCCAATCTGGCTATTGGAGATTTAGGCGGATAGTACTCGTACCTATAATACCTACGTTTAGGGTTCTTGGGTTAGTACTAGGGTTCAACTTAGTCTATTAAAGAAAAAGGCGATTTATTATTGCACAAACAGTGTTATCTTGATTAGCGCCGCCAAATTTGGAGTCCGCTGAAAGTTGGTAACGCGATTTCGCGTCCATTTTACATAACAATGAGCTCAACACTATTATTTTATGTTAAATTTGTCTTTCCTTTGTTATACATTTTAAGAGGGCTTGAAGTTTGTAATTTTCTTGGTGTAATTAAATGTGTGTATTTTAGTTTATTATAGGCAAAGTTTGAACATACACCAAAAAAGAACATGACCAAAATCTTGAACCTACATTGAAATTGGCATTAAAGGACTTTAGAGAATTTTAATTAACGAGCATTGTATTGATGGCAACTTATATAACCATTTGAACATGATGCACAGCCAGTCTTCATAAAGTATATTAGGTATTTTGTTTAAGATACTCAAGTATAGAGTCATAGGGTCAGTTCACATCGCGACGATACGCGGCGCTGCTCACTTTAAGATAGCTATTGAAATTTTGAACTTTATTCAGTACACAAAAAGATACACGTTTCATATGACATCAGTCATACACTGAACATGCGCTGTGCAGCGCGGTGCAACATGAGATTCGAACTATTACAATAAAACGTGTATCTTCTTGCGTAATTAACAAAGTTCAATTTTGAATAGTTATCTGAAAAATGCAGCGGCATGTCGCGTATCGTTTCGTTTTGGTGTGAATTGACCCTAAAGAGTCGTGTAGAGCGCCAACAAAATTTACAAAATTACTAAATCTGCGTTCGTAAAATACTAACTTGCTAAAGTTAGCAAGGTTATCTGGGTTAATACAAAAGATATTAAGATAAGAATGAAAGATTCATCACCTGGAACATCGGCGGTGTAAGCTGGAGTTTACAAAGTAAGCGGGATATAGAACTCAGCTCATCCTGTATACTGCATAATAAACCTGAGCTGCAGCATGTGAATTATAAAGGAGATAGTACAAGTTACATATTCAAGGAAACTTAGTACTAAGGCTGGTGACAGGATATTAGAGAAGACTAAAAAGGGGAAAAGGAAAGAGGCAAAAGTAAAAATATTTTTATATTTATTTATCATGGATTTCTAGTAGGTATTAGTTCAACTATATAAGGTACTTTAAGATAATTTTTCAATTACGTTGTATTCCTCTTCCGAACCTATCTGATTCTAAATATAAACAAACCATTCAATAAATCCATGAAAAGCTTAAAAAAAACAGCCAGATCGGGTCCATCCAGCCAGATCGGGTAATGAGAAATGAGAAAGTGAAAAAGTTAAAAATAAGAAAGGAAACGATACGCGACGCGGCGCTGCAGCTTGAATAGCTATCATACATACATATATTGCCAAATCATTACCTTTGCCTTTGGCTTCGCCATAGTAGAGTAAAAATGCAGCGCCGCGTTGCGTAGCGTATAGTCGCGGTGTAAACTGACCCTTACAGTAGTCGTAAAGAATGTGTAACATCTGACATGTAACTTTAGTAATAACAAATAAGCAACATTAACATTATAGTCTGAAAATGATTCATCTATTTACTTACATCCACTAAGTACAAGATTTCATTTGAAATTAACTTTCGTAATAACGAATATCACTAAATCACTCCAACAAATTGCAAAAAGCAAGAGACATGGTGTAATCATAAATACATACTTTGAAATATGTATGCAGTACAGTGTAAACGAGCTCGTAAGTAACAAAAGCTCGATTTTGTAACAAATTCACGACGCCGCGCGCCGGATGCTGACTGCGGGCCACACACAGCACTCAATACTTCAGCGGAGTGACGTGTATTGGATGTGGTTGCTGTTGCATAATAAGCACCGCGCCGTACATTATGATAGCTTTAATATGCAATACAGGAACAGAATGTAGTTTAGGACTTAGGTGTTTTTACTGGGTGATTTTTTTAACACCCTACTGCACGGGCGACGCGGGGCGCAGTCTCACGCGCCGCGATGGTACGATATGGTAAGACCTAATCATAAGGGTTCGACAGGGGTTAATAGGGTGATAATTATTTGTAATATCATTTTTTATTATTAATATTAACGTATACTTTTTTAAATGTATACATTATTAATAATGATTGTGGTGCGATGTTGTAATACAAATTTCCACCAAGTTAGAAGTTAAATCCGTTTTTATTAATACTAATGTAAACTTAGAATATATTGTGTATAGATTTCGTTTTTGGCATCGTGAAATAATAATAATTTTATACTTTAGGGGTGGCTCTCCATTACATGTGATCCATACATGTGAAGCGGGGATGAAAAATATTTTTTCATTCTACCCCATCGTGTGGGGAATAGGTCTTTTTAAATAAAGCTTTAAGGAAAAGTTTCGTACATAAGGGGTCCCATACACGGTCCGGTTTTCCTTCAGTTCAGCCTGAACGGATGAAAAATCGTATCGTCTGTGTGCAATTTCGAGATCGCATCAGTCGGCCGTATGGACTGAAGCGATTCGTTCCAGTGTTGCCAACTCTGTCTTTGGGAAACTACTAAACTCGCGACGTTTTCTACTAAAAGAGTACCGATAACTATAAACTTAGGAGTCCCTAAAAGTTTTTTAGGGATTTTGTGTTTACAAAATGCAGGGGTTTTTAGTGTTTACAAAAACCACTGCATTTTCAGTTTTAATATTAAATTGAAAATATGATAATTACACCGTTAAATTAAAAAAAAAAATATAGTAGTAAATATTACGTATATAGAAATTAAATCGGTAGTTTTAAGCGACTTACGGACGCGTGCTACTATGTGCTATTATGATAAGGTGTCATAGCACCATAGATGGACGCATGGATAGCACATAATAGGTGGCCATTTTGCATATTATGTTTACTGTCTAGCTATTTTCTACAACAGCCTCCGTGGTCTAGTGGTTTAGAGCTTGGCTCTCGACTTGGAGGTGGTGGGTTCGATTTCCGCATTGGAACAACAAAAATTGTTTCCAAGTTTGGTTAGGACAATGCAGGCTGATCACCTGATTGTCTGACAAGAAAGATGATCCATGCGTCGGATGGGCATGTAAAAAGTCGGACCTGCGCCTGATCTCTCACCAGTCGTGTCGGTTATCCGTCCCACTGGGTTACGATAGTAAAGGAAGGGAGAGTGTTCTTGTGTACTGCGCACACACTTGGGCACTATAAAAATAACTCCTGCGTAGCTGGCCTGGTTTCAATGAAACTGGCCACCGTCACCGAAATCGGTGTGGGGAGCTATTATGCTATTATTTTCTACAAACCACTACGAATAACTAAATTCTTACAAAAAGAGGGAATAAATTTAGTACTAAATTAGTTTACTAAATTTAGTAGTAAAACTTTGTAAAACATCTAAGTTGGCAACATTAATTCTGACCTGAAGGGATGGACTGAACAGTAATAAAATTAGACTGAACGGTAATAAAATTCGAGTGTAAAATAAAACCGGGACAAGTGCGAGTCGGCAAGAGGAGTTCCGTACAAAACGGAAAAAATCACGTTTGGTGTATGTGAGCCTCAAATTTTATTTTATTCTGTTTTTAGTATTTGTTGTTATAACGGCAATACCTACTTCATTTGTGAAAATTTCAACTGTCGATCTATCACGGTATAGGAAGGTTACGGGGACAGGCGGACGAACAGCAAAGTCTCAGTAATCGGGTCCCGTTTTTACTCTATGGGAACGGAACCCTAAAAATGGCACGTGGTCTAAAGAATATTTATTAGAGTTCATTGAAGCATTTAAAACTTTTGTGCCACTATGGTTGACAAAATCTAAAGACTATTACTATAAATTACTGGAAAAATGTATGACACATTAATTCGATTCCGTCGATAGCGTGACAAAATACAATAAATAAATAAAGTAATAGCCTAAACATGTCCATGTCCTCTTGGTTAGGTTTTAGTTCTATCTGATCTCATCTATAGATTATACCCTCGTCTTAGCTCGCATTAACATTGTTAAATGAAGGTAGCGACTACAGATTTAACATAATAATAGGTACTTGCATTTATTGAAAGTCCTATAAAAAAATTATATCTTTGTATTTTACGATACCTACATACTATATGTTGTATGTGGATATCGTACTTAGGTTACGTATAGGTTACTTTAATTTAAATAAACGAAACATAGCCTAGACGTACTCCGTACTTGATACTATACTCGGATACTAGCATTAATTGCCCGCGGCTTCGGCCGCGTGAAATTAGGTTTTAAACTTTCTTCCCCTTATTTTACCCCCTAGGGGGTTGAATTTTGAAAAATCATTCCTTAGTGGATGCCTACGTCATATGAGAAATACGTGTGCTAAATTTCAAATTTCTAGCCTTAAGGGTTTGGCCTGTGCGTTGATACATCAGTCGCCTTTTATATAAAATATAGATTAGAGATAATGTTATTTCCAGATGAAGAACTCTGCCGGTCCCAACAATATTGACAATTCGCGTGAAAAGGAGTATCATGGAAGGGCCGAAATTCCGCGGCTACAGGAAAACCTTCGCACCTTCATCCCTCAAAGATTTGGCCACTTCAGTGCACACGTACAAATGTAACGTCGCCCGGGGGCACGAGATAGTAAAATAATATAGCGAAGAGTTTTAGGCTCTACTATATATACGTCGAAACAGACGACTCATCATCACAATTCACAATGCCGCGCGTCGTCTTATCTTTTGATTTGGCGCTTTCCTCTGATATAAAGACATGAGGACTTGTCCTTATAGCTTTGAGGGACAAGGATATTTTATGATGATACGTAAATACAGTATCCTACAGGATCACTGTACTTTTTTGGGACAAAAAGTAGTCTATGTTTTAATCCAGAGCCTAAACTACTGTCATTCCAAATTTCATCAAAATCCGTTCTCTAATTTTTGCGTGAATGAGTTACTAGATGGATATCCATCCATCCTCACAAACTTTCGCATTTATCATAGTAGCAGGATGATATTAATCTATCCAGTACAACTTCAAAAACTTTGGTTTAAAAAATATCGATTCGAAACATAAAATACGAAAATATTCGAGCGTTTTTCGCAACAACGCAACACATGTGTACAAATAAAATGCACTTCAGCAATTTTTACAGTCGGATGGTCGCGCTGTAAAGATCACTGGAGTCTGGGTAGTATATTTATGCTTCAAAGAACCGCGTAGTAGGCGCAAATCGGAATATCTTTTATATTATACATTTTGTAGGACTGCTTGTGGTACATTACTCGTAGTAAGGGCTTTGGGTCCAAATGTAGTTTTCCGTTTCTAATGTTGTCCACATCAAAATAAAAACGGAAAAAACTACGTAACAGTGTATAAACTATAAGTTGCTCTGGTAGGAAATCAATGAAACATTCTTATATATACTAATACTAGCTTTTGGCCGCCGCTTCGCCCGTGTATACATATACAGTATTCCACAGGAACTCTGTACATTTGCGAGATAAAAGTAGTCGCGGGCAACACCTAATATTTAATATAATTCGTTTATTATGTCTAATAGACACAATAATATTTTTGTCTTAAAAACTTTAATTAACGAGAAAAAAATTAGGATTTAGAAACAAATATATTTACAAGTTTTGCCACGTTACATGACCTGATAGACGCGGATAGACAATACACATTCCGAATTACTGTATGTGCGAATGTTTGTTGATTTCTCTGTGGCCTCGCTCCCCACATCCCTAGGGCGATGCGGTGGGTTCTGATGAGGGATGAAAGCACTTACAATGTTTCCTTAGATATCTATCTATGACCTAGAAAATTCTTTTGCATATTTCCTGAAACAAAGCGCTTGTGTAACGCTAATTTCTCTGGTGATGGGGTCCATGGGCCATTTCAATTACCATCAGGCCATCTTTCAGCTCGCAGTAAAAGAAGTAAAGCCTTTGTTTACAATCGTCGGGGCATTTAGCAGTTATTTGAAACTAATGAGTTAGGCAGGTAAGCCGATTAACCGGAAATAGTCCGGCACGGAACTTCCGGGAGGTCGGCGGTCGTTACCATTCAAAACTATTTCCGCCACCATATCCTTTAAGCCGATCTGTGTGATTGGTTTGTTCGTTCATTCATTCATTCAAATATCTGTAGATATTATCTGTTATTATAACAGCCTGTAATGCAGAATGAATTAATACGAGTTAATATATATCGTATTCTCGGAAACGGCTGTAAGTATTATGAAATGAAATTCAGTATGCAGGGAGTTTTGGGGGAGAAAAATCGATCTATCAATAATTTTGACTCTATAAGTATTATGTCACTCCGATTGGTAGTTTGGTATGCTTATGTGTTATTTTTGCGTTGTTCGGAATGTAATGGGTTCCAAATTCGAACCCCGGTAAAATATTATTGTGACTATTTTTTTTTTAATCTACTAGAGCAGGGGTCTCCAAACTTTCCAGCCTTAGGGCCATACTGATTACTCCAGTAAGTTCCGAGGGCTAAAACCATATTATCATTGTTGCCGGTGGTAAAAAGTGAAATAGTCCACTGATGAAAAAAAAAGTCCGAAAAAGTACACAACGTTTAAAAAAGGCTGTAAATCGAGTCAAGTCCGCAAAACGGCAACACTGCATATTATTAATTTTCCTGTCATTAGCTGTAATTTCTAGATTAGTCGTAGAGTACGAGCCATGAGGAGTAACGTGACACGACATCTGGTGGACACAAGCGGAAATAGGTAGTACCTTCTATCCCTAACAGATGGCGCTAATAGCACGTATAGAATAATCTCGTTGGTTCGAGAAAGTTCTGGTGTATTCCACTCACTTCTAGATGGCAGTAATTGGAATATATAAGAAGGCTAGTGGCGCAACCACAAGTCAGTTCCTATGACACTGTTGTGAAATAAAATAGTGCGTACCTCCTTAAAACGTGTTTGTGCGTATTTAAGCTTAAGACATCTTTGTAACAGTATTTTGATTTGAATTGTTGCTTTTGTGTGTGATTTAGTAGTATGGAAAAGAAGCGAAAAATTGATAGTGAATGCAGAAAATTCAAAGATCAGTGGAACATTCAGTATTTCGTAATTGAGTAGAGTAACAAGGCGCTATGTTTGATTTGCAATGAAAGCATAGCCGTTCTCAAGGAATATAACATTAAACGTCATTATGAAACAAAACATTTTCAAAATTACTCAAAAGATACAGGAAGTTTGCGGACAGAAAAATTCGAATCTATGAAGCGCGGATTGAAATCGCAGCAATCTTCATTTACAAAACTCAAAACTGAACAAGAGGCTGCAACTCGTGCCAGCTTTCGTGTGGCTCTTGAAATTGCAAAACCTGGAAAACCATTCACCGATGGAGAAATGATCAAAGAATGCATAATTGCAGTAGCCAAAGAAATGTGCCCTGAAAAGGTAAATTTATTAAAAACTGTCAGTATGTCAGCAAACACTGTGGCTCGAAGGGTAGAAAATATCGCTGAAAATATATCCTCTCAACTGTTCGACAAAAATGGACATGTTGAGTGGTTATCTTTGGCCTTGGATGAGTTAACGGATGTGTCAGATACTGCTCAGGTGTTGATTTATATTCGAGGAGTTGATAAAAGCTATGAAGTGCATGAAGAACTTCTTGATATGTATAGTATTCATGGCACAACTACTGGTACAGATATTTTTAAAGGAGTTGAAATGGCCATTAATCAAAAGAACCTTCGATGGAAAATCTTGAAATGTATTACAACTGATGGAGGCAAAAACATGAGTGGGAAAGATAAAGGAGTGGTCGCTCTTGTGTCAAAGGCTGTAGAAAATGACGTTGGTTCAAAACGATTAGTCTTAAATTGTATCATTCATCAACAGTCTTTGTGAGGAAAATGTTTGGATATGTCTGAAGTTCTGAAACCAGTCATATCAACTGTTAATTTTATCAGATCTTTTGGACTGAATCACCGACAATTCCGACAATTTATTGAAGAGAATGGAGAAAATGACTTACCTTATCATACTGCCGTACGTTGGCTTAGTTGTGGGAAAGTTCTTCAGCGCTTTTTTGAACTTCGAGCAGTGATCGAAATTTTTTTAATGAATAGCATCGCCCTCTTACTGAATTACAAAACAACGCATGGCTGTGGAAGTTAGCATTCTATGTTGATTTTACAAAACATCTGAACGAACTGAATTTGAGATTGCAAGGAGAAAACCAGCATCTTCCTGATTTATACACTAATATCAAATCATTCCGGAAGAAATTGATACTGTTTCAATCACAACTACGAAGTAAATGTTTTTCACATTTTAAAACATGTGAAATATTCAGCCACACCACTGAGACTGAGTTTCCTATCAATTTTGCAATCGAAACTTTGAGTGCTTTGAAAATAAATTTTTATACTAGTTTCTCGGACCTTGATGCCATTGCGAATCAAATTAAGATTTTTCAGAATCATTTTGATACTGACATTAAACCCTAGCCCCGGAACTTCAAATGGAAATGATGAATCTACAGTGCAGTGATATAATTAAGAACAAATATCAAAATTCATCTTTGTTGGAATTTTATAAGGGCCTTCCACTGACACAATTTGATAATTTGCATAAATTTGCTCGTGGGCTGTATTCTGTTTTTGGTACTACTTATTTGTGTGAGAAGACCTTCTCCAAAATGAAGTACAAAAAAAATGTTTACAGATCTAAATTAACTGATGAGCATCTTAAATCTCTTTTAATAATTAGTACAAGTAAAATTAGTCCACAACTACAAACTATTGTCAGTGGAAAATCTCAATTACATAAATCTCATTAGTATTTCATATGTCATTATGCTTGTTATAAGTTATGTTTTTATTTAAAATGTATAAAATGTTAGTTGGATTCATTTCAATAATTTGTTAGTTATTATATACTGAAGTTAAATTTTCTGCATATTATACATGTCTTTACTCATTACAATTCTGTGTTTCTTTATCCAACTTATCACAAAAACAATAACAATAAGCCTACAACAATGTTATGAGTAGTTAGCCCATGACCATATCAATGTAGATGTCATATTAATAATTATTCAACATAAAATTAGAATAATTCAGTAAACTAAATTTAATTTGCTATAAAAGGAGTTTTCAAATATGCTAGCTCTCCGCGGGCCGGACAAAATCTGTCCGCGGGCCGGATGTGGCCCTCGGGCCGTAGTTTAAATACCCCTGTACTAGAGCATCGTTTCTCAACCATTTTTATGTCGCGACCCACGAAAAAGCTAAAAAGCTAAGTAAAAATTCTTGCGACCCCAGCAGAGCTCGGTTACCCAGGTACCTACTGTATAGTTAATTCCTACCAAATTGAATATTGTCTAAGTAATTCTTAGCATGCGCTCTATCTTCCTAATTGAAATTCCTTTCCCTGTTTCCTAATGTATCATTCATTTCCCTAATGAATCATAAAGAAACTGGTTTACAAATAAAAGTATTTAAATGTTTAGTAATTTACACTCGTCCAGTTCATTATATTATAATATTGATAGCGGTTTTAAATTAATTTCTGTGAATACGAGTTGCTCATACAATGAAGAGAATCAATACAATGTGTGTGCGGTCAGCGGCGCCGTCAAAGGGTCAACTTTAATATTAACGATATTTACAATGGCATAGTGCTGTTGTTAATTTTATATAAAAGGTATTTTCGCAAATTTCGGCTTCGTTATAAAACACCGTTTAAAGGCAGGCCGTATTTAGCAAAAGTCGATTCAACAAAATATAAAAAGTGTGAAAACGTATACTTAATACACGATAAGAAATACATTTACTCCCAAATGCACCTGATTGTCGTTGCGAGCGATTGTGATCTGTTCGTTGAGTGCGAGTTTTTAATCGACTTCCAAAACAGGAGGCGGTTGTACATTCGGCTGTATATATTATGTTTTTTTTTTGTATTTTCAACGATTACTCCGCCGCCTATGGACCGATTTTCAAAATCCTTTCTTTGCTGTAATGGGAATAATCCCAAATTGGTATTTTTGAATTGTGGTGACTGATCGAGGGAACTCCTCGAAATATATATCGACACATATTATGTGTGTGTATATGTGTGTATATGATTTTGACTTTTTCTGTAGTAGTCCAAGCATATGCTACCAAAAAGTAAGATTTTGCACCAAGGCATACCTTGGATCCAAAAGTACTAACTCCTGAGCCCTTTATAGTAATATAAGTCGGTACCAGAAAACTTGAACGTGAGTTCTATAATATATTGTTTCTATCAGGATTCTATTTGGGCTGGTACCGACTTCAAAATTATGAGGATTGAGTAGAGAAATAGTTAAAATGTTAGCCGAATTTAAAAGAGGAATTATTTGGAAAATAAGAATTATTTCATACTTTTTTGTGCATTTTTACTTTGGAAGTCAGTTTTCATTTTTTATTTAAAACTAATTATCACTACTCGACGTGAAAAAGTTGACTACTATTTGTATGGACTTTGGCATCATAACAATGCCCCTAGTTAAAAATTATATTTGCGCAGTTTCTATTTTCAATGCTCTTAATTTTCCCTGGCCTTCCGGATTCCGGATCATATAGTCCCAGCCTTAAATCCAGATGAATGTACGCATTGGCAAAGTAACCGTAGCCTCGGGCCAATTGGTTATTTTCCTACTTCTAAAAATGTAGTTTTTTGGAACGAAGTTCCTCAATGCGCGTTGCGAAAGGGGGCTAGACGGAAAAAATTAAGACTGTAACGACACTTTTTGCTATAGTTGTAAGCCGTGCGGCGTGCGCGTGTTTCTCTGTATGTCTCTCTCTCTCTCTCTCTCTCTCTCTCAATTATTACTAAAATTGAGCCTACTGATTAAGTTTATATTACATTATATTTGTTAATAATAAAAAAATATTATTGTAACAAAAAAAAAAAAAATTATTACAATTCCTTCTCTTATTAATCGAAAGGAACTTCGTTCCATCCGGGTGTCCCTTGACACCTCTCAAGTTTTTTTTAAATAAATTAAGAAATAATTAGGTATTACAACTAGATAATAGTAAAAAGAATTAGGATTTTATGTGTAGTTTTGTAATTATATGCATTTCGAAGTCACAAAAACGTTGAAATATTTTTTTAAAACATTAGTGTATAACTTTATATTTAAACTAATACAAAAGAAAATATTATGGTATGTATCAACATGAACGCGGAAAATTACGAGATATCAGAAATTTTGTGCATTTGACCATACATTTCGTAGCAACTTACTAGCGTGTGACGTCACTTACTAGTACGACTTTTATATGAGGCGTTTTCACGAGACTCACAAAAGCTTCAAACAATCCTCAATATCTTTGAAAATTTTGATTTTTAGTATACTATTCCTTTTGTAAGCTGTCTTATTTTCAGAGCACTGTTCATTTATGTAATAAAAAAATACAGGAAAATAGGTACCGTATTGCTTCACATCAATATCATCAACTTCCTACACGTCTTTAAAATTTTGTACTTGACTGTGGAATATTTTATTACATAAAATATGGATAGTGTCCTGAAAAATAAGAAAGTTTACAAAAGGAATAGTAGGTATATTAAAAGTCGATATTTTTAAAGAATCTGCGGATATTTTAAAGCATTTTTGTGTGTGTACTGTGTAGTGAAAACAACCAATGCAAACTCACTGCGTCACTAGCTTGTAAGTACGAAATGTATGATCATACGAGTATTAATATGTACAGAATTTCGTGTACAAAATATGTCGCCGAAGTTTGTGCGTTTATTTTCATACCTACCATAATAAATGTTTTTGTACACTCATTTATTACGTATAAATTTATCAAGTTCTAATACCTATTTCTGAATGTAGACATGTACTTACCTATTAAAAAAACTTAATATATATGTTGTGAAATACCCAATAGTATTCAATCAACACATTTTGTTCACGAGCATAATGCGTGCAGAGGCCAAAGTCTATTAGCGTGAAAATATTTATGCGGCAATTGGAAAATAGTGTTAAATAAACAAGTAGCTTTCCCGTGACGACGCGTAGGTACACAAGCCGAACGCCGACGGCCGCCGGGGGCCCATAGTTCTGTTTGTCCAAAGTTTGCGGCCGACCGGTACGCTTCCCTGAACTTTGTATGTTACACAATACATCCTTCAATATTGTACATTCTTTACAATATCCAACAGTTAGGTTTATAAACTATTATAGTTATGGTATGGAATTTGATTATTTATTTCAATTGCAGCCAATATTATACCAACTGGTATTAAATTAATTATTCCTTCTCTTTGGGCTTTATTTCTATACCTTTTTAATTGGACGTTGAAGATCGGGAGATAATAATTTTGTTATGCATTGTTACATAGCCATGGGGTACACAACATACTTATTATAAAAAAGTCGGATAAAAACAGCAACTGAAATAAAACAAATCTTTGTCAATTTTCGTTTGTCTGCAGTTGAAGCAAAGGACTGAATTGCTAATGAAAATGTATTCAGTTAAATTGTCATGGCTTGCACGTAAATTGTATTATTTTGTTTGTTTATTAATTAAAACAAAAGTTTGCGTTCCACTAATTGACGATGGGCGGTTTGTTTCGAGTAATCTCGTCTTAAAACAGGGTTTGAATCTCATTACAAAATTTACCAAGTATCCTATTTGTTGTACTTAAATTTAAATAATTACATTTTATTTACCATTATGAAAATTGTAATTAAATTGTTGTTTGCGGTTTTTCATTAAGGGGTATGAATTTATATACCTACATAACTAGTATTTTGAAAATAGGATTTTTTTTTGTGTCGTATAATATTGTCCTCTAATACGCATGCGGCATGACAGTCGCTTAGGAGTTAGGAATTAATATTTCTTTGATGAGTCAACGGGCTTTGTGACTCACGGCCTTGACGTCACACTTACTCTAAATCACCCTTACTAGAATGAGGGTTTGCAATTTGGTAGTTTTTTATATATATTTATATTTTTCTACTTTTCTTTAGAATGTGGAGAGTAATAGTTAATGTCCACCATACACCAATTACTATAGATACATATTTTACAAACGAACGATAAAATGTTTATGCTAGGAATTCATTTAATTATTTCTCCTCGACAAATTTCACAGAATGTGTTTAAAATAAGTTTCTCTCAACAAAAAAACCGAAGCGCGGTTCGTGTACGTGATAAATCCACTTTTTGTGAATAAAAAAAAACAATTTTAGTTCTGTCCGCGGGCGGGCGCGGCGCTGCGGTCGCTGACGTCACGCGCCGCCGCTATGTATCTGGCATACGTTGGGAATCTGATAACTCAGACACGATATAAATTCACCTGTATTTACACGTACCAAACTTTATTTGTAATGGATAATTTAAAATTTACACTGGAAATAAGAACGGGTGGTTTTTCGGATCTGATACTTTGCCATGCAACTTTTCTAAGGCGTGTAACATCTATTTTTCCGTAATTCCTACACGAGTAGCTAAGGTTATAATATATAATATAATAGCAATTAGCATACTGCACAATAGGTGTAGGCATAACGCGAAAATCACTAGGTAACCAAGATTAAAGGCATTTAAACTTTTTAAGACACGCATTAGGTCTGATGATCAAAACCTATCGACGACTTGAAAATAAATATAAAACCAATAGAAAAACAACTACAACGTTTCGAAAGTTATATTTATTTTACCAAACTAAGCTCCGAGAAAAATTGTAGCCACAGGGGACACTAATGCTTTTTAAATATTTTTTCGAGCGTTTAGGTTTTGTAAAAAGCCTGTTGTCTGTATGTTTATGGTGGTGGAACCTGGCAGGGCGCCAGACTGACGCTGTTGCGGGGTGTAGACACGGTGTATGACCAGGTTATGTTACTTTAAGAGCTGGGCTATCCTACTAGAACGTCTTGATAATGATTATATAAAACTTGGCGTACTTGATTTAAAAAATATAGTAGGTATTTAATTTAGGTCTGATCATAATGTATGTTATAATATGTAACTCTTAATAAGTAAGCTCTGGAACATTTATGAATTCTGTAATAAAGCACATAAAAGCACAAAATTGGGTAATCATATAAAAAACGATTTTGTGATTTTAGTGCAATGTTTGCAGCATTACCGGTGAAATGGTGGCTTTATAGGTGAAATGTATAACAATTTTCAGGAGCACAAAACGACCTAAGCTGTAAATGTTCATGAAAAGCGCCGGTACTTCAGCGTTCATTCCGATTCAATTTGTGCCGACCGCAGTTTTCGATCTCGCTCTAATATATTGCTTTGCTGGTTACGAATTAGGTGTAAATACATAATAATATTATGTTAACATAAACTTACACTGTGTTAAAAAAAATCAAAATATAATAAATAGTTGATAATTTTTTATTTTATCTTAATAGAAGTTGTTACTTTAATCACACTTAACGCACTACGAAAAGTATCAGGTTCATATTAATATATCAATTACAAAGCTAAATCTTACATAAGTATTTACATATAAAAATTGTAGCAGTATTGGCGCACCTGATTTTGATTTTTTTTTTATTTTGATTTGATTTGACTTATAATACCGTATTTTTGTTAATAAAAAATATTTCTATTAGGGAGATATTATTGGTTCTCCAGCCAGTAGGAGTAGGTATATTTTTTTCGAAACAGATCATATTATCACTTGGCCATCGTTTATATTATACTAGAGTTAGTCATCGAGCCTGCCGCAATAAAATAGCAAATTCACAGAAGGCCTTCTAATCCAAATAATTTATATACGTACCTACGACAGTGAATTATGTGGTGAATCATCCACAAAGAAAATAAATAAATGATTCACAGGATGAAGGGTGACTCACGAATTTCATTATTTTTACACTGAATTCACCCTCGCATTTGGGGTAAATTTTGAAAAGTAAAAAAATTATACTCTCTGCTTTTTGACGCGTCTTTGCTATTGCTTCTTTTGAATGAGAGTATTTATACCGATGAATATTGTATCGAAATATCGAAACAATATTGTATGTTATGATAGTTATTGTAGTATATATGAATAATCTTCGTAAACCCCACCATTTTTGTGTAGAAATAATGGTTATAAGTGGAAATACTTTCACCTAGAGTGGTTATTAGTATTTTAACTGCTACACAGTTAACAATTTCATATCCGGAATCTGGACCTCTCCAGTATGATATCTACCTGTCTTTAATTTTATATTATATATCAACTATGAGTAAGACTCCAAGCTAGCGCGGCAGAAGCCTTTAAACTTTAAATATTCATAAAACATTTACCTCACTAGTTTCAAGTTAACTGGAATTGCACGAATCCTAAGGTCAGCGAGCGGGAGCTTAGATTACTGTAATCTTTCTGTTAAAGCAATTTTAAACCTTCGATATTTACCAAGGCCTTGCAGCTGCACGAACGGCCTTCCCTGTTATTCACTAATAAGAAAATTGTAAATGCGATAACAAGCTAGCACCTACTAATATAGGCAAAGCTTGCTAGCAGCCATCTAATGATGACTAATTATTTCAGCAACCAAGTAGTAAGGACTAAGGAGTGTTAGATCATTGTATGTAACACAAAATTCTCTACACGTTCATTACGCCACGAAATCTAAGATATTTTAAGTAACTAAATAAATACTTAGTTTTTTATATTGTAAAAAAACATATTTATTAGCTCATTGTTTTAAACACTTACGGATTCTGTCGCGGTGAACTTTTCTTTTTCCCGACATTTCGGCTACTTTCCAGCAGCTGTGGTCACGGGAGGACTGAGGTGTCAATTGTCATATTTGTTGAAGTTATTCAAACTACCCGAAGATTCTTCAATTATTATTTGTGTTCCGATCCGATATTTATTAGCTTATTAAAAAACCAGCCAAGTACAAGTCGGACTCGCGTACGAAGGGTTCCGTACAAAACGTTACGTTAGAGTTGTAGGGACCAGTGGCGTGGGGTTCATTTATTATATTTGTTGATATAGCGGCAACCGAAATACACCTTCTGTAAAAATTTCAACTCTCTAGCTGTCACGGTTCATAGGTACAGCCTGGTGATAGACAGACGGACGGATGGACAGACAGACAGATAGCAAAGTCTAAGTAATAGGGTTCCGTTTTCACCCTTTGGGTACTGAACCTTAAAAAAGGACGTTATTAAATTTAAGAGACTGTGGTCTTAGGTCTTATTCTGGTTCATGTAGGTATTATTAGTGCTGTCCTAACATCATAATACTCGTAGCATCCTAGGTGTTGCTATGCTTTTCTTATTTCATATAACCTTTTACAAAATCTTAATATTGTGGCTTATTGTAAAACATCACAAAACATAAGCTTTTACTATAGTGTACAAGAAAATTTTCAATGTAAAACATTAGTTTATTAAAAGTTCAGTTAGCATGCCGCTGCGAGGAAGTTCGCTATCAGAACATGGAATCTAAGAAAATAAATCTAAGTTTATTCAACTTTAAACAAGTACACTGATACCTTGTTATGGAATACGATGCCCGCGCTGCATCCCTAAACTTTCAACAAGTATTGGTTCTGATCTATATCTATATTTTTTCTGTAGTTTTGGGTACATACTGGCTAGGTAGGTGTAGACTAAGTGATTACCTAATCTGTGTAATGTGCTTAAGTGTACATAGCTCAATTAGTTAAGGTTGGAAAATAATATTTGAATTTACGAGCTAAGTATGAGTGTGAATGAGAAAAAATGTCTGTGAGAAATCAGGATCACATTTGAAGACTTTTGAAGACCTCTGTGGCTCAGTGGTTAGCGCGTCGGCGCTCAAGCCAGATGTCGCGGGTTCGAATCCCGCCGAAGGGACAGTAAATTTTCTGTTCCTGGGTCTTTGATCTGTATTAAATATATGTATACGAGTAGGTAGTATAATAAAAATCTTAAATACATTATCTATAGTATATTAAATACATTAAATGGAAAGCCGGCCGGGTCTAAGCATACTGTTTATATTATGTACAGTAGCTCACAAGCCCGGTGTACAACTTCTGTGGACCTTACGTTCATAATTATAATATCGCCTTTGTGGTGGTCTGTCGGCACAAAATGTATAATTTGCCTGTATTTGAAAGCTACTTGTGACGACGATATTCAAAATTTACAATATACTAATATCTCTGATACGTCTCTAACATATTCACAATAATGTACCATTATATTATCTTAGAACAAGCTCCTTACTCCCGCCGCACGGTCCTAAGCCTTCTTATGCGGGCAAACGATACTACTGTAGTTAGTGTAGGTAAAGTGCCACCTAGTAAGCTCTAAAGCTCCACTAATGATGATGATTTACGGCCCGTTTCAATAACCTATCTACCAATAACTATTTGTTAGAAACGTCAAATTTGTATCGCAAAAAACCGGCAAATGGTCGAATGACGACGTTTTTAACAAATAGGCCATCAGAGTAAGAAATTAAATGTTTTGTTCTTATGTTGATTAAATGAGGGTTTTTAAATTCGTGACATCTGACAGCTTTTTGACACGGCTAGGACCGTCGGGCTACCAAGCGCCGCCTGGTGACAGAAAAAGAACCAAAAGTTCTTATTGACGCTTTGACGCTTTGCGTTGGGTCTGCCCCCTAGCGGCAGAAAAAATATCAAACACCCTCATTTTATTGTTCCATAAATAAGCAGTAGAATCATCGGATGGTAGGCGGTTACCGCCAACCATAGAGCGAGTTGCGAAATCAAAGAAGTCACTAGCTGTAGTCACTACTTATGAGTACGTAATACGTTGACATATGGATGTACAATCGGCACAGGGACGACACTTTCTAGTCTCTACAAATGACAGCTCAAGCACCAGCTATGTCAGCCATGTTGACGTAAGGTTGACACCGAAATAATTTTAAACGTTGCGACAGACAAATCTACCATAAATATTATGGAATTATATTGTCAATACTGAAAAAGTCACCTGTCGTAGCTCTGACTTTGAACTCTGTAAAAAAGATTACATCTGACTTTGAAGTCTTTGAGAAGTTTTTTGCTGACATTCCGGTCTCAACTACAAAATGCCTAAATTTTTCGCCTGCAGCTGTTGAAAAGGTACTCAGAGATAAGGTCAAGGAATATAATGTCAATTATAAATTTAGATAAATTGATTCCAGAGATATTATTAATACATTTAAGTCGATAAATATTAAAAATACTATCGATCTCTGGGGTATGTCAACCAGAATTATCAAATCAATAATTAATATTGTAGCTCCTTACCTAGAATTGTATATAAAGTGGTGTATTTCCTGAGTTAATGAAGCACAATAAGGTTTTGCCTCTTCAAAGCTGGAAATAAGTCTAACCCAGCAACTTATAGACTGATATGGATACACTACCAAATTTTAGTAAAATAACTAACAGCACACTTTACAAATTACAAATAATTCATTGCATACAATTCGGTTTTACTAAAGGTCGGTCTACTACAGATGCAGGTATCGCACTTCTTTGTAGTATATTCGAGGATTGGGAGGAGGCGTAGGATGCATTAGGATTTTTCCGACCTTTCCAAAGATTTGATTGTGTAGACCATGCTACACTAGTCAGGGACTGCATTAGGGACTCAGCTCTTAATCTTATGAATACTTATCTTAATAAAAGGACTCAAACGGTAGATGTTAATAGTAAAAGGCCCACCGGGACTTAAATAGAATTAGGTGTCCCACAGGGACATTTTAAGTCCATTTCTTTTTTTCATCTACATAAATGACTCGTCTTATCTAATTCAGGATAGGCTCATGCCTATCCTGAATTAAGTATTATATTATAGTACTCTTTGCTGATGACACTTAGCTAATATTTAAAGTGAAGTGACAACAATTAAATTACGACGAGGTAAACAGTGCTCTCTCAAATATAGTAAACTGGTTTAGTGTTAATAATTTACTTTTAAATGCAAATTAAAAAAAAAGGTTCAAAGTTCAGCTTGCCAAATGTTAGGCAAATACAAACCAATTTACTACTCAATGATGAGAAAATGAACACGGTAGTCTCCACTCTATTCCTAGGTATAACACTAGATTGTAAATTACAGATTACAGTTACTCAGCCTCTCGACTGAGCGTTCTACTGAAATAGCCTGCATAGATATGGACCACTACATTATTGTAAATGTATACATGCCTCCATCTGGGTTATGTGAATCTTAAATAATATGTGAAATATAATGTGAATAATAATCCAACCACAGTTAGATTCACATCTTTATTGAAATCATATAACCTGATTAACTTATTTATTGAACCTACAAGAATTAGTGGTAGCTCAGCCACTTGTATTGTTAACATTTTCAGTAACTTGACTCCGAATAAAAAGGGAATAAATGTATTGAGTTCTGATCACTGTGGGCAGCTGGTTACACTAAATACTGAGTGTTTAAAAATTATTTATCTACTAATAAGAATGTGTTTATTCCAGTGAATGAAAAACGTATTGAGAAGTTTAGAAGCAATATATTATTTAAGTTGCAGTGCTTTGAGGAGCAACACGGTTTTAATTTCACTTTTACACAATTATTTAATTTAATTAAAAGTCTACTATTAAGTAAGTCTACTATTATCTATACTAAGTCTATTTTTACTTCTAAGCCGGTTAGGCCTCGAAGTACTAGTAGATTTAATGAATCCACGAAATTGCGGGCACCAGCTAGTTAAAAATATAAAAGAAATAATAAGATCACAAAAATATTTATATGACCGGGATTCGAACCCATCCATTCCAAAAAGCTGCAAATCAGACTGGCGTAAGAATGTTGAAATTATCAATAATTTATATAAATATATCAATATATAGTTGCACGACGAAAGAAAAATATATTATTGCTTAAAATATATATGCTATACATATTGCTTAAAAATGCGCAGTTTCTAAGAGATAAGACCTAGCTAGCTAAATCGATTTTCTCCCCCAAAACTCCCTGCATACTAAATTTCATGGTAATAATTGTAGCCGTTGTCGAGATTTTGATTATATATTTACAAGATTGTCTCGATTAAAGTATAAGATATTTATTAATTTTTTTCAAAAAGGTTAAGCTACAGGGCAAACCCTTAACCCGATCGTCATCGTTTTAGACTCAAATCATAGCTGACTAGATTGTTCAGAGGAGTTTTTTTAAATTTTTGAAATCATTCTTCTTTTCCAAAATATCGAGCACCAAAATCAAAAATACGGAAAAAAAATTTTCACTATTTCAGCCATAACTTTTTCGTTTTTGACTTTCTCGAATAATTCTTTTTGTACCTTACAGCTCTTGTGAATACGCGTCGTTTCAGCCTTTTTTCAATATCATATCTTTAAAACTCTCCGAGAGATAAGGAGATCGCACTTTTTCGTGAAATCGGGGCCTATACTGGAGCGAACGTAAAGACATTTCCAATGTCAAAACGATGGTTTCCAAAAGACATTAACTACGTAGTTTTACTGCAGGTAAGTATTTAATATTTATCGTGAAATTTGAGGTTCCCAATTGAGAAGAATTATAATATAAGAAATAGATTTTCATTTTGTGACGCTAAACAGACTTTCCATAGCCGTAATTTCCTCTTACGAAACGTTAACTTAATTTTGGTTTAATCAAATGAACATGCAATAAAGTTTAGCGGGACGATATCCAGACTGTCACGGTAAGTTTGAGAGAGATAGATACAGATATATTTGCGATTTCCACTTGGCTTCAGTGGACTCTGAGGCCTTTGTTTTTTCTTCTCCACTCAGTCATATCGCGCTTCGGAGGCTTACGTATGCAATCCCACTTATAAATACTACCTAACGAATTCGCTACCAATACTCAAAAATTTACGTTCAGTTTATATCTGGCCTATAAACCGATTGGAGATATAAACCGATCAAATTGACTTGTTCCTTTTTATTTACCGGCGGCGTATCGGCCTGCACGTCATTTTTCGTGGTCGGCGCGTAATCTTTGTTGTGACAGCTGTCTGTTGAAAACTCACGTGTGTTTTGTTTCTGTTTTCTTTGGGATCTACTTTGTTTTTTGTGTTCAAAAAAGCCGATGCTGTGTTTTCCGATAAAATAGTGGCTGATGTAACTGTTAGTATCTATGTTAAATAATATTGTAATATTTATATGAAGTAGAAAAAATATTACTAATTTTATAAAATGTAGGGTAGACATAACCTTTATTCGTATTTTATAGGATTCGTACACGTTCGTACACGTAAGGCACAAGGCCTTTATTTTAATAAATACTGCATTCAGGACATTAATCAAAAGATAAATAACAAAAATAATAAAAGCATGGCACCTAAATTTATCATCATGGTATCTTCGTTTAAAACTCTTAAGATCATCTAGATTCTAGAAGCCTCCTAGAGGCTTTTGAAATAGAACATTATTAGGTCATTGTAAGTCAATTTATTTGTTATCATTACGCCTACTTAAAGGGGTAGGTCAGCTTGCAAAACAAACTGGATATGCCGACAATAACAAGAACGCTGTCACAAGGCAGCTGCGTTTAGAAATGTATGATGTAATTCTTCCTTATATTTCCAGTTACTCTAGTTAGTAGTCTGCAGGTTCAGCTCTTATATGGCATTGTTTTAAACATGTTGAATCATAAGAAATAATCATATCTATAGACGCTTACACACCACGTCAATCTTGACCTGTAATAATAATAGCTTCCCACAGCGACTTCGGTGACGGTGTCCGGTTTCATTGAAATCAGCCCAGCTACGCAGCAGTTATTTTATAGTGCCAAAGTGTGTGTGAAGTACACAAGAGCACTTTCTCTTCCTTTAATCTCGAAACCTACTGGGTCGGATAACCGACATGTCTGGCGAGAGATCAGGCGCAGGGCCGAGTTTTTACATGCTCATCCGACGAACCGATCTTTCTTGTCAGACAATCGGTGATCAGCCTGTATTGTCCTAACCAAACTCGGAAACAACATTTTTTGTTGTACCAACACGGGAATCGAATCCATAACCTCAAAGTCGAGAGCCAAGCTCTAAACCACTGGACCATGGAGGCTATCTTGACCTTTAAATTCGAAGAACTTGTATCACAGGTACCGGATACCGAAATATTTAATACTGATGATACTGATACTAATGTGTATAATATTATATAATACACATTGCACATACATTTTAATACACATCCAGGACCCAGAAACGCAAATGATTTTTTTTGGCTTCCTTTTGGTGGGATTCGAACCTGCCTGCGCTGACACGGAGCTACAGAGGTAGACGTAGTGAGCCTTGTCTGCCACTGGGAGTAGGGAACCGACTGGCTGTGGCCTGTGAGTTTGGAGATGTGGAGTGAGGAGCTGGAACATGATAGTATTTTGATTTCTATAAACTGTTTAATTAGCTACATCTTCTATTAGGCCTAATAATCCCACGGGAACATCTTTATCGGCTTATGTTGCATATTCTTAGTTGCCACCCGTTTGTCACCCAATTTATGGAACCTCCGCCGTTTCGTCACCTCGATCGTTAGAACCGCCCGTTCGTCTCCTGTTGTACTACATTAATGCTATATAGATGAATGCTTGCACATTTTTTAAGAATGAATAAACGAGCAGTCGGATCGCCTGATAGAAAGCGATTACCGCCGCCCTACTATAATAGGTACCTATAGCTAGACATTGTTGGTAAATAAACACTACTTATTATTTTATGAAATGAAGGAGGAAATCAGTCAAAAGGAAAGCAGTCGGATTGCCTGATGTTAGGTAAGCGATAGTGTCCAAGTAATGTTCGTTGAGTTTTTACCCGACTGCGTCTTAAGGAGGGTTATGTTTTTCGAATCTGATACCCCGATCTAACTTATACCCGGTTTCTGGAGTGAATTTTTCGTTAGTTTATATCTAATAAACATTAGTGCTATTGATTCGATAACTTGTTTCTAAACAAACATATACAATAATAAACTAACTTTAACTTTAACCAACCAATGAGGTCCGGTGAATGGTTATCGATTCCATAACTCGTATTTGAAAGAAAACTATGCGCTAGTTAAACTTAATTTATCTAGAGTTTATGTAAAATCTTCAGAAACCGGGCATTAATGTACCTACCGACAATTTAACCGCTAAGGGTCAGTTCACACCGTTACTAGACGCGAAGAGGCGCTGCATTTTTAAGATAGCTATGATTGATGATATGATGAGCAAAATTGAACTATATTCACTACACAACAAGACACACGCAAGATTTCTTATGTCGATTCAATAAAAGTTAAAGTCAATCAAATAGTTTTTTTTTACACTAGGGTTGCCAAAAGACATTAGCAGCATAATTTCAATCTATAAAACTATAACGATTATAATATACGAGGGCTGCACTAAAAGTATCGGGAATGGAATATTTCCACTGTTCCTGTCATATTAAAATCTTTTTAATTTAAAACTCCTTGGTTTTAAAAACCGAATACCGTTTATTTATTTAAAAAAAGATTCTCGGTCTTGGCACAAGGTCTTGTCAAACTTGTTTAGTCGTTGAGAAAATGGAATTGACTCGAGAAAATTCTAGAGCGATGATTTATTATGACTTTCGAAGTGGTTTAACACAAAAACAGTGTGTTGACCGGATGATTTCTGCATTTGGTGATGAAGCCCCATCTAAAACCACAATTTATCGCTGGTTTGCTGAATTTCAACGTGGACGTGTCAAGCTTAGTGATGATCCCCGTCAAGGTCGTCCAAAAACTGCAGTCACCCAAGAAAACGTTGATGCTGTGCGTAAGCTGATTGAGAAAGATCGACATGTGACATACCGCGAAATTCAGGCAACTTTAGACATTGGCATGAGTCAAATACAAATAATCTTGCATGAACAATTAGGTGTAAAAAAGTTGTTTTCCCGATGGATACCGCATTTGCTCTGTGAAGAGCAAAAAGCGGCTCGCGTTACTTGGTGCGTCAGAACTCTCGAAAGATTCCACGCAGGATCCTCAAATGCTGTATACAACATCGTATCAGGTGACGAATCCTGGATATATGCGTACGAACCCGAAACAAAAAACCAGTCACGAGTTTGGGTGTTCGAAAATGAGTTAAAGCCAACAAAAACTGTTCGTTCACGGAGTGTTGCAAAAAAAATGGTGGCCACGTTTGTCTCCAAAACCGGCCATGTTGCGACTATTCCTCTTGAGGGACAAAGAACGGTTAATGCAGAATGGTATGCTAACATTTGTTTGCCACAGGTCGTTTCTGAACTCCGTAAAGAGAACTGCAACCGCCGCATCATCCTCCATCACGACAATGCGAGTTCTCACACCGCGCACAGAACAAAAGAGTTTTTAGAGCAAGAAATCATAGAATTATTAGACTATCCGCCGTACAGCCCCGACCTAAGCCCTAATGATTTCTATACTTTCCCTAAAATAAAGAATAAATTGCGTGGTCAGAGATTTTCATCACCTGAAGAAGCTGTGGACGCCTACAAAACGGCCATTTTGGAGACCCCAACTTCCGAATGGAATGGTTGCTTCAATGATTGGTTCCATCGTATGGAAAAATGTGTCAAATTTCGCGGAGAATACTTCGAAAAGCAATAAATACATTTTTAAATAGTAATGTTGTGTCACTTCCTTGATTCCCGAATTTTCAGTGCCGCCCTCGTACCAGGTGACGAGTGGGCAGCTCCAAAATATATTAATACTTGGTAGCTGCCCATTGGTCACCTGTCGGGTGACCAATCGGTAGATTTTTAGGTGACGAAACACCGGTTTTTGCTCCAGGTTCCATAAACTGGGTGCCGAACGGGCGGTAACCCTATAAAGCTATATTATGTGCAATTGACATTAAAATCCATCCGTGCTGATAGGATTTACAAACATACATCCATTTATCCACCTATACATCCTTACTCACTACTTACGAGTAGGTAGTCCACTATAACATTAGTGGGATGTCACCCAGTCGGACTAAGTCAGGACTCAGGTCTCAGTAACGCGTCTTGTAATTAATTCTTTGCTATATTATTCAGTGACTTTTACCTTTGCTGCAGTCCGGCGAGAGACTGTTAGAGAAACTGGGATTGCTCGCGAATAATGCATTTGGATGGCAAATGGACTGATTTATATTTCAGCACGCTGCATCTGTAGCTTTAGGGAAACGTTAATTACATCGAAGGTCTTGGTATTGAAATAAGGTTTTCCATATCATGTGTAGGTACCTAATTGTGTATACTATACAGTGCATAATATGGGAATTAATATGCCTATAACATGTAGGTACCTAGCTAATATATTATCATCATCAAATGGCAAATAGAAAGTCTGGCAAACGAAAGTTGAACGTTCTATTTCTTCCTATGAAAAAAAATTAAATAACCCGATGACTTACTTGAAAATTAATTAATTAGTGTAAAATAAAATAAAATGATAAATAAAATGTGAAATGAAAGTACTGTTCCAAGCAAAAACCACCAGAGTTTTTGTTAAATTTTTGTCTGTCAAATTGACTTTAAAGCTCGTATACTCGCTAAGTTAAAGTTTGAAAATAGCCCAGGTTCTATCTCCGTTTGCCAGACTCTTGCAGGGAATATGTTTAAGCGAACATATCCATCGTAGATCCACTCATGAGAGAGTCACAAGAAATTAAATTTATTCCACCATTACCTACCAATACCTTCATAGGTCGGTCTAGTAGTTGGAAACACGCTGTATAGTCACGTGTCAAGTACATATTGTGTACGTACTGTAATTAATTCTTTGCTATATTATTCAGTGAGTTTTACCTTTGCTGCAGTCCGGCGAGAGACTGTTAGAGAAACTGGGATTGCTCGCGAATAATGCATTTGGATGGCAAATGGACTGATTTATATTTCAGCACGCTGCATCTGTAGCTTTAGGGAAACGTTAATTACATCGAAGGTCTTGGTATTGAAATAAGGTTTTCCATATCATGTGTAGGTACCTAATTGTGTATACTATACAGTGCATAATATGGGAATTAATATGCCTATAACATGTAGGTACCTAGCTAATATATTATCATCATCAAATGGCAAATAGAAAGTCTGGCAAACGAAAGTTGAACGTTCTATTTCTTCCTATGAAAAAAAATTAAATAACCCGATGACTTACTTGAAAATTAATTAATTAGTGTAAAATAAAATAAAATGATAAATAAAATGTGAAATGAAAGTACTGTTCCAAGCAAAAACCACCAGAGTTTTTGTTAAATTTTTGTCTGTCAAATTGACTTTAAAGCTCGTATACTCGCTAAGTTAAAGTTTGAAAATAGCCCAGGTTCTATCTCCGTTTGCCAGACTCTTGCAGGGAATATGTTTAAGCGAACATATCCATCGTAGATCCACTCATGAGAGAGTCACAAGAAATTAAATTTATTCCACCATTACCTACCAATACCTTCATAGGTCGGTCTAGTAGTTGGAAACACGCTGTATAGTCACGTGTCAAGTACATATTGTGTACGTACTGCGTACCTACCTAGGTACTAACCACAATACAGACTTATACAGTGCAATGTAAACACAGAGCCGACGATAAGCGGCTAAATGTACAGTGTACACTCATAATACCCAACAACAGAGTATGGTTAAGGCTGGGACTATATGATCCGGAATCCGGCAGTCCTGGGAAAAATCTGACTCTGCGCTAATGCGCTCAGTCTGATTTTTCCAATTTTTTACTCTATTGTATTAACAATAGAGTTGAACATCGAAGTGTTGAGTGTAGAGTTGTCAGAGTTGACATTGACATTTCACTTGATACTCGTGTCAACTCGATTCTATTAGCCCAGAGTTCTTTTTTTAGTGTTCTGAATTTTCTCCGGCCTTCCGGATTGCGGATCATATACGAGGGATGATTGATAAGTTTCCGAAACGACAAAGAAAAAGTTCAAATCTATTTAAAATAAATTTATTTCTCAACGTAGTTTCCTTCTACCTCGATGCATTTAGTCCAGCGCTTCTCCAATGCCGTTACACCAGTTTGATAAAAATATGTTTTCTCCAACCCCTCAAAATACTCGTCCACGGCAACAATGACTTCTTCATTTGATGAAAATCTCTGGCCACCTAACCATTTCTTCAGGTTTGGGAATAAGTGGAAGTCGCACGGGGACAGATCCGGGGAATAGGGTGGATGCGGTAGCAATTCGAACCGCAATTCATGGAGTTTGGCGACTGCAACCATTGACGTGTGTGCAGGTGCGTTGTCATGGTGGAACAAAATTTTTTTCTTGGCCAAATGTGGTCGTTTCTTCTGGATTTCTTCACTTAATTTTTGCAGCAAGCTTGCGTAGTACTCTCCATTTATTGTTTTTCCTTTTTGCAGATAATCCACTAAAATAATCCCTCGAGCATCCCAAAAAACAGTCGCCATCACTTTGCCGGCCGACAAAACCTTTTTTGCTTTCTTCGGCGCAGGTTTTCCGCTCTCAGTCCACTGCTTAGATCGTTCTTTTGTCTCGGGAGTATAATGATGTATCCAGGTTTCATCGACTGTTACATAACGCCGCAAAAACTCATTAGGATCTCGGTTAAACAGCGCCAAACACTCCTATGAATCGTCCCCTCGACGTTGCTTTTGGTCTACAGTGAGCAAACGCGGCACCCATCGCGCGCAAAGCTTTTTAATTCCCAAATGTTGGTGCAAAATATTAAAAAAGCGTTCAGATGAAATGCTCACCATCTCTGCTATCTCTCGCAACTTTAAGCGCCGATCATTCAATACAATTTTGTGAATTTTTTTGATCATGTCCGGATTCGTGACTTCATTTGGACGGCCAGACCTGTGGGCGTCTTCGCAGCTCTGTCTTCCACGTTTAAAATCAGTTACCCAGGTGTGAATTGTACTCAATGCAGGAGCAGAATTACCTAAAACACTGTCTAGCTTGGTTTTAATCTGGGTTGCTGTTTTCTCTTTTAAAACGTAAAACTTTATCACCGCACGAATTTCGTTTCTTTCCATTGTTAAGAAAATTTACGACAGAGAAAGTTCTACGTCCTCTCAAACAAATTACATCAGTTCGATTAAATTCAAATTTGGCGTTCTATTTTCAAAAAGATGCCAGAATATAATGTAATATTCCTTTTTTGCGTATCATTTTTTTAAGTTCGTCGTTTCGGCCAGTTATCAATCAGCCCAGGTAGTCCCAGCCTTAACTAGATGATGGCCGTGACTCCGTATGCGCAAAAAGTAATCCCACGGGAAGAGATACGCGATGCTACGCGGCGCCGCTTTTTAAAAATAGCTATTGAAAGTTGAACTTTATTCACTACACAAAATTGACACGGTTCTTATTACGTCATGAGTGTTATTGCGAACATGCGCTGTGCAGCGCAGTGCAGCATGAGTCACGACATTCGAACTCCTACAATAAATCGTGTACAATAAACCTTCTGATATAATGAATGAAGTTCCATTTTCAATAGCTATCTTGAAAATGCAGCGCCATGTCAAGTATTGTTTCGTTTCGGTGTGAATTGACCCTTAGTGTTAACCCAGAGTCTAAACTACTACCAAACTAAATTTCTTTTAAATCCGTCCAGTAGTTATTGCGTGAAAGAGCAACATCCACACATACATACACATTTCTTACCAACTTTTGCGTTTATAATATTGGTAAAGATCTAGAATCTAAATCGACGCCATGTTTTGTTCTTCTACACTGACCCTGTTGCCTTTAATTTGTATATTGTCTGAACCTCTAATCGGATAAATCTAATTCTAGTGCCAGCAAATATAATATTCAAACAAAACCTATTAACCAACGATCTAATCTGTTGGTTTTGTAAACACTCAGACCTAGATAATAATAATAATATGTAACATCTACATTCTACATGAACAGGGTAACAAAGTGTATGTATGTTATAACAAAAGCTTTCAGCGTTACAGGCGGGCACTTCATTTTTATTTATTTTTACATCGTCGTACACAAGATTTCAATGAAATATTCCGCTCCAAATTATCAAAGGAGAAATGAAACAAAAACAAATTTGTCGACACAACTTTTAAATTGAGCAAAATGCAAAGCGAATCAATGTTTATAATACAACAACAGAAAACGCCAAAAGTATATTTTGACACAGATGCCGACGGTTCCAGAGGTTGTTCCTTCCGTTTCCGGGTGGCCTATCTCAGATCCACCAAAAGTTCAGTCAGGCCCACCTGAAGCCCAATTCTCGTAACTATTTGTGATCATAATCTTGTTTTGGTCCGCGCGGTGTCGTATATGAACACGCGTCTATCGTGCGTGAGCTACGAGTGAGACAGCGCGCGGACCCAAACAGGATTATGATCACAAATAGTTACGAGAATTGGGCTTCTGGGCTATTCAGAGGCTATCTTAGGTCCACTTCAGGTGGTGGGCCTTTGTGAGCGCTTGGCCCACCAGTGGCCTCAAATTTTTGATTTCACTTCCTATTGCTTAAGTTTCAGCACTAATTCAAATAGATAGTCTCATTATACTTCTATTAAAAGATGTATTCAGATTCAGATAGAAAGAAGAATATAGCATTGCTGAGTGATAATGAACTTGGATGAAAATAATTGCGAAATTTACACGCAACACGTAACAAAATAATAACTATACGTACCGAATTTTGAGCTCCAGTTTCGGAGGCTTAATTGTGTAAGTTTAGGTGATTAAAGCCTAATTTGTTATTCATGTAAATTGTACCCAATGCATTACAAAAAATCTTCTTCTTGTTCTTGTATTTAAAAATGAATTGCAGTTCATTTGTCTCGCTAAAATTCAAGAACGTCTGTAACGATTTGGCTAATTTTGATCTTAAAACAATTGTTGGAGTTCAGGGAAGGTTTAAACGGTGATAAATTTGGGAAAAATTGCGAGGAAAGTATTATATTAATTTTTCCCATAGTAACTGTTCCTACCTGTCGAGGCTGTCAAATATTGATGTTCGTTACGTGGTCAGTCTCTTGACTGTCAAATATTTATACTTGCGTCCAGTGTTGGACTGCAAAACAGTTCTATTTCTGAAATATTAATTTCCTAAGACATTCGACTGCCCTGCCCTGCCAGGCTGAACTTTTAGATGCCGAAAACGATAACAGTTACTATTTCTCAGAACTTTTCCTTAAAGCTAAATTGTAGCGAGTAAAGGAAATCTCTATCACAAAGAAAAGCTCCAAAACAAATAAAAACTCTATCAGCGCTAGAAACACGCTACCAATTTTCATAACAAAACATTTTCTTATGCCATAATAGATGGCGTTAGCTGTTGCTTGTCTCATTAATGCGATAAACTTTTCACAATGGAGCGAGTTCGAATAGGCTTTCTATCGGGTCTTATCGCTGAACATTAATATTCATAGCTGGTCCTCGCCCTGTTAACACGCAGACTTGAGGCCGCACCAGAAGAAATATTATGCTCCTGATTAATTTATACCGTTTTAAGATTGTTTAATGCCCATACTGAGCCTTATTAAAACATTTAGAATACGACATTGATTGGCGATTTATTTAGATTAGATAAAATATCCATATAACTGTCGTACACTTTCATCAAAATCGGTCCCGTACTTTTGGAGCCTATTCAATGCAATCAAACACACATACAAACAAACAAATCTTTCCTCTTTATAATACTAGTGATACTAGTATGGATTACTGGCAAAATAAAACTTTGATAACCCTGAAAACATTACATTAGCTTTTATGGCTTTCATTTGAACAATGAGGGCCCAAAAAATAAACTATAAACCCGTGAGATATGTTCTCTCTCGCCATTGACCAACAAAAGGTATCGGAAGGACGGGTCAGGTCATAAAAGGCTTAAGAGTTAATTGGGGTTCGTGACCGAAATTACAATGTTTTAGTTGTGGTGCGCTTTTGATCTATACGAGCGTTTGGGCTTCAGTGAGCTAAATTGTATAACAAGCATAATTATATATATTATTTCTGTAAAAAATTTTCAGGTATCTTAGTGCTCATCTATTACTTCTTATATAATAAAAATATATTTAAATTTTGTCTATGGAATGTGAAAGAAAGATTTTGTGTCAAACCAACACCACCTATTATGATAAAAACTTATATGGTTGTGTGAGTGTGAAACTTTATTTTTTTTAATTTTATGTATTTCTAGGCATTATTTCAAAATATTAGTTTTCTATACACCTTCTCCACATAAACTTTAACTGTGCCAAATTTCATATTCCTCTGTTCACACAATAATTCTAGTAAGAATCTTAACACACTTACCGATTTGGTCTGGAGCAGACCTATTATGACAGCACGACACTCATGTGCTTGATTTTCAGCTCTATTGTATTACTACAGAGTTATATTTACAGTGCATTCCGATTTTTGTGCAGTGTTTCAACTCTCAAATCTTCAACTTAACACTTCAAACTGTTAAATAAACTGATAAACAAATTATAAAAAATAATATTCTTTAATATTATTATGTCCTTTATATGTATAAAGGACATAATAATATTAAAGAACATAAAGAACATTATACAACGTGTGTCGGGACAGCTAGTAATGTTACTAGCTGTCCCGACACACGTTGTTCTGTCGCACCTATGAATATAGTGTTAATATTTTCCCCGAAATTTTTCCAATATTTCTCTTCTCACCTGCCGTTGAGATCGGTCCAGGCGGTCTCAAGTTTTAGCAAGACATTGGAATTGCAATCCAGTTTGATTATATTATGTAAGATAAGATTTTCCATTGCTTTGTAATTTTCCATATCAAATCACACATTTTATAAACTGTATCACATCCCATGGGAACGGGATAAAAAGTATCCTATGTACGTCTCCTGTTTCTAAGCTACCTCCCCACCAATTTTCAGCCAAATCGGTTCAGCCGTTCTTGAGTTATAAATAGTGTAACTAACACGACTTTATTTTATATAAATATATAGATAATATGCCTACTTCTATTGGTTTATTTTCTACAGATTGACTTTTCAAATCGCTTGTTCATATAAGAGTTTAATAGTATAATTTAATTAAAACCAAGAAAATACAAACCTCTAAAAAACCCTAAAAAATCCTGCCCCTCGATTTTTTTCCCAAGGTTCAGGGAGAAACTCCTAAGTTGGCAACCAAATCCATGGTCTGCTCCGGACCAAATCTGTACGTGTGTTAAAACTTTAAAACTGTACTGAACGTTTTTTCTTTAATTAGAATATGATAACATTGGTTGTCGATTAAAGAAAATAGGCCATTATTAGGCCATTATCCAAAAAAAGTAGTAAACTTCTTTTGCATATTTTATTTTTTTACATTTAGAATGTGTTACCACAGAGTAAAAAGTAACAGAAGTATTTAAATAACATGCATCTATAATTAATCAATTAGTTGTGTTTCGGACATCAAAGGCCCGTTTGTTTTAGCCTGTACTAGTTAAACTTCTGTTTAAATGCGTCCGACAGCTGTGCAAATAGTCAATTGTTGGTTATCCAATAAAGTTTTTTTGTTTCGACATCAAAGCTAGTTCCATTGTTTAAATACACTGGTTTAGGTTATGGTGGAGTATTGCGTAGTACTGGCAATTAGTATCTATCGCAATTAAGTTCAAAGTAAATAGTTAGTGTACAATTTGACGACCTCTGTGGCTCAGTGGTTCAGCGCGTTGGTGCTCAAGCCGGGGGTCGCGGGTTCGAATCCCGCCGAAGGAACAAAAAGTTTTTCTGTGTTCCTGGGTCATGGATGTGTATTAAATATGTGTACAATATAATAAAAATCTTAAATATATGCATAGTATAAAAGTATTAAATATACTTCCCGTTTTCTGGTACCTGTAACACAAGTTCTTCGGATACTTAACACGGGGCCAGATTGACGTGGTGTGAAGCGTCCATAGATATTTATTTATTTATTTATTTATAATTGAGGTTATTGTTTTATTAGATAAAATAAATATATTTAAATGGGTATGAAAAGTTTTAGTAGTAAAAAACACAATATTTAGAAATATATTCTAATAAAAAGGCAAAGTATTCTTTACACATAACTTAATCAACCCATAAATTCTAGTATTTTTTGCCTCATACTTTGCCCCACACTCTATAGTAGAGTATAGGGCATAAAATACTAGAATGCCCCACACTCTATAGTAGAGTATAGGGCATAAAATACTAGAATTTTCTTCAATCCGATTTTTCCTAATAGAATTCTTGAATTAAAATAAATTTTATTTAATTCAAACATCTCGCTAAATCTATTTAACTTTATAATTGTGTTGATTCTCTCCATCCAACTTAGCATAACTGCAAAATTGAATAGTGTCTTGGGAAGTGTCGACAGAAGTCCTTGTATTTTCAGAGTATTTAAATATGAGCAATGTAACTTTTATGACTTGGTAGAATATAATTTACTGCAGTACTACAAAGTTCACGTCCTTAGTCCAAGTCCTTAGGCTCAATTATGAGGCAGATGTCGTCTAGTGGTCGAAATTCTACCATAATTCATATTTTCAATTTTTAGGTTCAACTTTATCAGGGTTCTTTTGCCTCTAACATACGCAGTAAAAATATGTAAATGTTGTCGATGGAATGTGAAAGAAATATTTAAAATGATTGTGTCAAATCAACACCTACTTACTATGGTGGTCCTTGATACTTGTTCTTATGAAAGATTTTTACTTCTTTAATTTTACGCGGCACCACATTATTTGATTACATACTTTCTATAAGAAACTCTGTATCACAGTATTTTCCTCAAATTTTTTAAATAACATTTTGGGGTCGCTACCAAGGTTTGAATTTTAAATAAAAACACTTAATCTGTATTTGTTGTTTTTTTTATGAGCCAGGGCACAAAAAATACAAAATTACTGTTGTTATTGTAAATTAAGATAATATAATGTAGCTGTATTTTTGTTAAAGCTTCCAAAGGCTAGCTCTTTCAATAATTGTAAGTCGTTTTTTGATGCTTACCAACCGGTAGAGTCTTGCAATGTTTTACATAAATCATCATCAGATAAATGCATGTTTCTCTCACAGCTATTTTGACATTTTTCGTTAGGTTAAATCTGATGTTTAAATAAATAAATTTTCAAACACTACGAGGCATCATCTAGCTCGATAGTGAACCAGTGAGTCTCCTAAATAAAAACGCCATTTTTCTGGAACATGTCGTAAAAAAATGATTGTGAAATTCAATACTTCGTGTAGTAATCTTGAGGCTAGTGTGCTTGTAGTTGTTTCCCGGCGAAAGAAATCCTGCCTGGTGCCACTACTGCAAGAATATTTGCCTCAGCGTCATCTGTTACTGTTTTGCAATCGGTTTGATCGAGCGATTGAGTAGTGTTTCGACATTAAATTTTTTTAAATAATCAAAATATATCATCATGGCGACCTCTGTGGCTCAGTGGTTCAGCGCGTTCATGCTCAAGCCGGGGTCGCGGGTTCGAATCCCGCCGAAGGAACAAAAAGTTTTTCTTGTGTTCCTGGGTCATGAATGTGCATTAAATATGTGTATAATATAATAAAAATCTTAAATATGTGTATATTATAAAAATATTAAATATTATTCTCGTTTTCTGGTACCTGTAACACAAGTTCTTCGGATACTTAGCACGGGGCCAGATTGACGCGGTGTGAAGCGTCCACAGATATTATTATATTATTATTATTTACCAGGACCACTAGATTCGGCGAGCGATTGATCAACTACACTACAATATTGTAGACACCGACGATTCTTACAAGAGTAATGAATTGGCTCGTTGTACCACCAGTGGTCTCCTCAGACTCTCTCGTATGTCCATAGGGTGTCGGTGACTGACGTCCTCCATCCGTGATATCGAGACATTATTATGACAGCTGTTAGCTGTCAACTACTGATTCCGGGTACACAACTACAAATATGATTTCCAAATGTATAATGTTATATAAACACATAAATAAAATTATATAAAATTAACCATAATTTTTGCTGTCCTTTAGCTTTTTTTGTTAAAATACGATTGCTGATAGCGACCTCTAAATCGTCACAAAACATGTTTTTTCATATTCTAATGATAATAAATTGTGCCGCGGGTAATATTCGAAAGTTGACAAATAAGGATACTACTTACAAAAATATTAGGCTTCTGCACACCTTCCGGTATGTGGAATACCTCCAACTTTAAGGTTCCCCTGTTTTTTCGCATAAAATCATATTATGTCATAATTTCACTTTGCGTAATTTAATTTGTCCTATTAATAGTTACGCATAATATTAATTTGGCAGAACTGTTTAGGCATTTTTTTTACATAATCACTTTAAGCATAATAATCTTTACGCATACTCATTGTTAAGCATACATTTATTTACGCATAATGATATTTAAGCACAATTTTAGAAAGCATAAACATATTTAGGCACAATGATATTAAAATATATAAAGACGTTTTGAATACGATAAAAAGTTATAACCTAACCTAACCCAAAACTACACAAACGTTATTTCACGCCGGGTTTTTGTGAGGCCGTGTTACCAATGCGAAGACGTTTTGAACGTGATAAAAAGTTCTGACCTAACCTAACCCAAAACTACACAAACGTTATTTATGCCTAACGACTTATGCCAAAAAACAATTATGCCATAGTATTGTTATGACAAAAAAATGTATGCCTAACGAGTTGTGCCACACTAAATTAATTTAATGTGGCATACCTATGTATGCCACATTAAATTATGGCAAAATAATGTGTGCGTCTCGGGACGCCCGACGGAAGTGATAACTTAAACTAATCTATTAAAAATTATAAAAGAAAAAGAAATAGAAAGAATAAAAATATTTCGTCTCACCGAGATTCGAACCCGAAACCAATTGGTCAAAAATACAAGTGCCTACGTAACTGCGTTACGCGTATCTGACATTAGTATTCGAAATTACTCACATCTTAATTGGCGCCGTAGCGCATTTCGTAACGAAGCGGTTTACCCTCCCATAAGAAATTATCACTTCAAAAAAATTATGCGAAAAAATGGTATCCCGTAAACTCCAATATTGCTTATAATAGAGCAATTGGTACCCATTTATCTGGGTTCAGTTGTTTCAGACTTTTCGGTTTCAGCCTGAGGCTAACTGCTACGCTAACACCAACTTTGACACATACGAAACTTTTCTATTCAGCCTGATTTTCACCTCAAACAATTTACAGCTTTATCCGAAATATTTTACGATTTGTTTTACTTTGTTTTGTACTTTAAAAATCATTTTCATTTTCACGTATGTTGTTGGCGTGTTCTTTGATAGAGGTTTGTGTAAAAATGGGCACTGGCCACTGGCCACCTGTGATAATAATTATTATTAAACTATTATATTTTGGCCAAGTTAACTATTAACAGCAGCTGTTTAATGATACTGTATAACTATTAACGTTCTGAATCTAAATAAGGAAAACCCCGAAATCGGCAAACGAGCGACATAATTTAATAACTAATACCTACCTAATATTATTTAATATTTAAGATAGGACGTGGTGTAGTGAGCACATTTTAGCGCAGATGGTAGAAATAAAGAGGTGAAATAAATGACTGGTGAATTTGGTAATTTGCCAAGCCTGGCTTATCGCAGGGCGCAAGATGTAATTTTGTCATTAGTACCACTTATGTAAGTAACTTATATAATATTTAAAATCACTTTAAAATTGTGTTTTAATTAAAATAACTAAAGGTCGTCTAGTCATATTTAAAATTTTAAGCTTAGACTTTATTAGGGTTCATTTGCCTCTTCGATACCCAATAAAAATATTATGTAAATGGAATGTGAAAGGAATATCGACAATAGGCTACTTGATTCTTTTTTATTTTTATCCTAAACGACTAATAAATAATTGTTCCATTACCCCAAAAATTATATAGAATAAAACCATAAAAACCTACAAAACTTTAATTTAAAAATACGCTTTTTAAAAATAGCCGAAATTGCCTCCCGCCATGTTTGTCGATGGATAATCTGTCCTATGACGTCATACTAATAGTAAACAATCACTTGACAGCGCAGTGCACTATGAACGGTTAACAACTATAACTATGACGTCACGTCATGACCGATCGCACAATGCGCATAATAATAATAATAGTGTTTTCGTCAGTTCCAATTAAAAATGTACAAACAAAATTTGAAAACAAATTCAGATCAATGTTTTTCAAAAATAAAGAGGTATGGTATAAATGATACGTTATATTGTGTTATACGTTATATACTTAATAAACTATAGAAAAAAACATAACAAATACTCTTTCACATAACCTTACAAAAGATGGGAACAGTAATTCGAGAATGATCTCGAATTACTGTTCCCATCTTTTGTCTCATCAATCTCATCTCGTAAAAAGTTTTTTTTTTGTTATTTTACCACAGTTGTAAATGTTTTTAAAATTGAGAAAATACAAAAAATTTCGATTTTTCATAACACAAAACAACTCCATGATTGGGGTACGACCACTTGTGCAGTATCCACTTGGCACTACTCTTTTACTATTTATTGTGGATTAATGGACGGTTCTACTAAGGTAGGAAAATCAACATTGATCGAATTTTTTGTTGAAATGCGTGATCATTGCGTGACTACAAGACTTCTGACCCTGTTCTACTATAGTAGTCAGTAGAGCACGCTAGCGCTCTAGTGTTAACATCTTACTACTATTATAAATGTGATGTTTGTTACTCTTTCACGCAAAAACCACTGAACTGATTTTGATGAAATTTGATAAAATGTCAGTAGTTTAAGCTCTGGAATAACATGGAACATTTATCCCGAAAAAGTACAGTGTTCATGATGGATACCGTATTTATGCGGGCGAAGCCGCGGGCAAAAACTACCAGTCGATAATCGGTGACGTCATGCAATTAAGTTTAGATTACACTGAAGCCTCCTCTTTGTCTGGCGAGTGCGACAGCAAATATAGATCTTGATAGAACTGACTGAGTTCAAATTTGTGATAAGAATTAAGCACACACTTCTAGGTGAATTGCTAAGATTTCCTCTATCAAAGGATCATTTGGATATTCAACAAAGCTTACTATTTGTAAAAATTATGTTGTTAAGATTGTTTTAATCATTTTGAACGATAAAAATCTGAGACAATATAGGATTATTTAAGTTCCTAACTACTTAATTTTACCCGTGACGGAACGGAGACGGTTTATGCGTTTAGCATGATTTATTGCCAAGATCATTAGGCGAACGATAGAAGCGCCAGTCGAAGAAGTATTTCACCATAACGTGAGAATAGCCATACGAGACGGGCAAAAAACAATAATAAACAACATTATTAAAAGGGCGAGGGAACTATGGTGACCAGCGACCTTGATTTTAGTTTACCAAAAGCGTTATGGACTTCGTAAACAATTATATATTATTATAAAATAATTGTAGGAAATTTATAAATGTCCTGATCATAATAATTATTGTCATATCTGGGTAAAAAGGGTACGGGCATTAAGTCTGTAGTTTGTTTTTAATTAATTAAAAAAACTTATTTATAATATTTGGAAGATTAGAAATATGCCTTTTATAATTTTCTGATGTAGGTATACCAAACGCTAGTCGTACAAAGTACCTCATGACATCAGCTATCTGCCCCGTGAAAATCGGCCTAACCCTTTTAGAGATTAGCCGCAACAAACAGATGTATAGAAGACAGACGTACAGAAAAAAATTTAAAAAATTGATTTTCATTGTTAGTACCTTAAATATACTTTAAATTAATACAGTATCCCACGGGAACACTGTACTTTTTCGGGTTGAAAAGTAATATTAACTACTTCCATACCCATCAAAATACGCTCATTAGTTTTTGCGTGACAGAGTCACAAATATCCGTCCACCCATCCATCAATCCACCCGTCCTCACGAACTTGCACATTTGTAATAGTAGTAGGATTTCGGCATAATAGGTATAATGTTTTTATACAGCGAACTAACATTTAGTGAATATTCTTCTATTAATCAAAAACTGTAGTTATACAACACGGTTAAATTTGAATTTAAAATTTCAGTCGACTGCGGTCGCTGGTACCTACAGTGGCACAAAATTTGTTTTAATTTTTAATATTTATGGAAATGTCTTTTCTTGTATCAAACGCAAAGCTTTATTATGTTTATATATTGTTATTTTTCTTGTACGTACTTGTCTTTTATTAACCGACTTTTGGTCTTTCCGGTCCGACTTTTGATGTATAGGGTATAATTTCAAATTGATCCTTTTGACATCAAAGTGGTGACGTAATGATGGGATCTATGAGAAATCGAGGGAACTCCTCGAAATTTATATGGACACATATAGTGATTTTAACTTTTTCTGAAGTAACACAAGCATATGGTACCAAAAATTAAGATTTTGCATCAAGCCCTGAACAGAACTCCTCAGTCTTTAAGGAATTGCATTTGGAAATTTCGGTATCGTTTAAAGAACTGCAAGCATATGACACTATCTACCTGACAGTAATCATCATCATCATCTTATTTACAATACCTAATGGAAGCTTGGCGCGTATTCAATTATACATTCGATCGTTTATTTTAAACGGTCTTAAAATGTATTAATAATAATTTAAAAGATATCACTAAAAAGGGAAAAATTATTGTTTTTAAACAAAAAATTACACCGACTTCCAAAGTAAAAATACACAAAAATGTATAAAATAAATATTATTTTCTAAATAATTCCCCTTTTAAATTCGTCTAAAATTTTAACTATTTCTCTACTCAATCTTCTTAATTTTGAAGTCGGTACCAGCAAATTTGAACGTGAGTTCTATAAAATATTGTAGGATATTGTTTGGGCTGGTAATAAAGACTTGACATTTTTGCGAAGTTTTAATCTACAGGTAAGTATTTATTCCATCCTTCATTGGAAGTAAGTGATTTCTACTAATCACTGCAGTGTATTTGTATTTTGTGGGTCAACAATCTAGGTTTATCATTATAAAACACGTGGCTGCATAACTAACAAAAGACGAATAGAAATTGTAGCCTCAAATTCTTAAATTAAAATGTCCTATTAATACGAGATAAACTCATCTTCAACTCATTTAGAATTTACATACTCTATCTTTTTAATTACACCAACCCGAGCATAAGAGTGCATGAAAAATTAAAATAAACTTTAAACTAAGTTGGAATCCAGCTTAAAGAAGCCAAGCCTCGGAAACTAAGTGCTGGCTTAAACGCTTTCAAAGCTAGCGCTATTTGTAAAAACAGCTTAAGAATTCTCTTGATTAAAATAAGTTATTAGAACAAGTTTAAGGGGGTCACAGCTTAATTGGTACGAAGTCGCGCACTTTTACAACCAACAATGAAGTGGGTGCGGAGATGAGCATTTTTATTCAACAATAGCAAAAGGGCGTGCAGCCATAAACGTTTCATGTCTAAAGTTAAGGATAAAAACTCACGGAACGATTTTCAGTCGCGCCTGCCGCTGACTTAAACTTAAAGGTGTAAACGTGTTGAGCATTTCGGTTACTCAGTTAATAGAATAATGCGTACTTTGCGGAAATCCATAGCATACAATTTAATTAATATTATATCTAGCAATATCCCGCGAAAAAATACACACAACCTGCAAGCAAATATTATGTGAGTGCACGCATAAGCATGCGTTAATAATAAAAACGACCGAATAGAAATAATAATAGAAACTTCCGAAAAACGACCATTTTTCGGAAGGAAACTCATATTCTTTAACGTCTAGAAAAAAATATATTATCAATGTTATCATCAAATAACATTATTCCATACTTCTTCTCGACATTCGAGCTTAAAACTCGTCAAATTTTGACAAGTCCTTTGTACCCACGGGCCACGAGTGACGACTCACGACTCAAAAGCAGAGAACGATAACTTTAAAGTTTAAACTTAAGTACATTCAGAACTTCAAATGTGGGCTTTATCACGTGGGCTTTATCACCCACTCGATTCATTTTATCACTAGATGTTTCCCGCGACTTCGTACGCGCAAAACGAAATCTAGCGGGTAGAGATGGGCAAAGTTTTTATGCGGGCAGATTGGGAAAAAACCCGGCATTTTGGGCATTTATATTTTTATGCCCGATAAATGTCCATTCCCTGGGCATAAATAAAATTGAAAAATTAAGGCTAGAAGAAGCTATAAAACAATCGAGAACCATTGTTATCAATCGCCGGCTCAGAACTAGCCGGGTTAATTTATTTTCAGGTAGAATAATTAAAGGTTACGTAAAAAGAACATACTTTAATTTAAATATTTATTAGTCTTTATTTAAATTATTTTTAAAACTTGTGTTAAATTAAAATTTTTATGTATTAGACTTTTAAAATATCTTAATATGTATTAGTGTGTGTGCGCACACTGCTTTATGTAACTATTAATACATTACTGTTTAAGTGTCCACACTTAAACTGACCCACCACCTTGACATGACTCACTTGGGGGGGGGGGGGGGGGGGGGGGGGTTGAAAAACAATACTAAGAATTAAATGCCTACAAAACAGGTCAAAAACTACTAAATTTAGTTGTTATACTACTACACTGCAGCCATCCACTGCACAATAATAATATGGCATGGCATGCGAATGCCCTAGAGTCTAGCGGGCGTGCGGCGGCCTATTTTCTTTCCAAAAATTCAAATTTTTGAATATTCTAAAAGTTTTAAATTATATGTGTATTCCTGCGGTGAAAACGGAAAACCTCTAATCAGAAGCTTAAGGTCCGTCAAAAATACAACAGAGGGCCTATGCAAATTGTGCCTGTTGTCAAACAATTTCCATGCTAATATAACGAAACACCGTAAGGACGAGTTTTGTGCAAACATTATCAAATCTGTCGTATTTACACGAGACTCGGGGGCGCTTAATTAAAACATTTATTTTTACTCCGTTTCATCTCTTGCATTAGAATTATGGTATAGGGAAAATTTCACTAAGTATGCCATTTTTCCTTGAATATTATTAATGTTCTTGTCCATTCAATCCATTCTATGATAAATATAATGACGAAATCGAGTCAGTACAACGTAAATATCTCCGTTACATAAATTTTAAAGTTGAACGGAAACGATTACCATAATATGAGATACTTCTAAAAAAAAATCCCTTGTAACTTTTAAGCAAAGAAGAGTACCTTGACCAAATGTTTCTTTACAAGATCTGTCAAAATCAATCGGACTGCGTGAAGTTGATAAACCAAATATACCTTCGCATACCTATTCGCTTCCAACTTATCCGTGAGACCTATATGCTCATAAACTATTTGCTCCAACACTGAGCAGGACAAACGCTGGTGAGCGAATAATCAAAAGTTATAACGATCTTTTCACTGATATTGATATATTTGTCTTGTCTTTGTTTCAGTTTAAAAAGCATTTTTAAACTGAAACAAAGCATTAATTTTTTTTTTATTATAATCAATATACAAATCTTGTTAAAATAATGTAACAAAAATATACTGTAACTACTAAACGTTATCCAGATTAATTTAGTTGTATCTTTCAAAATCCTAATTTATGAATTAGTTCCAATATCTTTAATTTAGTTGACACCGGTTTGCTATAGTTTTGCTTTGTTACCTAGATTTAGATTAAAGTTATCAAATATGTTACTTTTACTTAAGTATTAGAATTAAACATATTGCGCAATTGTTTGTTGTCCCAAAGAAAATAAAATAAATGTGTTAATCCGAAGTCTAAACTGCTACCATACTAAACTTCGTCAAAATCCTTTTAACAGTTATTGCGTGAAAGAATAACAAACATCCATACATACAAACGCTCGCGTCAAATAAGTCTTTACTAATATAAGAAAAGACTTATTTGAAGTATCACAAATAACTTAAGCCCTTTGATATTGGTATTTTATTAAATGTTTTAGGTTAACATCTAACAAAAGAGACCAAACTACATTCTAGTTTGGTCTCTTTTGTTAGGGATGCTAAAGTCGAGCTTTGGATACATAGTAAAAAATATTATATTATAATATCATATTTTTATTATTAAATAAAAATATGGTAGAAATTAAGATTTTATTTTTTTACTACTTATTCAAAGCTCGACTTAATATTAACTTGACTCAAAATCCAAAATTCACTTTTTCCACCGCCTATTTATACTTTGTCTGTGGCAAAGTACCTGCACAAAACCCAAGAGGCAGTGCCAAAAACAAAAGGAAACATAACTTCAGTTACCCATCGCTTAATCGAATAAGTCATTGAAACACAATCAGAAAAAACGTAAAATCGTAAAATGAATTCGAATCAAAGCGACTTGGAAATGAAACGACCTAATTCGATCATGGTGATGGTTGGGGCATGAAAGCCTAGGCACTAGCGGCTTGTGGGTGCTGTGGGTGCTGTAGGTGCTGTGGGTGTACATAATCACATTACGCCCGGCCGTGTGTACGGCGACATTATTTAATTACGTAACTTTGAGCGCTCCCTAACTATATCCGTGGCGTAGGTATTCACTGAAAATTACTTTAGTGCCTATTGTGCAATATATAGGCTACGTCGTAGGATATTACATTATAATATGTACTATTTATACTAGCTGACCCGACAGACGATGTTCTGCCTTCTCTAGAAACAGAAATTAATAATAACTAAACTATATACTTATATGTAAGTATAGGTATAGACCTACACTTACTTCTACAGCCTACAACTATCCCTACAATCTACAGGCGATGTATGTAGCTAGAGTAAACACATAAGAGTTATCGACAACTGAGGGCTAAATATTATTACAGTAGGTACAAATATCACCATAAAACAATGAGGGTTGGTGTTGGAAGGATGAAAGTTGACGGTTATATTATTATGTTTTTTTTTGTCATAACATAATAATGAGAAAAGTACAAAAAAATATGTCGTGGGTTACCCTTATTACTTAGGAGTAGGAAAAATAGCTTACAAGCTATTCTCGTACTTACCGAATACACCTGCAAAATTTCATAAAAATCGTTTAAGCCATTTCGGAGGAGCTCTAGAATTTGGAACAAACACTGTGTCACAAGAATTTTATAATAAGAGAATTTTATAAGTAGTTTTTTTTTGTCATAAATGCTCTAGAACTCAGGCTGCATGATATTTTATGGGCACAAAAAAGTCTGCTGAGGCACATCGGGAACCCGCTACGAACCCGTAGCTCCTAAATTCATTCAAAGCTCACAAGATTCGTGACTCTACTTTTGTGTGGGATAATTCTATTACGTTCTATATTTTGTTTCAAAATTCATAAACAAAATATAAGGGGTTAAAACAATGTATACCTTTGTGCTTGGAACCTTTGTTTGATTTAGAATGTCGCTGCCAAATTGTTTTCAGGCAATTTGTTTTGATAAATTGGTAGTATAATTTTTTATAATGAAGAGCTTTATATTATCATTTGCGAGATCAGAATCGTTAAAACAGTATCGTATATTAAATCATAAGTATAACCTACGTACATTTTGAAACTGTAGACTACATTTTATTGATTTCTCAAAAGCTCTTTAATAAGTTAATATTAATCTTAACTGTTTTATAGGCTATATTATTTGAAATTAAATAATTTAGGTAATTAATGAAGTAAGGCACAGGGTTAGTGGACGGCCGATAATGTCCTGGCGTCAGATATTATAATTTGTGAACTTTATCAATCTAATACATCTGCATTATAGATCTTGCTTCTGATGTATTTAAATCTAGTTTTATATTACTGTATATAATATTCATTTGAATAGGTAATGTAATAAACAACAGTAATTATATACTATTATATATATATATATATATATATATATATTATTTTAAAGCACTATGAAATCGTTATAAAATGAACACAGAATCTTTTCAGGATCTTTGGGTCCATTTTGTTTTGTTTCATATAATTAGGTAATGCTTTCTATTTTAATTTTGTTTTCTGTTAAAATACATCGGTCACGCTAGACGAATGCCATGCAGGATGTGTTATTTCTCAGCAAACCGCAAACCATTTGTATCGAGAAAGGATCTGACCCAAGTTTTAATCCAATTTTGCTTACAAGGAAAGTCAACAATAACAGAAAAAGGTCCCGATTTTAGCGAACAATTTCTTGGTGAAATAAAATAAGTCCGAATATGGTTAGTTAGACTGTTTCTTTAAAGCATTTTTAGGATTTTGTGAGTAACTTTATTGAGTTACGGTTTACCCTTTGTGACATTGATTCGAACTTTTATAAAATTGATTCAATGAACTAGACAGCACGTTGAACTTTAACTTTTCGACCGTAGTACCTAATATTCCTATTTAACAAAATTTTATTGCTTTTATTTTCTTTTTTAACTAAGTTATTTTTTCTATAGGGTCTATCGTCTTTTGAAGCTTAGATGTATCTACACTATTTTTGAGTACGGATTAATATTTATTTTAAGAAAAAAATGTGTTTAATTTACTAAAATCATACAGAAAATTAATACACAATTACACTGATTTAAAAACATATTATTACTGGTACTAAGGGATAGGTTTTGATTTTGGATGAATAATAATCTTACTATATCATTTTGAGATAGTTAATAATACTAGAGATCACCTTGTGGTCGAAATTCGACCATGATTTTTAATTAAACAAAAATTATAGTCGAATCATAGGCTATTCATTTTTGACAAACAATTTTATAACAAATAATAATGTTTTTTATATTTCTGTAAGACAAAAAAATGCTTAGGCCACTTTGCCGACCCCTAAAATGCCGCCATACGCTTTAGCGTACAATTAGCCTTTTAGTAAATCCGCCTGGATATTAATACTGTTTACAGATAAGAGATGAAAAGATATTAACAAATTATTGACAGGCTGCTAGATTTGCAGACTGGACCGTGAGGATGGCCATTAAAATAGGTCCAAAACCGTGAAAACGTGATTTTTGCTTCACGTATTAGAGCGTTTTCACATTATGTGATACGATGTCGCTTATCGCGCGCGATAATGTGAGAGACAACTTCATTATTTTTATATTGAAACTTCCTTCTTATTTATTTATTTACCTCTTAGATAGAAAGAAGTTTAAAAAAAATAAAATGTTGTGACACATTGACAAACGTCAACGTGTAATAAAATAAAATTAAATCAAACGTACCTACGGTAGGTAGTGTGCGCTATAGCGGTAGGTAGAGGTAGCGATACTATAATTATTAGTGTAATAATTAAAATAATATCAGTCCAGTTCCATTAAAATTACGAAAAAATAAAATCACTCATGTTTTTCACAATGAAACTGAACGTTAAATCTAAACTTCTAAGGGGATTGACAATAATAAATCGGCCATTATTTGATATAGTTTTGACAATTCAAAAACTAGTTTTTGTTTGACGGCGATTCGAAAATCGATTTGGTTTCAACTAATACCTAACTTTCTCGATGGGAAAACAATATCGATTAATCTTCATAAGGGTATATACAACATAACGCATAACCTACAATGTTCAAACTGTCTTTGGCATATAAATAACTACGTGTGTGGATCTGTAAACCGAATCCATGGTAGTGTCTGTTGCTGATATTTTCATTAATTCAATGTATTTCTAAGCATTATTTTAAGAACTTTAAGCTTTTCGCACGCCTTCCTCAGCATAATCTTTAATTGTGCCAAATTTCACCCTTATCCGTACGCATAATTCTCGTAAAACTGTACTTGAAGTTTTCGCTTCACGTATTATTATATAGATAAGCAGGCCTTTAGGTTGTAATGCCCAGTTGTAACACAGCCTAATCGTAGAAGATATACATTAATGTGCCAGATGAGAAAATAGGAATGTATAGGTAATTTAACCATCGTGGGATTTAATATTAGCTAAGAAAAGCTAGATTTATGATTTTAATTAGTATATACTCTAAAAACTTAGGCCTTTTCATCCGTTATTGGATGATTTATACAGTATTCTCCGAGCGTAGTAACCACTCTTGAAATACTATAGTGCCTGGGACAGTTGGATTTTTAAATAACGTATGGTTGCCCAATCAATACGGCATTCTCACAACATAGTCAGCCTAGTCCAGAGGAATGACTGGTCAATACGTCTGGGGCCAACCATGTGCGGGTTTCCTCACGATGTTTTCCTTCACAGTTGGAGCGTCCGTATAATGTACTTGAGATCTGAAAAAATCTCATTGGTACACGCCACAACCTGGGAATCGAACCTTCACTCTCTCGAGTGCGAATCAAACGGTCCACCCACTAGGCCACGGAGCTCTGTATAATACTCTATAACATGTTATAAAAAGTTCTTACTTAAAACCTTAAAAAATAAGTTAAGAACCCTAAAACTTAAGTCTAAAAACAAATAAAATTCATTTGAGATACTAGACAGCATACAAGTATTCCCCCGTAAAGCCTTTGTTAACAGATTAAAGTAAATTTACTCCGGAGAAGCGGGTTAGCTCGTAGGTACAAAAGAAAACTGCTTCCAACTTTTGATGAAAAACTTGTAAGGAGTGGTGTAATTAAAAATTCTTTTGAATTATATTTTACTTTCTCAGAAGAGTTATGGCGATGTAATGGAAGGAAATATAAAGGGCTTCTCGGTGCGTTCGTGTTGCGGAAATCGTCTTACAATTTGTACCCAAACTAAGTTTCAGAACGTGTAGGTGTTTTCACAAAATTTATTCAACTTAAATCCCTCCTCTCAAGATGTGCGGTATGATAAATGATAAATGTTATCAATACATTTTATCCGCTATTTTACTCTCTTGGTCTTCAAACTCGATTAATCTTAGGTTTTTTGATACAAAAGTCAAAAGGTGACAAGAAAAATTGTGGGTAGAATTTTTTCGACGTCCTTAATTCAGTAAGTGACAGCGACTCCGGCGACAAATGCTCTTAACAAATCTTTTCTATCATTCACACCGTTCATTTATCTTTCTACTCGCTGAAGCTATTAAAAGTAGTTTCATTTTAAATGTTCACTTATGATAAAATTATTCTAATATTATCATTTTTTATGTTATATTAGACATGTGCAAACAATACCCACAAAGTTCCTACTCGGCCAGTTTGTAAACATTTTCCTTTGCACTAGGATGTCTCAAAATATTTAAAAACAAAGGAAGTGACCGCAACGACTGGAAACGCGGTTAAACTACGTATATACACGTGAGTATGTGTGCGTGCGCACCATTCAACGGGCGATTTTCATCTTATGCCTGGCCGAGCGGCAACTTTTTCGATAGTACCTATTATTATTGATTTGGATTGAATGGACAAGAACATTAATAATATTCAAGGAAAAATTGCATACTTAGTGAAATTTTCCCTATACCATAATTCTAATGCAAGAGATGAAACGGAGTACAAATAAATGTTTTAATTAAGCGCCCCCGAGTCTCGTGTAAATACGACAGATTTGATAATGTTTGCACAAAACTCGTCCATGTTACGGTGTTTCGTTATATTAGCATGGAAATTGTTTGACAACAGGCACAATTTGCATAGGCCCTCTGTTGTATTTTTGACGGACCTTAAGCTTCTGATTAGAGGTGTTCCGTTTTCACCGCAGGAATACACATATCATTTAAAACTTTTAGAATATTCAAAAATCAGAATTTTTGGAAAATAGGCCGCCGCACGCCCGCTAGACTCATGTGCACTCATGAGCCATGCCATGTTATTATTGCGCAGTGGATGGCTGCAGTGTAGTAGTATAACAACTAAATTTAGTAGTTTTTGACCTGTTTTGTAGGCATTTAATTCTTAGTATTGTTTTTGTAGGAAATAGCTTCCAGCCAGAAAAAAAATAGAAAGAGCGTTCTTAAATAAGTATTGCAAATTTTAAAATTGCAATAATTACTCATTTAAGAATTTATTGATTTTCTTTCGCTTTGATGTTTTCCTTATTATTATATACCTTATTATTATATTTACAAACGCACAAAATCTAGGATTGTAGGAGTAATAATATCTTAAAGGTAATTTAAATATATATATATATATATATATATATATATATATATATATATATATATATATATATCGATAAATCGATTTCGCTAGGCCTATCCATATCCCTTATCCATATCCATATTCTATATCTATCCATATTCCTATCCATAGGAAACTACGCATTTTTATGATATTATTATTTATGTAAGTGTTTTTCTTTTCTCGCGTAATAATACAGTACTTTGCTCGGAGTTTTAGTAGAACGATAAAATAATTAAAAATAAATAAAAAAGAAAAAGAAATAATAAGAATCACAAAAATATTTATCTTACCGAGATTCAAACCCACCACATTCCGAATTTCAAAACAATGCAAAAATTATACGTAGGCACAGGCGCGACACTCTACAAATGACAGCTCGAGCACCGACGAATGTCAGCCATGTTGACATAAGCCTAAGGTTGACGCCAAAATATTTTTAAACGTGGCGTCAGATAAATCTATCATAAATATTAGTGGCCCCATTTTTTCCGGTTTTCCTTCAGTTCGGCCTGAACGGTTACAAAATCGTATCGTCTGTGTGCAATTTCAAGATTGCACCAGTCGGCCGGATGGACTGAAACGATTCGTTCCAGTGTTGCCAGCTCTGTTCTTGCGAAACTACTAAACTCGCGTCAATTTCTACTAAAAACGACTAAAAGGATACTGAAAACTATCAAAAAAGCTACTCAACTTAGGAATCCCTAAAGCCCCCAAAAACCACTGCATTTTAGGTTGTGTTATATTCAAATTTTATTATTTATTGAATTATATTATAAATTTTATCGTTAAATTAAAATATACTATTATAATTTAACGATAAAATATTACGTATATAGTAATTAAACGGGTAGTTTTAAGAAAAATACGGACGAATGCTAAGATATTTTATTATGAAAGTGTAAAAGGTGTTTTTTTTTGTGCCTAACCTAAGCCATTTTGCATATGATTACTGTCTAGCTCTTTCCTACTAAAACAAACTACTAACAACTAAATTCCTACTAAGGAGGGGGGAATAAAATTCTTAATTTAGTAGTAAAACTTTGTAAAATAATTAAGTTGGCAACGTTAATTCTGGACTGAACGGATGGACTGACCGGACCATGTGTGACAAATAGCTTCAGTTCTTGCCAGAGCCACGGCCATGTATGGGGTGTGTATCGTGTACAAGCGTAGTGAGTTTACAATTAATAAACACGACCGTAGCTCGCTGCAAACCAGAACGAACTGATGCTTTTTTTTCCGTGTATGTGCTCGAATCCATTCAGGCCGAACTGACGTAGTTCTAACTGAAACGATCGGCCGCTCGTCTTTAAATTATATTGTCAATTATGTCAAATCACAAAACGACCAGCGGCTAGCCCCGTGAGCCATAGTCCAGGCTGGGTAAAAGTTCCTCCCTGCCCGCCTCCTCATTCGCCCAGCCGTGCGCACACAGATTACAGACACAGATTATATATATATATATATATATATATATATATATATATACAAGATCGTCTCGTTTAAAGTATAAGAATTATTAGTGATTTCGATTTCTAACTGTCCAACTTTTAGCGTTGTTGTTGGTAAATTGGTGTCTCGGTTTCGAATCGCGAATTCAACCGTTTATATATATATATATAAACGGTATATATATATATATATATATATATATATATATATACGGAAGTAACACAAGCATATGCTACCGAAAATAAGATTTTGCACCACGACCCAAAAGCACTGAACAGAACTCCTCAGTCTTTTAAGATACGCGTTTGGAATTTTCGGAATTGTATAAAGAACTGCAAGCATATACTACCACCACTATGTAACTTACATCATCATCATCATCTTATACACAATACCTAATGGAAGCTTTATACACTCGATCGTTTATTTTAGACGTTCATAAAATGTATTAATAATAATTTAACACATATCACTAAAACGGAAATAAATATTATTTTTAAACAAAACATTAAACCTACTTCCAAAGTTATAATGTACAAAAAAGTATGAAATAAAGCTCATTTTCTAAATAATTCCCCGTTTAAATTCGGCTTAAATTTTAAATACTTCTCTACTCAATCTTCTTAATTTTGAAGTCGTTACCAGCAAAATTGAACGTAAGTTCTATAAAATATTGTTTTATCAGGATGTTGTTCGGGCTGGTACCGACTTCAAAATTATGAAGATTGAGTAGAGAAATAGTTAAAATTTTAGCCGAATTTAAAAGGGGAATTATTTAGAAAATGAGTTTTATTTCATACTTTTTTGTGAATTTTTACTTTGGAAGTCGGTTTAATTTTTTGTTTAAAAATAATAATTGTGATTATTTTTACCCGACCGGGTTATGTTTTTCGCGCGTATCTTTCATGTATGTATATAAGTATGTATGTATGTATGTTTCTAAATTCCTTTACTCCCATGTATTTTACAAACGGCTGGATGGATTTCGACAATTAAGGTATTGTTAGATTTGTCTCAAAAACCCGTGTACTTAGATAGGTAGTTACAAAATTACAAAACTGCGGAATTTGGCGCCAAATTGTAAGTAGATCAAAAATTTTTTTTATTCAAACCTATAAAGTAGGATATCAAAATAAAGGAAATTAAAAGCCTATTTCAAAAATATTCACATGTCATGCATTAAAATTTTATCAGAAATAATTACAAACATTTTAATTAAATCAATCGAATAAATTTGTAATCAATGCATTCAAATAGTCGTATTTTTTCTCAATCTTGTTTCGGTCTTTTTAGTGTGTTGCTTAGGTAGTACCTATCTGTCTTTTTTTGCAGTCAGGTGTGGCGGACAAATTAGCGCCACAATCCTGAATCGCGCTATCGAAGTTTTCTAAGATCGGCGGTGTATACTACAACACGTGAAATGACTACAAGTGGGCTTCGGCCTGACCGCATACCACCTCGCTCGGTCGGAGATCTCCCTTTGTTGCTTCCACTCTTCCCACATTGGTGACCCTCGACAGAACACGCTTCCTTCTGGACATCAGCATCACCCCTTCGCACCACGCCAGCCAGACTCTGCCTCATCGGCTACCTCGATCACCAGCCTCAACGCATCACTGCCTAGTCGAATCCTCATCGGCTTCAACGGACACTCACTATATGGACCGGTCAGCAAACAGAGCACGAATCATCTCTCCTGGTCAGCACACGTAGCTACAACGATCGGTCAGCAAGCAGAGCACGAAGGATCGGCCCAGCACGGCAGCACAGTTCCGACCCACTTGGACTCTCCACTGGGCACTGGCACCTGGCGACACAAGCATAAAATGCATCTTAAGCTTGTGTCGATAGACAAGATTTCGACCTCTGGTCTTCGGGGGGGAGTGATGTGGCGGACCAATTAGCGCCACAATCCTGTATCGCGTTATCGGAGTTTTCTAAGATCGGCGGTATATATACAACACCTGAAATGACTACAAGTGGACTTCGGCCTAACCGTATACCATCTCGCTTGGTCGGACATCTCCCTTTGGGGCATCCACTATTCCCATTCCACGGGTATTTTATTTTTTTAATTATTTATTTTTCTTTTATTTATTTTTGTTTACTTTTAACCATTTTATCGTTCTACTAAACTCCGTACGGTGTGTTATCCATCTATCTGAGATCTCGAAATAATTTACAGTTGAGCCCTACATAAAAATCACCACCACACTGATTTTATCGAAAAACTAAATAATAATAATATCTATGGGCGCTTTCACACCACGTCAATCTGGTCTCGCGGTAAGTTCTTGAAGACTTGTGTTACGTCTACCAGACACCGGAGATATATTTACATAATATTTACACATATTTTATACACATCCATGACACATGAATATAGAAAACTTTTTTGTTCCCTGGCGGGCTTCGAACCCGCGACCTCCGGCTTGAGCGCCAACGCGCTAACCACTGAGCCACAGAGGTCGTCAAATAGGTACAATAGGCATATAGATTTTTTTTATTCGTAAATAAATGTTTTGGCTTAATAGGGATTAGTATGGTACCAGGTACCTCCTACCTCTACACAGTATTACTAAGTTGTGCATTATCTGCAAGTTACAACCAGCGGAACATCGAGTTAAGCCGAAATATATAACTAACTCTGAGCACACAAACTAATGAAATTAGAATCCAACTTAAGTAAGAGCTTGTGACCAATTCTACTTTAGTTTACGGAATATAGACTACAGTTTAAAGCTGTTACATCATTCTAAGGGATTTGAAGGGATACAAGTTGTAATTGAAATTTTTAGAATCCACGCAGAGCCTAGCGCAGAGTTTACCTTTGTTAACCACAAAAAATAAAAATAAAATAGTTTTATATAATAATATAATTTTTTTAGGCGCTTTTCACACCACGTCAATCTGGGTCCCGTGCTAAGTTCTCGAAGAACTTGTGTTGAGAGTACCAGACGACCGACGGAAATATATTTAGGAAGTATATTTAATGCTTTTATACAATACATATATTTAAGATTTTGATAATATTAAACACAAATTTAATACATCCATGACCCAGGAAAACGGAAAACTTTATGTCCCTTCGGCGGGATTCGAACCCGCGACCTCCAGCTTGAGCGCCGACGCGCTAACCATTGAGCCAGAGCGGTCGTATTTACATAATATTTTGATAAAAATAAAGTTTTATTTTACACTCGTTTTGTTACTAATCTTTGGCTATACATTTTGTTTAGTAGAATTTAAGAAAAAATCGCAAAATAGGGTCGAAGGTTCTACGGCAGTGGTGTGAGGAATCTATTGTTCCTACCGTTCATTAGACGTTCGTCTGTAAAGGAATCATTCGCGGTCTGTAAAGACTGGATTGCACCTCGAGCGTTCGCAGTCGGTCTCCCCACATAACCAGTGCGTTAAACGACTCAGAGCGGCGGCGGGGCTTAGAGCAGTCCCCCGCTACGGCTGCCTGCCTGTGTAGAAACGGACCCTCGACAATCATGGCCCTAGGACGGTATATGTACTTAATCTGCGAAAAAACTTCGATAGCGCGATGTAGGAAGGAGCTTTTGTGTGGCCACGGTCCGAAGAATAATATGCCGTGGGATATTGTAGATCCAAACAATGTTTTTATAATAGTTATTTATATCATTTTAAAATTATTTAGTTTTTCGTTAGTTTGCTACTATATATTTGCCTAAAATATATACACGAAGGTTATGTAATAAGTAACGAATTGTGAAATACCTACTTACGTAATATTAACTATGGCCAAAAACGTAAGACTAAAATAAAACTAAACCGAAGGAAAAGTTTTTTTTTATTAAGCTTGAAAATGGTTCATAATTATGACAAAATTGTAATAATCAAACTGGTTTTGACAAAAACTGGTTAAATACTTTGGCGCATGAATCGCGCTATCGAAGTTTTTTCGCGCGCTGAGTATATATATACTGCCGTCGAACACACTACTGTCGAGAGTCCGTTTCTACACAGTATGGCAGTCATGGTGGGGGACTGCTCTGATCCCCCCGCTACCTGAGAAGACTTGTTTGGTAGCCAAGCTTCAAACGCAACTCGTAAGCGAAAAGAAAACCGTCGTAATTTATAGGCACAACGATAATTACGGGCGGAAAGTCCAAATGGCAAGTCAGAAATTTAAGTTTCCTCATCCTCACTGCTGTAGAAAATTTTAACTCATTTTTCAAATTTTCGTTGTATTACTTACAGTGAATAGTTTGTAGTAAAATACTTATTTATCAGTAAGGGGCAAGTGCCAAAATAATAAGAATATTCCATTTTTACATTTTAAAAGACTAAAATAAAATAAAATAAATCTACAGAAGACCGGCTTAAGCCAATTTATTTAACAGTGACAGTTCCGTGACGTGTTGGCAAGTTGGTGGCTCAGATTGAACTCCTAGCACCAAATGTCTGGTTGGCACAGGAGGGAACGCCCCCCACTCCAGCACTGCTTACCGACACGTCCCGACTCTGTCGAAGCGCGCCAAACAAGTTTCTGATAGATGGCGCACTTGTAGTTCCGTTTCCGCTTTATGACCGGATGCGACACGGCCATCCTGCGAGACGCACGTCCTCGTGCGTTTAACTGAAACAATGTTAAGACAGCACAGTATTTGCTCGACCATTCCTGACCAAACTCTATTATCAATAAACAAAGCTAAGATCTTAATAGAATTTTATTTCAAACAATTCACAAATAATTATTAAATTTAATCAAACATATTAAGTTCTTAGTAATATTTTGAGATTCAATTTTTTGTAACACATCATAAATATCCTAGGTCATGTAATATAGTCGCTTAAAATCACGTCTTACACTCTACTACAACACAAATTCTCAAGTAATATCTCTAACACCACGGCTCCCCAGCCGAGCAGCAATAGCATTGCTCTCACATCCATCGCATGAACCAGTTAACGTTACATAACCGTAAAGCGGTTAACCCGTGTGCATCACCTGATGACTACACGACTATGGTCTTCTCAGACCCCGACCTCCGCCAGAGTTACACGCGCACCGCGCACCCACGGACTACCTGAGTTACCTCAAGAGACACCGATTTTCACCGGGCTACGGCTACGTAATAACCACTGGTACGGTCGAACACAGTACGGTAGATAGAGATTTTACTCGACTTTTGATTACAACTTAAATTTGTTCATCATTAACCAACCAGAATTATCAAGTATGATCACTTATTAATCATTAAGAGCTGATTATGTAGCATAGCTATCTCATAACATTACTATTCAAATTAGACTTCTATTTTGAATCATGTACCTTTTGGAGAATATCTTTTAATAAACAATCAGAAAAACAAAAATTATTAACAGCTTCAGGTGTCACATTCACAGTTCATAGGTTTTTATACCTTCTACCACACCAAACACAAGAGTAGCTCTCTTAAGGAGACCCCAAGTCAACTTTAACTCAAATGATCTATGCTACGAGGCAAGATCCGACTGTACTACACAGGACTACTTCCTATAGTATCCTGGTACAGTCTCTGAACTTGCGAATTGTGAATCCTGCCCTGACATCGTAACTGATGTCCCTTTATTCTCTATCTCATTATCCTCTACAATCTCAATAGGTACCTGACTCTCAAGCATCTTTCTAATGCGATCATAAAAAGACTATACCGAGTCTTCACACTACAGTCACGAGATAAACAATTACGCTCACCAAATAACTTTAGTTCCAAATCTGATACTTCAATGAAGTACAGAGTGCAGATCCCTGGCCGCTACGGCACCCCGTCGCACGGCCTACACCACCCGCTGCGCTCCGTCGTGTCGCGTCGTGTCACGTCGTGTCACGTCGCGTCGCGTCACGTCGCCTCGCGTCGCGTCGCTGGATTACGAAGCTCACTGGAGTTCCCCGATGAGCCTTCTTATCCGCCTCAGTCACAGCCACTGGACCGTTGAGCGTGTGCTGCAGCGATCACCATCAACACCGGCCACAGGCACCTGCTTATCGCATACCGCAACTTCTGAAACCGTCAAATTATTTCTTTTAACCTCTTTTCATTGTGTTGTCAATTAAACTATTATTTCCTATAATTTCCGTAACCTATAGTGATTCACGCTCATGGAACTAATATAATGACTCCCTACACCGATATCGGTGACGGTGGCCGCTTTCATTGAAACCAGGCCAGTTACGCAGTAGTAATTTTATAGTGCCCAAGTGTGTGCACAGTACACAAGTGCACTCTCTCTTCCTTTACTCTCGTTTACTTTACTTTTACTTCCTTCCTTTACTCACTTCCTTTACTTTACTTCCTTTACTCACAGTGGGACGGATAACCGACACGACTGACGAGGGATCTGACGCAGGTCCAACTTTTTATATGCCTATACGACGCATGGATCATCTTTCTTGTCAGACAATCAGGTGATCAGCTTGCATTGTCCTAACCAAATTTGGAAACAACTTTTTTTTTGTTCCAATGCGGGAATCGAACCCACGACCTCCGAGTCGAGAGCCGATGCTCTAACCACCAGACCACGGAGGATGTTTCGCTCGCTCATGGACCTACCACACCAACAATATTATCATGTTATTTTCGCACTTTTAATCATTTCAATCCGCCTAGTCTATGTATGTCTAAATGTCTACGCCTAGTACGCCTAGTCTAAACAGTAATAGATAGACAAACATCTAATGTTCCTTTACAGCTTACAACAAAGATATCATAAGCTGACAAAGTTTTCTCGCAAATTGCGTATGTCCTAGAACTTATTATCATGTTAACATCTAACAGTTCCTTTTAGACACTTTCGGAATAAATAACAACATACATGACATTATTTATAGTCGCTTTTGAAACTAACCAATAGTTGATTTCTCTTACTACGTGTGCAGTAACGCCAAATAACAAATAAGACTGTACAAACTGTACGTACTGTGATTAAAACCAAGTACAAAGTTGAGCTTCAATATTTAATAGGTAGGTAGACGTAAAATTTAATTATAATAAATGGGTTAGCTATGGACGCTTCACACCACGTCAATCTGGCCCCGTGCTAAGTATCCGAAGAACTTGTGTTACAGGTACCAGAAAACGGGAAGTATATTTAATACTTTTATACTATACACATATTTAAGATTTTTATTATACATATATTATACACATTATATTATACACATATTTAATATACATCCATGACCCAGGAACACTGAAAAACTTTTTGTTCCTTCGGCGGGATTCGAACCCGCGACCCCCGGCTTGAGCACCAACGCGCTGAACCACTAAGCCACAGAGGTCGTCGATTCGAAGTCGAATTGAAGTCGTTTTAAACTAATACCGCCTAAACAATATTTGTAAAGTACACGTCAATTGATTTTGTTTAAGCAGTGCACCGGCTATTGTTTTTCAGGAATACCTGCACTTGATAAGGACTGCCTTTGTTTTCGCAAGTGTTGTTTACAACTTGCGCGTGCGCGTGCAGGTACGCGCGTATGACTTGTCATTTTATTACAAAGTTCAATGTGATGTCACCAAATGGAATGTCGATAATGATTTTTAATTACCAAAAAATAATTTAACTTTTTAGTACCTATTGCTATATTCAAGCGTGATCCACTTCGGTCAATCAAACAGTAATAATAATGAGTCTGTACGACGTATGTCGTATGTACTGAGTACTCGTTTTTACTTTGCGTTAAATTCTACTCACTTTGTTTCTTTTTCATAATACTTTGGTTATTAAACCAGAATTTAGAACCCTATAATGAATTAAGCAACGTTAACGATACAACCAGTTTCCATCACTGTGAAGCGATTAGACAAGAAGCACAATGCACATCCATTTGGCGCCGCCGCCAAGAAGGTAGCCGCCGCCCACGCTGCCGCTGCTCGTGTCACCCTATAGATGTCATGTGACTGTCGTCATCACGTCACCGCTGTCCTTACTTCAACTCCGTCTTAATCCAGTCTTTGTGGCGGGCAAGAACAAAGGGTTATAGGTACAAGGTCACCTTGCAGCATTCAGTTCACTCCTGTCCCGTAGTTTCACAATTACGCCGTATGCATGGCGTGCTGCCTTGTTGTACATACTTCCAAACTCGATCCACATCATTCGCAATGATTATTATCACTTTTTGTAGCCTTTGTGCGGGATAGATTACACTTTTTTTTTAATACCCACACTTTTTCGGAACAAGCATTTTCTTTCTTTGCACGACTTGATCCCGATTCTGATGTCGTCTGAGGCTCATGAATTTGGATTTATACCATTTAGACACACTGTGGGCTTACGTGGGTATATCGTGCAAAGAGAAGTAACAGACTTACAATATCACTCGTTAATTCGGAATCACAATTCTTTATAAATTTACTACACTTTATAAAATCACTGCACTAAAACGGAACTAGGACAGTTCCATGACGTGTTGGCAAGTTGGTGGCTCAGATTGAACTCCTAGCACCAAATGTCTGGTTGGCACAGGAGGGAACGCCCCCCACTCCAGCACTGCTTACCGACACGTCCCGACTCTGTCTAAGCGCGCCAAACAAGTTTCTGATAGATGGCGCACTTGTAGTTCCGTTTCCGCTTTATGACCGGATGCGACATATATATATATATATATATATATATAATCGGTTTCTGCAAGTATTACCATGAAATTTAGTAATTACAGAGTTTTGGGGGAGAAAAATCGATCTAGCTATTGCTGATATGATGCATATGATGCGAATTATAGAAACTGCGCATTTCTAATTTATAAATATTTTTTTCTTTCGTCGTGCAACAATAGGTATATCAATAATTTTGACTCAATTATGGCAGTCCGATTTACAGTTTGGTAATGCGTTCGTATACAATTTTTGCTTTGCTAGAAAATTCGAAATGTGGTGGGTTCGAATCCCTACTTGATAAATATTTTGCGATTCATTTTTTATTTTTATTTTATCAGAACTCCGACCAAAGCTCGGTTACCCAGGTACTATATTATATTAGACAAGCTTGAAGCTAGTATTGAAGCAAAAAACATTTTTAGGGTTCCGTAAGTACCCAAAGGGTAAAAACGGGATCCTATTACCATGGACCAATAAAACTATAGACTGACAGATCTCATACATTAAAACGTACACAAAAAAAGGTCCGATTACTGCTTAGGTCAATCATAAAAGTAAGAAAATCAATATATTGCATAAATTAGCGTAATAAATCAATTATGTTCTCTTTAAAACAAGAAATATTTTTTTTCGATCTCTTTCCATGTGATTTTAAAGTTCAAAGGATCATAGTTAATAATTTTCTCTAAATCCTAAAAAATTTACCTCAACAGCTTGTTGCTAGACAATTAAGGTAGATGGCGTAGTATTGGGGTACCGCGTATGATCACTAGATGGCGCGCCAAAAGTATCGGATTCCTCATAAAAGTACATAATTAAACAGGTACAATCAGCGGAGGCCTTATTGCTTGCGAGGCTCCAGGCGGCAGATCTTTGCGAGGCCCTTTGTCCTTCGTGAAAAGTATGTGATGCGAAAGTATTAGGATATGGTTGTTTGGCTTAGGTATTTGTCATGTTTGACGAGAAATGCTAGAGTTATACAAATAAATAAAATTAGAGTTTAAAAATATTTTATATTGAAATATTTACAAAATTAACTATAAATATATTTATATATGAAATATAGATAAATAAAATTGATGTTTACGGCCTTTCCTAAGACTAAAATCTTTAATCAAAGCACAATAATCTAACGAATGAGCTACGTCATTTTCGATTGAAAGAATAGCAAGGGCTGAAAGCCGATCTTGTGTCATCGAATTCCTCAAATATGTTTTAATAATTTTATTTTTTAAGCCTCGAAAAACTCCTTTCAGCAGACGCACCTATAACAGGTGTGATGCCAATAATTCTCAGGACTATTTCGATAGTGGGGTAAACTTCAGTTATTTTGTTTTTCTATTATGTATTTCAGCACCGAGATAATGTCGTCGTTTCCTTCATACACACGGATGAACATATTCAGTTCTTCGTACAATTCATGTGCATCAATATCACATAATTCTCCTACTGTCATAGATATTTGCAAGTCGCTGCATTGCTTCAAAAGTTCACTAATTTCCTTTAATCTTCTTATATTATACTTGAAACCAAATATGCTCTCATGATGTTTAAGTGCTTCAAATCTAGGATGGCAGCTTGCGCGCACATTGTTGACAATAACATAAAAATAGTTTATTTTCAAAATCTCTTCCGCATTCAATTAATGAGCTTCATCATAGATGAAAAAAGCGTTTTGATTATGAAGGGGAAGATGAATCATCTTCCCCTTCATAAACAAAACGTCTTTTTTTACGTCGTCTTCTGAGTTCTTTGAACTGTCTGTCAATATCATTTTCCTCGGCTATTTCTCTCGCTGTTACAAGGGATGACTGTTAAAACCATTTTCTCGATAATTATCAAGCCAATTTGTGAATACGTCTAGTTGTTGTATAGCCACATCTAAGTGCATGTTTGCGCTTTGCCACATTTTACTTACAAATTTATCTTTGTAAGAATGTGTCATAACCATAAGACAAGTGAAACTACAAATTCTTTTCTATAGAATGGCATTCACTGACCAACTGACAATCTGTTGTATTTTCTGCGAGTTGTGCGAGGGCATAAAATATAGTCGCGCGCGAATTATGTTGCGGAGTTATAATTAGGTAAAATTATGATTTCTCCTTATATGTTGATTGAAATCTAGTGATATTAAGGGAAATTTTATTCACCATTATTTTAACTTGGATAAAATATAATATAATATTTATTTGGATAAGGATAAATATATGAAGTTGATAAAACACCTTCGCAGATATAATTAATTATTATATTTTTTCGACCAAATTTGATTCCCATAAAAAGGTTAGAGCATCCAGTTGGATTAATGCTGTAAGGATTTAAGTAAAAATAACGGCATATAATATTTAAAGTTGCGAAAAAATATTCTAATTTTGGGGCGTGCTAAAACCGAATATAGCACACTGAATTACTAAGTTGGCGAAAGAATGCAAGGCACATAAAATTCCAAAACTGGCGACTACATAATGCTAGTTTTTTTAACCTGAGTAGTTATTCCAAACCGACAGCGAAAATCGACATATTTGATATATCTCCTAGTTATGGATTAGGTAATATTGTATCCGTCTAAATAGCTTCTGAATATATAACATTATTTGTGATCGTTTTTTTAAACTTAGAATGGCTATAGTAACCTATCCTTAAAAGAAAGACATATCTATGCCATCGCGAACTTTTTTGTAGACCATAGTGCCAACTTCAAAATATGAAGATTGAGTAGAGAAATTGTTAAAATTTTTGCCGAATTAAAAGAGGAATTATTTGGAAAATAAGTTTTATTTCAAACTTTTTTGTGCATTTTTACTTTGGATGTCGGTTTTAATTTTTTGTTTAAAAATAATATTTTTTTCCTTTTAGTTATATTTAATATTATTAACACATTTTAAGAAAGTTATAAAAATAAAACAAGTTTTATAATTTTTATTTTTATCTCGCACTAACTCCGAGCAATGCTTCTTCTCTTAGGTATATTGTTTAAAGTGGTGTTCCCTGATATACCTCATTATTTATTTTATTATTAGTTGTTGTAAATATACTAATATTTACAATATAAGTACTAATGTACACTAACACTATAAAAAAAAGGTAAATAAAAAAAATATGAATTGTTTGTATTCGATGAAAGTACAAAAACCCTCTTACGAGGGCTGCACTAAAAGTATCGGGAATGGAATATTTCCACTGTTTCTGTCATATTAAAATCTTTTTAATTTAAAACTCCTTGGTTTTAAAAATACCGTTTATTTATTTAAAAAAAGATTCTCGGTCTTGTCACAAGGTCTTGTCAAACTTGTTTAGTCGTTGAGAAAATGGAATTGACTCGAGAAAATTCTAGAGCGATGATTTATTATGACTTTCGAAGTGGTTTAACACAAAAACAGTGTGTTGACCGGATGATTTCTGCATTTGGTGATGAAGCCCATCCAAAACCACAATTTATCGCTGGTTTGCTGAATTTCAACGTGGACGTGTCAAGCTCAGTGATGATCCCCGTCAAGGTCGTCCAAAAACTGCAGTCACCCAAGAAAACGTTGATGCTGTGCGTAAGCTGATTGAGGAAGATCGACATGTGACATACCGCGAAATTCAGGCAACTTTAGACATTGGCATGAGTCAAATACAAATAATCTTGCATGAACAATTAGGTGTAAAAAAGTTGTTTTCCCGATGGATACCGCATTTGCTCTGTGCAGAGCAAAAAGTGGCTCGCGTTACTTGGTGCGTCAGAACTCTTGAAAGATTTCACGCAGGATCCTCAAATGCTGTATACAACATCGTATCAGGTGACGAATCCTGGATATACGCGTACAAACCCGAAACAAAAAACCAGTCACGAGTTTGGGTGTTCGAAAATGAGTTAAAGCCAACAAAAATTGTTCGTTCACGGAGTGTTGCAAAAAAATGGTGGCCACGTTTGTCTCCAAAACCGGCCATGTTGCGACTATTCCTCTTGAGGGACAAAGAACGGTTAATGCAGAATGGTATGCTAACATTTGTTTGCCACAGGTCGTTTCTGAACTCCGTAAAGAGAACTGCAACCGCCGCATCATCGTCCATTACTACAATGCGAGTTCTCACACCGCGCACAGAACAAAAGAGTTTTTAGAGCAAGAAATCATAGAATTATTAGACCATCCGCCGTACAGCCCCGACCTAAGCCCTAATGATTTCTATACTTTCCCTAAAATAAAGAATAAATTGCGTGGTCAGAGATTTTCATCACCTGAAGAAGCTGTGGACGCCTACAAAACGGCCATTTTAGAGACCCCAACTTCCGAATGGAATGGTTGCTTCAATGATTGGTTCCATCGTTTGGAAAAATGTGTCAAATTTCGCGGAGAATACTTCGAAAAGCAATAAATACATTTTTAAATAGTAATGTTGTGTCACTTCCTTGATTCCCGAAATTTTCAGTGCCGCCCTCGTATTAATATAAGTACCTGGGAGACTGAGCTATGCTCGGAGTTTTAGTACAACGATAAAATAATTTAAAAAAGATAAATATTTTTGTGATTCTTATATTTTGTAAATAAAATATAAGAATCTCAAAAATATTTATCTTACCGGGATTCGAACCCACTACAGTCCAAACAATGCAAAAATCAAAATACCCAGCTGCCAATCACTGACGTAGGTGAGTCGAAATTATTGATATATTGTTGCACAACGAAAGAAAAAAAAACATAAGATTGTTATAAGATTGACAACAGAATTAACAATAATATATATAAAAATTATTTTGTTTGTTTGTAAAGTGTATATTATTACACACACCGGCATATTAGCGGAACATAAAATAAAGGTTTGATATCAGTATTATATAAGGTTGCTGGCTGGTTTATACGTCATTTAATTTAAAAAGAAATATTTTCAAATTAAGAAAACAACTGAACATCACATTTTATGCAATTGTTTTAATTTTATTCAAATACACCTTATCTGGAGCGAACTTCGAGTATTTCTTCCTTCTGAGTTTGATTTAAAATTTTATTGAAATACTGTTTTTTGTTAGTTTTTTTTTTTAATCGCGTATCTTTTTGGAGTTGAGGACTGAATTATGCCTGACTTAGCCCCAACGAAGATTGCCAGGGCACTCGAAATGCGAAGAAATTGTCAAACCTACAGAGTGATATCCAGAGATCTTCGTCGACCAGTTTCAACGATCCATCGCAGTATCCAACCGTTCAGGGAGACCGGTACTTATGTGAGAAGAGCAAGACAAGGCAGAAAAAGATGCACTTCGAGTAGGGATGATCGTTTCATTCGGATTCGTGTACGTAGGAACCCCCGTTTGACGGCCGTCCAAGCCCGACATGAGTTAGAGGCAGTGCGGGGTGTAACCGTTAGTGAGCGTACGGTACGAAGAAGGTTCGAAGAAGCTGGTTTGGGTTCATTTGTGTCCGCCAAGGCTCTAAAGCTCGAGGTAAATCATCGTAGAAACAGGTTAACTTTTGCTCAGGAACATCGACTTTGGAACGCGGACCAATGGAGTAAGATATTGTTTAGTGATGAGTGCAGAATTCTCTTAAATCAAATTGACGGCAGGCAAAGAATATACAAATATACAAAGAATATACATACGCAAAGGAAAACGATACATTCAGACAAATTTAGAAACTACAGTTGCATACGGTGGTGGATCAATAATGGTTTGGGCGGGCATTTGTTTGGGAGCTCGCACAGACTTAGTAGTGATTGACAGAGGGAGTCTGACTGCAGACCGCTATTATATCAGAGAAGTTTTAGAAGAAAATGTCGTACCGTTTGCCCCATATATCGGTGACGATTTTGTTTTTATGCAGGATAATGCTCGGCCGCATACCGCTCGGGTAACTCAAGCTTATCTTAAGGATATGAATATCACTGTTATAGAGTGGCCGGCGAGATCACCGGATATGAACCCAATAGAGCCGTTTGGGACTGCTGAAAAGAAAAGTTAAGTCCAGAATTCCAGCTCCTGCCAACGTGGGGGAACTGCGAATCGCCGTAGTTGAGGAATGGCGGAGACTATCCCAGGAGACCATCGATAACATCATTCTCAGTATGCCTAGACGGGTAGAAACTTTAATAAGAGCACGTGGAGGAAATACGCGATATTAATCACCATTTTTATAATTTAATTAATTGTTATTTTAATATTAATTTTCACTTTTCCCGGTTACATGAAAAGTTCAAAAATATACCATTTCTCACAAATAGACTTTACTCGCAAAATCTGTTCTTAATGTGATCTCATTTTAAGTAAAACAAATGAAACTTTAAATAACAAAAGAAGTGTAGTAAGTAGATTTTAAAATAAAACCATATTTTTTTAATTATGGACCTTTTTGTTGTATTAATACATTTATTTTTTATTAAATAATACAATATTTACAATAAATATGATGTAGCCGAAGAGACTAGTCGGTTAAACCACTAATGTCAGAAACTAAAACTAAGTATTCGAAATTGTAATTTTTGTGGTGTTAGATAAATGAAGTTTCATGTGGAAGGCTATTGGATATCAAATTTTATTGTGTAGTTAATGTATTGTATAAAATCAAGTGACAAAATTTAGCTTTGTGCTACGCGAACGAAGTTGCGGGCAAAAGCAAGTTTAGATTTTGTAACCGCCGAAAAATACGAAATATTAGCAGTACTATATACTTCGACCGCATATTATAATAATATTATTTTTGCATTTTATTATTTAAAACATTCATGAAAAAGGCACAAATTCGGAATATAGATTCTTTATGACTTAACAATATTGAATACGTAAACTTTACTTAAAAATTATGTTTTTTGAGTGTTTTTAGCTTGGGGAAACTAAAAAGCTTAATTTCTCGACTTATATTAAAAAGAGGGTTTTTGTTCATTCATCGAATACAATCTCTTCATATTTTTTTTATGATCTCGACTAAAATTTACAACAACTTAGAGAAACTAATAATAAAATAAAAATTAGGTAAACAGCTTTCAACAATGTACTATATAGTACCTGGGAGAACAAGCATTGCTCGGAGTTTAGTGCGAGAAAAAAATAAATACTCTAAAAGAAAAAGAATAATAAAACTCGTCTGACCGGGATTCGAACTCGGGACTAATTAGTCAATAACGTGAAAACCCAATGGGCTACATAGCTGCGCTACCTAGTATCCGTTGTCAAATGACGAAATTACTCATATAATATATTTTACACGACGAAAGAATAAACATGACAAACTCAGATCCTTATGTCGTCGGCATAAAGGTCAAGTCCGAGGTAAAATAACTTTGAACGGACTCTCAACAATAAATTCGAATTACTTTTGAGCAGAAAAAAAAACGGAAAAAAATGACATACGTCTACACAATAAGAGGCCTAAGCCGGTACTCTCCGATTCCATATATATGAAAGAGATGGAAGGACAGGTCGCCATTTCGCGATGTTTCATTCGACTCGTCCGAGTTATTTATCATTGCAATAAATTAATCCTAACAAATATCTTATTCCAATCGAAAAATAAAAACGACAATTCCCTTCCTTATAATATGTATTACGAAACAGTAATTAATTTTCTCTTTTTTGTTCACAAATAATACAGTTACAACTCCAAGAATATCTATTTTAATGGTTATTTTATGATTTTTATATGGAGAAAATTAACAAAAACGTGTTTTGAAAACGTAGGTCCACTTACAAATTAATATGATCAAGATTAACATATATTTTTTTGCTGCACTAAAATGTATACATTTGTCTCAAATTTTTTTTAAAGGTGCCTCCTTTACGATGTAGAGCGCCTTAAAACAATTATATGCATTCCCTCTAATACTATATTTCTCCATTTTATGCAATAGACGTTTATGATTAACAAAATTAAATGCTTTGCTCAAATCAAGGAAAACAGCTGCTACCGATAGTTTTTTGTCAATCGCATCGGTTACTTCTTTTAGTAACAAAAAACAAGCCAGTGTTGTAGAGCTACCTTTTGTGAAACCATATTGCTGTTTACAAAATATATATTTTGAATTAAAGCAATATAGTAGATATCATAGATTCCATAGCTTTTTTTCAAATATTTAGAAATTACAGGTACTAATGTAACTGGTCTATAATAAGTCATCTGCGTTCTATGTCCTTTTTTAAAGAGGGGTTTGACCACCGATATTTTAAGCGAAGATGGAAAATGGCCTTGTTTAAACGATAAGTTAACTAAACAACAAATAGGGATGCAAATATATTTAGCACATTATTTTATGATCTTTGTATTTATATCATCATTATCCATTCAATGAATTAATAATTTTATAGATGTCAATAGGAGATAAGGGTGATAAATAGATTTAGTTAATTTGAGTATTATTATTATTAATTAAAATGTAACTTTTAGTTTCATTTTATTAATTTAATAGTTCAGTTTCAATTAATTTAATAATCAGTTAATAGAATTATTATTATTATTATTAAAATGATTATTATTATTTTTAAAATTACTAGTTTTTGTAATGTCAATAGTCAGTAAATAATTTAGTTATGTCATTCATTTTTGTATATGGTTTATCACCCACTTGTATTTTATCAATATTGTTTTTTTTTTTTTGCATTAAGGTTATTTTTTACAAGAGTCCACGTAGCTTTACATTTGTTTTTTGCGTTTTTTATGAAATTGCTATTATTCTTTGTTTGTGAGGCATTCATACATTGTTTCAGAATTCTACAATATTTTTTATATCGTTTCATTATCTCAATTTTATTTGCTGCCTCATGTTTGTATGTATTAGTAAAAACTAAAAAAAAGGACTTTTTTATACCCCTAGTAAGCCAACGCATTTTCACAGGCTTATCCTTAATTTTGACCTTAATCATAGAAACCAAAGGTTAATTAAAGAACAAAATAAATATGTCGTGAAATGATTTAAATCCTTCTTCGCAATCCTGTTGGTTCAGGATGTCAGTAAATGTAAGAGATGACATTATCTTTATTAAAGTTACGTTTTTTTATAAAATGAAATGATTATATGTCTTATTATTATTTATATTTACTGGGAAAGTAATATATTGACCTGTTTCATGATCAGGAAGCGCCAATCCATGTATATCTGCTTTGAATGTTTTTAGGTTACTTGCAATTTGATCTATGCTTGATAAGCCCCCAGTAGGTTTGTCTATATTAATATACAAATTATGGTTCAGTATTGATCTCAATTCTCTATGTTCATTCGAGTCTTTCATCACATCTATGTTTCAATCTCCACATAGTACTATGTTTTTATTATTGAATCTACTTAAGTCGGTTAGTAAAGAATCTTAATTGTTAAATTGATAAATGAATAGCGGAGGTTATCAAAAAATTAAATATGTTTTCTCTAGGTACTCTATATATGCATATTATTAATGTGTTAAGGCCAATTAGTTCAATACCGCAACTTTCAAATACCGAGCTCTTTTGAATATTTCTTTGTGATATCTAGTCTTCCAAATTTATAGTATTTTTTTACTAATATGCAGGATCCACCTCTTTTTTGTGTTTCCTTGAAAAGCAAGCCGCAACTATAAATTAGGTATTTTTAAATTATTTTCAGTACATTTCATTAAAAATGTTTCGGTAAAGCAAATAATGTCTATGTCGCCAACTTTTGATTTTAAAATGGTTGTTAGTGTTATATGAACAATATCTAATTTGTTTAAAATTCCCGCAATACTTTGGTGGAATATAGTTAAATATTTATTGTTTTTTTATAAAAAAGGCTTCTCAATATTGTTAAGTTTCGTATGTGACGTTTGTTTAAAATAGTACGTAATCTTGCTTTTATCTTGTGTCGGTGCTGTTAATATTTTTTTTTGCTTTTATGTAATTAGTTTTATGGATTTGAAGTAATATGGTGTAGGTTCCCGATTTTTATTATGATTTTTAATTACGTTTTCATTAATTTTTTGCTTAATTCCATAAATAAATGATTGGTGATAATCTATTCCGTCTATTTTGTAGTTCATTTTATTAGCAAATTTATTTAAGAGTATTTTACGATGGTTAAGAACATTATTGTTTGTGCTGAGAACCTTAACATTAATGAAGTCTTTTAAGACAGATACTATTCTAGTTGTAATATTGTTGGAACCTATGTATTTAGTTTCTACAAATGGAGTAACAAGTACATTCTTTTTTGCTAATTTTGGAAGGATTGTAATTATACTATTTTTTCACTCCTTTTAAATGATGATCTCCAATAATATATATCTGCGGGTTTCTTCTTTACAATGTTTGTTCTTTATGTTTGTGTTGATATATTATAACTTATTTTTACACAATATAAATTCGATTTCAGAACATACTTTAAATACCAAGTTGTTTTCGAACTGTCGATTGTATGTTGAGATACCATAATATTTAAATTTCATTTTTATATCTGGAGGAATGTAAGTAGTACGTACCTATACATATAATCGGTTTCTCGACAACGGTCACAAGTATTAACATTAAATCTTGCACGCAGGGAGTTTTGGGGAGGGAACTCGATCTAGTTAGGTCTTATTCGTGGGAAACTGCGTATTTTAAGCTATATTATATGCTTTTTCTTTCGCCGTGCAACAATGTATCAATAATTTCGACTCTATTATGTCAGTTCGATTGGCAGCTTGGTATGCGTATGCATAATTTTTGCTTTGATCAAAAATTCGGAATGTGGTGGTTTCGAATCCCGGGCAGAAAATATTTTTGTGATTCTTTTTATTTTTTTAATTTATCAGAAATACGAGCAAGTTTGGTTTGGTTACCCAGGTACTTATATTTTAAGCGGGGCTCCCGTACAATAAACAAGGTTTTTTGCCATATTGTACGGAACCCGCACGCAGGGCGTACTTGGCCGAAAAATCCTAATTTCCATACAATTGGTGATGTTGTATAATTTATCTACGAAAACTATTAAAGTAAAGATTTTTTGATGAAACTGCTATATTCCTATTTGAAGACATATTTAACGAACTTTATGGGTGAATAAAATACAATACCTAATATATTTTCTGAATACAAAAAAACAAATATCATAAGGGATACGCATTCAAAAGGGACTATTACGGAAGCCCCGACGTTTGCCGATAAATTGCCAATCACCGGGTAAGCACACTGATCTTCGTTTTGTGTGTCACTCGGTCGCACATAGGATTCCGCAACAAAGTGAAACTGGAGACAAAGGGTTGTCTTGTCATCCTATTTCAAAATGTCCGTAAATGCAGGTAATTTGAATGCATCAATTCACGATTTTCGTATTGTAGATAAATAGCTTAGCTAGTTTCGAGATTCTTTGATCAATCTTGGAATCAGTTTTTGGTCTTTAAAATTTAAGTACATATTATAATTTTTCACTAAATATAATTTTATAAGTTGACAAATATTTAGGGGAATAAAAAAGCAGGTATCACATCTTCTTTTTAGGGTTCCGTGCCCAAAGGGTAAAAACGGGACCCTGTTACTGAGACTTCGCTGTCTGTCCGGTCCGGGTGTATGTCACCAGGCTGTATATCCTTAACCGTGATAGCTAGACAGTTACATTTTCACAAATAATGTATTTCTGTTGCTGCTACAACAAAAAATACTAAAAATAAAATAAATATTTAATCTCAAAAATAAGGCTCTCATACAAAAAAAACGTGATATTTTACTGTTTTGTACGGAACTCTTCATGCGCGAGTCCAACTCGCACTTGGCCGGTTTTTTTATTTTTTAACTCAAGGGCACCCTTTAGCCATAGGCAGTATATTGTTGTATTGTGTACACAGTGCAGTGCAATTGTGACTAAAATTTTTGTAAATATTGGGCATAAAGTAACTAAGAACCATTAACTTTTAAGGAAATCTTACAATGTATTTTAGGAACTGTATGTATAATGTAGTTAGTGCAAAAACTCGGATCGGTTTAAACATTTATGGCTATGAGAAGCACCCGCCTACTGAATAAAGGTAGAGCAGAACGTTTTTACAGATGAACGATTGTGGTCAGCTGTATTCGAAAACCAGACAATGAAGCTTATTAATAAGATAAATTATATGAGCCATTTAATTGTGTTAATTTCATAAGAGACCCACCCCCACTCGGTAGTAAAAATTAAAATATACGATGAAAACCGCTAAAGCGGCTGTTAAATTAATAAAATTTCCTTTTTCTATTTAATTATAATATTAAAGTACATTTTTAGAATACTTATTTTCAAGCAAGTATATTGTACAAATTTACGTTTTTTAAATACAATATATTGTCAGTTTTTAATAGGTAATAAATTACCTAATAAAAATTAACAAATCTCGTCGCAAACGAACTCTATCGGAGCACGTTTCGATTTTTAAATATATCGAGAGTCAATTAATACTCTTAGCTAGTCGGCATTTTTAGAATATAAATGTTATATTGTGTATTTCTAGTTAATATCTACAAAATTTTCTATAAAAACAAAAAAAGAGAGTCAAATATTCTACAGCAGTGGGGCTAGGAAGTAATAGTTACTCCCTGACTTGCATTAAGAACATTAATTTGTCAACTGATTGTCCATGATTTTTGATCATTAGACGGAGCTCAAGTGTTCAACCATAGCCGGCCCAAGAAAACTATAGGATCACGAGCACGGGACTTAGAACGGTGCCCGCTACGACCGTTTGCCTGCGTAGAAACGGACCCTCGTCAGATGTCGCACAAACGACTGTATATATACTGGCGCGCGTAAAAACTTCAATAGCGCGATTCAGGTTTTGCCTCATTTAATGATGATACAGGCGTATGTTAGGTATTTGAACATTACCGTTTTATTTATCAAGAAGACAATACCTTAAGTAAAAGTTTACAAGTAAAAAAACTCGAAACAAAAAGTACAATTTGAGAAGCATAATATTTTAATTTAATATTTTGTTAGCAGTATATTTTATTTAAAAATTGTCCATAATATAAATATGTATCTACAATAAAAAGTTGAATAGAAAAACTGTTTAAAAAATCAACAATTCAGAAAAAACAAATTTGACACCAATTGAAAAAATATTCAGCTCGATCAACGTTTCAACGGAACACCGCGTATGTAGAGCACGGTGTCTGCGCGTACGCAGCTATGACGTCACGATAAGATACCGGCTGCGGCCTGCGCTCGATAGCCGGCCACAACCTTGAACTACTAACGCGAGGTAACGAGCGACGAACTCATAACTACAAAATTAGCATAATAATCAAAGTAGCACTTTATATCATCCTAATAACAGTTTATTTTATACCAAACCAAGTCTGTATTTAGGTACTTATTTAGGCTTATCTTGACTTGTTCGCAAAAGTATAATACATATAGAGATAACAGTCAACATTGTCAAAACTATCTACAAATTATAATTGCTTTACGTTATTCATAATACAACGTATTGAAACTAAATCGAACCCATGCTCTACTTTTACAAATTAAGCGCCTTCAATAGTTTTTTAAAATATTAATAGCCCAACGTGTTTGAAGTGGCATTATTAGGAATTTATTTAACAGAAAAATAAATAGACCGATGCAGTGGTAAAAGTAATTTTGTTAAAAATTCGTTTGGCGATACAAAAGAGAGTCGTATTTTCTACAGCAGTGGGTGTGAGGAAATTTAATTCCTGCTTTGCCATTTGGACTTTCGTCCGTAATGTCTCCGTTTATCTGTCTGATAAGACTTGTCCACCTCGAGCGTACGCGTTTGGTCACCCCCTAAAACCAGTGCGGTACACGACTCAGAGCGGCGGGGCTTAGAGCAGTCCCCCGCTACGGCTGCCTACCTGTGTAGAAACGGACTCTCTATCCTCAAGGTCCCGACGACTCTATATATACTTACCGTGCGAAAAAACTTCGATAGCGCGATTCAGGCGCAGGACCAGTTAGTACGGCCATGACCATGGCCGAGTGACATCACTTTTGTCTCTACATAATTAGTTTTTTGAATAAATATGAAACGCAAACTTTCGTGATAAGATTTTTCACAACTATAATGTTTTAAAAATGTCCTACCGAAGATATAATAATATCAATTATATTCCTTCGAATTTAATATTAAATACCAGTAGTTTATATTCATTGACTCTGAGTTCCGAACATTGGCAGCTTCTGAAATTGCGTCGGATGAGTTTGATTTAACGTTATATTTCATTTGAATATTTTTCTTTTATTAAATTTCACTTCAAAAATAAAATAATTACTATAATTATTTAAATAGCATAAAAATAGTTTTAAATAACATAAAATTAAAATGAAAAAAAAAACCTTAATGCTGGGATTCGAACTCATAACTACCCGCATGCAGCGTAGAGTTGGACCGTTGCGTATACTAACTGAGCTAGCAAGCGAATTGTTATCAACAAGTACTTTCCTCTGCGCTACACTTTTTCAGTATTTTCATAACACTAATTGTAAAATGACATTTAATGTTCTCCTTCGATATTATAAACAGTTCTATTGTTTTTGATGGACGCTTTCACAACACGTCAATCGGGTGCCGTGGCAAGTTCTCGAAGGACTTGTGTTACGGATATCAGACAACGGAAATATATATATATATATATATATATATATATATATATATATATATATATATATATATATATATATATATATATATATATATATATATAATACTTTACTTAAGTTTTTTATTATTTCTATATATCTACATATATTTAATTCACATCCTTGACCCTGCAACACAGAAAACTTTTTGTTCCCTAGCGGGATTCGAACCCGCGATCTCTAGCTTGAGCGCCAACGTACTTACCACTGAGCCACAGAAGTTATCACAACAATATACTTAAGGTACACACTAATGTGTTCTGACTACGGATAGAGTCTCAGAGCGTACATGTAATACATATAATTATTTTGTGCCTAATTATTGCCAACCTAAAATAGTCAACTTATGAAAATAATATTATTGAACTTTAAGAATAAAATGATTGAGCAATTTTGAAACAAAAATGAAACTGTTTAAAATCTCTAAAATCTATTTTTTCAACATAGTTACTTGTATAAAAGTAGTTTTAATATGTGTGCTGAATATCAAAAAAATGAGAGTCGAATTTTCTACAGCAGTAGGGTTGAGGATAAATCCTGCCTTTACCATTAGACTTGCGTCTGAGAATTGATTGGGATGTCCGTCTGGTGACGGTGAGCTGTCCTCGATCATTCGCGTTATGGCCGACCCCAGAAACCAATGCGACTCGAGTGGCGGGGGTTAGAGCAGTCCCCCGCTACAACTGCTATCCTGTGTAGAAACGGACCCTCGACGTAACCTTTCGGGTGGCTCTATATATACTCGCCGAGCGCAAAAACTTCAATAGCGCGATGCAGAAATATGCTGTATATTCGAGTTTAAGATAGAGCTAGGGATTTGTAATTAAAATATTCGTACTTAGCTGCTCTAGATTAACGAATAGTGCCCGAAAATTCAAATAATCGCTTTACATTTTGAGAAAATTATCTAGAAATTGCATCAATAACACCTAGATAAACTGCCTAAACTAAAGTAACTGTAGAGTTATGCAGGTACATAAATAATGTACATATTTCTAGAAAAACACAATTGATTTTACTTTACATTTTCTAATATTCATGGTCGTAAAAAAAAGAGCCAACATTGTTGTATAATAATTAAAGGAAAATGTAGAGTTTCAACTTAAAAAATAAATGCCGAATTTTTCATAGCTTTTCACTTTAGATTTTAGCCTTTTATTTTATTTATTTTTAATGTCATTTACTTCTTTCTAAAGCGGTGGCACATGTGCCTTTTTACTTCTATCTGGAATTTCAGGATGCACCCCTCGCATCGTCTGCGGACATGCGCAGTATTGCACTACCTGAAATAGGGCTGAAAATTGCAAGTTTGTGTAAGTAAATGGATACAACAGATACTATAATTTTAAGGATTTATACGTATGATAAGTACTAAGTCATTCCATTTATGTTCTTCCAAATAAAATACCCAATTGTTTGTGTTATAATACTTTAAAGCCAAACAAAACTAACAGTTAATACCTAAAGCGTACCGGTCGAAACAATTAGGTCTCAACTTTACAATGCACCCCAATACATTCAAGGGACGATTCCTGAATCGCACTATCGAAGTTTTTGCAACCCATTAGTATATATACAAGACCTGAAGTTGAAGTACTAAGAGTCCGACTCTATACAGGAAGGCAGTTGAGGTGGGGAGCTGTGCTAAATTTCCGCCAGTCATTGAGTTCTGCCTGCTCCACCATATACGCATAATAATTGTTTACGATGGTACTACAAATCAGGATAATTCAAGCTCCTAATTGCCACTGATGTAGATAAATTGACTCTAATTTTGTAGAGCTTAGTTTTATTTTGGTTAATATCTATGGAGCGATTTTAAAAACAAAATATGAGTTTTACATAAAACTCGTATTTTGTTTTTAAAACCGCACATGCGGTTTTTACCCGACCACGGCGAAGCCATAAGGATGGGTAATGATTTTGGCTGTCCATGTATGTATGTATTTATGAAAAATTTAGCTTCCTTGGTCATAATAATGAATAATCCTTCCCTACACTCAGTTAATAAACTCACTCTTGCGTTTCCTTCTCACAAATTCATTATTCTATTACTCTTCTTTCACTATTTACGCTATTCGTCTCTGGAACTCATTGCCCGATATCATAAAAAATCGGAATCAATTTATATCTTTAAAAAACGTGTAAAAGACTACTATCTTGACTTAGCTCTGACTTTCTAAAACTTTACGTGCAGGTATGTGTTATAATAATTATTATATTTTACTACTTTTATTATATGTGTGTAAATGTGTGTAGTTTATTTATTGTTGTTATATAATATGTTAGTCTTAAGTATACATTTTTATAGAACTAATATTACTTAAATTTTTCTTTTACTGTCTGGAAGAAACCGCTTTAAGCGGTAAGACAATCATTTTGCACATTTTTTTTTAATTTTATGTTCTATTTACCTACCGTACTTGTACTGTATTACTTATTTTTATGCAAATAATGCGTTTTTTATTTATTTATGTTCGCTGCATCGTAGCGCCTACTACTGATCCAGTTTTAACGAATGAGGCATCAATAGATTTTTTTTAATTAGCCCGGGTAATATAATTTGCGTAGTCGGGTTACACTTTTAACTTTTTAGATTAGTTTATAATTCCATGTACTTTAATGTAACCCTTGTACGAGTATTAAGATACCTGCGTAGTAGAAATTAGCAACAGAATATCTTTACTATGACAGTAAATAAATAACATATTATAATAAGTAACATTATATATGCGTAACATAATGTAATGTTTTTATGAAAATATGTAACAATTAAAATGTCAATTGTCAATTTAATACAGTGTTGACAAATAACTTTAATTAATTATATAGCGTAAGTGTTAGGAAAATATTCGTGAAAATAGGAACACCAAAACATAGGAAAATCGATAAAGAAGTGATTAAAAGGGAGGCTGTTGTCGACAGGCAAAACAAAAGAACGTTTACACGGCGTTAGAGCGGAGCTGAATTGAAACTAAATTTTCATGGAGACAAAAAATGTAGGTAGAGCTACTTCAAAGTACACGTCATAAACACTTTCTGTGTGCTCTACCAAAATACAAGCTGTTTTCGAAAATGTTTAAATGCATTAAGGCGCGGTGAGTCGACAGCTATGAAGTATTCGAGGGGGTGAAGGAGATGAGTGGGGGACGTGCCGCCCCCGTAACTGCGGGGTGCTTCGCGCGGATTACGACAAAGTGATGTGTCCATAATCTACTAAAGCGTAATTTCGATAGAATCGTAATGTGATTGATAGCCTAGCGGTTTTTGCCCGCCCGGGCAAAGCGATGCGTCTAATATTACAAACTAATTATTACAAATTAATATATTATTTATCTTTCTTTTTTAAATAAATAGGTAATAATATATCACTATCACGTATTTTCATATTTTTGCTTTATTGCTCTACTTATTTTTTGTTACCCATTTTTTTTTATAATCTGCACTAATATTTACGACATAAATACAACTTGTGCCTTTTTCATGGATGGTTGAATATTAAAATGCAAAAAATAATAGGCAGTCGAAGTACTGCGGAATATACGCACTACAACATACACATTACACACACTGACGTTTCATTCTAAGACGACATTTAAAAAATTTATATTTCGTATTTTTCAGCGGTTACAAAATCTAAACTTGCCTTTGCCCGCAACTTTGTTCGCATAGCACAAAGCTAAATTTTGTCGCCTGATTTAAAAAAAATACATAAATACACAATAAAATTTGATATCCAATAGCCTTCCTTCCACATAAAACTTCGGTTATCTAACACCAAAAAATTGCAAATTCAAATACCTACCTAGTTTTAGTTTCTGACATTAGTGGTTTAAACCGAATAGTCTCTTCGGCTACATCATATTTATTGTAAATATTGTATTATTTAATAAAATAAATCGATTAATACAACGCATGAGTTATAAATCGATTAATACAACGCATGAGTAATTTGCTGAACACATGTTCCTAATACTCGTTTAGATTATAATAATCGATACAGGTAATTAAATACACTTAACAAACAATACAAAAAAAAAAAAAAAAAAAATATATATTATTATTATTATTAATTCTTTTGTCAATCTTATATCAATCTTATGTTTTTTTCTTTCGTCGTGCAACAATATATTAATAATTTCGACTCACCTACGGTCAGTCTGATTGACAGCGTGGATGCGTACCTACGTTTGATTTTTGCATTATTTGGAAATTCAGATTGTGGTGGGTTCGAATCCCGGTAAGATAAATATTTTTGTGATTCTTATTATTTCTTTTTTTTTATATGTATACATTACTTTTTTTATTATTTTATCGTTATACTAAAACTCCGAACAAAGCTCGGTCTCCCATGTACTTATATAAAAAAGAGGGTTTTTGTACTTTCATCGAATACAAAAAAATACAATCAATTCATTTTTTTCTTTATCTTTTTTTATAATGTACACTAATATTTACAGCAACTTAGAGAAACTAATAATAAAATAAATAATGAGGTATATCTGTATCCTTATGTCGTCTGCATAGAGGTCAAGTCGGAGTTAAAATAACTTTGAACTGACTTTCAACAATAAATTCGAATGATTTTTGAGTAGAAAAAAAGCGGAAAAAAATGACATACATCTCCCATCAATCAGCCATTTCGCGATGTTTCAGTCGACTCGTCCGAATTATAGTCATTGAAATAAATTCATCCTAACAAATATCTTATTCCCATCGAAAAATAAAAACAATAATTCCCTTCCTTTTATTAAGTATTACGAAACATTAATTAATTTTCTCATTTTTGTTCACAAATAATACAGTTACAACTCCAAGAATATCTATTTTAATGGTTATTTTATGATTTTTATATCGAGAAAATTTACAAAAACGTGTTTTGAAAACGTAGGTCCACTTACAAATATGATCAAGATTATTATAAAAAATCATAAAATAATCATTAAAATATATATTATATTTTAATGATTATTTTATGATTTTTTTTTAATCGAGAAAATTTACAGATAACGTGTTTTGAAAACATAGGTCCCCCTTACGTATTTTTTTTTTCTGCACTAAAATGTATCCATTCGTCTCAAAATTTTTTTTATAGCAGCCTACGAGGGCTGCACTAAAAGTATCGCGAATAGAATATTTCCACTGTTCCTGTCATATTAAAATCTTTTTAATTTAAAACTCCTTGGTTTTAAAAATCGAATACCGTTTATTTATTTAAAAAAAGATTCTTTGTCTTGTCAAACTTGTTTAGTCGTTGAGAAAATGGAATTGACTCGAGAAAATTCTAGAGCGATGATTTATTATGACTTTCGAAGTGGTTTAACACAAAAACAGTGTGTTGACCGGATGATTTCTGCATTTGGTGATGAAGCCCCATCCAAAACCACAATTTTCGCTGGTTTGCTGAATTTCAACGTAGACGTGTCAAGCTCAGTGATGATCCCCGTCAAGTTCGTCCAAAAACTGCAGTCACCCAAGAAAACGTTGATGCTGTGCGTAAGCTGATTGAGGAAGATCGACATGTGACATACCGCGAAATTCAGGCAACTTTAGACATTGGCATGAGTCAAATACAAATAATCTTGCATGAACAATTAGGTGTAAAAAAGTTGTTTTCCCGATGGATACCGCATTTGCTTTGTGAAGAGCAAAAAGCGGCTCGCGTTACTTGGTGCGTCAGAACTCTCGAAAGATTCCACGCAGGATCCTCAAATGCTGTATACAACATCGTATCAGGTGACGAATCCTGGATATACGCGTACGAACCCGAAACAAAAAACCAGTCACGAGTTTGGGTGTTCGAAAATGAGTTAAAGCCAACAAAAATTGTTCGTTCACGGAGTGTTGCAAAAAAATGGTGGCCACGTTTGTCTCCAAAACCGGCCTTGTTGCGACTATTCCTCTTGAGGCACAAAGAACGGTTAATGCAGAATGGTATGCTAACATTTGTTTGCCACAGGTCGTTTCTGAACTCCGTAAAGAGAACTGCAACCGCCGCATCATCCTCCATCACGACAATGTGAGTTCTGACACCGCGCACAGAACAAAAGAGTTTTTAGAGCAAGAAATCATAGAATTATTAGACCATCCGCCGTACAGCCCCGACCTAAGCCCTAATGATTTCTATACTTTCCCTAAAATAAAGAATAAATTGCGTGGTCAGAGATTTTCATCACCTGAAGAAGCTGTGGACGCCTACAAAACAGCCATTTTGGAGACCCCAACTTCCGAATGGAATGGTTGCTTCAATGATTGGTTCCATCGTTTGAGAAAATGTGTCAAATTTCGCGGAGAATACTTCGAAAAGCAATAAATACATTTTTAAATAGTAATGTTGTGTCACTTCCTTGATTCCAGAAATTTTCAGTGCCGCCCTCGTATTTTTAGGATTAGAGCACCTTAAGTAGGTACAGTAAAGAGCACTAATAAAAAAACCCGACAAATCCGGATACAGCTTTAGTAACCCCGTTTGTTTATAAGCGGCTATCTGCCAAGTTTATTGGCAAAAGTCCTCCAAATATTTGAATTTATATAGGCAGTATATTTATTTCTATAGAGAAAATATATTCTGGATTCTGTAGTGCCCATTGATCCAATACCCCGGTGGAGTGGTGAACAAAGGTGCAGTAACGACGCGAATTCGAACCCACTGAGGCACGTTGATTTCTAGTTGTGGTTCACTACTTTCCATAATTATATTAATTTGCGATTGAAGCCAGAGCATGTACACACAGGTAAACCTAATTTTATTGTAACATAAAGCTTTGTAAATTGACTTATTATGTATTATTTACATTACTTTTTTTCCCTTACCTAATGATGATTTCCTAGACTACAAGATATGAAGAGAGGTGGTTAAATAAACGAATTACAATTGAGAAGTGAATAAAGTAATAATTATGATTAATTTTTTAAACAAATGACTTCATGTTTTATTCATGAAGTCGGTTTTTATGACTGACTCTATAATCTGTTTAAAATCAATTAAATCTTATTGTAAACTAAAAGGAACCAGAAGACAGTAAAATTATATCGTGAAATGGTGGCAAACGTTTGTACCTACTTGGTTAAAATTTGTTTCATTTTATGAAACAATAATTATACATTTTTAATAATACAAAAATCGACTTCGTGTATAAATTAAGCACTAAAAAGCAAAAAAATAATTTTCCTTTTCAATTCACCTAACAAATATACAACTAGCAAAAAATGCACAAAAAAGTATGAAATAATTCTTATTTTCTGAATAATTCCCATTTTAAATTCGGATAAAATTTATACTATTTCTGTACTCAACCTTCATAATTTATAAACTAGAGTTCTGTCCAGTACTTTTGGATCCATGGTATACCTTGGTGCAAAATCTTACTTTTTGGTGGCATATGCTTGGAGTACTTCAGAAAAAGTCCAAATCACTACATGTGTCCATATAAATTTCGAGGAGTTCCCACGATTCTACATGGATCCGTCATGAGGTGAAAAGGACCAATTTGGGATTATACCTTTTACAGCAAAAAAATATTGAAAATCGGTCCACAGGCGGACGTTGAACATACGAAAAAATTTAAATACCAACTGTGTTAATAGAAAACTGTGATATTATTACTAACTGTATTAAATTGTATTAAGAAATAAAATTGAAATATAAAATATTTTAAGTTTTGTTCAAAACTTCTGTCAATAGAGATTGAAACTGCTGCATCGATATCAGATCCATGAATAGGAGCGGCCTACTTATAATTGTAACTCCTACGAAATGTAATGAAGTGTAATTCCTTTGAAATTGATCGGATTCGTTGTACATTCTATAGGTATGTTTCGTCAATCACAATGGGATTTGGAACTGAAATGTTAAAAATAGACTTGCAGTAGGTACATTACCGTACTTATTGGGTTACCTATATAATTGTGGATACATGAAGGTTATATAACATCAGTATGCGGCCTTGTTGCTGGTCAGTTTATTGCCAATAATGCGGCAGACCACTTACAAGAGCCCTAAGTGGGAATAGCGTGTGGTGCAAAATATATTTTCGCCAAAAATTGCAATTAGAACAGAATTTATTTGACACTTAAAAATACTTTGCCTAAAAGTTGAATCGGTGTAGTAGGTAATGTGTTTCGAAAGATGCGAGCTACTAGCAAAATACTTACATTTCTAGTAATATTATGTATAACTTATAATAATAACTACACAGTATTATGGAACATGAACGATTTCTACCTATTATTGTTTTTCAAAAAAGTTGTCAATTATGAAATCACAGTTTCTTAGATCTCAGATCACCATTCACAAGATAATAGATAGGATCGGCTAAAAATATCTGATAAGTTTTCTAGACAAAATTCATCAGAGACACGATACGAATGTACCTATTATATAAAATACGTTCTTACCTATATCGTAAAATCGTTGTATCTTATGCCTTGAAACCCATTAATATAAATTAAAGCAGCCACCCCGCGTCAGCACTTAACAGAGCTTTCGATTGTTCGTCTTCAATCACAAATGCAAAATTACTTGCAAAATATACAAAACTGTACAAAAACAACTTGAAGGTAGGTATGTCCCTTCTTAGAATTAGTACACGGTATTCTACGCAAGCTGTAACATACGTACGGATTTGCTACGGGGCAGACCGCTATTTTGATCTAATCTAAGGGGGCAGACCACGTATTTGGTTGCCAACTTAGGGATTTCTCCCTAAAATTGGAGAAAAAATCCTCTTCTTTTAGGTTTATTTTCTTAGGTTAACTTTTAGAGGTTTGTATTTTCTTGTTTTTAATAAAATTAAGCTGTGGAACTATTGTATCGACAAGCGATTCGAAAAGTCAACCTGTAGAAAAAGAAACATTTGTAAGTTTATTTTAATGTAGATATATAAAGGACAGAATGATATTACACAACATTTATTTTTTATTATTAGTTTGTCATTTTATTTAAGTTTGGGGGAGAATCTCGCGGGAACTGTACATTATGCTGCCATAAAAAGTAATCTACCTGTTAATCCAGAGTCTAAAGTACTAGCATACCAAATTTCATTAAAATTCGTTCTGTAGTTAATGCGTGGAAGGGTGACAAACATCCATACATTCTTACAAACTTCGTTTATAATATTAGCAAATATCAGGGTTGATAGATTTAGACCGACCGACAAGAATTGTTTTTAACACCCACGAAGTTTTTACAGGAGTGTGATAGTGTACATACTTGTTCGTACCCAACTTCTGCTGGCATCCGCCCACGTTAGACAAGCAGCATGGTGACAGTTTTACTTGAAAAATATTCATCGCTTCACACTTGCTAATTTTGCCATGGAAAGAGCGTCCGTTTTCCTGTTGTCTTGGAAGACAAAAAATGAATGTTTACCTCATTATAAATTCGTACTGCACTAACAAGCTTCATGAAGAATGCAACGTTTTCTAACAATGATGTTGTTCCAGTTTTATTATTCATTGCTCTTTACTAAGAACAAATACTCTCTTTTTAAATTATTAATGTCCGTTTCTTGGGTTACTTGACGTTCGTTTGTTTCTCACAAGAAAGGTTTTAAGATTTCATCACCTCTGTGGTTCAGTGGTTAGCGCTTTGGCGCTCAAGCTGGTGTTTGCGGGTTCGAATCCCGCAAAGGGAGCAAAAATATTGTTGTGCTCCTGGGTCCTGGATGTGTAATAAATATGTGTATAATATAATAAAAATCTGAAATATAAGTATGTATAAAAGTATTAAATATACTTCCCATTGTCTGGTACTAATATTATAAATTTTCATAAGTTGACTATTTTAGGTTGACAATAATTAGGCACAAAATAATTATATGTATTACATGTACGCTCTGAGACTCTATCCGTAGTCAGAACTCATTAGTATGTACTATGTACCTTAAGTACATTGTTGTGATAACCTCTGTGGCTCAGTGGTAAGTACGTTGGCGCTCAAGCTGCGAGGTCGCGGGTTCGAATCCCGCCAGGGAACAAAAAGTTTTCTGTGAACCTGAGTCATGGATGTGAATTAAATATATGTATTACATAATAAAAAACTACGTATAGTATTATTACAGTATTTTATATAATATAATATATATATATATATATATATATATATATATATATATATATATATATATATATATATTTCCGTTTTATATATATGTTTTATTTCCGTTGTCCGTAACACATGTTCTTCGGGTACTTAGCACGGGACCAGATTGACGTGGTGTGAAGCGTCCATAAGTCCATACTCCATAAATATTATTAATATATTATTAGATATTAATCAAGATCCCAAGGTTTCCCATAAAGTCACTATTGTTTACTGTCACTAAAAAAACAATTCCCGGAACTCCTGTTTGTTTAGGTAACAGGCGTTCCAACTACCTACCTACCTTACCCACTTAGGTATCAGTCACGTCAGCGGTGTTCGATTTCTGAAAAATAGTTTTATATTACATTATCTTATACTTTAAACGAGACAATCTTGTATATATATATTTATTATAATCGTAATCTCGGTAACGGCTGCAAGTATTTATTGACATGAAATTTTGTATGCAGGGAGTTTTGGGGGAGAAAAATCGGTCTAGCTAGGTTTTATCTATAATGTCAGTCCGATTGACAGTTTGGATAATTTTTGCTTTGTTTGGAAATTCGGAATGTTCGAACCCCGGTAAAATATTTTTGTGATTTTTTTTTAAATCTACTAGAACTCCGAGCAAAGCTCGATTACCTAGCAGACAGAGTATGTAAGCAGACTTCAGTTTTATCCCCATCACTTCCCCAAATACATAAATAATAAATAAATAATAAATAAATATCTATGGACGCTTCACACAACGTTAATCTGGCCCCGTGCTAAGTATCCGTAGAACTTGTGTTACAGGTACCAGAAAACGGGAAGTATATTTAATACTTTTATACTATACATATATTTGAGATTTTTATTATATTATACACATATTTAATACACATCCATGACCCAGGAACTCAGAAAAACTTTTTGTTCCTTCGGCGGGATTCGAACCCGCGACCTCCGGCTTGAGCACCAACGCGCAGAACCACTGAGCCACAGAGGTCGTCAATGAGCAATAAATTTATTTTGGTATAAAAACCGATACAGGAACAACCTAAGCCCAGACCCTCATGCTGAATACCGATGAGTCGGAATAATTTGATAATTCGTAAACATATTCTATAAACAATCGATTACGTTTTTCTGCCATTTGTATTCTACGTATGTTTCTCCAGATCTCGAGATGAATTTAATACTAACTACTGTCCAAAATAATCATATTTTAATATACCTATCCAACGAAGTCATAATAATTATTCCTTAAGAAGTTCAGTAATTATATTGCATAATACAAAATACATAGGTAGATACAAAATGTATCACAAGAAACAGTTAACATGTAAAACAATACGTCTTCTATTTCACATTTCTAACAAGTACTTAAATTATTTACACAACCAAACAACACACAATACTCACTAAGTTAACCAGTAGCCAACGATAATATTACGAAGCGATCGTATCGTTTTGATAGAGTCATCCCTTTTACTCCTTTGATAATTGATATGTCTATCCCTTTTTACAACCATTTTAAATAATTTAAATGAGTTTATTCGCATTTCAAACATAAATAAGCTATCTCAACTATTTTTAATTTCTTTAATAATGTGTTTAGAAATTTAATAATTCATCAAAGTAAATTATTTCAAGAAAAAAAATATTTTTTCTGAATCGCGCTATCGATGTTTTTCGCGCGGCTGAGTATATATACGGACGCTCTGCACAAACGGAAGAGAGTCCGTTTCTACACAGTTCGGCAGTGGTATAGGGGCGCTGTTAAAAACCCCTTACGAGCATGGTCTCTCACGCAGGAACCTCTACGGTAGCCTGCAAGATGCCGTGCATGTTGTCTTCAAGCAAGAAACAAATTCGCCATTGGTTTCCTGCAAGATGACATGCCTGTTATATGATCTGGGTGCATATTATATGTTCCAGCAATGAAACCGCACCGCACTATTGTGTGTGGCCGGTCTTCATGCGGGCAATCCTCTTCGTAAATGTCAGCTCTTATGAGATGCATTGACGAAAGCCAGATTATGGCTATTGAATGGCAAGGAAAACAACACAGCATTTGTTGTGCTTTTCCCCAACACCCCTGTGTAGAAGATTTGACTCTTTTATCTTTTATGAAAAAAACTTAAGTATGTTTAATAGATTGCTTTACATTCCGTATATATTTATTACCTAATTATAGCTTCAATCTTCACGTAAATAATATTTTTGCGTAAAATTCTACTGTAGATTATTATTAACGTAAGTTAAATAAGTAGGTGCCTGACACACAAATACCAACAGTTTAATTAATTAGCTATAAGAAAATAGCATATTGTTAAAACCGTAACGCTCACAAATCACATTAATATAACCCCTAACAACTTGTTTATCCGACAATCGTAGATGTCGCCTCTGATAAAATGAAAAAATTAAGGAACAATGAAGCCAGTTCGCTGAATGATGAGAACACATGAACACTGAATACAAACGAGAAACAGCAGGTATTCGTCGTTGACCTAAAAACTGCCGCAAGGTCGCCATGCTCCGAATCCAAACCGCGAGGTTATTTTTAGATAAATTATTTTGAAATTGAAACTTTGATTTGAAAGATAAGTAATTATTGATATTACCTACTTGTTTTTTTAACTCCTTATCCTCTAGAGCGTTAGGCGGCACAAGACCATCCCCGTTAAGCGTCGTGCGGCACATACGTCCAATTTTATTTCAATGTTTTCTTTTCTTGTTTGTAGTGTATTTGTTTACTATGTGAATATCTTTTGTAACCTGAAGGTCGATTCGGCTAATTAAATCCTGAAATAATACAGTTATAATCCAGTCCCGAATCCCGATGAGTTAAAACTGCAAAATGGTATTCTCATAGACGTGAAACCAACGTCAAACCCGTTTTGATAATCCAAAAATTCGTTTACGATATCAAGATGATTCATTTACAATTTAATAAAACTAAAATCAAAGTGTAAGTTAAATACGAGAATTGGGGTTCTGAATTCTGATATGATCGACAAAGTTTTTAGTTGTAACTCATCATCATCTCGCGTAGGTCTCTACCGCTGATCAATTTTTATCTTGAGGCAAAGTCGCAAAATCGAGATCAGTATATATTAAGTATATTAAGTATTATGAAAATATTAACAGCAGCTATTTAAAATGTTTCCAGGATGACTAAAATCCAATTCACAATTTAAATTTGACTCTAGTGTTTCGCTGCAAAACAAGGGAAACATATAAATAAGGCGAAGCTTTGAACTAAGATATTATTATATTAATTATTTTCAGGCCTGTTGTATATTAATAGCACTAATGCTATTCTACAAATTGCAATAATAATTTTAGTTGGGGCCTAATACCAGCAATGGGGTCGTAATTAGTGGTGGGTGCTTATATTTTATGGAACAGACCGGAAAACGAGCACACCGATTCGTCTAATGGCAAGCGAATTGGGTTTTCAGATGGCATATGTAGACCCTAACACCAGAAGGTCGATTTTGCTATTTTATCCAACAATAATGCAGCTTCGATCCTAGTTTAATACAGTCCGGATCTCGATCCTAGCTTGATACATTCCGGATCCTATTAAACAACGAAATCGTATTCTACTTAACTTCAAACGACGAATTTAACGGCGATGCAATTATTATTGTATTGGAGCTTGATTGTAAACTGAGCGAACCACTTATCCATAGAAAACGGTCTTAAATTTATTATCTTTCGCAACCGGGTTTTTGTAAATAAAAAAAAAAATTCATTTTACGCACAAAAGTAGTCTGAGCCAGACCCGGTGAACCCGGTTTGCTCCAGATTTTCGGCGTTCGATGGGCATCACCAGCTACAAAAAAAAAAAAAAAAATAGTTTGGTGTCAAATTGGGGGTTTTTGCCCATGCCCGATCGATTGCGCTTATCCGCTTTTCAATATCTCTAACGGTTACAAAGATAGCCTTTTGCAATCACTAGGTTCATTAAGCTCTATTCATTTACTAATTACGTCATGCAGCGGTAAACAATGGACGGTGATAAGCTTAGGGCCATTAGTGGTTAAGTGAAACAACAATGGTATTGTAAGTGAGTCATTTTATTGGTAAAATAACACTCAAATAAACTACATAATTTCAAATCGTTGAATAAAGTATTTGCACCAAAGTGTACCAAGAAATCATTCAGTGACTTATTGTTATAAATATAATACAGATACATTATACAGTATTCTCCACAAACCATGGTATAATCATTTTGTACTCTAGCTATATTGTATGACCATATTCTACAATTTCTCTCCAGAAACTTTCGGTGATATCCCTGTGGAGACCGACCATATGAATCAAAGTATTGTCCAATACGTTGTTTATCAATATGTATGGCGATCCAATGGGAACCTGGTTTATTATCAGCGTCCAAATTGCTCACGATATAGCATGGAACTGGAACATGTATCGGTAATCGGTTTGCCGCGTAAACATTATTTTCAATGCTTGCATCAATTTTTTTCAAACATTTCTGTATGTCTAAAGTATCCATAAATACTGTTTAGGTATGGTGATCTTATCTGCTCTAGCGATTGAGTATTAATGTGCACCATCTTAACCAAACTTGATATAAATCATGATATTTAAAGTTGATATCAATATCATCATATTATATGAGGGAGAAAAAATAAACGTTTTTTGTAGTAAATTTTTTATTCAATACACATATAAGATATACAAATAAAAACCTATGAATAATATACTTAACTACTATAGTCTACTGAAATATTGCGATTTTTATCTATTTCTATAACATTATCGAATTCTGCATAAACAACGCAATTAATCGTTTGAGTCAGAGCAGATTCAAAGCGAACTTCTAATCTAACACTACCATGTCTAATTAGATTCCAATGACTAGATGAATTGGCTGACAAATCAGGTGTGAGATCAAATGCTAGCAAACAATAACCTTTCGAATACTTATCGTGAGATATCCCATTACCTTCGTTAAGAAAATGTATTCCTGTTCCTGAGAATAATGTGTGATAAGTTGTGGTAAGAATATTATTATCAAAAGATGGTTGTAAAGCTTTTGAAGGAATTTGTTGACCGTCAATATATAAACAAAAGGAATTCATTTTATACTACTCACAAATTACTCTTTTCGCCCTACTCTCTACCCGCGAGGGGAATGTTTTCCGTCCGTCTCGGAAAACAAAAACATTGTGTATGCGTACACAAATGTGCATAGCCACGCCCAATTTAGATGATGATAATGTTTTAAAAAAACATGAGCACGAGACGCGCCTTAACTAATATAATTTGCGACACTGAATCGTACAAACGTCAAGCAATAGCTGCTATCTTTGGATTCGCTTTATTTATGAATTGTAGTCAATGTAATTTCAAAATGACTGTTTTGGGATTTTAAATGTACTAAATGTAGTGGAATACCGACTTTCGGTCAATTTATGATAATAGGATGATTAATTTATAATGAATTGATGGTAAGTTGAAAGTCTAAGTATCGACTAAAATACAAGAATCGGGCCTCTGATGAGTTACAAGTGCGTTTTCGGGCCTTAAACCCTTTCTACCCCTTCTATCTCCGGGTCATTCACTGGGCGAAACACCGAACAACGCAAACGACGTTTCAAACCACTTACTATCTCAAGTTGTGTGTTGACATTTCTCTCAAATTTATCTGTGAACTCGTTGTGACATTATAAAAAAGAAGTTAAAGTTAGACCGATGGAGGGAATCCCCCATTAATCTTGGGGAGCGTCCCAATAGGATGTATTGTCAGTCTTAGCTAACAGATACACGGATTTAGCTTATACCCGTGCGCTGCTGGATAATGGATTACACCTCACTTACAAGTTAACCATCATCGATCCTGCTACGGTACTGAAATTGTTTTATTTTCACTATAACTATCATCAGTGTGCTGAGAGTTATTATCTCACTACTTTCTCGCCGTGAAGAAGTTACACTACAATCTGTATGGCTTCGAATTAGCTACCACTAGGGTCGTTGTTTCGATGCCATACAAATTGTAGTTATACTTCTTCACTGCGGCGGCGGGTGGTGACAAGAACTCGCACTCAGCACACAGGATAGAAATATGAAAAACAAAAAAAATATTCGTGAAAGTCTGGAATACAGGCGGTTGACATGATGGTTTAATGACTCCCATTACATTACTAACTACTAAGTTTAAGGATCAGCTCACACCGAAACGAGATGATACGCGAAGCGGCGCTGCATTTTTAAAATAGTAATTCGAAATTGAACTTTATTCAGTGCACGTTTCATTGCAAGAGTAGCGCCGCGCTATGCAGAGCATTGCAGTTTGACATTTGAACTCTTCAAGAGTACATTCTTTATACGTAAGAATAAACCTCTCGAGTGTAAAAGATTTTCATAACAGATAATCCAGTATTTTTTATTTTTTTTATATTTTTTATATAACAATTTTCCATCTTTTTGATAAAAGATTGCCCCGCGCAAGTTTCTTACGCCGGTTCTTTTCACCGGGCTAGTTCCCGAACCGATGGTAGGCATCATGTAGACCGAAGTTCAGAAAGTGTATAAAAATGCTAATTTTGAATACAAAAATTTGACTTTTACTTTGAAGTAAAAAATATACTTAATATATAAATATTGCAAATTAATTATTATGCGTGCAATTTACCTACCTACCCACGCTAAAAGGTCTCCACAGACGAGAGGCTGATCGTTTCAGTTAGAACTAACGTCAGTTCCGCCTGAACGGATCCGAGTACATACACGAAAAAAAATCGCATCCGAACCAACTGACGTCTTTTAGGCCTGAACGGATTTGAGCACACACACGAAAAAATCGCATCAGTTCGTTCTGGTTTGCCGCGAGCTACGGTCGTGTTTATTAATTGTAAGCTCACTACGCTTGTACACGATACACGCTCGCACGGCCGCGGCTCTGGCGAAAACTGATACGATTTGTCACACATGGTCCGTTCAGTCCATTCATTCAGTCCAGAATGAATGTAACTTAGTTATTTTACAAAGTTATTTATATTATTATAGGTATTTTATTCCCTCATTAGTAGGAATTTAGTTGTTGGTAGTGTTTTAGTAGGAAAGAGCTAGACAGTAATCATATGCAAAATGGCCAAGGTTAGGCACAAAAAAAAAACAAAAAAAAAATTGACACCTTATCATAATAATACATCGTAGCATTCATCCGTAATTTGTTTAAAACTACCCGTTTAATTACTATATACGTAATATTTCCAAGTATATATTAATTTAACGATAAAATTTGTAATACAATTCAATAAATGTAATATAATAATAAAATTATAATTTTTAATAACATAAAAATTTTTTGGTTTAGGTTATAAGGCATAAGGTTTTTGGGGGCTTTAGGGATTCCTTAGTTGAGTAGCTTTTTTGATAGTTTTCAGTATTCTTTTAGTAGCTTTTTGTAGAAATCGACGCGAGTTTAGTAGTTTCGCAAAAATAGAGCTGGAAACACTGGAACGAATCGCTTCAGTCAACCCGGCCGACTAATGCAATCTCGAAATTGCACACAGACGATACGATTTTGCATCAGTTCAGGCCGAACTGAAGAAAAACCGGACCGTATATGGGTGTAGTGAGGTGCAGCTCGAAATTTAAACTCGCGTCGCGTCGCGTCTCGGTGTGAACTGCGGCTAAGGCTAAAATACGACGATTCACTTGAATCTAAGATATAATTACTGAACCCATGGACTTTCCAAGACTGAAAAAAAAAATCGGTTGTCTGTCAAGTCAAGCGAGGTAACGCCGCATGAGTCATGTTTTTTCGTGCGTGCAGCCGGCTCCATCGAATTATAAGACGTTATCAAGTCAAAAAATGTTTGTTGTAAGATAAATACTTACCCAAAAATTAAATGTGAAGAAATTATTATGAAAATGTTGGTTTCATTAAACGTGGCACGTAGCTCTCCCCTTCGAACTATCCGAGTCCCATAAATTCCGGAGGGGCCCTTAAAGTGAATCTAAAAGTGGTCGACTACATAAGTTTCATACAATCCTCCTGGTAGCTTGACCCCCACGGTTACAACTTGCAAGCAATGTCGCGAAAAACCTCTATGGAACTATCTTTTATGACTTCGGTGACAACTTCGTTCTGATAATTCCTACATCTTTTCCGGCCAAGTCAGACTTAGGACACATATTATTAGCATAGTTCTAGAATTGTATGAAAAATTAAACACACAATAATTATTACAATAATACGTGACGCAAAAGCTTTCAGTGCAGTTTTATGAGAATTGTGCAAGCGGAGGAGTATAAAATTTGGCCGGTAAATTAATGTTTTTGTGGAGGAAGGTGTGCAGAATGCTAATTTTTCTTTTTAATTAAAAAAAATAACAACAACACAAACTACCTCAGAATAAGCGTTTCATAAATACAATTTTGTTACACGTTGACGTACTTTGTAAATCTGTTTACATTTTTTGACATGATAACGTCTTATAAATCGATGGAGCCGGCTGCACGCACGAAAAAACATGACTCATGCGTTACCTGGTACCGTTACCAAGTACCAGCGTTACCTCGCATTGCCTTTACCTCATTATTATCATTATTTTTGTTGTTGTTGACGTTGTCACGTTCAACTATCGTCAGTAAGCCGACTTTACAGACAACCGGTATTTTTTTCTTTACAAGAGGCACAATAATAAATATCTCTAATAGTGTTTAAACTTAAAAATTATATGAATTATTATAGGCGTATTTCGTTCACAGGTAGACCTCTAGTAATAAAAACAAGTATGAAGAACCTTTTACTGGAAACATAGTATTTTACCCCTTAAAGCAACTGTTAATATTAGAATTAAATTAAATTAAAGTGGAAATAGTGCAAGAAGTCCTGTGTGTTATTACTGTTAATATTAGAAGTATATTATAATACTGAATATTATACTAAATTGTTGTTTATCGTCTACGAAACTAACAGTGAAAAATGTCCGGTTTCAGAGGTTTTTCGTCGGTAGTTAATCTATTCAATAGCGCTTTTGATTGGATTAGTTGAACAGGAAGAGCGCATTGACCCTCGATAACCCGCGACAATAATTGAAGTGACGCGTTCGCTTCTCGAAATTGTATCCGTGACACAGACGCTTAAAACAATAGCACAGATTAATAAATAGTTACTACGTGAACAGACTACTTGACCCTTTTATTTATTTTTAACTAATTGTTCCGTTACCCCGAAAAAAAATATTGGAATATTATTTTAAACCCATAAAAACCCACAAAAATTTAATTTAAAATTACGCTTTTTAAAAACAGCCGAAAACGCCACCCGCCATGTTTGTCGATAGATAATCTGTGCTCTGACGTCATACTAACAGCAAACAATCACTAGACAGCTCAGTGCACTATGGAGTATTTGACAACTATGACAAGTGACGTTTATTTGTTTACTATTACTATAACGTCACATCATGGCCGATCGCATAATGCACAAAATTTACTGGTGTTTTCGTCAGTTCAAAAAAATATTTTTTTCAAATTAAAATTTACATCTTGGTATTTACTTATATTTACTTATACATCTTGGTATTTTATTTAATGATTTCGCTATATAATGTTTTCCTAAGCCAAGTACTAAAGGTAATACTCCTTCAATGTATGAAATTAAGTCAAGTAGTAAATATTACGCTTACACTATAATAATTAATATGGGTGTTAAGACTTTGCCTTGAATGAGATACAATCACAATCAATCTCGATCATAAGCATACATTAGTACCTAAGTAAAACTTTTAAAGTAAGAGCCATCACAGACGGCGAAGACACTATAATATTAAATTTATTGTGAGGGGGTCAATTCACACCGTAACGAAACGATACGTAACATGGCGCTTTATTTCTACTATATCTATTCAAAGTTGATCTTTATTCATTGCACAGGAAGATAGACGTTTCATTGTAAGAGTTCAAATGTAATGTGGCAGCTCCCTGCACAGCGCATGTGCAGTGTATGACATATAAGTATATGAAATATATCCCGGTATCTCAAGAAAAAATATTATAGTATCTTCGCCGGCTGTGACACCCGTAAATGCACATCTTTTTTACACACCTTTCATGTTTGTAGCAATTTTGCATCTATCTTATTCATTTCAATTCGAGTCATAACTAACTATGTGGATATAAATAAAACCTATTAAAATATTTAACCTCTACGCTACATTCAAGTTCTTAACTTTTAACCTAAAAGGCCCAGTTTAATATTATTTCACTTTAAATTTCATTAACGGCGACCCGAAATTATGTGTTACGGACTTCTTTAATTATTCAACGATTTTGTGAGTACTCTCATACTATTAAATAATTATAAGCCAGGGAAGTAATTTTTAATTGCACGTCACATTTTTGAATAAGGCAATTATATTAGGCACAAAGACAGTAGGACTATCCTGCACACAATCAACTTGCGATCTGTAATGGGTTTGCCACACTAGAAAACAATGACGTCGTCGGGACGGAGCCCGCACACATTGAGATATAGCATTCCGACCACTGGACCATACAGGAATTATGATATATGAAGGTCTTTACATATTCAGCCCACGTTCAGGGGTTGAACCTTCAGTATTCGGAGAGATATACTAACTTTACCCATGAATTCAAATGACTGAAGAATTTATTCGATATTTTTCTTATCACGGAGAATTACCTAAGTTACTTTGTGTTTCAACATCGAGAGATATATTTGGACATTATAATAAAGGTGCTCATTTAAGCATGTTTACTTAAGCTTTTATTGAGAGTTTTTGTTCCTTCTAGCAATAGTAGATCTAGTATAGACGCGGCGGGACCTGTGCGGTTTGGATTGCGGTTCGGAATGTCGTGCTAATTACGACTAGAAATTAGTCACGACTCCCGACTCACGGTATAGACTGCCGCGGCCACGTCCTAGGGTCAATTCACACAACGATACGCGACATGGCGCGGCATTTTTATGATAGCTAGTTCAAACTGTGGAAAATGCGCTATCATCGACATCGGCCCTGGGCTTTTAGTCAATATATGCATTCGTAATATTTGACGTGTTCGGTTTACACGTTTACGCATTTACACTTTCGGTTCGGAGCGCGGGTTGGATCAAGACGTGCAATTTCCCGCGGTCAGAACTGAACGTGTGACGGGCGCTATTACCTATATTAAAATAACGCCCATGAAAAGTTATACAGAATATATTGCTTTAACTGTTTAGAAGTGAATTTAATTTAAGCATATATAATTACCTAAGAGTCCTAAGACTGAATGAAAATCAGTCAGAAGGAAGTTCTGATAGTCGGTTCCGTGTAATATGTGCTTAAAAAGAACGCTGCAAGTCGGCAGGTGCAGTCGGCACCGTGTAAACGGTGCTTATATTCGCGCACTATTTGCGCTGATGTTGGCCAACCGCATGCACGCGACGTCTGGCAGTGAACAAAGAAAGTGGTCGCGCTCGTCGCCGCACACGTGCGCCGTGACGTCACGAGACACACGGCTGCACCGGCCATCGAATACGAACCGTAGATACTGCATAGCCTGCATACACCAATCATGTCTATAATGTCTACACTCTACAGCACTTCAGTCCTCTAAGCAAGTAATGAAGTAAGTATTAACTACAATTTCCGACACGACAAGGACCGTCGGGCTACCAAGCGCCGCCTGGTGACAGAAAAATAATCGAAAATTCTTATTACCCGTCTTAATACCACTTACGCCACCACATGACGCTTTGTGTGCGTTGGGTCTGTAAAATGTAATTAATTAATTTATTTATTTATTTATCGGCAGAAAAAATATCAAACACCCTCTACTATATATCACGTTATTCCACAGTGTTTAAACTCCTTAAATTCATTAAACACCGACCTCAATACAAAAATATAAGCCTGGCTTTTCAATTTCAAATAAACGGAAATCCAATATCATTATTACATACAAGTATATGCATTACATGTCTACAAGTTATAACAGCTAATGAAAGTCACCACTTTGATGTTTGTACTTTGTTTTATTATACTACTCGTACTTCTAAGAAATCCTGTTTCTTGTTCTCAATTTGCTGAAATATTTTATTACTTAATTTTATTGAAGATTTTAGAAAAGTTAATCTAAATCGTCGAAGCCACAGCCAGGATTGTGTTTTACGTAGAATTTAGGAAATTTCAAAGAAATAAATATACAACTGATCTCATCGTTTCAAAATTACTCTTCAGTTGTAGAGACAAATCAATTATAAATTATGTAGTGTTATCCCTTCACCTCGTATTATAGGATTTCTATAGGCATTATCCTCAACAACTTTCTCAAGCATGTTTGTCGCTATACACATCTGTATAACTCGGGGTTACGCAACTGCGTTTGCGCGCCGTCTCGCAAACCGGTCGCTAACTGGAACAGACGCATGGATGACAACCACAGGGTGTTAGAACGTATAGTATTGAAATTACAAGCTATAAAGGTTAAAACATCCAATCAAGATAGAAAAGAGGGTAAGATCGTCCTGCATGCCGACGAAACAAAATATTATGATTTGTACAGATATTTGAATGTTTCATATTTGACAGGCGGGAGCGTCTCACGAGGTCTCAATGGTTTTATTTTTCAAATATCTGTATTGTTCAGTATGACGAATGTGGATTGAACATTGACGATGGTAAATGTTTTTAAAAATTGTATAGATAAATATATTTTTTTTGTACTTAACATAGTTGAACAGTTTTAGCTTTTACTAAATGTTAGGGTACTGGATTTGCGTGAAGTAAATTCACGAGAAATATATTCACTATTTACATTAAAATTTGTTATACACTCGGACAATTTTAAATTAATGCAGTTCAAAACAAACTGTCTTTTAGAAAATTCATAAAAAATTGATCACGATTGTGCAACATTCTGTATAAATTGCAAGCGATCACTCGGTTCACCTTTATAAATAAACAAGAGACTAATTAAAATTGTAAGCGCTATTATGTTACGTGTACTAAACTTCCGTAAACACACATTTTATGTCACAGTGTAAACCGCCCGATCGTTGGCACATTCCTAGTTTTCTAGTTATTTATTAGTTTATTTATTGTGCAAGTGTGAAAATTAACAGTTCCCTACATATTTAACATAATATTTCTGCACTCTTTTGAAAATTGACTAAATTTAATCCAGTCAAGTATAAGCTTTTAAGGCAAAATTGTGAAGCTCACAACTAAAACGTTACTCTACATTGAAATTTATTACATGCATTGCGAATTCTCGCGTCAAATGCACTCACCAAAGAGTTTAAAAGTAAACAGATATGACAATTATATTATGGACATAAATTTATAATAATTATACTAAAATTCAAAGGGATTTATAAAGTATTACAATTGGCATCAACAAATTTTAGACATGGCTAAATGTTGAAACACTGAGTGCTATATATAACTATTCTATTAATTTAAGTTTTAAAATATCTGTTCTACTTTATGTGAATATATTTGACAGATGTACATACTTAAAGCGTTAATTTTAGGATAAAATAAATGATTGTAACAGTATTTAAGTTTATATACGAGTAGTATTCAGGTTAAAATCCATATCCTTGCATTTCTTATGTGTACAAAATGAGACCGTCGAAGTGTAGAAGTGCAGTCATGTGAGGCTCTGCCCGACACATTCGCAGAACTATGTCCATACAAAAAATAAATGAGATGAGAGGTCATACCGCTTCGAGCGAAGTTGCTAATAATTGTCAAGTGTCCACATTCACGGTTTTACTCTGCTGTATATCAAATATCTCGTTTTCAAGTACATCTCTTTTTGGTTAATTTTTTAAATACTGAATGAATATGGTATAAGGTCATTTGGTTTACTTTCTGCCGTCAAAATATAAAGGCATTTGTTTCACTTATCAATTATATTCACTATCCTTATATTTACACAAACTTTTTCTTGTTACGTCTCATAATAAATTATAAATTAAACTTGTACTTACTTGAAAGTTCAATTATAAACAGTATTCAGTATAGAATACAGCCTTATTCCCAGTCGCCTCCGATAATAGCGAGGATCAGCACTAAAGCTCTGTGAATAGAGACATTATTTCAGATAAAGTCGGATCCCTAATTTTTCTTTTCGAGATTTTCGTAATTTTTTATTCGAGGGTCGTGAGTCGTGCGGTATATTTCATTATGGAAGGTATTTTTTATACTGGAAAAGAAAACGAAGACAACGACTCTTAATAATAGGCATGTTGCCTAAAAAATTTTATTTCGTCTATTCGATGTTTTGAACCATTTTCGTATATCTTAAAAAATAACGAAGATACGTACAATTTAAATTTACAATATGAAAGAGAGCGATATATCGCGATACATTTACAAAATGTGTGGCGGTAGCAACTTGTGACGTAACAAATCGTTTTGCGAGAAAGAGATGGGCAATATTTTTTTATTTGCTTATAATTTTTACCCGACTACGGTGAAGCCAAAAGGAAGGGTAATGATTTTGGCAGTCTATGTATGTATGTATGTTTGTTTGTTCTCTCGTAGCGTCTAAACTACTGGTCCGATTTTAATAAATGAGGTGTCAATAGATTCGTAATGATGCCGCGGGTGACATAGGCTATATAATTTTTTTCAAAATTATGTATTTCGAAAATTAAACCTATGATTCTAACATCTAAAAAAAATGTAATCGAGATAATTATCACATGTTTGGTATCAAAAGAAAGGTCTTGACAAGCACACTACAAATATTTACATAATTTGTATATATATTATATTATATCCTATTGTTTAAGTCAAAATATACGTTTAAAATACAATTCGTACAATATTTGTCCAATTTTCTAACATTACGCATAATAAGACTATAAATATATAAGTTATATATTATGTTCATTCATAACATTATATTTTATTGCATAATGATAATTTTTTACAGGCAATATATAACAAATTAAAAAAATTAAATAACACCTATGTTGTCAAGCAGTGAACGAGCTGATGATGATGAATTATAGCTAAGACCACTCTTAATTATGTCAGCTTTCAAACAAATAAAACTAGATCAAAATTGGTTATATTATATTATATTATATGGTTATATATTATAATATATAAATATAACCATATTTTATATGGTTATAATATAACCATATAATATATGCTTATATTATATGGTTATTTATTATAATCAATTACTAGCACTTTTATTACTCACTTGTTCGATAGATGTCACTATACGAGTCTTAAATTTTTCTGAATCGCGGTATCGTTGTGTGTAGAAATTTATGATATATTCCACTACAATTATTAGCCACCTGGCTAGTTATAAAACTAGCCTTAGCGTAGACCCTTTCGAAAAAAAAAATATGTATAAGATCAAAATACGATTAAAAGTTAATAAGTGATATAATTGCATTGGTGAAATGAATGAATGTTGAATGATCTCTATTGCCTTTATTGAATATAAATTATAAATAGTTATATTTTATAAATCGTTCTTCGAGTTCGAATCAAGTGTCATTTACTGTCTGGGTTGCGTTGCCGCAACGAAATTAATCAGAGTAAAAGTAGGAGTAGGAAGTATTCCAATTTCCAATGGCATAGTTAAAGTTGCATTCAATATTACAACAGCATTTGATAAATTGCAATAACATCTATCATATAACCTTTGTAGTCTGAATTCACTGAAGTCACACATCGCACCAGACATTTATTTACTAGAGCCATAGATTAATGATACTGTAATGATAAATGACTCTAAGTGTGCGCAGAAAAAGGTGAAACTTGTTCCTTGAACCATAAATACACATAATGTTTCGGCATTTACTATATTGGTATATACGTATAACCTGTTTAAAACGAATTTAGCTAGTGCTTTGCCCAAAATTCTACTGTTTTACGAGAGGATTTTTAATCGACTTCCAAAAAAGGACGGCGGCTATACGTTCGGCTCATATATATATATATATATATATATATATATATATATATATATATATATATATATATATATATATATTCTATATGTTCAACGATAACTCCGCCGTCTGTTGACCGATTTTCTAAATTCTTTTTTGATGTTAAGGGTATCTATCATCCGAAGTTGCTTCCATTGTCACCAAAGTGGATACCTGATGTTTGTCTCTTCGACATTATTTAAATAACTGCAAGCATATGCCATTATGTAACTTACAGTAATCATCATCATCATCTTATATACAATACCTAATGGAAGCTTGGCGCGTATTCAATTATACATTCGAACGTTTATTTTAATCTTTCTAAAAATGAGTTAATAATAATATAACAAATATGACTAAAAAGGGAAGAAATATTATTTTTAAACAAAAAATTAAACCCACTTCCAAAGTAAAAATACACAAAAAAGTATGAAATAAATCTTATTTTCTAAATAATTTCCCTTTTAAATTCGGCTAAAATTTTAACTATTACTCTACACAATCTTCATAATTTTGAAGTCGGTAGGTACCAGACAACTTAAACGAACTTTTTAAAATAATGATTTATCAGGATATTGTTTGGGCTGGTAGAAAATAAGATTTATTTCATACTTTGTACTACTACACTTTTTTGTGTATTTTTACTTTTTATAAAACAAAATCAATAAGCTTCTATCTATTTACCACCTCAACAATAAACAGTGCAACGAAAATTTTTGTATTGGCTCAAGACTCTTTACTACACTAACACTGAGAAGATCTTAATCAAATCCGGATAAGTGACGGTTATATTATGTGTGTGTGTATGTCTTAGTTTGTGTATGTATTAGTGTGTGTCTGAACCCAAGCCTTCGGTCGTAGGGTTCAGACACACAGTCACACTTATATTACCACACACATATATTTTATATTACCTCACAATTATATTATTAAGCACTACCATTACAAATAGCCTAATTTAAGCAATAAATTTGAGTATACATATATTTTATTTATAAAAAAAATATATTGTTTTTTCTCTACACATTTAACTTGTTACTGCTTGCTTAGTTATAATAAGTAATATATAGTCGGGGTGGACGGGAGGCTACACACCCTAGCACAGACACCAGTCTCTCATCACAATAATATGATATTCATTCATAAGAAAGTTATTGTTATATAAAATGTACTGTGTGTTGAGAGAGAAATAAATTTTTGAATTTGAATTTATGTTATGTTGCCATATTTGTGTTGATGTTTTATTTTATAGATACTGTAAAAAGTATTAACAGTAAAATTATGTTCCCAAATGGTAATGGCCCTCGGCAATTTTCGTTATTCCACGTAATGCAAGCCAATAAATTGATAAGACGCAGTACCTATGTAAAATAGGGAAAGAATACAAAAAAAAATACAAAAATCATTTCTCGAATCGTCCATCAGGAAAGGTAAACGCTGGTATCTAAAGCGATCCAATCCAATTCCAATGCCATCCCTAGGGAGCAGATCCAAAATGCGAATAGTTCATAAAATCTACCAAATAAGATTGAACGAGGAATAACTCGCAAAAGTGTAATATAATTTTACAAGTGATAAAGAATTTACTGGCTGGCCATCTCCGACATTTACTTTTACGGCTTCGAGAGATATGGCGTTGGTTGAGACCTAAGCCTCAGACATAATCTAAGAGGAAATCCGTTACAATATTTTATTTCTTTATAGTTTAGATCAACGAACACCTAAGTATATTACTCAGAGGTCGACCTGTTGTCGAATTCTACCCATAAGAATTCATATTTTTTTATAGTTGAACATTAAAAGGGTTATTTTGCCTCTTCCATAGAATAAAAAATTAAAATGTTATGACAGATTGACAAATGTTGACGTATAACAAAATTGTATCGATCAAACGCACAGTAGTATGTGTTAGTAATCTGAGGTAGTATGTGTTGTCTTTTTTTATTAATTTATGTATTAATAAGCGTTTATTATGAATATAATGCTTTCTGCACACCTTTCTGGAGAAATGTGTGCAGAAAGCTAAATGCTATATAAAATGTGGACATAAACTTTAATTTACCGGCCAAATTTCGTACTCCTCCTGTTGCACGATTCCCATAAAACGGTACAGAAAGTTTTTGCTTCACGTAGTAATATAATAATTTCACATAGGTACATTTTTCCCCTGCATTGCAACAGCAACACAGAAATGTTAAAAATATCTATCGAATTTTATTTACCATGGCACGGGTGCCAGCACATATAATAAACCGTCCGGTGAATTTTTCTTTTGACGGGCGCGTTACGTGATTCTATTCGTATTTCAAAATAGAGCGCGATTCAATTGAGTCTTAATAAATCTAATCCGCTTCAATCCGGATCTCGTGCCGGTACTGGAGTGTCTCTACGGATTCCGCCGACAATCCTGGCTGTTGTGAATGCTACTCTATTAGGCTACGGATATGTTAAGTTCGGATTCAATCGGGATGGAAGTTTTCGACAGTGCTAGAACTTTCCGGGTCATCACCTTATAATTTTAGTGCAATGTTCTGAATGAATGTTAAATTAATTTCAATGCTTTGAATTCCGTCGGTTTGTATTCAGTATTCACTGTCTACTTTGGTTAAATATTCTGGATGAGCTGCCGTAATAGGGGTAATAGTTAGCGAATTTTAATTACATATTGTTTTTATTTTACTGCTGCCCTTTTACTAAAGAGATTCTCCCAAGTAGCACATAACTGCTGTATAAGATGACACAAAGGGTAACATCGGTAACTTTGCGTTTATAAAGAGGTATAACAGTACACTATAACTGCAATAGCTGAAAACGCTATTATGCGTCACAGGTACCACACTGTAAAGCTGCAAGCGCAGCGTAGAGCTATTAGCTATAAATAGAACTGTAAGCTGGAATAAAGCATTTTCGTGGACTTTAACTCAGCCCTATCCTGAATTGAGGGCCACAAGTGTACCCCCAGACCACTTCCATTATAAGAAAAAAGATGTCAGCTAGAATGCAATCAGTTCTCCTGTGACGTCGATAACTGCGTCTTGCTGCATAAAGTAAAATTTTAGCAGTGTTAATCAGCGTGTTACACGCAATGGTATAACAGCGCTTAAATAGCTCACATGACCACTACTCTTATGATGCTATATTACAGCACAAAGCATATTAGCTCACATGTTACTCATTATTACCATTACAGCTGAAAACATGTACTAGTTGCATGCTATTGCAGTTATATTGGACTTTAAATACTTATTTATTCAGCGCCGTCTATGTATTTAAATATCCAGTTAATTCATCCGCCATATATTAGCATATATAGCGGATATTGTGATATATACTTTGAATTGTATTGTTCATAATGCGGAAAGGTAAAAGAAGAACTGGCGGAACACACTAAAAAAATAACGTAGAATCTACATTAGTGCGGTTAACTGATTAGTTACAATATTTGCGTACATGTTATATATGATATAAAGATGTACATGAATCTGTGGCTGCCTTGTTTTACATTATCTACAGGTATCAGCTTATTACTGATTTATGTACCACGAGTGGATTATTATACAGCCCATAGCGGTAATTGTGATCACATTACTTGTCCGCCATATATATTCAATACATATTGAATGAAAAAATTATCTTTGTTTTTTATCGAAAATTTGAATTGATTTAAATAGAAAATTTTCTGATTTTATACGCAAACAGTATAATTATAAATGCAAAATAATAAAATATAATGAAATTTAAAAACATAAATAATCGAAAAATATTATTTAAAGAATCTATAACAATATTGTTTGGTATTGGTTCATGCCACGACCCGGGATCGAACCTGCAAACTCTCAACTCGAGCAATCTACCACTGGAGACTGGACCACGGAGACCTTAAGAAGACTCCATGCGTGTACGACGTATGTACAAACGTATTTTATATATGTACGAACGTATTTTATATGAGGGCGATTAAAAAAAAAAAGAAGATAAGTACAAGATTTCGTCAGTTAACGACTTCCTTTTCGTCCAGTGACGTCACCACTCACCACAGCACAATGTACGTAATGACTAAACGCATAATGACCCGTGACAAGCCGACAGCGTGAATATTTTAAATTGCCGTTGATTGGTCGAGACGACATGCCATGTTTATTGATATTTCATGATAATTTAAAAAAATCGCGTGTAGGCATACTGACAAGAGTAAAATATGAACATTTTCTAAATGCATCACCTAACCAAAGGCATGTCAGGACATCTTTAAGGAGGGTTCCGTATCTATCAACACGCAATAGGTTTTCTTTGAATTACTTCAAAAGTTATTGTCCGATTTTGCTCATTAATAAGTTTTTAGCATGATCTATCAGCAGGTAAATTTACAAAGTTCTCCTATAGTTTAGAAATGCCAAGGGCCCTCCCCTTGGCTGCAGCAACACAAATCAACTGGTTGACTTTGTAAAAAAGTCATGTATGACATCTTGCCTTATTCAGCAATACCAGACACGATGGGGTTCAATGAAAAAAAAAAAAATTCATCCCTACTTCACGTGTATGGAGAGCCACCCCTAAAATATAAAATTATTATTATTTTATGATAGCAAAACTATACACATTAAGTAACTATATCAAATTTCATACATTTATATTCATAATTACAGTAGCTAGAAGGGCAGAAAGACAGACAGACTTACGGACAGACAGAGCGAAATTATAAGGATTCCTTGAGTATTACGGAACCCTAAAAATGTAAACACTAATTATGTTTCATTTGTACCTCACCTTAAATAAGTAGGTACAAATTAATATCTACAGTCGAACGTATTTAACCGCCATCTTTTGGAAGTCGGTAAAAAATTATAATCAGGGGTAAAATGTTTACTATTATAAGTAATATTACTAGCTTTACTTACTTTACCATAATAGAGTACTGTACGTTTTCGGGATAAAAAGTAGCCTTTGTTTTAATCTAGAGCCTATACTACTACCATACCAAATTTCATCGAAATCCGTTCAGTAGTCTTTGCGTGAAAGAGTACCAAACATCCATCCATCCAGACATCCATCGGCCATCCATACTCACAAATTTCACATTTATGATAATAATAGGATTACTAATAACAACGAACGTGACAAAGGCATCTGTTGTCTCGATAAAACTCAAAACTTCGATTTAATAACAATTAGACACTAAAAGCACTACCTGTTATTCGATTACTCGATAAAGTAAATGTGAATTTCCTTGAACACTTATTAAATGCCATCTGTTCTTAAAATATTGAACTAAAACTAAAATTACAATTACTGACATTCACGAATTTACGTGCCTATTATAATGATCACATTAATTATATCATTCTATAAATATAAAAAAAACTTAAGTTGGTACTTACAAATTAGTAATTACATAAAATATATTTGATGAGAGAAAAATTATATTGAGAAATTAACATCTACTTAACAATAGATGTATCTATCACTCTGAATAAAAAAAACATAATAATATATTAAATAATATGATATTTATTGCATCTCGAAGGTAGTGTATATATGTATATACGATACACGTATAAAATCAAATTAATTATAAGAAAAGAAAACTGTTCTATGTTAAATTTATCATTTTCCTGGATCGCACTATTGAATTTTTTTTACACTTTAATTTATATAGAGATCGTCGTCGTTTACAATTGGCGAGTTCATGTCTACACAGGTAACTATATAGTTATCTAGTATTGTGTTTAAATTGGTAGCCACCCTAAATATCAATCGCCTAAGACATGTTTATCTGTTACCTATACCTGAATACCCATATTCGACAATACTGATGAGAACTGTTGACTCACGTTTTTAGCTCTAGTAGATCACTTACGTCCCCCGTAGTTTGAATGTAAATGGTCGGTGTTATAATTTGACGATACGGTGTCACAGATTAAAGAAAGAGGAACAGATAAACAGCGAAATAGTAAACTATTGATTTGATTGCACTACTACAAGCACACTACTATAATCCTAGTTACTAGGCGATCAGCAACAGCTATACTTAGACATCATCATACAGTTATCATCTATAATCTATATCATGCCGTCTTACTACCCACTGGGATAGGGTGTGATGGATATTCGAATGTTTTTTAATATCGATTATTTCTATAAAAATAGTAATTTAAGTTCAACTTTGAGACTGCTAAATTAGCTAAGAATAAACGACATTTTATTATGAAATGCCTTTTTATTCCTATTTCAATTCGCGTTTTTTGATATACGATGATTTCAAAATGTATGCCATCTCAGATCATGTTCCCCTAAAGTTTGGGTCATCGCAGTCGACCTAATCGCCTTAGCGCCGTAAATAAGCAAATTACCCGTTACTTCGGTAATAAAATTTACCTACACACACTTTGCGTTTGTTATCTAGATAATTTAGATATGCACCATAAAACTGTAAAACAGGCAATCACATAAGATACGAATCCGTCCGTGTAATCAAAGTTATTTACGGATCCTATGAGAAGCGTTTCCGAAGGCGATTTGACAACTACCAGCTCACGACGCGTCTCGGTATGAGACGACCATAATAAGTATCTAACGGTCAAATACTAAAACCTCAGAGTAATAACTATAGAAACCCGGCTAGTAGACCAGGTAGTGTGCCGCGGCCGTGCAGGTCGTAAGGAACGAAGGTCGTAATTCCGACGTCGTAAAAATGGACTCCAAATGATCTCCAACGCCGAGACAACCTTATAGAAAAAAACGAAAAGTCATGGATTTGCTTTCTCTTTGAATTGAATGTAGCTTCACTGCTACATATAAACGGGTCATAAATAATAAATTTCAATATAAACGAAGTAGCATTAAATAGTTTAATGTGCCGTTAACGGTGGCTAGCGCGGCCGCCCTCGTAAACGATATTATAATAAAAATTTAAACTAACATTGAACCTTTCAAACTACTTTTGAACTCCATAAATATTTAATGTTTGTTATCTTACATTTCATAAATAAATTGCTAGTCGATACTCGATAAGTTATTAAGGTTCTAACTACGAAAAAAAAATTAACTGTTCAATTTTTTTCTTGTCTACCTACCTATTTAAGACGACATTACAAAATAAGTTGCTCTCGAGAATTTTAAAATGTCAAACGCTATAACTTTTAAATATTTTGCAATGCCTACACACCTACCTAATTTACTTATTTTACCACCTAAATTCAGTCAGGACGCAGACGGGGTCACGGGCTCCTTTATGGTCAATTCACACTGATACGCAACATGGCGCTGCATTTTTATTAAGATAACTATTTAAAATTGAACTTTATTCATTACACAAGAAGATACACGTAGTATCGCGCGGTGTGAACAGACCCTAAATGTTAACATAAAACTCTATCGAAGACATACTGGGGGTCTAAAAAGGCTACTTTAGGTGTTTCATATTTTTACATATTCATATTCATATATTTTTTTCAACTCGTATTATGTGCGCCATTTTACGCATTTCTATTGAAAACTGTCAAAATTGATGTTTTCAAATATGATGAAATCAGATGAATCATGTAGCCATTTTACAATTTCACGATTTTTGTATGGAAAAAAATGTATGAAACATAATATGCTACACCTAAAGTGGAATTTTTAGACCCCCGATTTCTACATTGAAATCGTAAAATAGAGTGTATTATTAACTGTTTGTGAAGTCAAACATTGTGTGGAAGTTCGAGTCGAGTACATTTCAGGAGAGCGGATAAAACGTGAAAAGCCCGCGGCGAAATATTCGCATTCAAACCTTCGGTTATGTAATCAGTGGGAAACCATAATAATTATGGACTAGTTTAAAACGAACTGTTATGCAATAGTTGTTAGGGCACAATTTTAGTGAGCTTACACTTGACAGCTTTTATTTGACTAAATATTTCTACTAGGGCAAAGGGGAGGTAACACAGTGCGAGCTGCTGATGTGACAGTAGACAGCTACTGTACCCGTGTACTTGTATGGCAGTAGCTGAACTCGTCTCACCCTGTCACACAAGTAGGAGCTACTGTTGTGACAGTAGACATCTACTGCATCTGTGTACTCGCCTCCAGACAAGTCTCGTGCAATGTTATCAAAATACGCACAACGGCTCGTGGTTCGCCCACAATAGGCGCGGTTTCGAAAATTCGAGCTGAAAATGCTGGCCTGAAGAAAATGAAAAAACTACCCGCCATTTTGTCAAACGTAACAAAAACAAACACAGAATTCAGCCGGTGTAGTCACGAGTGAAGAAACTGTCTACTAGTAACTCGGATGCGAGCTAACCGACTCGCACATGCCGGTAACTCGTATAATGAGGTCACACGATGCCAGTAGCTGGCTACTACAGCAACTGGCTAGGCCAGCTCGCTCGCCGCTCGCACTGTGTAACCTACGCTTGAGTTTTGTACCTGCCTATTGAGTATTGCAATTAATTGCTCTGAATTTGACACGATCATTATTGATACGACATAGGCATCCGCTAAGAAAGGATTTTTAAAATTCATCCCCAAAGATGTGAAATGGGGGTTCAACATTGTGAGATATCAATCAACCACTGGACGGATTGTCCTGTCTGCCACTCATATAATAATAGTTATTATAACGTTATAATTATTACTATACGTTCCTAAGGGGGCGAAATAAAGGTAAACAGATTTCTTTGAACGAACAATTTCGTGGGCAATTTTTGATATATTTGTGGAAAAAAATATCTGAACCCTAGTTGTTTGACGAGGCGTTGAATACCTACAGCCTACGCAATTCTTAACTATATGTAAACTACAATGTAGCCTTTCTGTTGACGTACAGTTTTTCCTTTGTTTTATTGCACGTTTTCAATTTTTATTTTTATATTTTAAGCGCGCATGCCTACTCACTAAGCTAAAGACAACACGTCATGAAACACACACACGACATGATAACGAAGCGATTTGCTGAACAAAAATTGGTTAGCAAATCGCTATATGTCGCTATATATATATCTTCGCTATATATAAATCGCTTAAAAGCTCAGCTGACCCGCTAGATCTAGGCCCACATTCCTCAGCTTGTCGGTCAGGAAACATTGCACGTGGGCCGCAGATCTACACAGATAAACGTTCCAACCAGATGCTGATACAATATCTACACTTCCTGCTTTGACAAATTCAGAGTGTTGTAACTCAGTACTAGAAACTCATTTATGGACTTTTATTGTAGTACTTTTCAATGTAATAATATGAAAAGTACTACAATAAAAGCTCATAAAGATGAAAAGACGATATTTACTACAACTGTACGTTATGCTAAACCTTATTATCGACTGTCAACTACCG